>CM038146.1:314505507-315800848 GCA_021437245.1 Aegilops speltoides
TTGGTTCAATGCAATTTTCAATCTCTGGCGGGCAGCGTACAGTCAGAGGAAGAAGAGGACTAGTATGCTTTTTATTGTAATTCTATCTTTTACTGGTCGTTCTACGTCCAGTTGTCTATCCGTTGTACTGTCATTTGTTTTCTTCAATAATAATCAGATCAAGGGCATCTTTATTTAAAGAAAAAGGTAATAGTACTGGGACTACTACGAGTAGAGCAGTATCCTCATCCGTGTTTCTTTACTTGAACGTGCCATATTCTATTCCGAGGGGGTAAATAAAGGACTTTACAGAACACCATGAGACTAAAAACAGAATTTGCCATGGTATACACGATATATTTGCCATGTGCAAAAAGAAAACCCTAAAAAGCAGAATTTGACATGATCTTATAACCACTTGTTCATTTAAAAAATAGATAAATAATAGGAAGTTCGCGTCGTTCACTCTCAGGGAGTCTACAAAACGAAGTATTTAGTCGTTCGCTCGGGCGGAGTGAGCCAATGCTTTTGAGATTTGCGCATGGAATCCTACGCACATCAGAGCGGCCATTCAGAAAGGGAATTCAGAAAGGGCGTATTTGGTTGCCCGCATGCAGCCCAATTAGGCCCGCGCGGGAAGTGCGCGGCTTGTTTGGTTGCTTGGGCTGCATGCGGTTTGCAGCCCGCACGGACCTTAAAGCAGGCCGCAGCCTGGCCCGGCTGGAATTGTCGAATCGACAGTTTCTTGCGAGCCTGGCTCGGCGCGGCCACGCTGCGTCGTGGGTCGGACGCCTCGGCAAATAGAGAGACGGACGGACGCCTCATAATCGCCCCCACTCTCCTGTCACCGCCCAGCAGACTGCTTCCACCGCCCTTTCTCCTCGCCCTCCTCTCCTCTCCTTTCCTCCGATGGCTCAGTCACGCCACCGTGGCGCCGCCCTCTGACCCCGGTCGACCAGCTCATCGCCAAGATCCAGAGCGCTGGCCGGCGGGCTCGAAACTTCGGCCGCGACCAAGGCGTCGGCGCGCGGCGTCGTCCCCCATCTGCTGCCGGCCTCCTCCACGAGCGCCGACCAATGCGGTGTCGGCCGCTCCTGCTCCGCCGCCAATTTCGGACCTCATGGTCCTGGGCTCGGCACCGGCGCCGTCGATGCCGCCCCTTCTCGGGACACCATTGGTCTCGGGGGTTTTCTTGACCCCCGTCCAAGGGTTTTCTCCGGTCGACGGGCCGTCCTTCTCGACCTCCGGTGTGGCGTTGAGCACGGGGCCGATGCCGCAGGCCGTCGCCGGGGCCGCCTCGTCCTCTGCTCTGAAGGAAATATGCCCTAGAGGCAATAATAAAGTTATTATTTATTTCCTTATTTCATGATAAATGTTTATCATTCATGCTAGAATTGTATTAACCGGAAACATGATACATGTGTGAATGTATAGACAAAACAAGATGTCACTAGTATGCCTCTACTAAGACTAGCTTGTTAATCAAAGATGGTTATGTTTCCGACCATGAACAAAGGAGTTGTTATTTGATTAACGAGGTCACATCATTAGTAGAATGATCTGATTGACATGACCCATTCCCTTAGCTTAGCACACGATCGCTTAGTATGTTGCTACCGCTTTTATCCATGACTTATACATGTTCCTGTAACTATGAGATTATGCAACTCCGCCACGGAGGAACACTTTGGTGCTACCAAACGTCACAACGAATCGGGTGATTATAAAGGAGTACTACAGTGTCTCCAAAGGCGATGTTGGGTTGGCGATTTCGAGATTAGGTTTTGTCACTCCGATAGTCGGAGAGGTATCTCTGGCCCTCTCGGTAATACACATCATCAAGCCTTGCAAGCACTACAACTAATGAGTTAGTTGTGAGATGATGTATTACGGAACGAGTAAAGAGACTTGCGTAACGAGATTGAACTAGGTATTGATACCGACGATCGAATCTCGGGCAAGTAACATACCGATGACAAAGGAACAACGATGTTGTTATGCGGTCTGACCGACAAAGATCTTCGTAGAATATGTAGGAACCAATATGGACATCCAGGTCCCGCTGTTGGTTATTGACCGTGAATGGTTCTAGGTCATGTCTACATTGTTCTCGAACCGTAGGGTCCGCACGCTTAAGGTTTCGATGATGCTTATTATGAGTTTATGTATTTTGATGTACCAAGGAGTTCGAGTCCCGGATGTGATCACGGACATGACGAGGAGTCTCGGAATGGTCGAGACATAAAGATTGATATATTGAAGCCTATGTTTGGAGTTCGAATGGTTCCGGCGGCACGGAATTTATCGAGTACCGGAGGTTACCGAAACCCCGGAGGTAAATGGGCCTCGATGGGCCTTAGTGGAAAGGAGAAGGGCAGCCCTAGGAGGGCGCGCCCCCCCTTCCCTAGTCCTACTAGGACTAGGAGAAGGGGCCGCCCCTCTCTCTTTTCCCTCCCGAATCCTAGTCCAACTAGGATTGGGGAATCCTACTCCAGAGGAGTAGGACTCCCAGCGCACCTCCTTAGGCCGCCGCCCCTCCCCCTGGCTCCTTTATATACGGGGCAGGGGGCACCTTGGAACACACAAGTTGATCGTGAGATCGTTCCTTAGCCGTGTCGGTGCCCCTCCACCATATTCCACCTCGGTTATACTGTCATGAAGCTTAGGCGAAGCCTCGCGCGTGAAACATCAAGATCGCCACCACGCCGTCGTCTTGACGGAACTCTCCTCGACACTCGGCTGGATCGGAGTACGAGGGACGCCATCGAGCTGTACGTGTGTCAAGAACTCGGGGCGCCGGAGTAACGGCGCGGATCGGTCGGATCGCGAGGAGAACGTCGACTACTTCCTCTACATTGTGATCGCTTCGCCGGGTCTACAAGGGTATGTGGACAATACTCTCCCTCTCGTTGCTATACATCACCATGATCTTGCGTGTGCGTAGGAAAATTTTGAAATTACTACGTTCCCCAACAAGGCATCCGAGCCTAGGTTTTTCTATGGTTTGATGTTTTGCACGAGTAGAACACAAGTGAGTTGTGGGCGATACAAGTCATACTACCTACCAGCATGTCATACTTTGGTTCAGCGGTATTGTGAGATGAAGCGCCTGCACCGACATTACGCCAGACGCTTACGCGAGACTGGTTTCACCGCCACGAGCACTCGTTGCTTAAAGGTGACCGGTGGGTGTCTCTCTCTCTCACTTTAGTTGAACCGAGTGTGCTACGCCCGGTCCTTGAGAAGGTTAAACGGAGTCTATTTGACGAAGTATCGTTGTGGTTTTGATGCGTAGGTGAGACTGGTTCTTGCTTAAGCCCGTAGCAGCCACGTAAAATTTGCAACAACAAAGTAGAGGACGCCTAACTTGTTTTTGCAGGCATGTTGTGATGTGATATGGTCAAGACGTGATGCTATATTTTATTGTATGAGATGATCATGTTTTGTAACCGGTTATCGGCAATCGGCAGGAGCCATATGGTTGTCGCTTATTGTATGCAATGCAATCGCTACTGTAATGCTTTACTTTATCACTAAGCGGTAGCGATAGTCGTAGTAGCACAAGTTTGGCGAGACGACAACGATGCTGCGATGGAGATCAAGGTGTCGCGCGGTGACGATGGTGATCATGGTGGTGCAACAAGATGGAGATCATGAAGCACAAGATGATGATGACCATATCATATCACTTATATTGATTTGCATGTGATGTTTATCCTTTTATGCATCTTATCTTGCTTTGATTGACGGTAGCATTATAAGATGATCTCTCACTAAATTATCAAGAAGTGTTCTCCCGGTATGCACCGTTGCCAAAGTTCGTCGTGCCCGCACACCACGTGATGATCGGGTGTGATAAGCTCTCGTCCATCTACAACGGTGCAAGCCAGTTTTGCACGCGCAGAATACTCGGGTTATACTTGACGAGCCTAGCATATGCGAGATATGGCCTCGAACACGGAGACCGAAAGGTCGAGCGTGAATCATATAGTAGATATGATCAACATAAGATGTTCACCATTGAAAACTACTCCATTTCACGTGATGATCGGTTATGGTTTAGTTGATTTGGATCACGTGATCACTTGGATGACTAGAGAGATGTCTTTCTAAGTGGGAGTTCTTAAGTAATATGATTAATTGAACTTAAATTTATCATGAACTTAGTACCGATAGTATCTTGCTTGTTTATGTTTGATTGTAGATAGATGGCTCGTCTTTGTTGTTCCGTTGAATTTTAATGCGTTCCTTGAGAAAGCAAAGTTGAAAGATGATGGTAGCAATTACACGGATGGGTCCGTAATTTGAGGATCATCCTCATTGCTGCATGTAAGAGCTACGTCCCGGATGCACCGCTAGGTGCCACTCTTGCTAATGCAACTGCAGATGTTATGAACGTCTGGCGAGCAAAGCGATGACTACTCTATAGTTCAATGTGCCATGCTTTACGGCTTAGAACCGGGACTTCAACGACGTTTTGAACGCGTCATGGAGCATATGAGATGTTCCAGAGTTGAAGTTGATATTCCAATGTAATGCCCGGATTGAGAGATATGAAGTCTCCAATAAGTTCTATAGCTGCAAGATGGAGGAGAATAGTTCATTAGTGAGCATATACTCGTAATGTCCGGGTACTACAATCACTTGACACAATTGGGAGTTAATCTTCCGGATGATTGTGTCATTGATGTAATTCTTCAATCACCGCCACCAAGCTACAAAGGCTTCGTGATGAACTATAATATGCAAGGGTTAGTAAAGACTATACCGAGCTCTTCGCAATGCTAAAGGCTGCGGAGGTAGAAATCAAGAAGGAGCATCAAGTGTTGATGGTCAATAAGACCACTAGTTTCAAGAAGAAAGGCAAAGGGAAGAAGAAGGAATCTCAAGAAGAACAAGAAGCAAGTTGTCGCCAGAGAAGAAACCCAAGTCCGCCCTAAACCTGAAATCGAGTGCTTCTACCGCAAGCGATCGTCATTTGAAGCGGAACTGCCCCAAGTATTTGGCGGATAAGAAGGATGGCAAGGTGAACAAAGGTATATGTGATATACATGTTATTGATGTGTACCTTACTAGAGCTCGTAGTAGCACTGGTATTTGATATCGTTACTGCTAATATTTGCAACTCAAACAGGGACTACTGATTGCTTAACTCGCAAAGGACGAGGTGACGATGCGCGTGGGAAATGGTTCCAAAGTCGATGTGATCGCGGTCGGCACGCTACCTCTACATCTACCTTCGGATTAGTTTTAGACCTAAATAATTGTTATTTGGTGCTGCGTTGAGCATGAACATTATATCTGGATCTTGTTTGATGCGAGACGGTTATTCATTTAAATCGAGAATAATGGTTGTTCTATTTATATGAGTAATATCTTTTATGGTCATGCACCCTTGAGGAATGGTCTATTTTGATGAATCTCGATAGTAGTGATACACATATTCATAATGTTGAAACCAAAAGATGCAGAGTTGATAATGATAGTGCAACTTATTTGTGGCAATCGCCGCTTAGGTCATATCGGTGTAAAGCGCATGAAGAAACTCCATGTTGATGGACTTTTGGAGTCACTTGATTATGAATCACTTGGCACTTATGAACCGTGCCTCATGGGCAAGATGACTAGAACACCGTTCTCCCAGGTACTATGGAGAGAGCAACAGATTTGTTGGAAATCATACATACGAGATGTATGTGGTCCGATGAATATTGAGGCTCGTGGCGGATATCGTTATTTTCTCACCTTCACAGATGACTTAAGCAGATATGGGTATATCTACTTAATGAAACATAAGTCCAAACGCTTGAAAAGTTCAAAGAATTTCAGAGTGAAGTTGAAAATCATCGTAACAAGAAAATTAAGTTTCTACGATCCGATCGTGGAGGTGAATATTTGAGTTACGAGTTTGGTCTACATTTGAAACAATGCGAATAGTTTCGCAACTTACGCCACCCGAACACCACAACAGTAATGGTGTGTCCGAACGTCAGAATCGCACTTTACTAGATATGGTGCGATCTATGATGTCTCTTCTGATTTACCGCTATCGCTTTGGGGTTATGCTCTAGAGACAGCCGCATTCACACTGAATAGAACACCGTCGAAATCCGTTGAGACGACACCTTATGAACTGTGGTTTAGCAAGAAACCAAAGTTGTCGTTTCTTAAAGTTTGGGGATACGATGCTTATGTGAAAAAGCTTCAACCTGATAAGCTCGAACCCAAATCGGAGAAATGTGTCTTCATAGGATACCCAAAGGAGACAGTTGGGTACACCTTCTATCACAGATCCGAAGGCAAGACATTCGTTGCTAAGAATGGATCCTTTCTAGAGAAGGAGTTTCTCTCGAAAGAAGTGAGTGGGAGGAAAGTGGAACTTGATGAGGTAATAGTACCTTCTCCCTTACTTGAAAGTAGTTCGTCACAGAAACCAGTTTCTGAGACACCTACGCCAAGTAGTGAGGAAGTTGATGATGTTGATCATGAAACTTCAGATCAAGTTTCTGCAGAACCTCGTAGATCAACCAGAGTAAGATCCGCACTGAGTGGTACGGTAATCCTGCTCGGAAGTCATGCTACTAGATCATGATGAACCTACGAACTATGAAGAAGCGATGGTGAGCCCAGATTCGCAAAATGGCTTGAGGCCATGAAATCGAGATGGGATCCATGTATGAAAACAAAGTGTGGACTTTGGTTGACTTGCCCGAGGGTAGGCAAGCAATAGAAAACAAGTGGATCTTCAAGAAGAAGACCGACGCCGACGGTAATGTTATCGTTTATAAAGCTCGACTTGTCGCAAAAGGTTTTCGACAAGTTCAAGGGGTTGACTACGATGAGACCTTCTCACCAGAAGCGATGCTTAAGTCCGTCCGAATCATGTTAGCAATTGCCGCATTTTATGATTATGAAATTTGGCAAATGGATGTAAAGACCGCCTTCCGAATGGATTTACGGAAGAAGAGTTGTATATGATGCAACCGAAGGTTTTATCAATCCAAAGGAGCTAACAAAGTGTGCAAGCTCCAACGATCCATATATGGACTGGTGCAAGCATCTCGGAGTTGGAATAAACGCTTTGATAGTGTGATCAAAGCATTTGGGTTTGTACAGACTTTTGGAGAAGCCTCAGATTTACAAGAAAGTGAGTGGGAGCTCAGAGCATTTCGATCTTATATGTGGATGACATATTACGATCGGAAATGATATAGAATTTCTGGATAGCATAAAGGATACTTGAATAAGAGTTTTCAATGAAAGACCTCGGTGAAGCTGCTTACATATTGGGCATCAAGATCTATAGAGATAGATCAAGACGCTTAATTGGACTTTCACAAAGCACATACCTTGACAAAGTTTTGAAGAAGTTCAAAATGGATCAAGCAAAGAAAGGGTTCTTGCTCGTGTTACAAGGTGTGAAGTTGAGTCGACTCAATGCCCGACCACCGCAGAAGATAGAGAGAAAATGAAAGATGTTCCTATGCTTCAGCCATAGGCTCTATCATGTATGCAATGCTGTGTACCAGACTGATGTGTGCCTTGCTATAAGCCTAGCAGGAGGTACCAAAGTAATCCAGAGTGGATCATCGACAGCGGTCAAGAACATCCCGAAATACCGAAAAGGACGAAGGATATGTTTCTCGTATATGGAGGTGACAAAGAGCTCATCGTAAACGGTTACGTTGATGCAAGCTTTGACACTGATCCGGACGATTCTAAATCGCAGACCGGATACGTATTTACACTAAACGGAGGAGCTGTCAGTTGGTGCAGTTCTAAACAAAGCGTCGTAGCGGGATCTACATGTGAAGCGGAATACATAGCAGCTTCGGAAGCAGCTAATGAAGGAGTCTGGATGAAGGAGTTCATATCCGATCTAGGTGTCATACCTAGTGCATCGGGTCCAATGAAAATCTTTTGTGACAATACTGGAGCAATAGCCTTAGCAAAGGAATCCAGATTTCACAAGAGGACCAAACACATCAAGAGACGCTTCAATTCCATCCGGGACTTAGTCCGACCGAGACATAGAGATTTGCAAGATACATACGGATCTGAATGTTGCAGACCCGTTGACTAAGCCTCTTCCACGAGCAAAACATGATCAGCACCAAGACTCCATGGGTGTTAGAATCATTACTGTGTAATCTAGATTATTGACTCTAGTGCAAGTGGGAGATCAAGGAAATATGCCCTAGAGGCAATAATAAAGTTATTATTTATTTCCTTATTTCATGATAAATGTTTATCATTCATGCTAGAATTGTATTAACCGGAAACATGATACATGTGTGAATGTATAGACAAAACAAGATGTCACTAGTATGCCTCTACTAAGACTAGCTTGTTAATCAAAGATGGTTATGTTTCCACCATGAACAAAGGAGTTGTTATTTGATTAACGAGGTCACATCATTAGTAGAATGATCTGATTGACATGACCCATTCCCTTAGCTTAGCACACGATCGCTTAGTATGTTGCTACTGCTTTTATCCATGACTTATACATGTTCCTGTAACTATGAGATTATGCAACTCCGCTTACGGAGGAACACTTTGGTGCTACCAAACGTCACAACGAATCGGGTGATTATAAAGGAGTACTACAGGTGTCTCCAAAGGCGATGTTGGGTTGGCGATTTGAGATTAGGTTTTGTCACTCCGATAGTCGGAGAGGTATCTCTGGGCCCTCTCGGTAATACACATCATTGAAGCCTTGCAAGCACTACAACTAATGAGTTAGTTGTGAGATGATGTATTACTGAACGAGTAAAGAGACTTGCGGTAACGAGATTGAACTAGGTATTGGATACCGACGATCGAATCTCGGCAAGTAACATACCGATGACAAAGGAACAACGATGTTGTTATGCGGTCCGACCGACAAAGATCTTCAGAGAATATGTAGGAACCAATATGGACATCTAGGTCCCGCTGTTGGTTATTGACCGTGAATGGTTCTAGGTCATGTCTACATTGTTCTCGAACCGTAGGGTCCGCACGCTTAAGGTTTCGGATGCTTATTATGAGTTTATGTATTTTGATGTACCAAGGAGTTCGAGTCCCTGATGTGATCACGGACATGACTAGGAGTCTCGGAATGGTCGAGACATAAAGATTGATATATTGGAAGCCTATGTTTGGAGTTCGGAATGGTTCCGGTAAAACGGAATTTATCGGAGTACCGGAGGTTACCGAAACCCCGGAGGTAAATGGGCCTCGATGGGCCTTAGTGGAAAGGAGAAGGGCAGCCCTAGGAGGGCGCCCCCCCTTCCCTAGTCCTACTAGGACTAGGAGAAGGGGCCGCCCCTCTCTCTTTTCCCTCCCGAATCCTAGTCCAACTAGGATTGGGGAATCCTACTCCCGAGGGAGTAGGACTCCTGCATGCGCACCTCCTTAGGCCGCCGGCCCCTCCCCCGGCTCCTTTATATACGAGGCAGGGGGGCACCTTGGAACACACAAGTTGATCGTGAGATCGTTCCTTAGCCGTGTCGGTGCCCCCTCCACCATATTCCACCTCGGTTATACCGTCATGAAGCTTAGGCGAAGCCTCGCGCCGTGAAACATCAAGATCGCCACCACGCCGTCGTCTTGACGGAACTCTCCTCGACACTCGGCTGGATCGAGTACGAGGGACGCCATCGAGCTGTACGTGTGTCAAGAACTCGGGGCGTCGAGTAACGGCGCCGGATCGGTCGGATCGCGAGGAGAACGTCGACTACTTCCTCTACATTGTGATCGCTTCGCCGGTCTACAAGGGTATGTGGACAATACTCTCCCCTCTCGTTGCTATACATCACCATGATCTTGCGTGTGCGTAGGAAAATTTTGAAATTACTACGTTCCCCAACATGCTCCGCCACCTCTATCGTTCCCGTCGGGGTTTTCACCTCGGCCTCGGTTCGTCGCGGCTGCGCGTGCTCCGGTGAGTCAAATCCCCTCAAATCTTGCTCCTAGATGTAGATTAGCGGTTAATGTCTTAGGCATGTGCTAGGATTGATAGGATTCTAGCAGATCCGATTGGATGCGATCCCAATCGAATCCAATCGGACTGATCTGTTCTTGTTTTATACAGTGCGTGTGCTATTGCTTGTGTTCATGCTAGAATGCTAGTAGCTGTGTTACATGCTAGATTCATGCTCATGCTAGAATCCTAGAATCATGCTAGTCTGAGTCCTACTACATGCTAGATTTGTGCACTACATGCTAGATTTGTGCTACATGCTAGTAGCTGTGTTCATACTCGAATCATGTTCATGTTGAGTGATGAATGCTAGAATCATGTTGACTGATGGCATGTTCATGTTAGGATCATGTCCTTGTTTCATGTTGCATGTTGAAGCTAGGGTTTGTGCCATGAGTGGATGTTATACGTGCATGTAGTAGGACCATTTTAGGATGGTCCCAAATCTGCATGGCTGCACATGGGTGCAATTGGCACTTGTTGTTGCTATTTTTAGATGTTCCCTTGTTTAGGATAGTGCAGTGATCAGTGTCAGTTGCAGCAAAGAAGATGCCACTGATCAGTGACTTGTCCAACAACAAGTGTCATTGATAAATGGCATTTGCACCTAGGCAAATGCCACTTATCAATGGCACTTCCTGTTGGGCAAAATGGCAATTATCAATGGCACGTGCTATTGGGCAAGTCACTGATCAGTGTCATTGATCAGTGCCATTTGCACTACAACAAGTCGATTAGTGCTCTTGCCCAACACCAAGTGCCACTGATCATTGCCATTTGGCCATGAGCACATGGCACTGATCAGTGGCACTTGTTGTTGGGCATTTCTAGCATTCATCACTGATCAGTGGCACTTGCTTGCTTGCTTGCTTGTTTGCTTGCTTGCTTGCTTTGTTTTATACTAATACTTGTCAATGTTGCCTGACAAGATACTGAAGACTGACTGGGATGTGGCGGGTGGAGGAGCTCAGGTCGTGGCCGGAGCTGAGCGTGCCGAGGATTTCATCCCCACAAACAGGTGGCTCAGGACAGTGGACCTGCCTGGCAGGATCGCCTTCATGAGCGTGCCTTGTTCAAGGGGACGATCTCCGAGGTAGGGCCATGAGGAGGGAGCCAGGGAGCCGATGAGATTCTACCAGCAGATCAAGGACAACGAGGACCTCGCCATGCTCGTCGTCCCTCCCAAGTTCGTGGAGGTGATAAACACCTGGCTGGTGATCAAGTGCCTCCCGCGCGTGGTCAGGCTCTCGGCCAACAAGCGGTGCGTCTTTTGGGTGCAGGTCCAGAACTTCGAGGGCCACATGGTGCTTGGCCGGGGGTGGAACTACTTCTGCCGTCGCCACCGCATCGTCCCCGGCGACCTCGTCGTTGTGCGCATCTTCGAACTCGGACTGAAGGTTCAGATCTACAACCACGACTCGTCGGTGATGTGCAGGTATCGTTGCAGCAGGTACAACTACCTTGGTGGCATCGAACAAGCTATGTAGTTAAGTTAAGTCAGGTGTTAGTGGAGAACTTTTAGGGTGTGTGGCGATCGAGACTTGTGCTGGAAACTTGTTCATATTTTGGCCAGGAGCAGCACCCTGGCACAGCAGGGAAGGAGGATGCCCTGCTCTTAATCTAGACTTATGCTATCTAGTTAAGTAGTTTGCTGCCATTTGCTTCCTCGTTGTGTTAAGTTTGCTGTCATTACATTGCTTGCTTTGTTTGATCTTGCTGTTGTGCTGTTGCTGTTGTGCTGATCATGTGTGGTAGTAAGTCCACCACATTTGAATGGGGTGAGCAAAACACAAACTATGTTTGCAACCAAACAGCTGAAGTTTGCATCTGCTCACACCCTAAGCACAAATGCGGGCAACCAAACAGCAGGGGGGTAAGTGCCTCTCGATGCGATGCAGGCAACCAAACAGGTTGCATCTGCTGCATATGAGGCTGTTTTTCAGCAACCAGGCTGGCTAGAGATGGACATGCAATGCAACTACTGTTGCAAACTGCAACCAAACACGCCCAAAACGTTCACACGAAACGTCAATTCTATAAGCTTATCGGTTATTTTTGCAATGGACAACTATATAACACTTGTAATTTGTACTATTTGCTATATAACGCGGAACTTACTTAGACTTACAAAATATGACTTCTTTTATATGAAAATCTGTAAAAGAAAATATAGGCAAAATGTTAGTACAACACAATTTATCTTCCTAAATCACAAACTAAAGCATCTCTCTAACTCTCTCTGCACACACAATATGTTTGTTGTGTTTAGTGCAGACCTTGGCCCTACATGTGGATACTAACATGATTTACCTTTTATGTTACCTTATAAAAGGCGGTTCCACTGTCATTAAGATAACAGAGTATGATCATCTACTAACAAGAAACCGAATACCTTGCAGTAAATAAGTTAGAATTCCACGATACATCAAAGGTATGCAGCACACATATCATAAACAACAAAGTGCTCTCTCGCGAACTGGGCACGGCTAGTGAAAGATCGAGGATGTCACCTATAGGGGGGGTGGGGTGAATAGGCGCTTTAAAATAATTACGGTTTAGGCTTGAACAAATGCGGAATAAACCTAGCGGTTAATTTGTCAAGCACAAAACCTAAAACAACTAGGCTCACCTATGTGCACCAACAACTTATGTTAAGCAAGATAAGCAACTATGTGATAGCAAGATATATGACAAAGAACAATATGGTTATCACAAAGTAAAGTGCATAAGTAAAGGGCTCGGGTAAGAGATAACCGAGGCACGCGGAGACGATGATGTATTCCGAAGTTCACACCCTTGCGAATGCTAATCTCCGTTCGGAGCGGTGTGAAGGCACAATGCTCCCCAAGAAGCCACTAGGGCCACAGTAATCTCCTCACGCCCTCGCACAAAGCAAGATGCCGTGATTCCACTAAGGGACCCTTGAGGGCGATCACCGAACCCGTACAAATGGTGACCCTTGGGGGCGGTCACCGAACCCGTACACTTTGGCAACCCTTGGGGGCGGTCACCGGCACCCTTCAAATTGCTCAGGGCAATCTCCACAACCTAATTGGAGACCCCAACGCTTGCCTGGAGCTTTACACCATAATGATTGAGCTCCGAACAACACCAACCGTCTAGGGCGCCAAGGCACCCAAGAGGAACAAGCTCTAGGGTGTCCAAACACCCAAGAGTAACAAGCTCAAGGGTACCAAGCACCCAAGAGTAATAAGTTGCTCAACTTGTAACTTCCACGTGTCACGTGGGGAACTCAAATCGATGCACCAAATGCAATGGCAAGGGCACACGGAGTGCCCAAGTCCTTCTCTCTCAAATCCCACCGAAGCAACTAATGCTAGGGAGGAAGATGAGAGGAAGAACAAGAAGGAGAACACCAAGAACTCCAAGATCTAGATCCAATGGGTTCCCCTCACATAGAGGAGAAAGTGATTGGTGGAAATGTGGATCTAGATCTCCTCTCTCTTTTCCCTCAAAAACTAGCAAGAATCCATGGAGGGATTGAGAGTTAGCAAGCTCGGAGAAGGTCAACAATGGGGGAAGAACACGATCTCAAAGGATAAGGTTCAATGGGGAAGAAGACCCTCTTTTATATGTGGGGGAAAATCCAACCGTTATGCTCACAGCCCGCACAGAGCTGTACTACGGCTAGGGCGGTAGTACCCCTTCGAAACACAACAGCGAGGAGGCAAAAAGGCCAGAAGAACCGTCGGAGCGGTAGTACCGTTTGACCTCACGGTACTACCGCTAGGGGTAGCGGTACTACTACTAAGGGTAGCGGTACTACTGCTTGCGAGCGGTACTAAAAATATACATCCGGGCCAACCACTGCAGGACTTGGGACGAGTTTTTGGTCCGGAGCGGTACTACCGCTATAGGAGCCGCGGTAGTACCACTCTGGAGCGGTAGTAAAAAATTACATCCGCCCCAATTCGCGGTAGTACCGTTGCAGCCTTTTCACAACACCAAAGCTGCCACAACTTTTGCAAACGGACTCCGAATTCGATGAAACCAAATTTGTTGGAAAGCTAGCGACAAGGGCTAACATAATCTTGAAAGAAATATCAATAAGAAGCAAATTAGAAAAGGCCCATAAGAAAAAGGTAAGAACCCTTCCTCAGATAAGACCGGTAAAACCTCCAACACCGAAAACATCATAGAAGACGCATGCGAACTCCGTTTTCGATGAACTCAAGCTTGTCATCAAGATGACCATAAGCTCTAAGACTCACAAAGAGAACCAAACAAGAACCAAGAAAAAAGATGCAAGGATGCAATGGTTTGAGCTCTCTACTAACGATACGATCAAGCTACCAACTTGAGAGCCCCCCCTTGATAGTACGGCAAACGATCCTATAACCCGGTCTCCCAACTACCACCATGAGACCGGTAAAATAGAAAACCTATCAAGGGAAAACATTTGCCTTGCACATGGTCCACTTGAGCTAGATGATGACTATCTTGACTTCCTCAAGTTGGACCACCTTTCTTGATTGCATTGGCTCGATGAAGACTAGATGATTGCTCCCCCATAGTCCACTATGGGTGAGCCACTCTTCGGCTCATCTTCACAAGTCCATTGTCACCACAATGGGCGGCAAGCTTCAAGAACTTGATCTCTTTGTGATGCATCACTTGAACTTGCACACCGCATCCTAACCCCACAAAGAACTCTCATGAAGACCATGGGTTAGTACACAAAGCGTAATTGACAATGCTTACCATACCATGGGATCACTTGATCCCTCTCGGTACATCTTCTACGCTTTGTGAGTTGATCAACTTGATTCACTCTTGACTTAGTCTTGATCAATCTTGAATCTTTCCAACTCTCTTCATTTGGATGATGTCTTGAAGGTAAACATGAATGATCACACAATCTTCTTCTTCAAAACATGCTTGCAATAAGCTCAACACTCACATGACCAATCTTTGGATAATTCCTTAATAGCACCTTGGTCAACTCATAAACTCCTTGAAACCGACACATGGACTTAAAAAAAAGCCTATGGACAAAACCTTCAAATATAACTCAAGGCAACCATTAGTCCATAGAGATTGTCATCAATTACCAAAACCAAACATGGGGGCACCGCATGTTCTTTCAATCTCCCCCATTTTTGTAATTGATGACAATCACTTTCAAGAGAGTTTATACAAGTAGATATGCATCACCATGCAATGCAAAAACCAATGATGCATGAGATGAAAATGGGATGCAAATGCTTAGGAACCAAAACCAAAGCAAGGATAAAACTCTGAAGACTTCTCCACAAAACTCTCTGAAACTCCTCCCCCATTGGCATCGATTGCCAAAATGGGTGAAAAGCTTAGGACCAATATAAAGTGTGTTCATCCATAAATTGTGTATCTCTCAAAAAGAGAGTGGAATGCAATACACATATCCAATGGTAAATACTTGGAAGGAAGACAAACTATATTAAGGCCCAAAGATTGCAAAAGAATGATATGCCACAAAGACATAACAAAGAGAGAAACAAGAAATCGAGCAATCAAAAGATACCAATTGAAGCAAGCAATCAAAGGATATCAATTGAACCAACTAGACCAAAGATCCTATGAGCCACATGAATGAAGGATATTATGATATGAGTAAAGGAGTATTCTAAATAAGCAAGAGAAGCTCCCCATGATTTGTGCACACATAATAATTTTTGTATTTGGATACAAAGTGCACAAAATAGGATCATAGCTCCCCCAAAATCAAGAGAAACAAACAACAAGTGCAAGTGAGCATAAAGGAAACTAAGCCTAACACTTGCAACAAACACATGGTTGAGCAACATGTAAAAGAGGCAACTTAAGAATAGGCTCAACCAAAATGATGTGTGTGAGTCATGGCAAAGCACATGAGAAGACTAATATACGGATGAGCATAAGCATCAACATAGTCTCGAATGAATGAGATACACGGTGCAAAGCCTTTCATTCTCACACACAACTAAGCAAATTGGTTCACAAGAACACTAAATATGCAAAATGAATAACCAACACTTGTGACAACCCAAGGTGAAGATAGAAAGCATAAGCATCATCAAGACAGGGGATACCAATTAAGATGGCAAAAGCCTCGTAAAGATAAGCAAGAGGAAATAATCTTCACCACACAAGAGTGCATCAAGATGCAATGATATAAGACACGCACTCAAGGCAAAAGCTTTCATGGAGCCACCAAATAAATGACATAAGAAAGACAAGGTGGACGTGAAAGAAAGGATATCATCTAGAGATGTAATTTGTCTCAAGTGTACAAGGTTCTAGGTAGACGAAATCATGATGATATATATCTACAAAGAAGGATGTACACCCGAAATAGTTACAACATGAAGAAACAAGATATCCAAAAGGAAGTCATACATATACCAATAAGATATTTGCTTGGAAGCATAGCACATAGCTAGATATGGTCTTATTGTATATAAGTGAATTCCTACCACACAACCATCAAATATATCACAACTAGCAACAAGAGATCATTGTTGAGATGCTTTGAGAAGGGAAACAAGTATCACAAGAACTAATCAAGAAATTCATGCCATGATGCAACCTACACAAGGTTGAATATAAGAGGTGTATGCATGGGTAGATACTTGTTACCGAGATAGCATTGGAAGGATGTAGTAGATACCAATTAAAGGTAGATAGTAGATCATGGTCATCCTAGCTTGACTCCAATAAGCACATGGTGACACCACCTTCCTTGTGAGTGAGCCAAGCATCCAATGCATCTCCAATTGTTCCTAGAACAACAACACAAACAAAATGGTACCCAAGCTCATTAGGACCAATTAGTTAGAAGCACCAATACATAGGACAAACTCCACATAAATATGTGCATATAGATAAGAAAATGAATTTCATGCACATCTCATCCAAATTGAGACTAGGTGGAGTTTCCCCTATATATTGGGTCAAAGAAAGAAAACATGCCAAATAAAATACATGAAGTAAATATGCATGCTCAAGACTTTCAAGGACCAAAACCAAAAGGAAAAAGAAAAACAAGTGAAAATGGATACCAAAAGGAGAAATCATCACTTGGAAGATATCATTAAAGATACATCAAGGAATGAGATATCCATTGAAACACGAAAAACAAAGGATATCGAACTCCCTAAAGAGAGGATGGTTCCAAACAAACCATGCCCTCTACAAAGTTTCATGATGGCACAAAGTACCAAAAAGAAATGGCTTGCTTTACACCAAAGCACACTTGATAAGGATCACAAGAAGAGTGTTCTAAAGAAAATAGGATAGCTCCCCCACGAGTTGTGCATTATATAGGATTTGCATTTGAATAAAAAATGCACAAGGTGGGATCACCACTTTCACTATATCTAGAAAACACTAGACAAGAACAAGAAATAAACAAGATCCACAAGTGGTAGGGAAGACAACGGGAGTTAACACAATCCTTGGCAAGAGAAAAGGCAAATAAAAACAAAAGCCAATGTAAAGATGATGAATAAATTCTACCACACATAAGTGACTACCAATTGTCAAAAGACAAGAAGTATTTGGAAATAATTCCCGGTGGTAGAAAACAAGGATATCCAACACCATCTTCACAACAAACACAAGCAAATTGCAACTTGTAGAGCTAACATGTCACCTAGGAACAAGATAATTAAAAGTATCAACTCTAAGTGACAATATCTCAATTGTACACATTTTCTAGGCTAGTAATATACACATAGCATATTACTCCCCCATAATGTGATACCAATTAAAGATAAACAAGAGGCAAAATAACGATCCAACAAGAGATAATTAATGGACAATTTAGAATTTGAATTTCTCATGAGAAGACATACCACATAGCGACTGGATAATCTTGTAATATCAATACTAGATGGTATTCCTCATGTACACACATTTATAGGATTGTGAAGTGCACAAAGCACATCACTCCCCCATAATGGGATATTCCATTAATCTCTCACAAGAGCCAACTAAGATACAACCAAGATGCACTAAGTCTCAACGAACAACACACAAGTACATGATGTGCAAACCAACATACACAAAGGCAATTTGGAGACACATCATATACAAACACATGCAAGGAACAAAACCAAAACATGCAAGGGGGCAAGTAACTTTCAATGTAAGCAATTTAAGTACAAGTTACCGCAATGAGGCACATTGGATATAAGATATAGACTTGATGATTCAATTGACCTGGCTTGAGACAATAAGAGTGATGAAGTCCCCTTAATTCTCCATAATGTAGCCAAGTCTCCAATGCCCTCCAACAACACCTATTGATTAAGTTTGAGCTTGTTGGTCCCCAACCAAGTTGGGTCCTAAGAGGTTAGTCACAATAGGCTTGGCAACCCAAATGGTTCTTTTCTTGACAACACTTTGAGTACCAACAAACTTGGAAAACACATTGCCAACCTTATCCTTCCCAAGAGAATAGATATCATCAATAGTAATTGGGTTGGATAAGTTACCACTAGTGCATGAAGAAGCGAGGCGACCTTTCTCACGACATAGGTAGCAACGTCTACTCTTCACTTTCTTCTCATTTGATTTATCAACTTGAGAAGCATTAGCTCGAGTTTTCTTGGGAAGATGCCTTTCTTCAACTTGAGGTTGAGCATGAGAGTGAGCTTGTGGCCTCTTCCCTAGTTTCTTGTCACTAATGGGCTTCTTCTTCAATGGGCAAGATCTAACATGATGCCCTTCTACTTTGCACTTGAAGCAAACAATCTTGGACAAATTCTTGACTTGTTCTTGGCCCTTCTTTTTGTTCATCTTGGACTTCTTCTTCTTATTGGAGTTGAATCCAAGTCCACCTTTGTCATTGGGGGATTTTGCACACTCAAGATATTGTTGAGTGTGGCCTTCCCTTCATGACACTTTTACAAGTCTCTTTTCAAAGAAGTGACTTGGGCCTTGAGCTCTTTGATTTCCTCTACATGGTTAGTCGCAATGAAAGCACTAGAGGAAGTATAAGCTTCATTGTTAGAGCAACAAGGCAAGGTAAGCAATTCATCACAAGATGTACCAATGTTATGCATGGATGAATCACGAGGACTAGCACAAGGCAATATAGAATTTTGACTAAAATTAGTGCTAGTATCCGCATGAGGCTCACTAGATGTTACCTTAGCAATCATGGCCTCATGAGCTATCTTTAGCACATTATGGGATACTAGAAGATCATCATGAGAACTTGAGAGCTTTTCATGTCTTTCTTCCAATTTCCCATAATTGCTACATAGCAACTCAAGTTGAGCCCGTAGCTCAACATTCACCTTCAAAATGGATGCTTCACAAGTAATAGAATTAGTAGCACAAGCATCATCATTAATGACAAGAGGAGAAGGAAACTTGGCAAGCTCTTTTAAATAAGAAGCTTCAAGTTGAGCATGAGACTCGGTGAGTTTGATGAGCTCACCCTTGATGACCCTTGAGCCATTTTCGAGGTGCTCAAAATCCTCAAGGAGTCTAGCATGAGCAACTTCAATCTTAGCATTTTTAGTTTCAAAAACATTGGCCACCTCAAGAGCTCTATCATGAGATTCCCTCGCTCTAGATAATTCTAGAGCAAAAGTCTCCTCAAGAGATTCGGAGGTGGTTTGTTCATGTTCAAGAGCTTGAGATAGCTCCGCAATTTCATTTGCGTAATCACGCTCATGAGTTTCCATTTTCTCAATGGTGACCTCATGCTCCTCTAGATGAGATTCCAACTCCTCAATGTATTTCTTGCCCTCAATGGCAATAGACATGATTTCCATGAAGTTGGAATGAGCAAGTTTATTTTTGTGAAGAGCTTTAAAAATCATTTCCCCCTTAATTTTTAAGGAAGCAATATTATCATTCTCTTCATCATTATCCTCATCATCATTAGCATTAACATCATCATCAAGTGACATATTGGGGTTCAAAGTAGGAGATACCTTTGACGCCTTAGCCATAAGGCAAAAAGCAATAGAGGATGATGTAGGATCCCTTGAGGCGCCATTCAAGACCACATCTTGTTCCATGGAGTGTTGGGTTTCCTCTACATTGTTAGCACAACAACTAGAGGAAATACAAGCATTTTTATCATGGTAACAAGACATAGCAAGCATATCATCATGAGATTTAGTCAAGCAATTTCTACATGATATGCAAGGACTATCAACACAAGCATGTGAAACATTTGGAGTGCTCGAAGTGTTAAAGCCCAAAGAAGGAGCATTGCAATAAGATAGTGATGAAGGATCATCCACAATAAGCATACTATCATCATTGCAATGACCAACACTACTCACCATATCATTACCTTGTGGCAAACCACATGTAGGTGAGGTAGAAGAAGTTGAGAAGACTATACGACCGGAGGTGGAGGGAGAACAATCATCCCCACAAATCTTGGACACACCATATTTATCTTGAAGCTTCGTGCACAACTCATGAGCATCCCGGAACAACATGAGTTCAAATATAACTACATTGCTCAAAGCATCTAAAAGCACATTAGAAGCTTGAGCATTGAGATAAGAGTTTTTCTCATCCTCTAAAGATAAGCCTTGGGGATCCTTCGAAGGAGAAAACCCCATATCTATAATTCGCTCTAAATTTGGGTCCATGACCTTAAAGAGATTAAGCTTGCGAATTACCCAAACATCAAAATTTGTGCCATCGAAACTAAGAGTGTCAGAGAATCCTAATCCCCTAGTCGACATCTTTACTCTCTAGGCGGATAATCCCAACAAAGAGAGACGAGGCTCTGATACCAATTGCAAGATCGAGGATGTCGCCTAGAGGGGGGGTGAATAGGCGCTTTAAAATAATTACGGTTTAGGCTTGAACGAATGCGGAATAAACCTAGCGGTTAATTTGTCAAGCACAAAACCTAAAACAACTAGGCTCACCTATGTGCACCAACAACTTATGCTAAGCAAGATAAGCAACTATGTGATAGCAAGATATATGACAAAGAACAATATGACTATCACAAAGTAAAGTGCATAAGTAAAGGGCTCAGGTAAGAGATAACCAAGGCACGCGGAGACGATGATGTATCCCGAAGTTCACACCCTTGCGAATGCTAATCTCCGTTTGGAGCGGTGTGGAGGCACAATGCTCCCCAAGAAGCCACTAGGGCCACCGTAATCTCCTCACGCCCTCGCAGAATGAAAGTTGCCGTGATTCCACTAAGGGACTCTTGAGGGCGGTCACCAAACCCGTACAAATGGCGACACTTGGGGGCGGTCACCAAACCCGTACACTTTGGCAACCCTTGGGGGCGGTCACCGATACCCGTCAAATTGCTCGGGGCGATCTCCACGACCTAATTGGAGACCCCGACGCTTGCCCGGAGCTTTACACCACAATGATTGAGCTCCGAACAACACCAACCGTCTAGGGCGCCAAGGCACCCAAGAGGAACAAGCTCTAGGGTGTCCAAACACCCAAGAGTAACAAGCTCAAGGGTACCAAGCATCCAAGAGTAATAAGCTTCTCAACTTGTAACTTCCACGTATCACGTGGAGAACTCAAACCGATGCACCAAATGCAATGGCAAGGGAACACGGAGTGCCCAAGTCCTTCTCTCTCAAATCCCACCGAAGCAACTAATGCTAGGGAGGAAGATGAGAGGAAGAACAAGAAGGAGAACACCAAGAACTCCAAGATCTAGATCCAATGGGTTCCCCTCACATAGAGGAGAAAGTGATTGGTGGAAATGTGGATCTAGATCTCCTCTCTCTTTTCCCTCAAAAACTAGCAAGAATCCATGGAGGGATTGAGAGTTAGCAAGCTCGAACAAAGGTCGACAATGGGGGAAGAACACGAGCTCAAAGGATAAGGTTCAATGGGGAAGAAGACCCCCTTTTATAGGTGGGGAAAAATCCAACCGTTATGCTCACAGCCCGCACAGATCGGTACTACCGCTCCAAGGAGCGGTACTACCGCTAGGGCGGTAGTTGTCGTGGTTCTAAGTCTGACAGTAGAATGGGGGGTAGGTATGGAGAGGCAAGATCCTAGCTATGGAGCAGTTGTATGGACAAGGGGTGTACGAGTTCAGGCCCTTCTCGGAGGAAGTAACAGCCCTACGTCTCGGAGCCCGGAGGCGGTCGATTGGATTATGAGTGTATAGATTACAGGGGTGCGAACCCTTTACACTGAGGAGGGGGGTGGCTTATATAGTGTCTGCCAAACCCCTCCGGCCCTCAGTTATGCAGGGTTTAAAGTACATTAAGGCCCGGCGTTACTGGTAACGCCTTACATAAAGTGTCATCATGGCCATAAAGACTACTTAATTACAGACCGTTGGATGCAGAGTGGCTCTTGATCTCGTGGTGGTCGAGTGAGTCTTCATGGTCGAGTCCTTCGAGTCCGTCGAGTGAAGTCTCTCTTGGTCGACTGGAAGGCAGCTTCTTCTGAGGATGTCCTTGGGAAGGGTACTTAAGACAGGTCTATGACCCTACCCTTGGTACATGACTTCATCATTAGCCCCCGAATGGATCGAGGTTTGAGTGAGGAAGGAGTTGATAATATTTCCGACCTGCTTTTGTGTTCTGAACATGTCTCATCTTGGACCAATAATGTTTTTGTTGATGGCGGCAACTTTTCTTTCTGTCGCCTTGATCCATTCCTTTCTTATGTCGAGTGAACTTTTGCACTTAATAAACTTCGGAGCGACGGATCGCAAGAAATCCACCGTCTGACAGATTGATCTGCTGTTAGCGGATTTTGTGGGATCTGAATTTTGGGAAGCGCGCGAAGCGGGGCGGACCGCGACGCTCGGATGGGATAGGGCATAGATGCCTCGATTACCGCGCCGCCTTTTTCGCCACGTATCACGAGTGCGCGACTGTTTCGGGATGTGATAGGATCGCCCGGGCCCACTTGTCATCCACTCGGAAGTGTCCTTATAAAATGCGCCGGGCGAGGGTTTTTGAACAGTACCTCCCCATCTCTCCTTCTGCCCTCTCCATCTCCGCCTGCAGCGCCTGCTCTCGCCCCCGCCCATCCACTCCTCGTGCGCTTCGCCGGCAACAATGGTGAAGGAGAAGACGGCGGCCTTGGAGTGCGCGAAGAAGGCGACGGCGATGGGGAAGGCGAAAGGGAGAGCGTCCAGTCGGGGCGGATCCTCGTCAAGGTCCCGCCTGCCGCAAGGTTGGGTCCAAGGGGATTGGATCCGCTCGACCATCACCGAGACGGATCTCAATGAGATGGCCAACGAGGGCTTGATCCCTCACGGGGCAGCGAGGCTCCCGGGGAACGAGTAGCAACCGCAGCCGCAGGAGGGTGAGTGCGTTCTTCTAGCTACTCACGTAGACCGTGGGTTCTCCCTGCCTCCGAGTGTTTTCTTCCGTGGGTTCTTGAATTTCTTTGGGGCGCAACTCCACCATTTCAATCCAAACTCCATTGCCTACCTTGCTGCCTTCGTGTCCATGTGCGAGAACTTCCTGGGTTGTCGGTCACACTGGGGTCTCTTTAAGCACATATTCACTTGTCGCTCACAGACAGTGAAAAAGGCGAGTCCGGATGACGATAGAACTAAGGTTATTCAGATATGTGGGGGTCTTGGGATTCAGATGAGGAGCAAGAATACTTTTCCGGCCATGACTCTTCCTGAGTCGGTCAGAGGATGGCAGTCGACTTGGTTCTACTGCCAAGACGAGTCGACGTCGGGGCAGTCGACTGGTCTCCCTCCGTTTTCCATGGACCGAGTGAATAAGCCCTCTTCTCTGAAGGTGCTCCCTGAGGAGAAAGCCCAAGTAAAAATGTTGATGGAGCGTGTAGTCCAGCTAGTTCGGGAAGGAGGACGGTATGGACCTTCCGAGGTCTTCCTTAGGCGGCGATCCAACCACTTCAGTACCGAGGCCACCCGATGTGGCTGTACTGTGGAACCGAGGATGAAACTCGGGTCCATCCAGAAGCAGTCGACGACGCCACACTGGAGAGGTGGATGACCGCGATCACAGGGAATAAGGATAACCCTCGAGGAGCCAGGAGGATTCCACCACTTGACCATTCCTACACTCCGGACACGGTAAGCCCACTTTATCCTCAATTGTAATCTTGCTTTACTCATTCTGCTTTTGCTGCAAATTGGTCGATTGATCTTTGTTTTTTTGTCTGTTAGGCCACCACTAAATTATACTCGATGCCCAATAGAGCACAGACGCCAACTGATGAGGAGGAAGGAAGTGGGGGCGAAAGCCAGGAGGAGTGGGATTCGGATGCTGTTGATGATGATGAGGGCGATGACTCTGGTGAAGAGGAAGAGGAGGAAGAGGAGGAGGAAGTTGCGCCTCCTCGCTCGGAGAGACGCTCGAAGCTCGTCCATGATCCTGCAACCGAGCGCGGTAAGGGGGTCGCGACTGTCGCGTAGTCGACCAAGCGCCCTAGGACCACTTCTTCGACACCGACTGAGAAGGCTCCGAAGAAATCCAGAGTGGCGCCGTCAAAGCCGGCTAAGTTCTTGCCGAAGATGAAGATGGTGATCCCCACTATCTCTGGGTAATGATGCTACTTGAGTTTTTCTGTTCCCCATGAACTTATTCTTGGTCGACTCATGAATCAACCGACTGACTTCTGGAACTGCAGCGCTGCTACTTCTGATACTTCGGCCAGGGCTGAAGATCATGAGATGGAAGACGCTGCCACTTCAAAACCTGGTATGACTTTCATAGTTCCGTCTTCAGTCTTTTCTGTAGCTCCGTCTAATGTCGTTATTACCCTTCCTAACGACGACGATGAGAAGCCACTGAGGCAAAGGAGGAGCAGGAAAGCGTCTGCTGGCAAGGCGACTCAGGACGTGCCAGCACCCGAGACACTGGTCGCGGAGGGAGAGAACATCACTCAGCCTACCATATCTTTTGCGGTGCCGTTGACGAGTGCTCGCCCCACGTCGTCGAGTGCTGCACAGCCTTCACTTTTCTCGACCCACTACGTCCTAGAGGACCAAGCCAGTGCTGCGAAAGAAGCAATACGCCAGGCGGGAGTCATGATGGAGCAAGTGAAGGCCATCCGAGAAGCCAGCCAGGCAGCCTATGACGCCAGTTCAGCTCTTCAGAGTAACGTTCAGGTCAGTCGGTCACCGCCTGTTCTGTTAGGATATGATGTCTGAAGATTCTTCTTTCTGAAATTCCTAATGATTGTCCTACACCCACTGGGTCTGTCGATTTGAGATTCCGTTAGTGGGGGCACGCTGAGTGCACCCACTGGGTGTAGTCCCCAAGGCTATGGTGGATTGCTGGCAGTCGACCATAGTCTTTATGTCTTAAATTTTTCCTTTATTCGGCTAGGTCGAATGGATTCATAAACCGGTGGGGGCACGCTGAGTGCACCCACTGGGTGTAGTCCCCGAGACTGTGGTCGACTGCTGGCAGTCGATTACAGTCTGAAGAACACTTCTCTCTGTTTTTTTTACTATTTGTTGGTCGACTGATCGACTCTAACTGATAGAACTAGAACTAGTGGGGGCACGCTGAGTGCACCCACTGGGTGTAGTCCCTGAGACTATGGTCGAATGTTTGAATTCGGCTGTAGTCTTAGAAACGTATGATTTTTCCTTAGTCACTCGGAAGTGAATTGTCTCTGACATTTGTCGATTGGTTCTTCATAGAAATCCTGCGACCTTGCGGCTCGTTACACTGTGTTGGAGAACAAACACATCCAACTCGAGCTTGATCTGAAGCTGGCCCAAGAGAATTTAACGAAGGCGAAGGAGGAAGCTAAAGGTATGTTTGGTGAGGCTTTCGACGACTACCTTTGCCCCTCATTTGTTTCAAAGTCTGACCTTGCTGTAACTTTGCAGGCAAAGTGAAGGATGCCCAGAAGAAGAAAGACCTTGAGTTGGCTGAAATGCAGAAAACAGCTTTAGAGAAGACCAAGCTCGCAGACGAGAAGTTGGCTTCGGTCACCAAGCTTGAAGAAGAAAACACCAATCTGAAAGCTGCTCTTGATGCTGCAAACAAAGAGGTCAGTCGACAGAAAAGTGATAAGATTGCCCTGAGTGACAAGGCCAGTGAGTTGGTGGGGAAGAAGAACGATCTGGAGGCTTATATGGGTGGACTCGCCAAGAAGCTATTCCTCATGCTCGAAGGTAATCTTTTGCACCAAACAGGTATTTTAACTGTGATCTTTCCATTCGACTGTTGTCTTGACTCGGTGGTTGTGCTTGCAGAATTTTGCCAGAACTTTGAAGAGGAAACTGGTCGACTGGAGCCAAACCTGGACCCCATCAACTCTCCTATGACGGATGAAGTCGCCATGAACGTGTTTCGACTCGAATCTCGTGTTGCTGTCGTCGTTGATTATCTCGCAAGGCTGAAGGTCGCCACTTCCCGCATCAACACCACGCTCTCGCCCGAGAGGCGCTCGAGAATGACCTCGAAGTCTCGATGACTCGATCAACACAGCCCCAAGTCGAGTGCAGGAGTGGAAGAAGTCTTCTGCCAGGTGTGGCGCTGACGTTGCTCTATCTCTGGCCCGAGTTCATTGCAAGGAAGCACGAGAGGACAAGCTAGCGGCCCTTAGGGTGGCTAACACCAATAAACACGATTTCTGGTCATTCATGGAGACCTTCATCGCCGCTGCCACTCGGATTGCTGATGGAATCGATCTGGACGAGTTTGTTGCACCTTCCAGCCTCCACAGAGGGGTAAAAACTTCGAGCTCGACACTTTAAATTTGCCTCGGTATGCTGAGTGATTTTTGTAACCGACAAACCTTAACAGGCTTAGTGCCTGAGCACTTTCGGTTCTGTTAGGTGTTATCCGAATTTGGATTCGATGTTTAAATGTGCTTGAATTTGGTTTGAGGTGTCTTTTGCAGGTTAAAGCGAGGTGCTTATTGCAATCGACTTGTTCCCCAATACACTTAGGCAGGCACTGGGCTGCAGCTAAGCCCCCGAGTGGGAGGTCTGCTCTCCACTCGGTAGGATTTTCAAAACTTAGGCGAGCACTGGGCTGCAGCTAAGCCCCCGAGTGGGAGGTCTGCTCTCCACTCGGTAGGATTTTCAAAACTTAGGCGAGCACTGGGCTGCAGCTAAGCCTCCGAGTGGGAGGTCTGCTCTCCACTCGGTAGGATTTTCAAAACTTAGGTGAGCACTGGGCTGCAGCTAAGCCTCCGAGTGGGAGGTCTGCTCTCCACTCGGTAGGATTTTCAAAACTTAGGCGAGCACTGGGCCGCAGCTAAGCCCCCGAGTGGGAGGTCTGCTCTCCACTCGATAGGATTTTCAAAACTTAGGCGAGCACTGGGCTGCAGCTAAGCCCTCGAGTGGGAGGTCTGCTCTCCACTCGGTAGGATTTTTAAGGTGTCTTTCTTATGGAGAACGCATTATACTTGTGGCGTAGCTCGGAGGAGAGAGTAGCAGTCGACCTGCACCTCGTCCTCCTTGCAGAGCGCACGTTGTACTTGTGGCGTAGCTCGGAGGAGAAGGTAGCAGTCGACTTGCACCTCGTCCTCCTTGCGAGCGCACGTTGTACTTGTGGCATAGCTCGGAGGAGAGGGTAGCAGTTGACCTGCACCTCGTCCTCCTTGCGAGCGCATGTTGTACTTGTGGCGTAGCTCAGAGGAGAAGGTAGCAGTCGACCTGCACCTTGTCCTCCTTGCGAGCAAGACGTTGTACTTAGGGCGTAGCTCTCGGAGGAGAGGGTAGCGATCGACCAAGACCTCGTCCTCCTTGCGGCGCCGCGTTATACTTGTGGCGTAGCTTCGGAGGAGAAGGTAGCGATCGACCTGCACCTCGTCCTCCTTATGGGCGCATGTTGTACTTGTGGCGTGCTCGGAGGAGAAGGTAGCGATCGACCTGCACCTCGTCCTCCTTATGAGCACACATTGTACTTAATGGCGTAGCTCGGAGGAGAGGGTAGCAGTCGACCTGCACCTCGTCCTCCTTGCGAGCGCACGTTGTACTTGTGGCGTAGCTCGGAGGAGAGGGTAGCAGTCGACCTGCACCTCGTCCCCCTTGCGAGCGCATGTTGAATTTGAACTTAGGCGAGTACTTAGACTGCAGCTAAGCCCCCGAGTGGGAGACTGGCTCGCCACTCGGTAGGATTTTATTAAAACTTAGGCGAGTACTTGGACTACAGCTAAGCCTCCGAGTGGGAGGCTGGCTCACCACTCGGTAGGATTTTATTGGAACTTAGGCGAGTACTTGGACTGCAGCTAAGCCCCCGAGTGGGAGACTGGCTCGCCACTCGATAGGATTTTATTGAAACTTAGGCGAAACGGATTCACAGCTAAGCCCCCGAGTGGGAGGCTGGCTCTCCACTCGGCAAGGATTTTTTTTACAAACTTAGGCAAAACGGATTCGCAGCCAAGCCACCCACTGAGGGGGAATTTTATTAAATAAATAAAAATGACATCAATCATTGGGGAAATTATAACACTATTATCTTGTGAAACATGAACTACAGAAGTACTTTTATTACAACCAATCCGAGTGAATACTTAGGTGTAAAAGGGGCGGAGTAACTCCGCGTTCCAAGCTCGGGGTTCGTCGATGTTGTGCTCGACGTTATAGAGACGGTACGCTCCATTGTGGAGAACCTTGGTGACGATGAAGGGTCCTTCCCAAGAAGGAGCAAGCTTGTGTGGTTTCTGCTGACCCACTCGGAGAACCAAATCCCCTTCCTGGAAGGCTCGACTCTTCACATTTTTGGCGTGGAAGCGACGCAAGTCTTGTTGGTAGATGGTCAATCGGATCGAGCCATCTCCCTTTCTTCCTCTAAAGGTCGCTCGCGATCCCGCCGCGCTTGTTCCTTGCTTTGATTGTGTAGAGCTCGACTCGAGGAGCGTTGTGGAGTAGATCACTCGGCAAGACCGCTTCAGCTCCATAGACCAAGAAGAATGGAGTTCTTCCAGTCGACCGGTTAGGCGTGGTCCTTAGACCCCAAAGCACCGAGGGAAGTTCGTCGACCCATGCTCCGGCCGCATGCTTGAGATCACACATCAGTCGGGGTTTCAACCCTTTGAGGATCAAGCCATTGGCCGCTCCCGCTTGTCCATTCGACCGAATGGGCGATCAAGCATAGTCGACTCGTGTGCCGAGATGTGCGAACGCCTGAATTCTTCGAATCAAGTTTGATCCATTGTCGATGATGATGTTGTGTGGGACTCCATATCTGAATATCGGTTCTCGATGAAGCCGACAGCGATACGGCGTCAAGGTTCTTGATGGGTTTAGCCTCAATCCACTTGGTGAACTTGTCGATCGCTACCAAGACATGTGTGAAACCGCTTCGTCCTGTTCTCAAAGGACCAACCATATCCAAACCCCATACTGCGAAGGGCCAGACGAGTGGTATGGTCTTCAGAGCTGATGCAGGCTTGTGTGACATGTTGGAGTAAAATTGACATCCCTCACACTTGTCGACTATCTCCTTTGCCATTTCATTCGCCCTTGGCCAGTAAAATCCGTCTTGGTATGCTTTGGCCACGATGGTCTGAGAGGACGCATGATGGCCACAGGTCCCCGAGTGGATGTCATCAAGGATTATTCGACCTTCTTCTGGTGCTATGCACTTCTGACCCACTCCAGTCGCGCTCTCTCTGTATAGCTGCCCCTTGATCACGGTAAAGGCCTCGGATCGACGGATGATCTGTCGAGCCTCTTCATCATCCTCCGGGAGCTCTTTTCTCAAGATATACGCGATATATGGTACTATCCAATCGGGAGTGATCACTAAAGCCTCCATGACCAAGTCAACCACTGCCAGAACTTCAACCTCAGTCGGATCTGTGGCACTCTTAGGCTGTGGAGCTTCTTCGGTAAAAGGATCTTCTTTGACTGATGGAGTATGGATATGTTCCAAGAACACATCGCTGGGAATGGCTTCCCTCTTGGAACCTATCTTTGCCAAATCATCAGCCGCTTGATTTTTCAGTCGGCGATATGATGGAGCTCTAACCCTCAAACTTCTTTTCAAGCTTCCTCATCGCATTACAAAGATCCGATCCGGCCGGGCTTCTAACGTCCCACTCCTTCATCACTTGGTTAACCACCAAATCCGAGTCGCCATAAACCATAAGGCGACGGACGCCGAGTGAAATGGCCATGCGCAACCCATACAAAAGGGCCTCGTATTCTGCCTCATTGTTGGAGGAGTCAAAGTGAATCTGGAGCACATATCCGAGCTTATCTCCTCCGGGGGAAACCAAGACTACCCCAGCACCGGAACCATTTAACATCTTAGAGCCATCAAAGAACATGGTCCAATGCTCCGAGTGAACTTGAGTCGGCTGCTGCTGTTCGATCCACTCGGCAAGGAAATCTGCTATTGCTTGGGACTTAATGGCTTCCTTTGCCTCAAACTTGATATCAAGGGGAAGGAGTTCAATCGCCCATTTCGCCACTCGACCAGTTGCATCTCTGTTGTGCGTAATCTCGAAAGTGGAGCGTCGTGATTTAATCGTAATGGAATGATCGAGAAATAATGAGCAACCTTCTTTGTGGTCATGTAGATCCCATATACAAGCTTCTGATAATGAGGATATCTTTGCTTTGATGGAGTCAGAACTTCAGAAAGATAATACACTGGGCGCTGAACTTTGAAGGCTTTCCCTTCTTCTTCCCGCTCGACCGTAAGCCTTTATCTCGACGACTTGTCCGTGGCTGCAATATAAAGCAACGAAGCTCTTTGCTGATTGGAGCAGCAAGCACCGGCTGGGTGGAGAGCGAGCTTTTAGCTCGGCAAACGCTGCGTCGACTTCGAGTCCACTCGAACTTGTTCGCCTTCTTCATCGATCGGTAAAGAGGTAATGCCTTTTCACCGAGGCGAGAGATGAATCAACTTAATGCGCCAAGCATCCAAAGCTTCTCGACATCGTGCACTCGCATTGTATGCGTTTCATTGGATATAGTGCCAACTTTTTCTGGATTAGCGTTGATTCCTCGTTCGGAAACGAGAAAGCCGAGTAACTTTCCACCTGGAACTCCGAATGTGCACTTTGATGGATTGAGCTTGATATCATACCTCCTGAGATTGGCAAATGTTTCAGCTAGGTCAGTCAACAGGTTTGAACCCTTTCGTGACTTGACCACAATATCATCCATGTACGCTTCAACGTTCCGACTGATTTGAGTGAGTAAACACTTCTGAATCATCCTCATGAACGTGGCTCCGGCATTCTTGAGGCCGAATGGCATGGTGACATAGCAGAAGCGCCCGAATGGAGTGATGAAAGTTGTTTTGATCTCATCCAGTCCATACAGACGGATCTGATGGTATCCGGAATAGGCGTCTAGAAAAGACAATCGCTCACATCCCGCCGTCGATTCGACTATTTGGTCGATGCGAGGGAGAGGAAAATGATCTTTCGGGCAGGCCCGATTGATGTGTTTGAAATCAATGCACATGCGGAGTGACTTGTCCTTCTTGGGAACCATGACGACGTTGGCTAGCCACTCGGAGTGGTATATCTCTCGGATAAACTCTGCCGCCAATAGTCGAGCCACCTCCTCACCAATGGCTTTTCTCTTCTGGACGACGGACCGTCGAAGATGTTCTTTGACTGGTTTTGCTGTTGAATCGACTCTAAGGCGATGCTCAGCCAGCCCCTTGGGAACACCCGGCATGTCAGCAGGCTTCCATGCAAAGATGTCCCAGTTCTCACGGAGGAACTGGATGAGCGCTTCTTCCTATTTAGGGTCGAGTGTTGTGGAAATATGGGTCGGAGCTGCATTGGGGTCGGTCAGGTGAATGTGAACAGGCTTCGTCTCACCGGACGACTGAAATGCTGATTACTGTGGCGAGCTTCTTGGCCCACAACAAATCACTTTCGGATCTGCATTTTCTTGTACCCCTCCAGCTCGACCATTGTTATATGAGAATCAGCAATTTTCGAGCCTTTCTGGAAACACTCTTCTGCCTTCTTCCGATTACCAGTGATAGTGATCACGCCTTTGGGGCCGGGCATCTTCAGTTTGAGGTACACGTAACATGGTCGAGCCATGAACCGTGCGTAAGCTGGTCGCCCCAAAATGGCGTGGTAAGCGCTCTGAAAATCCACGACTTCAAATGTCAGCTTCTCCTTGCGGAAATGCTTTGAGTCACCGAACACCACGTCCAGAGCTATTTGGCCGAGTGACTCAGCCTTCTTTCCAGGTATAACTCCATGAAAACTCATGTTCTTTGGCGCTCGATCGACATCGGAATGCCCATTCCTTCAGCGTCTCCGCATACAATATGTTCAGTCCGCTACCACCATCCATTAGCACCTTCGTCAGTCGAGTGCCCTCAACGACCGGGTCGACCACCAAAGCTTGCCTCCCAGGAGTGGCTATATGAGTCGGGTGATCGGACTGGTCGAACATAATGGGAGTTTGGGACCATCTCAGATAACTGGGTGTCGCCGGGGCGACCATATTCTCCTCACGGTTGATAGCCTTCAGTCGGCTTTTGCTTTCCACATCAGCAAAGATCATCAGAGTGGAGTTAACATGAGGATATCCTCCATCACTGTCCTCCTTGTCTTCGGCTTTGTCCAACTCCTTTTCCTTGTCCTTGGGCTGTTTACCTTGGAACTGCTGGATCAGGAGCCGGCACTGGCGAGTGGTATGCTTCGGGTAGATGAAATTACCCTCCTCGTCTTTCTTCGTGTGGATGTGACACGGCAGATCCATCACGTCATTTCCTTCTTTATCCTTCACCTTCTTGGGATTCCAGGATCCTTTGGGGTTTCCCTTGAACTTGCCCTGAGTCACAGCCAGAGCCTCCCCAGGAGCCGCTGGCTCGGCCTTCCGCTTCTGCTTCCAACTGGAGTTTCCTTTCTCCGACTGACTAGGCTTGTACTTGCCGCTCCGGAGTCGGTCCTCCTCTTCGCCGTTGGCGTACTTGGTAGCAATTTCCATCATTCGACTCAGGGTCATATCTCTGGTCCGACCAAACTTCAAACTCAATTCTATGTTCTTAACACCATCCTTGAAGGCGCAGACTGCCTGATGATCAGACACGTTCTCCACGGTATGATGCAAAGTGATCTATCTCTGAATATAATCTCCTAAGGTCTCATTCGACTTATGCACGCAAACTTGCAGCTCTGTCAATCCAGCTGGTCGCTTGCAAGTTCCCTTGAATGTTCTGACGAACACTCGGGAAAGATCTTCCCAAGTGTAAATGCTGCTAGGAGCTAACTGATTCAACCACGCCCGGGCCGAACCTTCCTGCATGAGCGGTAAATGCTTCATAGCCACCTCATCATTCCCGCCGCCGATCTATACCGCCACTCGGTAGTCCTCAAGCCAGGTTGCAGGCTTAGACTCACCAGTGAACTTACTTACTCCAGTCGCCAACCTGAAGTTGGGGGGAATCACCGCGGCTCTGATAGCCCTGCTGAAACATTCCGGACCTAAAACATGTACTCGACTGCTAGTGGGCGCATCTCTGTCGTGGCCACCTTGATGAGCCCTGTTCCGATCGACCAGGCCTTGCACGATGATGGATCGCGCGTCAAAGCCTGGTTCCCTGGGGTCGACCAGAGCTCTTCGCCCCACACTGAGCTGGCGCCTGTCATCTTGCTGCCGATGAGCGTAGGACCTGCCTCTCAGGGAAGGAGTGGGCACTCGACACCTATCATCACGATCGTATCGGTCACCATATTGGTCCCGTCGATTCTCGCGTCCCTCACGCCGCGGAGGCGATCTCGGGCTGTGAGCCGACTGAACCGTATTCGCAGCGACGGATCGACTGTGAATCCTGTTGCGTGACTGTGACACGGCTGAATTCGATCTCCGCTACCCGGAGCAAATCCTAATCTGCATCAAGCCTCTGCCACCTCCGATCGAGAGGGCTGAATTGACTCGCTATACGGGCTGCGGCTGCTAAATTCTGAATCGGGTTCGATATACCGAGTCGGCCGCGGGAAGAGTTGACGTCGGCCGAGTCGGTACTCGCGTTGCAGCAGCATCGAGTGCTCGCTGGAGGTTCTCCAGACGAGTTCGTTCAGCCAAGTTATTGCCAAACGTGCCTCCTCCAAGGCGCGAGCCTCGGGGTTTCTCCCGCGATGGGAGTATGCAGGCATCCATGTTCTGTGGCGAAGTTCTTCCCTTTGCAGGAATTAAGTGGCTCAGCTGATATTCCTCATGGGCTTGGCGGGTCGCCTTCACCGTCTATCTCGTAAATCGCGGGGAAGCCGGAGGGCTACGAGGCCGCTGACCATCAAGACCTCCGCCGCTTGGATCGCTCTTTGCACGCTTTTCGGATGCGGTCTCTATGGAGTCGGTCGACAGATCGAACAGGCCGTAGAGGGATTCGTCGGGCTCGATTGCCGCGACTTGGGTGTTGGCCGACTGGCGAGCCACCGCGTGTCTCACCCATCGCTGGAGCCTCGACCGACCAGAGCGCTTGCGCTTGCGGGAGACAGGGAGGGAGGACGACAGGGGAGTCGACTGATATGGAGTCGATGGTTGTCGCAGCAGAACACCGCGGACACACGCCTGAAAATGCGTCGCATCGCGGGGGAGCGCGTCGGTGTCGAGTGGAGCCTCCTGGAGCCAAGCGGAGTCGTCGGCGATGAAGGTGAGCGCGCCGAGACGGATCTCGCGGCCCTCGACCAAAACTCCACCAGAAACCATGATGAAGGCAATCGGAACAATTGCAACTTCTCCAAAAATCGCTAAGACACCCGCCCCACGGTGGGCGCCAACTGTCGTGGTTCTAAGTCTGACAGTAGAATGGGGGGTAGGTATGGAGAGGCAAGATCCTAGCTATGGAGCAGTTGTATGGACAAGGGATGTACGAGTTCAGGCCCTTCTCGGAGGAAGTAACAACCCTACGTCTCGGAGCCCGGAGGCGGTCGACTGGATTATGAGTGTATAGATTACAGGGGTGCGAACCCTTTACACTGAGGATGGGGGTGGATTATATAGTGTCCGCTGCACCCTCCGCCCTCGCTTATCGAGGTTTAAAGTACATTAAGGCCGGCGTTCTTGGTAGCATTACATAAAGTGTCATCATGGCCATAAAGACTACTTAATTATAGACCGTTGGATGCAGAGTGGCACTTGATCTCCTGGTGGTCGAGTGAGTCTTCATGGTCGAGTCCTTCGAGCCGGTCAAGTGAAGTCTGTCTTGGTCGACTGGAAGGCAGCTTCTTCTGAGGATGTCCTTGGGAAGGGTACTTAAGACAGGTCTGTGACCCTACCCTAGGTACATGACTTCATCAGTAGTTCCCCTTCAAAACACAACAGCAAGGAGGCAAAAAGGCCAGAAGAACCGTCGGAGCGGTAGTACCGCTTGACCTCACGGTGCTACCGCTAGGGGTAGCAGTACTACTGCTAAGGGTAGCGGTACTACTGCTTGAGAGCGGTACTAAAAAATACATTCGGGCCAACCACCGCAGGACTTGGGACGAGTTTTTGGTCCGGAGCGGTACTACCACTATAGGAGCCGCGGTAGTACCGCTCTGGAGCGGCAGTAGAAAGTTACATCCGCTCCAATTCGCGGTAGTACCGCTGCAGCCTTTTCAGAACACCAAAACTGCCACAACTTTTGCAAACGGACTCCGAATTCGATGAAATCAAGATGACCATAAGCTCTAAGACTCACAAAGAGAACCAAACAAGAACCAAGAAACAAGATGCAATGATGCAATGGTTTGAGCTCTCTACTAACAATACGATCAAGCTACCAACTTGAGAGCCCCCCTTGATAGTACGACAAACGATCCTATAACCCGGTCTCCCAACTACCACCATGAGACCGGTAAAATAGAAAACCTATCAAGGGAAAACCTTTGCCTTGCACATGGTCCACTTGAGCTAGATGATGATGATCTTGAGTCCCTCAAGTTGGACCACCTTTCTTGATTGCATTGGCTCGATGAGGACTAGATGATTGCTCCCCCCACTACAAAAAAAGACATATCCGTGACATTTTGGGCCGAATGATTTTTTTTCTGTATACATATGACACTTCTATGACGATAATTGTGACATAACCCGGTATCATCATAGATGTGGTGGGCTCCTACTTCTATGACAAAAAATCATGACAGGAAATGGGCTTTTCGTCCTGGGCGGGCCGGAGACGCAGCTGCATGACATTCTTTGGGCCGTCCATGACAGAAAAAACCGTGGTAGAAGCGAGGGGGAGGAAAATTTCGGGGAGTTGCCGGTTACGGTGGGAGAGCGATGCGCGTTTCTCTCGTACGTACGCGCGTGTGTGCGAGGCGTTGGCTCTAACTGAAGCCGAGCGAGGCATTGGGCTCTAACTGAACCCGAGCGATTGCACTGCAGGCTACGCGTTACTGAACCCGAGCGATCGATCGATGGCTGTTAACTGAACCCGATGGGCGATTCGCCGCTCTCGCGCTAATCGAAGCCGATCGATGCTGCCTTTGGGATGAACGGTGAGCGTTACGGGGGGTTTGGATGAACAGTGAGCGGTGGCGTTGCCTCTGGATGAACAGGAACCCGTGGTGTGGAGGGCTGGATGAATAGTAGACGATCGAAGGGTGGCCGTGGAGGGGTGGTTTAACAGGAACCCGTGGTGTGGAGGGCTGGATGAACAGTAGACGGTGGAGGGGTGGCCGTGGAGGGGTGGTTGAACAGGACCCCGTGGTGTGGAGGGCTGGATGAACAGTAGACGGTGGAGGGGTGCTCGTGGAGGGGTGGTTGAACAGTAGCTGGTGGAGTAGGCGCGGTGGAGGCTGGATGAACAGGAGCCCGTGGAGGCTGGAGGAGGTCGACGGTAGACCGTGGGGGCTGGAGGAGGTCGACGGTGGACATGAACAGTATCCCGTGGAGTCTCGTTTTGCGGTACGCCACCCGTTTCGACCGTACCGCTCCAACACAAGTCTGTTTCGTCCGTTTTGCGGTACGCCACACCCCTCCCAATCAACAAGACCCCCGTTTCGACCGTAGGAGGTCCGTTTCGTCCGTTTTGCGGTATGCCACACCCCTCCCAATCAACAGGACCCCCGTTTCGACCGTAGGAGGTCCATTTCCTCCGTTTTGCGGTACGCCAGGCCCCTCCTGATCAACAGGACCCCATTTCGAACATGGCAGGTCGAACACAAGGCCGTTTCCTTCGTTGTGTGGTACGCTAGGCCTCGTTTCCATCGCTTGTTCCGTCCAAGCCCTTCCAATGAACACGACCACGCATTCCGTTTCGACCCAGCCGGTTGGCTCCCCATGAACACGACGACGACACTGTTTCTCCGTTCCGACCCAGCCATGTACGTATGCGCGAGTAGGCGTTCGAGACCCTGCCCGTATGTACGTACGTGGTCGTATTTTCTTTCTTGCACCCTCGCCGCTGTAAGTACGTGTACGTGCGCGCCTCTACACGACCAGTATGTACGTACACGTTCGCGACCAGAATGACAATGCTACATACACTTCCACCAAGTGGGTCCCGACTGTCACGCACTTCCTTGCCTGCGAAGATGTAGCTGGTGGGTCCCAGCAGTCAGGGGGGCGAAATCGTTTTTTTTCCCCGTATGCACTTCTTGCGTGCGAAGATGTAGCTGGTGGGTCTCAGCAGTCAGGGGGGCGAATCATTTTTTTTGCCCGGACGCACTTCCTTGCGTGCGAAGATGTAGCTGGTGGGTCCCAACAGTCAGGGGGAAACATTTTTTTTGCGAAATATGGTGGCCCGTCCGGTGGGTTCCCGCTGTCAGGTGGAGGAATAATTATTTTGCGGCGTAATAAGGAGGCACTTCCTTGCGGCGCCGTGGACCCAGTATGCGCGCTCTCCACGACAAGATACTCTTCTGATGGAAGTCGGTCATTGACCACATTGACCACGCCGCGCCGAGAGCACCACGGCGATGAACGATGGCGAGGCCTAGGAAGGGGACGACGCGGAGCCAGGGAAGACGCAGTAGTGGATGCCCACGCGAAGAGGAGTACGAGGATGAGGCTGTCATCACCGCAGAATAACAGGGGGTGTGGGTGAGTAGAGGGATGGCCTGGCCAGCGGTGGGTGTAGTAGGGGGCGGTGAGGCCTCCGGGGCATCACAGCCGGCCACGGGAGGCAGGAGCACGCGGCACGACCGGCGCTGCTTTGGGCGGCTGGAGCATGAAGACCAAAGGTTCAAGAAGCACTACGGCCGTTGGATGGACATCGTACGGTCACTAAAGCTAGAGTCGTTCATATTGACTAAGTTGACAAAGCCCTCCGTCCCCGTAAACTTAGTAGGCCCACAAGTCAGCCTCCCACCAAGGTGAGTCCTAGCTAGCAAGGGGAGTATTCATTTTTTTGTGCGTAATTAGGAGGCATTTCCGGTGGGTCCGAGCTGACAGCGGGGGGAACGTTTTTTTCGTGAAATACAGATACCCTTCCGGTGGGTCCCAGCTATCAGGTGGAGGAATCATTATTTTGCGTGTAATAAGGAGGCATTTTCCTATGTGGGCCCCTACTGTCAGCCTCTTCCGATGGCTGTTGTTTGTTGACCATGTTGACCTCGCCGCGCCAAGAGCACAAACGCGATGGACGAGGGCGGGGCCCAGGAAGAGAACCACCCGGAGCCAGCGAAGCCACCGCAGCGGATGCCCACACTGAGGGGAGAACAAGCGCCGATCGGGTCACCAAGGGGTGAGGCCGTCGCGGAAAATAACAGGATGTGTGGGTGGTTAGAGGGATGGCTGGCGGCGGCACAACCAGCCACGGAGGAGGGCGAGCAGTCCACGCAGACTGGTTTGGGCGGTGGGCGCAGAAGATTAGAGATTGAAGAAGCACGGCGGCCGTTGGATGGACATCCAACAGTCACTGCTGTGTGTTGACTAAGTTGACAAAGCCTTGCGTACGCATCAAAAAAATTTAGGACAACGTCATCGTCAACCTAGTAGGCCCAGAAGTCAGCCCCCAAATCTATGGAAAACAACATATAGCCCATTAGCCATTATTTTCAATAATTTACAACCCATTTGCTAATTCTTAAGGATATTTGAAGCTCATATTCTTTTTATTAGCATTACAGACCATATATTCTGGGCACTGCTAAAAAATTTAACGAAATTTTGCATATTTCCGTGGGGTCCGAACTCTTTTAATCACGAAATTTCGAGTCACATTAAAAATAGTTTTCAAAAAATTATATCAAAATAAAATTCAAAAAATAATTCTCCGCAAAAAAAAGAATGAAATTTAGAATCTTAACTAGCAAGATGCCCGTTCGTTGCACGGAACATGAAGATGCATTTGTATGAGTAGTTTATCTTGTGGGTGAAAAGATGATATTTTAATGTAATTGCCAGTTGGCTTTGGTTTTTATAAGAGTAGAGAGTAGAGAAATCCTGAAAAAAAATGATATTTTAATGCAATTGCCGGTTGGCTTTGGTTTAAAAATTTACAGCCCATTTCTTACAACTTATAGCCCGTTTTCTAGGGAAGCCCATTTCTTATCCCTCCTCGTCTTGAAAGATTTGTAGCCCAGCAGGGTTGAGAAAAGCAAGTAGGCCTCGTTTTTGGTATTCTCAAAAAAAAAGAATTGGGCTAGCCAATTTTAGAAAGAAAAAAATATCAACTGGGCTTGTCATGTGCTTAATAAAAGCGTAAGCGTGGGCTAGACGGGCCAAAGCCCCAAGACAAACATTTATTGAGCTCCGTCTCTGGCTGAAAAACAAGCTGGGCGAAACTCTTGGGTCCTGGTGTTATCCGCTCGTTGTGTAATTTTCTCGTTTATTGACTACATTGACAATGGTGTGGAACCTAGTTGTCAAACAATTAGGAGGAAGTATTGTTTTGGCTTGTAATAACGAGGCACACCTTGCGAAATGCAATGACCTGGTGGGTCCCTCTCGACCTCTCCACGTCACAATCATCTCCTGATTCCTCTTGGTTGTTGACCATGTTGACAACACCAGACGGCGGCGAGCACAGCGATCTAAACAAGGCGGAGAACGACGACAAGGCCTCGGACGGGAACGAACAACAGCCATGAAAGATGCGGCAGTGTAGTGGTAGGTCGAGGGGAGTACGAGGGCAACAACATGCAAGTCAAGCATACAAATGGTACAAAAAGCCCAAGGATTAATTGTTCATCAAATTTTTAGACAAAACCTAGATTGAACATGACAGTAACATCTAACCCAACCACTCTTTTTGCAAATACAAACAAATGGATCGGTCGATCCATAAAATCAACATCTGTGCAAAAAATTTATTTCGGATGTCTACAACTTATTGTAAATATAAGCCGAGCACGTTTAGAAGCCCATTTTTCCACCTGAAACTTCTTTTTTTGCTGTTCAACATGTTCGTCCATGAGAAATCTCTTGCTGTAAAAATTAAGCCTCATGGACAATAGTAACCTTGCGTTCACAGGAAGAATGTGACAAAGCTTCTGTTTGCCTGGTTGGATGCATATTGTCCCATCGTTATTGTCCTCAAACGAATGTCATGAGAATTGAGAAAATCCTTGTGCTTATTACGCCAACGATTGGTTATATGTTTTTCTCCATGTGGTTCTCCCTAAGTAGACATGAAGATTGAAAACAGTTAAGGTGTGAAAAAAGAATATGTCGAAAGAACGATAGCTGAACAGTTAATTCTAGTACAATATATACGGGCTTTCAATGTGCATGAAATCATCACCTCTATGTATAAATTCTCCAGAGATCAAAAGCATCGCAGCAAGCCAATAATTATGTCCAGATCAAAACTATACATTCTGATATATATGATCTTGACAGAATCCAGCAGCATTGGTAGGCTATCAATGGACGAACTTTTCATTGAGCATATAACATAATATTAGTACCCAAAGTGTACTCCAAGATGATATAAAAGTTATGCGCACAAATGAAAAATGCAGCATATGATGACAAATGTGTAGATGAAAATATACGGTACCTGAAAAAGTGAGGAGCCAAACACCAACTCCTTGTGATTATTAAAAGGGTCATGAATTACACCCAAGGTCTCCAGTTTGGGCGCAGAGACGACAATTATTTCTGAAGGTGTATAACAACTATGAAGGAGCAACCTTTCAAGTGAAGGGGCATCTTCGATGATGAGCTGCTGTCCTTTAAAACAAATCGCAATGCTTTTAAGGTGAGGCTACTTTATTTGGAGACAACTGATACCGATTTCTATTCCCAAAACAATCAGCAAGCGCTCCAGGGCAGAGCAACTGGAGTGGATGATGCTGTGCAGTGAGGCCTCCGACAGATAAACCACCACAAGCGAAAGTTTTTTTAGCAGTGGGAGTCGAAGCATTTGTACCAGATCGTCTGGTAGATGGCACCGGGCAAAGGTGGCGGTGTGGAGAGAGGAGGAAAACCACGAGATGGACAACGGTGGTGTGGGCACAAATTCTTGGTATGTTCGTGGTATGAAACTTTTGTGGTAATGGTAGAACTAAAACTGCTGGAGTTTTCCGAATTCAGGGGATGTCAGCCAAGCGTCCACCTTGCCGGGTATCGACAGCAGGTAGCTTGTCGAGATGCAGAGGCATTGAACGGGGCCCTACTGTTGAGAAGAGATGATGGCTCTGATGAGATCAAATTCAGGAAGGACAGATATCTGACGACAGTCGAGATTGAGGGGCGCGGTGCGCCATAGAGGGAACCACCGAGTTGAGAGGACTTGTGTGCGGCAGCAATCCTTGGTGGGGAGAAGCGAGATGATCTCCTCAAGGATGACGACCGGGAGATCGCTGATGCGGTCCACCGGAGATTCTACCGGTTCCTGAGCTCCGGGTGGGGGGGCTCGCCGCTTCTCCCAGCCACTGGGTGCGGGATCTACAACCAGCGTCGCTGCTGGCGGGAGCCTCATCTTCTTGGCGCTGGGGACAGCCGACTCCATTTTCCTTGTGGGCGTCGCGCCGAGCTCACGGGTTTGAGCTGAGTAGCCAGAGACGAGCCTAGTGGCAGTGCGAGTGGGGAAGAAGGAGGGCTGGGGATTTCTGTAGGAGTGGAAGAAGAGGAGCGGTCGTTTTACATGCAGTGAGGAAGAAGGTGGCGAGGTTTTCGGGCGAGTGAGGAAGATTGGGGAGCGGGAGGAATTGGGTGGGGAGACGGAAGCGGGAGAGCGAGATGTTTGTGTTTATAAGGCACGCTGCACTAACTACTCGCTTTTTCCCAAGAACCGCTCTCTTCTTTTGCGTTCTTTGCATGGTAGCCATGCATGCAGGATGCATGTGCCCGCCGGCCATTGCATGCGCTGGTTTGTTACTAGGCCTATTTAATAGGGTGGTTATGGAGTAAATTAAGGAGATTTATTTTCTCTGTGTGCATCCACCAAATTAGAGGATGCGGATCTTGGATCAGACACTCACATTAAACTAGCATTCAAAGAACAAAAGTTCAGCATGTCTATGCATCTCAATGATTCACCATATTATAACCAATATACAAAACTGTGAGAAGGTGTGGAAATAAAGAAAATCGGTCGATGCTTCTCTAAGCAAAGGGCCTCCCTGTGCACGCATTAATTTCCTGGGCATGCTTGTTTCTTCTCAATGTTGCGAGCACTTTGAGCATGTTGGCAACTCCACAGCTATCTAGCTGCCTCATCTTGCAATTGATGCTGACACATTTGCAGCAAACACATGAGGCAATAGAGATGACTTAACATGGGTTCATATTGTGCAGTTCCCCTGATATCCTATTCATTGTCCTGAATCTGAAAAGATAGGAAAACAGTAGCTATACTTAAACGGTGTTGCAAAACAGTAGCACATATCAATAGCTCGGCATGACAAAACACGATCATCACGGACGAAGGGATCTTGACCTGCCTGAGGAAGATTACATATAATTTCATAAGTCCTTGGTTGATTTCCACCTTCGGCTGCACTGCTTGTTTGCTCCTCCAGACATGACAGGATCGTTCCACACTGCATTCAGCAAGTCAACATATGAATAAGCTAATTTCATCTTGCGGTGGTCATTGTACCTAGTTACGAATGTAGAATACTTGGAGCACCATGAGGTTAGCTGACAGCAGGTAGATGCAGCCATATAAATTTTGTGCGGTGCTACCAAAATTGAGGTTTGTATCCCTTCCCGTTATGAGAATTCTTCTTGAAGTTGGTAGAATGTGACGGCTTGTTCTTTGCATCAAACTTGCCTTTCCCCTGAGATTTGTTCTTGTTGTTTTGGGGCTGGTTGGGCTAGAAGTTCTTCTCGTGTACCATGTGGGCACTAGAAGCTCCCTCGGCGACCCAAGCACGTGTGTCTTTTGCTCTCGCCTTCTCCTCAAAATCAAGAGTGCTAATGAGATCCAAAACAGAAAACTCATGTCTCTTGTTTTTCAGAGAAGTAGCAAAATCGTTCCACGAAGGTGGAAGCTTGGCAATGATGGTCCCAGCAACAAATTTGTCCGGCAACACACACTTAAAGTACTCAAGTTCCTTAGAGAGTGATCAGATCTCATGAGTCTGCTTTGAACAACAGGCGCTCATCAGTCATCTTGTAGTCACAGAAATTGCTCCATGACGTACAACTCGTTGCGGCCTGAGGGCCCAAGCGTGGCCTCGGCGCAGCCCACATGTCTTTGCGATCAAACAACATATACGAATCCACAATGGAATCGTCAAGAACACTCAGCAGGGCGGCTTTGAAGAGGGTATCCATGTTCTGAAAAGCTTCCTGTTGTGTAGGATTAAGATCGCCCTCGGGCTTACCCTTAGTGGCGTCATAGCAGCACATGATCTGAAACCAATATACTGCTCTTGTGCGCCACCTTTTATATTGCACCCCCTTAAAAGTAGGCGGCTTCAAAAGCGCAAAAAACAACTCGAGTAAATTGCACCGTGATCAGGTTTTTGGATTGGATTGTTGAATATATGAGCAATTTAGTATGAGATTTAATCCGAATCAGCGATAAATAGATCATGACGACAATTGCAAACATCAAGGTAATGATGCGAGACTAAACCGGAGGACAGAATCACATCTTGTCTGCGGGAGCGAACCGATGTGGTTGATGTTGTCACTCATGTCGTTGATGAAGAGGTTACCGAGGTCGGGAAGAAGGCTGTCGTTGAGGAAGTCGTCGGCAGCAGCATCCATCCGAGTGTGCTCCCCAAAAACTTGATCGCCCCTCTCCCGTACAGGATCATGAAAGGCGGGGTTCGGAGGACTGCTGTCCCTTCTCGCGATGCACGCCGGAAGGAGGGCTGGAGAAGAATTGTGTGGCAGCGCTAAGATCTGGAACGGTGCGAAACCATATGATACAGCGGCGGCTAGGGTAGAGCATGTCAGGTCGGAGTATAATAGTAGGCCTTTGGCCCCCAGACCCCACGTCCAAGTCAATAATAGCTCAAAGAAAAGTCAATAATATCCCCACCAAGGTTTGTCTCAAAAAACGGAGTAATTAAGGCGTCCGTTAGTCCCTTTAGTATAAATACAATATCATTAATAATGGCCCCACCTTTTGTCTCACAAAGTAGAGTATGTTGGAGTACAACCGGTTACACGTTTACAATCCGCTTCTCTTCTCTCTCCTCTTCTCTCTCCTTCAACTAAGCACAAATACTATATTTAAATCCTTATAGCCTGCTTATGTCATCTAATTATAGTAGTACTTGCTCTAAAAGTTACTATCCATTGTGTAGTCTGAAATGTCAGGCGTGCAGTGGCGGTGCCCTCGGTCGTGGCCCGCTCAACGGCGAGCGAGAGGTCGCGTCTCCTGACTTGCCATCAATGTGGGCCAGGCGGCTCACGGTGGCCCAGGCGGGAAGCCAGGAGGGGGGGAGGGGTTTTTGTTGGGCCAAGAAGGTGAGAAGCCAACTTGGGATCGGTCTGGACGGGGAAATATCATGTGCTCCCATACTCTTCATATGACACTAGTGTATGTTACTACTCCCTCCTTTCCGGTTTATAGAGATGTGTAGAGTAACATAGTAATATGTTATAGTACAAGTTACTCCCCACTATGACCAGCCTTGGCCTCTCCCAGTGCTCCACCATGTATAGCTGCTTGCCTGCCACGTAGGCATAAAATATGATGTGGCACCAATAAACTAAGCACCTATTCATTGAACACTTGAGTTACTAAGCCATTTAATGCACTTAGCACCTCATCTAAAGAGCATTAATAGTATAGCCAGGTGCTGGCTATAAGCCTACAACCCATCTTATAGTCAACATGTACTACAAAGTGCCTAGGAGCACGTGCTAAAGCTGGCTCTTCACGAAGAGCCCGCTTACCTTCTCTCTCCTCTTCTCTTTCCACCAACTAAGCAGAAATATACTATTGTTTATTCCTTATAGCCCGCTGACTCAGCTCTATTGTACTTGCTCTAAGCACATCTAAGCACTTGCTAGCACCCCCTTGACCATGGACCTTGACGGTGTACGTCACCTTGTGTCTCATAATTTTCCTCGTCATCATCTGAGTCCTAGAAGATCTCATCCACATCATCATTAGCATGCAGCCGCCTTGATAGACAACATGCGCAGAAGGAGTAGAGGCGACTGGGGACGCACCACCACCACATCGTGGGCACTCCGTATGTGCTCATGTGCGTGCATCGCGCGTGTTTTTCCATCGGTGCTAGCTCTAAGGCCGAGGCTGCGGTCGTCTTCGTCTCCGACTAGTAGTTGAGCAACGACGGCAAAGAGGTGCTGCAAGAGATGCGTATCTCGCCGTTCGCGTCGAAGCCGCCGTAGCACGATTTAACCGGGGCGTCACGCGGATGGCGCCGCCTCCATGCAGCCGAGTGTGTGCGCATGCATGTGTTATTCACGTGCATTCTGCGGCCGAGCGTGTGTGCATGCACATCTTGTGTACGTGCGTTGTGTGCTCCATGCTGTGCACGTATGTGCATGAGTTGGATCGGATGGAGTAAGTGCGTTCGCTTGTGTACATAGTTTAGAGTGTAGATTCACTCATTTTGTTTCGTATGTAGTCCCTTATTGAAATATCTAAAAAGACTTATATTTGGGAACAGAGGGAGTATAAAACATCTTCAACTTAGCATCCTGATGTACCGTTTCTAGTGGTTAGCGAAAAGTTCATGTTCTTTTAGTTGTTTATAGGTAGGCAAGCGACAAAAAACAGGGGAAAACGCGCAAGGTTCCTTGCAGACGGTCCACCGCGAGGTTACTTGCTCCTCCTCGGTCGTCGGGAATCTATGCTCTTCAACTCTTTTCTTTTACGTGAGCTTTGTTCATCCTTTCCCCAACACGTGAGACATCTAGCATCAAGGTGCACGTGTCATGCAAGAAAATGGAGATAATCAGATAAGCAGTGCGTAAGTGAGCCGTGTGTGTGTGTGTGGGGGAAGCGGGGGGGAAACCCTTTTCCGTAAGTGAGTCGTGAACTTAGATGGCACCTACGCAATATTTTTTTCTCCTCGATGGCACGTGAACGGCACATGAATAGTGCATGTACTCAACGACGGAGCACGGGATGGTAGCAATGACATGGTCAGCCCTTTTTTGGAGAGAGTACATACTACTAGTAAATTACTTTGATGTGTCCCGTCAACTCACAGAACGACGAGAAGCTTGATTACGCCTTCTCCCTTGCCAACGCGTGCATGGTGGCTCACAGCACAAGGAGAAACTTTTGCTTACAAGTGGTGGACGTGCAGCAGTTCATTTGGTGTCAGATTGCCAGAAGCACTACTGTAGAACCGGCCTCACCCCGCCATCGCCAGCGCCTCCCCTCGCAGGACCGCGCCCGCCGCCGCCAGCAGCAGCGAGCCGCCCGGCGCTCCGCCCGGCCTCCGCGCCGCCAACCTCCGGCGCCATGCGATTGCCTCGGCCCCGCCCGGCCGACCCTGCGCTCGTGCAGCGCCCGCGCCGCCGCCCGCGCTCCGGCCTCCGCCCGGCCGCCTCCCGTCGGCCGACGCCCGCTCCTCGTCGTCGGAGTCCCATGGCCGCCGCCGCCCTGCTCCGGCCAGATCCGGGCGTGGTGCCCCGGATCCGGCCAACTCCGGCCGCCCCCTCGCCTCCCCGCGCCGCCCCGACTCCTCCCGGCCTCTCCCCGAGCTCCGGCCGTCTTCCCCGTCTTCTCCGGCGAAGATCCGGCGAGATCCGCCGCCGCCTCGAAGTCCGTGCAAAATTTGAGGTTGACCCCGAAACGCCCAATTCCTGAATATTTTTGCATAATCATGCCATGTTCATCATGCCGTATCTCTGCATCTGTAGCTTCGTTTCGTGCGTTTAATATATCAAATTGTTCATCTCGACGAGTAATTCATTTCATTGCATTGCATCATTTTCATTTGAGCTCATCTTAATGCCCGAAATGCTGTTGGAAGAGTGCATGTTGATGTTAACCTGCTGAAACTGTTATAACTTGCTCATTTGTCATTTTTGCCATGATTGATGTGTGCATCCTATGAGTATGAGCTCTACATGTGTTTTGATCTATGCCATGCCATCTTTTCAGTGGTGTTAACCATGTATTTTTGTGAGTTGTGTGCTGAGTGCATAGAGCTTGTTAAGTAGTGTACTTGCTGTTGCTGTTTTGCTAGGCAGATTCTGTTATATTTTGTTGCTATGTAAACATGCTTCTACGAGTCATTTCGTGCATAATCTGGAGATGCTCTATAAACATGTTTTGATCTACATGTCTTGCTCTATCCATTCATGCCCCTGGTTGCATTTATAGGTTGCTGTAGCTTGTTGTAATCTTGTTCTAAAGTTGCTTCATAATGTTGCTGTCAGCCTGTTTACATTAAGTTCAGTTGCTTCCATGCTTATTGTTAGTGATCCATGCACCCTATGAACTTGCTCTTTCCATGCTTAGCTTCATAAACATGCCTTCTTACTGTTGGTTGCCTTGCCATGCCATGTATTGCTCTTTGGTGAGTGGTTCAAGCTCACCAACATGCATACTTATCGTTGTTCCTGCCATGTTTGAATCTGTCATATAACTTGCCATGTTTACATGGGTGCCATCATATTTTCTATGCCTTTTTGGCTCATGGTCACTAAGGGGCTTTTGATCTATGCAATTAGTAGATTCATGCCATGCCTTTGTTTGCCATGATATGTTTCTGTAACATGTTGTTTGATAGCTCTAAACATTGCAACCTGATGTTATTTCTGCAAAGTCTGAAACTGTTATTATTTGCAATCTTACCATGTGTTTTGGAGCATGTTCTAGTGATTTCTGGAGTTAGCTCAGTGTTCATGTTTTGTTATGCTTTAACAGTACTTCATGCCCATGCCTTTTTTTTATTATGTTGGGGTGCTGTAGCATATTGTTTTGATGCTTGCAATATGCCTAGTTGCTGTTATGGACAGATTGTTGTTATGACTTGTATAGTGTGCATGTGTTGAACCGTTGCTCCGTTTTGAGTGTGCTCTATATGAAACTTGCTTGTTTTTGCATGTAGCTTCATATTATCATGTTGCATCCTTGTTTTCGTGTGTTTGCTTGATGTTTGTATGCATTTTGCATCAATACCATGTTAAACTTGTTTTGCTCATATCTTTTAGGCCGTAGCTCCAAATCTAATGAACTTTATATGTAACTTGACTAGAATTTCGTGTAAATCATCTTGGTGCATCTTAACTTGCTGTTTAACAACTTGAACATAAGGTTTATTCAGATCTGGACTAATTTCGAAATTTGCATATGAGGACTTACCGGAATTGTTATATGTTGTTCCCGGCCTCATTTAAACTTGCCTTGATGTGTTGTTCTTGTTTGCATCATCTCTTGCCATGAGTAGCTTCATCTAGCTTTTTCATGCATCATGCTTGTTGTGCATCATGTCTTGTCTATGTGTGGTGTGTTTACTATGTTGTGTGCTTCTTCTCGATAGTTCCCGTTTCGTTGCGATCGTGAGGATTCGTTCGTCTACGCTTGGTTCGTCTTCGTGGATTCATCTTCTTCATGGACTCGTTCTTCTTCCTTGCGGGATTTCAGGCAAGATGACCGCTACCCTGGATCTCACTACTATCATTGCTATGCTATTTGCTTCGTTCTATCGCTATGCTGCGCTACCTATTACCTGTTTATCAAGCCATCCCATATTGCCATGAACCTCTAACCTTTGACACCTTTCCTATGCAAACCATTGTTTGGCTATGTCACCGTTTTGCTCAGCCCCTCTTATAGCGTTGCTAGTTGCAGGTGAAGTTGAAGATTTCTCCATGGTGGACAGGGTTTATGTTGGGATATCACAATATCTCTTATATTATTAATGCATCTATATATTTGGTAAAGGGTGGAAGGCTCGGCCTTATGCAGGTGTTTTGTTCCACTCTTGCCGCCCTAGTTTCCGTCATACCGTGTTATGTTCCCGGATTTTGCGTTCCTAACGCGTCGGGTGATTTATGGGACCCCCGACGGTTCGCTTTGAATAAAACTTGTCCAGCAAGGCCCAACCTTGGTTTTACCATTTGCCTCACCACCACCTACTTTTCCCTTGGGAGTCGCTCTCTCGGGTCATCTTTATTTAGCCCCCGGGCCTGTGCTTGTCTAAGTGTTGGTTCGAACCGAGTAGATGCGGGGCCCCTCGGGCAACTCGAGTCTGGTTTTACTCGTAGGATGTCTCATCCGGTGTTGCCACGAGGGCGAGATATGTGCAGCTCCTATCGGGATTGTTGGCGCGTCGGGCGGCTTTGCTGGTCTTGTTTTACCATTGTCGAAATGTCTTGTAAACCGGGATTCGAGGCGATCGGGTCTTCTGGGAGAAGGTCTATACCTTTGTTGATCGCGAGAGCTTGTCATGGGCTAAGTTGGGACACCCTGCAGGGTTTAAACTTTCGAGAGCCGTGCCCGCGTTATGTGGCAGATGGGAATTTGTTAATGTCGGTTGTAGATAACTTGACACGGATCCGAATTAAAATGCATCAACGCGTGTGTAGCCGTGATGGTCTCTTCTCGGCGGAGTCCAGGAAGTGAACACGGTCTTTGGGTTATGTTTGACGTAAGTAGAAGTTCAGGATCACTTCTTGATCATTGCTAGCTTCACGACCGTTCCTTTGTTTCTCTTCTCGCTCTCATTTGCGTATGTTAGCCACCATATCATGCTTAGTCGCTGCTGCAGCCTCACCACTTTACCCCTTGCTTTCCCATTAAGCTTTGCTAGTCTTGATACCCATGGTAATGGGATTGCTGAGTCCTCGTGGCTCCTGATTACTACAACAACAGATTGCAGTACAGGTTATCACGATGATCATGGCCTTGAGCGATGCTTGCTTGCTTTGAGTTCTTCTTCTGCTTCTTCTTCAATCAGGGGATAGGTTCCAGGTCGGCAGCCTGGGCTAGCAGGGTGGATGTCATTTGAGTTTCTGTTTGTGTTTCATCCGTAGTCGGATGGTGATCTGATGTATTGTGATGTTGTATTCGTGTGGCATTGTATGCCTCTTGTATGTATTGGATGTATCCCCACTATTATGTAATGTTGATGTAATGATATCCACCTTGCAAAAGCGTCTCAATATGCGGGTCTATCCTTGGTGGGACCTTCGAGTTCCTTTTGGATAGGGTCGCATATTGGGCGTGACAAGTTGGTATCAGAGCCTCGACCGACCCTAGGAGCCCCCCTTGATTGATCGTGTAGTTTGGCCGTTGTTGAGTCTAGAAGAAAACTGTTTTTGGAGTCTAGTTATATCGGAGAGTAGGAATTCTTTTTACTCCTCAGCCCCTTCGTCGCTCTGGTAAGGAATTTTGACGTAGGTGTTTTTAATTACTCCTCTTCTCCTTCAAATTTTTCTTTAGGATCACGTGGTTAGTTTCGTGAGTTGTCCATCCTCTTTTATCCGGTGCATTTCTCGTCAAGTCAACTCGAACCTCTTTCTCTTTCGCGAGATCAATCCTCAGTTGTCTTTGTTTTTTCCCACCCTCCCACCCTTTTCTTCTTGGATCCGGAGTCCGTAATCGAGTATCCATCCTACTCGTGCGAAGTCTTTGCTTTCTTTCCTCAATGATTTCAACCGGTGTTTTCTCTTCAAGCTATTCGTCGGGTTCCCCTTCCAAGTTGCCTTTGTTTTCCCGCCGTCCCACCCTTTTCTTCCCGGAGTTGACTCTCTCGACCGTCAATTTCATTCGTGTGGAGCCTCTTCAGTCTTCCCTCAATTATTTCAACCGGTGGATTCTCGTCTCGTTCGTCATTCTTCATCCCTTTCTTTTTCCGGTGCACTCAATTCAAGTTTTTCGGTGTTGATCATATTCTTTTCCGTCGGCTCTAGTGTTCCCTTTGCTTGTTCGCCTCTCGCCAATTTATCATTCCAGAGTGATGAAGACATCTCAGAAGATTCGTGTTTGCATTCAACTAATTCGAGGTTGTCACCTCATTCAAATATTTCAATTGTTCCGGTTGCATCATCTATCTGTTCAACAATCCTTTTCAACGGTGTTTTTCTTTTAGTGGGCCCTAACCCACAGGTCTTTTCCCAGGATCTTACCTGACTCTTCTAATTCCCCCAGAGTTATTCTCAATTCTTTTCAAGTGTGACGTAAGAATGAGTTTCATCAGTCACATGCCTTTTCCAAGATCGATTTCAAATCATTTTCATTGTTGGCTCAACCTTTCTGCTTTTCATTCTACCGAAGCATCTCAGTAATTTTGATGGTGTTTTTTCCCGTCGTCATTTGAAGACCGAAGAAGAGTTTTTCCTCTCAATCTTGTCTGTTCTCTCGAAGTTTTGTGGTTCTAGCTTCATGATATCCTCGCGGATTATTCCGTTTGTCAGATATTCTTTCTTGCCCATCCGGAGTATGTCAGGAGTTGTTTTTCCATTTCTTTTCACCGGAGGCCATCATTCCAGTTATCGTTCTCTAATTCTTCCCGGTGTTTCATTCAAGTGTTCTTTAATCAGCTCGTCATCTCTTCGGTCTTGTGCATCTAAATCCCCTCTTGCTTATTGGTTATTCTAATTCTTCCCGGTGATTCATTCTCTTTTCAGCAGTCATTTTTGAATTCTTACGGTGGTTCGTTCAAGATTCTTTTTCCTTCATTATCATTTTTAATCCATTCGTTCTTTTCTCATTCTAACCACTCCGGTTAGAACGAGTGGTTTCATAGTCTATCGGATTTCCGTGAGTTTTCGATTCTCGTCATTCTCGTTGTTCCTCTCTTCTTCTCGAGTGTTCTCGATTCTTGGCTTCTTCTCTTGAGTTCTTGTTTCACTTCATTCCTTTTTCCTTCCGTCTCGGTCCTATGATCTCGGGACGAGATCTCTTGTTAGTGGAGGAGTGTTGTAACGCCCCGGATTCGTTGCGCCAGGTGTCTGCCAGTTATTCGTCGTTGTTGCCATGTCATGTGCTTGCGTGTTGCACTTTGCCATGTCATCATCTGCATTTCATGTGATGTCATCATGTGCATTTCATTTTGCATACCTGTTCGTCTCATGCATCCGAGCATTTTCCCCGTTGTCCGTTTTGCAATCCGGCACTCCTATGTCATCCGGCGTCCCCTTCTCGCCTCTCTTCGTGAGTGGGTGTTAAACTTTCTCGGAATGGCCCAAGGTCTACCAAGCGGCCTTGGTATAGCACCGGTAGACCGCCTGTCAAGTTTCGTGCCATTTGGAAGTCGTTTGATACTCCAACGGTTAACCGGGTAACCGTAGAAAGCCTCTTTTGTTTGCAGCCCAACACCCCTTCCAAAGTGTCCCAAAACCCAGCAAACTCCCCTCCATGCTCTCGGTCGTTCGATCACGATCGCGTGGCCGAAAACCGCTCCTCATTTGGACTCTCCTAGCTCCCTCTACCTATAAATAGGCCCTCCCCTTCCAAATTCGCGGATCAATTCCCCCCGAAACCCTAGCTCCGCTCCCTCTCCGCCGCCGGACACGTCCGGATCGGACCGGACATGTCCAGCCGCCTCCCCTGCCCAATCCGAAGCCGCCAAGTGTCCAGCGCCGCGCCCGCTCTCCTCCGCGCCGCCGTGGCCCTGCGGGCCACAGCCCGGCCAGCTGCGCCACGCGCCCGCCCTCCCGCGCCCGCGCCTCCTGCGCTTCGCCGGCGGACCTCGTCGCCGCCCGGCCATGGCGCCGCCAGCCCTCACCCGCCATCGCCAGCGCCTCCCTCGCGGACCACGCTTCGCCGCCGCCTTCGCGAGCCGCCCGGCCGCGCCGCCGTCGTCGCTTCGCTCTGCCGGCCTCCGCGCCGCCCAACCTCGGCGCCACGCGATACCAGCCCCGCCCGGCCGCCCTGCGCTCGTCTGCGCCGCCGCCAAGCGCTCCCGGCCGCCGCCCGGCCGCCTCCCCGCCCGATGCCCGCTCCTCGTCGCCGGAGTCCCATGGCCGCCGCCGCCCTGCTTCGGCCAGATCCGGGCGTGGTGCCCCGGATCCGGCCAACTCCGGCCGCCCCCTTGCCCCGCGCCGCTCCGACTCCTCCCGGCCTCTCCCCGACCTCCGGCCGTCTTCCCCGTCTTCTCCGGCGAAGATCCGGCGAGATCCGCCGCCGCCTCGAAGTCCGTGCAAAATTTGAGGTTGACCCCAAAACGCCTGTCCCGAATATTTTTGCATAATCATGCCATGTTCATCATGCCGTATCTCTGCATCTGTAGCTCCGTTTCGTGCGTTTAATATGTCAAATTGTTCGCCTCGACGAGTACTTCATTTCATTCCATTGCATCATTTTCATTTGAGCTCATCTTAATGCCGAAATCTTTGTTGGAAGAGTGCATGTTGATGTTAACTCATGAAATCTGTTATAACTTGCTCATTTGTCATTTTTGCCATGATTGATGTGTGCATCCTATGAGTATGAGCTCTACATGTGTTTTGATCTATGCCATGCCATATTTCTAGTGGTGTTAACCATGTATTTTTGTGTGTTGTGTGCTGAATGCATCGAGCTTGTTAAGTAGTGTACTTGCTGTTGCTGTTTTGCTAGGCAGATTCTGTTATATTTTGTTGCTATGTAAACATGCTTCTACTAGTCATTTCGTGCATAATCTGGAGATGCTCTATAAACATGTTTTGATTTACATGTCTCGATCTATCCATTCATGCCCCTGGTTGCATTTATAGGTTGCTGTAGCTTGTTGTAATCTTGCTCTAAAGTTGCTTCATAATGTTGCTGTCAGCCTGTTTACATTAAGTTCAGTTGCTTCCATGCTTATTGTTAGTGATCCATGCACCCTATGAACTTGCTCTTGCCATGCTTAGCTTCATAAACATGCCTTCTTACTGTTGGTTGCCTGCCATGCCATGTATTGCTCTGTGGTGAGTGGTTCAAGCTCACCAACATGCATACTTATCATTGTTCCTGCCATGTTTGAATCTGTCGTATAACTTGCCATGTTAACATGGGTGCCATCATATTTTCTATGCCTTTTTGGCTCATGGTCACTAAGGGGCTTTTGATCTATGCAATTAGTAGATTCATTTCATGCCTTTTGTTTGCCATGATATGTTTCTATAACATGTTGTTTGATGGCTCTAAACATTGCAACCTGATGTTATTTCTGCAAAGTCTGAAACTGTTATTATTTGCAATCTTACCATGTGTTTTGGAGCATGTTCTAGTGATTTCTGGAGTTAGCTCAGTGTTCATGTTTTGTTATGCTTTACCAGTACTTCATGCCCATGCCTTTTGTTATTATGTTGGGGTGCTGTAGCATATTGTTTTGATGCTTGCAATATGCCTAGTTCTTTGTTATGGATGATTGTTGTTATGACTTGTATAGTGTGCATGTGTTGAACCGTTGCTCCGTTTTGAGTGTGCTCTATATGAAACTTGCTTGTTTTTGCATGTAGCTTCATATTATCATGTTGCATCCTTGTTTTGGTGTGTTTGCTTGATGTTTGTATGCATTTTGCATCAATGCCATGTTAAACTTGTTTTGCTCATATCTTCTAGGCCGTAGCTCCAAATCTAATGAACTTTATATGTAACTTGACTAGAATTTCGTGTAGATCATCTTGGTGCATCTTAACTTGCTGTTTAATAACTTGAACATAAGGTTTATTCAGATCTGGACTAATTTCGAAATTTGCATATGAGGACTTACCGGAATTGTTATATGTTGTTCCCGGCCTCATTTAAACTTGCCTTGATGTGTTGTTCTTGTTTGCATCATCTCTTGCCATGAGTAGCTTCATCTAGATTTGTCATGCATCATGCTTGTTGTGCATCATGTCTTGTCTATGTATGGTGTGTTTACTATGTTGTGTGCTTCTTCTCGATAGTTCCCGTTTCGTTGCGATCGTGAGGATTCGTTTGTCTACGCTTGGTTCGTCTTCGTGGCTTCATCTTCTTCATGGACTCGTTCTTCTTCCTTGCGGGATTTCAGGCAAGATGACCGCTACCCTGGATCTCACTACTGTCATTGCTATGCTAGTTGCTTCGTTCTATCGCTATGCTGCACTACCTATTACCTGTTTATCAAGCCATCCCATATTGCCATGAACCTCTCACCTTTGACACCTTTCCTATGCAAACCGTTGTTTGGCTATGTCACCGCTTTGCTCAGCCCCTCTTATAGTGTTGCTAGTTGCAGGTGAAGTTGAAGATTTCTCCATGGTGGACAGGGTTTATGTTGGGATATCACAATATCTCTTATATTATTAATGCATCTATATTGTAACGCCCTCGATGCGGCTATATCTCCCACGTGTCGAAGCACGACTTAGAGGCATAACCGCATTGAAAGCAATGTCGCAAGTGAGGTAATCTTCACACAACCCATGTAATACATAATGGAAAGAGATACATAGTTGGCTTACAATCGCCACTTCACACAGTTACATGAATAAAGCATTACATCATCTAGATACAATCAAGGTCCGACTACGGAACCAAAATAAAAGAAGAACCCCAAATCGACAAAGGTCCCGATCGACCCCAACTGGGCTCCACTCTTGATCCACTAGAGCGAAACAACACAAAGGGCAAGATCTTCAAAGAGCTCCTCCTTGAGCTTGCTTGCGTCACCTGCTTTCATTAACATAGACACACGCAAACTGGTTTTGGAAGTATCACGGTGAGCCACGAGGACTCAACAATCTCGCACCAGCGAGATCAAGACTATTTAAGCTTATAGGAAGGATGTAGTAATGAGGTGGAGCTGCAGCAAGCGACTAGCATATATGGTGGCCAACATACGCAAATGAGAGCGAGAAGAGAAGGCAAAGCACGGTCAATAAAAGTATGATCAAGAAGTGATCCTATAGCAACCTGCGTCAAGCATAACTCCAACACCGTGTTCACTTCCAGGACTCCGCCGGAAAGAGACCATCACGGTTACACACGCGGTTGATGTATTTTAATTAAGGTCGACTTCAGGTTTTCTACAACCGAACATTAACAAATTCCCATCTGCCACATAACCGCGGGCACGACTCTCGAAAGTTTATACCCTGCAGGGGTGTCCCAACTTAGCCCATGACAAGCTCTCGCGATCATCGAAGGAATAGACCTTCACCCAAGACACTCCGATCAGACTCGGTATCCCGGTACATCAAGACATCTCGACAATGGTAAAACAAGACCAGCAAAGCCGCCCGAATGTGCCGACAAATCCTGATAGGAGCTGCACATATCTCGTTCTCGGGGCACACCGGATTGTCCAAACTTCCGGTAGGCCAGCCCAGAGTTGCCCACGGTGGCCACCGGCGGTGACGGTTTGGACCAACACTCTACGAGCACGGCCCGGGGTAAATAAAGATGACCCTTGGGCTCCGAAACCCAAGGGAAAAAAGGGGCTAGGTGAGGCAAATGGTAAAAGTCAATGTTGGGCCTTCTTGGACAAGTTTTATTCAAAGCGAACTGTCGGGGGGTCCCATAAATCACCCGACAGCGTAAGGAACATAAAATCCGGGAACATAACACGGTATGGCGGAAACTAGGGCGGCAAGAGTGGAACAAAACACCAGGCATAAGGCCGAGCCTTCCACCCTTTACCAAATATATAGATGCATTAATAATATAAGAGATATTGTGATATCCCAACAAGTAAACATGTTCCAACAAGGAACAACATCTCCATGTTCCAACAAGGAACAACCTTCAATCTTCACCTGCAACTAACAACGCTATAAGAGGGGCTGAGCAAAGCGGTAACATAGCCAATCAATGGTTTGCTAGGAATGGTGTCAAAGGTTAGAGGTTTGACATGGCAATTTGGGAGGCTGACAAGCAAATGGTAGGCATCGTAGCATTGGCATAGCAAAAGAACGAGCATCTAGCAAGCAAAGATAGAAGTGATTTCGAGGTATGATCATCTTGCACGAAATCCAAGGAAGAAGAGCGAGTCCATGAAGAAGACAAACGGACGTAGTCGAACGAATCCTCACAACTCCGGAACGAAACCGAAGCTAACGAGAGAAACAAACCGGAAAGAAGCAAACACCATAGTAAACAACCATCACATAACCATGGCATGATGCACAACCAAGGATGATGCATGTACGGTTTAAATATGCATGGCATGGCAAAGTGCAACAAATAATACTACAAATTAAGTGGAGCTCAATATGCAACGAGTTGCATATTGACAAAACACCACATCAATTATTTAGTTCTCTCTCGGTTATGAACAAGACAAGATTAAATGTTGGTTAACATGGCAAGAGGTGAAGCATAAATAAACTAACTATTTAGGCAAGTTTAAATGAGGCCGGAACAACAACCAACAATTCCGGAAAATCCCCATATGCATTTAGCAATTTAATGCAACAACAATTTTAAACATTTTAATTGTTGTTATAATGATGCGGATGACATATGCAAGTTTTATGCAATATTTATGAAAATGTTGACATGAGCATGTTATGAAGCATTTGTCGCCATGGCGGAACAAAAAGGGTGCCACGGCGGCGAAACGAAAAGGGTGCCATGGCGGCGAAAAGGAAATGGTGCCATGGCAACATATCCGAAAATGATGCCACGGCAACATATCCGAAAATGATGCCACGGCAACATATCGGTTCCGGTAACTCGTGGAGTGACCGGTGCAAACAAGGATGTGGATGTGAGCGTGTCATGCAAAGATGGTGGGGTGCTCCCGACTACCGGGTTCCCACGTGTCGGTGGCATGGCAAAAGAGGGGCGTCACAAGGACAATTTGATCACGGTGCAAACAAATGGTACATCTTATACAACAAGCATTCGGTCCACGGCGGTCGTTTCGGGTTATACCTTCGAAGCGTTCAAACGGGACGGTTCGCGTTTCGTAGAGGGAAGTAGTCGTTCACGGGCCGACGGTAGTGGTACATCTCGTAGACGTTCACGGGCCGTAGTGGAAGTAGTTGTACTCGTGTCGTAGTGGGAAGTAGACGTTCCGGGCGACGGTAGAGGTACTTGCGATCTTGGCGACGGTCGTCGTACACGGTTCACAGACGTTCGGGTCTTCCGTAGAGGTACTTGACGCATCTCGGATGTGTAGTCGTACACGCACATAGATGTACTTGACGGAGTAGTCGTACTCGGTGAATCCGCGTAGTTGTACACGGGTCATAGTGGTACTTGGCAAAATCCACGGGGTGGTCTTGGCGTGCAGCGAACAACGATCTGACAGAAAGCAAGGCATGGCGAAGGTGAGGTTCAGCGACCTTGGGCATGAACTCCAGCGACGGGACTTGGTGAAGAGCAGCAACAGCGAGGCTTGCTGCGGCGTGGGAGGCGGAGGATGGAGCATCTCCGCGAGGTGGAGGCGCAGGCGGCGGAGCACACCGAGTTGGACGAGGAGGCGGATGGCGCAGCGGCCTTTGGTGCAGCGGCCGACTCGGATCGGGAGCTCCTCTCCCGATCTGGAGTCTGGGGCGAGGGTGCGGAGGCAGCAGGGCCTGGCCGGCGGCGGCGGCCGGTGCTCGAGGGTGCAGCTCTTTGCTCGGCGGCGAGGTCGAGGAGGGGCACGTGGCGCCGGAGTTGAGGACGCGGGCGGCGTCAGGCCGCAGGCGAGGAGGAAGGCAGGCTGGGGCGGCGTCTCTCTGGTTCAGTGTGACGAGGAAGAAAGGAGGAGGGGGATCGAGGGAAGTCCGCACGGGAGCGAGGGGGTTCAGGCTCGGATGGAACGGCGCTGGTCGCCGGCGCCAAGGCTCGTGGTGGTGCTCGTGGTGGTTGGTGGTGATGGGTCACCGGAGCGGGCGGTGGCCTGGAGGGAGTCGAGGGAGCTCGAGCGAGGGAGGAGGTGGGCGCTCGGCTCGCGCCTGAGGTGGGCCGGCAGGGCGAGGCCGGGCGGCCATGGCGATGCGAGGCGGGGAGGCGATGGGATCGGGCACGAGAGGGAGAGGGGGATCGAGGGGGAAGATGGGGATCGAGGGCGACGGTTGCGGCGCTGAGGGGATCGGGCAGGGGGAGATTGGATCGATGGGATTCGGGCTAGGGTTAGGAGGGGGGGCGCGGCTGGGCCTTGGGCCTAGGGAGACTGGGCCGGCCTGGAGTTGAGGATGGGAGTGGCCAGAGGCCTGGCTGGGCTCTCTCTTATCTATTTCTTCAAACAGAAATAAAAGGACAAAAGTACGGAGTGATTGGAGGGGGGTGGTGAGAGATATGAAAATATCCTCAGGACCCTGGAATTATGCCCTATTTAAGAAAATGATTAGGGGGATTTTAGAGGTTGAAAAATAATTCAAGTTTGAATTAAATTCAAACTTGAGCCATTTTAAAACCTAACCAAAACATTTCCAAAAGAGGTGAAATTTGGCGGTGGGGTTTAGGGCAATAAGTTTGACTATTTGGGAGAAAGTGAACATTAAAATAGAAAGGGAAAAATGGCACTTGTCAAAAGAAGGAAATAGAGGGGAGGAGAAGGTGGGTGATGCGAGATTCATGCATGTAACATGCAACAACATAATATGTATGAGAAATCACACCATGCACATGATGACATGATGCAATGCACATGATGCAAGGATGAATGCATCAAACAAAACAAAACACACGACGAAATCCGGAATAGCTGGAAGTCTTCTGGAGCTCCGGTCTCGGGGCGTTACATATATACTTGGTAAAGGGTGGAAGGCTCGGCCTTATGCCTGGTGTTTTGTTCCACTCTTGCCGCCCTAGTTTCCGTCATACCGGTGTTATGTTCCCGGATTTTGCGTTCCTAACGCTGTCGGGTGATTTATGGGACCCCCGACACGGTTCGCTTTGAATAAAACTTGTCCAAAGAAGGCCCAACCTTGGTTTTACCATTTGCCTCACCACCACCTACTTTTCCCTTGGGAGTCGCTCTCTCGAGGGTCATCTTTATTTTAGCCCTCCCCGGCGATGCTTGTCTAAGTGCTGGTTCGAACCGAGTAGATCTGGGGGCCCCACAGGGCAACTCGAGGTCTGGTTTTACTCGTGGGATGTCTCATCCGGTGTTACCCGAGCGAGATATGTGCAGCTCCTATCGGGATTGTCGATTGCATCGGGCGGCTTTGCTGGTCTTGTTTTACCATTGTCGAAATGTTTTGTAAACCGGATTCGAGACTGATCGGGTCTTCTGGGAGAAGGTCTATACCTTCGTTGATCGCGAGAGCTTGTCATGGGCTAAGTTGGGACACCCTGCAGGTTTAAACTTTTGAGAGCCGTGCCCGGTTATGTGGCAGATGGGAATTTGTTAATGTCCGGTTGTAGATAACTTGACACCAGATTCAATTAAAACGCATCAACGCGTGTGTAGCCGTGATGGTCTCTTCTCGTGAGTCCGTGAAGTGAACACGGTCTTTGGGTTATGTTTGACGTAAGTAGAAGTTCAGGATCACTTCTTGATCATTGCTAACTTCACGACCGTTCCTTTTTTTCTCTTCTCGCTCTCATTTGCGTATGTTAGCCACCATATCATGCTTAGTCGCTGCTGCAGCCTCACCACTTTACCCCTTCCTTTCCCATTAAGCTTTGCTAGTCTTGATACCCATGGTAATGGGATTGCTGAGTCCTCGTGGCTCACAGATTACTACAACAACGATTGCAGGTACAGGTTATCACGATGATCATGGCGCGAGAGCGATGCTTGCTTGCTTTGAGTTCTTCTTCGCTTCTTCTTGATCGGGGATAGGTTCGGTCGGCAGCTTTGGGCTAGCGAGGTGGATGTCGTTTGAGTTTCATTTGTGTTTCATCCGTAGTCGGATGGTGCTCTGATGTATTGTGATGTTGTATTCCTGTGGCATTGTATGCCTCTTGTATGTATTGGATGTATCCCCACTATTATGTAATGTTGATGTAATGATATCCGCCTTGCAAAAGCATCTCAATATGCGGGTCTATCCTTGGTGGGACCTTCGAGTTCCTTTTGGATAGGGTCACATATTGGGCGTGACAGTGTGATTACAATAATAGTGGAACTAGATGATGAAACATAGCACACATAAATAGAAGCGGATCACCTCTACGATCTCTCTTTAGGACTAACTTATTGTCGGAGAAGATTAGGCATGGAGTTGGATGAGGAGGATAGCAAAACCAATCTCGCTTTCCGCAGTCCCACAGAAATGTAAAAACGTTGCCCGTGTGACATTTTGGCGGAACTGCACAGAACACTCTTCAGAAAAGTGATTTGTGCAGTTCACCAAAAGGTCGCAATAGCAACAAGGTGAAAATGGATAGCCCTGTTTGCAAAAGGAGGTCGAAAGGAAACAATTAGTGCCCAATAACACGAGTTGAAGACACATACGCCAACAAAAAAGAAGCATGTTCCATGTAAAAAGGGAAAGATAGCACATGGTGGTTTATCAAAAATGGTTTGAGGACGAGATTGCAAGATGGAAAGTACGCCGGCCGAGATACGATTTAAGCAAACAACTAAAGAAGATCCACATGCAGAAACGTGGGAAGATGGGCAATGGAGCAAGGCCGGAGGAAGCTGTACCTGAGGATCGTCGGGATGTTACTAGGAGGGCACCGGCGGCCGGGATCTGCCCATACTGCGGCAGCGAGCAAGTGGCGAAGGCCCTACCGCGCTGGAGCTTGGTCAGAGAGAACGGCGGGTACCACAGATCGGGACGAGCCGCCTCAACACCGTCGAACGGAGAGACGATGCACATCCTCCCTTTCCACCGGCGGACGGGATGCGGCCGGATCACTGACCAACGCTGAGAGAGAGGCCACGACGGCCTTGTGTGAGATTGTGTGATGAGACTCACGAGAGACAAACCCATTTTTCCATTTTCCCCACGGCAATCGTTTTATATTCTGGGCGTGGTACCCGACCCTCCTTCGAGTAAACAACCGCTACACGCGTCAAATTATCACGTGGACTGCCTTTTCGTACAGAAACGAACTCCACCGTGTACCCGCGCGGGTGTGGCCGGGAACGAGACGTGAGTACGTGCGTCCTGGGTGCACTTCTTCTTTAGGTGTAGGTACGTACGTGGGTGGGTGTGAGAGACATGGTTCGTGCGAAACAGAGGCAATGTGTTGATGATATCTCAATCAGAAAAACGTAGCATATGCAATGTGTGTGAAACGGAGTCATGGACGTGAGATATCGATAGAATTGAAAACAGGGATGAAGTGTGTGGCTGCATGATCGATAAAGAGTGCCATCAATTTGTGTTTGCCCGTCAAAGATACAGGCGGCTGGCCTCTTGGAATTTGAGAGGGCAGAGGTGCAGTTCTTCTCGTGGCATGGATACCTACCTACAACGTTCGACTATCGGTGTGTGTGTGTGTGTGGGGGGGGTAGAGACCGGTCGACTAGTATATGTCTGGAAAGGAGAGAGACCTAGCTATGTATTGAGGGAGATCGATCGACATCCATGGATATGTGTAGCAGAGGAACAAGGTTGGGAAAAAGACAAAGGTAGAGCGTCGGAGGGTTGGTGGTGGAGTGGCGTCTCACAAATGGTGGGAGAGGCCTGCTAGACAAATGGAGGGTATGAGTGCAATATCAATAACAGAGGGCGGGGGATGTCTGTCTGTCTATGCACGTGCGTGTGAGAGATGGGTCGGGAGGTATTCAAGGATGATGAGGGGAGAAGATATGGTTGTGGTAAGCATGTGTAACTACATAGGAAGATCAACCGTCGTGTGTCCGAGAAAAGGAGAGACATAACTAGCGAGGTAAGTGTATCGGTGCTTGGTGAAAACGAATTATAGTCGACCTGGATATATGTAGGGAGATCAGTTCATATACACGCCTGCATTTGTTAGAAGCAAATAAGGTCCAAGAGGCAGACAGGGGGAGAGAGTGTGGCTAGGAGGTGGTGCGAGAGGCCTACCATGTCGAGGGGGAGGAGTGTGCGAGCATGTGACTAATGAAAAGAGGGGCGGAGTGTGCACTGCGTGGAATCGTATTGGACATATGGGGCATGGGCGGTGAGAAGAGAAGAGGGAAGTATATATGTGTTTGTTGTAGGCACACTTGGCTAGAGAGGTATATCGACCGGTGTGTTCGGAAAAGAAGGAGCCGGGCCTACACACACCGCTGGTGGGCGACCTAAAGAGAAATAATGAGCGTCTTGTGATGGAGGGGCGCTAAGGGTGTGTGAGGGGGTGGGCGTGTGCATGCACGATAGAAAGTTAGCGCTAGCTAGCTACAAATAGAAGAGGATCGTGAAGGTGTAAAAGATGAACAAAGATCATAATTCATTATAAAAAGGTGGATACGGATACTCAAGAAGATATCATAATGTACAACATTGATTATAATTTGGGCTAATGTGTGGCTTTTGCAACTCAGGTCTAAATACTTGTCATAATGTAGGGGCGGGCACTATACTTTGTGTGATAAACACGGTGTAATGATGGAATATGGTTTAGATTATGAATATATAGTTAGTACATCAAATGTGCTATTATTTGGAATCAACATCAAGTGTATTCAAAAAATAGAATTCGAGTTCATGTAGTACACATAGTTCATATCTATCTCTATAGTAATCATGTGGTGTGTTATTAAGGTAATACACAAATGATGGTTGAAGTTGGCAACAATCATGATTGTAGATTCTTATTGAAATAGATAAACGAATTCAAATTTAGTTCGAATTGCAGCGGTAGTATAGACATTTGGAATGCACTAAAATGTTGGTATGAGTAGGTTACATGCATTATACAGCAAAGCAAAAAAAATTAATCGGACATAACATGGATTCATACTCCCTCCTTCCATCTATATAGGGCGTAATGAGATTTTTAAGACCGCCTTTGACTATTGACAAGATTAATAGTACATGACATGCATAATGTGAAAATTATATCATTGAAAGAACCTTTCACAAACGAAGTTAATGGTGTGCTTTGTGTAAGTTGCATGTCATATATCATTGCTCTAATATTTGGTCAAAGGTAGCATCGAAAAACATATTAGGCCCTATATAGATGGAAGGAGGGAGTAGCTTTGAATAGCATTTGTATAGTAAAACGGGGCAAGACTGTCTCTTTGTGTGGTGTGAATAGTTTTATTTTTTTCGTTTTCTTTTTGGCTGAGGGAAGTGCGAATTGATTTGGTACGTACAAGTACAATATTACTACACGTTAGGTTTGTTAAATCCCGAAAATTCAGATATCGTGCTCCCAAAACTGGCGCCTTGCTATCCCAAAATTACAACGCGCGCGAAAACTCCCTCCAGCTGCCAAATCCCGACACGCGAAATCCCCCTTCTAACCCTGAGCCGAAAGGGCCGCTAGTTCAAATCGGTGGGGGCACTTTTGTAACACACCCTACATTTTGGACAAGCGTGTCCGTAAGTCATGCTTCACCCCCTCCCATCGCCCCCTTTCGCCATTCGAAATCCCAGGCCGCCATAACCTCTCCGCTCCAGCCGTGAAACCCCACCCTCCTCCGTCCGCCACCTCACCGCTGCCCAGCCGGAGCCTCTTCCCTGACGATGTCGTCCACCGCAATAGCTCGACGTCCCTCGTCCACCTCCCAGGATGAGGATCCGTCGTCCATCTCGCCGTCCCGCCGGTTCAGCCGCCCTGTCCTCCACCTCCAAGGAGCTGCTCCGACAATCGCCTCGTCTATCGCGGCTACTCCATCCCCACTGTGACGCCCCCGATTCAATCGTACACTAATCATGCACGCAAATGTGTACGATCAAGATCAGGGACTCACGGGAAGATATCACAACACAACTCTAAAACATAATTAAGTCATACAAGCATCATAATACAAGCCAGGGGCCTCGAGGGCTCGAATACAAGTGCTCGATCATAGACGAGTCAGGGGAAGCAACAATATCTGAGTACAGTCATAACTTAACAAGTTTGCCTTAAGAAGGCTAGCACAAACTGGGATACAGATCGAAAGAGGCGCAGGCCTCCTGCCTGGGATCCTCCTAAACTACTCATGGTCGCTGCGGCAGACTGCGCACGTAGTAGTAGGCACCTCCAAGTAGTAGTCGCCGTCGGACGGTGGCGTCGCTCTGGGCTCCGAAGATCTGGTTGCGACAACCGTAAAGAAGGGAAAGGGGGAAAAGGGGGAGAAAGCAACCGTGAGTACTCATCCAAAGTACTGCAAGCAAGGAACTATACTACATATGCATGGGTATATGTGTAAGGAGGCCATATGAGTGGACCAACTGCAGAATGCCGAGAATAAGAGGGGATAGCTAATCTTATCGAAGACTACGCTCGCAGCCTCCGTCTTGCAAGAGGTAGAAGAGAGTAGATCAAGTCCTCCAAGTAGCATCGCCAAGTAGCATCACCAAGTAGCATCTCCAAGTAGCATCTCCAAGAGCATCTCCAAGAGCATCGCATAGTGTAATCCTACCCGCGATCCTCCCTCGTCGCCCGTGGAAAAGCGATCACCGGGTTGTCTGTGGAACTTGGAAGGTGTGTTTTATTAAGTATCCAGTTCTAGTTGTCATAAGGTCGAGGTACAACTCCAAGTCGCCCTGCTATCAAGATCACGGCTATTCAATAGATTAACTTCCTGCAGGGTGCACCACATAACCCAACACGCTTGATCCCATTTGGCCGACACACTTTTCCGGGTCATGCCCGCCGCTGAAGATCAACACGCCGCAGCCCCACCTAGGCACAACAGAGAGGTCAAGACGCCGGTCTAAACCTAAGCGCCGCAGGGTGCAGGCCCATCGCCTGAGCACACACTCGCACGCTATGCGTCTGTGTGCCGGTGAGCGAGACCTAGCAACCTCCATTACAAAGGAAGTTGCGTTAACGCAGTCCAACCCGCGCGCCCGCTCGATCGCCGACGTCAAGAAGGCTTCGGTGATACCACGACGTCGGGATACCCATAACTACTCCCACGTAGATGGTTAGTGCGTATAGACCAAATGGCGGACTCGGATCAAATACCCGAGATCTCGTTAAGCGTGTTAAGTATCCGCTAACGCCGAACAGGCCAGCCCACTGCCTCCTAGGTGGTCTCAACCTGCCCTGCCGCTCCGCCACAAAAGTAACAATCGGGGCCGTCGGGAACCCAGGCCCACCTCTACCGGATGGAGCCACCGTCCTTTCAAATTTCATCGAAATCACTTATGGGTACTCAATGAGTGACCGACTTTAGTCACCATCTGTATAGTATGTATGTATAGTATATACCCGTGATCACCTCCCAAGTGATCACGGCCCGATAGTATAGCAAGGCAGACTGACAAGAGTGTAGGACCAATGATGATAAACTAGCATCCTATACTAAGCATTTAGGATTGCAGGTAAGGTATCAACAGATGTAGCAACAATGTCAGGCTATGCATCAGAATAGGATTATCGAAAAGCAGTAACATGCTACACTACTCTAATGCAAGCAGTATAGAGGAGAATAGGCGATATCTAGTGATCAAAGGGGGGGCTTGCCTGGTTGCTCAGACAAGGAGGGGCCATCTTCGGTGTAGTCGAACACACGGACATCGGCACCGGTCTCAAAGTCTCTAGGAAAGAAGTAACGGGGGAACACAATAAATAACAGAGCAATCAAATGTAACATAAAGCAAGACGCGGCAATAAGCGGTGCTAGGGGTGACCTAACGTAGTGTTAGGTGATACCGGCGAAGGGGGGAAACATCCGGGAAAGTATCCCCGGTGTTTCGTGTTTTCGACAGATGAACCGGAGGTGAAATGTTGCAGGTTCACTATGCTAGGGACGCGTGGCGGATGAACGGGCTGCGTATCCGGATCCGTCTCGACGTTCTGAGCAACTTTCATGTAGAAAGCATTTTCATCTGAGCTACGGTTTATTTTATATTAATTTTAAAAGATTTTAAAGCATTTTTGGAATTTATTTAATTATTTAAATCGAACATTATCCAGAATAGTGAAAGGTGATGTCAGCATGACATCACCATGACGTCAGCCGGTCAAACCCAGCTGACCTGAGTCAAACCTCGCATGTGGGTCCTATGGGACCCATCATCATAGACTAAGGCTAACTAACGAGATTAGTTAATTTAAATTAGTGATTAGGTTAATTTAACCGATCTAATTAAGTTAATTAATTAAGTAATTAATTAATTAACTATTTTTTTATTACATTTTCTATATTCCTTTTCTTTATAAAACGTTTAGGGGGCGGGCCCCCTTTGTCATAGGCCCCAGGGGCCAAGCGGGTTCAGTGGGTTGGTGGCCGGGCGGGCAGAGCCACGTGGCTCATGGGTGCGAAGCCCGGGACCGAGGCATGTGGCGGCGCCTGAAAGCGAGGGCAGCACCACACAAAGCAAGCGGGAGGCCACGACGCTAAGGTGCGCGCGCGGGCGGCCGCGGTGACCGGCGGGCACGTGGTGAGGTCGTTGTAGAGCAGTAGCAGCGGGCGAGAGGGAGAACGCGTGCGTGGAGAAACTCCAACGCATCCATGGGCGAGCGAGACGGCGGTTTCGGTCGCGATGGCGCCGACAACTATGGAGCGGCAGTAAGGTGCTCGAGCTCGAATCCGAGCTCGGGAATAATCGGGGAAGTGGCGGAGCTCACATTGAGCCTGCAGATGTGCTTAGTGGGCTCGGGGAAGAGGACGAGGACGAGCGAGGTCGAGGCGGCGGTGCTCCGGGGAGGTGGTCCGGTGGCGAGCGCTGGCGGCGGCCTGGAGACGAGACGAGGGCCGTAGAGGAAGGAGACGACGACAATGGACCGCCTGGACACCGTGGCGTAGCTCGGGGTCGCCAGTGGCCGCGGGATCGATGAGGGCAGTGGCGAACGGTGCGCGCGCGCGGCGGCGTCGCGAGGTCGACGCAGAGGCGGGGCGCCGCGCGAGAGGGGCTCCGGGGAGGAGGGAGACGGGCGACAGCGACGAGCGATGGGGGCGCCGGCGTGGAGTTGGGGACGCCTCCTGCGACGGCGGGTGGTGTTGGGGCGCCGGGTTCGGCCCGATCTAGATCGGGAGAGGGAGATGGGATCGGGGGAAGTGAGGAGATCGTGGGGAGAGTGGGGGTTAGGGTTTGCGGCACCAGGGATAAGGAGTGGGGGCGGGCCGGTCAGGCCAGTGGGCTTGCCAGCTGGGCCGTTTGGCCCAGTTGGCCAGGGGGGGCTCTTCTCTTTTTTTTTGTAGTTTTGTTTTCTGTTATTATTTTTTTCCTTTTCTTTATTTTCTCTACTGTTTTAGCTCATTTTTTTTAAAAAAATAGGACTTATATAAAAACATGGTTTCTTCATGACAAATACTTAGGGAATATTTTCAACACATCGAACATTTTAGTTTTGACTTTTGAAAACTTTAATTGTTTTAACTTTAATTCAAAGTTAGAATTTGAATCTGTTTCGATCTAACGTGAGATTATCAACAATAACCGAGGTGACGTGGCATCGTTAACACGGGATTACTGTAGCCTGGTTACCCGGACGTCACAAATCTCCTCCACTACAAGAAATCTCGTCCCGAGATTTAAGAGGGGGACTAGGGGGAAAGGTCTGGTTACGAAATCCTAACGAATCTTCTCGTCTTTGGTTGCTCTTCTCGAAGAGGTCGATCCATTACATTGATGTCTTCAGTTCTCTGCTCCGGGCCATCATGATGAAGTTGTCGTCCTTCCTTGGGGATCTTCATCATACTTACGGAAAGGATAAGGGGTAGCTTCAAAAGGAAAGACCTCTACAAGGTTGACTATCTGGTCGATAACATCGAGGAAGGTGGCGGAAGTTACTCTCGAATTGAATCTTAAGAAAATATCGAGAGCAAAGTAAGGAGGTACCATGAGAAGTTTCAAACGGATAGGCAAGCGTTCGATGTCTAATCAGAAGTTGAAAGGGGTTCAGGGCAACGAGAATAAGTATTGCGTCTGATACAAAAATAGATCACTTGGGACGGTGGTCCGTGAATTACATACGAGTCCACGCGCGAGGAATAACTTTGGGAACAGGGGGTGTACAGGAGAGTCAGGTTTCGATCCTGTGGAACTGTGGGTTATGGGCCCACCATGTGGTTGAAAGTAGGAAGGGGGCCGACATCTTGCACGGTCATGATAGTAAGGCGTGTCAGAGGGTAGCCTATCAGTTATATCGGCAACAACATCGATACCAAGGGCGAGGGACGAAGAGAACCATTTTTCTGGTCTTTGAACGAGGCGAGCCAATAGGCAAGGTTCTCGTCCATCAGTGGCTACCGGAATGTCATCAACAATAGTAACAGGGTCTTACTGACAGAGCGGTGCCACGAGGTGTTTACATAAGCAGGAGAATATTACTGCTTAGGTCATATAAATCACAAGAAAGGTTAAATAAAACAATGGAAAGGAAAATATGATTATCAGATTAAACAGAACAATGGAAAGGAAAATGTGTTAAAACACATATTTCGGGGTATTTCCTTCCCAAGGACAAACAGAGCATGATATCCGTGGTAGGATATAAAGTAGAAAACTCTTTAGGTAGGGAGAAAATTTTCACGACATTATCCATACAGCGGTGTTTGGATAATTGATCAAGAAACATTTATCATTGGGCTTTAAATGTTCTTGTTGAAAATCGAAGTACCACCGACATGCTTCGAGACAGGATTGACATGGTCTTCAAGCAAAGGTCCGGCTTTGGATACAAAGGATCCATCAAAAACAACTTATAGAATAAGTCTTACAGTTTCCTCATGGAAGAATGGATAACCTTGTTGGAAAGGAATCTATAACAATAGGGCCTCCGGCCAGGTGTGCTAGGCACGACATCACCATACCGGGTCACATAAAGACCGTTGCTATAACTCTTGGAAATATGTTCCAACCATCATATCTGACCGAGACTCAGATATGATTGGTGTCAGGATACCTCAGACTCAGGATGCCTGAGAAGAAAGGTGCAACACAAATTGTCGAGATGACATTGTAAGATTCTCGGGAAATAACGTACAGAAGCAAGGCTTCGAAACAAGAGTTCATCATTAAACCAAGGAGGGGATGAGAAGGTGGCTGATGGGCTCAGCGACAATTCATCGAGAATTCCAAACGGATGGATTTCCACAATAATGTGAACAAGAAGATGACACTTGTCAATTCAAATGATATAATGTTGTATGCTCTAGGGAAACATACACCATCAATCATTAGTTGAAAGGTGTGCCCGAAATATGACCTTAGGCAGCAAGATCAATGTTAGAGTGACGATCCAGTAATCAACGGTCTAAGAACGAACTATCGATCGTTAACTTCAAAGCAATAGGGTTACTAGAAGTACAGAACTCAAACAACATCTATTGGTATGCTGGTTAAAAACAACACGGGGACCAAGGAAGAATGGTGATGGTGAGATGTATCACCATAACAAGAATTCTTAATAGGTGGTGAAATTTCCCACGACATCTTGTCATAAAAGGTGGTAATATTCCAAGGTAAAGAAGAACAATGCTGGGTAGCAAGGAACTCAAGGTATAACACGAAACATGAACAAGTTTGTGTTGGGGGAAGGCAAGAATGTCGTTGATGATAACACAATCATCGAGGGGCAAGGATGGTATTTTCCATCAAGAATTCAATAGATATTTTGGAAGAGCTCGGAATGTTGATGATCACGACACCTTTGTCGAGAGATTTCACGAAGATGTAATCGATCGACGATGACATCAAGTCAAACGAATGATGAAGCGAAAGGTTATTGGAACCATGGTTAGGACACAAACTCAAAATCAAGTTTGTTGTTCAAGGTGAAATGATATGACGATGAAAATCGACGCAAGCTTAGCTCATCGTCGAAAGTTGTGCTCTGGGAATAAGGTCCAGGTAGCACAGTTTAAAATCAGCACGACAAGGATATAGCCAAATAGGCTAGGAATGATGTGATGGAGTTCAAACTCGTAAGTAATGAAGGTTACCAAGAGTAGCTTAATCGCGATGCGGACTCGAGTCAGTTATCGGTGTCTTTGAGTGATTAACAACTCAGAGCCCATGAAAAATTGGAATCAGTGAGAATGTAGCACTTGATGATGATCTCATAGGTAGTTATGCGCCCAAGATAATCTCGAGATACCAGGGGGTAATATTCGACGACAGATCAAAGTAGAGGTTGTACCGGGGTATTGATCCACAGAAGACAAGTGCTTACACTTGCATCGAAAATGGTATTTACAGGAGAACATGGTCGGAACCATAATTGAAAAATGCCAGATCCCAGATATAAGATAAACTTATACCAAGGAATATATCATTGAAGAGAAGCTTTAATGATACGATCTACATCGTGTCCATGGGCATGAACGCAAGGTTCAAGGTCAACTCCCACTTCTCCAATGCATAACCTTTCATTCACTTTTCACTTTCGAGGAAGCTGTAGTGTTGAAATATTATCTGGCAGAATACCAGGAGTGTATGGCTCGTGAAAACATTCAAGTTCACACATATTAAGGAAGGCATAGGGTCAACCCATCAGGGTCTATTAGGAACATATACCACAAACTTCAATAGTAAATATCACCAGCTCGAAAGCAGAGCCTGGTTGGTCAATCAAAGGATAGGATTTACCAATGGGGAAAGAACTTCCAAAGTGATTGAATATGGAGGACGTTATCGGATGAAACCCAACAAAGGATCCGGTGGTCCTCAAGGGATCTCATGTGAGTATCGGTACTCAACCAGAGGAAGAAACAATGCAAGGAGATCTGATTATAGAAACATCTGACTAATCCAAAGTTCAATTGCAAAAGAATTATGAATTCCAAATCAGGGGATCAGAAGCAACGCTCTGATCAAGGATGGATAAGTTGAGTAGGTTTAGGGGTACAATCGATGGCAATTTGATTGGTCGAGATCCAGCTCATGTTTAAAATGACGTCTGAGCCGGAAAGATAATTTAGAAGGGTCAATTGATGATTTTGTGCATTCGCACACATCTTGAATCAATAGGATCAAAATGATAGTGTCAAAAGATACTAATGAATATTGCTAGTGATATGGGAGCATCCATAATGTAAGCATACCAGTATTTGCAGAGCAATAGTTCAAAGAGGATGCTCAGAAGGTCGAATAGCATTTGGAAGACTTTTATGAAACACATGAACAAGCTGGGATGAGCGGATACTCGACAAGTGCGAGGATTTATTTGAAGGGGTATTCATGTGGCAAAGAACTGCTAGGCAAGAGGCACAAAGTATTCTCGAAATAATAGAGAAAACTTTGGGGTATCTTGTAATACAAGATCAATGGGGATGATCGTATGAATGGCAAGTGTAAGTAGTTATCCATAAGGATTTATCGATGGTCGGAATAGCAAAAGTGATGGGCACAAAGTCTCGAGAGAATATCAAAGAGTATCTTCGGAATCTTCTGGTGAAGCAGGCCATCATCTGGAATGAGGCGCTCTCCGGGTGAAAGTGATAACGAGATCCTAATGTTAGATTTAGTAAAATTCATTTAACCCGAATAGAAGACAGATCAGAGTCCCAGAGTATAGATGAGGAATAAAAAATCCTAATACCACCAAATGGCGACGTGGGCCCGTAAGGCACACAGCCAAGTTAGTAAAAGTTTTGTAGTGACTAGACTCGACTTCGGCCAAGGAGTGTGGAAGGGGGATTCCTACAGGCAGTCGGCTCTGATACCAACTTGTGACGCCCCCGATTCAATCGTACACTAATCATGCACGCAAATGTGTACGATCAAGATCAGGGACTCACGGGAAGATATCACAACACAACTCTAAAACATAATTAAGTCATACAAGCATCATAATACAAGCCAGGGGCCTCGAGGGCTCGAATACAAGTGCTCGATCATAGACGAGTCAGCGGAAGCAACAATATCTGAGTACAGTCATAACTTAACAAGTTTGCCTTAAGAAGGCTAGCACAAACTGGGATACAGATCGAAAGAGGCGCAGCCTCCCGCACAGGATCCTCCTAAACTACTCATGGTCGCCGCCGTCGGCCTGCACAGCACGTAGTAGTAGGCACCTCCGATGTAGTAGTAGTCGCGCCGACGGTGGCGTCTGGCTCCTGGGCTCCAGCATCTGGTTGCGACAACCAGAAAGAAGGGAAAGGGGGGAAAAGGGGGGAGAAAGCAACCGTGAGTACTCATCCAAAGTACTCGCAAGCAAGGAACTATACTACATATGCATGGGTATATGTGTAAGGAGGCCATATGAGTGGACTGAACTGCAGAATGCCAGAATAAGAGAGGGATAGCTAATCTTATCGAAGACTACGCTTCTGGCAGCCTCCGTCTTGCAGTAGGTAGAAGAGAGTAGACTGAAGTCCTCCAAGTAGCATCGCCAGATCAAATACCCAGATCTCGTTAAGCGTGTTAAGTATCCGCGAGCGCCCGAGAGCAGGCCAGCCCACTGTCTCCTAGGTGGTCTCAACCTGCCACCTGTCGCTCCGCCACAAAGTAACAATGGGGCCGTCGGGAACCCAGGCCCACCTCTACCGGATGGAGCCACTGTCCTTTCAGCCCCTCATCGTAATCACTTGCGGGTACTCAATGAGTGACCCGACTTTAGTCACCATCTGTATAGTATGTATGTATAGTATATACCGTGATCACCTCCCAAGTGATCACGGCCGATAGTATAGCAAGGCGGTGACAAGAGTGTAGGACCAATGATGATAAACTAGCATCCTATACTAAGCATTTAGGATTGCGGTAAGGTATCAATGATGTAGCAACAATGTCGCTATGCATCGTAATAGGATTATCGAAAAGCAAGAACATGCTACACTACTCTAATGCAAGCAGTATAGAGGAGAATAGGCGATATCTAGTGATCAAAGGGGGGGCTTGCCTGGTTGCTCAGACAAGGAGGGGCCATCTTCGGTGTAGTCGAACACACGGACATCGGCACCGGTCTCAAAGTCTACCGGAAAGAAGTAACGGAGGGGGAACACAATAAATAACAGAGCAATCAAATGTAACATAAAGCAAGACGCGGCAATAAGCGGTGCTAGGGGTGACCTAACGTAGTGTTAGGTGATACCGGCGAAGGGGGGAAACATCCGGGAAAGTATCCCCGGTGTTTCGTGTTTTCGACAGATGAACCGGAGGTGAAATGTTGCAGGTTCACTATGCTAGGGACGCGTGGCGGATGAACGGGCTGCGTATCCGGATCCGTCTCGACGTTCTGAGCAACTTTCATGTAGAAAGCATTTTCATCTGAGCTACGGTTTATTTTATATTAATTTTAAAAATTTTAAAGCATTTTTGGAATTTATTTAATTATTTAAATCGAACATTATCCAGAATAGTGAAAGGTGATGTCAGCATGACATCACCATGACGTCAGCCGGTCAAACCCAGCTGACCTGAGTCAAACCTGGCATGTGGGTCCTATGGGACCCATCTGTCATAGACTAAGGCTAACTAACAGGATTAGTTAATTTAAATTAGTGATTAGGTTAATTTAACCGATCTAATTAAGTTAATTAATTAAGTAATTAATTAATTAACTATTTTTTTATTACATTTTTTATATTCCTTTTCTTTATAAAAGCGTTTAGGGCGGGCCCCTTTGTCATAGGCCCCGAGGCCCAGCGGAGTTCAAGGGGTTGGGCCGAGCGGGCAGAGCCAGGCTCATGGCGCGAAAGGCCGGCTGCGGGGCAAGGCGGCGCGACCCGAGCAGGTATGGGGACAAGAAGACCACAAATAGTAGCGGGAGGCCACGACGCTAAGGTCTTGGCGCGGCGGCGCGCGGTGACCGATGGGCACGTGGTGAGGTCGTTGTAGAGCAGTAGCAGCGGGCGAGAGGGAGAACGCGTGCGTGGAGAAACTCCAACGCATCCATGGGCGAGCGAGACGGCGGTTTCGGTCGCGATGGCGCCGACAACTATGGAGCGGCAGTAAGGTGCTCGAGCTCGAATCCGAGCTCGGGAATAATCGGGGAAGTGGCGGAGCTCACATTGAGCCTGCAGATGTGCTTAGTGGGCTCGGGGAAGAGGACGAGGACGAGCGAGGTCGAGGCGGCGGTGCTCCGGGGAGGTGGTCCGGTGGCGAGCGCTGGCGGCGGCTTGGAGACGAGACGAGGGCCGTAGAGGAAGGAGACGACGACAGCGGACCGCCTGGACACCGTGGCGTAGCTCGGGGTCGCCAGTGGCCGCGGGATCGATGAGGGCAGTGGCGAACGGTGCGGCGCCGGCGGCGTTCGCCGAGGTCGACGCAGAGGCGGGGGCGTCGCGGCGAGAGGGGCTCAGGGGAGGAGGGAGACGGGCGACAGCGACGAGCGATGGGGGCGCCGGCGTGGAGTTGGGGACGCCTCCTGCGACGGCGGGTGGTGTTGGGGCGCCGGGTTCGGCCCGATCTAGATCGGGAGAGGAGATGGGATCGGGAAGTGAGGAGATCGTGGGGAGAGTGGGGGTTAGGGTTTGCGGCACCAGGGGATAAGGAGGGGGCGGGCGGTCAAAGGCCAGTGGGCTTGCCACCGGGCCGTTTGGCCCGATTGGCGAGAGGGGGCTCTTCTCTTTTTTGTAGTTTTGTTTTCTCATTATTATTTTTTCCTTTTTCTTTATTTTCTCTACTGTTTTAGCTCATTTTTTTTAAAAAAATAGGACTTATATAAAAACATGGTTTCTTCATGACAAATACTTAGGGAATATTTTCAACACATCGAACATTTTAGTTTTGACTTTTGAAAACTTTAATTGTTTTAACTTTAATTCAAAGTTAGAATTTGAATCTGTTTCGATCTAACGTGAGATTATCAACAATAACCGAGGTGACGTGGCATCGTTAACACGGGATTACTGTAGCCTGGTTACCCGGACGTCACACCCACAGCGCTGCCTTAACCTGCTCCACCGGTACCGCAGCATCCTCACCGACTCCTCGGACAAAGCCGAGGCCTACTCAGCGCCACCAAAGAGGTTGTACACTCATCGCATCGCACCTTCTCCTTAACTCGACCTCCCGGCACCGACGTTGCTCCATCCCGCACCCCCATGGAGCGGCTACCTTGAAGCCGGCGCCGCGGGCGACATCTCCACGGTGGCTCTCCCCTATGCGAGGCCCCTTCGACGGCGGCGTCCATACCAGCTGGATCTGCTGCTGCTGCTCCGGCTCTCGCTCGCTCGCTCGCGTTGCTGCTGCTCCGGCTCTCGCTCGATCGCTCGCTTGCCCAGCTGCTGCTGCTTCTCTCTCCCCTCGCTCGTCTTCTGCTGCTCTGCTCGATTAAGCCACACTTGATCGATCGAATCGACTTTTGGGTCGATCGATTTTCAGGGGTTGGGGGGTCTCGCGGAGTTAAGGAAGAACCACCCTTGATGGGGACGGGGCTCACCAGAGAGGTACCCCACTATCTATCGAGGGTTCAGGTGCGGGGGCCTAGAGGGCTGGCAGGCGACGGTGGCGAAGTTGTTTCGGGCAGCGAGGCGGCGCTGGGCAGCGGTTCGCCATGGTGGCAAAGCGGCTCGGGTCTGCAGTTGAAGATGAATTGCAGGCCCTCCTAAACTACATGTCAAGTGTCTCTCTGCTACCATTGCGTTCAGTTTCGATAGTAGCATTCAGATTCCTGATTAATTTCAGTTTCGATAGTTAAGTTCAGAGTCAACAGTTTTTACCTCATCTGTTGTAGTCGGTGGTTTTTGGTGATGTTAATTTTACATCCATTTTCATCATCTATTGGAGATGCTATTAGAATCCCACTTGAGATTGACGATGTCCGCCTTGTCTTGCTTGACCTTGGCGTCTTCTGGCTCACCGAGCTGCTCCAACGACGAGCGATCCATCACAACAGAGCGAAGCCTTGGGCGCTGTTTACAGACTCCTCGATCTTCCTCCACACCTCCGACAGCCACCTCTGCCTCAACTCGCTTGAGGACCAACCCAATGATCTTTGAGGTTAAACACGGCTCTGACGGCAAAGAGGTTGTACACTTGTTGCGTCACTTATTACTATACATTCACGTCGATCCATTAGGGATATTTTGGTTCAACGGAAAAACATAGCAATAGGGAATTTTCCAATGGCACTCTACTATTCAATTATTCATGCATTTTGTTGAAAGGAATGAAGCAAGACATCCACCTGGACCTACTTTTCAAAATCCTATGAATGAAAACAAGACCAAGTGCATTAGTGCCAGAATAACATTCTAACTGTACACGCTTTCATATGGTTTCTCTTTATTTTGGCCATGTTTCTTTGCATTCCTCTGCTCTTCCAATTCCTGTAAACCAAACACCCAAGTTGATAGAAACCCTATGTTTACAAATGCTCTGTTTACCATGTGCATTTTCCTATCCTATTATCGTGTTTTTCCTATCCCTGCGTTTTAAGAATCATGCAAGCCAAATGAGCCCTTACAGAATTACTTGATTCATGTGTGCGTGTCGAAGGGAACTTTGTGTGGTTTGTCCTGCTCTGTCGCGACATCGTCCACCTCACACGAGCTGCTCCATCGATGAAGCATCCACCAAACCGACATCACGACTCTGACCGTCTTTCGCGCCTCGATCTCCTTCCTCGCCGCGCAAGCACCCCAATGGCATCACCATCATCGACTCAGCAGATGAACCCGAGGAGTACATGGGTCCACAAGAGAGGTCGCACTCTTTTGTTTACCTTATGTTATGCATTGCTTAAACTTACCTGCTACTTTATCGTCCTGTTCAGCTCTTGGACTCCCAACTCAGGTCCAAATTCATGTTCAAACTTGAGTTCTAAATTAGTTGTGGGGCACATATCAAGGCAGCAATGAATAGTATGTCTGTCTAATATCTGGTTCACCTAGGGTATGCCTATGTTGTTCATCTTGGGTTGGAAACTAATAGTAAAGCAATCATCATCTGTCTTTTTATTAATTTAAAGCAATCATCAGCCTGCTATCATTATTTTTGGATCCATCCACTGGTTGTTGCCATCACTCTAAATTTCTGCATGCTCTCCTTACATAATCTCACCATATTTTTTCGTATGCATGTCAGATATTGTACACAATCATGCTGAACATGTAGAGAAAAGAGAAGAGTTTTATGCGGCAATACAATGTCATGCGAGACATCGCTCCATGGTGGGTTCAATGGCAAACCCTCCCCACCTCTCCAGTTGTAATCCAGAGGAAGATATCTGCTACGAGGCGGATTCGCACGCCACGACCACTCCTATTTACCCCCAAGGTGTTTGCTCTACCTTGGCATGATGATGTTAGTCATATCATGCATATGTTGCCTTGCAAAGCCTACTTTTGATATCATATATGTCATCTGCTTAGTTTAGACATGTTCTATAATGCCACCTATTTAGTTTCTATATCATATATGGGAATTATGCGCCTCATGTCTTTTAGCCAGCCATAATATATGTGAAATGTGCAATGCCATCTTGTTTAACCAGCATCACATATTTGAATGATATCTTGCCCATCCTTTTCTTCATTACATTTCCATTTGTCGACAATGTTTGTACATTAAACTACTCTTCCGTGAATCAGCCATTTGGGTGGGAGATGGAAAAATCTGGAGTGAAAACAAGGCCTTGAGAGCGCAGTGCTACTACTGTCAAGCGCATCTCTTGTTGGGTCCCGATAGCTCCTCGAGATGGATTCAGAGAGATGACCAGTCCTATTCCCCTCTTCAAGTGTATGCTCTAACTTGGCATGGTTATCTCGCTCATATCATGCATACGGTGTCTTGCATTGCATAGTTTAGACATCATATACACAATATTCAACACCATGTTCTTAGTTCAGACATCATATCGAATGCCCTCTGTTTAGCATATAAATCACATATGTGAATTAAATGATGCAATCCTGATTACTTAGATAACATGTAGGTGAATTATGTCATGCGATCCTGTTTTGTTATTCATCATATCTTTGAATTATGTTATGCTATGCTATCTAGTTTAGATAGACATCATATATGTGAAATTATGTCATGCTATCCGTTTTAGTTAAACAATATACATGTCAACTATTTAATGCCCTCTTTTTTCCACACTATCTATTGCATCTATCTCTCATACAATTTCTGTACATTCAAGTATGTTTCCTGTTTATCAGCCATTTGAATTGGAGCGGGTGATGCCAGTATCTAGCGGAATAAAAACACAGTCTTCAAATAAAACAGTGCTACCTATTGGTGGAGATAGCACCCCGGTTGTACATGCACAAGAACCAGCCCTACCACACATAACCCAAACTCTCATGATTGTACCCCTCTCATGATGGACAGAGAACCAGCTTCACCCAATCTAACCCCAACCCCAGCCGGTAGTAACCCAGTTCCTGTTGACACATCACCATCTCCACCATAGAGCTCCCAAACGAGAGCAGTTAGTAAGGCAGCTCCAGTGCCCAAAGGGCCAGTACTATCATGGCAAACCCCAGCTCCACCAGTTAGTACGCCTATTCCCGTGGAGGAAGCACAACCAGCCAGTCGTAGTTTAGCATCTATCGCATTTGATGTTGTTAAATCGTATGTGCATATCTTCCCATCTTGGAAATATTATACTGAAGATGAAGGAAAATGCTAGTTGCAGGTGTTTGTCCAGGAGTTATATGTAAGTAATGTTATTCATGGCAATTACTTTGCTTCGTCCCATACATCCTACCTCCATGATGGTTATAATACAACAAATTTTCCCATTTTTCTCTATAGAGAAGGACCGATTTGGAAACTCAGGATGAGGTAACCTGTGCTAATACCTCTGCTATCTTCAAGAATGCTTGGTGGCGATGTCGAATTACTCAAGAAAACGTACTTCACTGGCAAAGAAACTCATCAAATTCCCTTACGTTCTCCTGAGACACATTTACTGGACGATGACTGCGAACGCCTTGTTTTGTGCTGGTCCCGAACCAAGAATGTGGTAAGGTCTATGAGCTCATTTTCTATTTTTAAGTATTATATTCTTGCGTCTTACTGTACTCTGTTCATATAGAACAAGTGCCTAAACATGAAGAACAACTGTTCTAATTTAAGATTCCATTATTAGCATAGTTTAAAAAAGCGCTAGGCGTTAATTGTGCGTTTTTCCACCGCCTTGCACTTTACTGACCAAAGCGCATGCTTATGCGCAGTTATGCACAGATTAAGCGTAGTTATGTGCAATGCGTTTTGCCAACGCCTAGAGCCTAGGCGCGCTTAAGCGCTCGCTTAGGCGCGCCTTTTTTAACTATGATTGCTTTGCTCTTGTATCATTGTATTTACTCATACAAACTTATTTTTAAATTGAAGGATCCAATCGAAACTCCAATGGCACGGCAGGTATGCTCACGCATGTTTCTTTAACAGGTTTGCTCTTATCAATAGCTCTTTTGATTTCAATTTCAATTGTGTATACAGTTGACTTTCATATCATGCACATTACTAGCATCACAACAGAGCCAATAGTGTTGTTGTACATGTAGACCCGTGGTACCCATCTGAAATCTTGTTGTGCCGTGTAGTTTCCCACACTTTGTATTCTTTCACTGCTGCTTTGTCTTGAACTGATATGATTTGAACCGTGTCTCTATTTGATTTGGCAAGACAATGCAGTGACCATAGGACATTATATGTTTGTTTGATGCTTTTATTATGTACTAGTACTTGGCAATAGAATACTTGGTAGTTTAATCCTGTCCACCTTACTAATGAACTGGTTCACCGAAATGAGTTTCATATACTAGTACATGCTAAACTTGTTATGTGTCTGCTGGTTTCTTCTTTTAGAATGCTGACAGAATATTGGGGAAGAGTGCCTTATTAAGCAATGGTAAAGGAAGTAATGCAGATAAGGTTCAGGATAGTGACACAACCTTGTTGGTCTCCAACAAAGCTGATAAAATAGCTAAGGAAGACTATCTTGAAGACAGCGAGACAACCCCAAAGTCCTGTCTTGGTTTAGTGTTCGAGTTACTGGCCACTACCGCTTGCACAAGCTATTCAAACTCACTGTTTGAATCAGTTCGGTTTCTTGAGTCTCAACTACAAGCTGAAAGACATCGATCACCTGTGCTGCGACAAGAAGCGGAAGGACTGCGGAAGTCCGTGGAGCATTCAGATGCATACTTTCTGGTGCAACACCAAGTGTTGGAGGATTTTAGCGCCAAACAGGACAAAGCTAATCAGCTTGCTAAGCTTATTGCCAAAGATGGTGGATACCGGATAACGCTTTCTTGAGCTCTTCCGTTGTTTCAGTTATGCTCTTGTTTTGCTGCGCGTTTATTTGCAATCGGTGGCCAATTTTGACGCCAAGTGTATGTAATATGCTGCTTTGTTCCCTATATTTGCACTGGTGGAGAACTTTGATGCCCAGTGGATGTAATATGTATAATAGCGGTAATAGGCTAGCCTTAATTGCTTGCTTATTTATTTCCTTATTGTATTGTTTAGTTGTTTGCTTGTAGTCACTGCAGTTCTTTTTCTGTGTTTTTCTAGTGTCCACAATAGCCTATTTTTGGTAACTAGGCCAAAATAATCATGGCAACACACAAACTGTTGTAACCATGGGCCTCCTGCAGGCCGTATGATCCATGGGCCTTCGTTCGGCCGTAGGAGCATCGGCCTTCTATATGGGCCATAGGATCCATCGGCCTTCTATACGGGCCTTAGGGATCAATGGGCCTTCTACGGGCAGTAGGGTCCGTGGGCCTTCTACGGGCCGTACTATCCATGGGCCTCATACGGGCCGTAGGTTCCATGGGCCTTCTACGGGGCATATCATCATTTCGCCAATCATGGGCCGTACTATTCGTGGACCATAACGGGCCGTTAATAGGCCGTATTTGATAACTCTATGAAAACAGCCCAACGGGTTTTTTTGACATGAAAACGGCCCAACGTATTAACGGACCGCAAACGGTCCAACTGTAACGACGGCCTGAATTTGGCCCACAAGCAGAAAATGACAGTAACGGGCCGTATGTAGCCAAATGCTGCAAATGAGCCCAAGAATCAATGGGCCCTGAGAAGGCTGAAAGATAACTTGGGCTGGAAACGGCCCAATGGAATAACAGGCCGTTAATGGGTATAAAGTGATACACTGTTCATTACGAGCCAGTTTCACCATGAGCCGTTAATGGGCCAAGAGTTACAAAGGTCCTCATATGGGCCGAAAGAAGTCATGGGCCACACACGGGCCGGAATTTAAAACGGGATGAATCATATTGGACGGCCCAGATGACGCTACTGGGCCTAATTCGGATAGGGCATAACGGGCCCTGGGTTAGCGGGCTGTAAATGGGCTATATGCGAACATGCCATTAACAGGCTTTCCGTGGGCCGGCCCGCCACCTTTTGACCAAGTCAAACAGGCCGGCCTTTTCACAGGAATGGGCCTTTGTTGGGCCGTGCCATGTGTCGCCGTATCATAGGCGCCTTCGGTCCAATGAGCGTATGACATCTGTCCCAATGGTGAGCCGACACGTGTTTCCTCCAGCCAATGATGATTTTACACGTGGAAAATCCCCATTGGTCGGGGCTGTTAACGGGTTATCGGATCCAAAACCCGACCCGATAGCTTAACGGCGTTCCGTTACGGTGGATGCCACGTGTCGGTCACCCTTGACGAAAGCAGTTCTGTGACGCGGGATTTATCGTCATGGAAGTGGACACTTCCGTGATGATAATTTTGGTAATGTCATGGAACACTTTTACGACAACACAGGGATGACTATCTTTATTCTGTCATAAATTTGTCATGGATGTACATGCATGACAAAAAACGCAACCTACTGTGACAAACACGTATCATCACGGAAGTGTATTTTTTTTGTAGTGCCCATAGTCCACTATGGGTGAGCCACTCTTCGGCTCATCTTCATAAGTCCATTGTCACCACAATGGGCGGCAAGCTTCAAGCACCTTATCTCTTCGTGATGCATCACTTGAACTTGCACACCGCATCCTAACCCCACAAAGAACTCTCACGGAGACCATGGGTTAGTACACATAGCGTAATTGACAATGCTTACCATACCATGAGATCACTTGATCCCTCTCGATATATCTTCTACGCTTTGTGAGTTGATCAACTTGATTCACTCTTGACTTAGTCTTGATCAACCTTGAATCTCTCCAACTCTCTTCATTTGGATGATGTCTTGAAGGTAAACATGAATGATCACACAATCTTCTTCTTCAAAACATGCTTGCAATAAGCTCAACACTCACATGACCAATCTTTGGATAATTCCTTAATAGCACCTTGGTCAACTCATAAACTCCTTGAAACCAACACATGGATTTAAAGAAAAGCCTATGGACAAAACCTTCAAATATAACTCAAGGCAACCATTAGTCCATAGAGATTGTCATCAATTACCAAAACCAAACATCGGGGCACCGCATGTTCTTTCAGCTAGCTTCTTGGTGGTGAAACCAGCCCACCATGATTCAAGTCCTAAACCAGACACTGATTTGTTTCAGGCTTTCCGATTCAGTGGGAGGAGACGTTCCAGTCAACTAAGAAGGCGTGTGTAGTGACTTCGTCAATTTCAAGATATTGAGTCGGCTCAGTCTCTCAGAGGTGCTAATAAGGATATGGTGTGCGTGCGTTTATCAGGATGAGCGTATGTGCGTATGTATGAGTGTCTCTGTCTGTACCGGGTTAAAAAATGAAGTTCTCTCTCTTCATAGGCCTTTGACTCAAATGATTTATAAATGAAGTTGAAAGTTTTTATTTATGAATTTTGAGTTGTTGATTTGTAGGATTACAATTCATCGAATTTCCCCGTTATGATTCATTTGTACTAGATTTCATACCAAAATTTCCAACCACTTACCCCATGTAAAGAACCTTACCTTATTCCGTGCACAATCAAATGACCATCAAATCATGTAATATTCAATATACCATTACATTCTACTAATGGATTGTTCCTATAAATGTATTTTAGAAGACATATTAATTTGTGTTATGAAGCTACACTCGGAATCCAAATGTATTTGATTGTTGAGCAGCTTACTTGTGTTTATTAATGATTAAAATTGACCAAACTCTTAACTTTTTCATAAAGAATGTGAGGCATGTGAAGCAGCTTTGGTGTAAGCCTTTTTCCTATGCACATATGTTACTGACTATACTTTTGGATTAGGTATTTTTCAAGTTCAAAAGTAGCTGAAGTAATAATTAGTTATTTTATTTACAAGAGAAAAGGTAATTATAGTCCCAACATGGGGCATATAATACTTTGCCAAATTTAAAGCTACATAATAAATTGGCCAAGTCTGTGCAACTCACTTAATAAAAATCTTATCACTACGATATCAAATACTCCCTCCGTCCAAAAATTCTTGTCTTAAATTTGTCTAGATACGGATGTATCTAATACTAAAACGTGACTTGATACATCCATATTTTGACAAGTCTAAGAAAAGAATTTTGGGACGGAGGGAGTACATGATTGAACGAGTCTCTAAACAACTCGGATAATGGAGAAAATATAATAGAGCCAAAGAACTTTAGGGCGTGCCTGAATCTGGGTAGATTGTTTGGCTCGTGTGTTACCATCTCGATCAGCTACTCAACCCCCCCCACAAGAACAAATTAACCGTCACTCGAGAGTCAAGCCGGCCTCAAGACACTGTTGGAGCGAAGGGAACTGATAGAGTGGAAGGCCAAGGAGGAAACTCTAGCTTCCTCTTATTGGGGAACGTAGTAGAAAACCAAAAAAATTGTCCTATGATCAACCAGGAACACTATGAAGATGCAATATCGGTTTAGATCGGATCATTACCAACTCTGAGTTGCAGCGGAAGAAGATGTAACACCCCTGATGTCATGCTACAGTAAAACCATGCTAATGATGCCATGTCACTAAGTTTGCTAAGCTAAATTGCCTCTTGATAAAAATCAAAGTCAAATTCAAATTTGAAATGCAAGTCAAATTATTACTTCTTCAAACTGCAAAACTAAATAGTTCATATTTTTGCAAATACTCCATAGTGAATTATGGTGGAGAAACCAACATTTTATGAAGTGTTTAAATGCACTAAAATAATTAAAACATGGGCCAAAACAATAATTTAAATGCTTTCTAAATTATAAAAATTGTAAACTATTTTATTTAAGTGCCCAACTGTTTGTGGTAGTGGCCTAATAATACCACTAATTTAGGTGCAGGTTGTATATTTCAGAAAACTAAATACTATTAAAAAAAGAAAAAATTAATAGAAAAAGAAGAAAAGGAAAATAAAGTACTATTGGGCTGGGCCTCTAAGTGAACAGGGAGGCCCAGCCCAACTGGGTTGTCTCCCACCTCCTGCTACAGGAGCAGGGGAGGGCGTGGCGGCCATCCCACGACCATGGGCGCGCCCCGCCACGTGCCGCCCATCCTGACCTCCCCAGCGCCTACTTGACGTTGCCCCCTCCCTCGATCGAACCCTAGTACCTTCCCATCCCCCCTCCTCTCCATGCTTGCTCCCGTGCTTCGATCCGAAGCGCGACCGAGCCATCCCCGACTCATCGACCGAGGCCATCACTACCCCGACCCGGACCTCCCTCGCCGGAGCATCCCTTGCCGCCCGAGCTGACCATCCACCCCCTCACGGTGAGCTCCTCTGTTCCGCCCCGTCCCCCTAGACGTCATAGTCACCACGCCCGCACAGTCCTGCGTCTGCCACTGCCTCCTGCTCGCTCGCCCGCCCACCGATGCCTCCTGCTTCCCTCCCGCGCGCTCGCCCACCTCTGGACGCGCCACTGCTGCCTGCGTTTGGTCGCGCCCACCGTCGCCTCATCGCGCCATGATCCGTTGACGCCTGCGCCTGGCCCCTCCCGAACTCGCCAGCTTCGCCAGCGCTGCCGCTGCCACTTCCCTGCTATTGTTGTGTTGTTGCATACAGCTGCTGTCGCCGGCACTTTCCCTCGCGCGCCCGCCGGAACTGCGCTGCCGTGCCCACTCCCCACGCCGGTCGTGTCCCGCCTCGCCCCACCGCACTTGCTACTGCCGCGGCCTCGCCTGCACCGCACCGCATGCGCCTGCCCATGCCGCTCGCTTCTGCCCACCGCGCGCCTGCTCTACCCGCCATGCACGCCTCCCCTGTCCGCCGCTGCCTCTATTGGTCGCCGGTGTGCACTGCGCACTGGCCGGTTGTAGCCGACCCTGTCTCTTTGACAGGTGGGCCCGCAACCATTAGTATTAGCTTAAATGGACTAATTTAATACCCACCACTAGTTAAGCTAAGTAATTAACCACTGTTAAGCTAAGTAATTAACCACTATTAATTTCGAATTTAATATAATTCAGTAGGTTCAGAAAACCGTTCAAACTTTTAAAATTAATAGAAAATAAATCGTCTTGGACCAAAATAATTTACATATGAAAAATGATCAAAAAATATGACAAATCAGAATATGTATCCACATACCCGCCACATGCCTCTAACACATCAAAAATGGATCATTCCCCTCTGATCCATCTGTCCAAAAAATGCCAAACATTGTGAAAACATTCACAGATATTTTGCCGCTCCCTGTGTAACGCGTAGCACTGCGTTAGGTAACCCATAACACATCGTATTGTCATGTCATGCTTTGTGATGCATTTGATTGCTCTGTTATTTATTGTGTTCCCCCTCCATTACTTCTTTTCCGGTAGACCCTGAGACGATGTTGATCCGGTGATCGACTGCTTCACTGTCGAGGGTTCTTATCTGTCTGCAGAGCTTCCAGGCAAGCAAACCCCCCTTGATCATTCCTATATCGCCCATTTCCTTCTCTCTCATGTTTGCACTAGATTTTGCTAATGTTGTTCATATGTTCCTATTCTGATGCATATTATGCTTTTGTAACATGTTATTAATACCTTACCTGTTATCCTATATGATCTGTATAGGTTGGTTAGTGATCCACCAGTGACCCCTCACCTTGTCCTTGTTGCCCCCACTTTATGTTCGATGACTCGATCAACGTGATCGACGTCCAGAGCCCGACAACTCACCGCACACCCCCTTAGTTGTGCGCCTCTGTAGAGGTACTATCGAGTGCCAAGGGTGATACCTCGTAACGCACTCCTGATGACATCTGTGTAGCATAGCTAATTTGTCGTGGATTACGAAGGGTGGTTCCTTCTTCACCATTCCCGATGACAACTCTGTCGTGCAACACCTCAAGTGTGAACCCTTCGAGGGTGATTACTCCAAGTTCACCTTGACGGTTACACCGAGTGGGTATCCATCAAGGGTGATTCCTCGTATTCCCCCCTTGATGTTATAGACACACGGTTACTTTGACTTCACCCCAGAACCATGTTGAAATCGGTTCGGCACCGAGGGGTAACTGGTGCAGAGACGTCCTATACAAACGGTTTTTACCCCCTTTCCGTGATGGAGTTTTAAATTGTCGCCTAATGAGTGTGTGCGATAAGGGGGTCCTTCCCACACAACCCAAAAACCATCGGGGATAGGCCCTCCGGTAAAATACGCGGGGCAAAATGAGCTCGTGTGCGATTGGGCAAGGCATCCAAGCCCAATCGTTTTCGTTCGTATGTACATCCCATACAGTGAATCCCAGAAAAACATTTCCATTCGTATGTATATCACACACAATTTTTTTGTGTGGAAACATTTGTGTAAAGTGGCCTAACGCAAACAGTTCTATTCCGTAAGTCGTGTGTGATTGAGTTGATCCAACACACCTACTTTCTAGAAACTGTGTGGGTTGTTTGAGTTCATCGCCCACGGTGTTGTCTGAGTAACCGTCTGCAATAGAAAACCCGAATAAGCAGGGTAATTAGCCTATTATTGGTAATCCATGTAGTAACGACAACCATGATTTCATAAAAGAATTACATCAGATAGCTTCAGCACTCAGTTACACCAAAGAGGGATATAGCTAGCTACACCATTACACAACATCACTAAGTTTCACATGCAACATCAAAATCCTTTGGAAAAGTAGCATCATACATGGTAAATAGATAGATGAATCTCATCTGGGAAATTGCAGAAGTGGAAGGCGAATATCGAGCCTTCAGTGATGTTGAATGTCCTTGCAACTTTAGGCCAGTGGCTATGGATAATTGCCCGCCCAACCTTCGTCCTCTTCAGGAAGACTTCAATATTGTACCGTGGGTGTTGAATGAATACTTTCCTCACCTCTTGACACTGCAAGTGGTTTGAGAGGTAATCACCGGTGAACTGCTTTGAAAAGTACTGAAAACAAAGATATGCATAAATCATGGTTATAAATTTTGAAATGGCGCAAGGGGTAAAAACAAGGTAAAAGAGTTAGTACCATCCTATAGTTGACTGATGCCTTCTTCATTGTGCAAACAAAGATCTTGTTGTTATTTGTTGCAAGTTTCTTCATCCTAACAATCTTTGTGAGTTTCTTGACTTGACTGATATTCATGGACATCTTATTTCCCCATATGTAAAATAGGTCGAACAGTGGGTCTAAGGCTCTGACAAGAGGACCTACATGTGCAAAGACCAAATTGTAAGAAACCTAAATATTAGAATGATTCCTACAACCACACAATAATGTGCTATTAGCGAAAGGACCATGCATGAGCAGACCTCGATGGTAAACCGCAGTGTCTCCCATTGTTTCCCTACAACACATATAAGGAAGATCTTGACAGGTTAACTGAGAGTTGCCATACTATCATTAGAATATGTATTGAGTACGGCCAAATTCGATTTATTTCTCACATGCATAACAATACAAAATTGTACCCACAACAAATGAAAATCAAATTGCAAAATTAAACCAAACAGTTAAATGGAAATCATACCAAATGAACCAAAACAGTTAACTGAGCATGACATTGCAGAATAGAACATGTACTAGAAGATAACATAGTTAATGAAACAAAGAATGCTTGAGAACGGTAGTACAAAATGTAGCAATTGTTGGACCAAATTGTTAACTGAACATTATATTTCAGAATATCAGATTGCATATTCACATTACAGAGGACAAATCACTAGAAGGAACTAGCCTCGAGAAAATAACACGAACTGTATTTTAAAGTAGACAACCGCATGGCGGTGTCGATGGTGGCCTCAAAGACGAGGTGCTCCTCCAAGATCTGGCGGTCGGCACACATGGCGGCTGAGGGAGTCCTGGACTAGGGGGTGTCCGGATGGCCGGACTATCGATATCCGCCGGACTCCCAGACTACGAAGATAGAAGATTGAAGACTCTGGCTCGTGTCCGGAAGGTACTTTACTTGGCGTGGAAGGCAGCTTGGCAATACGGATATGAAGATCTCCTACCATTGTAACCGACTCTGTGTAACCCTAGCCTCTCCGGTGTCTATATAAACCGGAGGGCTTTAGTCCGTAGGACACAACATAACATCTCAACAATCATACCATAGGCTAGCTTCTAGGGTTTAGCCTCCTTGATCTCGTGGTAGATCTACTCTTGTACTACCCATATCATCAATATTAATCAAGCAGGACGTAGGGTATTACCTCCATCGAGAGGGCCTGAACCTGCTAAAAACATTGTGTCCCTTGTCTCCTGTTACCATCCGCCTAGACGCACAGTTCGGGACCCCCTACCCGAGATCCGCCGGTTTTGACACCGACATTGGTGCTTTCATTGAGAGTTCCTCTGCGTCATCACCGATAGGCTCGATGGCATCTTCAACCTTCAACGCTGTCGGGGTGAGACTTTTCTCCCGGACAGATCTTCAGATTCGGCGGCTTTGCATCATGGGCAATTCTCTCGGCCATCCGGAGCAGATCGAAGCTACGCCCCTGCCGTCGAGTCGATTCGAAGTTTAAACTTCACGGCCGATGACCGCGGAGACTTGATCTTCGACGGACTCGAGCCACACCAAGCGCCACAAGACCGCGACGATGGGCATGATCGACTCTGCCGCGGACGGTGCTTTGGTAGCGATTTGAATCCGCCCGGCTACTTGCGGAGCCGATTGCCCATGACGAGGGTCGGTGGATAGATGCGCCGGGGCTTCAACATCTACGGCGATGGAGCGAATACCGATTTTGTCCCTTGCGAAACTTCGTGATCCCGAGACGCGGACTCCTCGCCAGACTCGAGCCTCCCGCGCCCCGCCAATTAAGCCAGATTAGGCGCGGTTATGGAATTCACCGCCGACATCTTTCAACACTCTCCTTTTGGCGATATCCTGAATTCCTCAAGCATCTCTCGCTATCAGAAAATCCTGGCGGACTATGGCGGGGCGGTTGGAGTTCGGACGACGAAGAAATTTGGAGCCCACCCACCACCCACTTTGTAGCCACTGTCGAGGATCTAACCGACATGCTAGACTACGACTCCGAGGACATCGACGCTATGGACGATGATGCCGGAGACGATCAGGACCCAGCGCCCACGGGACACTGGAAGGCCACCTCGTCATACGACGTCTACACGGTGGATACCCCAAAAGGAAGGGGATGGCGAAAAAGCAGCGGAGGAAGATTCTTTGAAGAAGCAGCCTAAACGCCGGCGTCAGCGGCGCCGCTCTAAATCCCGCCACAACAAGAATGGAGAATCCGCACGGAGACAATAATACTCGGAGAGTGCCGAAGATGATCCCCTCTGCAAGACTCGGCGCGGAGGACGCAGAAGCAAGCCCTCACGGCAGGCGGCGGGCGAAGGGTTGAGGTTGATAACTATATGCCTCCCTCCGAAGACGGCGAGCCTCAACGATGATGAATTCGTCATACCCGAGGATCCGTCGAACAAGAGCGCTTGGCGCAGGCTCATAGCCACGGCAAATAGCCTAAAGAAAAGCAAGAACAGACTTCAAGCTGATCAAGATCTGCTAGCCGATCGATGGACCGAGGTCCTCGCGTCAAGAGTATAAACTCGAACTCCCTCCAAAAGTTAGCCAAGACGCAAGCTGCTCCCCGATTAGAGGAGGAAGCATACATACCTTTATCACCAGCCTGACGACATGGCTGCCCGACCGCCCGTGGTCGCGACAGACAGCATTCAAGGCCCCACCAAGACCGTACCCGACATCGATCCAGAGTACGGCCAAAAGGAACGCGCCGGACTTGCGAGACATCTTGGAGGACAAAGCAAGGCAATCCAGATCCATCTATGGATCACATGGGCGCCCTCGACCCACGACGAATACCGTCGCGCGGACATAACGCCGGGCGGGCGAACACAGCAGATAGCGCTCCCTCGAGCTGCGTCGCGATATTGCTCAATCTGAGCGCGCACACCCGTTATGCTTCACTGATGAAGTAATGGATCATCAGATCCCCGAAGGGTTCAAACCCGTGAACATCGAATCTTACGATGGTACAACAGACCCCGCGGTGTGGATCGAAGATTATCTTCTCCACATCCATATGGCCCGCGGCGACGATCTGCACGCCATCAAATATCTCCCACTCAAGCTTAAAGGACCAGCTCGGCATTGGCTTAACAGCCTGCCCGCAGAGTCGATTGGGTGTTGGGAAGACCTGGAGGCCGCGTTCCTTGATAACTTCCAAGGTACATACGTGCGACCACCAGACGCCGATGATCTAAGCCACATTATTCAGCAGCCAGACGAATCGGCGATAGCCTCGACACGGTTCTTGACAAAGAAAATCAAATCGCCGACCGTCCGGACGGAGGCCCTCGCAGCCTTTAAACACAACATCCGGGACGAATGGCTAGCCCGCACCGGGGCAGGAGAAGCCAAATCCATGGCGGCCCTCACATCGTTAATGACCGCTTTTGCGGGGAGAGGATAGCTGGCTAGCCCGCAGCAATAATCTCCGCAAAAATTCGACAGCCCGGACACCAAGGACAATCATGGCAGGTCACGCCGAATCAAAACAAACGCCGTATTAACGGCGATTTACAAAGAGGATACGGCGGTCAATGCCGGATTCCGAGGCTCCAAACCCGGTCAACGGAAGAAGCCATTTAAAAGAACAACTCCGGGCCCGTCCAATCTGGACGTAATACTCGACCGCCATGCCGATACATGGCACCCCGAAAAGCCAGCTAATCACACCAATAGAGATTGTTGGGTGTTCAGCAGGCTAGCAAGTTAATTGCGAACACAATGACAAGGGGCTAAATAGCGACGACGAGGAAGAGACCCGCCGCCCGAACAACAGAGGACGAAGGGTTTCCCCAAAGTGCGGACGGTGAATATGATTTACGCGACCCATATACCCAAGAGGAGAGGAAGCACGCACTACGGACATCTATGCGATGGAGCGATCGCCCAAGTTCAATCCATGGTCCTCCGTCCGATCACTTTCGATCGACGAGACCATCCGACTAGCATACGCCATGGCGGATTCGCCGCATTGTTCCTAGACCCAATCGTCGATGGATTTCACCTCACAAGAGTCCTGATGGACGGCGGTAGCAGCCTGAACCTGCTTTATCAGGACATAGTGCGCAAAATGGGCATAGACCCATCCAGGATCAAACCCACTAAGACAACCTTTAAAGGTGTCATCCCAGGAGTGGAAGCCAATCTGCAGGCTCACACACCGAAGTGGTCTTTGGATCCCCGAATAATTTCCAAAGCGAAGAGTTAATCTTCGATATAGTCCCGTTCCGTAGCGGCTATCAAGCCCTGCTCCGACGTACCGCGTTTGCAAAATTCAACGCGGTGCCGCATTATGCATACCTAAAGCTCAAGACGCCGGGCCCTCGTGGAGTCATTACGGTCAATGGGAATACGGAACGCTCCCTCCGAACGGAGGAACATACAGCAGCTCTCGCGGCAGAAGTACAGAGCAGCCTTCTACGGCAATTCTCTAGTTCGCAATTAAAATGCGGACACATTAAAACGCTACCGAGCAACAACAACCAAGACCACCGGGCGCGATCGAGCATCGCGTAGCAATAATGGCCCCAACCCCGCCAGCAAGACGATCACTAGAACAACACTCCAGTACATCATTACGCTTTGGAGATACCATGGGCGTAGGGGAGGGGCTTAACCACAAGGACCAAAGAGTGCGGCTCGACCACACAAGGGGCTCATGCGATCGCCCCCCTTGGCTTTGTTTTTATCTTTTCTTCTTTTGCATACACAGGACTCCATTAACCAGAAGCCCTGTCCAATGGCGAACTTGCCGAATTCACGATACAACAGTCAGGGATTAAAGAAGGCCGCGACGAACACTCAGGTGGTCTCCGTTACGAGCATTAAATTCAATTACATACACCAAGTCTGCAGCTTGTCCCTGGAGGGGGACATGTTAATTTAGTCCAAACACCTTGCTTACCGCACTATTTGTATCAGTCCGCTTTATTAGTAGACCTTCTTTCATAAATAACGCAACACTTCCTTTTTGCAAGTTTAGTACCTTTTCATGGCAATTGCGTTATCCTTTACAAATGTTCACTATGTGACATATTGCACCCGTATACTTTGGTACGGCCGAATACACCAGGGGCTTCTGTTCCCCATATTACGGTGTGATTAAGTCCGAACACTTTCACAAGTGCGGCACCCCGAACTTATAGCATTATATGAATCAGCTCCGAATCATGTCTTGGGTCAATAGTTGGTTTGCCCGGCTCCTATGTTTTGGTACCTTACGTTCCATTCCGTCGGCTAAGGTAGCACTAGGAGAACCACTGCGATTGCGCCCCGGTTGAGCCGGGTTAACGCCTCAGTGGAGAAAGCTAAAACCGACGGGCATGATAAGGCGAGAGACTGGTCGCTGTTCGAGAGGTCTTTTCGGTCCCTAAAGACTCATGCCGCTTGAGCGAAGTTCGGATGATGTCCGACGAAGGCGTGGATAGCGCCCGGATTCGGTCTTCGAATACCGGGGCTTCACCAAATTTAAAATTATAGAATCTATGGCTAAGTGAGAGTGTTCAAGCATTATAAGTCCGGTCGCCTTGTTCGTCGTGTTGGCGCCTCCTAGATGGACCCAAAGATGGGAACAAGAGTGCTCAAGTTTATCACCGAACACCCCAGCACTCGTGGCTTGGGGGCTGAAGCCAACGACTTGCCATCTCTCAGATTTAACAAACGGCCGCACAGAAGGTAATATTTTAAATTCAACAAAGCGTTGCTCATGGCGCATATAAACGAAGTTTTCGGCGCATAGGATAAACACACAGCGAGTTCACTCAAGGATTACATTAAGGGGGCACTCATCCGCGATATCGCGGGCTCCCTTCAGGACAACTTTATAATATCGCTCCGGCGTACGGTGCTCCTTGCCCGGCGGCGGCGGATCCGTGAGAAGCTTCTCCGCATCCAGCTTGCCCCATTGCACCTTTATGCGGGCAAGGGCTTGACGAGCACCTTCAATGCAGGCGGATCGCTTGATCACATCCAGCATTGGGCATGCATCAACTAGCCGCCGCACTAGGCCAAAGTATCTGCCAGGCACGGCCTGCCCGGGCCACAGCCGGACTATGAGGCCCTTCATGGCCTCCTCACTACCTTAGGAGTTCGACCAGGTGCTTCACCGGTCGCTTGGGGGCACCGGATGGCGGCCTCAGCGTCTCGAGACCGAAGACCTTCTCCGTTGAGCTCCCTCCTCGCCACGATAGAACGCAGCGGCATCGGGCGCTTTCTGGCGCAGATCTGCAAATGCCCCGAGAGCTCGAATTCGGGTAAGTATCCGTAATTTACATTAACATGCTTGCTCGCATGAAAACGCCTTACCGCTGCTATCTTCTTCATGTCCTCTATTTCCATATGGGCCCTCTAGGCCTCGGCCTTGGCGGACTCGGCCCTCTCGAGAGTCGAGGCAAGCTCGGACTCGAAGTCTTGAGTCACGCCCAAACTCTCATGCTTTTTCATGAGAGCCTGGAGCTCTTGCCGAACTTCCACCACCAGCGCCGCTTGCTTTTCTCGCTCAGTCCGCTCTGTGGCCGCATTGCGTTCGGCCACGGACACGGCATCCTTTAGGGCTGCCACCTCGTTAGTGGCCCCTGCATCGCACATATTATCCTTGTTAATCTTGTTTGCAACCAAAACCCTTTTCTGTAAGGTGCATATTTAAAGTGGTGTTATTCACCTTCTTTTTCCTTGAGCTGCCTCTTGGCATGGCCGAGCTCTTGCTCCGACCGCTCAAGGTCCTTCTTCAGCACCTCGACCTCCGCTGTTAATGCGGTAGAGGTCAACAGCGCAGCCTGCAAACCCATATTGACATATTTTAGAAACCCTGCGTATATCTTGTTAAAGATCCTTAGTCCAGCTTTTCTTTCCGAACACCGGACTAAGCATCAGGGGCTACTGTCTATGCGGTATTATATTACTTAATTTTAACCTTCTTACCTCAAAGCCTCGTTAGAAGGTCATTGCGAGCTTGGTCAGCCCGCCCTTGGCGAGCTGGACCTTCTCAATCACCGCACTCATGAGAGTGCGGTGTTCTTCGATGGAGGCGCTTTGGCGCCTCCGGAAGTTGTCCGTGCCTCGGTTGGGCGGAGGCCGCCGGCGTCACGGTCTGCCCTCTCTCGAGGGCTGCTTGCCGACCACGAACCGCTACGGGTTCCGGAGTAGAGTCCGGCACAAAGTCCGGGGGGCTGCCTGACGGCGCCTCCGGAGCCTCCTCCTGGCGCGTCCCCCTGTGGGATTCCGCCTCATCGTCCTCGGCGCGTGGGGTAGAGGCAGTCGGGATGGAATTTACATCCGACGGCGCCAGCGACCCGCTCATCGAGTCAGGAAAGTCGTCACCGGCCGGACTAAAGAAACAACACGGCATTAGAAGGACACTGCGTGACATACTATAATACGGCATATGAATGATCCGGATACTTACGATCTTGCCGGACGTCGGGCCCTTGGAGGCCACTCTTCCTTGCCAACACTGATGTTGGCGAAACTGTCCGGGGGGATAGTTCTCCCCCTCTTGGACCCTTCGGCCGCCCCGATTGGGGAGGCCTTCCTCTTCTTCTCTCCCTCCTCCGGGAGAGAGTACTCCTCCTCCTCCTCATCTTCGGGGGATGAGTCCTCGTCATCATCGTCAGACGCTTGATTGCGGGAACTCTTTCGAGTCCCCGCGGCCACCTTCTTGGCCTTCTTCTCCGGCACCACGTACGGTGCCGGAACCAGCAGCCTTGCTAAATGGGCATCCACTGGTTCTTCTGGCATGGGAGCCGGACTGATAAGCAGCTCGGCCTTCTCCATCCATTCCTGTCAAAGGAAGAGGCAGATTAAAAGCCTCGCTAGAGTCAATCTAATTACTACAGGTGTCCCGTAATGGGGTCGAATCACTTACCCCGTCGTTCGGAGATCTAAAGCTGAATCCATGGTCTTGATCGGCGGATGCGGGCAAGATCAGCTCTTGAACAGCACCCTCCAAGCACCTTCGTACGTTGTATCGAAGAGCCCGCTTAACGTCTGGTGTTGTTCCGGATTAAACTCCCACAGATTAAATGCCCTTTCTTGGCATGGGAGAATCCGCCGGAGGAGCATGACCTGGACCACGTCGACGAGCCGGAGCCCATTGCTCACCAGCTTCTTGATGCAGGTTCAAGTCCGTCACCTCCACGGGTCACCCCACTGCAAGCCCTTCTCTTTCCAGGAGGTGAGCTGCGTGGGGATTCCAGATCTAAATTCGGGGGCCGCCGCCCATGTAGGCTTGCGCGGCTCGGTGATATAGAACCACCCCGATTGCCACCCCTTGACGGAGTCCACGAAGGTCCCTTCTAGCCAAGGGACATTGGGCAACTTGCCCAACATAGCGCCTCAAGATTCGCTTATGTCCCTTCACAACCTTCGGCTTGACGTTGAAGGTCTTGAGCCACAGGCCGAAGTGGGGCCGGATGCAGAGAAAGGCCTCGCACACGACGATAAACGCCGAGATGTTGAGGACGAAGTTCGGCGCCAGATCGTGGAAATCCAGGCCGTAGTAGAACATGATCCCCCGGACGAATGGATGGAGCGGAAAGCCCAGTCCGCGGAGGAAGTGGGGAAGGAAAACAACCCTCTCGTGAGGTCCTGGGGTAGGAACGAGCTGCCCCGCGTCGGGCAGCCGATGCGCGATATCTCCGGAAAGGTATCCGGCGTCGCGCAGCTTGGTGATGTCCTCCTCCTTGGCGGTTGAGGCCATCCACTTGCCTCCCCCTCCGGACATGTTCGGAGAAGGGTCGAGGCGGAATGCGCGAGCTTGAGCGTTGGAGCTTGGGTTCGCAGGGATGGATGAGCAAAGGAGGAAGAAGGCGTAGGTGAGAAGGTAAATCCTTATCCCTTATATATAGGCGGACAAAACTATGCGTCCCTCACCGGCCTGGTAAAACTCGCTTATCTCCCAAGCGCCACCATCAATGGCGCGGTTGGGTTACCCACGCACGTATTGATGAGAATCCCGGAAAAAGGGGAACACGATCTCGCTCGACGGGGCGTGCCAAGAAACCGCTTCGCTAAACGTGCGAAGTGGTACAATAATTCAAACAAAGGCTTGGTGCGGTGTGATGTCATGCTGCATAATACGTCGTGATTGGATCTGTGTATATGTTTTATTCTCTACGTTTGGAATGTGGAAATTATTTTGCGAGCGGATACTATCCTGGTGTTCATTATCTTCTCCGGATTATTCAAGGAGGAACCCGCCTTGCAATGCCGAACATTATGCACGCCGGACTTATCGCCATTGAAGACCGGTTCGAGGGCTACCGAGGAGTCTGGACTAGGGGTGTCCGGATGGCCGGACTATCGATATCCGCCGGACTCCCAGACTACGAAGATAGAAGATTGAAGACTCTGGCTCGTGTCCGGAAGGTACTTTACTTGGCGTGGAAGGCAAGCTTGGCAATACGGATATGAAGATCTCCTACCATTGTAACCGACTCTGTGTAACCCTAGCCTCTCCGGTGTCTATATAAACCGGAGGGCTTTAGTCCGTAGGACACAACATAACATCTCAACAATCATACCATAGGCTAGCTTCTAGGGTTTAGCCTCCTCGATCTCGTGGTAGATCTACTCTTGTACTACCCATATCATCAATATTAATCAAGCAGGACGTAGGGTATTACCTCCATCGAGAGGGCCTGAACCTGGGTAAAAACATTGTGTCCCTTGTCTCCTGTTACCATCCGCCTAGACGCACAGTTCGGGACCCCCTACCCGAGATCCGCCGGTTTTGACACTGACAGCGGCCGTAACGACCTTTTCCACATGTGCAGGTGTGATTTGCTTCTCCGCTGCCAGATGCTACTGATTTCGATGGAAGGTGTTGCGCCGTCGGTGGGGCATGTGGGACAGGGAAGGAGGAGGATGGTGTGTGAGGGAGTCCTGGACTAGGGGGTGTCCGGATAGCCGAACTATCATCTTTGGCCGGACTCCAAGACTATGAAGATACAATATTGAAAACTTCGTCCCGTGTCCGGATGGGACTTTCCTTGGCGTGGAAGGCAAGCTTGGCGATACGGATATGTAGATCTCCTACCATTGTAACCGACTCTGTGTAACCCTAACCCTCTCTGGTGTCTATATAAACCGGAGGGTTTTAGTCCATAGGCTAGCTTCTAGGGTTTAGCCTCTCTGACCTCGTGGTAGATCTACTCTTGTACTACCCATATCATCAATATTAATCAAGCAGGAGTAGGGTTTTACCTCCACCAAGAGGGCCCGAACCTGGGTAAAAACATCGTGTCCCTTGTCTCCTGTTCCCATCCGCCTAGACACATAGTTCGGGACCCCCTACCCGGGATCCGCCGGTTTTGACACCGACATTGGTGCTTTCATTGAGAGTTCCTCTGTGTCGTCACCTATAGGCCCGATGGCTCCTTTGATCATCAACAACGACGCGGTCCAGGGTGAGACTTTTCTCCCCGGACGGATCTTCATATTCGGCGGCTTTGCACTGTGGGCCAATTCACTCGGCCATCTGGAACAGATCGAAAGCTACGCCCATGGCCATCAGATCAGATTTGGGAGTTTGAACTATACGGCTGACGTCCGCGGAGACTTGATCTTCGACGGGTTCGAGCCACAGCCAAGCGTGCCGCACTGTCATGATGGGCATGATCTAGCTCTGCCGCCGGACCGTGCCTTGGAGGCCGCACAAGCGTCCGCTCCGATCCTTAGCTCGGTGCAGACTGCGCCAATCGAGGACGGGTGGTTAGACACCGCCTCGGGGGCTGCTACCTCTACGGCGATAGAGCCGAATACCAATCTTGTCCTTTACAAAGCCCATGACTCCAAGGTGCCGGACTCCTCTCCGGACTCCGAACCTTCCGCGCCCCTGCCAATCGGATCCGATTGGGCGCCGATCATGGAGTTCACCGCTACGGACATCTTTCAGCACTCGCCCTTTGGCGACATCCTGAATTCGCTAAAGTGTCTCTCTTTATTAGGAGAGCCCTGGCCGGATTATGGTCAGGACGGTTGGGATGCGTAGCCACTGTCGATGACTTAACCGACATGCTAGACTTCGACTCCGAAGACATCGACGGTATTGACGACGATGCAGGAGACGACCAAGAACCAGTGCCTACAGGGCACTGGAAGGCCACCTCGTCATATGACATTTACATGGTGGACATCCCAAAGGATGGGAATGCCGATGGAACAACGGAGGACGATCCCTCCAAGAAACAGCCTAAATGCCGGTGCCAGCGGTGCCGCTCTAAATCCCGCCACAGCACGAATGGAGATTCCGGCACCGGAGATAATAACACCCCAGACTGTGCCGAAGACAACCCCCTCCAGCAGGATTTAGCGCAGGAGGATGGAGAAGCCAGCCCTCATCAGAGAGCGGCAGACAGAGAGGTAGAGGACGATAATTATATGCCTCCCTCCGAAGACGAGGCAAGCCTCGACGATGACGAATTTGTCGTGCCTGAGGATCCCGTCGAGCAAGAGCGTTTCAAACGCAGGCTTATGGCCACGGCAAGCAGCCTCTAGAAAAAGCAGCAACAGCTTAGAGCTGACCAAAACTTGCTAGCCGACAGATGGACTGAAGTCCTTGCGACCGAAGAGTATGAACTCGAACGCCCCTCCAAAAGCTACCCAAAACGCAGGCTGCTACCCCAATTAGAGGAGGAAGCACCCAAACCTACATCACCAGCGCATGATGTGGCCGACAGGCCACCTCGTTGCCGCGATAGAGAGGCCTCTAGGCCCTCCAAAGCCGTACCCCGGCGTCGCTCGAAAAGTACAAAGCCACGGGGGAATGCGCTAGACCTGCAAGACATATTGGAGGACAAGGCAAGACAAACAAGATCGATCTACGGATCGCGTGGGCGCCCCATGATACGTGACGACAACCGTAACGCCGGATACAGCAATTCCGGCCGGGCCGAACACAGTAGACAAAGCTCGTTTGAGTTGCGTCGTGATATAGCCCAATATAGAGGCGCCGCACACCCACTATGCTTCATAGACGAAGTAATGGATCATCAAATCCCCGAGGGTTTCAAACCCGTAAACATTGAATCATACGATGGCACAACAAATCCTGCGGTTTGGATCGAAGACTATCTCCTTCAAATCCACATGGCCCGCGGTGATGATCTACACGCCATCAAATACCTCCCACTCAGGCTTAAAGGACCAGCTCGGCATTGGCTCAACAGCTTGCCAGCAGAATCAATTGGGTGTTGGGAAGACCTGGAAGCCGCATTCCTTGATAACTTCCAGGGCACATATGTGCGACCACCAGACGCCGATGACCTAAGCCACATAATTCAGCAGCTAGATGAATCGGCCAGACAATTCTGGACACGGTTCTTAACCAAGAAAAATCAAATCGTCGACTGTCCGGATGCAGAGGCCCTTGCAGCCTTCAAACATAACATCCGCGACGAGTGGCTTGCCCGGCACCTAGGACAGGAAAGCCGAAATCCATGGCAGCCCTCACATCACTCATGACCTGCTTATGCGCGGGAGAGGACAGCTGGCTAGCTCGCAGTAACAACCTGACCAAAAACTCTGGTAGTCCGGATACCAAGGACAGCAATGGCAGGTCGCATCGCAATAAGCACAAGCGCCGCATTAACGGCGATAATACTGAAGATAAGGCAGTCAATGCCGGATTTAGAGGCTCTAAACCCGGTCAGCGGAAAAAGCCATTCAAAAGAAATACTCCGAGCCCGTCCAATTTGGACCGAATACTCGATCGCTCGTGCCAAATACACGGCACCCCCGAAAAGCCATCCAATCACACCAACAGGGATTGTTGGGTGTTCAAGCAGGTAGGCAAGTTAATTGCCAAAAACAATGACAAGGGGCTACATAGCGATGACGAGGAAGAGACCCGGCCACCGAACAATAGAGGACAGAAGGGTTTCCCCCCACAAGTGCGGACGGTGAGCATGATATACGCAACCCACATACCCAAAAGGGAGCGGAAGCGTGCACTCAGGGACGTATATGCGATGGAGCCAGTCGCCCCAAAGTTCAACCCGTGGTCCTCATGCCCGATCACTTTTGATCGAAGGGACCACCCCACTAGCATCCGCCATGGCGGATTCACCACATTGGTTCTAGACCCAATCGTTGACGGATTTCACCTCACTAGAGTCCTGATGGACGGCGGCAGCAGCCTGAACCTGCTTTATCAGGATACAGTGCGCAAGATGGCATAGACCCTCAAGGATTAAACCCACAAAACGACCTTTAAAGGCGTCATACCAGTGTAGAGGCCAATCATGCAGCTCGCTTACACTTGAAGTGGTCTTCGGTTCCCCGGATAACTTCCGAAGCGAAGAGTTAATCTTCGACATAGTCCCATTCCGCAGCGGCTATCATGCACTGATCGGATGAACCGCATTTGCAAAGTTCAATGTGGTGCCACACTACGCATACCTCAAGCTCAAGATGCCAGGCCCTCGAGGAGTCATTGCAGTCAACGGAAACACCGAACGCTCTCTCCGAACGGAGGAGCATACGGCGGCTCTCGCGGCGGAAGTACAAAGCAGCCTCTTAAGGCAATTCTCGAGTCGGTCTGTTAAGCAGCCGGACACCGTCAAGCGCGCCCGAAGTAACCTACAACAAGACCGCCTGACATGTTCCGAGCACGCGTAGCAATGCGGCCCCAACCCCAGCCCTCGCGAAATCGCGAGACCAGTACTACGCGTACATAACTACGCTCTGGAGATACCATGGGCATAGGGGTAGGGGCACGACCATGGCATGCACGGAGAGCGGCTCAACCGCACCAGGGGCTCCCAATTGTGTCATTCTTTTTTCTCTTATTCGCAGGAATCCGTTTTCCAGAAGCCCTGTCCGGCAGTAGACTTGCCAAACTCACGATGCAACAGCCAGGGAAGCAGAAAAGCTACATCGAGCGTCCATGTGGTCTCTATTACGAGCAGTATACCTGTTTTACATACCATCCCGCAGCCTACCCCTAGAGGGGGACATGTTAAATGGTCTCGTCCCTTGCTTATCCCACTATTTGTATCGTCCTGCTTTCATTGCAGTATTTTTTGAATAAACAATGCATCGCTTTTTGCCTATTATTGCATTCCTTTTTCTATTTATACATGTTCACTTATGACATGTTGCATCCGTACGCTTTGGTACGGCCAAATACACCAGGGGCTTAAGTTCCCCAAATTATGGTGTGATAAGTCCGAACACTTTCACAAGTGCGGCACCCCGAACTTATAGCATTATATGCATCGGCTCCTAATCATGTCTTGGGTCAATAGTTGGGTTTGCCCGGCTCCCATGTTTTGGTACCTTACGTTCCGCTATATCGGCTAAGGTAGCGCTGGGAGAACCACTGCGATTGTGCCCCAGTTGAGCTGGGTTGAGCACCTCAGTGGAGAAAGCTAAAACTGACCGTCATGATAGGGCGAGAGCGATCGCTGTTCGAGAGGTTTTTTCGAGTCCCTAAAGACTTATGCAGCTTAGAGAGGGAGCGGCTTTGTCCGCCCAGCGTGGATAGCGCCCAATTGACCTTCCAACACTAGGGGCTTCACCAAAATTTAAAATTATAGAATTCTATGGCTAAGTGGGAGTGTTCAAGCATTATAAGTCCGGTTGCCTCGTTCGTTGTGTTGAGCGCCTCCCTCGAAGGACCCAAAAATGGGAAAAAGAGCGCTCATGTTTATCCCGAACACCCTAGCACTCGTGGCATGGGGGCTGAAGCCAACGACTTGCCATCTCTCAAATTTGATAAATGGCCGCACAGAAGGTAATATTTAAATTAACAAGCGTTGCTTAGCGCATATGAACAAGTTTTCAGCGCGACAGATAACAAAATCTGAGTCTACTCAAAAATTACATCTTGAACATTCACCGCTATAAAGCGGGCACCCTTGAGACACCCTTATAGTACATCTCGGCGTGCGATACTCCTTGCCCGGCGGTGGCGCTCTGTCACAAGCTTCTCGGCGTCCATCTTGCCCAGTGCACTTTAAGCGCTGGCAAGGGCCCGACGGCACCTTCAATGCAAGCGGAGTGCTAGATGACTTCAATCCATGGACAAAGCGTCCACCACCGCCGCACTGCATCAAGTAGCTCCTGGCATGGCTTCTTTGGGCCAGAGCCGAACTATGAGGCCTTTCATGGCCTGTTCGGCCACCTTGTGGAGCTCGACCAGCTGGTTCAGCTGGTCGCTGAGGGGCACCGGATGTCGGCCTCAGCATACTGAGACCAGAATACCTTCTCTGTCGAGCTCCCCTCCTCGGCCCGGTAGAATGCGGTAGCATCGGACACGCTGCAGGGCAGATCTGCGAATGCTCCTGGAGAGCTCCGGATTCGGGTAAGTAGCAAGTAATTCACTTTCACGTGCTTGCTTAGCATGAAGAATGCCTTACCCACCGCTATCTTCTTTATCACCTCAATTTCCTGGAGGGCTTTTTGGGCTTCGGCCTTGGCGGCTTTGGCACTCTCAAGAGCCGAGGCGAGCTCGGACTCTCGAGTCCTCGAGTCACGCTCCAAACTCTCGTGCTTTTCCACGAGAGCCTGGAGCTCTTGCCGCACCTCCGCCACCCGCACCTCCTGCTTCTCTCGCTCGGTGCGTTCCGTGGCCGCATTGCGTTCGGCCTCGGACACCGCTTCCTTCAGGGTCACCACCTCGTTCGTGGCCCTTGCAATACCCATGATTATTCCTGTCATTTTTTGCAACAAAATCCTTTTCTATAAGGTATTACTTTAATAAGGTATTACTTACCTTCCGTGTCCTCGAGCTGCTTCTTGGCACGGCTGAGCTCGTTCTCGGACCGCTCGAGGCTCTCCTTCAATACATTGACCTCCACAGTCAGTGCGGCAGAGCTCAGCAGCACAACCTGCATTCCCATATTGACATACTTATGTTAGACTCCTGCGTATATCTTTTTAGATCCTCAGTTCGGCTTTTCTTTCCGAACACCAAACTGAGCATCCGGGGCTACTGTCTATGCGGTACTATTTTTACATATCTTAAATTACTTACCTCAAAGCCTGTTAGAAGGCTGGTACAGGTTTCAATCAGCCCGCTCTTAGCGGATTGAACTTTCTGGATCACCGCACTCATAATAGTGCGGTGCTCCTCGTTGATGGAAGCGCCATTGAGCGCCTCCAACAAATTATCTGGTGCCTCCGGTTGGACGGAGGCCACCGGCGTCGCAGTCTTGCCCTTCTTACGAAGGGCCCGCCCACCGGACTTCGGAACCACTGTAGGTTCCAGTATGGAGTCCGGTACAGGGCCGTACTTAGAGCCCTCGGGGGTTTCGCCCTCTTTTCGCCCAGAGTCCGGGAGGTCGCCTTGCAGCGCCTCCAGGACCACCTCCTCCTGGTTGGGCCCCTTCTGGGACCCCACCTCGGCGTCGTCTGCGTCACGGGGGGAGGAGGTGGTCGGAAGTGAAGTACTATTCACATCTGACAAATCCAGGGAGCTGCTCGATGAAGCGGGGATATCATCCTTGGGCGGGCTACATGGTTGTATTCGGCGTTAGAAGACACTATGCGAGAAAGAAAAATCATGAGTTATTCTGGAATCCGGACACTTATGATCTCACCAGGGGCTTGACCCTCGAAGGCCACTCCTCTTCGCCGTCGTCGGCGTTGGTGGAACAGTCCGGAGGAAGGGTCCTTCCCTTCTTGGACCCTTCGGCCTCCTTCGTTGGGGAAGCCTTCCTTTTCTTCTCTCCCCCCGCTGGGGGAGAGGCCTCTTTTTTCTCCTCCTCGTCTTCGCGGGAGGAGTCCGCCTCGGAGTCATCGGACGATGAGTCTGATAACACCTGGCGCTGGGAACTCCTCCGAGTTCCCGTGGCCTTCTTCTTGGCCTTCTTCTCCGGCACCATGTAAGGCGCCGGAGCCAGCAGCCCCATTAATTGGGTGTCCGCTGGGTCTTCTGGCAAGGGAGCCGGACAATTAACCTGCCCGGACGTCTCCTGCCAGGCCTGTCAAAGGTAAGGGAATTTAGATCCTGCATAGAGTTAAACTATGAAAAACAATTGTCCTGTAAAGGGTAAGATAGCTTACCTCGCCAGCTTGACGCTGCGAGCTGAATCCGCGATCTTCGGTAGCGGATGCGGGAGCCTCGGCGCCCTTGAATAGCACCTTCCAGGCATCTTCGTACGTAGTGTCGAAGAGCCTGCTTAAGGTCTGGTGCTGTGCCGGATCGAACTCCCACAAGTTGAAAGCCCGTTGTTGGCACGGGAGAATCCGGCGGATGAGCATGACCTGGACTACGTCGACAAGCTTGAGCTTCTTGTTCACCAAAGTTTGGACGCAGGATTGGAGTCCGGTCAGCTCCTCCGAATCACCCCATGATAGGCCCTTCTCTTTCTAGGAGGTGAGCCGTGTGGGGATGCCAGATCTGAATTCGGGGGCCGCTGCCCATTCAGGCTCACGCGGCTCGGTTATGTAGAACCACCCCGATTGCCACCCCTTTATGGTCTCCACAAAGGAGCCCTCGAGCCATAGGACGTTGGGCATCTTGCCTACCATGGCACCTCCGCACTCTGCTTGGCGGCCGCCCACTACCTTCGGCTTGACATTGAATGTCTTCAGCCATAAGCCGAAGTGGGGCTGGATGCAGAGGAAGGCCTCGCACATGACGATAAACGCCGAGATGTTGAGGATGAAATTCGGGGCCAGATCATGGAAATCCAGGCCGTAGTAGAACATGAGTCCCCGGACAAACGGGTGAAGTGGAAAACCTAGTCCGCGGAGGAAATTGGTGAGGAACACCACCCTCTCATGGGGCCCGGGGGTGGGGATGAGCTGCCCCTTGTCAGGGAGCCGATGCGCGATGTCGCTGGACAAGTATTCGGCCTTTTGCAGTCTTTTGATGCGCCCCTCCGTGACGGAGGAGGCCATCCACTTGCCTCCCGCTCCGGACATGGCTGGGGAAGGTCGAGGCGAGATGTGCGGACTTGGGCGCTGGAGCTCGAGTGCGCGGAGATGGATAAGCAAAGGAGGAAGAAGGCGTAGATAAAAAGGTGGATCCTTATCCCCTTATATATGGGCGGACGAAACTATGCGTCCCCACCAGCCTGGTAAAACTCGCTTATCTCCCAAGCACCGCAATCAATGGCGCGGTTGGGTTACCCACGCCCGTATTTATGAGAATCCCGGATTAAGGGGACACGATCTCTGCTTTGACAAGACGTGCCAAGGAAACCGCTTCGCTAAACGTGCTAAGGTGGAACAGTAAAAACAACTCGAATAAAGGCTTGGCTGTGGTGTGATGTCACGCCGCAAAATACGTCAGCAGATTGAACTTGTGTAGATGTTATTGTCTCTACGGTGGTATGTGGAACTTATTTTGCAGAGCCGGACACTATGCTTGTGTTCAAAATCTTCTATGATGTATTCGGAGGAGGAACCCGCCTTGCAATGCCGAAGACAATATGCGCGCCGGACTCGTCGTCATTGAAGCCTGGTTCAGGGGCTACTGAGGGAGTCCTGGACTAGGGGGTGTCCGGATAGCCGAACTATCATCTTTGGCCGGACTCCAAGACTATGAAGATACAAGATTGAAGACTTCGTCCCGTGTCCGGATTGGACTTTCCTTGGCGTGGAAGGAAAGCTTGGCGATACGGATATGTAGATCTCCTACCATTGTAACCGACTCTGTGTAACCCTAACCCTCTCCGGTGTCTATATAAACTGGAGGGTTTTAGTCCGTAGGACGAAGAACAATCATACCATAGGCTAGCTTCTAGGGTTTAGCCTCTCTGATCTCGTGGTAGATTTACTCTTGTACTACCCATATCATCAATATTAATCAAGCAGGAGTAGGGTTTTACCTCCACCGAGAGGGCCCGAACTTGGGTAAAAACATCGTGTCCCTTGTCTCCTGTTACCATCCGCCTAGACGCACAGTTCTGGACCCCCTACCCGAGATCCGCCGGTTTTGACACCGACAGTGTGTGTGGGGTGTGGATTACCTGACCATATCGATGAGGTCGCGCAGCAAGAAGAAGGGTCGACGGCGACGAGGCAGCGCTGCAAGAAGAAGGGTCGTCAGTGAGGAGGCGGCGCTGCAAGAAGAAAGGTCACCGATGAAGAGGCAACACTTCAATAAGAAGGGTCGCCGGCGAGGAGGCTGAGCTGCCAGTAAGAAGAAGTGAAGGTTCGAACTTGGAAAGCAAGGAGGAATAATGGAAATGTGGCTTTTTGTGGGAGGGAGGGGGGAGATAGATATTTCCGCGGTGGCAGAAAATTTTTGGTCGTTGCCGCGAGAAATTGGTGCGCAAGTGTGGTTCAAGCGCGTCCGGTGGACTGTAGACGACGAAGCTTCCTATGTAAGCCAGACAAGACTGTGCGCCAAGATATTTTTATATCGCATCCCACACGATTCTTGCTAGTAAACTGTTTGTGGTATACCTGATTTTTTCATTATGTTTTGAAAGACAAAATGGTGTTACGGATGGAAAGGATGGTGTTTTTCTAGAGCATTTATCTATGGTGAACATGCAACTACATGAGTGTGGTGTTAAAATTTGGAATTATTCTTGGTTCGTTTGGCATTTTTATGCACTAATTGAGTTTCTAGGCATTTAATGTGCATAATTTAAATTTGAACTACGAGCACATGCTCCAGTGCACCAAAGTTTGTTGAAAAATGACATGTGTGTCTTTGGGTGAATTTATAGGTCCCATGCATGAATGGGAATGAAATTCAAACATCTTCGTGGCTCGGCCAGAAACATTGAGAAACTTGGTATTTAAATTCCTGTAAATCCCAAACTCGCCTGAAAATCATGAAACTTGGCATGGTGTCAATTCATGGTACCATCGTGCTGTGGTAAAAATATTGGCTGAATTGGGACAAGTTTTGGTATAAACTTCTTGCAAATTGTAGCTTCTCTCAAGAAGGCGTGTGGTTTCAAGAGGGAACGTGTCACCTTTGTGTGCGAAACGACATACACTGCCCTCCTCTTATTTTTTTTACAAAGCAAACATAGAACAATATGAGTGTCATGTTAAAATTTGGAATTGTTCCGGGTTCATTTGGCCCTTTTTATGCATTAGTTGAGTTTATGGGCATTTAATGTGAATAATTCAAATTTGAACTACAAGCACATGCTCTAGTGCACCAAAGTTGGTTGAAAAATCACATGTGTGTCCTTGGGTGAATTTCTAGGTCACATGCAAGAAACGGGAATGAAATTCAAACATGTAGACGCCGTGGCTCGGCCGATAACATTGAGAAACTTGGTTTTTTAAATTCCTGTAAATTCAAAACTTGCCTGAAAATCATGAAACTTGGCATGGTGTCATTTCATGGCACCAACATGTTGTGATAAAAAAATTGGCCAAATTTGGACAAGTTTTGGTATAAGCTTCTTGCAAACCGGAGCTTCTCTTAAGAAGACTCGTGGTTCCCGAGGGGGAACGTGTCACCTTTGTGTGTGAAATGATATACGCTACCTACCCCCCTTGAGTTTTTACAGAGGTAGCATAGAACCATATGAGTGTCATGTTAAAATTTAGAATTACTCTGGGTTCGTTTGGCCTTTTTTATACATTAATTGAGTTTCTGGGCATTTAATGTGCATAATTCAAATTTGAACTACAAGCACATGCTCCAGTGCACCAACGTTGGTTGAAAAATCACATGTGTGTCCTGGGGTGAATTTCTAGGTCTCATGCAAGAAACGGGAATGAAATTCAAACATCTGGGCATCGTGGCTCTGCCGGAAATATTGAGAAACTTGGTTTTTAATTCCTGTAAATCCAAAACACGCATGAAAATCATGAAACTTGGCATGGTGCCATGACATGGCACCAACATGCCGTGGTAATTTTTTTGGCCAAATTGGGACAAACTTGGTATAAGCTTCTTGCAAACCGGAGCTTCTCTCAAGAAGACTCGTGGTTCCGAGAGGGAACGTGTCACCTCCGTGTGCAAAACGACATACACTGCCTTCTCCCGCCTTGATTTTTTTACACAGGCAACTTAGACCAAATAGGAGTTTCGTGCTAAATTTTGGAATTATTCTGCGTTCTTTGGCCTTTTTTATACATTAATTGAATTTCCAAGCATTTAATGCACATAATACTAATTTGAACTACAAGCACATGCTCCAGTGCGCCAAAGTTAGTTGAAAAATCATTTATGTGTACTTGGGCGAATTTCTAGGTCCCATGCAAGAAATGGGAATGGAATTCAAACATCTGGGCGTCTTGGCTCGGCCGGAAACATCAAGAAACTTGGTTTTAAAATCCCCGTAAATCCAAAACTCGCCTGAAAATCATGAAATTTGGAATGGTGTCATGACATGGTACCAACATGTTGTGGTAAAATTTTTGTCTGATTTGCGAAGACGCACACATTAACAATCAACAAAGTCATTTTGGAACAAGTGATGTCATCATGTTACAAATCGGAAACACAAGTATTATTGAAACCATGGGCGTTCTACTTACCATTTACGTGTCGTCATGCGTCCCTTTTTTATTGGCTAGGAGGTGCCGTGCAGGGTAGCTATTTGAGTATGGGAGGCGTGCGATCAGACCCCTGCGCGTGCTCATCGGGAGGAGAGCCCTTTGACATCTATACGTAGACCACATCTCTCCCAGCATCTCCATTAATGGCGCCCAAGTCCCTGTTTAATGGTGTGGCTATGTCTCACTCGACTGAGATTTAAGATAGAAAAAGAAAATCTGAAAATAAAGTTTTGCACGAATCTTGATGTAAGATCCGATAGACCTATATAGCATCGATTGCGACTTATAGCAAGACTGGTGAATATAAGGATGATGACAGTGGATAATAATTGTCTTACATATTTAGGAATATAATTTAAAAATCCACATGCGGCAACGGCCGAAATACACAAGGGCAAAAGAAGAAGGAAAACACAGACAATGATCTGGCTCATTGATCTCTACTTTCTTGATGTGTTGTTGCAGGCCGCGGAGACTAGTTCCCGTGGCGAGCGGTGATGAGCTCTTTCGTGTCCTCAAGACGCTGCTTGAGAGCATCCACAGATTCCTCCACCAGCCTTTGGCACTTGATGCGGAGCATGGCATTCTCGTCCATAAGTTTCTTAACAATGACGCCGGTCCTCTTCAAGAAGGCGGTGGTCTCCTCATGCTACTTCGTCGTTTCGGCGATCCTCGCCCTCAGCAGGTCGCTTTCGGTGCGGAGCTTCGCCTTGTCCTCCCCTAGTCCCCGGATGACGCTGGTAGCATTTTCAAATGAGGCATTCATCTCGTCCTGCTGCTTCATCCAATCGGAGATCCAACCCATCAGATCATCGAGCATAGCGCACATGCGCCTGTGAGAGTCCTCGCCTGCCCATGAGACATTTTCCCAGGCCGCCGCGGCGCTGGAGGACATCTCTGCTGCATTCGCGGCGCGGCGGAACATCTCTGCTGCTTCCGTGGAGCGGCCGGACTAGTCTGCTGCATGGACAGCGTGGAGGGACCTCTGTGCTGCTTTAGCGGCACTGCGAGACCTCTGTGCTGCTATGGTCATGTGGCGGGACATGTCGGCTGCTTTCGTGGTGAGGCGAGACATCTCTCCTGCTTCTGCTTCCATGCTCGCCTCTCCCTGGTAGTAATTGATAACCCACAAGTATAGGGGATCGTAACAGTTTTCGAGGGTAGAGTATTCAACCCAAATTTATTGATTCACACAAGGGGAGCCAAAGAATATTCTCAAGTATTAGCAGTTGAGTTGTCAATTCAACCACACCTGGAAAACTTAATATCTGCAGCAAAGTATTTCGTAGCAAAGTAATATGGAAGTAACGGCAATAGTGGCAAAAGTAACAGTAGCAGTTTTGTAGTAATTGTAACAGCGGCAACGGTAAAGTAACAAAGCAAAGATCAATATGTCAAAAGCTCCTAGGCATTGGATCAGTGATGGATAATTATGTCGGATGCGATTCCTCATGCAATAGTTATAACATAGGGTGACACAGAACTAGCTCCAGTTCATTAATGTAATGTAGGCATGTATTTCGAATATAGTCATACGTGCTTATGGAAAAGAACTTGCATGATATCTTTTGTCCTACCCTCCCGTGGCAGGGGGTCCTATTGGAAACTAAGGGATATTAAGGCCTCCTTTTGATAGAGTACGAGACCAAAGCATTAACACTTGGTGAATACATGAACTCCTCAAACTACGGTCATCACCGGGAGTGGTCCCGATTATTGTCACTTTGGGGTTGCCGGATCATAACACATAGTAGGTGACTATTGACTTGCAAGATAGGATCAAGAACTCACATATATTCATGAAAACATAATAGGTTCAGATCTGAAATCATGGCACTCGGGCCCTAGTGACAAGCATTAAGCATAGCAAAGTCATAACAACATCAATCTTAGAACATAATGGATACTAGGGATCAAACCCAAACAAAACTAACTCGATTACATGATAAATCTCATCCAACCCATCACCGTCCAGCAAGCCTAAGACGGAATTACTCACGCACGACAGCGAGCATCATGAAATTGGTGATGGAGGATGGTTGATGATGACGACGGCGGCGAATTCCCCTCTCCAGAGCCCCGAACGGACTCCAGATCAGCCCTCACGAGAGAAATTAGGGCTTGGCGGCGTCTCCGTATCGTAAAATGCGATGAATCTTTGTCTCTGATCTTTTTCTCCCCCAACGTGAATATATGGAGTTGGAGTTGAGGTCGGTGGAGCCTCAAGGGGCCCACAAGACAGGGGGCGCGCCCAGGGGGCAGGCGCGGCCCCCACCCTCGTGGACAGGGTGTGGGACCCCTGGTCTTGATTCTTTCGCCAGTATTTTTTATTAATTCCAAAAATATTCTCCGTGAAGTTTCAGGTCATTCCGAGAACTTTTATTTCTGCACAAAAATAACACCATGGCAATTCTGCTGAAAACAGCGTCATTCCGGGCTAGTTCCATTCAAATCATGCAAGTTAGAGTCCAAAACAAGGGCAAAAGTGTTTGGAAAAGTAGATAGATGGAGACGTATCAACTCCCCCAAGCTTAAACCTTTGCTTGTCCTCAAGCAATTCAGTTGACAAACTGAAAGTGATATAGAAAAACTTTTACAAACTCTGTTTGCTCTTGTTGTTGCAAATATGTAAAGCCAGCATTCAAGTTTTCAGCAAAGATTATGAACTAACCACATTCAAAATAACATCTAGGTCTCATATTTACTCATATCAATGGCATAATCAACTAGTGAGCAATAATAATAAATCTCGGATGACAACACTTTCTCAAGACAATCATAATATGACATAACAAGATGGTATCTCACTAGCCCTTTCTGAGACCGCAAAACATAAATGCAGATCACCTCTGAGGATCAAGGACTGACTGGACATTGTAACTCATGGTAAAAGATATCTAGTGATAGTTATACTCAATATAAATTAATAGTAATGCATGCAAATGACAACGGTGCTCTCCAACTGGTGCTTTTTAAAAAGAGGATGATGACTCAACATAAAAGTAAATAAATAGGCCCTTCGCAGAGGGAAGCAGGGATTTGCAGAGGTGCCAGAGCTCAAGTTTTGAAATAGAGATAAATAATATTTTGGGTGGCATATTTTCATTGTCAACATAACAATCAAGAGATCTCGATGTCTTCCATGATACACACATTATAGGTGGTTCCCAAACAGAATGGTAAAGTTTATACTCCCCCGCCACCAACAAGCATCAATCCATGGCTTGCCCGAAACAACAAGTGCCTCCAACTAACAACAATCCTGGGGGAGTTTTGTTTGCAATCATTTTGATTTGAGCATGGGACTGGGCATCCCGGTTACCGACCATTTTCTCATGAGTGAGGAGCGGAGTCCACTCCTTGTGAGAATAACCCACCTAGCATGGAAGATATAGATAGCCCTAGTTGATACATGAGCTGTTCGAGCATACAAAACAGAATTTCATTTGAAGGTTTGGAGTTTGGCACATACAAATTTACTTGGAACGACAAGTAAATACCGCATATAGGAAGGTATGGTGGACTCATATGGAATAACTTGGTGTTTATGGAAGTGGATGCACAAGCAGTATTCCCGCTTAGTACAAGTGAAGGCTAGAAAGAGACTGGGAAGCGACCAACTAGAGAGCGACAACAATCATGAACATGCATTAAGATTAATCAACAATGAGTGCAAGCATGAGTAGGATATAAATCACCAGGAACATAAATATCGTGGAGGCTATGTTGATTTTGTTTCAACTACATGCATGAACATGTGCCAAGTCAAGCCACACGAATTATTCAAAGGAGGATACCACCCTACCATACCACATCACAACCATTTTAATAGCATGTTGGCATGCAAGGTAAACCATTATAAACTCCTAGCTAATTAAGCATGGCATGAGCAACTATAATCTCTAATTGTGATTGCAAACATGTTCATTCACAATAGGCTGAATCAGGAACGATGAACTAATCATATTTACAAAAACAAGATTGGTCGAGTTCATACCAGCTTCTCTCATCTCAATCAATCCCATCATATATCGTCATTATTGCCTTTCACTCGCACGACCGAACGGTGTGGATAATAATAATAGTGCACGTGCATTGGACTAAGCTGGAATCTGCAAGCATTTAATACAAAGGAGAAGACAAGGTAATATGGGCTCTTGGTTAAATCAACAATAATGCATATGAGAGCCACTCAACATTTTCATCATGGTCTTCTCCTCTCGACCCCCAAAGAAAAGAAAAGAAATAAAACTATTTACACGAGAAAGCTCCCAACAAGCAAAAGAAGAACGAGAAATCTTTTTGGGTTTTCTTTTAATTACTACTACTACAAGCATGGAAAGTAAACTAGCTAATTTTTTTGTTTTTCTTAAGGTTTTTCAAACACACAAGAAGAAGGCTTAGAAAAGAAAAGAAACTAGCATGGATGGTCCAATGAAAAAGTATGAGCACCGACAACTAGAATAAGTGTGTGAACATGAATGTAATGTCGGTGAGAAATACGTACTCCCCGAAGCTTAGGATTTTGGCCTAAGTTGGTCTATGCCCACGGATCAAAGTGACCCTCTCCAGTGTGCTGAGGAGGGTCCTCAGGGTGCCACTGGTTAGCAATCTCCTCCGGATCCCACTGATAAACAGACTGTCGATAAGGGTCAAGTTGTGGCTCCGGCTCGTCCTCTGGAGCAGGTGTCGCGCTCAAGTATGCATGAATGTCCTCCGGCAAAATGAGGTACTTGCCTGAAAATATGTTAAACAAAGAGGGTGCGGGCAAGGTAATAATCTCACAATAATTTTTATCAAATATCAAATTATACTTAAGAAGTTTCTTCTTATTTTTAACAATAAAATCATGTACTACCATACTCTTATAATCTAGAAAAATAGAGGGCAACAACTTTTCTTCTTTCTCATAATGACTAATAGGTATATTAAAGTGTGCAGCAAGGCGCGAAGCAAAGATGCCACCGAAGATGGGGCCCTTTGTACGGTTCAGACTTAATCGCTTAGTAATGATAGCACCTAAACTGAAAGTTGTATCACGAAACAAAGCATGGCACAAAATAACAATATCAGGTGCACTAAGATTTCCACTGTTCCCGCAACCAATTAAACATCTACTAGAAAATATTGCAAAGTAATGTAGAACAGGAAAATCTATGCTAGTAATTCTTGCACCTGAAACTTTCCTCGTTTCCCCTACAACAATCATATCAATAAACCCCTCCACATCATTACGGTGTGGTTCCTCTATGCTGCCCTCAAAGGGTATCTTTCAGAGCCGACAAAAATCATACAATGACATCTCCTTAACCTCATCATATAAATGAAACTCCACTGAAGGTGGTGATTTCCTAGCATAAAAGTAAAAATTTTGCACAAAAATATTAGTGAGTAGGAGATACTGTTCGCGTTGGTCATGGAGGAAGTCGGTGAAGCCTGCATTCTCCGCCAAATGATAAAAATCATCATGAATCCCGGCTACCTTCAAGAACTCATCACAAGGCCATTCACATGGCCGAACATCCGCAGTGCGAGGGAGATTATATTTGGGCTTCTTATTTTCCTCACATTCCTTGTCCTTCGAGCTTTGGCTCGAAGAGCCCCTTAACAATCTTTTCATCATTTTCTTTCTGTGAAAATTCCTGAAAATTTTTAATGACTCAAAATAAAAGTGAACCAAACTCAACAAAATTGATAGCAACTACTCCCACAAGTGCCTAGAGGCTATATCATGCATTAGAACTACTTTTGACCATATAAATTTGACATGCAAGCTCAAGAACAGGGTCACCTTAGCAGCAGAAATTTGCAATAAATAAAGCACTAGAACAAAAACTAATTGGACCATTGGAGGAGTCACATACCGAAGAACAACCTCCAAAACAGTTTCGTGAATGAATCTTTGAGCAAGGAGATCCAAAATCGCAGCAAAACAAGCTAGAACACGAGTTTGAGCTGTGTGTTGATTTTTTCTGGAGGAAGACGAAGTGTGTGGGTGCAGGAATAAGTGGAGGGGGGCCACGTGGGGCCCACGAGGCAGGGGGCGTGCCCAGGGGGGCACGCGCGCCCTGGACCCTCGTGGCTAGGTGGTGTGGCCCCCTGATGTGTTCTTAGTGCCAAATACTCTTAAATATTCTACAAAAAATCATATTTCATTTTTGGGACATTTGGAGAACTTGTATTTTCGGGGTATTTTTTATTGCAAGGATAAATCAGAAAACATACAGAAAATACTATTTTTGCTTTATTTAATCTAAATAACAGAAAGTAAAAGGAGGGTACAGAGAGTTGTGCTTTCTAACTTCATCCATCTCATGCTCATCAAAAGGAATCCAGTAACAAGGTTCATCAAGTCTTGTTAATAAACTCATTCCGAATCGCATGAAACCGGAGAATCTCCGAATAGCACTAAGTTACCTCAATGGGGATATGCATGTCCCCAACAATAAGAATATCATATTCCTTCTTGACAGTAGGAAGTGGAAATTCAAAACCCCCAATAGTAATCGTTGAAAATTTTCCAATACAATTGATACTATGGACTTGAGGTTGTTTCCTCGGAAAGTGTACCATATGCTCATTACCAATAACATGAAAAGTGACATTGCCTTTGTTGCCATCAATAACAGCCCCTGGAGTATTCAAAAAGGGTCTACCAAGGATAATTGACATACTATCGTCCTCGGGAATATCAAGAATAACAAAGTCCGTTAAAATAGTAACATTTGCAACCACAACAGGCACATCCTAACAAATACCGACAGGTATAGCAGTTGATTTATCGGCCATTTGCAAAGATATTTTAGTAGGTGTCAATGATGTCTACTACACAACCTTCTTTGTCGGGGGAGATCTGCCCGCCACGAACACCTATGGGGCCGGAGCCCCTTGTCTGTGCGGTACGAGGGCGGAGGGAGCACAGAGAGCAGATCGTAGCGAGCACGCAGGCGGTCTTTACCAGGTTCGGACAAGGCGGGCGCCAGAAACCCTACTCCTGCCTTGGTTTGTATTGAGCTCGGGAGCTTGAAGAGCTACAGTAGCAGCTACACCGAGCGAGAGTTGCTAAGGTTTCGAGCCGAACTGAGCCCGAACCCCCTTCACGTTGTGCATGGGCCTCCTTTTATAGCGCAAGGGGTCACCGACAGGTGTCAACGTGGGAGAAAGGGGTAAAAATGTAAAAGAGGTGGTAGTTGGAACAGTGCGGGAACAGTGAAGCTACAGTGCGTGAACAGTGGTTGCTACCTACTTTGACAGTGGGGGACAAGGGCATTTAATGCCCGTCGCCGTCGACCCCAAAAGCTCCCGCCCTTGCGTCTCCGTCTGCCACGGCGATGGATACACCACCGTGAAGTGCCACCGTGTCCCCCAGGCTGCACAGCCATCCGCCACGCCGTCCTGAAAGGCCCTGTATGCGGCGCGTGGGCTGATGAGCTGAGCGCGCACACAACAGAACTCTCCGGCAAGCACCTTGCCGGGTCTTGACTTTTGCCAGGCCCGGAGCTTGCGGGCTCAGAACTTGTCGCTCCCGGGCCCTCGCCGGGCGCATATAGCGCCGAGGCGTGTCTTCTATGATGTAATCTTCTAGTCTTCTGGCAAACTCTTCTTGCGGGGCCTTGCGTGAGTGATATAACCTTGAGCCTGGAACGGCCTTCCCGGCAAGCTCCGCTTGCCGGGGTCTCGATCTTCTGTCTTGTATACTTCGTCTTTGAATGGTTTGACATGGAGCAGGAAGGTCTTCGACGAGCACGTGGTAAACCCTGCCGCGGGGAGCTGCAACTGCCCGTGCACAAGTTGGGGTACTGAGGTACCCCTACCTTAGTACACCGACATGAGCCCCCGGGCCTGGGCCACACACGGTGCCGAGCGCTGTTGGGCCATGCCCAAAACAGTGCACGGGCACACGCGGCCCGCGGCGCACCGAATCCACTTCCGCATCTGCCGCATCCCCTCCCGTAACGGCACGCGTCGATTGCGGCGTCGTGGGAGACGTGGGCCGCGTGTGCGATCTTTAGGGCATCCACCCCCCATGATTGTGGCGCAGGGCGAGGTCACTTCACCCGTCGCTCCGGCCCCGCTTTTTCGCCACGCGGCCCTCATGCATGGGGGTCGTGGGCGGCGAAGGTGGGAGACCGAGCCGTCCGCGGGCGAAGATGGCGAGTCGGCCCGCTCCTCTGCCCTCCTCGCTTCCCGATTGGCGGGCAGGCGGTTGAGCCCCACCTCGCCCTTTAAAAAGGGCGGAAAGGGAGCACAATGGTCTCACACTTCCTCTTCTCCCTTCGTCTTCACTTCCGTTCTTCTTTACGCCATGGAAGGAGAAATCCTAGTTCTTCAATCGGTGGCAGGGTCGCCTCGAGCAGCGCACTTCTCCTATCCGCACCCGTGGCGGCGGAGCCGCCACGAGGGGAGAGGGAGGGGCGAGGCCGCGACGAGGCCGAGGGCGTGGTCGAGGCGGTCGGGGAGAGGCGGTCGTGGCGGCGTGCCTCCCGTCTCCTCCGGTGGCTCCTTCCTCGGGCGGTCCATACAGAGACGATCCTCGGGAGTTCTTCATCAAGCTGCGCCGAGCACCTCGTCGCCGCCTCGGCTGCCGGCCCCGTTCGCGGCGCGATGGAACCGGATCCGCCGAGGTGATGGAGTTGCGCATGAGGGGCTGTGGGATCAGCGGCTTTCGAGTGAGTGTCGTGTCCCCAGCCCCGGCGTGATGTACTTCGACCGAGGGTGGAAGGCGTTCGCCGCATCCACAGCTTGACGGCGGGGTTTACCCTCCATTTCAAGTTAATGGAGCGCGACCTTCTCGCCGTCAAGGTCTTCGGGGACTCCGGGACCCGGGCGAGATGTTGTGTGGACAGCTCCTACGATAGCGAAGGTCCCTCCTCGAGCGAGAGTGACGAGGAGGGGAGCGACAGCGACGATGACGAGAATGGCGGGTCCGACTAGGCGTCAGACGCTGCCTCGTGCGCCACCGGCGACCCCATCATCCGGGTCGCCGGCCTTCTGAACTCCCCGGGGCCGTCTCCTTGGGCGGCTGGCGTAGGGAGGCTGCGGAAGAGGAAGAGGGGTGGCGGCAAGGCCGTCATGTCGAATCGAGGCGAGAGCCCTCATCAGCGTGCTGACGTCCCACCACCCCGTCTTCAAGCTCTGCCTCCGGCACCTCCGTCTCCGCCAAGCTCCTGGCCGGCTCCCGGGGTGTTCTCTTGGTGTCTTCTGGCGCCCGTAGCTCACCTAGGCGCCCCTTTTGCCCTTCCCGGCAAGCTTCTCTTGCCGGGGCCTCCTTGACCTACCTCCTGAACTCCTGAATAGAGAAACAGGAGAGGGATTACGGGCATCTTATCTTCTAATTTGTAAGCCCTTGGGCCTTAGCTGCATCTAAAACTTGTAATCCTCTCTATCATGTTTTTCATCCTCTATGGACTTGTACTAAACTAGGATGTTTTTAATGAAAAGAGGGGAACGCTTGTCGGACCGAGTCTTTTACTTGACTTCGTGCCTTGTATGTTCCCATCCCACGCTCTCGGGAGCTTGCGGCGCGAACACGCTTGCTGAGTCGGGACATCAAGAGCCAGTGGCGGTGTTGCTTCGCAAGCAACCTTGCCGGGCGATTTGCAGCGACTTGTGTTTGTTGAGCGGACTCGGAAGCGAAACAAGGGCGCGACACTTGTCGCAGCTCACTTAAATCGTTGGCGTGCTCGAAAACGAAACAAGGGCGCGACACTTGTCGCAGCTCACTTAAATCGTTGGCGTGCTCGAAAACAAACCAAAGGCGCAATCGGGCCACGACACAGCTCCTCCGCGCACGGGTTTTACAAGACACGCTCATTCAAAGACGCAGCCCGCTTTCCCGGTCCATAAGAGGATGCATGACGAGGATGAAAAACTTATCGATATCGCAGCCCCAAAAACTCGGCTTGCGGAGATGAATCTCGATACTTGCAGCCCCGGCAACTCGGCTTGCCGGGACCCAGGCGCTGGTGTGCTCTTCTGGTTTTTCCTTGTTGCTGTAATTTCAGCCATGAAAACAGCTGAGATAGGTCTGCCACAGTTTCATTATTTACATGTATATGTATATAAATACTTTCTGTGCGGCTCTGCAATACGATGCCGTGCCTTGCCCTTCGTATGTTTATACTCTACGCTGCTAGGGAACTTGCCGGCGAGGGGCCCTTGCCGCGAGCGCTGAGTGCTGAACTCGAAGCAGCCTGCTGGCCAAGGTCTTACCGGCAAGCAACCTTGCCGCGGGTAGTCGCAACGCACTTAGCTTGCTGAGCGGGCTCGAAAACGAAACAAGGGCGCGACACTTGTCGCAGCTCACTTAAATCGTTGAGCGTGCTCGAAAACAAGATAAGGGTGCGGCTACCCACGGGTAGGTTCCTCCGCGCACAAGTTTCTCATACGAAGGGCATCTTACGGCAGGGCTTGCTACGTTACACCCTTTGTACGCTTTTACCCTACGCTTCTAGGGAACTTGCCGGCAAGGTGCCCTTGCCGCGAGCGCTGAGTGCTGAACTCGAAGCAGCCTGCTGGCCAAGGTCTTACCGGCAAGCAACCGTGCCGCGGCTAGTCGCAACGCACTTAGCTTGCTGAGCGGACTCGAAAACGAAACAAGGGCGCGACACTTGTCGCAGCTCACTTAAATCGTTGAGCGTGCTCGAAAACGAAGCAAGGGCGCGACACTTGTCGCAGCTCACTTAAATCGTTGAGCGTGCTCGGAAGCAAGATAAGGGTGCGGCTATCCACGGGCAGGTTCCTCCGCGCACAGGTTTTGCGTACAAAAGACGAACGCACGAGGAACATAATATAAAAAAGCATGGAACTAAGGAGTGCTCTGCACCAAAACTCGGATGACTTAGCTTTTCTATTTCTTGTTTCCTCGCACTTGCCGGTGGAGCTCGATGGCGCGTCCTCGACGGCAGCGCAGCGCTCCGGGGAGGCGCGCTTGCCGGAGCGAGCACCAGAGCTGTCCTTGCCGGACTTGGCCTGGAGCTCGATGGCGCGTCCTCGACGGCAGCGCAGCGCTCCGGGGAGGTGCGCTTGCCGGAACGAGCACCAGAGCTGTCCTTGCGGACTTGGCACGAGCTCGATGGCGCGTCCTCGGCGGCAGCGCAGCGCTCGGGAGATGCGCTTGCGGAACGAGCACGAGCTGTCCTTGCCGGACTTGGCCTTCACCGGGAGGCGCGGGCGGCGGTCACGAGGAGCGGATATGCTCGGACTCTAACAGCGTTAGAAGGAGCAGGGTCCCGCCCCGGCGCCTTCGCTTTGCTTGTGACCGGACGTTGGTCCGGAGCATCCCGCGAGCCTCCGGTGTGTCCTTGCCCCAGCAGGCGGATACCACCTCCCGTGGTACGGCGCTGCTGGGTTGTTGTGTATTGAGATGGGCGCTGGCGTGTCCACGGAGACCGAGGCGCGGTCATCCGTCCTGTCCTTGATTCGTGGCGCCGCGAGTGTCCTCGCCGGCGACCACCCTTCCGACGGCGTCTCCTCCGCCCACCGTTGGCTCCGGTGGCGGCGGATGAGACGCAGACGGGCCTGCAATCTCCGAAGCCTTCTTCTTCGGGGCCATGGCACGATTGTTGATGAAGTTGCTGATGAAACTGGAGAGGTTGATGAAGAACGCACCCGCGTGAACGCCGGATCAGGTCCGCACAACCTCGACGCCCCTACCTGGCGCGCCAAAGATGTCGGGGAGATCGGCCCGCCACGAACACCTATGGGGCGGAGCCCTTGTGCATCTTGATGCGAGGCGGAGGGAGCACAGAGAGCAGATCGTGAGCGAGCACGCAGGCGGTCTTTACCTAGGTTCGGGCGCGGCGGATCGTAAAACCCTACTCCCGCCTTGGTTTGTATTGAGCTCGGGAGCTTGAAGAGCTACAGATGCAGCTACACCGGCGAGAGTTGCTAAGGTTTCGAGCCGAATCGAGCGAAACCCCTTCACGTTGTGCATGGGCCTCCTTTTATAGCGCAAGGGTCACCGACAGTGTCAGCGTGGGAGAAAGGGGTAAAATGTAAAAGAGGTGGTAGTTGGAGCAGTCGGGAACAAGTGAAGCTACGGTCGTGAGCGATGGTTGCTACCTACTTTGTGATGGGGACAAGGGCATTTAATGCCCGTCACCGTCGACCCCAAAAGCTCCGCCCTTGCGTCCCGTCTGCCACGGCGATGGATACACCACCGTGAAGTGCCACCGTGTCCCCAGGCTGCCAGACCATCCGCCACGCGTCCTGGAAAGGCCCTGGCGGCACGCGTGGGCTGATGAGCTGAGCGCGCACACAACAGCAACTCTCCGGCAAGCACCTTGCCGGGTCTTGACTTTGCCGGGCCGGGGCTTGCGGGCTCAGAACTTGTCGCTCCCGGGCCCTCGCCGGGACGCATATAGCGCCGAGGCGTGTCTTCTATGATGTAATCTTCTAGTCTTCCTGGCAAACTCTTCTTGCCAGGGCCTTGCGTGAGTGATATAACCTTGAGCCTGGAACGGCCTTCCCGGCAAGCTCCGCTTGCCGGGGTCTTGATCTTCTGTCTTGTATACTTCGTCTTTGAATGGTTTGACATGGAGCAGGAAGGTCTTCGACGAGCACGTGGTAAACCCTGCCGCGGGGAGCTGCAACTGCCCGTGCACAAGTTGGGGTACTGAGGTACCCCTACCTTAGTACACCGACATTCTTCTTGTAGACGTTGTTGGGCCTGCAAGTGCACAGGTTTGTAAGACAGTAGCAAATTTCTCTCAAGTGGATGAACTAAGGTTTATCAATCCGTGGGAGGCGTAGGATGAAGATGGTCTCTCTCAAACAACCCTGCAACCAAATAACAAAGAGTCTCTTGTGTCCCCAACACACCCAATACAATGGTAAATTGTATTGGTGCACTAGTTCGGCGAAGAGATGGTGATACAAGTGCAATATGGATAGTAGATATAGGTCTTTGTAATATGAAAATATAAAAACAGCAAGGTAACTAATGATAAAAGTGAGCGTAAACGGTATTGCAATGCTAGGAAACAAGGCATATGGTTCATACTTTCACTAGTGCAAGTTCTCTCAACAATAATAATATAGATAGATCATGTAACAATCCCTCAACATGCAACAAAGAGTTACTCCAAAGCCAATAATAGCGTAGAACAAACGAAGAGATTATGGTAGGGTACGAAACCACCTCAAAGTTATTCATTCGGATCGATCTATTCAAGAGTTCGTACTAGAATAACACCTTAAGACACAAATCAACCAAAACCCTAATGTCACCTAGATACTCCATTGTCACCTCAAGTATCCGTGGGTATGATTATACGATATGCATCACACAATCTCAGATTCATCTATTCAACCAACACAAAGTACTTCAAAGAGTGCCCCAAAGTTTCTACCGGAGAGTCAAGACGAAAACATGTGCCAACCCCTATGCATAGGTTCATGGGCGGAACCCGCAAGTTGATCACCAAAACATACATCAAGTGGCACGTGATATCCCATTGTCACCACACATAAACACGGCAAGACATACATCAAGTGTTCTCAAATCTTTAAGACTCAATCCGATAAGATAACTTCAAAGGGAAAACTCAATCCATTACAAAAGAGTAGAGGGGGATAAACATCATAAGATCCAACTATAATAGCAAAGCTTGCGATACATCAAGATCGTGCCATAGAGAGAACATGAGAGAGAGAGATCAAACACATAGCTACTGGTACATACCCTCAGCCCCGAGGGTGAACTACTCCCTCCTCGCCATGGAGAGCGCCGAGATGATGAAGATGGCCACCGGTGATGGATTCCCCCTCCGGTGCCGAGCGGGCTCCCGAGAGGTTTTTGGTGGCTACAGAGGCTTGCGGCGGCGGAACTCCCGATCTATCTTCTTTTTCGATGTTTTTGGGTACGTAGGCTTATATAGGTGAAAGAAGTCGGTCGGGGGAGCCTCGAGGGGCCCACGAGAGGGTAGGGCGCGCCCAGGGGGTGGGCGTGCCCCACATCTCGTGGCTTCCTCGATTCTTCTCCGGCTTGCACTCCAAGTTTCTTGGGTCACGTTCGTTCCATAATCACGCTGCCGAAGGTTTCATTCTGTTTGGACTCCGTTTGATATTCCTTTTCTTCAAAATACTGAAACAGGCAATAAAACAGCAATATGGGCTGGGCCTCCGGTTAATAGGTTAGTCCCAAAAGTAATATAAAAGTTTATAATAAAGCCCGTAAACATTCAAAACACATAATAATATAGCATGAATGCTTCATAAATTATAGATACGTTGGAGACGTATCAGCATCCCCAAGCTTAATTCCTACTCGTCTTCGAGTAGGTAAATGATAAAACAAAGAATTTGTGAAGTGTGGATGCTAGCAGGTGCACAAGTTTGATCAATGATAATTTCAATCACCTTTTCTAGCATGATAATATGTCATAACAGTAGTTCATCTCATAAAACTTCTCACGATAAAGTAACAAGCAATTCACATGTCAAAGCATAGACCATAAACTTTCTTGAAAACTAGCAAACTTCATTCTTAGTCATCAAACAATTGTAATTCATCTTATTTTCAGGAATAGCAAACTCCACATACTCAACTATCATATAGTCTTCTACAATTGCTAACATTCACGCAATACTAATGGTTATGGAGTTTCAATCGGACACTGAGAAAGATAGGGGCTTTTAGTATTGCCTCCCAACGTATTCACCTTTGGGTGATGTCAACAATAATAGTTCATGCTAACTTACATCCAATTGGATATATATATCAGGATCTTCCCAACACGAGGTGCTTGCCAAAGGATAAAATGAAAAAGGGAAAGGTGAAGATCACCTTGACTCTTGCATTAAAGTAAAATACATAAAGTAAAAGATAGGCCCTTCATAGAGGGAAGCAGAGGTTGTCATGCGCTTTTAGGGTTGGATGCACAAAATCTTAACGCGAATGAATGCCACTTTATATTGCCACTTGTATATGGACCTTTATTATGCAGTCCGTCGCTTTTATTGCTTCCATAACAAGATCGTATAAAGCTATTTTCTTCACACCAAAAGATCATACATATTTAGAGAGCAATTTCTATTGCTTGCACCGATGACAACTTACTTGAAGGATCTTACTCAATCCATAGGTAGGTATGGTGGACTCTTATGGCAAAACTGGGTTTAAGGATATTTGGAAGCACAAGTAGTATCTCTACTTGGTGCAAGGAATTTGGCTAGCATGAGGGGAAAGGCAAGCTCAACATGTCTGAATGATCCATGACAATATACTTTAACTGAGATGTGCGAAAACATAACCCATTATGTTGTCTTCCTTGTCCAACATCAACTCTTTAGCATGTCATACTTAACGAGTGCTCACAATTATGAAAGATGTCTATGCTAGTATATTTATATGTGAAATCTCTCTTCCTTCAATATTCTTTCATGAATTGTTCAAATGACCAATACAATGCTTGCTAACCTTCAATAAATTTACAACCTCTACTTCTTAGATGTAAAGTCATTACTCCCCATGGGATAAGCAAATGAAACATATATAATTCAGATTTATGACAATCAACTCATTCAACAATTTACTCATAGGATATAAGTGAAACACACGAGTAAATGACAAACTACTCCAAAAAGATATAACTGAAGATCATGAGTAGCTAAATAATTATGTAACTATGTGAAGACTCTCTCTCATTTAAGAATTTCAGATCTTGGTATTGTATCCAAACAGCAAGCAAAACAAAATAAAATGACATTGCAAGGATAGCACAACTCATGTGAAGAAGCAAAAACTTAGGCTCAACCGATACTAACCGATAGTTGTTGAAGAAGAAAGGTGGGATGCCTACCGGGGCATCCCCAAGCTTAGATGCTTGAGACTTCTTGAAATATTATCTTGGGGTGCCTTGGGCATCCCCAAGCTTGAACTTTTTGTGTCTCCTTAATTCCTCTCATATCATGGTTTCTCTTTTTATCAAAAGCTTCATCAACACCAAACTCAAGAAGAACTCGTGAGATAGGTTAGTATAAACCAATGCAAAACCTTATCATTTTCTACTGTAACAAATCACTAAAATTATTATTCAACATTGCATAATAAATGCCTCTGCATATTTAATACTCCTATCTTCAAATAGAATCATTAAACAAGCAAACATAAGCAAACAATGCAAATATAACAGCAATCTGCCAAAACAGTAAAGTCTGTAAAGAATGCAAGAGTATCAATACTTCTCTAACTCCAAAAATTATGAGAAAAATACTAGGCTGTATAAGATTTATCAGACCTCAATATGCAAAAAGTTTCAACATTGTACCATTCTCTGACTTTTCTAGAGAATTTTTGCAACAGCGGTAAACTTTCTGTTTTCAAACAGCAACATGTATACTAGCAAAATAAGCATGGTAAAGGCTATCCTAGACATTTTTATTAAACTAAAGATGCAAAACATTATTCTAAATAACAGCAAGCAAATACTAACAAAATAAAATGAGGCTCCAAGCCTAATACATATCATGTGGTGAATAAAAATATAGCTCCAAGTAAAGTTACCGATGAACGAAGACGAAAGAGGGGATGCCTTCCGGGGCATCCCCAAGCTTAGGATCATGGTTGTCCTTGAATATTATCTTGGGGTGCCTTGGACATCCCCAAGCTTAGACTCTTGCCACTCCTTATTCCATAGTCCATTGAATCTTTACCCTAAACATGAAAACTCCACAACACAAAACTCAACAGAAAACTCGTAAGCTCTGTTAGTATAAGAAAATAAAACCACCACTTAAGTACTGTAATGAACTCATTATAAATTAATATTGGTGTAATATCTACTGTACTCCGACTTATATATGGTTCATACCCTCCCATACTACTCATAGATTCATCAAAATAAGCAAACAACACATAGAAAACAGAATCTATCAAAAACAGAACAGTCTGTAGTAATCTGTATCAAACGTATACTTCTGGAGCTCCAAAACGTCTACCAAATTAGGAAGTCCTAAGAAATTTGTTTACCTATCCAGATCAAAACGAATCAGGTCAAAATCACGTTTCTGTGAATTAACAAAACTAATTTACTAGGTGCAAAAGTTTCTGATTCTCAGCAGGATCAACACAACTATCACCGTAAGCTATCCTAAAGGTCTTACTTGGCACTTTATTGAAACAAAAGCTATAAAACATGATTACTATATTAGCATAATCATGTGAACACACCAAAACAGTAAGGATAAATATTGGGTTGTCTCCCAACAAGCGCTTTTCTTTAATGCCTTTTTGCTAGGCATGATGATGACAATGATGCTCACATAAAAGATAAGAATTGAAACATAAAGGGAGCATCATGAAGCATATGACTAGCACATTTAAGCCTAACCCACTTCCTATGCATAGGGATTTTGTGAGAAAACAACTTATGGGAACAATAATCAATTAGCATAGGAAGGTAAAACAAGCATAGCTTCAAAATTTTAAGCACATAGAGAGGAAACTTGATATTATTGCAATTCCTACAAACATATATTCATCCCTCATAATAATTTTCAGTAGCATCATGAATGAAGTCAACAATATAACCAACACCTAAAGCATTCCTTTCATGATCTACAAGCATAGAATTTTTACTACTCTCCACATAAACAAAATTCTTCTCATTCGGAATAGTGGGAGTATCATAAGAGACTTGAACACTAAAAATTGTTTCCACATTAAAAGAGTAATATTCAGAAAAAGGGTAATCATAATCATGACAAGGTTTGTAAATATAATCATCACTACTTTTTATAGCATAAGGTTCATCACAATAATCATCATAAGTAGCAACTTCATTCTCATCATAATCGACTGAAACCTCTCCCAAGATAGTGGAATCACTAAATAAAGTTGACACTCTTCCAAATCCACTTTCGTATTCATCACAATAAAATTCAACATCCTCCAAAATAGTCGGATCACTACTTCCTAAAGTTGACACTCTTCCAAACCCACTTTCATCAATATAATCATCATAGGTAAGAGGCATGCTATCATCATAACAACTTTGCATATCAAAACTTGGGATGCTAAAAATATCATCTTCATTAAACATAACATGCCCAAGCTTAGGACAAACATTAATTTCAGAAAATATATTCTCAAATATTTCATCCTCATCAAACATAGCTTCCCCAAGCTTGGGCCCTTTCATATCATAAGCATAATCACTCTCATCATTAAAAATATGGATAGCACCAATAGTATAGCAATTATCATCATCACAATGAGTAGTAGGAGAAACATCATTTGGGAGGGATACCTTTCTACCTTTGTTGCTCCTTCTTTTGTTTTTCTTCTTCACATTATGTGTGGGTTCAACCTTCCTCTTTGAGCTTCTTATTGATGAGATTGGTTGAATAGAAAGCTCCTCCTCGTTACCAGATTCATCATAAGAAATAATAGGAGGATATTGGGAAGTCTCTTCCCTTTCATTAGTATTCTCATCATCTTCTATTTGATTTCTTTTCTTTAGGTAGTTGGCAATATAAGGATTTTCAATGCAATTCACCGCACAAAACATATAAATATCCTCTAGATCAAAATCAAGAAATCTATCAAGATTAAATTTTGGAATACCCTCAGTTATACGTTTCATTTCTTCATACCCCAGAAGAAAACTAAGCTCTTTATGATGCCCAAGGGTAATCAAGTTATCACAATTTTTGGACACGATTCGATCATGAAACAATTTGCATTGGATATTTAAATGACCACATTCATTGCAAATTTCACAAGGGGCATGAAAAATATTGAATCTTTCAGCACAATCATCAAGACTTTGTTGCAAACCTTTAGTTTTAAATACTTATGCCTCTTGCAATATCTATTTTCTCTATTTGGTCTGTCCATGCAAACCCATTCTACTCCACAAAAATCAACATGCTTATAAGAGACATTTTCATCATAACTAGTGCAATCATCATTAGTACTATGGATATTCAAAGAGTTCATAGTAACAACATTGCAATCATGCTCATCATTCAAAGATTTAGTACCAAGCATTTTAATGCATTCTTCTTCTAGCACTTGAGCACAATTTTCCTTTCCATCATACTCACGAAAGATTTTAAAAAGATGAAGCGTGAGACAAACTTAACTCCATTTTTTGTTAGTTTACTTTTATAAACTAAACTAGTGATAAAACAAGAAACAAAAAGATTCGATTGCAAGATCTAAAGATATACCTTCAAGCACTCACCTCCCCGGCAATGGCGCCAGAAAAGAGCTTGATGTCTACTACACAACCTTCTTCTTGTAAACGTTCTTGGGCCTGCAAGTGCACATGTTTGTAGGACAGTAGAAAATTTCCCTCAAGTGGATGTCCTAAGGTTTATCAATCTGTGGGAGGTGTAGGACGAAGATGGTCTCTCTCAAACAACCCTGCAACCAAATAACAGAGAGTCTCTTGTGTCCCCAACACACCCAATACAATGGTAAAATGTATAGGTGCACTAGTTCGGCAAAGAGATGGTGATACAAGTGCAATATGGATAGTAGATATAGGTTTTTGTAATCTGAAAATATAAAAACAGCAAGGTAACTAATGATAAAAGTGAGCGTAAACGGTATTGCAATGCTAGGAAACAAGGCATAGGGTTCATACTTTCACTAGTGCAAGTTCTCTCAACAATAATAACATAGGTAGATCTATTGGAAATATGCCCTAGAGTCAATAATAAAATGGTTATTATTATATTTCCATGTTCATGATAATTGTCTATTGTTCATGCTATAATTGTATTGATCGGAAACCGTAATACATGTGTGAATACATAGACCACACCATCTCCCTAGTGAGCCTCTAGTTGACTAGCTCGTTGATCAACATACAGTCATGGTTTCCTGACTATGGACATTGGATGTCATTGATAACGGGATCACATCATTAGGAAAATGATGTGATGGACAAGACCCAATCCTAAGCATAGCACAAGATCATGTAGTTCGTTTGCTAGAGCTTTTCTAATGTCAAGTATCATTTCCTTAGACCATGAGATTGTGTAACTCCCGGATACCGTAGGAGTGCTTTGGGTGTACCAAATGTCACAACGTAACTGGGTGACTACAAAGGTGCTCTACAGGTATCTCCGAAAGTGTCTGTTGGGTTTGCATGAATCGAGACTGGGATTTGTCACTCCGTATGGCGGAGAGGTATCTCTGGGCCCACTCGGTAATGCATCATCATAATGAGCTCAAAGTGATCAAGTGGTTGGTCATGGGATCATGCATTACGGAATGAGTAAAGTGACTTGCTGGTAACGAGATTGAACGAGGTATTGGGATACCGACGATCGAATCTCGGGCAAGTAACGTACCGATTGACAAAGGGAATTGTATACGGGATTGCTTGAATACTCGACATCGTGGTTCATCCGATAAGATCATCATGGATCATGTGGGGGCCAACATGGGTATCCAGATCCCCTGTTGGTTATTGGCTAGAGAGCTGTCTCGGTCATGTCTGCATGATTCCCGAACCCGTAGGGTCTACACACTTAAGGTTCGATGACGCTAGGGTTATTAGGAAGATTTGTATGTGATTACTGAATGTTTTTTGGAGTCCCGGATGAGATGCCGGACATCACGAGGAGTTCCGGAATGGTCCAGAGGTGAAGATTTATATATGGGAAGTTGTCATACGGTCACCGGAAATAATCGGGGGCATACCGGTATTGTACCAGGGCCACCGGAGGGGTTCCGGGGGTCCACCGGGACGGGCCACCTGTCCCGGAGGGCCTCATGGGATGTAGAGGGAAGAGAACCAGCCCCTTGGAGGGTTGGGCGCCACCCCCCCTTGGGCCCATGCGCCTAGGGTTGGGGGGGGGGGACCCTAAAGGGGACGCCCCCTTGTTTGGGGGGCAAGCCCCCTCCCCTTGGCCGCCGCCCCCCCTCTAGATCTCATCTAGAGGGGCCCGGCCCCCTTCCCCCTTCTCCCTATAAGTAGAGGGGCGAGGGGAGGGCTGCCACACCACATCCAAGGTGCAGCCCCTCCCCTCCCCAACACCTCTCCTCCTCCGCAAGAGCTTGGCAAAGCCCTGCCAGAGAACTACCGCTCCATCACCACCACGCCGTCGTGCTGCTGCTGGAGCCCTCTTCCTCAACATCTCCCTCCTCCTTGCTGGATCAAGGCGCGGGAGATGTCACCGGGATTCATGTGTGTTGAACGCGGAGGTGCTGTTGTTCGGTGCTTAGATCGGAGTCCACCGCGATCTAAATCGCTTCGAGTACGACTCCTTCATCCACGTTCTTGCAACGCTTCCGACTCACGATCTTCAAGGGTATGGAGATGCACTCTCCTCTCTCTCGTTGCTAGTTACTCCATAGACTGATCTTGGTGATGCGTAGAATTTTTTTAATTTCTGCAACGATCCCCAACAGTGGCATCATGTGCTAGGTCTATGCGTAGTTTCTATGCATGAGTAGAACACAAGTTTCTTGTGGGCGTCGATATTGTCAATTTACTTGCCACTACTAGTCTTATCTTGTTTCAGCGGCATCGTGGGATGAAGCGGCCTAGACCGACCTTACACGTACGCTTACCTGAGACAGGTTCCACCGACTGACATGCACTAGTTGCATAAGGTGGCTAGCGGGTGTCTGTCTCTCCCACTTTAGTCGGATCGGATTTGATGAAAAGGGTCCTTATGAAGGGTAAATAGAAATTGGCATATCTGTAGGACCTTGAAGTATGTCTAGAGGGGGGGTGATTAGACTACTTGACCAATTAAAAACTTAACCTTTTCCCAATTTTAGACTTTGGCAGATTTTAGCTATCTTTGGACAAGTAAAGCAATCTGCACACAATTCAAGCAAGCATGCAAAGAGTATATGAGCAGCAGAAATTAAAGCATGCAACTTGCAAGAATGTAAAGGGAAGGGTTTGTTCTGATGGCTCTCTCCACGAATGAAGAGGAGGTGGAGGGGTATATATAGCCTCCACACAAAATCTAACCGTTACACACAATTTACCAATCTCGGTGGGACCGAATCAACAAACTCGGTCGGACCGATTTAGTAAACCTAGTGACCGTTAGGGTTTTTGGTGGGACCGACATGCAACTCGGTGAGACCGATATGGTTAGGGTTAGGGCATAACGTAATCTCGGTGAGACCGATTACACAAACTCGGTGAGACCGATTTTGGTAATTAGCTAACCAGAGAGTTGGTCAGGTAAACTCGGTGGGACCGATTCACTCTTTTCGGTGAGACCAAAGTGTTACGAAAGGGAAACAGAGAGTTTACATTGCAATATCAGTGGGACCGATCGCTCACTTCGGTTAGACCGAAACGTTACGAAGGGAAACAGAGAGATTACAATCCCATCTCGGTGAGACCGAGATCCCTATCGGTAAGACCGATTTGCCTAGGGTTTGTGGCAGTGGCTATGACATTTGAACTCGGTGGCGCCGGATAGAAAGAATCAGTAGGACCGATTTTGACTTTGAGTTTAGGTCATATGTGGATGTGAGAAAGTAGTTGAGGGGTTTTGGAGCATATCACTAAGCACTTGAAGCAAGAGGCTCATTAAGCAACACCTCATCCCTCCTTGATAGTATTGGCTTTTCCTATAGACTCAATGTGATCTTGGATCACTAAAATGTAAAATGTAGAGTCTTGAGCTTTTGAGCTTGAGCCAATCCTTTGTCCTTAATATTTTGAGGGATCCACTTTCATCATCCATGCCATGCCATTCATTGAGCTTTCCTGAAATATTTGTCTTGGAATAGCATTAGCTCAATGAGCTATATGTTGTTATGAATTACCAAAACCACCTAGGGATAGTTGCACTTTCAATCTCCCCCTTTTTGGTAATTGATGACAACATATAGATCAAAGCTTCGACATATGATAATAAGATTGAAAGACATCGTCGCTTTGAGAAGTATGTGATAAGCAAGAGCTCCCCCTAAATTTGTGCATAGTTTAAGATTTGCTTTGGACTGCAAATGCACAAGGAATTAGGCTCATGGGTTACTCTTCCATGTCACATACATCTTGGTGGAGCGCTCAAAATAATAAAGATTGAATACATGCACTCGTCACCAAGCAAAGCGAATGATCATATAAGGATAGGTAAGATAATATCATTTAACAAGCATAAGTGCAGCTTATGATCAAACACATGATCATCAATGTCTCACAGATAATATCATAGTATCTCAAGCAATCAAAAGCAAAACAAAGTTTAACCACCAAAGCAAGAGAGAACAAAAAGCAACACTCTCTCTCGAAGCCTATGATCTATACATTTTTCTCCCCCTTTGGCAACAAGTTACCAAAAAGTTCATAGAAAATGCATAGTACTAGATCGACTCTCAGGCTTGATCTTCAGGTGGTGGAGTGGATAGAACGCCAAGGACGAAAGCATCAGTTGATGTAGATGGAGCTGGAGGTGTGGGTGCTGAAGCTGGTTGCACTGGAGCTATAGGAGCTGTAGCTGGTGCAGATGAAGTGGCTCTGGTGCCTGTCACTAGCACTGCAGCTGATCTCTAAGCTCTAGGCACTCTGGCAAATGCATCTGTGGTTGTCTTGCCCTTCCTCTCCTCCATGTCATCCTGAAGCTGCTCAACAACAGACTGGATCTCAGTCACCTTTACATCTAAATTGTAGAACTTTTGCTCCATGATCCTCTCCAGGCTCTCCTGGTTTTGAGTCAAGGTGGCCAGCCCCTTCTCAATCCTCAGAGTGGATGCAATCAAGTAGCCTAGTTGATCCTGTTTGCTTTTCAGAAAGTACTGAGATGCCTCTTCCATTGTTGGCATCTTGGTAGCCTTCTCTGTCCTTGCCTTCTCCTTCTTTGCTTGAGCATGCAAGAAGATGGTTCATTCTCATTCATAACCACTTGGTTGTCCTCAAATTCTGGATAGATAGCAAAATGTTCCTTTTCCAGCAAGTATATGCCTGTGCCCATCTTGGAGTTAATCAGCTCTTGAATCTGTGGGGCATACCCACAAGTTCTCTTCTGGTCTGCTGTTGTCCTCTTGATAGTCTCACCAATGAGGCTCATGACCTTGAATTTCTGTGGCACATCAAACAAGTGTAGCAAGTTAATTGCATGGCCTCTTATCATGTTGTGGTCACCTGACTTGGGCAATAGAGTATGCCTTAGGATCCAGTTGATCGTTGGGAGTCATGACAGAAGATAATGTACATATCCAAATTTATGTGTCTCAACTGCAGCATCTGGGATCTCCTTGTACATATGAGCCACGGAATTGTGACCCATCTTCTTCTTGGCATAGACATCCAAGTCATCTTCCTGCTCCTTGGGTGCATTGATCAGATTTGCCCATTCTTCAATAGTGGATTGGTACCTTGTACCTTCAGACATCCACACTATCCTGCCATCTGGGTAGAAATGTGCTGTGGAGTAGAATTGCATAATGAGCTCATCATTGCACTTTGTGAGCTTCTGCCCAACAAAGTCTGCAACTCCACAAGCAATGAAACTGTCTTGCACTCCAGGATAGTGTTCCTCATTCTCCTTCATGTAGGTCCAGTCGACCCACCTCATGTCACAAACTATAGGCTTCTTGTCCAACAACACTGTCTCATAGAAATCCTGCTGTTCCTTAGTGTGGAACCTATAGTCAACAACAGTCCTTCTTCCGATAGCATAGGGATCAGACAACCTCCACTCTCTGAGTCCTGCATCCTTTCTCGACTTCATGTTCTCAGCCACAGGATGAGCATCATTGTGGTCTGGAATCTTTGGTTCCAGCTTTCTCAACACATGCTCTTCATCTTCTTCTTCCTCAACATTAGTTTCAGGCACTGGGGCCTTGTTCTTCTCAGCAGCTGGTATACTCCTAGCGTTCCTCTTTGGTGCATTCTTGGGCTTGGAGGCAGCTTTGGGTGCTTCTTTGGGCTTTGATGTTGCAGCCCCTGATCTTATAGCATCACCCATCAGCTTTTGTGCCTTGGGTGCTGGTGCAGCAACCTCTTCTTCCTCTTCCTCAGAGTCTCTCCTCATAGAGGGATTGCCAAGAACTTTGGCAGTGGTGGTTCTGACTCTCTTCTTCTTCTTGTCTTGACCAGCAGCCTCATCTTCTGACTCAATAGTAAACTTCCTTGTTTCTCCAGTGGCAACCTTCCTGGGTTTGGAAGTGGGAATCCTTCTTGCAGGTGCCTTTTTCTGCACAACTGGCTTAGAGGCTGCAGCTGAACCATATTCTTTCTTGACCACCTTCTTCTTGGAAGTGGCCTCATCCTCTACTGCCACATAATCCTCATCCTCAGAGTCTGAGGTTCTTTTCTTCCTTCTCCTGGTGGCAGCTTTGGGCAAATTGCTAGGAGTGCTTCTGCTGCCATCATCTGAAGTGCTAGAGGGACTAGTGCCCTCACTCATGTGAATCTGCTCTTCTTCCCTGTTCTGACTATCACTTTGGTCTGACATGATGCAAACACTGACTACTGACCCTATGAATAGTTATAGATGACATAGAGTGGATGAGCATCACAAAATGCAGAGATTTTTGCAAAAGAATGATTTAAAAACTTAGTTTTAGTTTTCCACAGAAAGCATTTCGGATCAACCGATTTTCAAACTCGGTGATACCGAAGCAGTTTTGGAACCTAAACTAGGGAACTCGGTCAGACCGAGTCACAGTTCGGTGGCACCGAGACTGCCAGGGTTTCACAAAGTTCTAAAATCGGTCACACCGATTAGCAATTCTCGGTCAGACCGAGAGTTACTAGTGCAATGGCGTTAGCCGAATCGGTGGGACCGAGTTTTTCAACTCGGTGGGTCCGAGATATTTTCGGCGGAAACCTAACCCTAAATTTTTAAATTGCATCTATTCTAAGGATTGTTTTGACTGGATAGAGGTGTTTCAATCGTGGCAAGAATCATAATGAAAACAATATGATGAGAATCAGACGAGGCTAACACTGTGATCGAGTTCCTACCCTAGTTCGGCGATGAACTCACTACGACGGCGATGAAATCCGATGACGGCGGCGGAGACCAGCGACAGGAGGCGGCTGGCGACGAAGTCGATGATCCGGAGACCTAGAAGGCAGGGCGAGCTATGCGCGGGCGAAGAGGTTTGGAGAAAGTTTTCCAAATTTTTGCCTGTGTGAATATATAGCCCGACACTTTCAGTGTGACCGAGTGGAACGACTCGGTGGCACCGAGATGCATAACTGCTGATTCTGAGAACTCGGTGTGACCAAAAAGTTCAAATCGGTTGCACCGAGATTGAAAACCTAGATCGACTTAGTGATCTCGATATGACCGAAATGGAAGAATCGGTCAGACCGGAAAGCACAAAGAAGTTTTGGAAGTTTAAGTCTATGACGAATCGGGGACTCCGAGTGCTCCTCACACAGAGTGGTTCGAATCTAACTTGATCAAATTTTGTGATGTAGCATGAATAGAGTTTGAGACGAGAAAAGCATAGATAGCTAGAGAAGGTTCTTAGGCATTCTTGTCCATCCACTTGGCAAAAGGAAAAAGAAACCAATCAATCAAAACAACAAGTGGATGTCCTCGAATGAGTAAAATATGCAACCAACATGCTCACACAATAAAATGGCAAATTAAATATGTGGCAAAGTATGCACAACCAATTTTAGCATCTATCAAACAATTGGCGATGACTAGGTCATCTATACATGAGTATATTGACTTAGGAGTCAAATGAGAACATTTGATCATAGGTCATACTCATCGTTTAAGCACAAGTGGGGTTACCATCTTTACATAAAGCATTGTAGTGTTCACACCATTAGAGTTGCTTTAGCCCAATTCTTAGAGTAAAGCTCCCCCTAGATGTGCGATCCCCCCTAAGAGGGATGAACTAACCTTGTGTTTCGTCGATGATGACTTCGTGTAGGTGTTGAAGATGTAGATGCTCAATGTTGATGTAGATCATTTGGAGCAATCCTTTGGAGAGAGTTGCACTTTCAATACCTACACGGGTAAGTTCCACAAGGAACAAACAAGGATATACATAGACATAGAGTGATGCACGCACACAAGATGATGTCTATGAAAGCATTAGGTTACCTTGTCCCTCGTCTTACCAACAAGAGGGTTTGTGACTCCTTGAACTAGTGCAAGATGTGGAAGTTGATTGCACTTGTCCTCGCTAAAATGATAAGAGTGAAGTATGTTGGCGGAGTCACCCTCAAGAACTCTCTAGTGCTTCTTCTTCGGGATCCACATCATCTTGATGGGAATCCTTGGAGTTGTAGTCGTACTTGATGAAGTAGAACTTGATTTAGTCTTGGGAACCCACTTGACCAAGGCCTTAGGAGCTTCTTCAAATGCATCAATCTCCTCTTGAAGCTTGTCCTTGCCTTTTTGCTTGTGGTCTTGTGGTGGAAGATCATCTTGAGCTTGTGTCCCTTTGAAAGAAGTAGGATCATACTTATCTTGTTGAGGAACAAACTTCGTCTTGGGGTATTGATCTTCTTCCCACTCAACTCCATTGGAATTGAACTTTCGTTCAAAACCAACACCTTGGTTCTTCCGGTGCCTTCCTTGCTTGCGTACAATTTCCTCGAATTGCTTACTCCCGGCAAGGCTCTTGTAAACACCTTTCTCCATAATTCCCTTCAATAAGCTATTTTCTTGCTCAAGTGTAACTTGGCTAAGAGAATCATTAGTGGAATCAAGAGAACTACTAGAAGCAACAACATTGGATTTAGCATGATTATTGTTACTACTAGAGGAAGAATCTTTCGTGTTCTTGTTACTAGACGTGACTTGAGGCATGTAAGTAGATAAGAGTAAACGCTTGGCAATGTAAGAAGAACTTTTCTTGCGAAGATCATCATTGATTGCCTTTAAAAACTCATGTTCTTGCTCAAGGTTGAGCTTTTCAAAGCGTAACTTCTCATGAGTCCTTAAAAGTTCTCGATGATCTCCTAAGATAGTTTCATGAGCTAACTTAAGAGTGTTTAGTTCTTTAGTTAGGAGCTCAATCTTCTCCTTATCATTGTCATTCATTTTATCTTGATTAGCATGATTATTTGACGTTTCATCATAGTATTCATTACTAGAGTTGTCAATAAGTAAATCATCATCACCTAACAAGTCATCTTCATGACTATTAAAATCAACATGCTTGGGGTGTGTTACCTTAGGACCTTTGTCCATGAAGCATCTTCCAATTCCTTCATTTGGTGAATCAAATATGTCATAGGAGTTGGTTGACACAAGTGCTAGACCGGCAACACCTTCATCTTGAGTATATTTGGAGTCGGAGTGATAGCTTCTCTCGGAGTGATTGTTGAAGTCGGAGCCGGATACCCATTCACCAACATGAGCTTGATGTCTTCATTTTGTGTAGCTCTTTGGTGACTAGTCCTTCCTTTCCAAATCCTTGCTTCTCCGTGAGGGTCTTCGTTCATAATGATCATCTCTACTCCTTCTCTCTCTTGGTGGTGATTCTTCTCTTCTACTTCTTCTTTTTGGAGAATCTTCTCTTCTTTTGTAGGGTGTCGTACACTCATTGGAATAGTGTTTGGGTCTCCCACAATTGTAGCAATTGCGCTCTCGACTAGAAGATCTTTTGTTATTGTAGGACCTTGACTTAGAGCTTCTTTCTTTGCTTCTACTCTTGTAGAATTTGTTGAAGTTCTTCACCATTAAGCTCAATTCTTCGTTGAATGTTTGTTTCTCACTTGATGATGTGGGGGCTTCACATGAGGCTTTGTAAGAACCACTTGACTTGTTGTGAAGTTCCTCCTTATCCTTGAGTGACATCTCATGAGCAACAATTCTTCCAATGACTTCCGTTGGCTTGAGATCTTTGTAGTTTGGCATCATTTGGATCATTGTGCACACGGTATCATACTTTCCATCCAATGCTCTTAGGATCTTCTTGATGATGAATCTGTCGGTAATCTCTTCACTTCCTAAGCCGGCAATCTCATTTGTGATAAGAGCAAGCCTAGAGTACATTTCAGCGACACCTTCACCATCCTTCATTTTGAACTTGTCAAGCTGACTTTGGAGCACATCCAACTTGGATTCCTTGACGGAGTCGGTACCTTCATGCATATCAATCAAAGTATCCCAAATTTCCTTTGCATTCTCAAGACGGCTGATTTTGTTCAATTCTTCGGGGTACAAGCCGTTGAAGAGGATATCACAAGCTTGAGCGTTGTATTGTAGCATCTTCAATTCATCCGCGCTAGCTTCACGGTTCGGTTCTCTCCCATCAAAGAATTCACCTTGCAAGCCAATACACACAATAGCCCAAACGGCGGGGTTATGTCCGAGAATATGCATTTTCATCTTATGCTTCCAACTAGCAAAATTAGTGCCATCAAAGTAAGGACCTCTACGGTGATAATTTCCCTCGCTAGACGCCATACTCTCCTAGGTTGTGAAACCAAGGCTATGACAACCAAAAGCTATGGAAGTCAAAGCAAATGGAGACCAAAGCTCTGATACCACTTGTAGGACCTTAAAGTATGTCTAGAGGGGGGGGTGATTAGACTACTTGACCAATTAAAAACTTGACCTTTTCCCAATTTTAGACTTTGGCAGATTTTAGCTATCTTTGGACAAGTCAAGCAATCTTCACACAATTCAAGCAAGCATGCAAAGAGTATATGAGCAGCGGAAATTAAAGCATGCAACTTTCAAGAATGTAAAGGGAAGGGTTTATTCTGATGTCTCTCTCCACGAATGAAGAGGAGGTGGAGGGGTATATATATATAGCCTCCACACAAAATCTAACCGTTACACACAATTTACCAATCTCGGTGGGACCGAATCAACAAACTCGGTCGGACCGCTTTAGTAAACCTAGTGACCGTTAGGGTTTTTGGTGGGACCGACATGCAACTCGGTGTGACCGATATGGTTAGGGTTAGGGCATAACGTAATCTCGATGAGACCGATTACACAAACTCGGTGAGACCGATTTTGGTAATTAGCTAACTAGAGAGTTGGTCCGGTAAACTCGGTGTGACCGATTCGCTCTTTTCGGTGAGACCGAAATGTTACGAAAGGGAAACAGAGAGTTTACATTGCAATCTCGGTGGGACCGATCGCTCACTTTGGTTAGACCGAAACGTTACGAAGGGAAACAGAGAGATTACAATCCCATCTCGGTGAGACCGAGATCCCTATCGGTAAGACCGATTTGCCTAGGGTTTGTGGCAGTGGCTATCACATTTTGAACTCGGTGGCGCCGGATAGAAAGAATCAGTAGGACCGATTTTGACTTTGAGTTTAGGTCATATGTGGATGTGAGAAATTAGTTGAGAGTTTTTGGAGCATATCACTATGCACTTGAAGCAAGAGGCTCATTAAGCAACACCTCATCCCTCCTTGATAGTATTGGCTTTTCCTATAGACTCAATGTGATCTTGGATCACTAAAATGTAAAATGTAGAGTCTTGAGCTTTTGAGCTTGAGCCAATCCTTTGTCCTTCATATTTTGAGGGATCCACTTTCATCATCCATGCCATGCCATTCATTGAGCTTTCCGGAAATATTTGTCTTGGAATAGCATTAGCTCAATGAGCTATATGTTGTTATGAATTACCAAAACCACCTAGGGATAGTTGCACTTTCAATATCACATTGTGGTTTTGGCGTAGGTAAGAAACGTTCTTGCTAAAAACCTATAGCAACCACGTAAAAAAAACTTGCAACAACAATTAGAGGACGTCTAATTTGTTTTTGCAGCATATGCCGTGTGATGTGATATGGCCAAAAGGATGTGATGAGTGATATATATGTGATGTATGAGATTCATCGTGTTCTTGTAATAGGAATCACGACTTGCATGTCGATGAGTATGACAACCGGCAGGAGCCATAGGAGTTGTCTTAATTTATTGTATGACATGCGTGTTAATGAATAACGCCATGTAATTACTTTACTTTATTGCTAAACCGTCAGCCATAGTAGTAGAAGTAATAGTTGGCGAGACAACTTCATGAAGACACGATGATGTAGATCATGATGATGGAGATCATGGTGTCATGCCGGTGACGATGATGATCATAGTGCCCCGAAGATGGAGATCAAAAGGAGCAAAATGATATTGGCCATATCATGTCACTATTTGATTGCATGTGATGTTTATCATGTTTTTGCATCTTATTTGCTTAGAATGACGGTAGCATTAATAAGATGATCCCTTATAATAATTTCAAGAAGGTGTTCCCCCTAACTGTGCGCCGTTGCGAAAGTTTGTTGTTTCGAAGCACCACGTGATGATCGGGTGTGATAGATTCTAACATTCACATACAACGGGTGTAAGCCAGATTTACACATGCAAAAACAGTTAGGTTGACTTGACGAGCCTAGCATGTAGAGACATGGCCTCGTAACACAAGAGACCGAAAGGTCGAACACGAGTCGTATAGAAGATACGATCAATATGAAGGTGTTCACCGATGATGACTAGTCCGTCTCACGTGATGATCGGACACGGCCTAGTTGACTCGGATCGTGTATCACTTAGATGACTAGAGGGATGTCTATCTGAGTGGGAGTTCATTAAATAATTTGATTAGATGAACTTAATTGTCATGACTTAGTCTAAAAATCTTTACAATATGTCTTCTAGATCAAATGGCCCACGCGAATGTTGTCCTCAACTTCAACGCGTTCCTAGAAAAAACCAAGCTGAAAGACAATGGTAGCAACTATATGGACTGGGTCCGGAACTTGAGGATCATCCTCATAGCTGCCAAGAAAGCATATGTCCTTGAAGCACCTGCCCCAGCGAACCAAGATGTTATGAACGCTTGGCAGTCACGTGTTGATGATTACTCCCTGGTTCAGTGCGGCATGCTTTACCGCTTAGAACCGGGGCTCCAAAAGCGTTTCGAACAGCATGGAGCATATGAGATGTTCCAAGAGCTGAGAATGGTTTTCCAAGCTCATGCCCAGGTCGAGAGATATGAAGTCTCCGACAAGTTCTACAGTTGTAAGATGGAGGAAAATAGTTCCGTCAGCGAGCACATACTCATAATGTCAGGGTTGCACAACCGCTTGTCTCAGCTGGGAGTTAATCTCCTGGATGACGCGGTCATTGACAGAATCCTTCAGTCGCTTCCATCGAGCTACAAGAGCTTTGTGATGAACTTCAATATGAAGGGGATGGAGAAAACCATTCCTGAAGTATATTCAATGCTGAAATCAGCGGAGGTGGAAATCAAAAAGGAACATCAAGTGTTGATGGTGAATAAAACCACTAAGTTCAAGAAGGGCAGGGGTAAAAAGGGTTTCAAGAAAGACGGCAAGGGAGGCGCCGCGCCCGGCAAGCAAGCTGCCAGGAAGAAGCCAAAGAATGAACCCAAGCCTGAGACTAAGTGTTTTTATTGCAAGGGAAGTGGTCACTAGAAGCGAAACTTCCCCAAGTACTTAGCGGACAAGAAGGCCGGCAACACCAAAGGTATATGTGATATACATGTTATTGATGTGTACCTTACCAGTACTCGTAGTAGCTCCTGGGTATTTGATACCGGTGCGGTTGCTCATATTTGTAACTCAAAACAGGAGCTGCGGAATAAGCGAAGACTGGCGAAGGACGAGGTGGCGATGCGCGTCGGGAATGGTTCCAAGGTCGATGTGATCGCCGTCGGCACGCTACCTCTACATTTACGTACGGAATTAGTTTTAAACCTCAATAATTGTTATTTTGTGCCAGCTTTGAGCATGAACATTGTATCTGGATCTCGTTTAATACGAGATGGCTACTCATTTAAATTCAAGAATAATGGTTGTTCTATTTATATGAGAGATATGTTTTATGGTCATGCCCCGCTGGTCAATGGTTTATTCTTAATGAATCTCGAACGTGATGTTACACATATTCATAGTGTGAATACCAAAAGATGTAAGGTTGAGAATGATAGTCCCACATACTTGTGGCACTGCCGCCTTGGTCACATTGGTGTCAAACGCATGAAGATGCTCCATGCAGATGGACTTTTGGAGTCTCTTGATTATGAATCATTTGACACGTGTGAACCATGCCTCATGGGCAAAATGACCAAGACTCCATTCTCCGGAAGAATGGAGCGAGCAACCAACTTATTGGAAATCATACATACTGATGTGTGCAGTCCAATGAGCGTTGAGGCACGCGGTGGCTATTGTTATGTTCTCACCCTCACCGATGACTTAAGTAGATATGGGTATGTCTAATTAATGAAACACAAGTCTGAGACCTTTGAAAAGTTCAAGGAATTTCAGAGTGAGGTTGAAAATCAATGTGACAGAAAAATAAAGTTTACGATCAGATCGTGGGGGGGGGGGATATTTAAGTCACAAATTTGGCACACACTTAAGGAAATGTTGAATCATTTCACCACTCACGCCGCCTGGAACACCTCAGCGTAATGGTGTGTCCGTACATCGTAATCGCACTCTATTGGATATGGTGCGATCTATGATGTCTCTTACCGATCTACCGCTCTCATTTTGGGGCTATGCTTTAGAGACTGCCGCATTCACTTTAAATAGGGCTCCGTCGAAATCCGTTGAGACGACACCATATGAATTATGGTTTGGAAAGAAACCCAAGATGTCGTTTCTAAAAGTTTGGGGATACGATGCTTATGTCAAGAAACTTCAACCTGAAAAGCTCGAACCCAAGTCGGAAAAATGCGTCTTCATAGGATACCCTAAGGAAACCATTGGGTATACCTTCTACCTCAGATCTGAAGGCAAGATCTTTGTTGCCAAGAACGGGTCCTTTCTAGAGAAAGAGTTTCTCTCGAAAGAAGTAAGTGGGAGGAAAGTTGAACTTGATGAAGTACTACCTCTTGAAGCGGAAAGTAGCGCAGCTCAGGAAGTTGTTTTTGTGGTGCCTGCACCAGCTAGAGAAGAGGTTAATGATGATGATCAAGGTACTTCGGATCAAGTTACTACTGAACTTCGTAGGTCCACGAGGACACGTTCCACACCAGAATGGTATGGCAACCCCGTCCTGGAAATCATGTTGTTAGACAACGGTGAAACTTCGAACTATGAAGAAGCGATGCCGGGCCCAGATTCCAACAAATGGCTTGAAGCCATGCAATCTGAGATAGGATCCATGTATGAAAACAAAGCATGGACTTTGATAGACTTGCCCGATGATCGGCGAGCGATAGAAAATAAATGGATCTTTAAGAAGAAGACGGACGCGGATGGTAATGTTACCATCTATAAAGCTTGACTTGTCGGTAAGGGTTATCGAGAAGTTCAAGGGGTTGACTATGATGAGACCTTCTCACCCGTAGCGAAGCTTAAGTCCGTCCGAATCATGTTAGCAATTGCCGCATTCTACGATTATGAGATATGGCAAATGAATGTCAAAACGTCATTCCTTAACGGCTTTCTTAAGGAAGAATTGTATATGATGCAGCAGGAAGGTTTTGTCGATCCTAAGAATGCTAACAAGGTATGCAAGCTCCAACGCTCCATCTATGGGCTGGTGCAAGCATCTTGGAGTTGGAACATTCGCTTTGATGAAATGATCAAAGCGTTTGGGTTTATGCAGACTTATGGAGAAGCCTGCATTTACAAGAAAGTGAGTGGGAGCTCTGTAGCATTTCTCATATTAGATGTAGATGACATACTGTTGATGGGAAATGATATAGAACTCTTGGAGAGCATAAAGGCCTACTTGAATAAGTGTTTTTCAATGAAGGACCTTGGAGAAGCTTCTTACATATTAGGCATCAAGATCTATAGAGATAGATCGAGATGCCTCATAGGTCTTTCACAAAGCACATACCTTGATAAGATATTGAAGAAGTTCAATATGGATCAGTCCAAGAAAGGGTCCTTGCCTGTATTGCAAGGTGTGAAATTGAGCTCAGCTCAAAGCCCGACCACGACAGAGGATAGAGAAAAGATGAGTGTCATCCCCTATGCCTCAGCCATAGGGTCTATTGTGTATGCCATGCTGTGTACCAGACCTAATGTAAACCTTGCTGTAAGTTTGGTAGGAAGGTACCAAAGTAATCCCGGCATGGAACACTGGACAACGGTCAAGAATATCTTGAAGTACCTGAAAACGACTAAGGATATGTTTCTCGTTTATGGAGGTGACGAAGAGCTCGTCGTAAAGGGTTACGTCGATGCTAGCTTCGACACAGATCTGGATGACTCCAAGTCACAAACCGGATACGTGTATATTTTGAATGGTGGGGCAGTAAGTTGGTGCAGTTGCAAGCAATGCGTTGTGGCAGGATCTACATGTGAAACGGAGTACATGGCAGCCTTGGAGGCAGCACATGAAGCAATCTGGATAAAGGAGTTCATTACAGACCTAGGAGTTATTCCCAATGCGTTGGGCCCGATGACTCTCTTCTGTGACAACAATGGAGCTATTGCCCTTGCCAAGGAGCCCAGGTTTCACAAGAAGACCAGACACATCAAGCGTCGCTTCAACTCCATTCATGAAAAAGTTCAAGATGCAGACATAGATATTTGTAAAGTGCATACGGATCTGAATGTCGCAGATCCGTTGACTAAACCTCTTCCACGAGCAAAACATGATCAACACCAGAACTCTATGGGTGTTCGATTCATCACAATGTAACTAGATTATTGACTCTAGTGCAAGTGGGAGACTATTGGAAATATGCCCTAGAGGCAATAATAAAATGGTTATTATTATATTTCCTTGTTCATGATAATTGTCTATTGTTCATGCTATAATTGTATTGATCGGAAACCGTAATACATGTGTGAATACATAGACCACACCATGTCCCTAGTGAGCCTCTAGTTGACTAGCTCGTTGATCAACAGATGGTCATGGTTTCCTTACTATGGAGATTGGATGTCATTGATAACGGGATCACATCATTAGGAGAATGATGTGATGGACAAGACCCAATCCTAAGCATAGCACAAGATCGTGTAGTTCGTTTGCTAGAGCTTTTCTAATGTCAAGTATCATTTGCTTAGACGATGAGATTGTGTAACTCCCGGATACCGTAGGAGTGCTTTGGGTGTACCAAACATCACAACATAACTGGGTGACTATAAAGGTGCTCTACAGGTATCTCCGAAAGTGTCTGTTGGGTTAGCACGAATCGAGACTGGGATTTGTCACTCCGTATGATGGAGAGGTATCTCTAGGCCCACTCGGTAATGCATCATCGTAATGAGCTCAAAGTGATCAAGTGGTTGGTCACGGGATAATGCAATACGGATCGAGTAAAGTGACTTGCCGGTAACGAGATTGAACGAGGTATTGGGATATCGACGATCGAATCTCGGGCAAGTAACATACCGATTGACAAAGGGAATTGTATACAGGATTGCTTGCATCCCCGACATCGTGGTTCATCTGATAAGATCATCGTGGAACATGTGGGAGCCAACATGGGTATCCAGATCCCGCTGTTGGTTATTGGCCGGAGAGCTGTCTCGGTCATGTCTGCATGATTCCCGAACCCGCAGGGTCTACACACTTAAGGTTCGATGACGCTAGGGTTATTAGGAAGATTTGTATGTGATTACCAAGTGTTGTTCGGAGTCCCGGATGAGATCCCGGAGGTCACGAGGAGTTCCGGAATGGTCCTGAGGTGAAGATTTATATATGGGAAGTTGTCATACGGTCACCAGAAATATTCGGGGGCATACCGGTATTGTACCGGGGCCACCGGAGGGGTTCCGGGGGGTCCACCGGGAGGGGCCACCTATCCCGGAGGGCCTCATGGGCTGTAGAGGGAAGGGAACCAGCCCCTTGGCGGGCTGGGCGCCACCCCCTTGGGCCCATGCGCTTAGGGTTGGGGGAACCTAATGGGCGCGCCCCCTTGCTTGGGGGGCAAGCCCCCTCCGCTTGGCCGCCGCCCCCTCTAGAGGGGGCCGGCCCCCTTCCCCCTTCTCCATATAAATAGAGGGGCGAGGGGAGGGCTGCCACACCACATCCAAGGCGCAGCCCCTCCCCTCCCCAACACCTCTCCTCCTCCACAAGAGCTTGGCGAAGCCCTGCTGGAGAACTACCGCTCCATCACCACCACGCCGTCGTGCTACTGCTGGAGCCCTCTTCCTCAACCTCTCCCTCATCCTTGCTGGATCAAGGCGCGGGAGATGTCACCGGGCTGCACGTGTTTGAACGCAGAGGTGCCGTTGTTCGGCGCTTAGATCGGAGTCCACCACGATATGAATCGCTTCAAGCACGACTCCTTCATCTAGGTTCTTGCAACGCTTCCGGCTCGCGATCTTCAAGGGTATGAAGATGCACTACCCTCTCTCTCGTTGCTAGTTACTCCATAGATTGATCTTGGTGATGCGTTGAAATTTTTTAGTTTCTGCAACGATCCCCAATAAGATCATATAACAATCCTTCAACATGCAACAAAGAGTCACTCCAAAGCCACTAATAGCGGAGAACAAACGAAGAGATTATGGTAGGGTACAAAACCACCTCAAAGTTATTCTTTCGGATCGATCTATTCAAGAGTTCGTACTAGAATAACACCTTAAGACACAAATCAACCAAAGCCCTAATGTCACCAAGATACTCCATTGTAACCTCAAGTATCCGTGGGCATGATTATACGATATGCATCACACAATCTCAGATTCATCTATTCAACCAACACAAAGTACTTCAAAGAAAGCCCCAAAGTTTCTATCGAAGAGTCAAGACGAAAATGTGTGCCAACCCCTATGCATAGGTTCATGGGCGGAACCCGCAAGTTGATCACCAAAACATACATCAAGTGGCACGTGATATCCCATTGTCACCACAGATAAACACGGCAAGACATACATCAAGTGTTCTCAAATACTTAAAGACTCAATCTGAAAAGATAACTTCAAAGGGAAAACTCAATCCATTACAAGAGAGTAGAGGGGGAGAAACATCATAAGATCCAACTATAATAGCAAAGCTCGTGATACATCAAGATCGTGCCACAGAGTGAACATGAGAGAGAGAGAGAGATCAAACACATAGCTACTGGTATATACCCTTAGCCCTGAGGGTGAACTACTCCCTCCTCATCATGGAGAGCGCCGGGATGATGAAGATGGCCACCGGTGATGGATTCCCCCTTCGGCAGGGTGCCGGAACGGGCTCCTGAGAGGTTTTTGATGGCTACAGAGGCTTGCGGCGGTGGAACTCCCGATCTATCTTTTTTTTCAATGTTTTTGGGTACGTAGGCTTATATAGGCAAAAGAAGTCGGTCGGGGAAGCCTCGAGGGGCCCACGAGAGGGTAGGGCTCGCCCAGGGGGGTGGGCGCGCCCCCTATCTCGTGGCTTCCTTGATGCTTCTCCGGCTTGCACTCCAAGTTTCCTGGGTCATGTTCATTCCAAAAATCACGCTACCGAAGGTTTCATTCCGTTTGGACTCCGTTTGATATTCCTTTTCTTCAAAATACTGAAACAGGCAATAAAACAACAATATGGGCTGGGCCTCCGGTTAATAGGTTAGTCCCAAAAGTAATATAAAAGTGTATAATAAATCCCGTAAACATTCAAAACACATAATAATATAACATGAATGCTTCATAAATTATAGATACGTTGGAGATGTATCAGTCAACTTATTCAAATCAAGTGTACGATATAAAGAGAGAGGCATAACACTAACACCGATTCCAAGATCACATAAAGAAGTTTTAACATAGTTTCCTTTAATGGAGCATGGTATAGTTGGTACTCCTGGATCTCCTAGTTTCTTTGGTATTCCACCTTTAAAAGTATAATTAGCAAGCATGGTGGAAATTTCAGCTTCCTGTACCTTTCTTTTATTTGTAACAATATCTTTTATGTACTTAGCATAAGGATTCATCATAAGCATATCAACCAAATGCATACGCAAAAATATAGGTCTAATCATTTCAGCAAAGCGCTCAAAATCCTCATCATCCTTTTTCTGGGATGGTTTAGGAGGAAAAGGCATGGGTTTCTGAACCCATGGTTCTCTTTCTTTACCGTGCTTCCTAGCAATGAAGTCTCTCTTATCATAATGTTGATTATTTGATTGTGGGTTATCAAGATCAACAGCAGGTTCAACCTCTACATTATTATTATCGCTAGGTTGAGCATCAACATGAACATCATCATTAACATCATCACTGGGTTCATGTTCATTACCAGATTGTGTTTCAGCATCAGAATAGAAATATAATTGGGATTCTCAGGTGTGTCAACAACAGGTTCACTAGAAGCATGCAAAGTCCTATCATTTTTCTTCTTCTTCTTTTTAGAAGGACTAGGTGCATCAACATTATTTCTCTGAGAATCTTTCTTAATTCTCTTAGGGTGGCCCTCAGGATACAAAGGTTCCTGAGTCATTCTACCACCTCTAGTCACAACTCTAACAACATTATCATTTTTCTTATTACTTAATTCACTGAGCAATTCATTTTGTGCTTTAAGCACTTGTTCTGCTTGAGTGATAACCATGGAAGCATGTTTACTAATAAGTTTAAGTTCACCTTTAACTCTAGACATATAATCACTCAAGTGTTCAATCATATAAGCATTGCATTTCAATTGTCTACCAACATAAGCATTGAAGTTTTCTTATTTAACAATAAAAATATCAAACTCATCCAAGCATTGACTAGCAGACTTATAACGAGGAATATCACCTTCATCAAATCTATAGAGAGAATTTAGCTTTACTACCTGTGTCGGGTTATCAAGACCATGTATTTCTTCAATAGGCGCTAAATTCTTAACATCTTCAGCTTTAATACCCTTTTTTCATAGATTTCTTTGCCTCTTGCATATTTTCAGGACTGAGAAATAGAATACCCCTTTTCTTCGGAGTTGGCCTAGGAGTTGGTTCAGGAAGTGTCCAATTGTTTTCATTAGTCAACATATTATTCAATAATAATTCAGCTTGATCAATAGTTCTTTCCCTGAAAACACAACCAGCACATCTATCCAGGTGGTCTCTGGAAGCATCAATTAGTCCATTATAAAAGATATCAAGTACTTCATTTTTCTTGAGAGGATGATCAGGCAAGGCATTAAGTAATTGGAGAAGCCTCCCCCAAGCTTGTGGGAGACTCTCTTCTTCAATTTGCACAAAATTATATATTTCCCTTAAAGCAGCTTGTTTCTTATGAGCGGGGAAATATTTAAAGCAGAAAAGTAATAAATCATATCCTAGGGACTACGCACACAACCAGGATCAAGAGAATTAAACCATATTTTAGCATCACCCTTTAATGAGAATGGAAATAACTTAAGGATATAGTAGTAACAAATTTTTTCCTCGTAAGTGAATAGGGTGGCTATATAATTCAATTTAGTAAGATGTGCCACAACAGTTTCAGATTCATAGCCATAAAAAGGATCAGATTCAACCAAAGTAATTATCTCAGAATCGACAGAGGAATCATAATCCTTATTAGTAATACAGATATGTGAAGTAGCAAAAGCAGGGTCATATTTCATTCTAGCATTCAGAGATTTTTCTTTCAGCTTAGCTAATAATTTCTTAAGATCATATCTATCATTGCAAGCAAGAAAATCTCTAGCAGTTTCTTCATTCATAACATAACCCTCAGGCACAACAGGCAATTCATATCTAGGGGGAGAATCTTCATCATAACTTTCATCAGTATTATAAGTTTCAATAATTTCATTCTCTCTAGCCCTAGCAAGTTGTTCATCAAGAAATTCACCTAATGGTACAATATTATCAAGCATAGAAGTAGTTTCATCATAAGCATCACGCATAGCAGAAGTGGCATCATCAATAACATGTGACAAATCAGAATTGATAGCAGAAGCAGGTTTAGGTGTCGCAAGTTTACTCAAAATAGAAGGAGAATCAAGTGCAGAGCTAGATGGAAGTTCCTTACCTCCCCTCGTAGTTGAGGGATAAATCTTGGTTTTCTCGTCTTTCAAGTTCCTCATAGTGATCAGCAAATATAAATCCCAAGTGACTCAAAGAATAGAGCTATGCTCCCCGGCAACGGTGCCAGAAAATAGTCTTGATAACCCACAAGTATAGGGGATCGCAACAGTTTTTGAGGGTAGAGTATTCAACCCAAATTTATTAATTCTACACAAGGGGAGCCAAAGAATATTCTCAAGTATTAGCAGTTGAGTTGTCAATTCAACCAGACATGGAAAACTTAATATCTGCAACAAAGTATTTAGTAGCAAAGTAATATGGAAGTAACGGTAATAGTGGCAAAAGTAACAGTAGCAGTTTTGTAGTAATTGTAATAGAGACAACGGTAAAGTAACTAAGCAAAGATCAATAGGTGAAAAGCTCGTAGGCATTGGATCACTGATGGATAATTATGTCGGATGTGATTCCTCATGCAATAGTTATAACATAGGGTGACACAGAACTAGCTCCAGTTCATCAATGTAATGTAGGCATGTATTCCGAATATAGTCATACGTGCTTATGGAAAAGAACTTGCATGACATCTTTTGTCCTACCCTCCCGTGGCAGCGGGGTCCTATTGGAAACTAAGGGATATTAAGGCCTCCTTTTAATAGAGTACCGGACCAAAGCATTAACACTTGGTGAATACATGAACTCCTCAAACTACGGTCATTGCTGGGAGTGGTCCCGATTATTGTCACTTCGGGGTTGCCGGATCATAACACATAGTAGGTGAATATTGACTAGCAAAATAGGATCAAGAAGTCACATATATTCATGAAAACATAATAGGCTCAGATCTGAAATCATGGCACTCGGGCCCTGGTGACAAGCATTAAGCATAGGAAAGTCATAGCAACATCAATCTTAGAACATAATGGATACTAGGGATCAAACCCTAACAAAACTAACTCGATTACATGGTAAATCTCATCCAACCCATCACCGTCCAGCAAGCCTACGACGGAATTACTCACGCACGGCGGTGAGCATAATGAAATTGGTGATGCCAGATGGTTGATGATGATGACGGCGACTGATTCCCTTCTCAAGAGCCCCGAACGGACTCCAGATCAACCCTCCCGAGAAAGATTAGGGCTTGGCGGCGGCTCCGTATCATAAAACATGATGAGTCTTTCTCTCTGTTCTTTTTCTCCCCGAACGTGAATATATGAAGTTGGAGTTGAGGTCGATGGAGCCTCAGGAGGCCCACGAGATAGGGGGCGCGCCCGGGGGGCGCGCCCACCCTCTTGGACAGGGTGTGGCCCCCTGGTCTTGATTCTTTTGCCAGTATTTTTTATTAATTCCAAAAATATTCTCCGTAAAGTTTCAGGTCATTCCAAGAACTTCTATTTCTGCACAAAAATAACACCATGGCAATTCTGCTGAAAACAACGTCAGTCCGGGTTAGTTCCATTCAAATCATGCAAGTTAGAGTCCAAAACAAGGGCAAAAGTGTTTGGAAAAGTAGATACGATGGAGACGTATCAACTCCCCCAAGCTTAAACCTTTGCTTGTCCTCAAGCGATTCAGCTGACAAACTGAAAGTGATAAAGAAAAACTTTTACAAACTCTGTTTGCTCTTGTTGTTGCAAATATGTAAAGCCAGCATTCAAGTTTTCAGCAAAGATTATGAACTAACCATATTCACAATAACATCTAGGTCTCAAATTTACTCATATCAATGGCATAATCAACTAGCGAGCAATAATAATAAATCTCGGATGACAACACTTTCTGAAAACAATCATAATATGACATAACAAGATGGTATCTCGCTAGCCCTTTCTGAGACTGCAAAACATAAATGCAGAGCACCTCTGAAGATCAAGGACTGACTGGACATTGTAATTCATGGTAAAAGAGATCCAATCATAGTTATACTCAATATAAATTAATAGTAATGCATGAAAATGATAGCGGTGCTCTCCAACTGGTGCTTTTTAATAAGAGTATGATGACTCAACGTAAAAGTAAATAGATAGGCCCTTCATAGAGGGAAGCATGGATTTGCAGAGGTGCTAGAGCTCAAGTTTTGAAACAGAGATAAATAATATTTTTGGCGGCATATTTTCATTGTCAACATAACAATCAAGAGATATCGATATCTTCCATGCTACACACATTATAGGCGGTTCCCAAACAGAATGGTAAAGTTTATACTCCCCCACCACCAACAAGCATCAATCCATAGCTTGCCCGAAACAATGGGTGCCTCCAACTAACAACAATCATGGGGGAGTTTTGTTTGCAATTATTTTGATTTGAGCATGGGACTGGGCATCCCGGTTACCGACCATTTTCTCGTGAGTGAGGAGCGGAGTCCACTCCTCGTGAGAATAACCCACCTAGCATGGAAGATATAGATAGCCCTAGTTGATACATGAGCTGTTCGAGCATACAAAACAGAATTTCATTTGAAGGTTTGGAGTTTGGCACATACAAATTTACTTGGAATGACAGGTAAATACCGCATAGGAAGGTATGGTGGAGTCATATGGAATAACTTTGGGGTTTATGGATGCACAAGCAATATTCCCGCTTAGTACAAGTGAAGGCTAGAAAGAGACTGGGAAGCGACCAACTAGAGAGCGACAACAGTCATGAACATGCATTAAGATTAATCAACAATGAGTGCAAGCATGAGTAGGATATAAATCACTGGACGTTACTACAACATACAAGGAATATGATGGCTCTGGGATTGCTTTCTCTCAGGGAGGCGAGAAAGAATCTCTGGTCATTACTACAACATACATGCTACTTATATTATGCTAATCTGCAATCTTTTAATGCTGCAAGATGCTTCAAGATTCTAGTCTTCGATAGGCTAGGCTTTCCCTTCTCTTTTGGCATTTCTGCAGTTCAGTCCAAAGATATAGCCCCATTCCTTTTATACTGATGCATCCTTAGTTTAGATCTGATGTAAGTCTTGCGAGTACTATGGATGAGTACGCATGATTGCTTTGCTACCTCTTTTCCTCTATATCCGATTGCTGCGATCAGATGACGGATCCCAGGAGCCAGATGCCACCACCGATGACTACTACTACCCCGAGGGTGCCTACTAATACGTGGAGGCCGCCGACAACCAAGAGTTGCTACTTCCTGAGCTTGCGTTGGTTTGTCCCTTGAAGAGGAAAGGGCGATGAAGCAAAGTAGAGATAAGTATTTCCCTCAGTTTGAGAACCAAGGTATCAATCCAGTAGGAGGTAAACGCAAGTCTCCAATCGATGCACCTGCACAAACAATCAAACACTTGCACCCAATGCGATAAAGGGTTTGTCAATCCCTTCACGGTCACTTGCAAGGATGAGATCTGATAGAGATAGATATAAAAGATTACTTAACCGTAAAACAAAATAAAAGTAAATAAATTGCAGCAAGGTATTTTTGGGTTTTTTGGTTTATAGATCTGAAAATATACGATGGGAAATAGACACGGGGCCATAGGTTTCACTAGAGGCTTCTCTCTTGAAAGAAAACATGCAGTGGGTGAACAAACTACTGTCGACCAATTGATAGAATAGCACAAAGTTATGACGGTATCCAAGGCAATGATTATGTATATAGGCATCACGTCTGTGTCAAGTAGACCGACTCCTGCCTACATCTACTACTATTACTCCACACATCGACTGCTGTCCACTATGCATCTATAATATTTAGTTCATAAGAACGGAGTAATGCCTTAAGTAAGATGGCATGATGTAGAGGGATAAACTCAAGCGATATGATGAAAACCCCATCTTTTTATCCTTGATGGCAACAATACAAATACGTGCCTCGCTACCCCTACTTTGTCACTGGGTGAGGACACCACAAGATTGAACCCAAAACTAAGCACCCCTCCCATTGCAAGAAATACCAATCTAGTTGGCCAAACCAAACCGATAATTCAAGGAGAAATACAAAGATATCAAATCATGCATATAAGAATTCAGAGAAGATTCAAATAATATTCATAGATAATCTGTTCATAAATCAACAATTTCATCGGATCTCGACAAACACACCGCAGTCGGATAGAACTCCAAGAACATCGAGGAGAACATGGTCTTGAAGATTATAGAGAGAGAAGAAGCCATCTAGCTACTAGCTATGGACCCGTAGGTCTGAGGTAAACTAATCACGCTTCATCGGAAGGGCAATAGGGTTGATGTAGATGCCCTCCGTGATTGAATCCCCCTCCGGCAGATTGCCAAAAAAGCCCCAAGATGGGATCTCATGGGAACAGAGGCTTACGGCGGTGGAAAATTATTTTTGTCGACGCTTCTAGTGGTTTTGGAATATTTGGGAATTTATAGGCCAAAGAATAGGGTTAGTGGAGCTCCGAGGGACCCACAAGGCAGGGGGCGCCCCCCTGGGGCACGCCTTGCACCCTTGCCGTCGCCTCAGGACTCCTTTTCCTTGGTCTACAAGTCCTACGTGTGTCTTATGGTCCAAGAAAAATCATCGTAAAGTTTTACTCCGTTTGATATTCCTTTTCTACGAAAGTCAAAAACAAGGAAAAAAACAGAAACTGGCACTGGGCTCTGGGTTAATAGGTTAGTCCCAAAAATAATATAAAATAGCATATTAATTCATATAAAACATCCAAAATAGATAATATAATTGCATGGAACAATCAAATATTATATATACGCTAGAGACATATCAAGCATCCCCAAGCTTAATTCCTGCTCGTCCTCGAGTACGTAATGATAAAAACAGAATTTTTGATGTGGAATGCTACCTAACATATTTATCCATGTAATTTTCTTTATTGTGGCATGAATATTCAGATCCACATGATTCAAAATAAAAGTTTAATATTGACATAAAAACGATAATACTTCAAGCATACTAATAAAACAATCATGTCTTCTCAAAATAACATGGCCAAAGAAAGTTATCCCTACAAAATCATATAGTCTAGCTATGCTGCATCTTCATCACACAAAGTATTAAATCATGCACAACCCCGATGACAAGCCAAGCAATTGTTTCATACTATTGATGTTCTCAAACTTTTTCAACTTTCACGTAGTACATGAGCATGAGCCATGGATATAACACTATGGGAGGAATAGAATATGGTGGTTGTGGAGAATACAAAAAGGAAGGAGATAGACTCACATCAACTAGGCGTATCAACGGGCTATGGAGATGTCTGTCAATAGATATCAATGTGAGCGAGTAGGGATTGCCATGCAACGGATGCACTAGATCTATAAGTGTATGAAAGCTCAAAACAAACTAAGTGGGTGTGCTTCCAACTCGCTTGCTCACGAATACCTAGGGCAATTTGAGGAAGTCCATTATTGGAATATACAAGCCAAGTTCTATAATAAAAAATTCCCACTAGTATATGAAAGTGACAATATAGGAGACTCTCTACCATGAAGATCATGGTGCTACTTTGAAGCACAAGTGTGGAAAAAGGATAGTAACATTGTCCCCTCTCTCTTATTCCTCATTTTTTCTTTTTTCTTTTTGGTGGGTTCTATGGCCTCTTTGTTTTATTCGGGCTTCTTTGGCCTCTTTTATTTCTCATAAAGTCTAGAGACTCATCCTAACTTGTGAGGGAATCATAGCTTCCATCAACCTTTCCTCACATGGGACAATGCTCTAATAATGATGATCATCACACTTTTATTTACTTACAACTCAGGAATTACAAATCGAAACTTAGAACGAAATCTAACGGTGGAAGTTGCATGGCAATATATCTCAGAATGTCTATGGAAATGCTATAATAGGTAGGTATGGTGGCTGTTTTGAGGAAGGTATATGGTGGGTTTAATGCATCGACGAGGATTGCGCGGTACTAGAGAGACTAGCAAAGGTGGAAGGGTGAGAGTGCGTATATGATAACCCGCAAGTATACGAGATCAATTGTAGCCTCTTTCGATAAGTAAGAGTGTCAAACCCAACAAGGAGCTAAAGTTAGAACAAATATTCCCTCAAGTTCTATCGACCACCGATACAACTCTACGCACGCTTGACGTTCGCTTTACCTAGAACAAGTATGAAACTAGAAGTACTTTGTATGTGTGATAGGATAGGTTTGCAAGATAATAAAGAGCACGTAAATAAAAGCTAGGGGATATTTAGATAAATAATCAATAAAGTAAATATAGCGAGTGTGGAAAAGTGGTGGTGGGATTTGTGAAATTGTCCCTAAGCAATTGACTACGTTACTAGACCGGTAATCACTATTGCAATTCTATTTGAGGGAGAGGCATAAGCTAACATACTTTCTCTTCTTGGATCATATGCACTTGTGATTGGAACTCTAGCAAGCATCTGCAACTACTAAAGATCATTAAGGTAAAACCCAACCATAGCATTAAAGTATCAAGTCCCCTTTATCCCATAGGCAAACAACCTACTTACTCGGGTCTGTGCTTCTGTCACTCACGCCACCCACCATAAGCAAATCATGAACATATTGCAAACCCCATAGCGGGAATCCCTCATGCTTGCGCGACACGGAGGGCACAATAGGACAACAACAATAATAAAACATGCAATTCAAACCAATCATAGCAATTCATCAATCACTGGTAGGACAACGAAAGTCTACTCAAATATCATAGGATGGCAACACATCATTGGATAATAATATGAAGCATAAAGCACCATGTTCAAGTAGAGGGTACAGCGGGTTGCGGGAGAGTGGACCGCTGAATATAGATGGGGGAAGGTGATGGAGATGTTGGTGGAGATGATGGAGGTGTTGGTGTAGATTGCGGTGATGATGATGGCCCCGGCGGCGTTCCGGCGCCACCGGAAGCAAGGGGGAGAGAGCCCCCCTTCTTCTTCTTCTTCCTTGACCTCCTCCCTAGATGGGAGAAGGGTTCCCCTCTGGTCCTTGGCTCCCATGGCGTGGGAGGGGCGAGAGCCCCTCTGTGATTGGATCTGTCTCTCTGTCTTTCTCTGTTTCTGTGTTCTGGAATTCTGCCCTGGCACCGTTTCTTTTATATCCGAAGATTCGTAACTCCGATTGGATCGAAACCTTCGCCCAGATCTTTTTCAAAAAAATAGCTTTCTTGCGGCCAAAGAAGGGCATCAACCGCCTTACGAGGGGCCCAGGAGGGTGGGGGCACACCTACCTAGAGTGGGCATGGGCCCCTGTCTCGTGGCCACCTCGGGCACCGTCTCGCGTTGATTTTACTTCCCAAAAATCACAAATATTCCAAAATAATTCTCCGTCCGTTTTTATCCCGTTTGGACTCCGTTTGATATGGGGTTTCATGAAACATAAAACATGCAATGATAGGAACTGCACTGGGCCTTTGGATCAATATGTTAGTCCCAAAAAATAGTATAAAAAGTTGCCAAAAGTATATGGAAGTTGTAGAATATTGGCATGGAACAATCAAAAATTATAGATACGACGGAGACGTATCGGCATCCCCAAGCTTAGTTCCTGCTCGTCCTCGAGTAGGTAAATGATAAAAAAGATAATTTTTGATGTGGAATGCTACCTAGCATAATCTTGATCATATGTCTAATCATGGCATGAATATTAATACACGAGTGATTCAAAGCAATAGTCTATCATTTGACATAAAAACAATAATACTTAGGGGATCCCAACAAACAATCATGTCTTTCAAAATATCAATGCTTCCAGAACGTTATACCTACAAAATCGTATAGTCTTGTATGCTCCCTTTTCTTAACACAAGGTACCCCTCATGCCTATCCCGGTGTCAGCCAAGCAATTGTTTCATACTTTAGTATTCTCAAACTTTTTCAACTCTCACACAATACATGAGCGTGAGCCATGGATATAGCACTATGGGTGGAATAGAATATGATGGTGGAGGTTATGTGGAGAAGACAAAAAGGGAGAAAGTCTCACATCGACGTGGCTAATCAATGGGCTATGGAGATGCCCATCAATTGATGTCAATGCGAGGAGTAGGGATTGCCATGCAACGGATGCACTAGAGCTATAAGTGTATGAAAGCTCAAACTGAAAACTAAGTGGGTGTGCAACCAACTTGCTTGCTCATGAAGACCTAGGGCATTTGAGGAAACCCATCGTTGGAATATACAAGCCAGGTTCTATAATGAAAATTCCCACTAGTATATGAAAGTAATAACATAGGAGACTCTCTATATGAAGAACATGGTGCTACTTTGAAGCACAAGTGTGGGAAAAGGATAGTAACATTGCCCCTTTTCTTTTCTTCTTTTTTTTTCTCTTTTTTTTCTTATTTTTTTGGGTGGGCTTCTTTGGCTCCTTTTTTATTTAGGCTTCTTTGGCCTCTCTCTCTTTTTTTCTTTTTTTTCTTTTTCTTTTTTTTATGGGGCAATGCTCTATAATGATGATCATCACACTTTTATTTACTTACAACTCAATATTACAACTCGATACTAGAACAAAGATATGACTCTATATGAATGCCTCCGACGGTGTACCGGGATGTGCAAATATCTAGCATAGCAATGACATCAAAAAACGGATAAGCCATGAAAACATCATGCTAGCTATCTTACGATCATGCAAAGCAATATGACAATGAATGCTCAAGTCATGTATATGATGATGATGGAAGTTGCATGGCAATATATCTTGGAATGGCTATGGAAATGCCATGATAGGTAGGTATGGTGGCTGTTTTGAGGAAGATATAAGGAGGATTATGTGTGATAGTGCGTATCGTATCACGTGGTTTGGATGCACCGGCGAAGTTTGCACCAACTCTCGAGGTGAGAAAGGGCAATGCACGGTACCGAAGAGGCTAGCAATGATGGAAGGGTGAGAGTGCGTATAATCCATGGACTCAACATTAGTCATAAAGAACTCACATACTTATTGCAAAAATTTATTAGCCCTTGAACCAAAGTACTACACGCATGCTCCTAGGGGGAGGTTGGTAGGAGTTAACCATCTCGCGCCCCCGACCTTCACGCAAAGATAAACAATCAAAATACAATGCGTGCCAATTTGGTTACATAGTTAGTAGACCATACGTGCATGCTTCGGGAATCAAAAACCTTAACACCAACATCCTTACTAAACACAACCATCTACTAGTACCTCCCACATATTATCACCTCTATATCGCAAAACTATTGCAAGGAATCAAACATATCATATTCAGTGATCCACAAGTTTATGTAGGATTTTATGACTAACCATGTGATTGACCAATTCCTGCCATCTCTCTAAATAGATATAAGTGAAGTAAGAGAGTTTAATTCTTTCTACAAAAAATATGCCCACGCTCTAACAAATATAAGTGAAGCAAAAGAGCATTCTACAAATGGCGGTTTTCTATGTGAAGAGAAACAGGCAATCCAAACTTCAAATGATATAAGTGAAGCACATGAAGCATTCTATAAAGCCACACTCAAAAGATATAAGTGAAGTGCAATGAGCATTCTATAAATCAACCAAGGACTATCTCATACCAACATGGTGCATAAAAGAAAACTGAACACTAAATGCAAAAGACGCTCCAAGACTTGCACATATCGCATGAACGAAACAAATACGAAAACATACCGATACTTGTTGAAGAAAGAGGGGATGCCTTCCGGGGCATCCCCAAGCTTAGACGCTTGAGTCTCATTGAATATTTACTTGGTGTGCCTCGGGCATCCCCAAGCTTGAGCTCTTGCCTCTCTTCCTTTTCCTCATATCGAGACCTCCTCGATTAGACACTTCATCCACAAAAAACTTCAACAGAAAACTCGGTAAGATCCGTTAGTATAATAAAGCAAATCACCACTCTAAGTACTGTTGCAAACCAATTCATATTTTGTTTTTGCATTGTGTCTACTGTAATATAACTTTTCCATGGCCTAAATCCACTGATATAAATTGATAGATTCATCAAAACAAGCAAACTATGCATCAAAAACAGAATCTGTCAAAAACAGAACAGTCTGTAGGAATCTGAACATTCACCATACTTATAGTACCCCAAAAATTCTACCAAAATTAGGAAAAATAGTTTTTTTACATAAAGACAGTGCAAAAAGAATCAGAACCTTTTGACGTTCCAGTTAAAAATGTAAAATCGCGCACTATAGCCAAAGTTTCTGTCCTGCACCGTACAAACCAACAAGCATTGTAAACATCCTAAAGGCAAACCTTAGCACATTATTTTTATAATACAATGGAATTGTACAAGGGGATAATTATTTTTGATGAAAAGTTTCTGTAATTAAGATTCACAAAGTTTCCGTGAGCATGAACAAAGTTCAAGGAGCTCTCCCACTTCAACAATGCTTGTCTTTCTCACATTCACTTTCCTTTTTGAAAAGTTTTAGTTTCCCCTCTTTATTTTTTTTTGTTTTTAGACTATATAAAAGTACTCGACAGAAATAAATGACTCTCTAAAACTTCCGGGTTGTCTCCCTGGCAGCGCTTTTTTTAAAGCCATTAAGCTTGGCATAAAGTGCTCAAGTAATGGATCCACCCGGATCCCAAGTTATATCAAAGCCAATTTTAATTAACAATGATTTGTAATTTAGCAGTGAGCACAAAGTAACATATATCATGCAACAACGAAGTCTAACTCTCTTCCTATGCATCGGCATGTCATAAAAAAACAATTCATGCACACAAAGTAAAGGCCAATGCATAGTATACACAGTTTCTTGCAATTTTATCATATTGGAAACATAAGAGGTGGAGATATAGTTCCTCTCTCATAATAATTGCAAGTAGGAGCAGCAAGCACATGCATATCTCATTCATCAAAATTATCTTGTGGAATGGTAAAAGGCAACCCATCAATATAATCCTTAATAAGCACAAACTTCTCCGACATAGTGTAGTCGGGAGAATTCAAAAAGATAATAGGACTATCATGCGTGGGTGCAATAGCAACAATTTCATGTTTAACATAAGGAACTATAGCAAGTTCATCTCCATAAGCATAATTCATATTGGTATCTTGGCCACAAGCATAGCAAGCATCATCAAAAGGGATATTTCAAGAGAATCAACGGGATCATAACAATCATTATAGCAATCATCCTTCGGTAAGCACGAAGGGGAATTAAACAATGTATGAGTTGAAGAGTTACTCTCATTAGAAGGTGGGCACGGGAAGCTAATCCGTTCTTCCTCCTTTTGTTCTTCGCTCTCCTCATCATCTTTTTCATCCAATGAGCTCACAGTTTCAGTAATTTCTTCTTCCATAGCTTACTGCAAAATATTAGTTTCTTCTTGGACAGTGGAGAATTTCTCAATATATGGTTTAACATAGGAATTAGAAGCATAATTATCATAACAATATTCAACTATGGCAAAATTTTCAGATTTGTAAAGAGTAGCATCATACTTTTCAATCAAATAGGCAATTTCATAAGCACCCTTAAAAGCAACAAATTCTTCAATGTGTTGAACATCATAGTAATTATAAACACCCTTATCATATGAAGATACGATTCCATTATCACTAAACAAGCATTGGTAGAGAAGGTGTTTCTTAGGGTTTTTAGAACAACAAGTAACATCATATATTTCACATAAAGTCCAAGCATAGCATTGCAAACGATGAATTTGATCCAGTAAAAGTTTCCCCTTTTCAGATATACGGTGTCGCACATAACAAGCATACTCATCTAAAGATTTGCCCTCAACTAAGCTAGTTGGGGTTTCAGCACAAGCACAAAGGGATCGAAAATGATCCAAGTAAAAAGCTTCAGGAGTGTGATAGATTTTGAGTGGTTCTTCACCCATTGGTGTAGTAGGTACAACTAATTTTTTTGGTATTTTGCGTTTCCTACCCATAACTAAATATAGAAAACAACTAAGAACAGCAAATAAAAATTACTTAGTGATAAAGCAAACAAGCACACATGAGAATATTCACCCCACGCTATGACTCCCCGGGAACGGCGCCAGAAAAAGGTCTGGATAACCCGCAAGTATACGGGATCAATTGTAGCCTCTTTCGATAAGTAAGAGTGTCGAACCCAACAAGGAGCTAAATGTAGAACACATATTCCCTCAAGTTCTATCGACCACCGATACAACTCTATGCACGCTTGACGTTCGCTTTACCTAGAACAAGTATGAAACTAGAAGTAATTTGTAGGTGTCATAGGATAGGTTTGCAAGATAATAAAGAGCATGTAAATAAAATCTAGGGGCTGTTTAGATAAATAAGCAATAATGTAAATATAGCGAGTGTGGAAAAGTAGTGGTAGGAGTTGTGAAATTGTCCCTAAGCAATTGACTACGTTACTAGACCGGTAATCACTATTGCAATACTATTTGAGGGAGAGGCATAAGCTAACATACTTTCTATTCTTGGATCATATGCACTTGTGATTGGAACTCTAGCAAGCATCCGCAACTACTAAAGATCATTAAGGTAAAACCCAACCATAGCATTAAAGTATCAAGTCCCCTTTATCCCATATGCAAACAACCTACTTACTCGGGTCTGTGCTTCTGTCACTCACGCCACCCACCATAAGAAAATCATGAACATATTGCAAACCCTACAGCGGCAATCCCTCATGCTTGCGCGACACAAAGGGCACAATAGGACAGAACCAATAATAAAACATGCAATTCAAACCAATCATAGCAATTCATCAATCACTGGTAGGACAACGAAAGTCTACTCAGACATCATAGGATGGCAACACATCATTGGATAATAATATGGAGCATAAAGCACCATGTTCAAGTAGAAGGTACAACGGGTTACGAGAGAGTGGACCGCTGAATATAGATGGGGGAAGGTGATGGAGATGATGGTGGAGATGATTGATGTCTACTACACAACCTTCTTCTTGTAGACATTGTTGGGCCTGCAAGTGCACATGTTTGTAGGACAGTAGCAAATTTCCCTCAAGTGGATGACCTAAGGTTTATCAATCCGTAAGAGGCGTAGGATGAAGATGGTCTCTCTCAAGCAACCCTACAACCAAATGACAAAGAGTCTCTTGTGTCCCCAACACACCCAATACAGTGGTAAATTGTATAGGTGCACTAGTTCGGCGAAGAGATGGTGATACAAGTGCAATATGGATGGTAGATAAAGGTATTTGTAATCTGAAAAATATAATAACAGCAAGGTAGCAAGCGGTAAAAGTGAGCGTAAACGGTATTGCAATGATAGGAAACCAGGCCTAGGGTTCATACTTTCACTAGTGCAAGTTCTCTCAACAATAATAACATAGATAGATAATATAACAAGCCTTCAACATGCAACAAAGAGTCACTCCAAAGCAACTAATAGTGGAGAACAAACGAAGAGATTATGGTAGGGTACGAAACCACCTCAAAGTTATCCTTTCTGTTCTATCCATTCAAGAGTTCGTAGTAAAATAACATAAAGCTATTCTTTCCGCTCAATCCATCATAGAGTTCATACTAGAATAACACCTTAATACACAAATCAACCAAAACCCTAATGCCACCTAGATACTCCATTGTCACCTCAAGTATCCGTGGGCATGATTATACGATATGCATCACACAATCTCAGATTCATCCAACCAACATAAAAGTACTTCAAAGAGTGCCCAAAGTTTCTATCGGAGAGTCAAGAACGTGTGCCAACCCCTATGCATAGGTTCCCAATGTCACGAAACCCGCAAGTTGATCACCAAAATATACATCAAGTGGCACAGGATATCCCATTGTCACCACGGATAATCACGGCAAGACATACATCAAGTGTTCTCATAAAAGACTCAATCCGATAAGATAACTTCAAAGGGGAAACTCAATTCATCACAAGAGAGTAGAGGGGTAGAAACATCATAAGATCCAACTACAATAGCAAAGCTCAGGATACATCAAGATCGTGCCATAGAAGGAACACGAGAGGGAACACGAGAGAGAGAGAGAGAGAGAGAGATCAAACACATAGCTACTGGTACATACCCTCAGTCCCGAGGGTGAACTACTCCCTCCTCGTCATGGATAGCACCGGGATGATGAAGATGGCGACCCGTGATGGGATCCCCCTCCGGCAGGGTGATGGGAAGGGCTCCTGAGAGGTTTTTGGTGGCTACAGAGGCTTGCGGCAGCGGAATTCCCGATCTATCTTCAATTCTGGAAGTTTTAGGGTACAAGAGTATATATGGGTGCAGGGGGTACGTCGGAGGAGCTACGGGAGCCCCATGAGGCAGGGGGGCAGGCCCAGGGGGTGGGCGCACCCCCACCCTCGTGGGCAGCCCGGGACTCCCCTCACGTGCAATCCAAGTCTATCAGGTTGCTTTCCTTCCAAAAATAACTTCTCCAGTTGATTTCGTTCCGTTTTGAATCCATCTGATATTCCTTTTCCTCGAAACACTAAAATAGGCATAAAACAGCAAACCTGGGCTGGGCCTCCGGTTAATAGGTTAGTCCCAAAAATAATATAAAAGTGGATAATAAAGCCCAATATTGCCCAAAACAGTAGATAAAGTAGCATGGAGCAATCAAAAAAATTATAGATACGTTGGAGACGTATCAAGCATCCCCAAGCTTAATTCCTGCTCGTCCTCGAGTAGGTAAATGATAAAAAGAATTTTTGATACGGAGTGATACTTTGGCATAATTTCAATGTAAATCTTCTTAATTGTGATATGAATATTCAGATCCGAAAGATTCAAGACAAAAGTTCATATTGACACAAAAATGATAATACTTCAAGAATACTAATCAAAGCAATCATGTCTTCTCAAAATAACATGGTAAAAGAAAGTTCATCCCTACAAAATCATATAGTTAGGCTATGCTTCATTTTCGTCACACAAAGATGTTCCCAACTTCTATACCCCCGATGACAAGCCAAGCAATTGTTTCATATTTAAATAATCTCAAACTTTTTCAACCTTCACGCAATACATGAGCGTGAGCCATGGATATAGCACTATGGGTGGAATAGAATATGATGATGGGGATTGTGTGGAGAAGACAAAAAGGAGAAAGTCTGACATTGACGAGGCTAATGAACAGGCTATGGAGATGCCCATCAATTGATGTCAACATGAGGAGTAGGGATTGCCATGCAACGGATGCACTAGAGCTATGAATGCTCAACAAAAACAAAACTAGTGGGTGTGCATCCAACTTGCTTGCTCATGAAGACCTAGGGCAGTTGAGGAAGCCCATAGTAGGAATATACAAGCCAAGTTCTATAATGAAAAATTCCCACTAGTATAAAAAGACAACTTATGAGACTCACTACATGAATAACAAGGTGCTACTTTGAAGCACAATATATATGAGACTCACTACATGAAGAACAAGGTGCTACTTTGAAGCACAAGTGTGGAAAAAGAGATAGTAGCATTGCCCTTTTCTTTTCTTTTTTTTGGGCCTTTTTTTGGCCTTTCTCTTTTTTTTGGGCAATGCTCTAATAATGATGATCATCACACTTCTATTGATTACAACATAAGCATTACAACTCGAAACTTAGAACAAGATATGACTCTATATGAATGCCTCCGGCGGTGTACCGGGATGGTGCAATGGATCAAGAGTGACATGTATGAAAAAATGGTGCATGGTGGCCTTGCCACAAATACGATGTCAACTACATGATCATGCAATGGCAATATGACAAAAGTAATGTATGTCATGATGATGATGGTGGAAGTTGCATGGCAATATATCTCGGAATGGCTATGGAAATGCCATAATAGGTAGGTATGGTGGCTGTTTTGAGGAAGATATAAGGAGGTTTATGTGTGATAGAGCGATCGTATCACGGGGTTTGATGCACCGCGAAGTTTGCACCAACTCTCAAGGTGAGAAAGGGCAATGCACGGCATCAAGAGGTTAGCAAAGGCGGAAAGGTGAGAGTGCGTATAATCCATGGACTCAACATTAGTCAAAGGAACTCATATACTTATTGCAAAAATTTAGAAGCCATCAAAAATTCAAGTACTACGCGCATGCTCCTAGGGGGATAGATTGGTAGGAAAAGACCATCGCTCGTCCCCGACCGCCACTCATAAGGATGCACAAGCCATGTACACTTCATGTTTCAAATTTGTTACACAACTTTAACCATACGTGCATGCTATGGGACTTGCAAACTTCAACACAAGCATTTCTCAAATTCACAATCACCCAACTAGCATGACTTTGATATTATCAGCTCCATATCTCAAAACAATTATCAAGCATCAAACTTATCTTAGTATTCAATTCACTCAAAAGAAAGTTTCACATATCTTGAACACTAAATATATTAACATTAAGCAAACTACCATGCTATTAATGACTCTCAAAATAATCTAAGTGAAGCATAAGAGTTCAACTATTTCTCCAAAATAAAACTACCACCATGCTCTAAAAGGTATAAGTGAAGTACTAGAGCAAATGACAAACTACTCCGAAAGATATAAGTGAAGATCAATGAGTAGTCGAATAATTATGCAACTATGTGAAGACTCTCCCTCATTAAAGAATTTCAGATCTTGATACTTTATTCAAACAGCAAGCAAATCTAAAGAAAACATTGCAAGGATAGCACAACTCATGTGAAGAAGCAAAAACTTAGGCTCAACCGATACTAACCGATAGTTGTTGCAGAAGAAAGGTGGGATGCCTACCGGGGCATACCCAAGCTTAGATGCTTGAGACTTCTTGAAATATTATCTTGGGGTGCCTTGGGCATCCCCAAGCTTGAACTTTTGCGTCTCCTTAATTCCTCTCATATCATGGTTTCTCTTTTTATCAAAAGCTTCATTCACAACAAACTCAACAAGAACTCGTGAGATAGGTTAGTATAAACCAATGCAAAACATTATCATTTCCTACTGTAACAAATCACTAAAATTATTATTCATCATTGCATACTAAATGCCTCTGCATATTTAATACTCCTATCCTCAAATAGAATCATTAATCAAGCAAACATATGCAAACAATGCAACCATAACCGCAATCTGCCAAAACAGTACAGTCTGTAAAGAATGCAAGAGTATCAATACTTCCATGACTCCAAAAATTATGAACTAAAACTACCACTGTAATAAATTTATCAGAGCTCAATATGCAAAAAGATTCAACATTATACCACTCTCTGACTTTTCTAGGGAATTTTTGCAACAGCGGTAAACTTTCTGTTTTCAAACAGCAACATGTATACTAGCAAAATAAGCATGGAAAAGGCTATCCTTAACTTTTTTATTGAAACTAAAGATGCAAAACTTTATTCTAACTAACATAAAGCAAAAACTAACAAAAGGAAATGATGCTCCAAGCAAAACACATATCATGTGGTGAATAAAAATATAACTCCAAGTAAATTACCGATGGAAGTGGACGAAAGAGGGGATGCCTTCCGGGGCATCCCCAAGCTTAGGCTCTTGGTTGTCCTTGAATATTACCTTGGGGTGCCATGGACATCCCCAAGATTAGGCTCTTGCCACTCCTTATTCCATAGTCCATCGAATCCTTACCCAAAACTTGAAAACTCCACAACACAAAACTCAACAGAAAACTCGTAAGCTCCGTTAGTATAAGAAAACAAAACCACCACTTAGGTACTGTAATGAACTCATTATAAATTCATATTGGTGTAATATCTACTGTACTCCAACTTATCTATGGTTCATACCCTCCGATACTACTCATAGATTCATCAAAATAAGCAAACAACACATAGAAAACAGAATCTGTCAAAAACAGAACAATCTGTAGTAATCTGTATCAAACATATACTTATGGAACTCCAAAACTCCTACAAACTTAGGAAGTCCTGAGCAATTCGTGTACAAATCCATAGAAAAAAGAATCAGATCAGAAGAACGTTTTTGTGAATTAACAAAACTAATTTACTGGGTGCAAAAGTTTCTGATTTTCAGCAGGATCAACACAACTATCACCGTAAGCCATCCTAAAGGTCTTACTTGGCACTTTATTGAAACAAAAGCTATAAAACATGATTAATATATTAGCATAATCATGTGGACACACAAAAACAGTAAGGATAAATATTGGGTTGTCTCCCAACAAGCGCTTTTCTTTAATGCCTTTCTAACTAGGCATGATGATGGCAATGGTGCTCACATAAAAGATAAGAATTGAAACATAACGGGAGCATCATGAAGCATATGACTAGCACTTTTAAGTCTAACCCACTTCCTATGCATAGGGATTTTGTGAGCAAACAACTTATGGGAACGATAATCAACTAGCATAGGAAGGTAAAACAAGCATAACTTCAAGATTTTAAGCACATAGAGTGGAAACTTGACATTATTGCAACTCCTACAAGCATATGTTCCTCCCTCATAATAATTTTCAGTAGCATCATGAATGAATTCAAAAATATAACCAGCACCTAAAGCATTCTTTTCATGACCTACAAGCATAGAAAATTTACTACTCTCCACATAAGCAAAATTATTCTCATGAATAGTAGTGGGAGCAAACTCAACAAAATAACTATCATGTGATTGAAAATTAAGATCAAGATGACAAGTTTCATGGTTATCATTATTCTTTAGAGCATATGTGTCATCACAATGATCATCATAGATAGGAGGCATGCTTTCATCATAGTAAATTTGCTCATCAAAGCTTCGGGGACAAAAAATATCATCTTCATCAAACATAGCTTCCCCAAGCTTGTGGCTTTGCATATCATTAGCATCATGGATATTCAAGGAATTCATACTAACAACATTGCAATCATGCTCATCATTCACATATTTTATGCCAAGCATTCTATGTAATTCTTCTTCTAGTACTTGAGCACAATTTTCCTTCCCATCATTTTCCCATCATTTTCCATTTTTTAGTTTTCTTTTATAAACTAAACTAGTGATAAAACAAGAAACAAAAAGATTCGATTGCAAGATCTAAAGATATACCTTCAAGCGCTAACCTCCCCGGCAATGGCGCCAGAAAAGAGCTTAGTTGACGGGGTGTGAGTGAGTGCCCTTTACCTAGCCTCCCCGGCAATAGCGCGAGAAAAGAGCTTGACGTCTACTACACAATCTTCTTCTTGTAGACGTTGATGGGCCTGCAAGTGCACAGGTTTGTAGGACAGTAACAAATTTCCCTCAAGTGGATGACCTAAGGTTTATCAATCTGTAGGAGGCGTAGGATGAAGATGGTCTCTCTCAAACAACCCTGCAACCAAATAACAAAGAGTCTCTTGTGATCCCAACACACCCAATACAATGGTAAATTGTATAGGTGCACTAGTTCGGCGAAGAGATGGTGATACAAGTGCAATATGGATGGTAGATAAAGGTATTTGTAATCTGAAAATATAAAAACAGCAAGGTAGCAAGCGGTAAAAGTGAGCGTAAATGGTATTGCAATGATAGGAAACAAGGCCTAGGGTTCATACTTTCACTAGTGCAAGTTCTCTCAACAATAATAACATAGATAGATTATATAACAAGCCCTCAACATGCAACAAAGAGTCACTCCAAAGCAACTAATAGTGGAGAACAAACGAAGAGATTATGGTAGGGTACGAAACCACCTCAAAGTTATCCTTTCTGTTCTATCTATTCAAGAGTTCGTAGTAAAATAACATAAAGCTATTCTTTCCGCTCAATCCATCATAGAGTTCATACTAGAATAACACCTTAATACACAAATCAACCAAAACCCTAATTTCACCTAGATACTCCATTGTCACCTCAAGTATCCGTGGGAATGATTATACGATATGCATCACACAATCTCAGATTCATCCAACGAACATAAAAGTACTTCAAAGAGTGCCCCAAAGTTTCTATCGGAGAGTCAAGAACTTGTGCCAACCCCTATGCATAGGTTCCCAATGTCACGAAACCCGCAAGTTGATCACCAAAACATACATCAAGTGGCACATAATATCCCATTGCCACCATGGATAATCACGGCAAGACATACATCAAGTGTTCTCATAAAAGACTCATTCCGATAAGATAACTTCAAAGGGGAAACTCAATTCATCACACGAGAGTAGAGGGGGAGAAACATCATAAGATCCAACTACAATAGCAAAGCTCGGGATACATTAAGATCATGCCATAGATGGAACACGAGAGAGAACACGAGAGAGAGATATCAAACACATAGCTACTGGTACATACCCTCAGCCCCGAGGGTGAACTACTCCCTCCTCGTAATGGATAGCGCCGGGATGATGAAGATGGCGACCGGTGATGGGATCCCCCTCCGGCAGGGTGCCGGGAAGGGCTCCCGAGAGGTTTTTGGTGGCTACAGAGGCTTGCGGCGGCGGAATTCCCGATCTATCTTCTGTTCTGGAAGTTTTAGGGTACAAGAGTGTATATGGGTGCAGGGGGTACGTCGGAGGAGCTACGGGGGCCCCATGAGGCAGGGGGCGCTCCCAGGGGGGTGGGCGCGCCCCCATCCTCGTGGGCAGCCCGTGACTCCCCTGACGTGCACTCCAAGTCTATCAGGTTGCTTTCCTTCCAAAAATATCTTCTTCAGTTGATTTCATTTCCTTTTGACTCCGTCTGATATCCTTTTCATCGAAACACTGAAATAGGCATAAAACAACAAATCTGGGCTGGGCCTCCGGTTAATAGGTTAGTCCCAAAAATAATATAAAAGTGGATAATAAAGCCCAATATTGCCCAAAACAGTAGATAAAGTAGCATGGAGCAATCAAAAATTATAGATACGTTGGAGACGTATCAATGATGCAGGTGTTGGTGTAGATCGCGGTGATGATGATGGCCCCCGGCGGCGTTCCGGCGCCACCGGAAGCAAGGGGAAGAGAGCACCCCTTCTTCTTCTTCTTCCTTGACCTCCTCCCTAGATGGGAGAAGGGTTTACCCTCTGGTCCTTGGCTCCCATGGCGTGGGAGGGCCAAGAGACCCTCCAAGATTGGATATGTCTCTCTGTCTCTCTTTGTTTCTGCGTTCTGGAATTCTGCCCTGGCACCGTTTCTTTTATATCCGGAGATCCGTAACTCCGATTGGATTGAAACCTTCGCCTAGGTCTTTTTCCAAAAATTAGCTTTCTTGTGGTCAAAGAAGGGCATCAGCTGCCTTACGAGGGCCCCAGGAGGGGGGGGGGGCGCCCACCTGGAGTGGGCGTGGGCCCCTGTCTCGTGGACACCTCGGGCACCGTCTCGCGTTGATTTTACTTCCCAAAAATCACAAATATTTCAAAATAATTCTCCGTCCGTTGTTATCCCGTTTGGACTCCGTTTGATATGGGGTTTCTACGAAACATAAAACATGCAACAGACAGGAACTGGTACTGGGCACTGGATCAATATGTTAGTCCCAAAAATAGTATAAAAAGTTGCCTAAAGTATATGAAAGTTGTTGAATATTAGCATGGAATAATAAAAAATTATAGATACGACGGAGACGTATCAGTATAATCCATGGACTCAACATTATTTATGAAGAACTCACATACTTATTGCAAAATTCTATTAGCTATCAAAACAAAGTACTGCACGCATAGGAAAAGACCATCACTCGTCCTTGACCGCCACTCATAAGGATGACAACAATAAATAAATCATGCTCCGACTTCATCACATAACAGTTAACCATACGTGCATGATATGGGAATCACAAGCTTTAACACAAGTATTTCTATCAATCCATAATTACTTACTAGCATGACTCTAATATCACCATCTTCATATCTCAAAACAATATGCAAGCAATCAAACTTCTCATAGAATTCAATGCACTTTATATGAAAGTTTTTATTATACCCCTCTTGGATGCCCATCATATTAGGACTAAATTCATAACCTAAGCGAATTACCATGATGTTTAGAGACTCTCAAAATAATATAAGTGAATCAAGAGAGTTCAACAATTTCTATAAAATAAAACCACCACTGTGCTCTAAAAAGATATAAGTGAAGTACTAGAGCATATTGCCTAGCTCAAAAGATATAAGTGAAGCACATAGAGTATTCGAATAAATTCACGATTTAAGCATGTCCCTCTCAAAAGGTGTGTACAGAAAGTATGATTGTGGCAAACTAAAAAGCAAATACTCATATCATACAAGATGCTCCAAGCAAAACACATATCAGGTGGTGAATAAAAATATAGCCTCAAGTAAACTGGATTGAAGTCGAAAGAGGGGATGCCTTCCGGGGCATCCCCAAGCTTAGGCTCTTGGTTATCCTTGAATATTACCTTAGGGTGACTTGGGCATCCCCAAGCTTAGGCTCTTGCCACTCCTTATTCCATAGTCCATCAAATCTTTACCCCAAACTTGAAAACTTCACAACACAAAACTCAACAAAAAACTCATGAGATCCGTTAGTATAAGAAAATAAATCAGCACTTTCGGTACGGTTGTGAACTCATTCTTTATTTATATTGGTGTAATATCTACTGTATTCCAACTTCTCCATGGTCCATACCCCCTGATACTACCCATAGATTCATCAAAATAAGCAAACAACACATAGAAAACAGAATCTGTTAAAAACAGAACAGTCTATAGTAATCAGGAAACTCCGTATACTTATATAACTCCGTAAATTCTGAAAAATTAGGAAAACCTGGAGAATTTATATATTAATGTTTTGAAAAAAAATCAGATCAAAATCATGAATATTTGATTTATAAAAATTATTTTACTGGGCGCAAAAGTTTCTGTTTTTCAGCAAGATCAAATAAACTATCACCATAAGCCATCCCAAAGGTCTTACTTAGTTCAAACACTAATTAAAACACCAAAACACATCTAACCAGAGGCTAGATGATAAATTTGTTCAATAAACATAAACAAAAAGTAAGAACAAAAATAATATTGGGTTGCCTCCAAACAAGCGTTATTGTTTAACGCCCTTAGCTAGGCATAAAACATAGATCAAGATATTGTCATCTTTGGTATGCAATCCATAAGTAGCTCTCATAATAGATTCATATGTTAACTTAATTTTATTTCTTGTAAAGTGTTCCATGCCCTTCCTTAACGGAAATTGAAATCTAATGTTTCCTTCTTTCATATCAATAATTGCACCAAACGTTCTAAGGAAAGGTCTACCAAGAATAATAGGACATGTAGGACTGCAATATCAAGAACAATGAAAACTACGGGCACATAATTCCTATTTGCAACAATAAAAAATTCATTAATCCTTCCCATAGGTTTCTTAATAGTGGAATTCGCGAGATGCAAATTTAAATAACAATCATCAAATTCACGAAAACCTAGCACATCACATAAAGTTTTTGGAATCGTAGAAACGCCAACACCCAAATCACACAAAGCAAGGCACTCATAATATTTGATTTTAATCTTAATAGTAGGTTCCCACTCATCATAAAGCTTTCTAGGTCTAGAAACTACCAACTCAAGTTTTTCTTCAAAAGATTTCATCATAGCATCAACGCCTGTTTAGTAAAAGCTTTATTTTGATTATTAGCATGAGGAGAATTCAACATTGCAACAAGGAAATGCAATCTATCAATGAACAATTATCATAATTAAAGCCCCTGAAATCCAAAAGAGTGCCTTCATTGCTACTTAAAGTTTTGATCTCTCCAATCCCACTTTTATCAATTTTCGCATCAAGATCTATAAACTCCAAATCAGGGATGCCTTCAAGCTAAAATTGACTCATATCCAGTCCCATATTTATCAAGATTTATATAAGAAAACAAAGATTCAATATGAGTCACATCAATCATTTTAAGATCTTCACCATTAATTTCACGAAAACTAGAAGAACACGCTTTTATAAACCAATCTTGTTTAGCACGCTTAGCGGTTCTTTCTTTGCACTCATCAACAGAAATTCTCATAGCTTTAAGAGATTCATTAATATCATGCTTGGCTGGAATAGATCTAATTTTCAAAGAATCACTCTCAAGGGAAATTCTATCCACGTCCCTAGCCAAATCATCAATCTTAAGCAATTTTTCTTCAACCAAAGCATTGAAATTCTTTTGGGAACTAAAAATTCTTTAATATTGTTCTCAACATCAGAGGGCATCTTATTATAATTCCCATAAGAATTGTTGTAGGAATTACCATAATTATTAGAGGAATTACTAGGAAAAGGCCTAGGGTTGAAATTACCTCTATATGCGTTATTATCAAAATTGTTCCTACCAACAAAATTCACACCCATAGATTCATTATTATTTCCAATCAAAGAAGATAAAGTCATATCATTAGGATCAATCGGATCACTTTTACTAGCAAACAATTTCATTAATTCATCCATCTTTCCACTCAAAGTATTTATTTCTTCAATTGCATGCACTATTTTACTAGTGGAAGATCTATCGGTATGCCATTGAAAGTGATTTTCCATAATATTATCTAGGAGTTTAGTGGCTTATCCAAATGTGATTTCCATAAAAGTACCATCCGCGGTGGAATCCAAAAGATTTCTAGATGCAAAATTCAACCCCGCATAAATTTTTGTATAATGATCCATAAACTCAAACCATGCGTAGGGCAATTTCTTATCATCAATTTCATCCTCTCCCAAGATTGTGCAACATGCTCATGATCAAGTTGCTTAAAATTCATTGTATCCTTCCTAAGGGAGATGATCTTAGCAGGAGGAAAATACTTGGAAATAAAGGCATCTTTACACTTATTCCATGAATCAATATTATTTTTAGGTAAAGATGAAAACAAAGTTTTAGCACGATCTCATAGTGAGAACAGAAATAGCTTCAATTTAACAATATCATTATCCACGTCTTTCTTCTTTTGCATATGACACAATTCAACGAAAGTGTTTAGATGGGATGCGACATCTTCATTCGAAAGGCCAGAAAATTGTTCTTTCATAACAAGATTCAGCAAAGTGGCATTAATTTCATAAGATTCTGCACTAGTGGCGGGAGCAATTGGAGTACTAATAAAATCATTATTATTAGTGTTGGAAAAGTCACACAACATGGTATTTTCTTGAGACATTGTGACAAAGCAAGCAATCTAACGCACGAGCAACCAAAAAGCAAACGAAAAGATGAACGGAAGAAGGGCTAATAAATAGGCAAATCTTTTTGTATTTTTCTGAAAATCGTTTTAGAGGCGGAAAACGAGAGGCAAATGGCAAATAATGTAATGCCAGAGATGAGAGTTTATGATGGGTACTTGGTAGGCTTGATGTAGAACCTCCCCGGCAACGGCGGCAGAAATTCTTCCTACTACTTCTTGAGCTTGCGTTGGTTTTTCCCTTGAAGAGGAAGGGTGATGCAGCAAAGTAGAGATAAGTATTTCCCTCAGTTAGAGAACCAAGGTATCAATCCAGTAGGAGGCACAAGCAAGTCTCCAATCTATGCACCTACACAAACAATCAAACACTTGCACGCAACACGATAAAGGGGTTGTCAATCCCTTCATGGTCAATTGCAATGGTGAGATCTAATAGAGATAGATATAAAAGATACTAAAATGTAAAACAAAATAAAAGTAAATAAATTGCAACAAGGTATTTTTGAGTTTTTTGGTTTATAGATCTGAAAATATATAAGGGAAAATAGACCAGGGGGCCATAGGTTTCACTAGAGGCTTCTCTCTTGGAGGCAAATAATACAGTGGGTGAACAAATTACTGTAGAGCAATTAATAGAAAAGCGCAAAGTTATGACGATATCCAAGGCAATGATTATGCGTATAGGCATCACATCCATGTCAAGTAGACCGAAACGAATCTGCATCTACTACTGTTACTCCACACATCGACCGCTATCCAGCATGCATCTAGAGTATTAAGTTCATAAGAACGGAGTAACGCCTTAAGTAAGATGACATGATGTAGAGGGATAAACTAAAGCAATATGATCAAAACCCCATCTTTTTTATCCTTGATGGCAACAATACAAATACATGCCTTGCTACCCCTACTTTGTCACTGGGTGAGGACACCGCAAGATTGAACCCAAAACAAAGCACCTCTCCCATAGCAAGAAATATCAATCTAGTTGGCCAAATCAAACCGATAATTTGACGAGAAATATAAAGATATCAAATCATGCATATAAGAATTCAGAGAAGATTTAAATAATATTCATAGATAATCTAATCATAATCCAGAATTCATCGGATCTCGACAAACACATTGCAAAAGAATATTACATCAAATAGAACTGCAAGAACATCAAGAAGAACATGGTATTGAAGATCATAGAGAGAGAAGTAGACATCTAGCTACTAGCTATGGACCCGTAGGTCCGAGGTAAACTACTCACGCTTCAATGGAAGGGCAATAGGGTTCATGTAGATGCCCTCCATGATCGAATCCTCCTCCGGCAGATTGCTAGAAAAGGCCCCAAGATGGGATCTCACAGGAACAGAGGCTTGCGGTGGCGGAAAATTATTTTTGTGGACGCTTCTGTGGTTTGGGAATATTTGGGAATTTATAGGTCGAAGAATAGGATTAGAGGATCTCCGAGGGACCCACAAGGCAGGGGGCACGCCCTGCACCCTTGTTGTCGCCTCAGGACTCCTTCTCCTTGGTCTGCAAGTCCTACTTTGTCTTCTGGTACAAGAAAAATCATCGTAAAGTTTTATTCTGTTTGGACTCTGTTTGATATTCCTTTTTTGCGAAACTCAAAAACAAGGAAAAACAGAAACTGGCAGTGGGCTCCGGGTTAATAGGTTAGTCCCAAAAATAATATAAAATAGCACATTAATGCATATAAACATTCAAATCAGATAATATAATAGCATGGAACAATAAAAAATTATAGACACGTTGGAGACATATCACTAATGGACAATAATTTCATGCTTTGTGTGTTGACTATTGACTCAGCATTCTAACATTGATCATGCTACCTAGTGCAGATTTCCGGTTGCATCTTTCGATCAATGTTTAATTGTGGATGTTTTCCTCGAGCATATGTCAGTTCATTTGAGTTGGCAAATGATATCTCCTTGTTCAAATAATTTTGGAAATACATCCTTATTGAAACGACGATGGATTGTTGATGAACCCATTAGCCACATCCTCATCTCCTCCATGGTTAATGATGAACTCTTGTTTGGGAGCTTGCTTCCATATTACATTTCCTGAGAATCTTGCAATGCCATCTCGTCAATTTGTATTGCACCCTTTTCTTCTTGGGCATCCCGAGTCTGAGCATCCTAACACCAATCAAATCTGAATCTCGGGCAGATATGATGGTTGGAACATTTTCCAAGAATTATAACATTGTTCTTTTGCAACCCGGTAAGATGATGTCATGCCTAGCACACCTGACCAAAGGACGTATTGTTATAGCATTTTGTCCAGCAAGGTTAATTGATACGTCTCCAACATATCTATAATTTTTGATTGTTCCATGTTATTGTATTATCTATTTTGGACGTTTTATATGCATTAATATGCTATTTTATATTATTTTTGGGACTAACTTATTAACCTAGAGCCCAGTGCCAGTTTCTGTCTTTTTCCTTGTTTTTGACTTTTCCAGAAAAGGAATATCAAATGGAATAAAATTTTACGATGATTTTTCTTGGACCAGAAGACACCCAGAAGACTTGGGGAGAGAGCCAGAGGAGTCCCAAGGAGGCCACAAGCCTCTAGGGCCTGCCCAAGGGGGGCGTCCCCTTGGCTTGTGGGCCTCTTGAGGGTCCCCTAACCCTAATTCCAGCTCTATATATCCTCAAATATTCCGCGAACATCAGAAGCATCCACAAAAATTCTTTTCCCCCACCGCAAGCTTCTGTTCTCGTGAGATCCCATCTTGGGGCCTTTTCCGGCGATCTGCCGGAGGGGGATTCAATCACGGAGGGCTTCTACATCAACCCTGATGCCCTTCCGATGATGCGTGAGTAGTTTACCACAGACCTACGGGTCCATCGCTAGTAGCTAGATGGCTTCTTCTCTCTCTTTGATCTTCAGCACCATGTTCTCCTTGATGTCTTGGCGTTCTATCCGACGTAATCTTATTTTGTGGTGTGTTTGTTGAGATTCGATGAATTGTGGGTTTATGATCAGATTATCTATGAATATTATTTGAGTCTCCTTTGAACTCATTTATGCATGATTGAGATAGCTTAGTATTTCTCGGTTTGGCCAACTAGATTGGTTTTTCTTGCAATGGGAGAGGTGCTTTGTGATGGGTTCAATCTTGCGGTGTCCTCACCCAGTGAGATAGTAGGGGTAGCGAGGCACATATTGTATTGTTAATGAAAGTGAAACTATCCCTGGGTGCTTTGGGTAATTCCTAACAACATATAGCTCATTGAGCTAATGCTATTTCAAGATAAATATTTCAGGAAAGCTCAATGATTGGCCTGGCATGGATGAGAAAAGTGGATCCCTCAAAATGCTAAGGACAAAAGGATTGCCTCAAGCTCAAAGAAGAAGACTCTACATTTTCTATTTTAGTGATCCAAGATCACATTGAGTCTATAGGCAAAGCCAATACTATCAAGGAGGGATGAGGTGTTGCTTAATGAGGCTCTTGCTCAAAATGTTTAGTGATATGATCCAAAAGCCCTCAACTACTTTCTCATATCCACATATGACCCCAAACCAAAAGTCCAACTCGGCCCCACCGATTCTTTCTATCCGGCACCACCGAGTTCAGATGTCATAGCCACTGCCACAAACCCTAATCAAATCGGTCTCACCGATAGGGATCTCGGTCTCACCAAAATGGGATTGTAATCTCTCTGTTTCCCTTCGTAACCTTTTGCTCCAACCGAGATGAGCGATCGGTCCCACCGAGATTGCAATGCAAACTCTCTGTTTCCCTTTCGTAACGTTTCGGTCCAACCGAGATGAGCGAATCGGTCCCACCGAGTTTGGCCGACCAACCCCCTGTGTGTCCATTACCAAAATCGGTCTCACCAAGTTTGTGTAATCGGTCTCACCGAGATTACATTATGCCCTAACCCTAAGCATATCGGTCCCACCGAGTTGACATGTCAGTCCCACCAAAAATCCTAACGGTCACATTATTTGCTAAATCGGTCCGACCGAGTTTCACGATTCGGTCCCACCGAGATTGGTAAGTTGTGTGTAACAGTTAGATTTTGTGTAGAGGCTATATATACCCCTCCACCCACTCTTCATTCGTGGAGAGAGCCATCAGAACATTCCTACAGTTCCAACATACATTTTCTGAGAGAGAACCACCTACACTTGTGTTGAGGAACCGGCGGATCTCGGGTAGGGGGTCCCGAACTGTGCGTCTAGGCGGATGGTAACAGGAGACAAGGGACACGATGTTTTTACCCAGGTTCGGGCCCTATTGATGGAGGTAAAACCCTACTCCTGCTTGATTGATATTGATGATATGGGTAGTACAAGAGTGGATCTACCACGAGATCAAGGAGGCTAAACCCTAGAAGCTAGCCTTTGGTATGATTGTTGTTCGTCCTATGGACTAAAACCCTCCGGTTTATATGACACCGGAGAGGGCTAGGGTTACACAGAGTCAGTTGCAATGGTAGGAGATCTACATATCCGTATTGCCAAGCTTGCCTTCCACGCCAAGGAAAGTCCCATCCGGACATGGGACGAAGTCTTCAATCTTGTATCTTCATAGTCTTGGAGTCCGGCCAATGATGATAGTTCGGCTATCCGGACACCCCTAGTCCAAGACTCCTCAAGAGCCCCTGAACCAGGCTTCAATGACGACGAGTCCGGCGCGCATATTGTCTTCGGCATTGCAAGGCGGGTTCCTCCTCCGAATAATTTCATAGAAGATTGTGAACACCAGGATAGTGTCCGGCTCTGCAAAATAAATTCCACATGCCACCGTAGAGAGAATAATATTTACACAACTTCAATCTGCTGACGTATTTCGTGGCGTGATGTCACCCACGGCCAAGCCTTTACTCGATCGTTTTTGTCATACCACCTCAGCGCGTTTAGCGAAGCGGTTTCCTTAGCACGTCTTGTCGAAGCAGAGATCGTGTTCCCCTTATTCTAGGATTCCCATCAATACGGACGTGGGTAACCCAACCGCGCCATTGATTGCGGCGCTTGGGAGATAAGCGAGTTTTACCAGGCTGGTGGGGACGCATAGTTTCGTCCGCCCAAATATAAGGGGATAAGGATCCGCCTTTCTACCTACGCCCTCTTCCTCCTTTGCTTATCCATCTCCGTGCACTCTAGCTCCAGCGCCCAAGTCCGCACATCTCAACTCAACCTTCTCCAACCATGTCCGGAGCGGGAGGCAAGTGGATGGCCTCCTCCGTTACGGAGGGGCACATCAAGAAGCTGCGCAGCGCCGGATATTTGTCCAGCGACATCGCGCACCGGCTCCCCGACGAGGGCAGCTCATCCCCCCCCGGCCCCATGAGAGGGTGGTATTCCTTCCCCATTTCCTCCGCGGACTGGGCTTCCCACTCCACCCCTTTGTCCGGGGGCTCATGTTCTACTACGGCCTGGATTTCCATGATCTGGCCCCGAATTTCATCCTGAACATCTCGGTGTTTACCGTCGTGTGCGAGGCCTTCCTCTGCATCCAGCCCCACTTCGGCTTGTGGCTCAAGACCTTTAATGTCAAGCCGAAGGTTGTGAAGGGCAGCCAAGCGGAGTGCGGAGGCGCCATGGTGGGCAAGATGCCCAACGTCACTTGGCTCGAGGGCGCCTTCGTGGAAACCATCAAAGGGTGGCAATTGGGGTGGTTCTACATCACCGAGCCACGTGACCCTGAATGGGCAGCGGTCCCCGAATTCAGATCTGGCATCCCTATGCGGCTCACTTCCTGGAAAGAGAAGGGCCTGCTGTGAGGTAGTTCGGAAGAGCTGGCCGGACTCCAATCCTGTCTCCAAACCCTGGCGAACAAGAAGCTCAAGCTTGTCAATCAGATTCTCCCCTGCCAACAGCGGGACTTCAATTTGTGGGAGTTTGATCCCGCACAGCACCGGACCTTGAGCGGGCTCTTCGACACTACGTACGAAGATGCCTGGAAGGTGCTGTTCAAGGGCGCCGAGGCTCCCGCATCCGCTACCGAAGATCGCGGATTCAGCTCGCAGCGTCCAGCTGGCGAGGTAAGCCATGTTATCCTTTATGGGACACTCGCTTTTCATAGTTTGACTCTATGCGGGATCTAAACTCCCAATACCTTTAACAGGTCTGGCAAGAGACGTCCGGATAGGTTAACTGTCCGTCTCCCCTTCCAGAAGACCCAACGGATGCCCGTTTGACAGGACTGCTAGTCCCGGTGCCTTACGTGGTGCCGGAGAAGAAGGCCAAGAAGAAGGCCACGGGAACCCGGAGGAGTTCCCGGCGCCAGGTGTTACCAGATTCGTTGTCCGATGACTCCGAGGCGGACTCCTCCCACGAGGAGGAGGAGGAGAAGAAAGAGGCCTCTCCCCTAGCGGGGGGAGAGAAGAAGAGGAAGGCCTCCCCAACGAGGGAGGCCGAAGGGTCCAAGAAGGGAAGGACCCTTCCCCTGGACTGTTCCGCCAATGCCGATGATGGCGATGAGGAGTGGCCCTCAAGGGCCAAGCCCCTAGCGAGATCGTAAGTATCCGGACTCCTGAATAACTCATAATTTTTCTTTTTGTCGCGTGGCATCTTTCTAATGCCGCAAACAACCCTGTAGTCCGCCCAAGGACGATCTTCCCGCTTCGTCGAGCGGGTGATTGGGCATGTCGGATGTGGATAGCACTTCCCTTCCGACAGCCTCCACCCCCCGCGATGCTGACGACGCCGAGGTGGGATCCCGGGAAGGGACCCACCAGGAGGAGGAGGCCTCGGAGGTGCCACAGGGCAACCTCCCGGACTTTGGACCGGACTCCGCACCGGAACCTGCAGTGGTTCCGGAGTCCGGCGGGCGGCCCCTTCGTAAGAAGGGCAAGACTGTGACACCGGCGGCCTCCGTCCAACCAGAGGCGCCGGATAACTTGCTGGAGGCGCTCAATGGCGCTTCCATCAAAGAGGAACACCGCACTGTCATGAGTGCGGTGATTCAGAAGGTTCAGCTCGCCAAAAGCAGGCTGACCGAAGCTTGCAGCAGCCTTCTAACAGGCTTTGAGGTAAGAATTTTAATATATGTAAAATAGTACCGCATAGACAGTAGCCCCTGATGCTCGGTTCGGTGTTCGGAAATAAAAGCCGGACTGAGGATCTAAAAAGATATACGCAGGAGTCTTAACAAAAATATATCGATACGGGAATGCAGGCTCGCTGCTGACCTATGCCGCACTGACTGCGGAGGTCAATGCCTTGAAGCAGGGCCTTGAGCGGTCCGAGAGCGAGCTCGGCCGTGCCAAGAAGCAGCTCGAGGACAAGGAAGGTGAGTAACACCTTATGAAAGTTGTACCTTACAGAAAAGGATTTGGTTGCAACGGGAATAACAAGGATAACGTGGGTACTCCAGGGGCTACGAACGTGGTGGCAACCCTGAAGGAGGCGGTGTCCGCGGCCGAACGCAATGCGGCCGCGAAATGAGCTGAGCGAGAGAAGCAGGAGGCGCGGGTGGCGGAGGTACAGCAAGAGCTCCAGGCTCTCGTGAAAAAACATGAGAGTTTGGAGCTTGACTCAAAGACACGAGAGTCCGAGCTTGCGTCAGCTGTTGAGAGTGCCAAAGCCGCTAAGGCCGAAGCCCACAAGGCCCTCCAGGAGATCGAGGCGTTGAAGAAAATAGCGGCGGGTAAGGCATTCTTCATGCAAAGCAAGCATGTAAAAGTGAATTACCTGTTACTTACCCGAATTCGGAGCTCTCCAGGAGCGTTCGCAGATCTGCCCCATAGCGTGTCCAATGCTGCCGCTTTCTCTGAGCCGAGGAGGGAGCTCGACGGAGAAGGTGTTCTCGTCTCAAGATCTTTGAGGCGGACATCCGTGCCCCTTAGTGACCAGTGAAGCAGCTGGTCGAGCTCCATAAGGTGGCGAACAGGCCATGAAGGGCCTCATAGTTCGGCTGTGGCCCAAAGAGGCCATGCACGGAGCTACTTGCCCTGGTGCGGCGGCTGGTGGATGCTTGTCCATGGGTTGAAGTCATCAAGCACTACTTTGCATTGAAGGTGCCCATCGGGCCCTTGCCCGTGCTAAGGTGCACTGGGGCAGGATGGACGCTGAGAAGCTTGTGACGGACGCGCCACCGCCGGGCAAGGAGTATCGCATGCCCGAGATGTATTATAAGGGTGTCCTGAAGGGTGCCCGCATTATTGCGGGTGAGTGCTCCAAAGATGTAATATTTTAATAGAGTCGAATTTTGTTATCCTGTGCGCTGAAAATTTGTTCATATGCGCTAAGCAATGCTTTTTAATTTAAAATATTACCTTCTGTGCGGCCATTTATCAAATCTGAGAGATGGCAAGTCGTCGGCTTCAGCACCCATGCCACGAGTGCTGGGGTGTTCGGGATAAACTTGAGCACTCTTGTTCCCATTTTTGGGTCCATCTAGGGAGGCGCTCAACACAACGAACAAGGCAACCGGACTTATAATGCTTGAACACTCTCACTTAGCCATAGAATTGTATAATTTTAAATTTCGGCGAAGCCCCTAGAGTTTGGAAGGCCGAATTCGGGGCGCTATCCACGCCTGGGCCGAACAAAGCCGGTTCCTCGCTCTAAGCGGCATAAGTCTTTAGGGACTCGAAAAAACCTCTCGAACAGCGACCGGCTCTCGCCTCATCATGACGGTCAGTTTTAGCTTTCTCCACTGAGGTGCTCGCCCAGCTCAACTGGGGCACAATCGCAGTGGTTCTCCCAGGGCTACCTTAGCCGATATAACGGAACGTAAGGTACCAAAACATGGGAGCCGGGCAAACCCAACTATTGACCCAAGACATGATTCGGAGCCGATGCATATAATGCTATAAGCTCGGGGTGCCGCACTTGTGAAAGTGTTCGGACTTATCACACCATAATATGGGGAACTTAAGCCCCTGGTGTGTTTAGCCGTACCAAAGTGTATGGATGCAACATGTCATAGATGAACATATGTATAAGAAAGGAATGCAATTATAGGCTAAAAAGTGAAGCATTGTTTTATTCAAAAAGTACTGCCATGAATGCAGAATGATACAAATAGTGCGGTAAGCAAGGGATTGAACTATTTAGCATGTTCCCCTCCAGGGGTGGGCTGCGGAATGGTGTGTAAAACAGGTATAATGCTCGTAATGGAGACCACCTGGATACTCGGCGTGGCCTTTCTTCTTCCCTGGCTGTTGCATCATGAGTTCGGCCGGTCTACTGCCGGATAGGGCCTCTGGTAAACGGAGTCCTGAGGATAAGAAAAAAAGAAAAAGGATGACGTACTTGGGAGCCATTGGTGTGGTTGAGCCGCACTCTGGGCCTGCCGTGGTAGTGCCCCTCCCCCTTTGCCCATGGTATTTCCAAAGCATAGTGATGTACGCGGAGTACTGGTTTTGCAATTTTGCAAGGGCTGGGGTTGGGGCCGCATTGCTACGCGTGCTCGGAACGTGCCAGGTGGTCTTGTTGTAGGTTACTCCGGACGTGCTTGGCGGTGTCCGGTCTCTTAACGGCCAGACTCGAGAATTGCCTTAAGAGGATGCTCTGTACTTCTGCCACGAGAGCCGCTATATGCTCCTCCGTTTGGAGAGAGCGTTCAGTGTTTCCGTTGACCGTGATGACTCCTCGAGGGCCTAGCATCTTGAGCTTGAGGTATGCGTAGTGTGGCACTGCGTTGAATTTTGCAAACGCGGTTCGTCTGAGCAGTGCATGATAGCCGCTGCGGAACGGAACTATGTCAAAGACTAACTCCTCGCTTTGGAAGTTATCCGGGGATCCGAAGACCACTGCTAGTGTCACTGAGCATGTACAATTGGCCTCTACACCTGGTATGACGCCTTTGAAGGTCGTCTTTGTGGGTTTAATCCTTGAGGGGTCTATGCCCATCTTGCGCACTGTATCCTGGTAAAGCAGGTTCAGGCTGCTGCCGCCGTCCATCAGGACTCTAGTGAGGTGAAATCCGTCGACGATTGGGTCTAGAACCAATGGGGCGAACCCGCCATGGCGGATGCTGGTGGGGTGGTCCCTTCGATCAAAAGTGATCGGGCAGGAGGACCATGGATTGAACTTGGGGGCGAATGGCTCCATCGCATATACGTCCCTGAGTGCACGCTTCCGCTCCCTTTTGGGTATGTGGGCTGCGTATATCATGTTCACCGTCCGCACTTGTGGGGGGAAACCCTTCTGTCCTCTATTGTTCGGCGGCCGGGTCTCTTCATCGTCATCGCTATGTAGCCCGTTGTCACTTTTTTCGGCAATTAACTTGCCTGCCTGCTTGAATACCCAACAATCCCTGTTGGTGTGATTAGCTGGCTTTTCGGGGGTGCCGTGTATCTGTCACGAGCGGTCGAGTATTCGGTCCAAATTGGACGGACCCGGGGTAGTTCTTTTGAATGGCTTTTTCTGCTGACCGGGTTTGGAGCCTCTGAATCCGGCGTTGACTGTTGTATCATTAGTATTATCTCCGTTAATGCGGTGTTTGTGCTTGTTGCGAGGCAACCTGCCATTGCGGTCCTTGGTATCCGAACTGCCAGAATTTTTGTTGAGGTTGTTACTGCGGGCTAGCCAGCTGTCCTCTCCCGCGCAGAAGCGGGTCATGAGTGATGTGAGGGCTGACATGGATTTCGGCTTTTCCTATCCTAGGTGCCGGGCAAGCCACTCGTCGCAGATGTTATGCTTGAAGGCTGCGAGGGCCTCTGCATCCGGACAGTCGACGATTTGATTTTTCTTGGTTAAGAACCGTGTCCAGAATTGTCTGGCCGATTCGTCTGGCTGCTGAATTATGTGGCTTAGGTCATCAGCGTCTGGTGGTCGCACATATGTGCCCTGGAAGTTATCAAGGAATGCAGCTTCCAGGTCTTCCCAACACCCAATTGATTCTGCTGGCAGGCTGTTAAGCCAATGCCGAACTGGTCCTTTAAGCTTGAGCGGGAGATATTTGATGGCGTGAAGATCATCACCGCGGGCCATGTGGATATGAAGAAGATAGTCTTTGATCCAAACTGCGGGGTCTGTTGTGCCATCATAGGATTCAATGTTCACGGGTTTGAACCCTTCGGGGATTTGATGATCCATTACTTCATCTGTGAAGCATAGTGGGTGTGCGGCGCCTCTATATTGGGCTATATCACGACGTAGCTCAAGCGAGCTTTGTCTATTGTGTTCGGTCCCGGCAGGAGTTGCTGTATCCAGCGCGGTGGTCCTCGTCGCGCATCGTGGGGCGCCCACGCGATCCGTAGATCGATCTTGATTGTCTTGCCTTATCCTCCAACATGTCTCGCAAGTCCGGCGCATTCTTCCGTGGCTTTGTGCTTTTCGAGCGATGCCGGGATATGGCTTTAGTGGAAGGCCTAGAGGCCTCTCTGTTGCGGCCACGAGGTGGCCGGTCGGCCGTATTGTGTGCTGGTGATGTAGGTTTATATGCCTCCTCCTCTAATCAGGGGAGCAGCTTGCGTTTGGGGTAGCTTTTGGAGGGGCGTTCGAGTTCATACTCTTTGGCCGCAAGGACTTTAGTCCATCTGTCTACTAGCAAATCTTGGTCAGCTCTAAGCTGTTACTGCTTTTTCTTGAGGCTGCTTGCCGTGGCCATAAGCCTGCGTTTAAAATGCTCTTGTTCGACGAGATCCTCAGGCACGACGAATTCGTCGTCGTCGAGGCTTGCCTCGTCTCCGGAGGGAGGCATGTAATTATCGTCCTCTACCTCTTTGTCTGCCGCTCTCTCATGAGGGCTGGCTTCTTCATCCTCCTGTGCTGAATCTTGCTGGAGGGGGTTGTCTTCGGCACTGTCCGGGGTGTTATTGTCTCCGGTGCCGGAATCTCCATTCTTGCTGTGGCGGGATTTAGAGCGGCGCCGCTGACGTCGGCGCTTAGGCTGTTTCTTGGAGGGGTCTTCCTCTGCTATTCCATCGCCATTCCCATCCTTTGGGATGTCCACCATGTATATGTCGTATGACGAGGTGGCCTTCCAGTGCCCCGTAGGCGCTAGTTCTTGGTCGTCTCCGGCATCGTCGTCCATACCGTCGATGTCTTCGGAGTTGAAGTCTAGCATGTCGGTTAGATCATCGACAGTGGCTACAAAGTGGGTGGTGGGTGGGCTTTGAATTGCTTCGTCGTCTGCATCCCAACCGTCCTGACTGTAGTCAAGCCAGGGCTCTCCTGATAACGAGAGATACTTTAGCGAATTTAGGATGTCGCCAAAAGGCCAGTGCTGAAAGATGTCCGCAGCGGTGAACTCCATGATCGGCGCCCAATCGGATTCGATTGGTACGGGCGCGGGAGGTTCGGAGTCCAGCGAGGAGTCCGGCACCTTGGAGTCACGAGCTTCACAAGGGACAGGGTCGGTATTCGGCTCCATCGCCGTAGAGGTAGCGGCCCTCGAGACGGTGTCTAGCCACCCGTCCTCGATCTGCACAGTCGGCTCCGAATTAAGGGTCGGAGCGGATTCTTGTGCGGCCTCCAGGGCACTGTCCGGCGGAAGAGCTAAATCATGCCCATCGCGACAGTGCGGCACGCTCGGCTATGGCTCGAATCCAGCGAAGATCAAGTCTCCGCGGATGTCGGCCGTATAGTTCAAACTTCCAAATCTGACCTGATGGCCAGGGGCGTAGCTTTCGATCTGCTCCAGATGGCCAAGCGAATTGGCCCGCAGTGCAAAGCCGCCGAATACGAAGATCTGTCCGGGGAGAAAAGTCTCGCCCTGGACCACGTTGTTGTTGATGATCGAAGGAGCCATCGGGCCTATAGGTGACAACACAGAGGAACTCTCAATGAAAGCACCAATGTCGGTGTCAAAACCGGCGGATCTCGGGTAGGGGGTCCCGAACTGTGCGTCTAGGCGGATGGTAACAGGAGACAAGGGACACGATGTTTTTACCCAGGTTCAGGCCCTCTTGATGGAGGTAAAACCCTACTCCTGCTTGATTGATATTGATGATATGGGTAGTACAAGAGTGGATCTACCACGAGATCAAGGAGGCTAAACCCTAGAAGCTAGCCTATGGTATGATTGTTGTTCGTCCTATGGACTAAAACCCTCCGATTTATATAGACACCGGAGAGGGCTAGGGTTACACAGAGTCGGTTACAATGGTAGGATATCTACATATCCATATTGCCAAGCTTGCCTTCCACGCCAAGGAAAGTCCCATCCGGACACGGGACAAAGTCTTCAATCTTGTATCTTCATAGTCTTGGAGTCTGGCCAATGATGATAGTTCGGCTATCCGGACACCCCCTAGTCCAGGACTCCCTCACTACCATATGAATCTTGATATCTAGCCTTCCCCAAGTTGCTTTCCACTCAAATCTTCTTTCCACCAAATCCAAATCCTGTGAGAGAGAGTTGAGTGTTGGGGAGACTATCATTTGAAGCACAAGAGCAAGGAGTTCATCATCAACACACCATTTGTTACTTCTTGGAGAGTGGTGTCTCCTAGATTGGCTAGGTGTCACTTGGGATCCTCCGACAACATTGTGGAGTTGAACCATGGAGTTTGTAAGGGCAAGGAGATCGCCTACTTCGTGAAGATCTACCCTAGTGAGGCAAGTCCTTCGTGGGCAACGACCATGGTGGGATAGACAAGGTTGCTTCTTCGTGGACCCTTCGTGGGTGGAGCCCCCCGTGGACTCGCGCAGCCGTTACCCGTCATGGGTTGATGTCTCCATCAACGTGGATGTACGATAGCACCACCTATCGCAACCACGACAAAAACATCCGTGTCTTCAATTGCGTTTGCCTTCTCAAACTCCTCCTTTTTTCCTTCATATGCAATTGCTTTACATTCCTCTACTATACTGTTAGAATTGCATGTGTAGGTTGATTGCTTGACTTGTGCTAAGTTGCTAAAATCTGCCAAGAACTAAAATTGGGAAAAGGCAAGTTTTTTATTTGGTCAAGTAGTCTAATCACCCCCCTCTAGACATACTTTCGATCCTACAAGTTGTCGGTGTACTAAGGTAGGGGTACCTCAGTACCCCAACTTGTGCACGGGCAGTCGCAGCTCCCCGCGGCAGGGTTTACCATGTGCTTGCCGGAGACCGTTCCTGCTCCATATCGAGCCATTCAAGAACAAAGTATACAAGATAGAAGATCGAGACCCCGGCAAGAGGAGCTTGCCGGGAAGGCCGTTCCAGGCTCAAGATTACATCACTCACGCAAGGCCCTGGCGAGAGGAGCTCGCCGGGGAGACTAGAAGATTACATCGTAGAAGACACGCCTCGGCGCTATACGCGTCCCGGCGAGGGCCCGGGGAGCGGCAAGTTACAAAGCCCGACAAGCTCCCGGGTCCGGCAAGATCAAGACCCCGGCAAGGTACTTGCCGGGAGAGCTGCGCTGTGTGCCCGCACTCCAGCTCATCTGCCCACGCGTCGCCTTGAGCCCTCTCCAGAGACGCGTGGCGGATGGCTGTGCAGCCTGGGGGGTGCGGTGGCACTCCACGGTGGTGGATCCATCGCCGTGGCAGACGGAGACGCAAGGGCGGGAGCTTTTGGGGTCGACGGCGACGGGCATTAAATGCCCTTGTCCCCACTGTCAAAGTAGGTAGAAACCACTGTTCAAGCACTGTAGCTCCACTATTCCCGCACTGTTCCAACTACCACCTCTTTTACATTTTTACCCCTTTCTCCTACGTTGACACCTGTTGGTGACCCCTTGGCACTATAAAAGGAGGCCCATGCACAACGTGGAGGGGGTTCGGCTGGTTCGATTCACTCAACACAACACCACCATACGCTCGCATTCTTGAGCAAGATCAAATACAAACACAAAGCAGCAGTAGGGTTTTACGCGTCCATCGCGGCCCGAAGCTGGGTAAAAATCCGCCCGCGTGCATCGCCTCGATCTGCTCTCTGTGCTCCCTCCGCCCTCGTATCGCCTGACGACGAAGGGCCCCGCCCCATAGGTGCTCGCGGGCGGGCGGTCTCTCCCTCGCCCGACATCTTTGGCGCGCCCGGTAGGGGCGTCGAGGTTCTGCGGACCTGATCCGGCGTTTGCTGGCGCGCGTTCTTCATCAACCTCTCCGGTTTAAATCGGAATTCATCAACAATCGCGCCATGGCCCGAAGACGAGGGCTTGAGGGTCGCGAACCGTCTGCGTCTCACCCGCCGCCACCGGAACCAACGGTAGGCGGAGAAGACGCCAGCGAAGGGTGGACACCGGCGAGGCACTTTCGCGGCGCCGCCGAATCGAGGACAGGGCGGATGACCGCGCCTCGGTCTCCGTGGATCCACGTCCATCTCGGCGCCGCATTTACCAGCAGCACCATACCACGGGAGGTGGTATCCGCCCTCTTGGAGCGAGGGGCGTCGGAGGCTCGCGGGATGTTCGGACCACCGTCCGAACACGAGCAAAGCGAAGGCGCCGGGCAGGACCTGCTCCTTCTAACATCGCAGAGTCCGGCGCGTCCGCTCCCGCACCACTCGCTCCCGCTTCCCTCCACTCTGTAAAGCGCTCACAAGAGCGCAAATGTTCTCGACTTCCCTCCAAAGAGCGGACAAGGCGAAGACGGAGGGCTACCATCGAGCCTGGTCGCCGCGCAACAACAATCCTCCACAGCAGCGGTGGCCTCGCGGCGCGGCAAGCCGAAAAGACGGCGGCGACGGCAACAAGACCGCCGGGTGCAACCACCGTGCACTCCCCGCCCAAGCGAAGACGCCGCCCGCCGGAACAACGCCGACGACGGCTCCACGGCATCGTCGGATCCGCGAGCTCGTCGGGATCAACGTCGGTCCTTGCGATCGGCGACAAGAAGACGCTTCGGACCACGATCGGCGCCGCCGAAGACTTCGGCGACAATCAGACGAGAGAGCTGGAAGATTGCCGACGCTACAGCGCCCGGTGAGCCAGCGACTTGCCGTCTGCGGCAAGCTGCCTGCGTTCACCCGTGAGCTGCGGCGCGTCGGTGGCTCAAGCATGAAGAATTTCAAGCCCGACGTCTCGGAGAAGTACGACGGCAAGGCGCACCCTCGGAATTCCTCGGTGTCTACACCATCGCGGTCGCGAGCTGCGGGGCGCGACGAAAGATTACAGCGAACTACTTTCGCTCGTGCTTAGGCGAGCGTTCGTTCTTGGCTTATGCACTTGCGGAAGGCTCCATTTCTTCTTGGGCGGACCTTTGCCATCAGTTTGTTGGCACCTTCACTGGCGGCCACAAACCCCACGGCCAGGAGAGTGATCTCCACATTTTGGCCCGAAGGAAGGAGAATCCTGCGCAAGTATATCCAACGCTTCAGCCGTGTGCGGCACAACATCCCGATGTCCACCCCGCCGGTCATCAGCGCGTTCCACCGAACGTCGCGTAACCGCCGCATGCGTGAAGAGATGGCGATGACCAAGATTCGGGATGTCGTGAGCTCTATGCTCGGGCGATAAATCGACGCTGCGGAAGAGGAGGAGGCTCCCCGGGGAGGATGCTGGCGCAGGAGGAAGCGACTCCGACGACGCCGCCCCGGCAAAGAAGCGCCGGCGGCGGAACAATCAGAAAAAGAACAAGGAAGAGGTGCTTGCCGTCGAAAAGTCCGGCAAGGAAGCTCCCGCCAAGCAAACACAGGCTGGCGACTCCGGCAAGGAGCCTGCCCCTGTGGCGGCAGCCGACAAGCAGGACGGCCCCGGCAAGCAATACTGCAAAATCCACCGCACCAAGGGCCACGATCTCTACAACTGCAAGCGCGTCGACTATCTCGTCGAGCAGCAAAAAGCTGAGTACGAGAGGCGCGACAAGGAGAAGGCCCAAGGTGGCGGAGGAGAACCGAGCAAGAAGCGGCCGTTCAATAGTCGGGGAGGACGCCTCGGCAAGGCCAAGCGGCGGCAAGGTGATCGACCTTCCCGGAGCCGCGACAAGGATGAAAACGGCAGCGAAGACATGGAGGATGAGGATGACAGCGGCGGGAGTTCGAAGGCCACGGAGGTCCTATCGTCGGCGGTGGCGCCTCACTACACACCTCCACCGCCAGCTAAAGCAGTGGGTACGCGAGGTGAATGCAGCAGAGCCGCCCATGGAGTCGCGCAGGCTCCTCAAATGGTCCAGCACGCCCATCATTTTTGATCTTGAGGATCACCCTGACCGCACCACCGCGGTCGGGTGCTTGCCGATGCTAGTCTCGCCCACCATCCGCAACCTCAAGGTCACCAAAATGTTGGTTGACGGCGGGGCCGGGCTGAACTTGATCTCCTCTGCTGTGATCAAGAAACTCCAAATCCCAGATGGCGAGCTCGAAGAGACCGGTTCTTTCAAGGAATCAACCGGGGCGGAGCAAGCCCAAGGAAAGATCACTCTGCCGGTGACCTTTGGCGGGAGCTCAATTTCAGGATGGCGCATCACTTTCGGCGTCGCCGATATTCCGTTGCCATACAAGGAATACTCGGCCGTCTGCCCTCGCCAAGTTCATGGCAGCTTCCCATTATGCTTAGCGTACTCAAGATACCGGGGCGATAAGCGTCATCACCGTCCACGGCGACAAGAAAGATGCGCTTATCTGCACCGACAAGATCTACCGGATGCGGCAGCAGCGCCGACAAGAATACACTTGCGGCTGAAGCTCCGGGGAAGAAGACGAAGACCAAGTCCGGCAAGTGCTCGGGGCCCACTCCGCAACCGCACCTCTTGGTGTTGTTGCGCTGCTGTCGAGGGCGTCCCGTCGAGCTCCACCGCAAGAGTAAAAAGGGAATGGCGCTCCGCGGCAACCAAGAAGGTGTCCGCCAGGAGGGCGGCATCGGTGGTACCTTTACCATCGATGCCACACTTGACAACAAATAGGAAGCGGCTCGTTTTCTTCTGCGGCGAACGTCGATGTGTTTGCATGGCAACCATCGACATCCCGGTGTTCCCGGGAAGGTGATTGAGCACAAGCTTGCTGTTTGCCCTCACTGTGACCCATCAAGCAAAAAGTAAGGAAGCAAGCCGTGGGCGCCAAGAATTCATCAGCGAATAAATCAAGAAGCTAGAGGCAGCAGGCCTAGTTAGAGGTGTGATCCATCCGACGTGGTTAGCAAACCCAGTCGTCGTGCGCAAGGCTAACGGGAAGCGGAGGCTGTGCATAGACTTCACCGATGTAAATAAAGCATGTCCCAAGGATCCATTCCTTGCGGCGCATCGACCAGTTGTTGACTCCTTTGCGGATGTGAGCTACTCGCTTTCTTGATGCATACTCAGCTATCACCGGATCTTTATGGCCAAGAGGATGAAGAGAAGACTGCGTTTATCACTCCATGTGGCACCTATTGCTTCATCGCGCATGCCATTTGGATGAAGAATGCAGGATCAACATTTGCAAGGGTAGTGTATCTGCTTTTGAGCCACGAGATCCACGAAAATGTAGAGGCTTACATGGATGATATCGTGGTGAAGAGCAAGAAACAAGGATCTGCTGATTCAAGATTTGGAAGAGACATTTGAGAACCTCGCAAGATACAGCTTAAGTTGAACCCCGAGAAGTCGTCTTTGGAGTTCCCTCCGGCAAGCTTCTCGGGTTCTTTAATGTCCTGAGAGGATTGAAGCCAACCCGACAAGATTAAAGCCATTGAGCGGATCGAAGCCCTGAAGCGTGTCAAAGATGTCGAGAAGGCTCGCGGGATGTGTGGCTGCCCTCGGTAGGTTCATTTCAAAGTCTGCGGTAGCGCCTACCTTTCTTCAAAATCTTGAAGAAGGCAGGCCCCATGAAGTGGACTCGGAGCGGAGGCAGCGCTGCAAGATTTGAAGCGGTACCTATCCTCCACCCCAATACTTGTCGCACCTAGACCACGGGAGAAGTTGTTTGCTGTACCTAGCGGCAACCAACCAAGTGGTTAGTGCTGCACTAGTAGCGGAGAGGGAGTCCGACGAGGAGGCTGCACCACCGGCAAGCGAGTCTAGCGACAAGCAGGGGGCTGCTCCGACAAGCTCTGGCCCCGACAAGGACAACTCTGCGCAGGAACAGGATGAGGTGCGGAAGAAGATGGTGCAGCGCCCAGTGTATTTTGTAAGCTCCCTTCTCCGGGGGCTAGATCAAGATACTCGTGTGCAAAGCTGCTTTGGCCTCCTCATGGCCTCGAGAAAGCTGCGCCATTACTTCGAGCACACGAGATAACAAGTGGTCACTCGCTTCCCACAAGAGGATATTGCACAACCCGAAGCAGCAGGCAGGATCGTTGAGTGGGCCTTTGGAGCTGTCGAGCTTTGGACTCAAGTTTGAAAGTACTTCAACCATACAGAGCCGGGCTTTGGCAGAATTCATAGCGGAATGGACCCCAACACCTGATGAAGAAGTCCAAGAAACAAGTACACCCGTACAAGAAGCGACAAGTGAATGGGTAATGTACTTTGATGGTGCCTTCTCGCTGCAAGGCGCCGGTGCCGGCGTGGTGCTCATCGCGCCCACCGGAGAGCACCTCAAGTATGTCATCCAGATGCACTTCCCAAGAGAGCAAGCGACAAACAACACTGCTGAATATGAAGGTTTGCTCGCCGGCCTTAGGATTGCGGCCGAACTTGGGATCAGGAAGTTGATTGTGCGGGGAGATTCTCAGTTGGTGGTCCGGCAAATTAACAAGAGCTATCAGAGCCCTTTGATGGAAGCTTATGTAGATGAAGTGAGGAAGCTTGAGGAGCGCTTTGAAGGTTTGCAGATGGAGCATGTCCCGAGAGCTCGAGAATGAAATCGCAGATGGCCTTTCAAAGTGTGCTTCATGAAGTTACTGTGGAACCGGGGACCTTCTTGCTCAAGCTGACTCAACCATCCGTCCACGCCATCAATTGGACAGTCCAAGAAAAGAAAGTTGGTCTCCGGCGACTACTTGCGGGCGGGTCTCCCGAGGCGCCGCCAAAGTCCCCAAGATCAGCGACGAGCGCTGAAGAACAGTTTGCTCTGTAGATCCTCGATTTATGCAGGTTGAAGCAAGTGTTCCCGACAAGCCTCGCCCGGCGAGCTTGCCGGGACCTTCAGCTCCGCAGAGCCGGGGTCCTTGCCGTAGAAGCTCAGTTCTCGCAGCGGCCCTCATGCCTTTAGTCCTTGCCGTCGAGCCCCAAGCTCCGGCATGGGCGCAGCAGATCGTCCGTTTTTTGCAAACTGGAGAACTTCCCGACGACCCAGAAGAAATAGAAAGGGTAACCAGACAATCAAGTATGTACCAGTTAAGTGGATAACGAGCTGTCATGTAAGAAGGCTCAATGGTGTCGGTCAAGTGCATCTCCGGGGAAGATGGATGTAAGTTGTTGGCGAGACACACGGAGGCATATGTGGCCACCACATTGGCGCAAGGGCGCTTGCCGAAAGCTTTACGGCAAGGGTTCTTTTAACAAGAAGCCCTCAAGATGCAATCGCACTAGTAACCAAGTGTGAAGCGTGCGGCCCATGCAAAGCGATTCATCGGCCAGCTCAAGCTCTCCAAACAATCCCTTTATCCTGGCCCTTCTCGATGCGGGGCTCGATATCCTCGGCCCCTTCCCCGTCTTGTCGGGGCTTTGAGTACTTGTGCGTAGCAATCGACAAGTTCACAAAGTGGCCGAAGTGGAGCCAGTGAGAAAGGTGACAACACGATCGGCGGTCAAGTTCTTGGTCGATTGTGTGCGTTTGGGATCCCTAACAGATTATCACCGACAACGGTACACAATTCACTAGTCGCACCTTCATGCGATCGTCCAAGACCTTGGCGCCAAGGTCTGTTTAAGCTTCATTGCTCACCCAAGGAGCAACGGTCAAGCGAAGAGGGCCAATGCTGAAGTGCTGCGCGGACTCAAGACAAGAACTTTCGGCGAAGGCTGCGAAAGCGGAAGAAATTGCATAGAGGAGCTGCCGGCGGCTCTTTGGTCGATCGAGCGACACCGAATCGAGCCACCGGACAGACACCTTTTGCTCTAGTCTATGGAGCGAAGCAGTTCTCCCCACGGAACTCAGTATCACGGATCTCCTCGAGTGCTCGCTTATGATGAGCTCGAGCAAGAGCAAGCTGCGGCAAGATGGCGCATTGCTCCTTGAGGAGGGGCGCCTCGTGCTGTCAGACGAGCTGCTCGATACCAGCAAGCCTTGCGCCGCTACCATAGCCGCAAGGTCAAAGCCAGAGTCTCGAGGAAGGCGACCTTGTTCTTGGCGTGTTCATCCGCCAAGAATTCCAACAAGTTGACGCCGAGGTGGGAAGGCCCTTATCGGGTGAGACAAGTCACGAGGCCCGGCGCTGTCCGCCGAGACCGAAGAAGGCTTACCGTGAGCAACTCTGGAACATAGAGCATCTTCGCAAGTTTCACCCATAAAGCGCGCGGTTGCCGTGACCGCTCGGCAACCACCTTTTGTACAAGCTTTGCATTGTTGCATGTAACCCTTTGTACAAAGCCGGTAGCAGACGTGCATCGATAAAGTTTACGTGTTTTGCGCTATTTGCCTTTTCCCATGCTTTTCTTTGCTATTTGCATGAGTTATTTGGCATCTTTAAATGCGACACACATATCCGCAAGCAATAGCACGCTTGAAGGCCATATGCTTGTTTCCTTCTTCTTTTTCCTTGTCTCTTAAACAGAAGAAATGTTCCTCGCGCACAAGTTTGCCGGGGGGGAAGGAAATGGAGGATGGACCAAGTGCTGTTCAAGAAAGAGAAGCTTGCCGGAGAACGCGCAGATCACGAAAGCTAAGTTATCAGAATTTGAGCAGCTCAAAATTTTAAGCTAAGTTATCAGAATTTGAGCAGCTCAAAATTTTAAGTTTTTAGTTGCCTTCCTTGAACAACCACACTTTGTATGGAAAACCTGTGCTCGGAGGAACCTACCGATGGATGGCCGCACCCTTATCTTGTTTTCGAGCACGCTCAACGATTTAAGTGAGCTGCGACAAGTGTTGCGCCCTTGTCTCGTTTTCGAGCCCGCTCAGCAAGCCGAGTGTGTTGCGACTAGCCGCGGCAAGGTTGCTTGCCGGTAAGACCTTGGCCAGCAGGCTGCTTCGAGTTCAGCACTCAGCGCTCGCGGCAAGGGTCCCTTGCCGGCAAGTTTCCTAGAAGCGTAGGGTTGAAACATACAGAGTTGAGGATCAGGACAAGGGAGATAACTCTGCGTCTATTGAACAAAATAAAGATAATATCTTACAAGGAATGACTTGTCACGATGACTAATGAGTTCGTAACACCCTATGCAGCAATTAAAAGAGATAAAGATAAAGGAGGCCTAGTCTACGCGGTCGCCCTCCACCCTGGAGATCTTGTTCACTTTGGCGATGATGTGGGCGACCTGCTCCTTCAGAGCCTCCATGTTCGCGTCGGCCGGCAAGCTGCGAAGAACGTTGGTGAGGTTTATGCCGGGATTGCGGTATACGATCTTCGTCAGCACGCGCTCCATGGTTCCCGTGCACAGCCGGCGAGTCTCCTCGGCAAGCTGCGCGGGGATCTTCTTCCGCAGATTTGCAAGGGCCGGCGCGATCCCCCTGAAGAAGAGGCTGAGCTTGGCGCTGTGGCGAGGTTGGATCCGGGAGTAGATGAGATGCTCCAGCTTGGCGCCAAAGAGCTCCTGGTCGATGGCGGACGCAGAAGATACCAAGTCCTCGGTCCATATCTCGACGATACGGCGGAAGTCCTCGGCTGCTTTGTTGGCGCTGACCACCAAGGTTCGCTCCTCGCGGAGCTCCTTTTTCAACTTGGTCTCCCGATCCCGGGCAGCGTCAAGCGAGTCCCTCAGCGCAGAGACTTTCAGCTCAAGATCCCCGACGGAGTCCTTGGCGACCTTCAACTCGTCGCCCTTCTCGGAAAGACGCGCCTGGAGTTCTGAGTTGGTGTGGGCATCCTTCTCGCGCTCCGTGATGAGCGCGGCAACCTTCTCCTCGCTCGCCTTCAGCAACTCCTCCAGCTGCGCGACCTTGGCGGCAAGCTCCTCCTTGGCGGTTTCCGCGGCAGCCGCGGCGTCTTTCGCCTCCTTCAGTTCCCCGCCAAGGGCCTGTTCCCGAGCGGCAAGGTCTTCCTCGTGAACGTCGAGATTGACCTTCCGCTGGATGAGTTCTCCTTCTCGCCGGGACAGCTCCACTCCGGTGAGCCGTTGCTGCTCTTCGGCCTCGGCCTTCTCCAGCAACCACTCTTCATACTCCCCGGCGATTCGCTCACGCTTCTCCGCCACTTCGCGGAGAGCAGCCTGATTGGCGGCGCTGAGCTCCGCCGCGCGCTTCTCCATCTCCTCGGCGGCCTTGGCGGCGAGGGCCTCCGGAAGCGAGCCGCTGTCTGCCCGGTAAGGGCCAGAGCTGGTGAAGCAGCTTCTCCTCCTCGGGCCCGTCGCTCCCGCCGGTCCCTCGGCGATCTTCAAGCCCGGAGGCGAGGACCTCCCATCAAAGGCCTCGCCCTCATGGGAGTCATGACGAGGAACCCCACGGCACTGGATGAAGACGCCGTTGGGGGCTTCAAGTAGTAGCCGGACCGCTCCTCTCCGGCGGAGGGTCGGTGACCGGCGCAGCACTTGACGCTCCCGCCGCCTCCGGGCCGGCGGTGCGGTCGCCATCTCCCTCTCCGGCCGCTGTGTCTGCAGCCGGAGCGGTCTCTGGCACATGTGGCCCGGCGGCTCCCGCCGTGTCCTCGACGACAGGGGCGTCGCCGCCGCCACCCTGCACGTCCTCCTCCTCCTCAATGACGACTTCCGTCTCCATCTGCTTGGGGGGAGGAGGATCTAGAAGAAGAAGAAAAAGCAAAAGAAGTTCAAGCAAATATCCAAAAAGAGACAACGCCAAGAAGACAAAGTTGCAGAACCTACCTTGGCGGACGTCGTCAGCGGCGGGCTCTCTTGCCGGGGAACTCTCCCTTGGCGGAGTGGCCGCCCTCGCCGGGCTGCTCGCTCTTGGCGGGGTACTCGCCCTTGGCGGAGTACCCGCCCTTGGCGGGACGCTTTCCCTTGCCGGGGAGTTCGACCTTGGCGGGGATGGCGGGACTGCCGGCTCCTCGAGGGCGACCTCCGGATGCTCCTGCCGCTGCGGCTCCATCTCTGCACAAGTCAAGACAAACACGTCAAGATATTAGCACAAGACCAAAACCTTCAAACACGCCCGGCGAGCGAAAGTGCAGAACCCAGACTTACGCTGGGGGCTGCGCTGGGGGCTGCTCCTCGGGACAGCGCTCGGGTCCGGCAAGCTTGGATCCGGCACGTCCCCGGTCGCCTCGGCGGGCGAGTCGTCCGCGACCTCGACCACGGGCACCTTGGCTTTCTTCGCCGCCCGCTCGGTCAAGGTCCTGAAATCAACACAAAAACAAGATTAGCCTCAACAATAATCAAGGCGAAATTTAAGAAGATGAAGATCTCGGGTACTTACTCCTGTTCCTCCTCGTCGTCTTCGCTCAAGGCGGAGAAATCATACTCCACCTGGGTCGCGTCGGCCGCGAGGAGCAGAGGCGAAGGCCCTCTCGGCGCTTGGCGGTCCTCGGGGCTGGGGCTGCTGACCCAGCCTGTGGCAGCCGGGACCCGAGAAGCGGGCGGAGCCGCCGCTCCGCTCGAAGACCCTGTCGCTCGGCGCCGACCTGCAGGCGCCTTTGCCGTGGCTGCTGCGCGAAGTCGCTCCGCTTGCGGCTGGTGCACCGGTCGCCCTCGGCGCAGCTTGACTCCCCCGGGAAGCTTGCGCTGCCCGGCGAGCTGGTAGTTGCCGGGGGGCCTGCGTACTCGCTTCCGTCGCAGCCTTGCGGAGGCGCTTCAGTGGAGAACGCTTAGGGCTTGCCCGGGGCGGGGAGGTCTCCGACGACGAGGAGAGGTCGTCTGCGTAAAGCTTCGTGGACCCGCCGGAGCCCTCGGCGGCCTCGGCGTCCCCTTCCTCCTCCTCCCCGGCTAGCTCGCCGGACCCAGCGCCCTGCACTGCGGCCTCTCTCCCTCTGGCGTCTCCGCTCCCTCCGGCGCCTTCGTTTCCTGCGGCGCCTCTGCTCCCTCCGGCAGCGCCACCTCTTGCCGCGGCCTCGGCCGCGATTCCGGGGATCCCGGAGTGCCTCAGAGAGGGGACCCCGGCGAGCGCGTCGGGAGGAAGTTGCAGCAGTCTGCAGATCTCCGCCGCCTCCGCTTGGCAGGACTCCTCCGCAGCCTCTGCCTCCTCGGGCGTACAGCCGAACTCTCCTGCCGCTGCGGCTGCAGCGGCCTCTTCGGCCCGAGAAGCTATGTATGCGAGCTCCTGGCCCGTGGTGTCCCGTGTCAGCCCCCGGGTCTCGTCCTTGTTCTTCGCCACCTCCTCAAGGTTGTCGAAGAAGTTGAGGACGTCTATTGGCTCGGGCGGAATCCATATACGCTCCACGCCGCGCGAAGTCGCCGCGGGCATCATGGCGAGGCGATCGAGCTGTCTTGTTGCGAGAGGGGCACCACTCCCGGGAGGTCTGAACCACTCTGGATGGGCGGGTCATATTTGAAGAGTTCCCGGACCATCCCCTCAGCTCAGCGTCGTGAAGTTGAAGTTCAGCCGGGCGCAGCCTCATTATATCCCCGCGCCCGTACTCCCAGGCCGGCCTTTTCCTGTCTTGGAGAGGGGCAATGCGGCGGCGGAGGAAGTCTGCGCCTACCTTTGCAACGGATAGGTTTGCTGTTCGAAGGCGAAGAATCCGGACGAGGGCAGCGTCGAGCTTGATATCGTCCGAATCCAGCTCGCTCCAGTCTCTGCCACGCACGATGGGCGTTGTGCGTGGCGTGGTGAAGGGCTGCGGCTCGTCTTCAACAATCCAGCACCAGTCCGCACGCCACTCTTCCCACTTGCCGCGGAGCTCCCCCGGCAAGTAGGACTCCTTCAAGTTCAGACGAAAAACCCAAGAAATCCCTCCGGAGAGGGGGGCGCCGGGCTCTGCTCTAGGAGTAAAGAAGTGCCTGAACAGCGCTACGTTTGGGTGTATCCCTATGAAGTTTTCGCACATATGTGCGAAAACCGCCATTGTGAGGATGGCGTTGGGGGTGAAGTCAAGAAGGTGGAAGCCGTATGTGTGCATAATGTCGCAGAAGAAATCAGAAAAAGGGGACAAAGACGCGCAGGAAGAAGGCTGCGAAGAAATAGTACCCGCCAGGATAGTTGTCCATGGTGGCGGCGGATGAGCTCGGTCGAGGATGCGCATTGGTCTTCTTGGCCCGAACAGTAATATTGCCCCGAGTTCCCATACGCCCGAGCCGCAGCGGGAAGACGACGTTCTGCTTCCGCATCAGGGCGAGTTTCGCCGCCTGCTCAGATTTCTCCCTCTTGGTCTTCTCCGCCTTCCCCTTCCCCTTCCCGGTCTTCGGGGCCATGGCGGAAGCGGCGAGGGAAGGAAGACGAAGAGTCCGGCGGCGCCAGCAGACGCAAGAGCGGCGGAGGAGGTGCGGAGGCGGGCGCAAGGGGATCTCTGGAGGAGGAAGAAGATGCAATGAAAGCGAAGGAGGGGAACCGCGCCTGCTTCCTCTGTTTTTATGGGGAAGTGGGGGGCGTTCCGCTCTTCTCATTAAAAGACATGGGCACGTCCCATCCCACGACGCCTTAGAATCGGCGCGTCTTTGTTGCCAGCACGGGAGGCGGCGGATGCGTGAGTGGATTCGACGCGCCAGGGCCTCGTGTGCCTGCAGCCTTTATTTTGGGCCTGGCCCAACAGCGCTCGGCACCGTGTGTGGCCCAGGCCCGGGGGCTCCTGTCGGTGTACTAAGGTAGGGGTACCTCAGTACCCCAACTTGTGCACGGGCAGTCGCAGCTCCCCGCGGCAGGGTTTACCATGTGCTTGCCGGAGACCATTCCTGCTCCATATCGAGCCATTCAAGAACAAAGTATACAAGATAGAAGATCAAGACCCGGCAAGAGGAGCTTGCCGGAAGGCCGTTCGTGCTCAAGATTACATCACTCACGCAAGGCCCTGGCGAGAGGAGCTCGCCGGGGAGACTAGAAGATTACATCGTAGAAGACACGCCTCGGCGCTATCTGGCGTCGGCGAGGGCCCGGGAGCGGCAAGTTACAAAGCCCGACAAGCTCCCGGGTCCGGCAAGATCAAGACCCCGGCAAGGTACTTGCCGGGAGAGCTGCGCTGTGTGCCCGCACTCCAGCTCATCTGCCCACGCGTCGCCTTGAGCCCTCTCCAGAGACGCGTGGCGGATGGCTGTGCAGCATGGGGGGTGCGGTGGCACTCCACGGTGGTGGATCCATCGCCGTGGCAGACGGAGACGCAAGGGCGGGAGCTTTTGGGGTCGACGGCGACGGGCATTAAATGCCCTTGTCCCCCACTGTCAAAGTAGGTAGAAACCACTGTTCAAGCACTGTAGCTCCACTGTTCCCGCACTGTTCCAACTACCACCTCTTTTACATTTTTACCCCTTTCTCCTCGTTGACACTGTTGGTGACCCTTGGCACTATAAAGGAGGCCCATGCACAGCGTGGGGGGTTCGGCTGGTTCGATTCACTCAGCAGAACACCACCATACGCTCGCATTCTTGAGCAAGATCAAATACAAACACAAAGCAGCAGTAGGGTTTCTGGCGTCCATCATCGCGCCCCAGCTGGGTAAAATCCGCCAGCGTGCATCGCCTCGATCTGCTCTCTGTGCTCCCTCCGCCCTCGTACCGCACAGACGAAGGGGCCCCGGCCCCATAGGTGCTCGCGGCGGGCGGGTCTCTCCCCTCCGCCCCGACACAAGTGGTATTATAGATTTGGTCTCCATTTGCTTTGATTTCCATAGCTTTTGGTAGTCATAGCCTTGGTTTCACAACCTAGGAGAGTATGGCGTCTAGCAAGGGAAATTACCACCATAGAGGTCCTTACTTTGATGGTACTAATTTTGCTAGTTGGAAGCATAAGATGAAAATGCATATTCTTGGACATAACCCCGCCGTTTGGGATATTGTGTGTATTGGCTTGCAAGGTGAATTCTTTGATGGGAGAAAACCAAACCGTGAAGTTACCGTGGAAGAGTTGAAGATGCTGCAATACAATGCTCAAGCTTGTGATATCCTCTTCAATGGATTGTGCCCCGAAGAATTCAACAAAATCAGCCGTCTTGAGAATGCAAAGGAAATTTGGGATACTTTGATTGACATGCACGAAGGTACCGACTCCGTCAAGGAATCCAAATTGGATGTGCTTCAAAGTCAACTTGACAAGTTCAAAATTAAGGATGGTGAAGGTGTTGCTGAAATGTATTCTAGGCTTGCTCTTATCACAAATGAGATTGCCGGCTTAGGAAGTGAAGAGATGGCCGACAAATTCATCATCAAGAAGATCCTAAGAGCTTTGGATGGAAAATATGATACCGTGTGCACATTGATCCAAATGATGCCTAATGTGAGTCTCAAGCCAACAGAAGTCATTGGAAGAATTGTTGCTCATGAGATGTCACTCAAGGATAAGGAGGAGCTCCACAACAAGTCAAGTGGTGCTTACAAAGCCTCATGTGAAGCTCCCACATCATCAAGTGAGAAACAAACCTTCAATGAATAATTGAGCCTAATGGTGAAGAACTTCAACAAGTTCTACAAGAATAAAAGCGAGGAAAGAAGCTCCAAGTCAAGGTCCTACAATGACAAAAGATCTTCTAGTCGAGAGCGTAATTGCTACAATTGTGGAAGACCCGGACACTATTCCAATGAGTGTACATCACCCTACAAAAGAAGAGAAGAATCACCATCAAGAGAAAGAAGGAGTAGAGATGATCGTTGTGAACGAAGAATATCCCGGAGAAGCAAGGATTCGGAAAGGAAGGACAAGTCATCAAGGAGCTACACGAAACGAAGACATCAAGCTCATGTTGGTGAATGGGTATCCGGCTCCGACTCCAACAACCACTCCGAGAGAAGCTATCACTCCGACTCCGAATATACTCAAGATCAAGGTGTTGCTGCTCTAGCACTTGTGTCAACCAACTCCTACGACATATTTGATTCACCAAATGAAGGACTTGGAAGATGCTTCATGGCTAAAGGCCCAAAGGTAACACACCCCGAGTATGTTGATTTCAATAGTGATGAAGATGACTTGTTAGGTGATGATGATTTACTTGTTGACAACTCTAGTGATGAATACTATGATGAAACGTCAAATAATCATGCTAATCAAGATAAAATGAATGACAATGATAAGGAGAAGATTGAGCTCCTAACTAAAGAACTAAACACTCTTAAGTTAGCTCATGAAACTATCTTAGGAGATCATCGAGAACTTTTAAGGACTCATGAGAAGTTACGCTTTGAAAAGCTCAACCTTGAGCAAGAACATTAGTTTTTAAAGGCAATCAATGATGATCTTCGCAAGAAAAGTTCTTCTTACATTGCCAAGCGTTTACTCTTATCTACTTACATGCCTCAAGTCACGTCTAGTAACAAGAACACGAAAGATTCTTCCTCTAGTAGTAACAATAATCATGCTAAATCCAATGTTGTTGCTTCTAGTAGTTCTCTTGATTCCACTAATGATTCTCTTAGCCAAGTTACACTTGAGCAAAAAAATAGCTTATTGAAGGGAATTATAGAGAAAGCTGTTTACAAGAGCCTTGCCGGGAGTAAGCAATTCGAGGAAATTGTACGCAAGCAAGGAAGGCACCGGAAGAACCAAGGTGTTGGTTTTGAACAAAAGTTCAATTCCAATGGAGTTGAGTGGGAAGAAGATCAATACCCCAAGACGAAGTTTGTTCCTCAACAAGGGAAGTATGATCCTACTTCTTTCAAAGGGACACAAGCTCAAGATGATCTTCCACCACAAGACCACAAGCAAAAATGGCAAGGACAAGCTTCAAGAGGAGATTGATGCATTTGAAGAAGCTCCTAAGGCCTTGGTCAAGTGGGTTTCCAAGACTAAATCAAGTTCTAATTCATCAAATACGACTACAACTCCAAGGATTCCCATCAAGATGATGTGGATCCCGAAGAAGAAGCACTAGAGAGTTCTTGAGGGTGACTCCGCCAACATACTTCACTCTTATCATTTTAGCGAGGACAAGTGCAATCAACTTCCACATCTTGCACTAGTTCAAGGAGTCACAAACCCTCTTGTTGGTAAGACAAGGGACAAGGTAAGCTAATGCTTTCATAGACATCATCTTGTGTGCGTGCATCGCTCTATGTCTATGTATATCCTTGTTTGTTCCTTGTGGAACTTACCCGTGTAGGTATTGAAAGTGCAACTCTCTCCAAAGGATTGCTCCAAATGATCTACATCAACATTGAGCATCTACATCTTCAACACCTACACGAAGTCATCGTCGACAAAACACAAGGTTAGTTCATCCCTCTTAGGGGGGATCTCACATCTAGGGGGAGCTTTACTCTAAGAATTGAGCTAAAGCAACTCTAATGGTGTGAACACTACAATGCTTTATGTAAAGGTGGTAACCCCACTTGTGCTTAAACGATGAGTATGACCTATGATCAAATATTCTCATTTGACTCCTAAGTCAATATACTCATATATAGATGACCTAGTCATCGCCAATTGTTTGGTAGATGCTAGAATTGTGTGTGCATGCTTTGTCACATATTTCATTTGCCATTTATTGTGTGAGCATGTTGGTTGCATAATTTACTCATTCGAGGAAATCCACTTGTAGCTTTGATTGTTTGGTTTCTTTTCTTTTGCCAAGTGGATGGACAAGAATGCCTAAGAACCTTCTCTAGCTATCTATGTTTTTCTTGTCTCAAACTCTATTCATGCTATATCACAAAGTTTGATCAAGGCAGATTCGAACCACTCTATGTGAGGAGCACTCGGAGTCCCTGATTCATCATAGACTTAAACTTCCAAAACCTCTTTGTGCGTTTCGGTCTGACCGATTCAACCTTTTCGGTCATACCGAGATCACTAAGTTAATCTAGGTTTTCAATCTCGGTGCAATCGATTAGAACTTTCCGGTCACACCGAGTTGCAGTAACTGCTTGCAGTAATGCATCTCGGTGCCACCGAGTTGTTACACTCGGTCACACCAACAGGGTCAGGCTATATATACTCACGGGGCAAATTTTAGAAAATCTTTCGAAACCCTTCGCCCACGCATAGCCTGCTCTGCCTCTTCGGGTCTCTGGATCGTCCTCCTCGTTGCCAGTGACCTCCCGCCGCCGTCAATGGGATTCTTCTCCGCCGTTGCCGCCGTAGCAAGTCCATCGCCGCATTAGGGTATGGATTTGAACTTTGTGCTATTCTTAACTCCGATTCCTAGCACATTGCATTGCCATGAATCTTGGCACGTTTAAAATCTTCCTATCGAGCAAAACTACTCTGTACATTAGTCTTGGATTGAAAATTTAGGGTTAGGTTTCCGCCGAATTCATCTCAGACCGACCAAGTTGTACAAATCGGTTTCACCGATTTGGCTCAGGCCATTGCACATGTGATTCTTGGTCTGACCGAGAATTGCAAATCAGTGTGACCGAGATCGATTCTTTGTGAAACCCTAGCAGTCTCGGTGCCACCGAACTGTGACCCGGTCTGACTGAGTTCACTAGTTTAGGTTCCGAAAGCTGCTTCGGTATCACCGAGTTTACAAATCGGTAGCTCCGAAATGCTTTCTGTGGAAAACTAAAACTAAGTTTTTGACTCAATTTTTTTTGCAAAAACCTTTGTACTTTGTGATGCTCATCTACTCTACCTCATCTACATCTATTCACAGGGTCTGCTGTCAAAGTTTGCATCATGTCAGATCAGAGTGATAGTCAGAACAAGTCTGAGGAGCAAGTTCATATGAGTGAGGGCACTAGTCCCTCCAGTACCTCAGATGAGGGCAGCAGGAGCACACCCAGCAATTTGCCAAAGGCAGCAACCAGGGCAAGGAAGAAGAAAACCTCAGATTCTGAATATGAGGACTATGTTGCTATAGAGGATGAGGCCACCTCAAAGAAGAAGGTGCTGAAGGAGTATGGCATAGCTGCATCCACTAAGCCAGGAATGCAAAAGAAGGCACCTGCCAGGAGAATTCCCACTTCCAAACCAAGGAAGGTTTCCACTAGTGAAACCATGAAGTTCACCATATGAGTCTGATGAAGAAGCTGTTGGCCAAGATAAGAAGAAGAAGAGAGTCAGAACTACTATTGCCAAAGTACTTGGCAAGCCCTATATGAGGAGAGACTCTGATGAGGAAGAAGAGGAAGAGGATGCTGCACCAGCTCCTAAAGCTTAGAAGCTAATGGGAGATGCAATCAAGTCAGGGGCTGCTCCATCTAAGCCCAAGTCTGCTCCCAAGGCTGCTGCACCTGCACCCAAGCCTAAACCCAAGAGGAACACTAGAAGCATACCTGCATCTGAGAAGAACAAGGCCCCAGTGCCTGAAGCTGCTGAACAAGATGAAGATTCTCTTGTTTTGAGAAAGTTGAAGCCCAAGATTCCTGATCATAATGATGCTCATCCAGTGGCAGAAGACATGCACATCTGATAGGATGCTGGACTGAGACTGTGGAGACAATCTGATCCTTATGCTGTGAGGAGAAGGACAACAGTTGACTACAGATTCCACACAAAGGAGCAACAGGATTTCTATGAAACTATTTTGCTTGACAAGAATCCCATTGTGTGTGACATGAGATGGATCAACTGGGATTACATCAAGAAGAATGAAGCTCACTATCCAGGAGTTTATGACAGCTTCAAGTCTTGTGGAGTTGATGACTTTGTTGCACAGAAGCTCGCCAAGTGGAATGATGAGCTCATTATGCAGTTTTACTCCACAGATCACTTCTACCCAGATGGGAAGATTGTCTGGATGTCTGAGGGTACTAGGTACCAGTTCACAGTTGAGGAATGGGCTGAGCTGATCAATGCCCCTAAGGAATCTGAAGATGACCTGGATGTATATGCAGAGAAGAAGAAAGACCACAACACTATGGCTCACATGTACAGAGAGATCCCAGATAAAGCTTTGGAAACTCACAAGCTTGGATCTCAGACACTACTGTTATGCAGTGCGCCTACAATCAATTGGATCCTTAGGCACACATTGCTGCCAAAATCAGGTGATCACAAGATGATCGGAGGTCATGCTATTAACTTGCTGCACTTGTTTGACATACCTCAAAAGTTCAAAGTCATGAGCCTGATTGTGGAAACAATCAAAAGGACTGCTGCTGATCAGAAGAGGAGTTGTGGGTATGCTCCACACATTCAGGAGCTCATCAACTCAAAGATGGGCACATGCACATATCTTTTGGATAAGGAGCATCTACCCCTATACCCTGAATTTGAGGACAACACAGTTGAGATGAATGATGAGGATCCATCATCTATGCAAGCACAAGAAAAGAGAGAGAAAGCAAGGGCAGAGAAAGCTGCAAAGATGCCAACTGCTGAAGAGGCATCTCAAATTTTCCTGAAGAGCAAGCAAGATCAGCTTGGCTACTTGATTGCCTAGACCCCGAGGATTGACAAGGACTTGGCCACCCTGAGTCAAAACCAGGAGAGCTTGGAGAGAATCATAGAGCAAAAGTTTTATGCTCTTGACGTCAAAGTTACTGAGATCCAAACTACAGTTGAGCAACTTCAGGAGGATGTGGAGGAGAAGAAGGGTAAGTCTACCACAGATGCTTTTGCTAGAGTGCCCAGAGGATAGAGATCTGCTGCAGTGCCAGTTCCAGACACCATGTAACGCCCCGAGACCGACGCCCCAGAAGACTTCAAGCTATTCCGAGCTTTGCCGTGTGTTTTATTTGCTTGTTGCATTGCATCATGTCATCATGCCATCATGTACATTTAATTTTTGCAACTCATCTAAATAAATTGTATGGATCCTCGGTCCATTTAAATCGAGGGATATTCACAATGGTGATTTCTCTTTATAACATATCCTCCCAATATTTAGGGAGCTACTATAAAATATTCCATTAGCTTGGAATTAACCGTAGCACACTTGCCATATTCCCATGCCCTTTCTACTTCAAGTTTGGTCCCCAAACTTTGCCAACAATTCTTATCTCTTTTATCGGGGCTCTTTCTAAATCCTCAACATTTTTGGCCACACCAAAAACCTAGTCCCAATTCAAACCCATTTGAATGATATTCAAATGAGTTTGAATTTAAATCTTGCATTCATGCCAACTTCTATTTTCTCGGACCAAGCATATATTTGTGAGTCTGGGAAAATAATCCCCATGCCAAATTCTATCTCTACCTTCATTTCTTCTTCTTTTTCTTCCTTGTCATTTTTCTGTTTTTGGGAGAAAGAAGAAGGAGAGCAGCCGCAACTCGGCCTGCTCCCAGCAGGCCATGAGGCCCAACCAGCGGCCCAACTAACCCTCCTAAGCCCAGCCGCGTCTATCTAACCCTAACCCTCCTATCGATCTCTCCTCCTCATTCCCTCATGCCGCCGCCCCTTGCTGCTGCTGTAGGCCATGAGCTCGTGGCTACCGCACGGACGCCAAGACCGAGACCGCCCCGAACCACGTCGTCTCGCTGGATCGTCAAGACCATCTCGGTTTTTGCAAGTACCTCTACGCCCGAAGACGTTGGATGCGCCAAGTTCCACTACGATATGCACCACTACTGTTGCTGAGGGTTTCGTCAAGTTCAACTACATCGACTACGAATGGTGACTACCCCGAACATCTATGGAGAGTGTACGTCTACGACCTATGAACAACTACCGTCGCCAAGATCGCGAGTACCTCTACCGTCGCCGTGAACAACTACTTTCACGATGTCCGTGAACCACTACTTCCACTATCGTCGCGAGAACGTCTACTTCCACTACCGAAACATGTACAACTACTTCCACTACAACCCGTGTACCACTACTTCCTTCGACGAACGTGTTCCGCCCCGAATGCATGCTTCAAAGGTATAAACACGAGACGACGACCACGAACGAATGCATGTGTTGTATGAGATGCTCGTGTTTGCACCGTGCCCGTTTGCCTCATGCACGTTCCTCCTCGGTTGCCATGCCGTCGACCCATGGGAACCCGGTATCCGGGATCACCCCACCTTCTTTTGCATGTTCCGTACGTCCACACTTTCTTTTGCACCGACATCTCGACGAGTTGTCGGATCATCGAAATGTTGTCATGACACTATTTCCGTTGTCGTTGCCGAGGCACCCCTTTCGTTCCGCCATGGTGACCAAATGCTTCATAACATGGTCATGTCAACATTTTCATAAAATTGCATAATACTTGCATATGTCATCTGCATCATGATAACAACAATTAAAATGTTTAAAATTGTTGTTGCATTAAATTGCTAAATAACATGAGGATTTTCCGGAAGTGTTGTTTGTTATTTCCGGCCTCATTTAAACTTGCCTAAATAGTTAGTTTACTTATGCTTCACCTCTTGCCATGTTAATAACACTTAGTATTGTTTGGTAGCATAACCGAGAGAGAACTAAATAATTGATGTGGTGTTCCGTCAATATGCAACTCATTGCATATTGAGCTCCACTTAACTTGTAGTGTTGTTTGTGCATATTGCCATGCCATGCCTCATTAAACCGGACATGCGTCATACTTGATTGTGCATCATGCCATGATTATGCTTGTGTGTTTACCATGTTGTTTGCTTCTTTCCGGTTTGCTTCTCTCGTTAGCTTCTGTTTTGTTCCGGAGTTGTGAGGATTGTTCGACTACGTCCGTTTGTCTTCTTCTTGGACTCATTCTTCTTCCTAGCGGAATCTCAGGCAAGATGACCATTACCCTCGATATCACTTCTATCTTTGCTTGCTAGTTGCTTCGTTCTATTGCTATGCTGCGCTACCTATCACTTGTTTACCATGCCTCCCATATTGCCATGTTAGCCTCTAACATTTTCACCCTTCCTAGCAAACCATTGATTGGCTATGTTACCGCTTTGCTCAACCCCTCTTATAGCATTGTTAGTTGCAGGTGAAGTTGAAGATTGCTCCATGATGGATAGGATTATGTTGGGATATCACAATATCTCTTATTTAATTAATGCATCTATATACTTGGTAAAGGGTGGAAGGCTCGGCCTTATGCCTGGTGTTTTGTTCCACTCTTGCCGCCCTAGTTTCCGTCATACCGGTGTTATGTTCCCGGATTTTGCGTTCCTTACACGGTCGGGTGATTTATGGGATCCCCTTGACAGTTCGCTATGAATAAAACTCCTCCAGCAAGGCCCAACCTTGGTTTTACCATTTGCCTACCTAAGCCTTTTTCCCTTGGGTTCTGCAGACTCAAGGGTCATCTTTATTTTACCCCCCCCCCCGGGCCAGTGCTCCTCCGGGTGCTGGTCCAAACCGAGCGATGTCCGGCGCCCCTGGGCAACCAGGGTCTATGCCAACCCGTCGTCTGGCTCATCCGGTGTGCCCTGAGAACGAGATACGTGCGACTCCTATCGGGATTTATCGGCACATCGGGCGGCTTTGCTGGTCTTGTTTTACCATTGTCGAAATGTCTTGTAAATCGGGATTCCGAGACTGATCAGATCTTCCCGGGAGAAGGAATATCCTTCGTTGACCGTGAGAGCTTGTGATGGGCTAAGTTGGGACACCCCTGCAGGGTATAAACTTTCGAGAGCCGTGCCCGCGGTTATGTGGCAGATGGGAATTTGTTAATATCCGGTTGTAGAGAACTTGGCACTTGACTTAATTAAAATGCATCAACCGCGTGTGTTGCCGTGATGGTCTCTTTTCGGCGGAGTCCGGGAAGTGAACACGGTCTTGGGGTTATGATTGTGCGTAAGCAGTTTCAGGATCACTTCTTGATCACTTCTAGCTTCACGACCGTTCCGTTGCTTCTCTTCTCGCTCTTATTTGCGTATGTTAGCCACCATATTTGCTTAGTTCTTGCTGCAACTCCACCTCATTACCACTTCCTACCCATATGCTTAAATAGTCTTGATCTCGCGGGTTTTGAGATTGCTGAGTCCTTGTGACTCACGGATACTATCTAACAGATTGCAGTGCCGATGATACCAAGTCTGGCGATGCAACTGAGCTCAGATGGGAGCTCAACGAAGATCTTGGTCGTTGTTATGTTTCGTTTCATGTTGATCAGTAGTGGAGCCCAGTTGGGATGATCGGGGATCTAGCAGTTGGGTTATCTTCTTTTCTTTTGGCTTCGTCCGTAGTCGGACTATGTGTGTGCTTTGAATGATGTATGAATTATATGTTCATTGTGTGAAGTGGCGATTGTAAGCCAACTCTTTATCCCATTCTTGTTCATTACATGGGATTGTGTGAAGATGAGCCTTCTTGCGACAAAACCACAATGCGGTTATGCCTCTAAGTCGTGCTTCAACACGTGGGAGATATAGCCGCATCGTGGGTGTTACAAGTTGGTAATCAGAGCCATCCCCAACTTAGGAGCCCCCTGCTTGATCGAATCGCTGGCGTTGTTGAGTCTAGAACAAAAAAATGTTTTGAGTATTAGGATTATATATATCGGAGAGTAGGATTCTTTTTACTACTCAGTCCCTTCGTCGCTCTGGTGAGGTCTCCTGACGTAGATGTTTTGACTTTCCTCTCCTCAAATTTCACTAAAAAAAATTAGGATCACGCGGGTATCTTGGGATCGTTCTGATATTCTTATGACGAGAACATTGTTCTTGGTGCCTCCTGACATTTAGGGGTTGTGGCAGTGTCCCGAGGAGTTGAGCTCCGAGGTGTTGTCGTCATAATTTTATCGTTGCAATTCTGGAAACCTGAGTTTTGCCGACATCGAAAATCTCTTTTATGCAGTTGTTGGTGAGATAACCTCGACGTCACCCAGTACTGGGGAGTTCGGGAGTATTGCCATACCTTGTATAACGGATGCTTTTCGAAGGTAGAGGTACAGGATTTCCGAAGGTTTCTTGGTTATGTGTTGACGGATGGATACAACTTGGATGTAGGGATTTTTAGTTTTGGGTGAGATATATATTGCTTCCCCTGTATCCCCAACACCAGATTGCATAACCAGAAAGTTTCGGAAGTTTTATAGGTGGGAATTCAAGTAGCTCTAGTTTTTTTTTCCGACAGATGCATGCTATGAGATTGGGGTTCGATGTCTAGTGGTCCGCCTATCCACGGTCATTTTTTACAGTGGTCTCGTTGTTTCTTAAAGAACCCTTGGCTATGCTGGTTCGGGGACACTTCGTATGTCATGTGCACTGCCTTGTACATGATGGTGCTGTACGATCGAGCCCGTGTGGGCCCCACCACGAAAACTTCGGACGAAATCTCTATCATATGTTGGTTTCCGGCTTATTCTGCTAGCCAAATCCTTTGTTTTGTATTAATTGTGGTATTCGAGTTGCTTCGAAGTCAAATGCCGAATCCATACCTTCCCTAAACGGTGTTCTCATATTGCTATGTGAATACTAATCCTTTTGATCATCGAGATTGTCATGTTAATTCTTTTCCAACCGGCGTGCTTCTCTTCAAGTGGATCCGGTCATTTCAACACCCGCAAGATCAATTCTAAGTTTTCTCAATGGTGTTCGTTTCATTTGTCCCAAGTTGCCTTTGTTTTCCCGCCCTCCCACCCTTAACTTCAAGGACTTAGATTTCTTAATCGAGCATCCATTTTATTGATGGGAAGACTCTCCATTCTTTTCCGTCAATGTTCTTATCCGGTGATTCTTAGGAAGATACTAACAGAGCTTCAAGTTCATTATTCTTCGTCTCTTTTCTTCTCCAATGGTTTAATTCAAGCTTTCAGTGTTGATCATATTCCTTTCCTCGTGTCAAATGCTTTCTCATGCCGATGCACCTCTTAATCATTCACTTCTAGCTATTCATTTGTCCCGGAGTGTTGAAGATATCTCAAAAGATTTGTGTCTCCATTATCAATCCGTTCAAGCTATTTCGAGATTATTATCTCATTCAAGTCATTTAATTCAACCGGTGCAATCTCTCTTTAAAATCATGTCAACGGTGCTTCTCTTGAGTGGGCCCTAACCCATAGGTCTTTTCCCAGGATCTTACCTGACTCTTCTAATTTTCCCGGAGCTATTCTCAAATTCATTTCCAAGTTTGACATAAGAATGATTTTCATCAGTCAGATGTTTTCCAAGATCGATTTCAAATTATTTTTCATTGTTGGCGCAACCTCTGTGTTTTTCATTCTCCCAGAGTATCTTAACAATTCATGGTGGTTCTCATCATCATTCTCAACATTTGGAGACCGAAGAAGAGTTTCTCTTAAATCTTGTCCATTCTCTTGAAGATTCATGGTTCTAGCTTCATGCCATCATCATAATTGTTTTTGATTGTGACAATTCTTTTCTTACCATCCGGAGCATTTCATGAGTTGTTTCCATTTCTTTCCTTCGAAGCTGTCATGTCATAATTCTTCATTCTCAGCGTGTAGCTATCGTTCTCCAAATCTTACCGGTGCATCGTTCAAATATCCTCTAATCAGTTCATGATCTCTTCGTTCTCATGTATCTAAATCCCCTCAAGTATCTTCATTCGTTTTCCAATTCTTCCCGGTGAATTGTGCCTTTGCTACTTTCATTTTCAATTCTTACGGTAGTTCGTTCAAGATTTTTTCTTCCTTCATTATCGTATTAATTCATTCGTTCTTTCGCTGTTTCTATCCTACCTGTGGATCGTTGAAGACTTTTCTGAAGTTTACGCTATATCCCTTTTAATCCTTTCTATGAGAATAAGTAGTATGCCAAATCCATTGCTTGTCATCAATTTACTTTGATGAAGGATAAGGATACAATAAATCTTATTCTTATTTCCGCGAGGTGATTCAATTCTTTTCTTCCAGAGATTGTTCATGATGAAGTAATTCTCGGTTCCTAGTTGTTCATCTTTTTTTTTCCGGAGTTCCAAGCTTTCTCGGTTATCTCATCGCGAAGCTCCATCTAAATCATTGCAAGGCTTCACCTGGTGTTTTTCAACTTCTCTTTCTTTTTATCATCCTTTTGTTACCGGAGTTCTTCATGGAGGCTCTACATGGTGGTTCGTCAAGGATTCCTTTCATTCTTCAATTTTTCTTCAAGTTTTCTCTCGAAGTTATGACCCGCCAAGCTATACTCAAAATTAAACATGGTGTTCAACACATGTTTTGTTGTGAGGCGTTCAAGCATTCTTCATCTTGCATTCCGAAGTGCAATTCTTCCTACCTTATCTTTTGAGGCGGTGTTATGTCATTCTTGATAATTTTCCTTCGTGTTTCATGATTCACAAGTTTTCAAGACTGACATATTTAAATCTATCATTTTGTGTTCGTTCAAGAGATCTTTTCAACCAATAAATCTTTTGGTTGGAGTTATCTTGGGTTATATTTCACCTAAAGCCTTCCCTAAGGAATGTTGCTATTGTGGTGCTTATCAATGATCCAAGTTATCTCTCTATCATCTTGGTGGAAGAAGTTTTTCATCTCGTTGGTGTTATCAATTATATTATTTGTTTCCGTAGTGGCCGGTTGTCACCTCATAATTTTGAGATGTTTTCCATAAGCCCACAACAAGCTTATTCGTTTTGTTGTTGGTTTTCCAACAACTCCATTATAACCTTCTTGGAAGGATGCCTTCCAAATTAAATTGTGGTAGAAGTTGTCATTTTCTTCTCCGTCCCTTTATTCCAATGATCTATCTTCTATTCTTTCTTCCGGAGGCATTGTGATGTTGCTCTTTTCACTCATCATCTCGATTGTGAGGATCGTGTTCTTTTCGTGCTTATCCATTTAACCGAAGTGTTGTGTCATCTCTTCAAGTTCTTTCATCTTATCAAGTTTTGCCTCTCTTTTCAACCTTAGTGTTGTCTGAAATCCTTCTTACCCATTGTGCCATTCTTTCAATAGTTCCGGAGGCAGTGTGTTGTTGATTTCATCAAGTATCATCCCATCTTCTCAAGTTCATGTTCTATTCCTTCCATGTTCAACCGGACTGCTGCCCCAATTCTTCCTCTCTCATCTTGTTTTAACCAGAGTGGTTTCGAATTCTATCTTGTCCATTAAACTCTTGATTCATGTCTTTGCAACCTTCAAGTCCTCGTAATGTTCCTTGTTCCTCGTTTCTAGCGGATTGTTTGCAATCTCGTTCATCTCTATTGTACTCTTTCTTTTAATTTGTTCAACCTCTCAAGGTTCGTGGTTTCACTCGTTTGTCAAAGAAGCAACTTAGTTTTACCTCTTCTCTTCCTCTTTCGTTTCTATCCGGTGCCATCCTAGATCTCAGGACGAGATCCTCTTGTAGTGGTGGAGTGTTGTAACACCCCCAGACCGACGCCCCAGAAGACTTCCAGCTATTCCGAGCTTTGCCGTGTGTTTTATTTGGTTGTTGCATTGCATCATGTCATCATGCCATCATGTACATTTTATTTTTGCAACTCATCTAAATAAATTGTATGGATCCTCGGTCCATTTAAATCGAGGGATATTCACAATGGTGATTTCTCTTTATAACATATCCTCCCAATATTTAGGGAGCTACTATAAAATATTCCATTAGCTTGGAATTAACCGTAACACACTTGCCATATTCCCATGCCCTTTCTACTTCAAGTTTGGTCCCCAAACTTTGCCAACAATTCTTATCTCTTTTATCGGGGCTCTTTCTAAATCCTCAACATTTTTGGCCACACCAAAAACCTAGTCCCAATTCAAACCCATTTGAATGATATTCAAATGAGTTTGAATTTAAATCTTGCATTCGTGCCAACTTCTATTTTCTCGGACCAAGCATATTTTTGTGAGTCCGGGAAAATAATCCCATGCCAAATTCTATCTCTACCTTCATTTCTTCTTCTTTTTCTTCCTTGTCATTTTTCTGTTTTTGGGAGAAAGAAGACGGAGAGCAGCCGCAACTCGGCCTGCTCCCAGCAGGCCATGAGGCCCAACCAGCGGCCCAACTAACCCTCCTAAGCCCAACCACGCCTATCTAACCCTAACCCTCCTATCGATCCCTCCTCCTCATTCCCTCGCGCCGCCGCCCCTTGCTGCTGCTGTAGGCCATGAGCTCGCGGCTACCGCACGGACGCCAAGACCGAGACCACCCCGAACCACGTCGTCTCGCTGGATCGTCAAGACCATCTCGGTTTTTGCAAGTACCTCTACGCCCGAAGATGTTGGATGCGCCAAGTTCCACTACGATATGCACCACTACTGTTGCTGAGGGTTTCGTCAAGTTCAACTACATCGACTACGAATGGTGACTACCCCGAACATCTATGGAGAGTGTACGTCTACGACCTGTGAACAACTACCGTCGCCAAGATCGCGAGTACCTCTACCGTCGCCGTGAACGACTACTTTCACGACGACCGTGAACCACTACTTCCACTATCGTCACGAGAACGTCTACTTCCACTACCGAAACATGTACAACTACTTCCACTACAACTCGTGTACCACTACTTCCTTCGACAAACGCGTTCCGCCCCGAATGCACGCTTCAAAGGTATAAACCCGAGACGACGACCACGAACAAATGCATGTGTTGTATGAGATGCTCGTGTTTGCACCGTGCCCATTTGCTTCATGCACGTTCCTCCTCGGTTGCCATGCCGTCGACCCGTGGGGACCCGGTATCCGGGATCACGGCATCTTCTTTTGCATGTTCCGTACGTCCACACTATCTTTTGCACCGACATCTCGACGAGTTGTCGGATCATCAAAATGTTGCCGTGACACTATTTCCGTTGTCGTTGTCGTGGCACCCCTTTCGTTCCGCCATTGTGACCAAATGCTTCATAACATGGTCATGTCAACATTTTCATAAAATTGCATAATACTTGCATATGTCATCCGCATCATGATAACAACAATTAAAATGTTTAAAATTGTTGTTGCATTAAATTGCTAAATAACATAAGGATTTTCCGGAAGTGTTGTTTGTTATTTCCGGCCTCATTTAAACTTGCCTAAATAGTTAGTTTACTTATGCTTCACCTCTTGCCATGTTAATAACACTTAGTATTGTTTGGTAGCATAACCGAGAGAGAACTAAATAATTGATGTGGTGTTCCGTCAATATGCAACTCGTTGCATATTGAGCTCCACTTAACTTGTAGTGTTGTTTGTGCATATTGCCATGCCATGCCTCATTAAACCGGACATGCATCATACTTGATTGTGCATCATGCCATGATTATGCTTGTGTGTTTACCATGTTGTTTGCTTCTTTCCGGTTTGCTTCTCTCGTTAGCTTTGGTTTTGTTCCAGAGTTGTGAGGATTGTTCGACTACGTCCGTTTGTCTTCTTCTTGGACTCGTTCTTCTTCCTAGCGGAATCTCAGGCAAGATGACCATTACCCTCGATATCACTTCTATCTTTGCTTGCTAGTTGCTTCGTTCTATTGCTATGCTGCGCTACCTATCACTTGTTTACCATGCCTCCCATATTGCCATGTTAGCCTCTAACATTTTCACCCTTCCTAGCAAACCATTGATTGGCTATGTTACCGCTTTGCTCAGCCCCTCTTATAGCATTGTTAGTTGCAGGTGAAGTTGAAGATTGCTCCATGATGGACAGGATTATGTTGGGATATCACAATATCTCTTATTTAATTAATGCATCTATATACTTGGTAAAGGGTGTAAGGCTCGGCCTTATGCCTGGTGTTTGGTTCCACTCTTGCCGCCCTAGTTTTCGTCATACCGGTGTTATGTTCCCGGATTTTGCGTTCCTTACGCGGTCGGGTGATTTATGGGACCCCCTTGACAGTTCGCTTTGAATAAAACTCCTCCAGCAAGGCCCAACCTTGGTTTTACCATTTGCCTACATAAGCCTTTTGCCCTTGGGTTCTGCAGACTCAAGGGTCATCTTTATTTTACCCCGGCCAGTGCACCTCCGGGTGCTGGTCCAAACCGAGCGATGTCCGGCGCCCCCTGGGCAACCAGGGTCTATGCCAACCCGACGTCTGGCTCATCCGGTGTGCCCTGAGAACGAGATACATGCGACTCCTATCGGGATTTGTCGGCACATCGGGCGGCTTTACTGGTCTTGTTTTACCATTGTCGAAATGTCTTGTAAACTGGGATTCCGAGACTAATCGGGTCTTCCCGGGAGAAGGAATATCCTTCGTTGACCGTGAGAGCTTGTGATGGGCTAAGTTGGGACACCCCTGCAGGGTATAAACTTTTGAGAGCCGTGCCCACGGTTATGTGGCAGATGGGAATTTGTTAATATCCGGTTGTAGAGAACTTGGCACTTGACTTAATTAAAATGCATCAACCGCGTGTGTTGCCGTGATGGTCTCTTTTCGGCGGAGTCCGGGAAGTGAACACGGTCTTGGTGTTATGATTGTGCGTAAGCAGTTTCAGGATCACTTCTTGATCAATTCTAGCTTCACGACCGTTCCGTTGCTTCTCTTCTCGCTCTTATTTGCGTATGTTAGCCACCATATTTGCTTAGTGCTTGCTGCAACTCCACCTCATTACCACTTCCTACCCATAAGCTTAAATAGTCTTGATCTCGTGGGTTTTGAGATTGCTGAGTCCTCGTGACTCACTAGATACTATCACAACAGTTGCAGGTGCCGATGATACCAGTGCAGGCGATGCAACTGAGCTCAGATGGGAGCTCAACGAAGATCTTGGTCATTGTTATGTTTCGTTTCATGTTAATCAGTAGTGGAGCCCAGTTGGGACGATCGGGGATCTAGCAGTTGGGTTATCTTCTTTTCTTTTGGCTTCGTCCGTAGTCGGACTATGTGTGTGCTTTGAATGTTGTATGAATTATATGTTCATTGTGTGAAGTGGCGATTGTAAGCCAACTCTTTATCCCATTCTTGTTCATTACATGGGATTGTGTGAAGATGACCCTTCTTGCGACAAAACCACAATGCGGTTATGCCTCTAAGTCGTGCTTCGACACGTGGGAGATATAGCCGCATCGTGGGTGTTACACGCCAGAGCTACATCATCTGCACCAGCTACAGCTTCAGTGCCTCCAGCTCCAGCACCCACTCCACCAGCTCCAGCTACATCAACTGATGCTTTCGTCCTTGAGTCATCTCTACACCACCTTATGAAGACCAAGCCTGAGAGTCGTTTAGCACTATGCATTTTTGTGAACTTTTTGGTAACTTGTTGCCAAAGGGGGAGAAAAATGTATAGATCATAGGCTTCCAGAGAGAGTGTTTCTTTTGATCTCTCTTGTTTTGGTGGTTGAACCTTTTTATTCTGTGTGTGCTTGATACTTTATGCCTTTTGTGAGATACTTGGATGATCATGTGTTTGATCATATGCTATGCTACATTAATGCTTGTTGGATGATATTATCTGTTATATCCTCATATGATCATTCACTTTGCTTGGTGATGAGTGCATGTGTTTAATTATTATCATTTTGAGCGCTCCACCAAGATGTATGTGACATGGAATAGTGACTCATGATCCTAACTCATTGTGCATTTGCAGTCCAAAGCAAATTTAAAATAGTGCACAAATTTAGGGGGAGACCTTACTTTTCGCATACTTCTCAAAGCGACAATGTCTTTCAATCTTATTATTATTTGTCGAAGCTTTGATCTATATGTTGTCATCAATTTCCAAAAAGGGGGGGGATTGAAAGTGCAACTATCCCTGGGTGGTTTTGGTAATTCCTAACAACATATAGCTCATTGAGCTAATGCTATTTCAAGATAAATATTTCAGGAAAGCTCAATGATTGGCATGGCATGGATGAGAAAAGTGGATCCCTCAAAATGCTAAGGACAAAAGGATTGGCTCAAGCTCAAAGCACAAGACTCTACATTTTCTATTTTAGTGATCGAAGATCACATTGAGTCTATAGGAAAAGCTAATACTATCAAGGAGGGATGAGGTGTTGCTTAATGAGGCTCTTGCTCAAAATGCTTAGTAATATGCTCCAAAAGCCCTCAACTACTTTCTCATATCCACATATGACCCAAACCAAAAGTCCATCTCGGCCCCACCGATTCTTTCTATCCGGCACCACCGAGTTCAGATGTCATAGCCACTGCCACAAACCCTAATCAAATTGGTCTCACTGATAGGGATCTCGGTCTCACCAAGATGGGATTGTAATCTCTCTGTTTCCCTTCATAACGTTTCGGTCCAACCGAGATGAGCGACTGGTCCAGCCGAGATTGCAATGTAAACTCTCTGTTTCCCTTTCGTAACGTTTTGGTCCAACCGAGATGAGCGAAACGGTCCCACCAAGTTTGCCTGACCAACCCCCTGTGTGTCCATTACCAAAATCGGTCTCACCGAGTTTGTGTAATCGGTCTCACCGAGATTACGCTATGCCCTAACCCTAAGCATATCGGTCCCACTGAGTTGACATGTCGGTCCCACCGAAAATCCTAATGGTCACATTATTTGCTAAATCGGTCCGACCGAGTTTCATGATTCGGTCCCACCGAGATTGGTAAGTTGTGTGTAATGGTTAGATTTTGTGTTGAGGCTATATATACCCCTCCACCCACTCTTCATTCATGGAGAGAGCCATCAGAACATGCCTACACTTCCAACATACATTTTCTGAGAGAGAACCACCTAAACTTGTGTTGAGGTCAAGATATTCCATTCCTACCATATGAATCTTGATCTCTAGCCTTCCCCAAGTTGCTTTCCACTCAAATCTTCTTTCCACCAAATCCAAATCCTGTGAGAGAGAGTTTTGTGTTGGGGAGACTATCATTTGAGGCACAAGAGCAAGGAGTTCATCATCAATACACCATTTGTTACTTCTTGGAGAGTGGTGTCTCCTAGATTGGCTAGGTGTCACTTGGGAGCCTCCGACAAGATTGTGGAGTTGAACCAAGGAGTTTGTAAGGGCAAGGAGATCGCCTACTTCGTGAAGATCTACCCTAGTGAGGCAAGTCCATCGTGGGCGACGGCCATGGTGGGATAGACAAGGTTGCTTCTTCATGGACCCTTCGTGGGTGGAGCCCTCCGTGGACTCGCGCAGTTGTTACCATTCGTTGGTTGAAGTCTCCATCAACGTGGATATACGATAGCACCACCTATCGGAACCACAACAAAAACATCTGTGTCTCCAATTGCGTTTGCCTTCTCAAACTCCTCCCATTTACCTTCATATGCAATTGCTTTACATTCCACTGCTATACTCTTAGAATTGCATGTGTAGGTTGATAGCTTGACTTGTGCTAAGTTGCTAAAATCTGCCAAGAACTAAATTGGGAAAAGGCAAGTTTTTTATTTGGTCAAGTAGTCTAATCACCACCCTCTAGACATACTTTCGATCCTATAGTTGACACTAAGGGTAAAAGGATGGGGTTTATATCATATTGCTTGAGTTTATCCCTCTACATCATGTCATCTTGCTTAAGGCGTTACTCCGTTCTTATGAACTTAATACTTTAGATGCATGCTAGATAGCGGTCGATGTGTGGAGTGTTGGGGAACATTGCATAGAAAAACAAAAAATTTCTACGCACACGCAAGATCTATCCATGGAGATGTATAGCTACGAGGGGAGGAGAGCATCTACCTACCCTTGTGGATCGCTAAGCGGAGGCGTTTATCAACGCGCGTTGATGTAGTCGTACACCTTCACGATCCGTCTCAATCATGTATCGAACATACGCACTTCCACGTTTAGCACATGTTCAAGTCGATGACATCCTCGCCTTCTTGATCCAGAAAGAGGGGCGAAGTAGTAGATGAGTTGTGGCAACACAACGGCGTGGTGACGGTGGTGGTGAAGAAGAATCTCCACAGGGCTTCGCCAAGCACAACCGAAACTATGACGGAGGATAAACTAGAGGGGGCGGGGTTGCCGGCACACGGCATGGTGAATCTTGATGTGTTCCGAGTGCAAGCCCTGCCCCTCTATTTATATGTTGAGCCCTCCGGTAGTTTCTTGGAGAAAGAGCCTCCTCAAAGTCGGGTTTACCCGTAAGGCAAGAGTCCTTCTCGGACTCCAGGACCAGACACCAGGGTTCTCGGTGTCTGGCCCAGACGCCATGGGCCTCGGCGTCTCGCCCAGGACCAGACGCCAGCGTCCTTGGCATCTGGTTCCTGACCTCCGCAAAACTTCCTTTTGCACTGACGTAAAGCCCCGTGGGCCTTATGAAGGAAATATGCCCTAGAGGCAATAATAAAGTTATTATTTATTTCCTTAATTCGTGATAAATGTTTATTATTCATGCTAAAATTGTATTAACCGGAAACTTAGTACATGTGTGAATACATAGAGAAAACATATAGTCCCTAGTACACCTCTACTTGACTAGCTCGTTAATCAAAGATGGTTATGTTTGCTAACTATAGACATATGTTTTCATTTGATGAACGGGATCACATCATTAGGAGAATGATGTGATGGACATGACCCATCCGTTAGCTTAGCATTATGATCGTGATAGTTTCATTGCTACTGATTTCTTCATGACTTATACAAGTTCCTTCGACTATGAGATTATGCAACTCCCGAATACCGGAGGAACACTTTGTGTGCTACCAAACGTCACAACGTAAATGGGTGATTATAAAGGTGCTCTATAGGTGTCTCCGAAGGTGTTTGTCAGGTTGGCATAGATCGAGATTAGGATTTGTCACTCCGTGTTTCGGAGAGGTATCTCTGGGTCCTCTCGGTAAAAATCATCACTATAAAGCCTTGCAAGCGTTGTGACTAATGAGTTAGTTGCGGGATGAAGTATTACGAAACGAGTAAAGAGACTTGCCGGTAACGAGATTGAACTAGGTATGATGCTACCGACGATCGAATCTCGGGCAAGTAACATACCGATGACAAAGGGAACAACGTATGTTGTTATGCGGTTTGACCGATAAAAGATCTTTGTAGAAATGTAGAAACCGATATGAGCATCCAGGTTCCGCTATTGCTTACTGACCGAAGACATGTCTCGGTCATGTCTACATAGTTCACAAACCCGTAGGGTCCGCACGCATAATGTTCGATGATGATTGGTATTATGAGTTTATGTGATATGATGTGCCGAAGGTTTTTTGGAGTCCTGGGTCTGATCACGGACATGACGAGGAGTCTCGAAATGGTCGTGACAATTTCATTGCTAGTGCTTTCTTCATGACTTATACAAGTTCCTCAGACTATGAGATTATGCAACTCCTGAATACCGGAGGAACACTTTGTGTGCTACCAAACATCACAACGTAAATGGGTGATTATAAAGGTGCTCGACAGGTGTCTCCGAAGGTGTTTGTTGGGTTGGCATAGATCGAGATTAGGATTTGTCACTCCATGTTTTGCAGAAGTATCTCTAGGCCCTCTCGGCAAAACTCATCCCTATAAAGCCTTGCAAGCATTATGACTAATGAGTTAGTTGCGGGATGAAGTATTACGGAACGAGTAAAGAGACTTTCCGGTAACGAGATTGAACTAGGTATGATGATACCGATGATCGAATCTCGGGCAAGTAACATACCAATGACAAATGGAACAATGTATGTTGTTATGCAGTTTGACTGATAAAAGATTTTCGTAGAATATGTAGGAACCAATATGGTATCCAGGTTCCGCTATTGGTTATTGACCGGAGACATTTCTCGGTCAAGTCTACATAGTTCTCGAACCCCTAGGGTCCGCACGCTTAACGTTCGATGACGATTGGTATTATGAGTTTATGTGATATGATGTACCGAAGGTTGTTCGGAGTCCCGGATCAGATCACGGACATGACGAGGAGTCTCGAAATGGTTGAGACATAAAGATTGATATATTGAGCGAATATATTCAGACATCGGAAGTGTACCGGAGAAGTTTCGGATAAAACCGGAGGGCCGGAGGGTTATCGGAACCCCTAGGGGAACTAATGGGCCTCGATGGGCCTTAGTGGAGAGAGAGAGACGGCCAGGGCAGGCCGCGCGCCCCCTCCCCCTTGAGTCTGAATAGAAAAAGGAAGGATGGGGCGGCCCCCCCTTTCCTTTCCCCTCTCCCTCTCCTTCCTTCCCCCTCCCTCCCTTTAGGTGGAAACCTACTAGGACTTGGAGTCCTAGTAGGATTCCCCTCTTGGCGGTGCGTCAAGGAGGGCCGGCCGGCCTCCCCTCTCCTCCTTTATATACGGGGGAGGGGGCACCCCATAGACACACAAGTTCATCAAGTTGATCTTTTAGCCGTGTGCGGTGCCCCCTCCACAGGTTTCCACCCCGGTCATATCGTCATAGTGCTTAGGCGAAGCCCTGCGCCGGTAAACTTCATCATCACCATCACCACACCGTCGTGCTGACGGAACTCTCCCTCGGCCTCAGCTGGATCTAGAGTTCAAGGGACTTCAACAAGCTAAACGTGTGCAGATCGCGGTGGTGCCGTGCGTTCGGTACTTGATCGGTTGGATCGCGAAGATGTTCGACTACATCAACCGCATTACATAACGCTTCTGCTTTCGGTCCCCGATGGTACGTGGACACACTCTTTCCCCGTTGCTATGCATCACCTAAATAGATCTTGCGTGATCGTTGGATATTTTTGAAATTACTGCGTTCCCCAACAGTGGCATCTGAGCCAGGTCTATGCGTAGATTTTATATGCACGAGTAGAACACAAAGAGTTGTGGGCGATAATAGTCATACTACTTACCAGGATGTCATACTTTGATTCGGCGGTATTTTGGATGAAGCGGCCCGGACCGACATTACATGACCGCATTCATAAGACTGGTTCTACCGACGTGCTTACGCACATAGGTGGCTGGCGGTTGTCTGTTTCTCCAACTTTAGTTGAATCGAGTGTGGCTACGCCCGAGCTACGCCCGGTCCTTGTTGAAGGTTAAAACAACACACTTGACAAAAAATCGTTGTGGTTTTGATGCGTAGGTAAGAACGGTTCTTGCTAGGGCCCGTAGCAGCCACGTAAAACTTGCAACAACAAAGTAGAGGACATCTAACTTGTTTTTGCAGGGCTTGCTGTGATGTGATATGGTCAAGGCATGATGTGATATAAATTGTTGTATGAGATGATCATGTTTTGTAACAAAGTTATTGGCAACTGGCCGGAGCCATAGGGTTGTCGCTTTATTGTATGCAATGCAATCGCCATGTAATTGTTTTACTTTAACACTAAGCAATAGCGATAGTCGTAGTAACAATAGTTGGCGAGACGACAACGATGCTACGATGGAGATCAAGGTGTCGCGCCGGTGACGATGGAGATCAAGGTGTCACGCCGGTGACGATGGAGATCATGACGATGCTCCGGTGATGGAGATCATAAGCATAAGATTATGATGGCCATATCATGGCACATATTTTGATTGCATGTGATGTTGATCTTTTATGCATCTTATTTTGCTTAGTACGGCGGTAGCATTATAAGATGACCCCTTACTAAATTTCAAGGTACAAGTGTTCTCCCTGAGTATGCACCGTTGCTACAGTTTGTCGTGCCGAGACACCACGTGATGATTGGGTGTGATAAGCTCTACATTCACATACAACTGGTGCAAGCCAGTTTTGCACACGCAGAATACTCGGGTTAAACTTGACGAGCCTAGCATATGACGATATGGCCTCAGAACACTAAGACCGAAAGGTCGAACGTGAATCATATAGTAGATATGATCAACATAGTGATGTTCACAATTGAAAACTACTCCATCTCACGTGATGATCGGACATGGTTTAGTTGATTTGGATCACGTGATCACTTAGATGATTAGAGGGATGTTTATCTAAGTGGGAGTTCTTAAGTAATATGTTTAATTGAACTTTAACTTATCATGAACTTAGTCTTGACAGTTATTTTGCATGTCTGTGTTATTGTAGATCAATGGCCCGTGCTACCGTTCCTTTGAATTTTAGTGCGTTCCTAGAGAAAGCTAAGTTGAAAGATGATGGCAGCAACTACACGGACTGGGTCCGTAACTTGAGGATTATCCTCATTGCTGCACAGAAGAATTACGTCCTGGAAGCACTACTGGGTGGCAGGCCTGTTGCAGATGCTATTGATGACGTTAAGAACGTTTGGCAGAGCAAAGCTGATGACTACTCGATAGTTTAGTGTGCCATGCTTTACGGCTTAGAATCACTTCAAAGACGTTTTGAATGTCATGGAGCATATGAGATGTTCCAAGAGTTGAAGTTAATATTTCAAGAAAATGCTCGATTTGATAGATATGAAGTCTCCAACAAGTTCTACAGCTGCAAAATGGAGGAGAATAGTTCTGTCAGTGAACACATACTCAGATGGTCTGGGTACCATAACCACTTGACTCAGCTGGGAGTTGATCTTCTAGTTGATTATGTCATTGACAGAGTTCTTCAATCACTGCCACCAAGCTATAAAGGCTTTGTGATGAACTATAATATGCAAGGGATGAACAAGACTATTCCCGAGCTCTTCGCGATGCTAAAGGCTGCGGAGGTAGAAATCAATATATGAGCATCAAGTGTTGATGGTCAGCAAGACCACTAGTTTCAAGAAAAGGGGCAAAGGGAAGAAGGGGAAGTTCAAGAAGAACGGCAAAAAGGTTGCTGCTCAAGAGAAGAAACCCAAGTCTAGACCAAAACCTGAAACTGCGTGCTTCTACTGCAAAGGAACTGGTCACTAGAAGTGGAACTGCCCCAAGTATTTGGCAGATAAGAAGGATGGCAAAGTGAAAGGTATTTTTGACATACATGTTATTGATGTTTACCTTACTAATGCTCGTAGTAGGGCCTGGGTATTTGATATTGTTTCTGTTGCACATATTTGCAACTTGAAACATGGGATACAATTTAAACGAAGATTGGCTAAGGACGAGGTGACGATGCGCGTGGGAAATGGTTCCAAGGTCGATGTGATCGCCGTTGGCACGCTACCTCTACATCTACCATCGGGATTAGTTTTAGACCTGGATAATTGTTATTTGGTGCCAGCATTGAGCATGAACATTATATCTGGATCTTGTTTAATGCGAGATGGTTATTCATTTAAATCAGAGGACAATGGTTGTTCTATTTATATGAGTAATATCTTTTATGGTCATGCACCCTTGTTGAGTGGTCTATTTTTGTTGAATCTCGATAGTGATGATACACATATTCATAGTATTGAATCAAAAAGATGCAAAGTTAATAATGATAGTGCAACTTATTTGTCGCACTGCCGTTTGGGTCATATCGGTGTAAAGCACATGAAGAAAATCCATGCTTATGGACTTTTGGAATCACTTGATTATGAATCACTTGGTGCTTGCGAACCGTGCCTCATGGGCAAGATAACTAAAACTCCGTTCTCCGGAACAATGGAACAAGCTACTGACTTGTTGGAAATAATACATACCAATGTATGCGGTCCAATGAGTATTGAAGCTCGTGGTGGGTTTCGTTATTTTCTTACCTTCGCAGATGATTTGAGCGGGTATGGTTATATCTATTTTGTGAAGCATAAGTCCGAAACATTGGAAAAGTTGAAAGAATATCAGAGTGAAGTGGAAATCATCGTAACAAGAAAATAAAGTTTCTATGATCTGATCGTGGAGGAGAATATTGAGTTACGAGTTTGGTCTTCATTTGAAACAACATGGGATAGTTTCACAATTAACGCCACCTGGAACACCACAGCGAAATGGTGTGTCCGAACATCGTAACCGTACTTTCTTAGATATATGGTGCGACCTATGATGTCTCTTACTGATTTACCGCTATCGTATTGGGGTTATGCTTTAGAGACGACTGCATTCACTTTAAATAGGGTACCATCAAAATCCGTTGAGACGATGCCTTATGAACTGTGGTTTGGCAAGAAAACAAAGTTGTCATTTCTTAAAGTTTGGGGCTGCGATGCTTATGTGAAAAAGCTTCAACCTGATAAGCTCGAACCCGAATCGGAGAAGTGTGTATTCATATGATACTCAAAGGAAACTGTTGGGTACACCTTCTATCACAGATCCGAAGGAAAAATATTTGTTGCTAAAAATGGATCGTTTCTAGAGAAGGAGTTTCTATTGAAAGAAGTGAGTGGGAGGAAAGTAGAACTTGATGAGGTAATTGTACCTTCTCCCTTATTGGAAAGTAGTTCATCACAGAAATCTGTTCCAGTGATTCCTACACCAATTAGTGTGGAAGTTAATGATGATGATCATGAAACTTGTGATAAAGTTACTACTGAACCTCGTAGGTCTTCGAGACTAAGATCCGCACCAGAGTGGTACGGTAATCCTATTCTGGAAGTCATGTTACTAGACAGTGATGAACCTACGAACTATGAGGAAGCGATGATGAGCCCAGATTCACGAAATGGCTTGGGGCTATGAAATCTGAGATGGGATCCATGTATGAGAACAACGTGTGGACTTTGGTGGACTTGCTCGATGATCGGAAAGCCATAGAAAAATAAATGTATCTTTAAGAAGAAGATCGATGCAGACGGTAATGTTACTGTTTACAAAGCTCGACTTGTTGCAAAAGGTTTTCGACAAATTCAAGGAGTTGACTACGATGAGAATTTCACACCCGTAGCGATGCTTAAGTCTGTCCGAATCATGTTAGCAATTGCTGAATTTTATGATTATGAAATTTGGATAATGGATGTGAAAAGTGCATTCCTGAATGGATTTCTGGAAGAAGAGTTGTATATGATGCAACCAGAAGGTTTTGTCGATCCAAAGGGTGCTAACAATGTGTGCAATCTCCATCGATCCATTTATGGACTAGTGCAAGCCTCTCGGAGTTGGAATAAACGGTTTGATAGTGTGATCAAAGCGTATGGTTTTATACAAACTTTTGGAGAAGCCCGTATTTACAAGAAAGTGAGTGGGAGCTCTGTAGCATTTCTGATATTATATGTGTATGACATATTGTTGATTGGAAATGATATAGAATTTCTGGATAGCATAAAGGGATACCTGAATAAGAGTTTTTCTATGAAAGACCTCAGAGAAGCTGCTTACATATTGGGCATCAAGATCTATAGAGATAGATCAAGACACTTAATTGGACTTTCACAAAGCACATACCTTGATAAAGTTATGAAGAAGTTCAAAATGAATCAGTCAAAGAAAGGGTTCTTGCCTGTGTTACAAGGTGTGAAGTTGAGTCAGACTCAATGCCCGGCCACTTCAGAAGATAGAGAGAAAATGAAAGTCATTCCCTATGCTTCAGCCATAGGTTCTAGCATGTATGCAATGCTGTGTACCTGACCTGACATATGCCTTGCAATAAGCATAGCAGGGAGGTACCAAAGTAATCCGGAGTGGACCACTGGACAGTGGTCAAGAACATCCTGAAATACCTGAAAAGGACCAAGGATATGTTTCTCGTTTATGGAGGCGAAAAAGAGCTTGTCATAAACAGTTACGTAGGTGCAAGCTTTGACATTGATCCGGATGACTCTAAGTCGCAAACCGGATATGTATTTTTATTGAATGGAGAAGCTGTCAGTTGGTGTAGTTCCAAGCAGAGCGTCGTGGCAGGATCTATGTGTGAAGCGGAGTACATTGCTGCTTCAGAAGTAGCAAATGAAGGAGTTTGGATGAAGGGGCTCATATCCAATCTAGGGGTCATACCCAATGCATCGGGTCCAATGAATATCTTTTGTGACAATACTGGTGCAATTGCCTTGGCAAAGGAATCTAGATTTCACAAGAGAACCAAGCACATCAAGAGACGCTTCAATTCCATCTGTCATCAAGTGTCGGAAGGGGACATAGAGATTTGCAAGATACATACAGATCTGAATGTTGCAGACCCGTTGACTATGCCTCTTCCACGAGCAAAACATGATCAACACAAAGCTCCATGGGTGTTAGAATTATTACTATGTAATCTAGATTATTGACTCTAGTGCAAGTGGGAGACTGAAGGAAATATGCGCTAGAGGCAATAATAAAGTTATCATTTATTTCCTTAATTCATGATAAATGTTTATTATTAATGCTAGAGTTGTATTAACCGGAAACTTAGTACATGTGTGAATACATAGACAAAACATATAGTCCCAAGTACGCCTCTACTTGACTAGCTCATTAATCAAAGATGGTTATGTTTCCTAACCATAGACATATGTTGTCATTTGATGAACGGGATCACATCATTTGGAGAATGATGTGATGGACATGGCCCATCTATTAGCTTAGCATTATGATCGTGACAGTTTCATTGCTACTACTTTCTTCATGACTTATACAAGTTCCTCGGACTATGATATTATGCAACTCCTGAATACCGGAGGAACACTTTGTGTGCCACCAAACGTCACAACGTAAATGGGTGATTATAAAGGTGCTCTACAGGTGTCTCTGAAGGTGTTTGTCAGGTTGGCATAGATCGAGATTAGGATTTGTCACTCTGTGTTTCGGAGAGGTATCTCTGGGCCGTCTCGGTAAAACTCATCACTATAAAGCCTTGCAAGCATTGTGACTAATGATTTAGTTGCGGGATGAAGTATTACGAAACGAGTAAAGAGACTTGCCGGTATCGACATTGAACTAGGTATGATGATACCGACGATCGAATCTCGGGCAAGTAACATACCGATTACAAAGGGAACAACGTATGTTGTTATACGTTCTGACTGATAAAAGATCTTTGTAGAATATGTAGGAACCAATATGAGCATCCAGGTTCCGCTATTGGTTATTGACCGGAGACATGTCTCGGTCATGTCTACATAGTTCTCGAACCCGCGGGGTCTGCATGCTTAACGTTCGATGACGATTGGTATTATGAGTTTATGTGATATGATCACGGACATGACGAGGAGTCTCGAAATTGTCGAGACATAAAGATTGATATATTGGACGACTATATTCAGACACCAGAAGTGTTCCGGAGAAGTTTTGGATAAAACAAGAGTGCCGGAGGGTTATCGGAACCCCCGGGGGAACTAATGGGCCTCGATGGGCCTTAGTGGAGAGAGAGAGAGAGAGGGGAGGCGGGCAGGCCGCGCGCCCCCTCCCCCTTGACTCTGAATCGGACAAGGAAGGGTGGGGTGGCGCCCGCCTTTCCTTTCCCCTCTCCCTCTCCTTCCTTCCCTCTGTCTCACTTTAGGTGGAAACCTACTAGGACTTGGAGTCCTGGTAGGATTCCCCTCTTGGGGGTGCAACAAGGAGGGCCGGCCATCCTCCCCTCTCCTCCTTTATATACGGGGGAGGGGCACCCCATAGACATGCAAGTTGATCAAGTTGATCTTTTAGCCGTGTGCGGTGCCCCCTCCACAGATTTCCACCTCAGTCATATCGTCGTTGTGCTTAGGCGAAGCCCTGCACCGGTAAACTTCATCATCACCGTCACCACTCCGTCGTCCTAACGGAACTCTCCCGCGGCCTCAGGAGGATCTAGAGTTAGACGGACGTCACCGAGCCGAACGTGTGCAGATCGTGGAGGTGCCTTGTGTTCGGTACTTGATCGGTTGGATCGCGAAGACATTTGACTACATCAAACACGTTACATAATGCTTCCGCTTTCAATGTACGAGGGTACGTGGACACACTGTTTCCCCGTTTCTATGGATCACCTAGATAGATCTTGCATAATCGTAGGATTTTTTTTGAAATTACTGTGTTCCCCAACACCTTACCCCTTGGCCCAACCATATCATCCTATATATCAATATTTACCTCCAGACTATTCTGGAGTTCCTCGTCATGTCCATGATCTCATCTGGGACTCCGAACAACACTTGGTCACCAACACACATAACTCATATAATACTATGTCGTCAAAGAACGTTAAGCGTGCGGACCCCACGGGTTCAAGAATGATGTATACATGACCGAGACGCTTCTCCGATCAATAAACAATAGCGGGACCTGGATGCCCATAAGTGTTCTTACATATTCTATGAAGAACTTTATCGGTCGAACCTTTGTGACAACATACGTAATTCCTTTTGTCCATTGGTATGTTATTTGCCCGAGATTCGACCATCGGTATCTCAATACCTAGTTCAATCTCGTTACTGGCAAGTCCCTTTACTCGTTCTGTAATACATCATCCTGTAACTAACTCCTTAGTCACTTTGCTTGCAAGCTTATTGTGATCCTGTATTACTGAGAGGGCCCAGAGATACCTCTCCATCACACGGAGTGACAAATGCTAGTCTCGATCCATGCAAACCCTACAAACACCTTCGGAGATACCTGTAGAGAACCTTTATGATCACCCAGTGATGTTGTGATGTTTGATTGCACACAAGGTATTCCTTCGGAGTCTAGGAGTTGCATGATCTCATGGTCGAAGATACATGTATTTGAAATTAAGAAAGCAGTAGCAATAAACTGAACGGTCATATGCTATGTTAACGGCTGGGTATTTGTCCATCATATCATTCTCCTAATGATGTGATCCTGTTATCAAATGACAACACGTGTCTATGCATGGTTAGGAAACCTTAACCATCTCTGATCAACGATCTAGTCTAGTAGAGGCTCACTAGGGACACGGTATTTGTTTATGTATCCACACATGTATTTAAGTTTCCGGTCAATACAATTCTAGCATGAATAATAAACCTTTATCATGAATAAGGAAATATAATAATAACAACTTTATTATTGCCTCTAGGGCATATTTTCATCAGTCTCCCACTTGCACTAGAGTCAATAATCTACATTACATAGTAATGAATCTAACACCATGGAGTCTTGGTGTTGATCATTTTTTGCTCACGGAAGAGGCTTAGTCAACGGGTCTGCTATATTCATATTTTTATGTACTTTACAAATTTCTATGTCTCCATCCTTGACATATCCGCGAATATAATTGAAGCGTCGCTTGATGTGTTTGGTTCTCTTGTGAAACCTGGATTCCTTCACTAAGGCAATTTCTCCAGCGTTGTCACAAAAGATCGTCATTGGACCCAATGCACTGGGTATTACACGTAGAGCGGATATGAACTCCTTCATCCATACTCCTTCATGTGCTGCTTCCAAAGCAGCTATGTACTCCGCTTCACACATAGATCCCGCCATGATGCTCTGCTTAGAACTGCACCAACTGACAGCTCCACCATTTAATATAAAAAAATATCTGGTTTGAGACATAGAGTCATCCGGATCTGTGTCAAAGTTAGCATCGACGTAACCCTTTACGACGAGCTCTTTGTCACCTCCATAAACGAGAAACATATCATTGGTCCTTTTCAGGTACTTTAGGATATTCTTGACGGTTGTCCAGTGACCAACTCCTGGATTACTTTGGTACCTCTATGCCATACTTATGGCAAGGCACACATCAGGTCTGTTACACAACATGGCATATATTATAGAACCTATTGCTGAGGCATAGGGAATGACTTCCAGTCTCTCTCTATCTTCTACTGTGGTCGGGCTTTGAGACTTACTCAATTTCACTCCTTGTAAAACAAGCAAGACCCCCTTCTTGGACTGATCCATTTTGAACTTCTTCAAAATCTTATCATGGTATGTGCTTTGTGAAAGTCCTATTAAGCGTCTTGATCTATCCCTATAGATCTTGAAGCCCAATATATAAGCAGCTTCACTGAGGTCTTTCATTGAAAAATTCTTATTTGAATATCCTTTTATGCTATCCAGAAATTCTATATCATTTCCAATCAGCAATATGTCATCTACATATAATATTAGAAATGCTACAGAGCTCCCAGTCACTTTTTGTAAATACATGCTTCACCATAAGTCTGTATAAAACCAAATGCTTTCATCACCTCATCAAAGCGTTTATTCCAACTCCGAGATGCTTGTACCAGTCCATAGATGAATCAGTGGAGCTTGCACACTTTGTTAGCACCTTTAGGATCTACAAAACCTTCCCGTTGCATCATATACAACTCTTCCTTAAGAAACCCTTTAAGGAATGCAGTTTCGAAATCCATTTGCCATATTTCATAATCATAAAATGTGGCAATCGCTAACATGATTCGGACAGACTTAAGCATCGCTACGGGTGAGAAAGTCTCATCGTAGTCAACCCCTTGAGTTGAAAACCTTTTTCAACAAGTTGAGCTTTGTAGACAATGATATTACCGTCAGCGTCCGTCTTCCTCTTAAAGATCCATTTATTCTCAATGGCTTGTCGATCATCGGGCAAGTCCACCAAAGTCCATACTTTGTTCTCATACATGGATCCTATCTCAGATTTCATGGCCTCAAGCCATTTTTCGGAATCTAGGATTGTCATAGCTTCTTCATAGTTCATAGGTACGTTGTTGTCCAACAACATGACTTCCAGGACAGGATCACCGTACCACTCTGGTGTGGAACGTGTTCTGGCCGACCTACGAGGTCCATTAGTAACTTGATCTGAAGTTTCATGATCATCATTATTAGCTTCCTCTCTAGTTGGTGTAGGCATCACGGGAACGGTTTTCTCTCATGTGCTAATTTCCAATTCGAGAGAAGGTACAACTACCCCATCAAGTTCTAGTTTCCTCCAACTCACTTCTTTCGAGAGAAACTCCTTCTCTAGAAAGGACACATTCTTAGCAACAAAGATTTTGCCTTCGGATCTATGGTAGAAGGTATACCCAATAGTTTCTTTTAGGTATCCTATGAAGATGCACTTCTGTGCTTAGGGTTCGAGCTTATCGGGCTGAAGCCTTTTGACATAAGCGTCGCATCCCCAAAGTTTAAGAAACGACAACTTAGGTTCCTTGCCAAACCATAATTCATACGGTGTCATCCCAACGGATTTAGACGGTGCCCTATTTAACATGAATGCGGCTGTCTCTAATGCATGACCGCAAAATGATAAAGGCAAATTGGTAAGAGACATCATAGAACGCACCATATCTAATAAAGTATAGTTACAATGTTCGGACACACCATTACACTGTGGTGTTCCAGGTGGCGTGAGTTGTGAAACTATTTCACATTGTTTTAAATGAAGGCCTAACTCATAACTCAAATATTCGCCTCCACGATCTGATTGTAGAAACTTTATTTTCTTGTTATGATGATTCTCCACTTCATTTGAAATTCTCTGAACTTTTCAAACGTTTCAGACTTATGTTTCATCAAGTAGATATATCCATACCTACTTAAATCATCTGTCAAGGTCAAAAAATAACGATAGACGTCGCGTGCTTCAACACTCATCAGACCGCATACATCGGTATGTATTATTTCCAATAAGTCATTTGCTCGCTCCATTGTTTAGGAGAATGGAGTTTTAGTCATCTTACCCATGGGGCATGGTTCACAAGTAGCAAATGATGCATAATAAAGTGATTTCGAAAGTCCATCCGCACGGAGTTTCTTCATGCGCTTTACACCAATATGACCTAAATAGCAATGCCACAAGTATGTTGCACTATCATTATCAACTTTGCATCTTTTGGCATCAATATTATGAATATGTCTATCACTATGATCGAGATTTAACAAGAGTAGACTATTCACTAAGGGTGCATGACCATGAAAGATGTTACTGATATAAATAGAACAACCATTATTCACTGACTTAAATGAATAACCGTCTCGCAACAAACAAGATCATGGTATAATGTTCATGCTCAACACTAGCACCAAATAACAATTACTGAGGTCTAAAAGTAATCCCGAAGGTAGATGTAGAGGTAGGGCGCCGACGACGATCACATCAACCTTGGAACCATTTCCGACGTGCATCGTCACCTCGTCCTTAGCCAATCCTCGTTTATTCGGCAGCTCCTGTTTCGAGTTAGAAATATGAGCAACCAAACCAGTATCAAATACCCAGGTGCTACTATGAGATTTAGTAAGGAACACATTAATAACATGTATATCATATATACCTTTGTTCACTTTGCCATCCTTCTTATCTACCAAGTATTTGGGGCAGCTCCGCTTCTAGTGACCATTTCCCTTGAAGTAGAAGCACTCAGTTTCAGGCTTGGGTCTAGCTTTGGGCTTCTTCATGGGAGCGGCAACTTTCTTGTCGTTCTTCTTGAAGTTCCCTTTCTTCCCCTTGCCCTTTTTCTTGAAACTAGTGGTCTTGTTAACCATCAACACTTGATGCTCTTTCTTTATTTCTACCTCCGCTGATTTCAGCATCGCGAAGAGATGGAAATCATTGTAGTCATTCCTTGCATATTATAGCTCATCAAGAAGCCTTTATAGCTTGGTGGCAGTAATTGAAGAACTCTATCAATAACACACTCATCTTGGAGCTCAATTCCCACCTGAGTCAAGTGGTTGTTGTACCCAGACATTCTGAGTATGTGTTCACTGACATAACTGTTCTCCTCCATCTTACAGCTAAAGAACTCATTGCAAACTTCATATCTCTCAACCTGGGCATTAGCTTGAAATATCAATTCCAGCTCTTGGAACATCTCATATGCTTTGTGGCGTTCAAAACGCTTTTGAAGTCCCGGTTCCAAACCGTAAAGCATGACACACTAAACTATCAAGTTGTCATCAGATCAAGCTTGCCAGACGTTCAGAACATCTACAATAGCTCCTGCAGCAGGTCTGTCACCTAGCGTGCATCAAGGACATAATTCTTCTGTGCAACAATGAGGATAATCCTCAAGTTACGAACCCAGTCCGTGTAATTGCTACCATCATCTTTCAACTTAGCTTTCTCTAGGAACACATTAAAATTGAATGGAACAGTAGCATGGGCCATTTATCAACAACATAGATTTGCAAAGACTATCAGGACTAAGTTCATGATAAATTAAGTTCAGTTAATCAAATTACTAATGAACTCCCACTTAAAATGAACATCCCTCAAGTTATCTAAGTGATACATGATCCAAATAAACTAACCCATGACCGATCATCACGTGAGATGGGGTAGTCATTTATGTTGAACATCTCTATGTTGATCCTATCTACTATATGACTCATGTTCGACGTTTCGGTCTCCAATGTTCCGAGACCATGTATGTACATGCTAGGCTCATCAAGTTTAGCCCAAGTATTCTGCTTGTGCAAAACTGGCTTACACCCGTTGTATGTGAATGTAGAGTCTATCACACCCGATCATCACGAGGTGCTTCGAAACGACAAACTGTAGCAACGGTGCATACTCGGGGAGAACACTTTTATCTTGATATTAAGTGAAGAGATCATCTTATAGTGTTACCGCCGTTCTAAGCAAAATAAGATGCATAAAGGATAAACATCACATGCAATTAAAAGTATGTGACATGATATGGCCATCATCATCTTGTGCTTTTGATCTCCATCTCCAAAGCAATTTCATGATCTCCATCGTCACCGGCGCAACACCTTGATCTCGATCATTGCGTCGGGGTCGTCTCGCCAACTATTGCTTCTACAACTATTGCTAACGCATAGTGATAAAGTAAAGCAATAACATGGCGCTTAATGATTGACACGCATGTCATACAATAATTAAAAGACAACCCTAAGGCTCCTGCCGGTTGTCAATATTGCAAGACATGACCATCTCATACAACATCGTATATCACATAACATCTTAACCATATCACATCACAACATACCCTGCAAAAAACAAGTTAGACGTCTTCTACTTTGTTCTTGTAATTTATGTGGCTGTTATGGGTAACTAGCAAGAACCGTTCTTACCTACACAAAACCACAATGGTGATTATCAAGTTTGCTGTTTTAACCTTCTGCAAGGACTGGCCGTACTCAAATTTTATTCAACTACAGTGAGAGAAACAGACACCCGCCAGCCACCTTATGCAAACCAAGTTGCATCAGTCGGTGGAACTGGTCTCATGTACGTCGACATGTAAGGTTGGTCCGGGCCGCTTCATCCCACAATACCATCGAATCAAAATAATAAATTGGTGGTAAGCACTATGAACATCACAGCCCACAACTCCTTTGTGTTCTACTTGTGCATATCATCTACGCATAGACCTGGCTCTGATACCACTATTGGGGAACATTGCATGGAAAAACAAAAAAATCTATGCACACGCAAGATCTATCCATGGAGATGTATAGCTATGAGAGGGGGAGAGCATCTACATACCCTTATAGATTGCTAAGCGGAAGCATTTGTCAATGCGGTTGATGTAGCCGTACACCTTCGCGACCTGTCTCGATCAAGTACCGAACGTACGGCACCTCCGCGTTCAGCACATGTTCAGCTTGATGAATCCTCGCCTTCTTGTTCCAGCAAGAGGGGTGAAGTAGTAGATGAGTTCCAACAGCACGACGGCATGGTGACGGTGGTGGTGAAGAACAATCTCATCAGGGCTTCGTCAAGCACAATGAAAACTATGAAGGAGGATAAACTAGAGGGGGCGGGGTTGCCGGCACACGACTTGGTGAATCTTGATGTGTTCCGGGTGCTAGCCATGCCCCTCAATTTATATGTTCAGCCCTGGGTCGTTTCTTGGAGAAATAGCCTCCTCAAAGTCGGTTTTGCCCGCAAGGCAAGAGTCCTTCTTAGACTCCAGGACCAAACACCAAGGTTCTTGGCATCTGGCCTAGACGCCATGGGCCTCGGCATCTAGCCTAGGGCAGACGCCAGGGTCCTGGGCATATGGTCCCTAACCTCCGCAAAATTTCCTTTTGCACAGACCTAAAGCCCCATGGGCCTTACCCCTTGGCCCAACCATATCATCCTATATATCAATCTTTACCTCTGGACTATTCTGGAGCTCCTCGTCATGTCCATGGTCTCATCCAGGACTCTGAACAATATTCGGTCACCAACATACATAAAGCATATAATACTATGTCATCGATGAACGTTAAGCATGCGGACCCTATGGGTTCGAGAATGATCTAGACATGACCGAGACGCTTCTCTGACCAATAACCAATAGCGGGACCTGGATGCCCATATTTGTTCCTACATATTCTACGAAGAACTTTATCGGTCGAACCTTTGTGACAACATATGTAGTTCCTTTTGTCCGTCGGTATGTTACTTGCCCGAGATTCGATCGCCGGTATCTCCATACCTAGTTCAATCTCGTTACTGGCAAGTCTCTTTACTCGTTCCATAATACATCATCCTGTAACTAACTCCTTAGTCACTTTGCTTGCAAGCTTCTTGTGATGTTGTCTTACCGAGAGGGCCCAGAGATACCGCTCTGTCACATGGAGTGACAAATGCCAGTCTCGATCCATGCAAACCAAACAAACACCTTCTGAGATACTGGTAGAGCACCTTTATGATCACCCAATGATGTTGTGACGTTTGATGGCACACAAGGCATTCCTCTGGAGTCCGGGAGTTGCATGATCTCATGGTCGAAGAAACATGTATTTGACATTAATAAAGCAGTAGTAATAAACCGAACGATCATATGCTATGATAATGGTTGGGTCTTTTTCCATCACATCATTCTCCTAATGATGTGATCTCGTTATCAAATGACAACTCATGTCTATGGTTAGGAAACCTTAACCATCTCTGATCAGCGAGCTAGTCTAGTAGAGGCTCACTAGGGACACGGTATTTGTTTATGTATCCACACATGTATTTAAGTTTCCGGTCAATACAATTCTAGCATGGAGTAATATTATTGCCTCTAGGGCATATTTCCTTCATGGAGTAATATTAGTAGATGCAGAATCATTTCGGTCTACTTGTCACGGACGTGATGCCTATAGTCATGATCATTGCCTTGGATATTTCATAACTATGCATTTTTCTATCAATTGACAACACTAATTTGTCCACCCATCGTATGTTTTCTTTCAAAAGAGAAGCCTCTAGTGAAACCTTTGGCCCCGGGGACTATTTTCCATCATATATTTTCAGATCTATAAACCAAAAACCCTAAAATATCTTGCTGCAATTTATTTATATTTACTTTATTTTGCTCTTTATTTATCTTTTATACCTATCTCTATTAGATCTCACTCTTGTTCGTGACCGTGAAGGGATTGCCAACCCCTTTTTTGCGTTGTGTGAAAGTGTTTGTAAGTTTGTGCAGGTGCATATATTGGAGACTTACTTGTGCCTCCTACTGGATTGATACCTTGGTTCTTACGTGAGGTAAATAATTATCTCTACTTTGCTGCATCACCCTTTCCTCTTCAAGGAAAAAATCAACGCAAGCTCGAGAAGTAGCAGGAAGAGTTTCTGGCGCCATTGTTGGGGAGTTTCTACATCAAGCCTACCAAGTACCTATCATAAACACTCATCTCTTGCCTTACATTATTTGGCATTTTCCACTCGTTTTCCTTTCTCCCACTCCTAAAATGTTTTCAGAAAAACACAAAAATATTTGCCTTTTTATTCGCCCATCTTTCGTTAGTCTTTTCGTTTGCTTGTGTGCTAGATTGGTTTCTTGCCACCATGTTTGAATCTTTGAAGGTTATTGTTGAAAAGGTTAGTAATAATCTTGAGGGAAACTTTGATGATTTTACTAATATTGATCCTCATAAGGAAGAACCTACTATCATACACACTAAAAACTCTGTGTTGGTAGCAGTAATATTATTCAAAAAGGGGTTATTTAAGATTTCTATACTTGTGTGAGTACATTACCTATGCTAGGAGGGTAAATTCTTAATAGAACTAATAGCCTTCCAAATGCAATATCTTTGTTTGTGATTGAATTTAAAAAACAATTTGTTCACATGCATCCATGCACACACAAAGGCTCTTACTAGAATTTTCCAATATTCATGATCCTTCCGTTAAGCGTGTCACCATATTTTTAGCTCATTAGTTTAGGTTTATTATGAAAGAAGCTGGTGAAATATTTGCTCATTATATTAATAATAGTGGTTTTCCTCCCATAGAGGAGATCCTTTTTAATCAAGAAGAAATTGTGAGATTACAATCTCCGGATTACGCTGCTTATAATGAAAACCTAAGAAAAAAGTTCCCTATCGATGTTTTGATTGATAATTTTTTTGAACACAATAATAATTTTGCTATAAAAAATAACGGACTAGGGTTTGTGCTTAGAGATAGACTTAGGGAGTTTAATCAAAGGAATGTCTACAATGAAGAGATAGTTATTAATTATACAGGGCCAAAAAAGGAACCTATTCCTCCCAAACTTGATCTTATAGATCCTTACCCTATTAAATTTAGCCCCTTTGATTATTTTTGCTTGCCACAAAGAAATCTTGCTGCTGAAAGGAGGGAGTACGAGATGAGCATGGATGATCTCCCTAACTTTTATTACGACACCTAGATCTATGTTTTATGCCTAGATAGGGGCGTTCAACAATAGCGCTTGTTGAGAGGCAACCCAATTTTATTTTTGTGTTTTTTGATTTTGCTACTGTTCTTGAAAAAAATACACATTATTACCTATGTAGTAATTGTGTTTTGGTGTTTTAATTAGTGTTGAGCTAAGTAAGACCTTTGGGATGGTCTATGGTGATAGTTGATTTGATCTTGCTGAAAAACAGAAACTTTTGCGCTCTTTGCCAGCATTTTAGAAAATCACAGAAACGTGATTTGATATGACTTTTTTAAACACAAAGTTACTAGATTTTCCTAATTTTTTAGAATTTTTGGAGTTACATAAGTATACAAAATTGCCAGATTACTACACACTGTTCTTAGTTTGACAGATTCTGTTTTCTATGTGTTATTTGATTATTTTGATAAATCTATGGGTAGTATGGGGCTATGAATTATGGAGAATTTGGAATATAGTAGATATAACACCATTATAAATTTAGAATGATTTCACAACAGTACCTAAAGTGGTGATTTATTTTATTATACTAACGGAGCTTACGAGTTTTCTGTTGAGTTTTGTGTTGTGAAGTTTTCAAGTTTTGGGTAAAGATTTAATGGACTATGGAATAAGGAGTAGCAAGAGCCTAAGCTTGGGGATGCCAAAGGCACTCCAAGGTAATATTCAAGGACAACCAAGCATCTAAGCTTGGGGATGCCCCAGATGGCATCCCCTCTTTCGTCTTCAATCCATCGGTAAATTTACTTGAGGCTATATTTTTATTCACCACATGATATGTGTTTCGCTTGGAGCGTATTGTATGATATGAGTCCTTGATTTTTAGTTTTCCACAATCATACTTGCTGTACACACCTTTTTAGAGGAACACACATTAATCGTGAATTTATTAGAATACTCTATGTGCTTCACTTATATCTTTCGAGCTAGGCAGTTTGCTCTAGTGCTTCACTTATATCTTTTCAGAGCACGGCGGTAGTTTTGTATTATAGAAATTGTTTAACTATAATGCTTCACTTATATTATTTTGAGAGTATTAAACACCATGGTAATTTTCTTAGGTTAAGAATTTAGTCCTAATATGATGGGCATCCAAGAGGGATATAATAAAAACTTTCATGTAAAGAGCATTGAATATATGAGAAGTTTGATTCCTTGCATTTGTTTTGAGATATAAGGATGGTGATATTAGAGTCATGATAGTGACTAATTGTGGATTAGTTGAAATACTTATGATAAAGTTTGTGATTCCCGTAGCATGCACGTATGGTGAATCGTTATGTGATGAAGTCGGAGCATGATATTTTTATTGTCTTCCTTATGATTGGCAGTCGGGGACGAGCGATGGTCTTTTCCTACCAATCTATCCCCCTAGGAGCATGCGTACTTTGTTGTGATGACTAATAGACTTTTGCAATAAGTATGTGAGTTCTTTATGACTAATGTTGGGTCCATGGATTATACACACTCTCACCCTTCCACCATTGCTAGCCTCTCTAGTATCGTGCAATTTTCACCGATGCATTAAACCCACCATATACCTGTCCTCAAAACAACCACCATATCTACCTATTATGGTGTTTCCATAGCCATTCCGAGATATATTGCCTTGCAACTTCCACCGTTCTGTTTATTAGGACACATACCATTATTGTCATATTGCTTTGCATGATCATGTAGTTGGCATAGTATTTGTGGCTTGGCCATTGTTCATTTTTTATACATGTCACTCTTGATCATTGCACATCCCGGTATACGACCGGAGGCATTCATATAGCGTCATATTTTGCTCTAGTATCGACTTTTGATTCTTGAGTTTTATGTAAATAAAAGTGTGATGGTCATCATTATCAGAGCATTGTCCCATGTGAGGAAAGGATGATGGAAGCTATGATTCCCTCACAAGTTGGGATGAGTCTCTGGACTTTAAAAAATAAAAGAGGCCAAAGGGACCGAAAATAAAAAAAGAGAAAGAAAAAAGAAAAAAAGAGAGAAAAAGAGAGAAAAGGGACAATGTTACTATCCTTTTTCCACACTTGTGCTTCAAAGTAGCACCATGTTCTTCATGATAGTGAGTCTCCTATTTTATCACTTTCATATACTAGTGGGAATTTTCCGTTATAGAACTTGGCTTGTATATTCCAATGATGGGTGAGGGAGTCTTGGACTAGGGGGTGTCCGGACAGCCGGACTATCATCGTCCGCCGGACTCCAAGACTACGAAGATACAAGATTGAAGACTCCGTCCCGTGTCCGGATGGGACTCTCCTTAGCGTGGAAGGCAAGCTTGGCGATACGGATATGTAGATCTCCTACCATTGTAACCGACTCTGTGTAACCCTAGCCCTCTCCGGTGTCTATATAAACCAGAGGGCTTTAGTCCGTAGGACAACATACATTACAGCAATCATACCATAGGCTAGCTTCTAGGGTTTAGCCTCCTTGATCTCGTGGTAGATCCACTCTTGTACTACCCATATCATCAATATTAATCAAGAAGGACGTAGGGTTTTACCTCCATCGAGAGGGCCCGAACCTCGGTAAAAACATCGTGTCCCTCGTCTCCTGTTACCATCCGCCTAGACGCACAGTTCGGGACCCCCTACCCGAGATCCGCCGGTTTTGACACTGACATTGGTGCTTTCATTGAGAGTTCCTCTGTATCGTCACTGATAGAGCGGATGCCTCCACCCGTCTTCAAAGACGGTGTTTTCGCCGAAGGGGCCTTGGCCGCCGGCCAAACTATTCGGCTTGGTGGTTTTCTTATGAAAGCCTGTCCGGCCGCCGCTTCGACAATGACTTCGCAAGTCGTCAGAAGAAATCTTCGCGTCAGCCCTAAAGCTGCCGAACAATTGGACCCACTAGAGCTCTCGTCTGTTAACGAGCTCTTGGATCGCATCGCTGCCCTGGGAGTCGCTACGGACTACAACCAGATTGGGCTTAAAACCGATCTGAGAGAGATTAACTCTCCCCAGGCCACCCACCACATCGCAGTGGTAGAGGAGCAATACGGCAACTCTTTGCCTATGTTGAAAACAATTCATGTCCGGATTCCCGGACCCTCCATGCCGGATTCCCGCAGAGGGACGGACTTCGATCGAGCATTGAACTTAAAATCATGCATCGCTCCGGACTCGCTGGATTGTGTCCAGCAAACCAAGCTTCCGAATTCGGAAACCCCTCGGCCTTTGAGCCCCAAGATGGGCAGGGATCCGGATTTTAGTCCACCCACCCGCCCAGACATATGCGATCTGTCTCTAATACGGCAGAACCCGCTAAACAAGACATCACTCTCGGGCGATTCCTCCGGTTATGGACAGGATAAAGGACCGCCGAGAGGAAAATGCAATATCAATCTTCGCAATAACGCACGGACAAGGGAATACTAAACGCCATTGATCGTCGCAAAATTACGCTTTCACCGATCCGCATCCATAGTACGAAATTATCGTGCGATGCAGAGCTTCCGAAAACCGAAAGTCAATTTTGGGATAATCCGCCCCAAACCCAATCCATGAGAAAAGGGCGCCTACAATCAGGCCCCGGATGCAAAAACAAAAACAAAACCCAATAAGGGATACGGAACCGTCTTCGAGGGATGGCTCAATGGACCCCGTAAGCTTCATAGTATGAGAGGGAGCCGCCCCAACACATAGCCTTCGAGCATGTTGGATATTACGGCAGGTCGCCAAAAGTGGCGAGGAGCTTCTAGCTCCGGGAAACCACCCCAACAATACCAGCACGGTATCAACAGTCTTCGAGACCTTCGCATCAAACAATATGCCAAAGCGAACAATCCGCGGACTCGCCGAAGTCTACCAAGTAGCAACAGCAAATCCATGGAGCGACACAGCTATTAGCTTCAATGCCAGCGACGACCCTAAATTCAGAACAACCAGAGCTCCAGCTGCACTAGTACTTAGTCCAATAGTGGACGGCTTTCGACTGACAAAAGTCCTCATGGATGGCGGCAGCGGACTAAACCTCATTTACGAGGAAACTCTGCGAAAAATGGAAATCGATTGGAGCCGTATTGAGTGAAGCAGCACAACCTTTAGAGGAATAATCCCTAGCCAGAAGCGCCACTGCACCGAAAAATCACACTCGATGTGGTGTTCGCTCTCCGGACAATTACAGATCTAAAGAAGTCACGCCTGTGGCCCGCTCAGCAGCGGGTATCACGCCATATTAGGACGAGAGGCATTCACAATTTTTCAAGCAAGACCTCATTATGGGTACATGAAGCTCAAAATGCCCGGCCCAATGGAATAATCACTCGCCAAGGACCGGACATAGCACTCCGTCGAAAACAAGATAGCCGCACCAGCCCTCGAGGCACTATCCGAAGCCTTAGCGGCAGAAGAACTCACCGCGCTGCGCTCTACGGTGAACAGGGACGATGTGATACTCGATAAAAGATCCTAGTCCACCTCCATCAAACCAGCAGATGAAATAATAAAATTCCAGGTCCATCCAACGGACCCAACAAAGACGGCCTCCATTGGGGCACAATTGAACCCCAAAGTAGACGCTGCACTGCGCGAATTCCTTCGGGAAAATTGGGATATCTTCGCCTGGCATCCTTCGGACATGCCCGAATCCCACGCAGTTGGCGTAACACAGCCTAAACATCCTAAAGGATTTAAGCCACCAAACAGGCTCTTCGACGATTTTCGAACCCAAAAGACAGTAATGGGAGAAGAGCTAGCCAAACTATTGGAAGCCGGATTCATTAGAGATATCAAACATCCGGACTGGCTAGCAAATCTGGTGATGGTACCAAAGGAGGATAAACCTGGCGCCTCGTGTGGATTTTAAAGACCTCAATAAGGCTTGCCCAAAGGATCCTTCCTCTCCCCGATCGACCAAATTATCGATGCTACAGCGAGGCACGATTCACAGTGCTTCCCGGACGCATGCTCGCTATCATCAAATAAAGATGGCGGAAGCGCACCAAGCCGCAACAGCATTCATCACTCCATACGGACCATTCGCTTCAACACGATGCCCTTCGGACTTAAAAATGCGGCGCAATATATCAAGATGATTCAAACATGTCCGCCACCCAGATCGGCAAAACAATCGAGGCATACGTGAGCGACGTAGTCGTCAAAACAAAACACGTCGAAACTCTAGTAGACGATTTGAGGCTCACATTCGACAACCTCGAGCATATGACATCAAAATGAATCCGAAAATGCGTTTTTGCATACAGCCGAAAGCTGCTAGGCTTCATTGTATCCGTAGAGGAATTGAAGCAAATCCGCTAAAATCCGAGCTCAGTCACAGTTGGATATTCCAAAAGACCTCAAACAAATACGAAAATTAACACGATGCGTGGCAGCCTTAAGCCGCTTTGTCTCCCGTTTAGGAGAAAAGGCGTTGCCCCTCTATCGCCTCCTCAGGGGCACCGAACACTTTGAGTGGACGGATGCTGCCACTACCGGACTCGAAGAAATAAAGGCCATATTGGCAACAAATCCGGTCCTGGCTGCGCCCACTCTGGGCGAACCAATGTTGTTATACATCGCAGCAACGCATCAAGTTGTAAGCGCGGTCCTCGTCGTCGAACGAGTGACAGAAGGGCATAAACTCCCTCTTCAAAAACCAGTGTATTATGTATCCACTGTGTTAACCCCTGCAAATCCCGTTACCCGCACTATCAGAAGATATCATATGCGGTGTTCATGGCATCCCGAAAGCTCCGGCACTACTTTCAAGAGTGTTCGATAACAGTGGCCTCTGAAGTACCACTCAATGACATTATAAATAACCGCGACGCAACGGGCAGGATTGCAAAATGGGCGATTGAGCTCTTACGATTCGACATAACTTACAAACCTTGGCGAGCTATAAAGTCACAAGTTTTGGCTGACTTCGTCGCCGAATGGACCAAAGCCGAACTCCCTAAAGAGTACGGCGCATACTCCAACTGGACTATGCATTTCGACGGCTCCAAAATGTTGGCGGATGGGGTCAAGGCGTCGATCGACGTCCCCAACCGGAGACACACCCGAGATGTACTTCAAATAATGTACACGGACTCCAACAATGCAGCCAATCGAGGCCTGTTACATGGTCTCCGGATGGCGCTCCATGGGCATTCAACGCCTAGAGGTGCACGGGATTCAAACCTTGCAATATCCCAAATAAACGGAGACTTTGACGCCAAGGATCCGAAAATGGCAGCATATCGCAACGCTGTCCTAAAATGTCACTCGGTTTGAAGGACTGGAATTCCATCACATAGCTCGAGATAATAACCAAGCGGCGACGATTGGCACGCATCGGTGCGAAACGTGATGCTGTCCTCCAAATATCTTCTGGAACGGCTCTTCAAGCCATCCGCATTATGGGAAGAGGAGCCCGTAGTGACAAACCGGAGAAAACCGCACCAACCGGTGATTCAGCAGATGACATAACACCTTCAGCCCACGCCATAATGGCGAATCGCCGCGTGGATGAACCTTTCCTAGCCTACTTACTTAGGCGGGAACTTCCGAAGACCAAAACGAGGCCCGCTGCATAGTCCGCGATCGAAAGCCTACAAGGTCCATGAGGAGAACTTTATAAGAAAAGTACAACCGAGTCCTTCGAGGTGTATCTCCAAGAGGAAGGGCGAAACCTCTGGCTGAAATTCATGCCGGACTAGGCGGACACCACGCAGCAGCCCGACCCTTGTAGGAAAGGCATTCCGTCAGATTTTATTGGCCGACGGCTCGGGCAGACGCCAAGATGACTTGGTCCAATGATGCATTGGTTGTCGACTCTTTGCTAATCGAGCCATATGCCACCCACCGCCTCAAAACCATACCCATTACCTAGCCGTTTGCGGTCTGGGGGCTTGACATGGTTGGACCCCTTAAAGGGGGAACCCACAAGCAAAGGTACCTATTGGTCATGGTGGATAAATTCACCAAATGGATAGAGGCCAAACCAGTCAAAACGGCAGAGTCCGGACCAGTGATAGACTTTATATCAGGGGTGGTACACCGTAACGGAGTCCCCCACAGCATCATCACCGACAACGGCACAAACTTCACGGCCGACGAGGTTAAGTCATGGTGCAAAAATATGGGCATCAAGCTCGACTACGCTTCAGTCTATCACCCTCAAACCAACGGTCAAGTGGAAAGAGCAAATGGTCTAATAATGAGCGGCATTAAACCCAGACTAGTGAGGTCACTTACTAAATCCGACACACAATGGGTCGAGGAGCTCGACTCCGTACTCTGGGGGCTGCGGACAACGCCCGTACTACCGGATTCACACCATTTTTTATGGTATACGGCGCAGAGGCAGTCTTGCCCTGTGACATTATTCATGACTCACCTCGAAAAGCGCATGTATGAGGAAAGAGAGGCCGAGCTTGATCGGCAAGACAGCTTGGACACATTGGAGGAAGAACGTGATGTCGCGAAGGCTCGCTCCGCATTTTATCGGCAGCAGGCCAAGATATCAAAGCGAGAAGCACGGGCCAAGACTTACAACGTTGGAGAACTAGTTCTCGCTGCGGACAAGAAAAAGGACAAGCTCAAGCCCAAATGGGAGGGCCCTTCATTATCGATCAAGTCCTCGACCGCGGAGCATACCGCTCTCTTAAATGTGTCACATAACCGACTCGAGCCGAACCCATGGAACGCAGCCCGCCTCCGAAGATTCTATGCCTAGCGCCGACTAAGAGTTCGTCCCTTCCCCATCCAAACTTTTACACTTCGCTGTCTTTCGCTTTCTTTTTTATGCCTTTTATTTAAAAGCCCTTACGGGCCTATTTTCGCATTTTTGCATATGCATGATGTGCCATCCGCATCATTATTCCCGGGGCTTCTTTACGAAGCTCAATTTCACGGGTTTCATACCCAGACATGTGTCAAGCTTCCACATGTACCTTTTACTCGCCATTATATGCATCGATATGACTTAAGTTTTGGCCAAGCTGGGTTGCTGGCTCTGTGCTTACCCCTCGCTCCCGATTGTTCGGCTAGGAGGTAAAGGAGCACCTCTGCGATTATTCTTGCCGGTCACCGGATGTGTACCTCGACTGGGTGAAGCCGAAAGCTAGCGTTCTTAAGGGAATATTCGGTCGGTGATTTAAAAGATGACTTTTTTCCTATTTATCTATCTGCCCCTAGATGTTTTACTGCTTTCTTTGCAGTCCGACATGCACTTTAGGGCATGCCTCCTGAGAAAGGAACCCTTAACGGAACTATTCTCCCGGAAGATGTTTCTTACTAACCATGTAATATAACATAACTAGTTGGGCACTTGTCCGATAAAGCACTAATGACCCCTACGCTTTGGTCTACATGCATACCACGGTTGTTTCTTAACCAAAAGGTATTCGGACACACTCGACTCTAGGGTCCCGAGGTTGAAGCGAAAAGGTCGGCAAAGATAAACGATCTACAATCCGCTAGAAGGCATTTCACATGTCACTTTCAAGGATAACATACATTGTCAAATTTATCGATTGTATTCCTCCTCAATCCCGCCTAACAGGCTGTCTAGTTTACAATCCGTTGGGAAAATTTAGCAGCCAACTCTACTTGGCTGTATACTAAACTCACAGGATCTCCTTCCCATCGGGCCCCACCGTCCAACTTGGCCATGTGGTTGGGATCCGCCTTCTTGTACCGCATCTTCACCATGGCCCAAGCCTCCTGGCACCTTGACAGAAGCGAAATCTTCCACAAACGGAAGCGCTGCCGCACTCCTGCAGCTTCTCCGAAGCTCCCCGAGGCCCTCGGGTAGGGTGAGGGCTGGCCATAAAGCCCGAACGACGCAGCTCATTGCACCGCCAAACTCGCTCGAGTAGCCGCAACAGTTCGGAAGTTGATCACCCGCTGATACGGGCATCTCCTCTGAGGACGACACTGTGAGTATACCTACAAGACATGTCATGTCAAAACACTTCCTCGCCAAACTCTTCTTTTCAAAAGAGTCCGCTCAAGCACTTACTATAAATGCCGCGACGAAGCCGCTGATTCTCCTTAACGGAGCCGGACAGCTCGGCCCGAGCGCCTTTCAGCTCTTCTCCGATCTTGGCGTTGGCATCCTGGAGCTTGTTCCTTTCCTGCTGAAGCCTATTCAGCACACTCTCGCCGGCCTTTAGCTGGCGTAGTAATGCTTGCATGTCCGGATCTTGTCCGGCGGTACCTGCAATGTCATTATTAGACTCGCACGCACGCCGCACAGCGCTTATATTCATTAATAAAAATGTGTTACCAGGAGGGATCTCTGCGTCTCCTCCTGCGGCAGCAAGTCCGGCCTCAAGTTGGGCCTTGCAATCTTGCAGCTCCCGAGACAACTGGGCGTTCTTCTCGGTAAGAGCCTGCGTTTCCAAATGATCCTTAAATCAGTTAGCATAACTACTTTAAGTCTCGGGGGCTACTGGTATATACAACCGTTAAAATTCCCTTACCCGTATGTCTTTCACATACTTTGCTCCGTAGCTCGTAAAACCATCTTGAGCGGCACAGAGATGCACGCCCCTGCGTTAAAGGCATCCAATGCCTCCGGGAAAAGCACGCTTCACGAAATAATGTCGTGGCGCCTATGGTTCATGGCGCTCCACCTCGCACTTGGTGGCGGACGATCTGTCGGTGTCCTCCGTTGGAGAAGGATCCGCCCGCGTCTTGCGCTTGCCTCTCCCTCCGTGCCGGGCGCTGGAGCCTGGCGGTGTAGGTTGATCGGCAACCTGCGCCCTTGATCGGCGGCGCGTTTTCTCCTACAAATATTATGAGCACTCAGGCGTTTTCTCGGAACGTTGCTCTGAAAATTCAAATACGAGCTATACCTTTGCGGCGACGTTTCCGCCCGCACCGCCTCCTTTTCGCTGCTGGTCCGGACAGGCCTCTGTTGGTCACCGCTGGCTCGGCTTCCCGCCAGAAAGGCGCTTCCTGCAAAATACCATCGTTCGCGAAAGGTTAGAAATGTGCAGGGAAGAGATAATGGTGTCCGGACTTGATCGCGGTCACTGGAAGCCGGACTTAGTCCGGGGTAGTCCGCAGAATGGCAACCAAAGCATTGTCTATGCTGAGCTGGTGAAACACCCGTCGATCAGCTCCACCTCGATGTCCGGTCCTCTTGGGCCGGATCCGAGGATCTTCTCGATCCTCGGGTTGCGGAGCAGACTCACCATGTCCTCCACAACCGCGAGATCCTGCGCCCAAGACATAATGTAAGAAACTTAGACTTCGAAAGCATGGGTTGAGCCCTTCAAGGTGTTCACTTACCCATCCTCTAGGGTTGGTCATGGAAAACCCATTCAAAGGGTTCATCCGAAGGAAGTCCTCCTTCTCCCCCTTGTACAGGCCGGACAGGATCTCCACCAGATCCTCGGTCGAATCCGGCCCTTTGCGGCCATGCCGGGTGACATCGTCCTCCCCGTTGAAATCCCACATGGGGTGGCCTCTGTATTGCAATGGCTGCACCCCCCGCTTGATGCATGTCGCCATAACTCCGATCATGGTCAAGCCAGAATGGGCCATTAATCTTATTCGGCCCATCAAGTAATGGACACTCTTGTCTTCCTCCAATCGGGGGCTCCGTGGGCGCCAGCTGAGGCGTTTCTTCAAGGGAGCAGCACTAAACTCCGGAGGCCGATCCGGACTGGGTGCAGCAGCAGAGCGCCTCCTATATAAAACCACTCGAGGCCAGTCTTGGACGCCTTCTTGGGAGTACGGATGGGTATCCGGTCCCGAATGCGCCATATTTGGCGCCGCCCACTTGATATATGGACCCCTTGTGAGAACGGGTACGAGGAAAACAGCCTCTTCCACAATGCAAAATGGGGCTCAATGCCCAGAATAGCTCACAAAGAGCTACGAGCCCGATATGCGTGGATAGAGGCGGGCGTGAGGTGGTGGAGCTGGAGTTTGTAGAACTCCAGGAGCCCGCGGAGGAACGGATGTATTGGGAATCCGAGTCCCCTTATCAGATAGGGGACGAAGCATACACGCTCCCCCTTATTGGGGCTTGGAGTGTCCTCCGCCTGCCTCCCACCTTGATAAGTAACCAGTCCGGCCCGGACTGGGACCATGAAGGCTAGATGGAGAAATCCCCCCGTTTGGAGCTTCACTAGCTCGTTGTGCGAAACAGAGCACCTCCTCCAATTCCCCGGCGGTGGGCTGGGAGCGCGTGAAGAAGAGCCGCGTCGACGATCCATGATGGAATGGATTTTTTAGGTCAAAGGCGCTGATGGAGTATTCATGGAGGAAGACGGTGTGGTTTGGATCTGGATTCTCGCCTCTTTTATAGGCGCATTTACTCGCACAACTAGGGGTGAAACGTAAAGACACCACGGCTTTTCGATTTGTGCGACGCGTGTAAGAGGGCCATTATTTGGCGAGAAGTCGAGGAACACAAGATTCAAGATGAAGCCGGACAACTGCTCGCGCGGTACATGGAATTTGAAGGGAGAACCCGCCTTGCAACACCGAAGACTATAAACGCGCTGGACTTATCGTCATTGAAGCCTGGTTCGGGGGCTACTGAGGGAGTCCTGGACTAGGGGGTGTCCGGACAGCCGGACTATCATCGTCCACTGGACTCCAAGACTACGAAGATACAAGATTGAAGACTCCATCCCGTGTCCGGATGGGACTCTCCTTGGCGTGGAAGGCAAGCTTGGCGATACGGATATGTAGATCTCCTACCATTGTAACCGACTCTGTGTAACCCTAGCCCTCTCCTGTGTCTATATAAACCGGAGGGCTTTAGTCCGTAGGACAACATACATTACAACAATCATACCATAGGCTAGCTTCTAGGGTTTAGCCTCCTTGATCTCGTGGTAGATCCACTCTTGTACTACCCATATCATCAATATTAATCAAGCAGGACGTTGGGTTTTACCTCCATCGAGAGGGCCCGAACCTGGGTAAAAACATCGTGTCCCTCGTCTCCTGTTACCATCCGCCTAGACGCACAGTTTGGGACCCCCTACCCGAGATCTGCCGGTTTTGACACCGACAATGGGCTTCCTCAAATTGCCCTAGGTCTTCGTGAGCAAGCAAGTTGGATGCACACCCACTTAGTTTCTTTTTGAGCTTTCATACACTTATAGCTCTAGTGCATCTGTTGCTTGGAAATCCCTACTTACTTGCATCGATATCAATTGATGGGCATATTCATAGTCCATTTATTTGCCTAGTTGATGTGTGACTTTATCCTTCTTTTTATTTTCTCCACAACCACCATATTCTGTTCCACCTATAGTGCTAGATCCACGGCTCAACTCATGTATTGCGTGAAAGTTGAAAAAGTTTGAGAACGCTAAAAGTATGAAACAATTGCTTGGCTTGTCATCGGGGTTGTGCATCATGAAATACTTCGTGTGATGAAGATGGAGCATAGCCAGAATATATGATTTTGTAGGGATTACTTTCTTTGGCCATGTTATTTTGAGAAGACATGACTGCTTTATTAGTATGCTTGAAGTATTATTGTTTTCATGTCAATATTAAACTTTTGTTTTGAATCTTATGGATCAGAACATTCATGCCACAATAAATAAAATTGCATTAATAAATATGTTAGGTAGCATTCCACATCAAAAATTCTATTTTTTATCATTTAGCTACTCAAGGACGAGCAGGAAATAAGCTTGGGGATGGTTGATACGTCTTCAACGTATCTATAATTTTTTATTGTTCCATGCTATTATATTATCTATTTTGGATATTTTATATGCATTAATATGCTATTTTATACTATTTTTGGGACTAACTTATTAACCTAGAGCCCAGTGTCAGTTTCTGGGTTTTTTCTTGTTTCAGACTTTTTCAGAAAAGGAATATCAAATGGAGTCCAACGGATAAAACTTTATGATGGTTTTTCTTGGACCAGAAGACACCCATAAGACATGGGAGAGGGTGAGAGGAGTCCCGAGGAGGCCACAAGCCTATAGGGCGCACCCTAAGGGGGGTGCCCCAGGCTTTTGGGCCCCTCGAGGGTCCCCTAACCCTAGTTCCAGCTCTATGTATTCTCAAATATCCCCCGAACATCAGAAGCATCCACAAAAAATACTTTTCTGCCGCCTCAAGCTTTTGTTCTCGTGAGATCCCATCTTGGGGCCTTTTCCGGTGATTTGCCGGAGGAGGATTCGACGCGGAGGGCTTCTACATCAACCTTGTTGCCCTTCCGATGATGCATGAGTAGTTTACCATAGACCTACAGGTCCATAGCTAGTATCTAGATGACTTCTTCTCTCTCTTTTTATCTTCAATACCATGTTCTCCTCGATATTCTTGGATTTCTATCCGATGTAATCTTCTTTTGTGGTGTGTTTGTGGAGATCCGATGAATTTTGGGTTTATGATCAAATTATCTATGAATATTATTTGAGTCTCCTCTAAACTCTTTTATGCATGATTGAGATAGCCTTGTATTTATCTTCGAATTATCGGTTTGGTTTGGCCAACTAGATTGGTTTTTCTTGCAATGGGAGAGGTGCTTTGTGATGGGTTCAATCTTGCAGTGTCCTCACCCGGTGACATAGTAGGGGTAGCAAGGCACGTATTGTATTATTTCCATTAAGGGTAAAAGATGGGGTTTATATCATATTGCTTGAGTTTATCCCTCTACATCATGTCATCTTGCTTAAGGCGTTACCCCGTTCTTATGAACTTAATACTCTAGATGCATGCTGCATAGCGGTCGATGTGTGGAGTAATAGTAGTAGATGCAGGCAGGAGTCGGTCTACTTGTCACGAACGTGATTCCTATATGCATGATTATTGCCTTAGATATCGTCATAGTTATGCACTTTTCCATCAATTGCTCAACAGTAAGTTGTTCACCCATCGTATGTTTTCTTTCAAGAGAGAAACCTCAAGTGAAACCTATGGCCCCCGAGTCTATTTTCCATCATATATTTTCAAATCTATAAACCAAAAAACCCCAAAATACCTTGCTGAAATTTATTTATATTTACTTTATTTTTCTCTTTTATTTATCTTTTATAGCTATCTCTATTAGATCTCACTCTTGTTTGTGACCGTGAAGGGATTGCCAACCCCTTTTTCGCATTGCTAGCAAGTGTTTGTTAGTTTGTGCATGTGCATATACTGGAGGCTTGCTTGTGCCTCCTACTTGATTGATACCTTGGTTCTTAACTGAGGGAAATACTTATCTCTACTTTGCTGCATCACCCTTTCCTCTTCAAGGGAAAAATCAATGCAAGCTCAAGAAGTAGGATTAACCATTCTTCCAGGAGGGAATTATACGACTTACCGTTGAAGTTGTTCCTAATGGATCCCTTGTGTTCCCAAAGTCTAGCCTTTACATGATGACCATGTGAATGCTATCCCGAAGCATGTCTGTGGTACTTCGATCATCAACAAGAACATTGGAAGCGTAATGCTAATTTTTTTCTTGATCAGTTATCCAAACACCATTGTATGGGTAAACCGCATAAATTCCTTGCCCCTTTGTCTAAATGGTTACATACTTGGAGCCCTATCATGTATATCATGCTCTGCCTTTTTCTTGGAAATATATACTTTTGATGCTCGGGTATAAACACATTTTCCTTTTCATTGGTCTGACTAATATACTAATAAAATTTTCCTTTCCATTGTTTTGTTTAACCTTTGTTGTAGTCTAACTTACCTGAGCAATGATAATTCCCTACTTATGTAAACACCTTAGTGTACAACTCTATCTCTAAGACCCTGTTACTATTATTGTTAACATTATAGTAACCGTCGGTGGATGAGAACTTTGCCTATTGGTCCGCCTCATGTCAACGAGCAGGAAAATGGTTCTCTTCATACCGCGCCTTGGTACCAACGTTGTTGCCAACATAACTGACAGGCAATCCTCTGACATGCCTTGCGATCATGAACGTGCAAGATGTCAGCGCCCTTCCTACCTTTAACCCACATGGTGGGCCCATAACCCACAGTTCCATGATATGTCTCCATCGTATCTATAATTTTTGATTGTTCCATGCCAATATTCTACAACTTTTATATACTTTTGGCAACTTTTTATACTATTTTTGGGACAAACATATTGATCCAGTGCCCAGTGCCAGTTCCTGTCTGTTGCATGTTTTTTTTGTTTTGCAGAAAATCCATATCAAACGGAGTCCAAACACGATAAAAACTTCCAGAGATTTTTTTTGGAATATATGTGATTTTTGGGAAAAAGAATCAATGTGAGATGATTCCCGAGGGGTCCACGAGGCAGGGGGCGCGTCCCAGGGGGTAGGGCGCACCATGGGCCCACGTGGACACTCCGTATGGCGCTTGGTGCCCTTCTTTCGCCGCAAGAAAGCCAATATCTGGATAAAAATCGTGTTCAAAGTACAACCCAATCGGAGTTACGAATCTCCAGGAATTTAAGAAACGGTGAAAGGCAGAATCAGGGAGCGCAGAAATAGAAGGAAATAGAGAGAGAGAGAGAGAGAGAGAGAGATCCAATCTCAGAGGGGCTCTCGCCCCTCCGCCACCATGGAGACCATGGACCAAAGGGGAAACCCTTCTCCTATCTAGGGGAAAGGTCAAGGAAGAAGAAGAAGAAGGGGGGCTCTCTCCCCCTCTCTCCCGGTGGCACCGGAACGCCGCCGGGGCCATCATCTTGACGGAGATCTACGCCAACAACTTCACCGTCGTCATCACCAACTCTCCCCCCTCTATGTAGCGGTGTAACACCTCTTCTCCCCGCTGTAATCTCTACTTGAACATGGTGCTCAACGCTATATATTATTTTCCAATGATGTATGGCTATCCTATGATGTTTCAGTAGATCCGTTTTGTCCTATGGGTTCATTGATGATCGTGATTGGTTTGAGTTGCATGTTATATTATTGGTGTTGTCCTATGGTGCTCTCCGTGTCGCGCAAGCGTGAGGGATCCTTGTTGTAGGGTTTGAAATATGTTCATAATTTGCTTATGGGGGGTGGCGTGAGTGATAGAAGCACATACCCGAGTAAGTAGGTTGTTTGCGTATGGGAATAAAGAGGACTTGATGCCTTATAATGCTATGGTTGGGTTTTACCTTAATGATCTTTAGTAGTTCTCGATGCTTGCTAGAGTTCCAATCATAAGTGCATATGATCCAAGAAGAGAAGGTATGTTAGCGTATGCCTCTCCCTCATATAAAATTGCAATAGTGATTACGGTCTAGTTATCGATTGCCTAGGGATAAAAAACTTTCTTGTGACAAAAAGCTCTCTACTAAAACTAACTTAGAGGTGTCTTCATCTAAACAGCCCCTACTTTTTATTTACGCGCTCTTTATTATGTTGAAAACCTATCCAAAAACACCTACAAAGTACTTCTAGTTTCATACTTGTTGTAGGTAAAGCGAACGCTAAGCGTGCGTAGAGTTGTATCGGTGGTCGATAGACCTTGAGGGAATATTTGTTCTGCCTTTAGCTCCTCATTGGGTTCGACACTCTTACTTATCGAAAGAGGCTACAACTGATACCCTATACTTGTGGGTTATCAAGACCTTTTTCTGGCACCGTTGCCGGGGAGCAATAGCGTGGGGTGAATATTCTTGTGTGTGCTTGTTTGCTTTATCAGTAAGTAGTTTTTATTTTCTGTTCTAAGTTGTTATCTATTTTTAGTTATGGATATAGAACACGTAATACCAAAAAAATTAGGTTACTTGCTACTCGTGGAGATGGGGAACCTCCTCAAACCCTCGATGCTCATTTTGTGAAAGATATTATGCACTACTTTAATAATCTTGAGAAAACCCCATTCTATTATATAATGGGAGACACGTTGGATTAACGTGAATACTTTAGGGATTATCGCTTGACTCAAAAAGGGAAACTATTATGGGATCAAATTCATATGTTCATTGGTATGCTCGGCAACTATGCTTGAGATATGATTATACTTGTTTCTCTAGGATTAAGGCTCCCCACCTTCCCTTTTCATGCAGATTTAGTGGCAATGAAACCTTGGCTTCTTATGCTAACGGTATATATGATTACTATGATGTGGAACGAATAGAAGAATTTGTTGCTTTTAAGGTTGCTTATGAAATTGAATCTTTGTTTGAAAAGTATGAAGCTTTTGATGATGATATTTATAGGCCTGAAAATTTTGCTATACTTAAATTTTGCTATACATTTTGCTATGAGAAGTATGAATATAATGCCGATATTGATGCATTTATTGAGAAAGTCTCCGCTGTCCAAGAAGAGACTAATATTTTGCAGGAATCTATGGAAGAAGAAATTGCCGAAAGTGTGAGCTCATTGGATGAAAAAGATGATGAGGAGAGCGAAGAACAAAAGGAGGAAGAGCAGATTAGCTACCCGTGCCCACCTTCCAATGAGAGTAACCCTCCAACTCATATATTGTTTAATGTCCCTTTGTTCTTACCAAAGGATGAATGCTATGATAATTGCTATGATCCCATTGATTCATTTGAAATACCCCTTTTTGATGAACTTGATGCTTGCTATGCTTGTGGCCACGATGCCAATATGAATGATGCTTATGGAGATGAACTTGCTATAGTTCCTTACGTTAAGAATGAAATTGTTTCTATTGCACCCACGCATGATAGTCCTATTATCTTTTTTAATTCTCCCAACTACACTATATCGGAGAAGTTTGTGCTTGTTAAGGATTATATTGATGGGTTGCTTTTTACCATTGCACATAATGATTTTGATAAATATAATATGCATGTGCTTGCTTCTCCTACTTGCAGTTATTATGAGAGAGGAACTACATCTCCGCCTCTCTGTGTTTCCAATACCATAAATTGCAAGAAACTTTTTATACTATGCATTGGCCTTTACTTTGTGTGCATGAATTATTATTTTATGACATGCCGATGCATAGGAAGAGAGTTAGAATTCATCATTAAATGATATATGTTACTTTGTGCTCACTACTAAATTACAAATCATTGTTAATTAAAATTGGCTTTGATATACCTTGGGATCCGGGTGGATCCATTACTTGAGCACTATAAGCCTAGCTTAATGGATTTAAAGAAAGCGCTGCCAGGGAGACAACCCGGAAGTTTTAGAGAGTCGTTTATTTCTGTTCAGTGCTTTTATAAAGTTTAAAAAACAAAAAAATAAAGAGGGGAACCTAAAACTTTTTCAAAAAGAAAAGTGAAAGTGAGAGAGACGAGCATTGTTAAAGTGGGAGCATGCCTTGAACTTTGTTCATGCCGATGGAAACTTTGTGAATCTTAACTACAGAAACTTAAAAAAAATTATCCCCTTTTATAAATCCATTGTATTATAAAAATAATGTGCCAAGATTTGCCTTTAGGATGATTAGATTGCTTGTTTGGTTTGTGCGGTGTAAAAACAGAAACTTTGGCTCTAGTGCGTGATTTTACATTTTTTACTGGGAAGTCAAACGGTTCTGAAACTTTTTGCAAAATACTTCTATACAAAGTGTTTATTTTTTCGTAATTGTTTCAGAATTTTTGGAGCTAGAGAAGTATGTTAGATGTTCAGATTTCTACAGATTGTCCTGTTTAAGATAGATTCTGTTTTTGATGCATTGTTGTGCTCGTTTTGATGAAACTATCGATTTTATCGGTGGTATAAGCCATGGAGAAGTTATAATACAGTAGCTACAATGCAAAAACAAAATATGAATGAGTTTGCAACAGTACTTAAAGTGGTGATTTGTTTTATTATACTAATGGATCTCACGAGGGTTTTGTTAAGTCTTGTGTGATTGAAGTTTTCAAGTTTTGGGTGAGATCATGATGGATGAAAGAATAAGGAGTGGCAAGAGCCTAAGCTTGCGGATGTTTGAGGCACCCCAAGGTAATATTCAAGGACTCCCAAGCAACTAAGCTTGGGGATGCCCCGTCAGGCATCCCCTCTTTCTTCTAACGATCATCGGTAATTTTACTTGGAGCTATATTTTTATTCATCACATGATATGCATAAATCTTGGAGCGTCGTGTGCTTCTTCTCTTTCTTTTAGTAATGCACCATGCTGGTATGAGATAGTCCTTGGTTGATTTATAGAATGCTCTATGCATTTCACTTATATCGTTTGAGTATGGCTTTATAGAATGCTCTTTTGCTTCACTTATATTTGTTAGAGCGTGGGCATATCTTTTGTAGAAAGAATTAAACTCTCTTGTTTCACTTATATCTATTTAGAAGATGACATGAATTGGTCATTCACATGGTTAGTCATAAAATCCTACATAAAACTTGTAGATCACTGAATATGATATGTTTGATTCCTTGCAATAGTTTCGCGATATAAAGATGGTGATATCAGAGTCATGCTAGTGAGTAATTTTGGATTGGTAGAAATACTTGTGTTGAGGTTTGTGATTCCCGGAGCATGCACGTATGGTGAACCGTTATGTGATGAAGTCGGAGCATGATTTATTTTTTGATTTTCTTCCTTATGAGTGGCGGTCGGGGACGAGCGATGGTATTTTCCTACCAATCTATCCCCCTAGGAGCATGCATGTAGTACTTTGTTTAGATAGCTAATAGACTTTTGCAATAAGTATGTGAGTTCTTTATGACTAATGTTGAGTCCATGATTATATGCACTCTCACCCTTCCACCATTGCTAGCCTCTTCGGTACCGTGCATTGCCCTTTCTCACCTCGAGAGTTGGTGCAAACTTCGCTAGTGCATCCAAACCCCGTGATACGATACGCTCTATCACACCTAAGCCTCCTTATATCTTCCTCAAAACAGCCACCATACCTACCTATCATGGCATTTCCATATCCATTCCGAGATATATTGCCATGCGACTTCCATCATCTTCATATACATGACTTGAGCATTCATTGTCATATTGCTTTGCATGATCGTAAGATAGCTAGCATGATATTTTCATGGCTTGTCCGTTTTTTGATATCTTTGCTATGCTAGATCATCGCACATCCTGGTACACTGCCAGAGGCATTCATATAGTGTCATATTGTTCTAGATATCGAGTTGTAATATTGAGTTGTAAGTGAATAAAAGTGTGATATCATCATTATTAGAGCATTGCCCCAATGAGGAAAGGATGATGGAGAATACGATTCCCCCACAAGTCGGGATGAGACTCCGGACTTTAAAAAAAGAGAGGCCAAAGAAGCCCAAATAAAAAAACAGGCCAAAGAAGCCCACCAAAAAAACAAAAAAACAAAAAAAAACAAAAAATGAGAGAAAAGGAGAGAAGGGGCAATGTTACTATCCTTTTACCACACTTGTGCTTTAGAGTAGCACCATGTTCTTCATATAGAGAGTCTGTTGAGTTATCACTTTCATATACTAGTGGGAATTTTCATTATAGAACTTGGCTTGTATATTCCGATGATGGGCTTCCTCAAATGCCCTAGATCTTCATGAGCAAGCAAGTTGGATGCACACCCACTTAGTTTCTAGTTTGAGCTTTCATACACTTATGGATCTTAGTGCATCCGTTGCATGGCAATCCCTACTCCTCACATTGACATCAATTGATGGGCATCTCCATAACCCGTTGATTATCGGCGTCAATGCTAAACTTTCTCCTTTTTGTCTTCTCCACACAACCTCCACCATCATATTCTATTCCACCTATAGTGCTATATCCATGGCTCACACTCATGTATTTCGTGAAAGTTGAAAAGGTTTGAGAACATGAAAAGTATGAAACAATTGCTTGGCTTGTCATCGGGGTTGTGCATGATTTAAATATTTTGTGTGGTGAAGATGGAGCATAGCCAGACTATATAATTTTGTATGGATAACTTTCTTTGGTCATGTTATTTTGAAAAGAGATGATTCCTTTATTAGTATGCTTGAAGTATTATTGTCCTAATGTCAAATGATAGACTATTGCTTTGAATCACTCGTGTCTTAATATTCATGCTATGATTAGATTACATGATCAAGATTATTCTAGGTAGCATTCAACATCAAAAATTATCTTTTTATCATTTACCAACTCGAGGACGAGCAGGAATTAAGCTTGGGGATGCTGATATGTCTCCGTCGTATCTATAATTTTTGATTGTTCCATGCCAATATTCTACAACTTTTATATACTTTTGGCAACTTTTTATACTATTTTTGGGACTAACATATTGATCCAGTGCCCAGTGCTAGTTCCTGTCTGTTGCATGTTTTTTTGTTTCGCAGAAAATCCATATCAAACGGAGTCCAAATGCGATAAAAACTTCCAGAGATTTTTTTTGGAATATATGTGATTTTTGGGAAAAAGAATCAATGTGAGACGATGCTCGAGGAGTCCACGAGGCAGGGTGATGTGGAGCATCCCTCACTCATCCCCATGGACGTATCGACATCTCCCTCAACGCCACTTGGACCCATGACAAGAGCTAGAGCAAAGGTTATCGAAGATAAGGTGAACTCAATCCTTTCCGAACTTCCTCTCTCTACTCACGAGACTTGGCTACTGCCTCATATGGACACTCTGTGTGTGATCAGTGTAGCGAGCCGACCTCAGATGGTCAAGTCTCTGTGCTCAGGTGTCATCCTTGGATCAGTAATGCTAACACCACACAGTACTTCGAAGGATTTATAACAGAGTAGCAATCACACACTTATTACATCGATGTCCCAAAGAGGACTTATTACAATAAATATGGCTTAAGGCCATCTAATAACGATAACAGCGGAAGACTTGGAAGATAAGTGAGTCCATCAACTCCAACGGCATCACTGAGTATAGAACCACGACCTAAAAGCACCTTACTGTCAAATCGAAAAGTCTGCAACATGAAAGTTGCAGCCCGAAAACGGGTCAGCACATGGAATATGCTGGCAATGTAACACATAGAGAATAATGAATGATAAGCCTATACTACATGCATATATGGCTGGTGGTGAAGCTCTATGGTTACAGTTTTTGCATAAAGCCAATTTTTTCCTACTGCAAAGGAATAAAATTTATTTAACTATCATGGTGGTTGTTAAACATAGAGAATGGTTGACAGCATCCTCAATCCCAATTAAAAATAATCATTAACAAACCCAACAATATTAATTAGAAGTAACATGTTGAGATTCACATGATATTCAAGTACTAGATACTCAAGATGTCCATAACTGGGGACACGGCTAATCATCATTAGTTTGTACACTCTGCAGAGGTTTGCGCACTTTTCCCCACAAGACTCGATTGCCTCCGTTTGGTTTCTCGCACTACATGGTGTTTGAGAAACGGATGACCGAGACATAGTCTTTCAGAAGCGCTAGCACCTTACGATGGGTAGACCGGTACACCTACATCCCCTACATCTGCTAGTCTACCACTATAAGAGTTCGCACGACTTAGTCAACTATGCCAGAGCCCATAATGGCTTGTGGCTGCACACGAAAGTTACTAGCATGAAATATCTTATGATCCCTTTGAGCCTGGGTGGCGGTCCAAAAGAAAAGCAGGCAAGTCCTGGAAACCCAGGTGCCTCAATCCACCCAGATGTGTATTTAAGTTGCCACCTTAGATAAACCATTAATTAACAATCTCACATCTGTCATGGATATTCACTCACCCAATCCACGTCTACTAGCATAGCATGGCATAATAAGCAAACGTAGAAGTAACTCCCAAAGGTTTCATAAGTAAAACAGGTAATAGGTACTACCTCATCTACTTCCCATCCCACAATTTAATTAGATCATAATCATGCAATGTTTGAGGATTGATCTAATGCATAAAAAATGGGTAGTAGAAAAGGGTATGATCAAGGTGTTACTTGCCTTGCTGATGATCCGCGAAACCTAGAGATTCGAAGTAACAAGCGGCGCACTCCGGGTGATCTCTCGCAGACAAACAACAAGCGTACAATAAGTACTCATCTAATGCACAGGTAAATCTCGAATAAAAGGTCGAACCAGAAATTTCACTTAAGAACCTTGGTTGCAAAAGAAAACGAACCGAACAAAACAACGGAAAACAAACGGCGGAAGAAAACAACTCGGTTCTAGCAAGTTGAAACTAGGTCAAAATTTTACAGTAGCAAAACTTTGTTTAAGTTGATTAGTCGGAACGGCGGTTTCGAAACGAAACTCTAGGCGCTTGAATCACCTGATTCCGATAAATGAGCGAGAAGATAAACTAGAACGAAGATCGGATCTGAAATCGCGATCAGAGAATAGCGGAATAAATCCGACTAAAAAGAAAACGACGAACGGTTAAATGAACGGACGTTCGTTAACCGGAAATAACCGATGATCACGTTCGTTAAGACGAACGGTCCTGCGAACGCTCGCTAAACAACAAAACCGGAAATAAAAACCGATCTAGGGATTTGAAAAAAACCGAAACATCGAAAAATAAACCGGAACGGTTTATTAGAAAACCGAACCGGGCGAGGGGTGGCGCGGCGCGGTGGCTACCTCGACGAGGGCTCCGCGGCGGCGGCTTGGCGTGGGGACGGCGACGCGGCAGCGGCGGCGGGCGGCTGGGCGGCAGCGGGCGGCGATGGCGATGGCGGCTTGCTGCTCTTCTGCTGCTGCTGCGCGGGGGGCGGCGTGTGAGGTGGAGAGGGGGGCTTGGGTATTTAAAGGGGAGGGTGGCTTGGGGAGGGGGCAAGCAAGGGGAGGAGGAGGAATCCTCCTCGGATTCGGCCGGGGCGGCGGCTGCTGTGGTGTGCATGGGAGGGGCGCGGCTTGGGCGGCTCTACCGGGCCCTTGGCCCGATCAGGGCTATGTTTATTTTTTTATTTTATTGTTTTTAATAACGCGCGCAGAAAAACGAAGAAAATAAAATCTAAACGAACTCCAAAAATACAAAGTAAATTTTCCCCGACTCCTAAAAATGAGTCGAACAAAATGAACTTTTACCCGGGGCCTAAAATGCAATTTTTGAAAACACGCATTTTTCCCTAAGGCAAATAAACTCCGAAAAATCCAAAATTTGATTTATTTATTAAATCTTCATTTTTCCTAAATTTTGGGAAAGTCATTTTATTCCCTCTCATATTTTGGATATTGGAAAAATTATTTGAAGATGAAATAAATCAAATCAAATGATCCTCTTTTCATAATTCGAGAGAACTCAAATATGAAAATTTCGAAATCTCCAACTCTCTTCGAGGGTCCTTGAGTTGCGTGAAATTTCTAGGATCGACAAAATGCAAGAAAATATGCTATGCATGATGATCTTATGTATAACATTCCAAATTGAAAATTTGGGATGTTACAAACCTACCCCCTTAAGATGAATCTCGCCCTCGAGATTCGGGTTGTCTAGAAAATAGGTGAGGGTGGTCCTTGAGCAAATCTTCTTCTTTCTCCCAGGTGGCTTCATCCTCTGAGTGGTGGTTCCACTGAACTTTGCAAAACTTGATAACCTTGTTGCGAGTAACCCTGCTGGTGTGTTCGAGAATCTTGATGGGTTTTTCCTCATATGTTAAATCATCCTTCAACTGAATTGCTTCAAGTGGCACTGTATCTCTTAGCGGTACCTCCGCCATCTTGGTATGACATTTCTTCAGCTGAGAAACATGGAATACGTCATGAACTCCTGACAGTCCCTCTGGTAATTCCAACTTATAAGCGACTTCTCCCATGCGTTGCAAGATCCTATACGGTCCAACGAAACGTGGTGCTAATTTTCCTTTAACTCCAAAACGCTTAAGTCCTCGAAGTGGGGATACTCTAAGATAAACTCTGTCTCCAACTTCATAGTCTATCTGCTTGCGCTTTGAATCCGCATAGCTCTTCTGCCTGGACTGGGCTACCTTGAGCCTATTGTGAATCAACTTAACTTTCTGTTCAGACTCCTTAATCAAATCTGGTCCAAACAACTGACGGTCTCCAACTTCGTCCCATGACAACGGTGTCTTGCACCTCCTTCCATATAAAGCTTCGAAAGGTGCCATCTTCAAGCTGGTTTGATAACTGTTGTTATAGGAAAACTCTGCATATGGCAAGTTATCGTCCCAACTAGATCCATAATCTAGTGCACAAGCTCTCGAAGATATCTTCCAAAATCTGATTGACTCTCTCGGTCATCCATCATGTCTGGGTGAAAAGTCAGATGAATTCTAGCCTGGTTCCCAAAGTCTCATGCAACTGATTCCAAAACTTTGAGGTAAATTGGGTTCCTCTATCGATCGATACTCCTCGAACTCCGTGCAAACACACAATTCTGGTCATGTATATCTTTGCCAACTTAGCATCGCTATAGGTAGTCTTGACAGAATGAAATGTGCTACCTTAAATCAAGCGGTCGACTATAACCCAAATCGAGTCATAGCTCGAACGAGTCTTTGGCAAACCCGTGATGAAATCCATGCCTAGTTTATCCCACTTCCATTCGGTATCGGCAATGGTTGCAACAATCCTGCCGCTTCGATGTTCTACCTTCACTCTCGACATACATCACAAACTGCTACATACTCCGCAATATCCTTCTTCATTCCGGTCCACCGTAACGTTTCCTTCAAATCCAAATACATCTTGGTATTTCTGGTGAATCGAATAGGGTGAATCATGTGCTTCTTGCGAATCAACTTCGATCTCCGGTCATTTGGCACATAAACACGGTCCTCAAACCATAGGGTATCGTGCTCATCCTCACGAAATCCCTTTGCTTTTCCTTTGCTCATTTTCTTCTTTATATCCGCAATCTCTTTGTCATTTTTCTGAGCTTCTCTGATTTTATCCATCAAGGTAGACTGAATCTTCAATGCTGCTACATAGCCTCTCGGAACTATTTCCAAACAGAGCTCATGAAGATCTTCTGCTAACTCCTTTGGTATCTCTCCCGTCATCAGCGTATTGACATGGATCTTACGGCTCAATGCGTCAGCTACCACATTAGCTTTTCCGGGATGATAATGCAATCTCATATCATAATCCTTGATGAGCTCCAACCATCTCCTTTGTCTAAGGTTTAACTCTTTCTGCGTGAAAATGTACTTCAAACTCTTGTGATCCGTGTACACCTCACAATGATTTCCAATGAGGAAATGTCTCCATGTCTTCAATGCATGCACTACGGCTGCTAACTCCAAATCATGTGTGGCATAATTTAATTCGTGAGGTTTCAGTTGTCGTGAAGCATACGAAACAACTCTTCCTTCCTGCATAAGCACTGCTCCAAGTCCTCGACGTGAAGCGTCGCAATACACCTCATAATCCTTGGTCTGATCTGGCAAAATTAACACCGTGAGGTAACCAATCTTTTCTTCAACTCCTGAAAACTTGCCTCACAATCCTCACCCATATGAACTTGGTATCCTTTTTCAGCAATTCCGTCATAGGCTTTGCAATACTTGAGAAATTCTCAGTGAATCTCCGGTAGTATCCTGCGAGTCCAGAAAACTCCGGATCTCTCAACTGTCGTTGGTGCTTCCCATTCGATTCTGATCTCAACCTTTTAGGGTCAACTACTATCCCTTCTCCGGATATAACATGTCCAAGAAATCCAACTTCCTTTAGCCAAAACTCACATTTGCCGATGTTGGCATATAACCGATGTTCCTTAGCTTCTCCAAAACCAATCGCAAATGTTCCTTATGTTCCTCCTCATTCTTGAGTAAACCAAAATATCATCAATGAAGACCACGATTTAACTTATCCAAAACTCCATAAACACTTTGTTCATCGGTTCATGAAATAGGCAGGTCGTTAGTCATCCAAATGACATAACGGTATACTCATACAGTCCAAATCTTGTGGTGAATGCTGTCTTAGGTATGTCCCGCTCTCGAATCTTCAACTCGATGGTACCACGATTGCAAATCGATCTTGGAAAACATCAGTAGCTCCTTGCAAATGATCAAACAGATCATTTATCATTGGTAGTGGGTACTTGTTCTTGATTGTTACTTCATTCAATCCACGGTAATCAACAACCATCCTTAACGATCCGTCCTTCTTCTCCACTAAAAGTACGGGTGATCCCCAAGGCGATTTAACTTGGGCGATATAACCTTTATCCAATAGCTCCTTAATCGCTTCTTGATTTCCACCAAATCTCGTAAGGGCATCCCGTATGGTCGCTTCGATATTGGGCCCGTACCGCAAAAGCTCAATCAAAACTCAATGTCTCTATCCGTGGCATTCTGGCAATTCCTCGGAAATACATCGGTAATCGTTCACCACTGGTACCTCTTCCTGCACAACTCCTGATAAGGAATTTACTTGATTCCTATTTGGTCCATGTCGTGATACATACTTGATCCTTCTCCCTTCTGGCGTCGTGAGCAAAATCGTCTTACTTGTGCAATCGATGTTTCCTCCATACATCGACAACCAATCCATACCGAGAATCACATCCAAACCTTGGGATTCCAGAATGATCAAATCCGTCGGGAATACATGCCTTCCTATACTCAATGGCACTTGAAAACATCCTTGTCTGGCCATGTATTCTGCTCCTGGTGATCTTACTTGCATAGGGGTTTTAAGAATCTGAGTAGGCAGGCTATACTTTTCTACAAATCCCCTTGATATGTATGAATGCGATGCACCAGTATCGAAAAGAACAAGTGCAGTAAATGACTTAACCAAAAACTTACCGATTACTGCATCGGGCTGATCTTCAACCTCCTCCACATCAATGTGCTTCACCTGTCCCCTGTTGAAAGGGTTTGGCTTCTTTCCAGAGCTTCCATTTCCACCTTGTCCTTCGGGACATTCATTTGCAGAATGTCCGGTCTTGGAACACTTGTAACAGGTGACATGGCTCAGGTCTTTCTTGGCTGGGGTTGATGGGGTGGTCTGGTTCTGGCCGTTGCTTCCTCCATTCCCATTACCATTCTTGTGGCCATTATGGTTGTGCGAACTACCTCCTCCATGGGTATGCTGAAACTGAACTCCCTGTTTAGTGGTATAACGGGGCTTCTGCTGGGCTCCAGAGTTATACTTCCCTTGCCCATACTTCCTCTTGCGATTCTCAATCTGCTGCTGCTTTCCTTCAATCATGAGGGCACAGTCTACCAACTCCTGGTAGTTATTGAATCTTGCTACCATCAACTGCATGCTTAACTCATCATTCAGTCCTTCCAAACTTCTCCCTTGCTTAGCGTGCAGTAGCAACGCTATCCGGGGCATAACGTGCTAACTTACTAAAATCATCCACATCTTGCCAACAGTCCTTCCTCCTTGGCGTAAGTTGCGAAACTCACGCTTCTTCGTGGCCATAGCTCCTGCTTTGAAACATGGGTAGTGCGGAAAGCTTGTGGCCAGATCCCATGTGGCGGTGTCTCTGAGGTAAGTGGCTGTAAAATTCTCCCACCATGCTGCTGCGGGTCCGTCAAGCTGATGTGCAACAAACTTCACCTTCTTACCATCTGTACATCCTGCAGTGGTCAACTCCCTTCCTATCTTGCGGAGCCAATCATCTGCTACAATCGGCTCGGTGCTACTGGAATACACCGGCAGATTCAGCCTAAGGAAACGAGTCAAGTGATCCGCAGGTGGTGGTGGTGGTGGGTTGTTGTTGTTGTTGTTGCCTTGGTTCTGTACCAATGTTTGGATCAAAGTATTCTGCTGCTGAATCAACTAAGTGATCTCTGGCGGGAAAACAAACTCGGGGTCGCGTCTCGGAGGCATCTGAAGGGTTTAGAAAAGACGAGAAATTAAGAATAGAGTGAGGTCTAAGGAGAAACCACTACCCGAATGCTCATGAGACAAATGCACACAAAATCACTTCATTCATTTCAAACAAAGGGCATACAACGGTCTAACTATCGCAAAAGTGCTTGAACTATAATGTTTACATGGAGGGAATACTACTAATATGTGGGCGTCATCTATTAATTTGAACCGGTGGAAGACTCCATGATGTCTGCTCCAGCTTCGTCTTCAAAATCGGGTTCACTTGGATCCGAATCAGTGTCGTCGATGATGATGTAGTTGCTCGGACAGTCGACGTACTTGTCTTCATTCTTGAGCGCTAATTTCTTCTTGAGTTCTTCAATCTCATGCTTAAGATCGCTATTGTGCCTTACTACAGCTACGATCTCGTCCATGTAGTCCTTGCGGGTAGACTTCAGCTCTCCTTCAAGTTCGATGATCCTTCCCTTTGCATTCTTCAATTCTATCATATCATTGCACATCTGGTTCTCCTGGCGTCGAATGTGCTGGTTTAACTCCTGGATGAAAGCTGCAATGGATCTATCCTTCTTGGTGCTGACTATCTCCCATTGTTCATTTCGGCGTCCGCAAATCTGGTAGATAGTGTCCTTGAGGTCTTCTTGGTAAACTTCTCCAATGTGTCCCATGGTGATATGAGCTGCCATGCTCTTTCCCAGACTCCAGGTTGGTGCACTGAAAACACTATCTATGGGCTTGGTGATTGGGGCGAATGTCATACCCGGAACGTGAGCTTGAATCTTCCAACGCTCCTCTTCAGGCAGAGTGGCGTTGAAAGTCTCGGTGAAGCTTGGTAGTCCAATGTTCAGGTACTTGGCGACTTCCTTCAAGTGGAATCCAAAAGGGGTGCCTTCATCTGGTTGAGCGTACTTGATCTTTGCGTCCGTTATCCTAAAAGAGTAGAAAAGATGAGGAGTTAGAAAATGAGAAGAGAATAGTGATCTATGGCTTTAACTTAGTGGTCGTGTCCTACGACAACAGCGTGCTCGATACCATCTCTGAGCGACCCGACCTCGGATGGTCAAGTCTCGTGCTCGGTGTCATCCTGGATCGATAATCTTGACACCGCACGATGCTTGAAGGATTTATAACAGAGTAGCAATCACACACTTATTACATCGATGTCCCAAAGAGGACTTATTGCAATAAATATGGCTTAAGGCCATCTAATAACGATAACAATGAAGACTTAGAAGATAAGTGAGTCCATCAACTCCAACGGCATCACTCGAAGATAGAACCACGACCTAAAAGCACCTTACTGTCGTTGCGAAAAGTCTCGCAACATGAAAGTTGCAGCCCAAAACGGTCACACATGGAATATGCTGGCAATGTAACACATAGAGAATAATGAATGATAAGCCTATACTACATGCATATATGGCTGGTGGTGAAGCTCTATGGTTACAGTTTTTGCATAAAGCCAATTTTTCCCTACTGCAAAGGAATAAAATTTATTTAACCATCATGGTGGTTGTTAAAGATTGAGAATGGTTGACAGCATCCTCAATCCCAATTAAAAATAATCATTAACAAACCCAACAATAATAATTAGAAGTAACATGTTGAGACTCACATGATATTCAAGTACTAGATACTCAAGATGTCCATAACCGGGGACACGGCTAATCATGATTAGTTTGTACACTCTGCAGAGGTTTGCGCACTTTTCCCCACAAGACTCGATTGCCTCCGTTTGGTTTCTCGCACTACATGGTGTTTGAGAAACGGATGACCGAGACATAGTCTTTCAGAAGCGCTAGCACCTTACGATGGGTAGACCGCACACCTACATCCCCTACATCTGCTAGTCTACCACTATAAGAGTTCGCACGACTTAGTCAACTATGCGAGCCCATAATGGCTTGTGGCTGCACACGAAAGTTACTAGCATGAAATATCTTATGATCCCTTTGAGCACGGTGGCGGTCCAAAAGAAAAGCAGCAAGTCACAGAAACCCCAGTGCCTCAATCCACCAGATGTGTATTTAAGTTGCCACCTTAGATAAACCATTAATTAACAATCTCACATCATCATGGATATTCACTCACCCAATCCACGTCTACTAGCATAGCATGGCATAATAAGCAAACGTAGAAGTAACTCCCAAAGGTTTCATAAGTAAAACAGGTAATAGGTACTACCTCATCTACTTCCCATCCCACAATTTAATTAGATCCTAATCATGCAATGTTTGAGGATTGATCTAATGCATAAAAACTGGGTAGTAGAAAAGGGTATGATCAAGGTGTTACTTGCCTTGCTGATGATCCGCGAAACCTAGAGATTCGAAGTAACAAGCGGCGCACTCCGGGTGATCTATCGCAGACAAACAACAAGCATACAATAAGTAATCATCTAATGCACAGGTAAATCTCGAATAAAAGGTCGAACCAGAAAGTTCACTTAAGAACCTTGGTTGCAAAAGAAAACAAACCGAACAAAACAACGGAAAACAAACGGCGGAAGAAAACAACTCGGTTCTAGCAAGTTGAAACTAGGTCAAAATTTTACAGTAGCAAAACTTTGTTTAAGTTGATTAGTCGGAACGGCGGTTTTGAAATGAAACTCCAGGTGCTTGAATCACCTGATTCCGATAAACGAGCAAGAAGATAAACTAGAACGAAGATCGGATCTGAAATCGCGATCAGAGAATAGCGGAATAAATCCGACTAAAAAGAAAATGACGAACGGTTAAACGAACGGACGTTCGTTAACCGGAAATAACCGGTGATCACGTTCGTTAAGACAAACGGTCCTGCGAACGCTCGCTAAACAACAAAACCGGAAATAAAAACCGATCTAGGGTTTTGAAAAAAACCGAAACATCGAAAAATAAACCGGAACGGTTTATTAGAAAACCGAACCGGCGAGGGCGGCACGCGATGGCTACCTTGGCGAGGGCTCGTGGGCGGCGGCTTGGCGCGGGCGACGGCGAGCGGTGGCGGCGGCGGCGGCGGCGGCAAGGGCGGCAAGGCGGCGGCAATGGCGGGCGGCGGCGAGGGCGGCGGCTGGCGCTTCTTCTTCTTGCTCTTGGCTGGGCGGGCGGGCGGTGGAGGAGGAGAGGCGGCTTGGGCATTTAAAGGGGAGGGTGGCTTGGAGGAGGGGCAAGCAAGGGAAGGAGGAGGAGGAATCCTCCTCGGATTCGGCCGGGCGGCCTGGCTGTGGCCTGGCGAGGGAAGGCTGGCTTGGGCCGGCTCGGCTGGGCCCTTGGCCCAGTCGGGCGCTGCGTTTTTTTTAAATATCGCGCAGAAAAACGAAGAAAATAAAATCTAAACGAACTCCAAAAATACAAAGTCAATTGTCCCCGACTCCTAAAAATGAGTCGAACAAAATGAACTTTTACTCGGGGCCTAAAATGCAATTTTTGAAAACACACATTTTTCCCTAAGGCAAATAAACTCCGAAAAATCCAAAATTTGATTTATTTATTAAATCTTCATTTTTCCTAAATTTTGGGAAAGTCATTTTATTCCCTCTCATATTTTTGATATTGGAAAAATTATTTGAAGATGAAATAAATCAAATCAAATGATCCTCTTTTCATAATTCGAGAGAACTCAAATATGAAAATTTCGAAATCTCCAACTCTCTCCGAGGGTCCTTGAGTTGCGTGAAATTTCTAGGATCGACAAAATGCAAGAAAATATGCTATGCATGATGATCTTATGTATAACATTCCAAATTGAAAATTTGGGATGTTACAATCAGGTACCTGGAGGAGAGCCACAGGACAGCTACACTCAATGGACAAGGTGGCAAGGACGCCAAGCATGGACATCAAGAAGAAAGGCCGTTTGTGAAGCTACAGGCACCGGACGACAGGCCGGTCCTGGACGTCCGGGCCCTGGGATATGCTACAGCGAGGGAAGGAAGACAGGATAGAGCTACAGGCACCAGACGGCCGGCCCTGCCCGGACGTCCGACGACTCCCAGGGCCACGGACGACCGACGCCCTCCAGATGTCCGGCAACTGGACACCCGAGAAGAAATTAACGGAAGATCGAAGCCACCAGACGACCAGTCGAACGGGACCAGAAACGAATTTACGGAAGTCCGACAGCCCCGGACGTCCGGACCGTCCCGAAGCTCCGGACGTCCAACACCTTCCGGACGTCCGACGCCTGTGTGGTGATTTCGTGTTGGGCCGCAGCCCATGTACCCCTTGGCCCCTAGACTATATATACTCTTTCTTCCCCACCTTTCTAGGGCAGCATTGTTTTAGCTCATATTTGTGTGAGAGCCTTGCTCATCCTCTTGGATACTTCTCCTCGGAGCTCATGACCTCTTCGGAGAAGATACCCCAAGCGGATTCAAGACCCCTTTCTAGGGAAGACCATCAAGACCTCCGTACGGAGAAGAACGGTTCCTTTGTATCCTTACCTTTGTTGAATTTGAATCATGTGTTACTATTTGCTCTCGGTGATCTAGCACTCATGTGATTGATTCCTTGTCGGTTTAGTGATTCTCTCTCATTTTCCCCGTGTTTCCTCCTAGTGCTTCCGCATGTTCTTCGTGATTCTCCGTAGGATCCACTCCAAACGTGAAAGATCGTCACCATAGGGTTCCGCCCTACATCACAGGGGCGCGTCCCAGGGGGTAGGGTGCGCCCTGGTCCCTCATGGACACTCTGTAAGGCGGTTGGTGCCCTTCTTTCGCGGCAAGAAAGCCAATATCCGGATAAAAATCGTGTCCAAAGTACAACCCAATCGGAGTTACAAATCTCCAGGAATTTAAGAAACGGTGAAAGGCAAAATCAGAGAGCGCAGAAATAGAAGGAAATATATATATATATATATATACATACATACAGAGAGAGAGAGAGAGAGAGAGATATCCAATCCCGGAGGGGCTCTCGCCCCTCCGCCGCCATGGAGACCATGGACCAGAGGGGAAACCCTTCTCCCATCTAGGGGGTGTTGGGGAACGTAGCAGAAATTCAAAATTTTCTACGCAACACCAAGATCAATCTATGGAGTAATCTAGCAACGAGGGGAAGGTGAGTGCATCTACATACCCTTGTAGATCGCTAAGCGGAAGCGTTCAAGAGAACGAGGTTGAAGGAGTCGTACTCGTCGTGATCCAAATCACCGGAGATCCTAGTGCCGAGCGGATGGGACCTCCGCGTTCAACACACGTACAGCCCAGTGACGTCTCCCATGCCTTGATCCAGCAAGGAGAGAGGGATAGGTTGAGGAAGACTCCATCCAGCAGCAGCACAACGGCGTGATCGTGATGGAGGAGCGTGGCAATCCTGCAGGGCTTCGCCAAGCACCGCGGGAGAGGAGGAGTACTTGGGAGAGGGGAAGGGCTGCACCAGAACTTGGGGTGCGGCTGCCCTCCCACCCCTCCACTATTTATAGGTGGGAGGAAGAGGGGGCCGGCCCTCCTAGATCCCATCTAGGGTTGGGGGCGGCGGCCAAGGGGGGAGGAGTGCCTCCCAAGTCAAGTGGAGGCCCTCCCCCTTAGGTTTCCCCCTTCCCATGCGCATGGGCCTTGGGGGGGCTGGTGCCCCTGGCCCATTAAGGCTAGGGCGCCCCCTTACAGCCCATGCTACTGTATTGGACGTGGTGGAACAATTTCCGGACCTCCATACCCCTCCGGAATCCTCTGGAACCTTCTGAAAGCTTCCCGGTACAATACCGGAGAAACCCAAACTTTTCCCCGAACCCGAACAACAACTTTCCATATATAAATCTTTACCTCCGGACCATTCCGGAACTCCTCCTGACGTCCGAGATCTCATCCGGGACTCCGAACAACATTCGGTAACTACGTACAAACTTCCTTTATAACCCTAGCGTCATCGAACCTTAAGTGTGTAAACCCTACGGGTTCGGGAACCATGCAGACATGACCGAGACGTTCTCCGGTCAATAACCAACAACGGGAACTAGATACCCATGTTGGCTCCCACATGTTCCACGATGATCTCATCGGATGAACCACGATGTCAATGACTCAATCAATCCCGTATACAATTCTCTTTGTCTAACGGTATAGTACTTGCCCGAGATTCGATTGTCGGTATGCTGATACCTTGTTCAATCTCGTGACCGGCAAGTCTCTTTACTCGTTCCATAACACATCATCCCACGATCAACTATTTCATCACATTGTGCACATTGTGATGATGTCCTGCCGAGTGGGCCCAGAGATACCTCTCCGTCACACGGAGTGACAAATCCCAGTCTCGATTCGTGCCAACCCAGCAGAAACTTTCGGAGATACCTGTAGTGCACCTTTATAGCCACCCAGTTACATTGTGACGTTTGGTACACCCAAAGCATTCCTACGGTATCCGGGAGTTGCACAATCTCATGGTCTAAGGAAATGATACTTGACATTAGAAAAGCTTTAGCATACGAACTACGATCTTTGTGCTAGGCTTAGGATTGGGTCTTGTCCATCACATCATTCTCCTAATGATGTGATCCCGTTATCAACGACATCCAATGTCCATGGTCTGGAAACTGTAAACATGTATTGATCAACGAGCTAGTCAATTAGAGGCTTACTAGGGACATGGTGTTGTCTATGTATCCACACATGTATCTGAGTTTCCTATCAATACAATTATAGCATGGATAATAAACGATTATCATGAACAAGGAAATATAATAATAACTAATTTATTATTGCCTCTAGGGCATATTTCCAACAGTCCCCCACTTGCACTAGAGTCAATAATCTAGTTCACATCGCCATGTGATTAACACTCACAGGTCACATCGCCATGTGACCAACATCCAAAGAGTTTACTAGTGTCATTAAACTAGTTCACATCATCATGTGATTAAGACTTAATGAGTTCTGGGGTTTGATCATGTTTTGCTTGAGAGAGGTTTTAGTCAATGGGTCTGCAACATTCAGATCCATATGTACTTCGCAAATCTCTAGGTCATATTGTAAATGTTGCTTCCACGCTCTACTTGGAGCTATTCCAAATGGTTGTTCCACTATACGTATCCGGCTTCTCTACTCAGAGCTATCCGGATAGGTGTTAATCTTGCATCGACGCAAATCTTTATGTCGAACTCTTTATCACCTCCATAATCGAGAAACATATCCTTATTCCTCTAAGGATAATTTTGACCGCTATCTGGTGATCCGCTCCTTGATCACCTTTGTACCCTCTTGCCAGACATGTGGCAAGGCACACATCAGGTGCGGTACTCAGCATAGCATATTGTAGAGCCTACGTCTAAAGCATAGGGGACGACCTTCGTCCTTTCTCTCTCTTCTGTCGTGGTCGAGCTTTAAGTCTTAACTTCATATCTTAATCTCAGGCAAGAACTCCTTCTTTGACTGATCCATCTTGAACACCTTCAAGATCATGTTAAGGTATATGCTCATTTGAGAGTACCATTAAGCGATTTTGATCTATCCTCATAGATCTTGATGCTCAATGTTCAAGTAGCTTAATTCAGGTTTTCTATTGAGAAACACCTTTCAAATAACCCTATATGCTTTCCAGAAATTCTACATCATTTCTGATCAACAATATGTCAACAACATATACTCATCAGAAATTCTATAGTGCTCCCACTCACTTCTTTGGAAATACAAGTTTCTCATAAACTTTGCACAAACCCAAAATCTTTGATCATCTTATCAAAGTGCATATTCCAACTCTGAGATGCTTACTCCAGTCCATGGAAGGATCACTGGAGCTAGCATACCTTTTAGCATCCTTAGGATTGACAAGACCTTTCTGATTGTATCACATACAACCTTTCCTTTACGAAAACTGGTAAGGAAACTCGTTTTGACATCCATCTGCCTGATTTCATAAATGCAGCTAATGCTAACATGATTCCGACGGACTTAAGCATCGCTACGGATGAGAAAATCTCATCGTAGTCAACTCCTTGAACTTGTGAAGAACTCTTCGCCACAAGTCGAGCTTCATGGACGGTGACATTACCGTCCATGTCCGTCTTCTTCTTAAAGATCCATTTATCTCAATGGCTTGCCGATCATCGGGCAAGTCCACCAAAGTTCATGCTTTGTTCTGATACATGGATCCTATATCGGATTTCATGGCTTCTAACCATTTGTCGGAATCTGGGCCCACCATTGCTTCTCCATAGCTCGTAGGTTCATTGTTGTCTAGCAACATGACCTTCAAGACAGGATTACTGTACCACTCTGAAGTAGTACGCATCATTGTCACCCTACGAGGTACGATAGTGACTTGATCCGAAACTTCATGATCACTATCATAAGCTTCTACTTCAATTGGTGTAGGCGCCACAGGAACAACTTCCTGTGCCCTGCTGCACACTAGTTGTAGTGACGGTTCAATAACCATATCAAGTCTCCACCATCCTCCCACTCAACTTTTCGAGACAAACTTTTCCTCGAGAAAGGACCCGATTCAAGAAACAATCCCTATTGCTTTCGGATCTGAATTAGAAGGTATACCCAACTGTTTTGAGTGTCCTATGAAGATGCATTTTATCCGCTTTGGGTTCGAGCTTATCAACCTGAAACTTTTTCACATAAGCGTCGCAGCCCCAAACCTTTAAGAAATGACAGCTTAGGTTTCTCTAAACCATAGTTCATACGGTGTCATCTCAACGGAATTACGTGGTGCCCTATTTAAAGTGAATGTGGTTGTCTCTAATGCCTAACCCATGAACGATAGTGGTAATTTGATAAGAGACATCATGGTACGCACCATATCCAATAGGGTGCAACTATGATGTTCAGACACACCCCCACACTATGGTGTTCCAGGCGGTATTAATTGTGAAACAATTTCTGCAATGTCTTAATTGCGTACCAAAGCTTGTAACTCAGATACTCATCTCTATGATCATATCATAGACATTTTATCCTCTTGTCACGATGATCTTCAACTTCACTCTGAAATTATTTGAACCATTAAATAATTCAGACTTGTGTTCCATCAAGTAAATATACTCAACATCTACTCGAATCATCTGTGAAGTAAGAACATAACGATATTCATCAGATGCCTCAAAGACTCATTGGACTGCACACATCAAAATGTGTTTACTTCCAACAAGTTGCTATCTTGTTCCATTTTACTGAAAAACAAGGCTTTTTAGTCATATTGCCCATGTGGTATGATTTGCATATCTCAAGTGATTTAAAATCAAGTGAGTCCAAAAGATCCATCTGCATGGAGTTTCTTCATGCGTATACACCACTAGACATGGTTCGCATGTCTCAAACTTTTCAAAACGAGTGAGTCCAAAGATCCATCAACATGGAGCTTCTTCATGCGTTTACACCAATATGACTTACATGGCGAGGCCACAAGTAAGTGGTACTATCATTACTATCTTATATCTTTTGGCATGAAAATGTGTATCACTACGATCAAGATTCAATAAACCATTCCTTTAGGTGCAAGACCATTGAAGGTATTATTCAAATAAATAGAGTAACCATTATTCTCCTTAAATGAATAACCGTATTGCGATAGACATAATCCAATCATGTCTATGCTCAACGCAAACACCAAATGACAATTATTCAGGTTTAATACTAATCTTGATGGTAGAGGGAGCGTGCGATGTTTGCTCACATCAAACTTGGAAACACTTCCAACACATATCGTCAGCTCACCTTTAGCTAGTCTCCATTTATTCCGTAGCTCTTTTATTTCGAGTTACTAACACTTAGCAACCGAACCGGTATTTTAATACCCTGGTGCTACTAGGAGTACTAGTAAAGTACACATTAACATAATGTATATCCAATATACTTCTATCGACCTAGCAAGCCTTCTCATCTACCAAGTATCTAGGGTAATTATCCTCCAGTGGTTGTTCCCCTTATTACAGAAGCACTTAGTCTCGGGTTTGGGTTCAACCTTGGGTTTCTTCACTAGAGCAGCAGTTGATTTGCCATTTCATGAAGTATCCCTTCTTGCCCTTGCCCTTCTTGAAACTAGTGGTTTCACCAACCATCAAGAATTGATGCTCCTTCTTGATTTCTACTTTCGCGGTGTCAAACATCGCGAATACCTCAAGGATCATCATAGCTATCCCTGATATGTTATAGTTCATCACGAAGCTCTAGCAGCTTGGTGGCAATGACTTTGGAGAAACATCACTATTTCTGGAAGATCAACTCCCACTCGATTCAAGTGATTGTCGCACTCAGACAATCTGAGCACAAGCTCAACGATTGAGCTTTTCTCCCTTAGTTTGCAGGCTAAGAAAATCGTCGGAAGTCTCATACCTCTTGACATGGGCACGAGCCTGAAATCCCAATTTCAGCCCTCGAAACATCTCATATGTTCCGCGACGTTTTGAAAACATCTTTGGTGCCTCAACTCTAAACCGCTTAACTGAACTATCACGTAGTTATCAAAACATGTATGTCCGATGTTCCCAACATCCACAAACGACGTTTGGGGTTCAGCACACTAAGCGGTGCATTAAGGACATAAGCTTTCTACTGCCCGCATAATCGCTCATCACAACTTTCAACTATATTTTCTCTAGGAACATATCTAAACAAGGGAACTAAAGCGCGAGCTTCGACATAATTTGCAAAGATCTTTTGACTATGTTCAGGATAATTAAGTTCATCTTATGAACTCCCACTCGATAGACATCCTCTAGTCATCTAAGTGATTACATGATCCGAGTCAACTAGGCCGTGTCCGATCATCACGTGAGACGGACTAGTCATCATCGTTGAACATCTTCATGTTGATCGTATCTACTATACGACTCATGCTCGACCTTTCGGTATCTTGTGTTCCAAGGCCATGTCTGTACATGCTAGGCTCGTCAAGTCAACCTAAGTGTTTCGCGTGTGTAAATCTGGCTTACACCCGTTGTATGTGAACGTAAGAATCTATCACACCCGATCATCACGTGGTCCTTCGAAACGACGAACTTTCGTGATTGCTATGGGTTTCTAGCAAGAACGTTTCTTACCTACGCAAAAGCCACAATGTGATATGCCAATTGCTATTTACCATTCATAAGGACCCTTTTCATCGAATCCGATCCGACTAAAGTGGGAGAGACTGGCACCCGCTAGCCACCTTATGCAACAAGTGCATGTTAGTCGGTGGAACCTGTCTCACGTAAGAGTACGTGTAAGGTCGGTCCGGGCCGGTTCATCCCACAATACCATCGAAACAAGATTGGACTAGTAACGGTAAGCATATTGAACAAAATCAACGCCCACAACTACTTTGTGTTCTACTCGTGCAAAGAATCTACGCAATAGACCTAGCTCATGATGCCACTATTGGGGAACGTAGCAGAAATTCAAAAAAATTCTACGCAACACCAAGATCAATCTATGGAGTAATCTAGCAATGAGGGGAAGGAGAGTGCATCTACATACCCTTGTAGATCGCTAAGCGGAAGCGTTCAAGAGAACGAGGTTGAAGGAGTCGTACTCGTCGTGATCCAAAGCACCGGAGATCCTAGTGCCGAACGGACGACACCTCCGCGTTCAACACACGTACAGCCCGGTGACGTCTCCCATGCCTTGATCCAGCAAGGAGAGAGGGAGAGGTTGAGGAAGACTCCATCCATCAGCAGCACAACAGCGTGGTGGTGATGGAGGAGCGTGGCAATCCTGCAGGGCTTCACCAAGCACCGCGGGAGAGGAGGAGTACTCGGGAGAGGGTAAGGGCTGCGCCAGAACTTGGGGTGCGACTGCCCTCCCACCCCTCCACTATTTATAGGGGGGAAGAGGGGGCCGGACCCCCTAGATCCCATCTAGGGTTGGGGGCGGCGGCCAAGGGGGGAGGAGTGCCTCCCAAGTCAAGTGGAGGCCCTCCCCCTTAGTGTTTCCCCCTTCCCATGGGCATGGGCCTTGGGGGGGCTGGTGCCCGGGCCAGGGCGCCCCCTTACAGCCCATGCTACTGTATTGGACGTGGTGGAACAATTTCAGGACCTCTGGACCCCTCCGGAATCCTCTGGAACCTTCTGAAAGCTTCCTGGTACAATACCGGAAAAACTCGAACTTTTCCCGGAACCCGAACAACAACTTTCCATATATAAATCTTTACCTCCGGACCATTCCGGAACTCCTTGTGACGTCCGGGATCTCATCCGGGACTCCGAAAAACATTCGGTAACCACGTACAAACTTTCTTTATAACCCTAGCATCATCAAACCTTAAGTGTGTAGACCCTACGGGTTCGGGAACCATGCAAACATGACCGAGACGTTCTACGGTCAATAACCAACAGCGGGATCTGGATACCCATGTTGGCTCCCACATGTTCCACGATGATCTCATCGGATGAACCACGATGTCAAGGACTCAATCAATCCCGTATACAATTCCCTTTGTCTAACGGTATAGTACTTGCCCGAGATTCGATCGTCGGTATGCCGATACCTTGTTCAATCTCATTACCGGCAAGTCTCTTTACTCGTTCCGTAACACATCATCCCGCGATCAACTATTTGATCACATTGTGCACATTGTGATGATGTCCTACCGAGTGGGCCCAGAGATACCTCTCCGTCACACGGAGTGACAAATCCAGTCTCGATTCGTACCAACCCAATGACACTTTTGGAGATACCAGTAGTGCACCTTTATAGCCACCCGATTACGCTGTGACGCTTTGGTACACCCAAAGCATTCCTAAGGTATCCGGAGTTGCACAATCTCATGGTCTAAGGAAATGATACTTGACATTAGAAAAGCTTTAGCATACGAACTACGATCTTTGTGCTAAGCTTAGATTGGGTCTTGTCCATCACATCATTCTCCTAATGATGTGATCCCGTTATCAACGACATCCAATGTCCATGGTCAGGAAACCGTAACCATCTATTGATCAACGAGCTAGTCAATTAGAGGCTTACTAGGGACATGGTGTTGTCTATGTATCCACACATGTATCTGAGTTTCCTATCAATACAATTATAGCATGGATAATAAACGATTATCATGAACAAGGAAATACAATAATAACTAATTTATTATTGCCTCTAGGGCATATTTCCAATAGGGGGAAGGTCAAGAAAGAAGAAGAAGAAGGGGGGCTCTCTCCCCTCTCTCCCGGTGGCGCCGGAACGCCGCCGGGGCCATCATCTTGACGGAGGTCTACACCAACAACTTCACCGTCATCATCACCAACTCTCTCCCCCTCTATGCAGCAGTGTAACACCTCTTCTCCCCGCTGTAATCTCTAATTGAACATGGTGCTCAACACTATATATTATTTCCGAATGATGTATGGCTATCCTATGATGTTTGAGTAGATCTGTTTTGTCCTATGGGTTCATTGATGATCGTGATTGGTTTGAGTTGCATGTTTTATTATTGGTGTTGTCCTATGGTGCTCTCCATGTCGCGCAAGCGTGAGGGATCCCTGCTGTAGGGTTTGCAATATGTTCATGATTTTCTTATGGTGGGTGGCGTGAGTGATAGAAGCGCAGACCTGAGTAAGTAGGTTGTTTGCGTATGGGATTAAAGAGGACTTGATGCCTTATAATGCTATGGTTGGGTTTTACCTTAATGATCTTTAGTAGTTGCGGATGCTTGCTAGAGTCCCAATCACAAGTGCATATGATCCGAGAAGAGAAAGTATGTTATCTTATGCCTCTCCCTCAAATAGAATTCCAATAGTGATTACCGGTCTAGTAACGTAGTCAATTGCTTAGGGACAATTTCACAAATTCTACCACCACTTTTCCACACTCGCTATATTTACTTTATTGATTATTTAATTGCAATAGTGATTACCGGTCTAGTAACAAAGTCAAGAAGAGAAAGTATGTTAGCATAAACCCGAGTAAGGGGGTTGTTGTGTATGGGATAAAGGGGACTTGATGCTTTAATGCTATGGTTGGGTTTTACCTTAATGATCTTTAGTAGTTGCGGATGCTTGCTAGAGTTCCAATCATAAGTGCATATGATCCAAGAAGAAAAAGTATGCTAGCGTATGCCTCTCCCTCATATAAAATTGCAATAGTGATTACGGTCTAGTTATCGATTGCCTAGGGATAAAAAACTTTCTTGTGACAAAAAGCTCTCTACTAAAACTAACTTAGTGGTATCTTCATCGAAACAACCCCTACTTTTTATTTGCGCGCTCTTTATTATCTTGCAAACCTATCCAAAAACACCTACAAAGTACTTCTAGTTTCATACTTGTTCTAGGTAAAGCGAACGTTAAGCATGCGTAGAGTTGTATCGGTGGTCGATAGAACTTGAGGGAATATTTGTTCTGCCTTTAGCTCCTCGTTGGGTTCATCACTCTTACTTATCAACAGAGGCTAAAACTAATCCCCTATACTTCTAGGTTTTCATTCCACAGGATCGAAACCCGACTCTCCCATACACCCCTATTTCCAAAGTTATTCCTCGCACTTGGTTTCTGATATGTCTCCGTGATATCTATAATTTTTTATTGTTCCATGCTAATATTATTCAACTTTCATATACTTTTGGAAACTTTTTATATTATTTTTGGGACTAACATATTGATATAGTGCCCAGTGCCAGTTCCTGTTTGTTGCATGTTTTATGTTTCGCAGAAACCCCATATCAAACGGAGTCCAAACGGGATAAAAATGGACGGAGATCATTTTTGGAATATTTATGATTTTTGGGAAGAAAAACCAATGCAAGACAGTGCCCGAGGGGGCCACGAGGCAGGAGGGCGCGCCAGGAGGGCAGGCGCGCCCCTGACCCTCATGGGTATACCCTAAGGTGGTTGACACTCTTCTTTTGCCGCAAGAAAGCTAATTTTCAGAGAAAAATCTGGGTGAAGGTTTCAATCCAATAGGAGTTACGGATCTCCAGGTATATAAGAAACGGTGAAAGGGCAGGATCTGAGAACGTGGAAATAGAGAGAGACAGAGAGACAGATCCAATCTCGGAGGGGCTCTCGCCCCTCCCACGCCATGGGAGCCAAGGACCAGAGGGGAAACCCATCTCCCATCTAGGGAGAAGGTCAAGGAAGAAGAAGAAGAAGGGGGGGCTCTCTCCCCCTTGCTTTCGGTGGTGCCGGAACGCTGCTGGGGGCCATCATCATCACCGCGATCTACACCAACACTTCCGCCATCTTCACCAACATCTCCATCACCTTCCCCCCTTCTATATTCAGCGGTCCACTCTCCCGCAACCCGTTGTACCCTCTACTTGAACATGGTGTCCCCCCTTGGCTAGGCCGGCCGCCCCCTTCTCCCCTCCATTATATACGTGGGCAGGGGGCACCCCAAAGGCACATCAATTGTTCTCTTTGCTGTGTGCGGTGCCCCCTCCACAGTTTACTCCTCCGGTCATAGCATCGTAGTGCTTAGGCGAAGCCTTGCGTGGATCACATCATCAACACCGTCACCACGCCATCATGCTGGCAAAACTCTCCCTCGACCCTCTGCTGGATCAAGAGTTCGAGGGATGTCATCGAGCTGAACGTGTGCTGAGCATGGAGGTGTTGTACGTTTGGTACTTGGATCGGTTGGATCGTGAAGACGTTCGACTACATCAACCGCGTTAACTAACGCTTCCGCTTTCGGTCTACGAGGGTACGTGGACACACTCTCCCCTCTCGTTGCTATGCATCTCCTAGATAGATCTTGCGTGATTGTAGGAATTTTTTTTGAAGTTGCATGCTACGTTTCCCAACAATTTCTATGAAATGATTGAGATGAGGAAAAGCTGGTATGAACTCGACCTGTCTTGTTTTTGTAAATATGATTAGTTCATAGTTCCTGATTCAACCTATTATGAATGAAACATGTTTGCAATGGCAATTAGAGATAATAGTTACTCCTTCCATGCTTAATTAGCTAGGAGTTTATAATGGTTTACCTTGCATGCCAACATGCTTTTAAAATGGTTGTGATGTAGTATGATAGGATGGTATCCTCCTTTGAATGATTCGAGTGGCTTGACTTGGCACATGTTTACGCATGTAATTGAAACAAAATCAACATAGCCTCCATGATATTTATGTTCATGGTGATTTATATCCTACTCATGCTTGCACTCATTGTTGGTTAATCTCAATGCATGTTGATGACTGTTGTCGCTCTCTAGTTGGTCGCTCCTCAATCTCTTGCTAGCCTTCACTTGTACTAAGCGGGAATACTGCTTGTGCATCCACTTCCATTAACCCAAAGTTGTTCCATATGAGTCCACAATACCTACCTATATGCGGTATTTACCTACCATTCCAAGTAAATTTGCATGTGCCAAACTCTAAACCTTCAAATGATAATCTGTTTTGTATGCCTAAATCGCTCATGTAGCGGCCGGGGGCTGTCAGTATCTTCCATGCTAGGTGGGTTATTCTCACGATGAGTGGACTCCGCTCGTCATTCACGAGAAAATGGCTGGTATTAAGGATGCCCAGATCCACGCTCAAATCAAATCAAAATATAACTCCAAACAAAACTCCCCCAGGATTGTTGTTAGTTGGACGTTACCCGTGGTTCTGGACCAGTTGTGGAATGTGCTTGTTGGTGCTGGGGGAGTAAAAACTTTACCATTCTCTTTGGGAACCGCCTATAATGTATATAGTATGGAAGATACCGAGATCTCTTGGTTGTTATGCTGACAATGAAAGAATACCGCTCAAACTATTATTTACCTCTGTTTTAAAAGCTCAAGCTCTGGCACCTCTGCAGATCCCTGCTTCCCTCTGCAAAGGGCCTATATATTTACTTTTATTGTCGAGTGATCATCCTCTTATAAAAAGCACTAGTTAGAGAGCACTACTGTCATTTGTATGCATTTTTATTATTTGATATTGAGTATGATTGTGACTGGATCTCTTTTACCATGAATTACAATGTCTAGTCAGTCCTTGATCATCAAGGGTGCTCTGCATTTATGTTTTGTGGTCTCAGAAAGGGCTAGCAAGATACCATCTTGTTATATCATATCATGATTGTTTTGAAAAAGTGTTGTCATCCGAGATTTATTATTATTGCTCGCTAGTTGATTATGCTATTGATATGAGTAAATGTGACACCTAAATGTTATTGTGAATATGGTTAGTTCATAATCTTTGATTAAAACCCGAATGCTGGCTATACATATTTGCAACAACAAGATCAAACAGAGTTTGTAAAAGTTTTTCTTTATCACTTTCAGTTTGTCAACTGAGTTGCTTGAGGACAAGCAATGGGTTAAGCTTGGGGGAGTTGATACATCTCCATCGTATCTACTTTCCCAAACTCCTTTGCCCTTGTTTTAGACTCTAATTTGCATGATTTGAATGGAACTAACCCAGACTGACGTTGTTTTCAGCAGAATTGCCATGGTATTATTTTTGTGCAGAAATAAAAGTTGTTAGAATGACCTAAAACTTCACATAGAATATTTTTGGAATAAATAAAAAATATTGGCAAAAGAATCAACCAAGGGGGGCCCACCAGCTGTCCACAAGGGTGGAGGGCGTGCCCGCTGCCTTGTGGGTCCCCTGGACCTCCATCGACCTCAACTCCAACTCAATATATTCACGTTCAGGGACAAAAAAATCAGAGAGAACGATTCATCGCGTTTTACAATATGGAGCCGCCGCCGCCTCCTGTTCTTCATCGGGAGGGCAGATCTGGAGTCTGTACGGGGCTCCAGAGAGGAGAATCCGTCGTCGTCATCATCATCAACCATGCTCCATCACCAATTTCATGATGCTCACCACCGTGCATGAGTAATTCCATCGTAGTCTTGCTGGACGGTGATGGGTTGGATGAGATTTATCATGTAATTGAGTTAGTTTTGTTAGGGTTCGATCCCTAGTATCCACTATGTTCTAAGATTGATGTTGCTATGACTTTGCTATGCTTAATGCTTGTCACTAGAGCCCGAGTGCCATGAATTCAGATGTGAACCCTTTATGTTTCCATGAATATATTTGTGTTCTTGATCCTATCTTGCAAGTTGTAGTCACCTACTACGTCTCATGATCCGGCAACCCCAGAGTGACAATAGTCAGGACACTTCCCGGCGATGAATGTAGTTTGAGGAGTTCATGTATTCACTAAGTGCTAATGCTTTGGTCTGGTTCTCTATTAAAAGGAGGCATTAATATCCCTTAGTTTCCATTAGGACCCCGCTGCCACGGGAGGGTAGGACAGAAGATGTCATGCAAGTTCTATTCCATAAGCACGTATGACTATATTCGGAATACATGTCTACATTATATTGATGAAATGGAGCTAGTTTTGTGTCACGCTAGGTTATAACTGTTGCATGATGAATGCCATTCGACATAATTATCCATCATTGATCCATTGCCTACGAGCTTTTCACATATTGATCTTTGCTTAGTTACTTTTCTGTTGCCACTGTTACAATTGCTACAAAACTGCTACTATTACTTTTGCCACCATTACAGTTACTTCCATACCACAATAAAATCTTGGTAAAGGTTCTATCTTGGTCGGACTGGGAATAGCATTTCTCTTCTGCATGTGTATGGAGTTTTGTAAAACCCAAACACCTCAGATATAGATATAGAGGTAGGAATTTGTCGAACGAACCACACTCCTTCGTAGATGTCAGGAGTCCATTGATGAAAAGGGGCTGGGGAAAGATTAAACCTAAGTCTTCCAGGTGTGGTTGAATTAACAACTTAGCTGCTAATACTTGAGAATACTCTTTGGCTCCCCTTGTGTCGAATCAATAAATTTGGATTGAATACTCTACCCTCGAAAACTGTTGTGATCCCCTATACTTGTGGGTTATCAGGGCCCACTGCCATTAGGATTAGCTTAAATGGACTAATTTATTCCACACCACTAATTAAGCTAAGTAAATAACCACTGTTAAATAATTAGTGTTAATGACATATGGGTCCCACCATTCACTATTCACCCGTTTCCACTGAGCGTTGACTGCTGACTGGGCGGTCAACCATGCTTGCATTATATTTTGCTACTGTTGTTAGTTTGTTCCTATTCTGATGCATAGTCTGCTTTTGTAACCTGCTATTGATACCTTACATGTTATCCTATATGCTTGGTATAGGTTGGTTAGTGATCCACCAGTGACCCCTCACCTTGTCCCTATTGCCCCCGCTTTATATTCGATGACTCGGTCAACGTGATCGACGTCCAAAGCCCGAGACCTCACCACACCCCCCTTAGTTGTACGACTATGCAGAGGTACTATCGAGTGTCGAGGGTGATACCTAGTAACGTACTCTAGATGATATCTCTGTAGTGTAGCTAATCGATCGTGGATTATAAAGGGTGATTCCTTCCTCACCATTCCCAATGACGACTCTGTCGTGTAACACCTCAAGTGTGAACCCTTCGAGAGTGATTCCTCCAAGTTCACCTTGACGGTTACATCGAGTGGGAATCCATCAAGGGTGATTCCTCGTATTTCCCCCTTGATGTTATAGACACATAGTTGCTTTGACTTTACCCCACAACCATGTTGAAATCGGATCGGCCCCGAGGGGTACCCGCGAGAAATGTGAAGTCGGGTTGACCGTGAGGGTACCTGTGAGAGATACGGAGTCGAGTTGACATGGAGGGTACCCGCAAGATAATTACGCGGCACGGCCGGGCAATCTTAGCCCTTGCCGTAAGTCCGTGATACGGGCTGACGGGACCACATACGTGGATCATTGATGGTCTCCGTGCACTCCCAAGACACTAACGGTTTGGATATGTGATCCGAGTAGGCCTCTAGCATTTTCGCGCTGACCACCACGCGAGAATAAGTTTGGGCACTCTGCGTCATACGATTCTTTCGAAAGCTCACTAACATTAGCGGTTTAGCGGCGCGCGCCAGGTTGGACGAGAACCACCTGCGCTTGTATTAAGGGGGTGGGTCTGCTCCAGGCTGCGTTCGCAACGCGCATGATTACAAAGGATGGTTGGCCCATGACCCCTTCGCATTTAGGATGTAGACCGACGTGTTGGCCTATCTATTGAGCCTAGGTAGGACTACGACGTGTAGATCAGCTGAGGCCGGGCATGACCCAGGACAGTGTGTTTGGCTGGAGTTAATCGAGCGTGTTGGTTAAGCTTGTGCACCCCTGCGGGGAAGTTAATCTTTTCGAATAGCCGGTGTCCACGATAATGACGCTCGGAGTTGTATCCCGATCGATACAACTAGAACTAGATACTGGAGATGTGAAATGGATATGATGGCTCCGGGATTGCTTTCTCATAGGGAGTCGAGAAAGAATCTCTCGCCATTACTACAAGATACTTGCTTTTTATATTATGCTAATATGCACTCTTCTAATGTTGCAAGATGCTTCAATATGCTAGTCTTCGATAGGCTAGGCTTTCCCTTCTCTTCTGGCATTTCTGCAGTTCAGTCCAAAGATATAGCCCCATTCCTTTTGATACCGATGCATACTTAGTTTAGATCTCATGTAAGTCTTGCGAGTACTTTGGATGAGTACTCACGGTTGCTTTGCTACCTCTTTTCCCCTATACCAGATTGCTGCAATCAGATGACGGATCCCAGGAGCCAGATGCCACCACCAATGACTACTACTACCCTGTGAGTGCCTACTACTACGTGGAGGCCGCCGATGACCAGGAGTAGATGGGAGGCTCCCAGGCGGGAGGCCTTGTCTTTTCGATCCATGTTGTTGTTTTTGCTAGCCTTCTTAAGGCAAACTTGTTTACCTATGTTTGTACTCATATATTGTTGCTTCCGCTGACTCGTTTGTATTCAAGCTTATGTATCGAGCCCTAGAGGCCCCTGTCTTGTAATATAAAGCTTGTATGACTTTAATTTGTGGTTGGAATTGTGTTGTGATATCTTCCCGTGAGTCTCTAATCTTAATCGTGCGTATTTGCATGTATGATTAGTGCATGATTAAGTCGGGGCATCATAGAGGATGAGTTTGTGTAGATTGTACTTGAAGTCACTCAAACCATTCATGAACGACCCCTCTAACAGAAGCTAGAAAGCACGGCCTCTCCATAGTTTTGCAAGCATATGGTCTTCATGATCGGTAGCGCTCTACCGTCCAGAACGAATCGATACCGAAGGATTAGATAGAGAAGATTAGAATCACACTGGGCTTCCAATTATGAGGACCAAAGAGGATTAGATCTAGCTCTATTTGGATCAACTAGAAATAGAACTAGAGAACTAGAGGAGGCACCAAAACTTATATCTCAAAAGTGCCAAAACCTCAATATAGGTTGGAAGAGAGGGAGGGGGCACCACAAGGGTGGAAGGTTTCCATCCCCCTTGGACAATCAAGAGGATGGGGAAACCCCCTCCAATTTGGCCCCCCACTTTCCTTCTCCTTGACGAAAAGGGGATGCCACCCTCGTTGGGCCCAAGTGGCCCAATATCCTTTCCACCACTTGGCTTTTTAAGGCCCGTTGATATTTAATTAAATATAAAAGCCTCATAACTATTATTAGAGCCTTTTATTATTAATTTAACATCTCTCGAAGAATTTTCCACCTATATATTATTTATCAGTATTACTCGGTACACCCCAAAACCCTTTCGATGACCCCAAAATGCTTTCGGTTCCTCTCGAAACTATTTTGAATACCAATGAAACTATTTCATAGATATTTCCTCATCTCTCCTATCCTACTAAAATTGCAGATCATGATTACCTTAAGCTTGTGACCCTATAGGTTCGGTGAAAGTGCAACTATCCCTAGGTGGTTTTGGTAATTCATAACAACATATAGCTCATTGAGCTAATGCTATTCCAAGACTATTATTTCAGGAAAGCTCAATGAATGGCATGGCATGGATGATGAAAGTTGATCCCTCAAAATACTAAGGACAAAGGATTGGCTCAAGCTCAAAAGCTCAAGACTCTTCATTTTATATTTTAGTGATCCAAGATCACATTGAGTCTATAGGAAAAGCCAATACTATCAAGGAGGGATGAGGTGTTGCTTAATGAGCCTCTTGCTTCATGTGCTTTGTGATATGCTCAAAAACCCTCAACTACTTTCCCACATCCACAAATGACCTAAACCCAAAGCCAAAATCGGTCACACCGATTCTTCCTATCCGGCGCCACCGATTCCAAAAGTCATAGCCACTGCCACAAACCCTAAGCAAATCGGTTTTACCGATAGGGATCTCGGTCTCACCGAGATGGGGTTGTAATCTCTCTGTTTCCCTTCGTAACGTTTCGGTCTAACCGAAGTGAGCGATCGGTCCCACCGAGATTGCAATGTAAACTCTTTGTTTCCTTTTTGTAACATTTCGGTCTCACCGAAAAGAGCAAATCGGTCCCACCAAGTTTACCTGACCAACTCTCTGGAAAGCTTATTACCAAATCGGTCTCACCGAGTTTGTGTAATCGGTCTTACCGAGATTACGTTATGCCCTAACCCTAACCGAATCGGTCTCACCGAGATGCATGTCAGTCCCACCGAAAATCACTAACGGTCACTAGGTTTAATAAATCGGTCCGACCGAGTTTAACGATTCGGTCCCACCGAGTTTGGTAAATTGTGTGTAATGGATAGATTTTGTGTGGAGGCTATATATACCCCTCCACCTCCTCTTCATTCGTGGAGAGAGCCATCAGAACGAACCTACACTTCCAACTTACCATTTCTGAGAGAGAACCACCTACTCATGTGTTGAGACCAAGATATTCCATTCCTACCATATGAATCTTGATCTCTAGCCTTCCCCAAGTTGCTTTCCACTCAAATCTTCTTTCCACCAGATCCAAAACCTATGAGAGAGAGTTGAGTGTTGGGGAGACTATCATTTTAAGCACAAGAGCAAGGAGTTCATCATCAACGCACCATTTGTTACTTCTTGGAGAGTGGTGTCTCCTAGATTGGCTAGGTGTCACTTGGGACCCTCCGACAAGATTGTGGAGTTGAACCAAGGAGTTTGTAAGGGCAAGGAGATCGCCTACTTCGTGAAGATCTACCGCTAGTGAGGCAAGTCCTTCGTGGGCGATGGCCATGGTGGGATAGACAAGGTTGCTACTTCATGGACCCTTCGTGGGTGGAGCCCTCCGTGGACTCGCGTAGCAGTTACCCTTCGTAGGTTAAAGTCTCCATCAACGTGGATGTACGATAGCACCACCTATCGGAACCACGCCAAAAACATCCGTGTCTCCAATTGCGTTTGAATCCTCCAAACCCTTCCCTTTACTTTCTTGCAAGTTGCATGCTTTAATTTCCGCTGCCTATATACTCTTTGCATGCTTGCTTGAATTGTGTGATGATTGCTTGACTTATCCTAAAGTAGCTAAAATCTGCCAAACTCTAAAATTGGGAAAAGGTTAAGTTTTAATTGATCAAGTAGTCTAATTACCCCCCCTCTAGACTTGCTTCAAGGTCCTACAAGTGGTATCAGAGCTTTGGTCTCCATTTGCTTTGATTTCCATAGCTTTTGGTGGTCATAGCCTTGGTTTCACAACCTAGGAGAGTATGGCGTCTAGCGAGGGAAATTATCACCGTAGAGGTCCTTACTTTGATGGTACTAATTTTGCAAGTTGGAAGCATAAGATGAAAATGCATATTCTCGGAAATAACCCCGCCGTTTGGGCAATTATTTGTATTGGCTTGCAAGGTGAATTTTTCGATGGGAGAGAACCGAACCGTGAAGCTAATGCGGAAGAATTGAAGATGCTGCAATACAACGCTCAAGCATGCGATATCATGTTCAACGGATTGTGCCCCAAAGAATTCAACAAAATCAGCCGTCTTGAGAATGCAAAGGAAATTTGGGATACTTTGATTGATATGCATGAAGGTACCGAGTCCGTCAAGGAATCCAAGTTGGATGTGCTCCAAAGTCAGCTTGACAAGTTCAAAATGAAGGATGGTGAAGGTGTCGCTGAAATGTACTCTAGGCTTGCTCTTATCACAAATGAGATTGCCGGCTTAGGGAGTGAAGAGATGACCGACAAATTCATCATCAAGAAAATACTAAGAGCATTGGATGGAAAGTATGATACCGTGTGCACATTGAGCCAAATGATGCCAAACTACAAAGATCTCAAGCCAACGTAAGTCATTGGAAGAATTGTTGCTCATGAGATGTCACTCAAGGATAAGGAGGAACTTCACAACAAGTCAAGTGGTGCTTACAAAGCCTCAAGTGAATCCCCCACATCATCAAGTGAGAAACAAACCTTCAATGAAGAATTGAGCTTAATGGTGAAGAACTTCAACAAACTCTACAAGAGTAGAAGCAAAGAAAGAAGCTCCAAGTCAAGGTCTTACAATGACAAGATCTTCTAGTCGAGAGCGCAATTGCTACAATTGTGGGAGTCCCGGACACTACTCCAATGAGTGTACGGCACCCTACAAAAGAAGAGAAGATTCTCCAAGAAGAAGAAGCAAAAGAGAAGAATCACCACCAAGAGAGAGGAGGAGGAGAGATGATCGTTATGAACGAAGACCCTCACGGAGAAGCAAGGATTCGGAAAGGAAGGACAAGTCATCAAGGAGCTACACAAAACGAAGACATCAAGCTCATGTTGGTGAATGGGTTTCCGCCCGACTCGACAATCACTCCAAGAGAAGCTATCACTCCGACTCCGAATATACTCAAGATGAAGGTGTTGCCAGTCTAGCACTTGTGTCAACCAACTCCTACGACATATTTGATTCACCAAATGAAGGAGTTGGAAGATGCTTCATGGCCAAAGGTCCAAAGGTAACACATCCTGAGTATGTTGATTTCAATAGTGATGAAGATGACTTGCTTGTGGATGATGATTTACTTGTTGACAACTCTAGTGATGAATACTATGATGAAACATCAATTAATCATGCTAATCAAGATAAAACGAATGACAATGATAAGGAGAAGATTGAGCTTCTAACTAAACAACTAAACACTCTTAAGTTGGCTCATGAAGCTATCTTCGAAGATCATGAGAACTTTTAAGGGCTCGTGAGAAGTTACGCTTTGAAAAGCTCAATCTTGAGCAAGAGCATGAGTTCTTAAAAGCAATCAATGATGATCTCCGCAAGAAAAGTTCTTCTTATATTGCCAAGCATTTACTCTTATCTACTTACATGCCTCAAGTCAAGTCTAGTAACAAGTATAAGAAAGATACTTCCTCTAGTAGTAACAATAATAACAATGTCAAATCCAATATTGTTGCTTCTAGTAGTTCTCTTGATTCCACTAATGATTCTCTTAGCCAAGTTACACTTGAGCAAGAAAATAGCTTATTGAAGGGAATTATAGAGAAGGGTGTTTACAAGAGCCTTGCCGGGAGTAAGCAATTCGAGGAAATTGTACGCAAGCAAGGAAGGCACCGGAAGAATCAAGGTGTTGGTTTTGAACGAAAGTTCAATGCCAATGGAGTTGAGTGGGAAGAAGATCAATACCCCAAGACAAAGTTTGTTCCTCAACAAGAGAAGTATGATCCTACTTCCTTCAAGGGAACACAAGCTCAAGATGATCTTCCACCACAAGACCACAAGAACAAAGGCAAGGACAAGCTTCAAGAAGAGATTGATGCATTTGAAGAAGCACCTAAAGCCTCGTTCAAGTGGGTTCCCAAGACTACATCAAATTCTACTTCATCAAGTACAACTACAACTCCAAGGATTCCCATCAAGATGATGTGGATCCTGAAGAAGGAGAACTAGACAGTTCTTGAGGGTGACTCCGCCAACATTCTTCACTCATATCATTATGGCAAGAACAAGTGCAATCAACTTCCACATCTTGCACTAGTTCAAGGAGTCACAAACCCTCATGTTGGTAAGGCAAGGGACAAGGTAACCTAATGATTTCATGGACATCATCTTGTGTGTGCATCACTCTATGTCTATGGATATTCTTGTTTGTTCCTTGTGGGACTAACCCATGTAGGTAAGTTGAAAGTGCAACTCACTCCAAAGGATTGCTCCAAATGATCTACATCACATTGAGCATCTACATCTTCAACACCTACATGAAGTCACCATCAACAAAACCCAAGGTTAGTTCATCCCTCTAAGGGGGGATCTCACATATAGGGGGAGCTTAACTCTAAGAATTGAGTCAAAGCAACCCTAATGGTGTGAACACATCAATGCATTATGTAAAAGTGGTAACCCCACTCGAGCTTAAACGATGAGTATGACCTATGATCAAATGTTCTCATTTGACTCCTAAGTCAATATACTCATATAGAGATGACCTAGTCATCGCCAATTGCTTGATAGATGCTAGTATTGGTTGTGCATGCTTTGCCACATATTTCATTTGCCATCTTATTGTGTGAGCATGTTGGTGCATATTTTACTCATTCAAGGACATCCACTTGTTGTTTCGATTGTTTGGTTTCTTTTCTTTTTGCCAAGTGGATGGACAAGAATGCCTAAGAACCTTCTTTAGCTATCTATGCTTTTCTCATCTCAAACTCTATTCATGCTACATCACAAAATTTGATCAAGTCAGATTCGAACCACTCTGTGTGAGGAGCACTCGGAGTCCCCGATTCGTCATAGACTTAAACTTCCAAAACCTCTTTGTGACTCTCGGTCTGACCGATTCCTCCATTTCGGTCCTACCGAGATCATTAAGTTGATCTGAGTTTTTAATCTCGGTCCAACCGATTTGAACTTTTCGGTCACACCGATTTGTCAGAATCAGACACGTTATGCATCTCGGTGCCACCGAGTTGTTTCACTCGGTCACACCGACAGGGTCGGGCTATATATAGCCACGGGCAAAATTTTGGAAATTTCTCCGAAACCCTTTGCCCGCACAATAGGTCGCTCTGCCATCGGAGGTCTCCGGATCGTCTCCTCTTCGCCAGCAGCCTCCTGTCGCTGGTCTCCGCCGCCATCAACGGATTTCGTCCCCGCCGTTGCCGCCGTAGCGAGTCCACCGCCAAGTTAGGGTATGGACTCAATCTTTGTGCTATCCATGTCTGATTCCTAGCACATTGTACTCTTATTGATTCTTGCCACGATTGAGACTCTTCTATCCAGCCAAAGTAATCCATAGATTAGATGAGATTCAAATTTTGAGGGTTAGGTTTCCGCCGAAACCATCTCGGACCCACCGAGTTGAAAAAATCGGTCTCACCGATTTGGCTTATGCCATTGCACTAGTGACTCTCGGTCTGACCGAGAATTACTAATCGGTGCGACCGATTTGAGGATTCTGTGAAACCCTAGCAGTCTCGGTGCCACCGAACTGAGACTCGGTCCAACCGAGATCATCAGTTTAGGTTCCAAAACTGCTTCGGTATCACCGAGTTTGAAAACCGGTTGATCCGAAATGCTTACTATGGAAAACTAAAACTGAACTTTTGAATCATTCTTTTGCAAAAATCTCTGCATTTTGTGATGCTCATCTATTCTATCTCATCTATAACTCTTCACAGGTCAGCAGTCAGCTTTTGCAAGATGTCGATCGAGTGACAGCGTAACAGTGTCAAGAGCAGATGGACTTGAGTGAGGGCACTAGTCCCTCAACTACAGATGAAGGGAGCAGAAGTACTCCTAGCAATTTGCCTAAGGCTGCTACTAGGCAAAGGAGGAAAAGAACTTCAGATTCAGAGGATGAAGATTACAAAGCTGAGGAAGATGAGGCTACTTCCAAGAAGGTAGTTCTCAAGAAAGAATATGGCTCTGCACAGAGCACTAAACCAGGTCTGAAGAAGAAAGTTCCTGCCAAGAGGACACCAATGCCAAAGGCCAGAAAGTCCACTCAAGTTCCAGCTCAGGCTCAACCCAAAGAGGCACCTGCAAGGAAAGATACATCATCCAAACCTCAGAAAGTTCCTACTGGAGAGACTATGAAATTCACAACTGAGTCAGAGGATGATGGTGCTCAAGACAAGAAAAAGAAGAGAGCAAGAACCACAACTACCAAGGTCCTTGGAAAGCCCTCAATGAGAAGAGATTCTGAAGGAGAGGAAGAGGATGCTGCACCAGCACCTAAGGCACCTAAGCTTATGGGTGATGCAATCAGATCAGGGGCTGCAACATCTAAGCCCAAGGATGCACCCAAAGCTGCCTCCAAGGCCAAGCAAGTTCAAAGAGGAACACTAGGAGTATTCCAGCTGCTGAGAAGAACAAGGCCCCAATGCCCAATGTTGCTGAAGAAGAAGATGAAGAAGGTCAAGTCTTAAGAAAGCTCAAGCCCAAGATACCAGACCACAATGATGCCCATACTGTGGCTGAGGACATGAGAATCAGGAAGGATTCAGGGCTGAGTCTGTGGAGGATGGAAGATCCATATGCTTCAAGAAGAAGAACTGCTGTTGACTACAAGTTCCATACAAAGGAACAGCAGGACTTCTATGAAACAATTCTGTTGGACAAGAAGCCCATAGTTTGTGACATGAGGTGGGTCGACTGGACCTACATCAAGGACAATGAGCAGCACTATCCTGGAGTGCAAGAAAGCTTTGTTGCTTGTGGAGTTGCTGATTATGTTGGACAGAAGTTCACCCACTAGAATGATGAGCTTATCATGCAGTTCTACTCCACAACACATTTTTACCCAGATGGTATAATTGTTTGGATGTCTGAAGGTACAAGGTACCAATCCACTGTTGAAGAATGGGCAAGTCTCATAAATGCCCCCAAGGAAAATGAGGATGACCTAGACATTTATGCAAAGAAGAAGATGGATCACAATTCAATGGCTCACATGTACAAGGAAATCCTGACAAAGGCAGAGAGACTCACAAGTTTGGATCAGTTCACTTTCTGCCGGGTTGCCAACCATCAATTGGATCCTGAGGCACACTTTGTTGCCCAAGTCTGGTGACCATAACATGATCAGAGGGCATGCCATCAACATGCTGCATGTGTTTGATGTGCCACAGAAGTTCAAAGTCATGAGCCTGATGATTGAAACAATCAAGAGGACTGCAGCAGATCAGAAGAGGAGTTGTGGATATGCACCTCAGATTCAGGAATTGATCAACTCAAAGATGGGCAGAGGAAGATATCAGTTGGATAAGGAACATTTTCCACTTTATCCAGACTTTGAGGACAATGAGGTTGTCATGAATGAAAATGATCCACAATCAGTTCAAGCTCAGGAGAAGAAGGAGAAGGCTGCCAAGATGCCAACTCAAGAGGAGGCATCTGAATATTTCTTGAAAACCAAACAGGAGCAGCTTGGTTACTTGATAGCATCTACACTGAGAATTGAGAAAGGACTGGACACCCTCACTCGTAATCAGAGAGCCTTGAGAGAATCATGGAACTCAAGTTTCATGACCTTGATGTTAAAGTAACGAGATTCATCGGTTGTAGAGCAGCTGCAGGATGATATGCAGAGAGGCAGGCAAGACTACCACAAATGTGTTTGCCAGAGTGCCCAGAGCCCAGAGGTCGGCTGCAGTGCCAATGATGACACTAGAGCAACAACTTCAAAGACCAGCCACAAAGCACATACAGCCCAAAGGCAACCAGCTCCAAAGATCCACTCTAGCACCTCTACTTCAACTCAAGCCTTCGTCCTTGGAGTTATCAGACACCACCACCGTAAGATCAAGCCTGAGAGTCGATCTAGCACTATGCATTTTCTATGAACTTTTTGGTAACTTGTTGCCAAAGGGGGAGAAAAATGTATAGATCATAGGCTTCGAGAGAGAGAGAGTGTGTTGCTTTTATTCTCTCTTGCTTTATTTGGTGGTTTTTCAAACTTTGTTTGCTTTTGGTTGAGATACTATGCTTGTGAGACATTGATGATCATGTGTTTGATCATAAGCTACACTTATGCATGTTTGATGATATTATCCTATCTACCTTATGTGATCATTCACTATGCTTGGTGATGAGTGCATGTATTCAATGTTTATTATTTTGAGCGCTCTACGAAGATGTATGTGACATGGAAGAGTAACCCATGATCCTAATTCATTATGCATTTGTAGTCCAAAGCAAATCTTAACCCATGCACAAATTTAGGGGGAGCTCTTGCTTATCACATACTTCTCAAAGCGACGATGTTATTCAATCTTATTATCATTTGTCAAAGCTTTGATCTATATGTTGTCATCAATTACCAAAAAGGGGGAGATTGAAAGTGCAACTATCCCTAGGTGGTTTTGGTAATTCATAACAACATATAGCTCATTGAGCTAATGCTATTCCAAGACTATTATTTCAGAAAGCTCAATGAATGGCATGGCATGGATGATGAAAGTGGATCCTCAAAATACTAAGGACAAAGGATTGGCTCAAGCTCAAAAGCTCAAGACTCTTCATTTTATATTTTAGTGATCCAAGATCACATTGAGTCTATAGGAAAAGCCAATACTATCAAGGAGGGATGAGGTGTTGCTTAATGAGCCTCTTGCTTCATGTGCTTTGTGATATGCTCAAAACCCTCAACTACTTTCCCACATCCACAAATGACCTAAACCCAAAGCCAAAATCAGTCACACCGATTCTTCCTATCCGCGCCACCGATTCCAAAAGTCATAGCCACCGCCACAAACCCTAAGCAAATCGGTCTTACCGATAGGGATCTCGGTCTCACCGAGATAGGGTTGTAATCTCTCTTCTTCCTTCGTAACGCTTCGGTCTAATCGAAGTGAGCGATCGGTCCCACCGAGATTGCAATGTAAACTCTCTGCTTCCTTTTGTAACATTTCGGTCTCACCGAAAAGAGCAAATCGGTCCCACCGAGTTTACCTGACCAACTCTCTGGAAAGCTTATTACCAAATCGGTCTCACCGAGTTTGTGTAATCGGTCTTACCGAGATTATGTTATGCCCTAACCCTAACCGAATCGGTCTCATCGAGATGCATGTCAGTCCCACCGAAAATCACTAACGGTCACTAGGTTTACTAAATCGGTCCGACCGAGTTTAACGATTCGGTCCCACCGAGTTTGGTAAATTGTGTGTAACGGTTAGATTTTGTGTGGAGGCTATATATACCCCTCCACCTCCTCTTCATTCGTGGAGAGAGCCATCAGAACGAACCTACACTTCCAACTTACCATTTCTAAGAGAGAACCACCTACTCATGTGTTGAGACCAAGATATTCCATTCCTACCATATGAATCTTGATCTCTAGCCTTCCCCAAGTTGCTTTCCACTCAAATCTTCTTTCCACCAGATCCAAAACCTATGAGAGAGAGTTGAGTGTTGGGGAGACTATCTTTTGAAGCACAAGAGCAAGGATTTCATCATCAACGCACCATTTATTACTTCTTGGAGAGTGGTGTCTCCTAGATTGGCTAGGTGTCACTTGGGAGCCTCCGACAAGATTGTGGAGTTGAACCAAGGAGTTTGTAAGGGCAAGGAGATCGCCTACTTCGTGAAGATCTACCACTAGTGAGGCAAGTCCTTCGTGGGCGATGGCCATGGTGGGATAGACAAGGTTGCTACTTCGTGGACCCTTCGTGGGTGGAGCCCTCCGTGGACTCGCGCAGCCATTACCCTTCGTGGGTTGAAGTCTCCATCAACATGGATGTACGATAGCACCACCTATCGGAACCACGCCAAAAACATCTGTGTCTCCAATTGCGTTTGAATCCTCCAAACCCTTCCCTTTACTTTCTTGCAAGTTGCATGCTTTAATTTCCGCTGCCTATATACTCTTTGCATGCTTGCTTGAATTGTGTGATGATTGCTTGTCTTGTCCTAAAGTAGCTAAAATCTGCCAAACTCTAAAATTGGGAAAAGGTTAAGTTTTAATTGGTCAAGTAGTCTAATCACCCCCCCCCCTCTAGACTTACTTCAAGGTCCTACATTCGGTAAAACAAAGACATGAAGAAAACTCCTTCCGTTTAATGACCGATAGCGGAGCCGTGGACATCCATATCGATCCCTATGAATACGCGAATGACATTCGAGTGAACGTTTGGTTATCATGTGCTATTCCTTTGCTTCGCAATACTTCACAAAACCCGAGGTGAGATATATCGGTATCCTCTTGGGTCAATCTCATTCTCACTATACCAGTCTCCTCATCATCGGTTTTGTTCTTCTTTCTCGTTGACATGTTCCAGCATGCCTGTAACCTTGTCATCTGTGTCTAGCCAGACAATGATGAATGCCATCACACTGAGAGGGCCATAAGAATATCTCTCCATCGTCGGAGGAGCAAATCCCATTCTTGAGCTATTTAGTCCATTGTCAAACTTTCTGATGAACCTGTAAGTTGTCGTTATGATCACCGTACTACAGATGACGTTTGAACAACCACAAAGTCCACAATATTGTAATAAGTAACTACGATACTCTCAAGGTCTAAGGAATTAAACCACACGTTAACTCTCTGTGTTATAACAATTAACTTGTGACGGTTGCATCTAAAAATATAACAAACAAGTTTGGGTCGATTCAATATGACCGTTCTTCCAATGTCATATTCTCAAAATTGTTCTAGAACTATTGTTACACTTAACAACATCCTATCCGGAGTGCCCCCTAAGACTAGCTCAAGAGTTTATATTCTAAGACTAGTCTCTCCTCTAAGACTAGCTCAAGTGTCATTTGCTCAATATGATCGTACTTGAGCTAGTCTTAGAGGCGAGACTAGGAATCTGATTTTACCATTTATCATTTCACATGTGCATATGAGCTTTACACTGAATTGCACATTCCAGGATCATAACAGTTATAACATAGAATATAAACTCTTAATTATAAACATAGGAATATAATAATATAATATTATTGCTTCTAGGGCATATTTCCACCACCGGTTCTCCCTAGTGGTGGAGGTGACACGACCAAAAGAAGATTTTGGTCGCCCGGGTGTCACTTAGAATTTAATCAACTTACCAAACATGACTTACTTTTAGCTACAACTGGAGAAAAAAATAGAAAAAAAATCAGTACGACACAATTCATATCCCTAAATCCTTCTACATGTATTACAAAATAAACCATCTCTCTCCCACAATATGATTGTTGTGTTTGCTGAAGACCTTGGCACCACATGCGAAAGCTAACATGGTTTATGTTTTCAATCAGCCTTGTAAAAGGCGGTACCACTAAAATAGATAACATATCAAGATCATCTAATAAAAATGAATTGGATATCTTGGTGTAAATAAGTTGAAATTCCATGATACATCAAAAGGTGTGCATCAATCATATCATAACAACAAAGTGCTCTCTCTTTAGGTGCCTATTTGACTCAAAGGCTATATATAAATGAATTTTGATGGATTCTGATTTTTAGTAACTTTTCCTACATGAGTTGTTTGATTTGTAGGATTGCAATTCATCAAAATTTCCCCATATTTTTCCTTTGTACTAGATTTCATATGAAAAAATTTATCAACTTTACCGCATGTGAAGAATATTACTTTATTTTGTGCACGGTCAAATGAACATACAAATCATGTAGTATTCAGTATTTCATTACATTGCACTCATGGTTTTTTCATATTCCTGATTTTTTAGAAGTCATGGAAACTTGTGTTCTGAAGCTCTACTCGATGAATCCAAAGGTATTTAATTTTTTTAGTAGCTTATTTATGTTTATTATTAGTGATTAAGAATGGACAAACCCGTAGCAATGGCGAATGGTATGTTTGGTTGACCAAAATCATGGACAAAATATGGGCTAGTCAAATTTTCGTGGGTTGGATTTAGCTCTAGGCAAACATGTTGGAGAGGTAAACGACATGTTTGGCATCCACCTCAGAGTAATCGCCCTATGTTGGTGGAACAAGGCGATGGTGACAAGGACGTGTGATGTAGTGACAATATCGTACATTCAGCATGGCATCTTGGGAAGATACTCCGTAAACGCTGGTGCAGCGAATAGAGATACGCTTTTGGATTTCCTTTTCCTCTCTTTGCTTCTTTTGATGAAGACCGTGACTTCCCCGCAAAAAAAAAAAAAAAAAAAAGACCGTGACTAAATCATAATCTATCAAGTCATGCGAAGCAGCTTTGGTGTAGTACTTTGGGATAAAGTATTTTCCGAGCTCAAAACTGATTGTTTTATTTACAGAAGAAAAATATTAGTCTACAATAGTCCCAACATGCTCAGTATAATATGGGCACTGATAGACGCCGGTGCGCCGGCCCAAATTTGGGCCGGTCGCACCGCAGCCACGCGATTAGCGCATCCTCGATCGTCTGTTTTGCCAGCTGGCCCACGCCCTCGTTGACTTCATCTTCTTCCATCACGAGATCCCCCAAAAATACTCCCTCTCCGCGAGTAGTTTTCGGCACCGTTGGCCGTCCCCGCCGGCTGCAGACCTCGCAACAGGTTGCGCCTCGCCCCACTCCCCCCCCGATCGCAGTTGGCCGCCTCCGCCTTGTCGCCGCTCGTCGCCCGGCTCCAGCAGGACGCCGTCGCTCCTCGTAGCAAAAACAACGAAAAGACGTCCGACGACTACCACATTGCACCGCCTAGCCCCGACGTGCTTGTAGCTCGCCTGTCGCGGCACCACCATGGTGTCGGCCGCAGCTCTCGCCGTCGTCAGCTCCTATCATTGGCGTTCCCCGGTTGAAGCGTTTTTCACATGTGGAAGCTTTTTTGTCAATTGCAGCTTGAAGCTTTTCCTCTTGCCGGTTGAAGCTTTTTCATGGCCGCTTGAAGCTTTTTTCCCACAGTGAACAGATTTCTCTCATGCCACTTTGAAGCTTTTCCTCTAGCCGGATGAAGCTTTTCCACAGCCGGTTGAAGCTTTTTTCAGAAACGGTTGAAGCTTCTGCCGTGCCGACCTTGTAGCGGACAATTGACTGGTTCCAGCAAAGAACGATGCCGGATGTAGCAAAAAAAGTCTCTGGATGCAGCTCCGGCATCCGGTCCCCAACACTTAGTCTCTTTGATGTAGCATTTTTTCCGCCGGTTCCAGCACACCGCATAGCTAGTTCCAGCACGGCCAGTTGCCGTTTGTAGAATTTGCGACGTCATGGCTGTAGCAGTGAACGACGCCGGCGGCACAACCCATGGCCGCCCATTGCAGCTTTCTATTGCTCGGTTGTAGCAACGAAAGGTCGTCGGTGGTAGCATCCTCGAACACGGCTTCATCGGTCGTCCCAAATAAGTTGGATGCAGCATTCCCGACCACCGCGTCCCAGCCATCGCGCAAGCAGCAAGCAGCCGCCGACCAGCAGCAGTCGGGCAGTCCCCCGGCTTGGCGGAGCACATGGCCGGCAGCGGCGTGGGGAAAAAGAAGATACATGGCCACGGAGAGGGATGCGGCTGGAGGTAGTGGATGAAGCGTGCGGTTGGAGAAAAGATAAGGGAGGAGGGGTGTTCCACGTGGGCCCAAAAAAAAAACACATCTCGCGCGGGGCGTGGCTTCAGTGGGCTGGGGCGCCAGCGTGGCTCGCGTCCGGCTGAAAATTCGGCCGGCGCACCGGTCACAAGCGTTTCCCGTAAAATATTTGGTCAAGTTAATTAATGCTGCAGAACCAATTGGCCCAAGTCTGTACAACTCACTTGATAAAAATCTTATCACGGAAATAGGGCAAATAGCACTACAGGATTGAACGAGTCTCCGAACAAGTCGGTCAATGACGGAGGAAATATAATTGAGCACTGGGCTTCAAGTGGGCGTTGCTGTTTCCCAGTCTTCTCGTCAACGGTGCTTTTTGATGTTGTTGTTTGCGTTACTTGGTTGAACGAAAGGGCAAAAGAAAAGGCCGAAGCGCACGCTGGACGGACAGAGGCCATTATTATCGGGAGTGCTCGTCGCTCGCCACCAGTGCACCGTGCAGTGCTCCTCCCACCAACGCCAAGCAGCCAAGTCGCTGCGTGACAAGCCTCGATTGCGACCTCGTCGCCAAGATTACATTTTTGACATTTTGTGCCCTCAGGAAGGATTGGCTACTGCAGCTCGGGGACCCAACTGTTAGTGTGAATACTTGATACTCCGGGCCTCAATCTTGTATTCTTAAGTGTTTTTTTTTCGCGAATACGCAAAGCTTGCGTATCATTCATGGATAGATGAAAAATAGCATGAGTACATAATAGGGCACAACACATGTCACGAACGCATACAAAGGCATGAACATGGCGTCCAACATAGAGAGACATGAGAAACTTGACCCAAGCAAAGAAAAACACAGCTAAACTCTTCGACTAGAGAAACAATCCGACCGACAACAAGACGACCAACATCTCCGAAATCAGCACCGAGGACACCGCGAGCAACCAAGACAAAGCCTTCACGAAGGAGAACGACACCAAGACGCCGCCGCCGCTGTCCGATCCGGAAAACCGGACCTAGGGTTTTCCCTGAAGCTCGAAGAGGGGCACAGATCACGCCATGACAGCGCCTTCAAGAATGGAATGACACCCACAAGTATCGCCGCTGCCAGCACCGAATGCAGGATTTCGCCCTGGCAAAATTTTGAGCAATCCCAAGCTTTCGGAGCACGAGTCGAAGACGAGGAAGTCAGCGGAATTGCAACAGTAGGAAGGGGAACCACGCCCGACGCCGAAGGAGGCACAGGGCGCCGCCGGACCTGCGAGCTCCGAAGGAGGGTAAGGTTGCATGGCTGAGCGGAGTGAATGGCGGCAGGATGTGACGGTGGCCGGAGCCCCGGACAAGCCAGGATCTGGAAAGAGCGCAGATCAAGGCCACCGGAACCGGAGCAGTAGTGCGCAGGCAAACCCAAGGAGCTGGAAGGGGACGCAGCTCCCGAAGCATACCAAGAGCAGAGATGCCCCGGGATGGACGGTCAGCCAAGGACACCAGCAGGGTGATGGTGCTGAGATGCCGAGGAGCCAACGAGCCAAAGGTGTCGGAAAGAGCGCAGCCCCGTGGTGCGCCTGATCCGAAGCCACGCCGGCCGACTGTGGACGCAGGAAGGAGTGCAGGTCCACTGCCGCCGGGCCAAAGCCGCCCCAGCTGGGGGGAGGGGTGGGTGGTGAAGCTCACGCGCAGCCAAAATCCCCGGCCGACGCACTGCAGGAAGCAGCTGTCGCTGGGCACAACCCTGCGCCACCACAGCCGCCTCATCGGGTGGCAGACCTGGAGCCGAGCAAGGGGTGAGGGTGGTGGGGGTCGGGGGGAGAGGGGCACAGTGAGGAGGGCGCGTCGGCCGCTATGGAGAGACACTGTGGAGGCTGTCGTCGCCACTGGTGGAGGCCGCCGGTGAAGGAAATATGCCCTAGAGGCAATAATAAAGTTATTATTTATTTCCTCATATCATGATAAATGTTTATTATTCATGCTAGAATTGTATTAACCGGAAACATAATACATGTGTGAATACATAGACAAACATAGTATCACTAGTATGCCTCTATTTGACTAGCTCGTTGATCAAAGATGGTTGAGTTTCCTAGCCATAGACATGAGTTGTCATTTGAGTAATGGGATCACATCATTAGGAGAATGATGTGATTGACTTGACCCATTCCGTTAGCTTAGCACTTGATCGTTTAGTATGTTGCTATTGCTTTCTTCATGACTTATACATGTTCCTATGACTATGAGATTATGCAACTCCCGTTTACCGGAGGAACACTTTGTGTGCTACCAAACGTCACAACGTAACTGGGTGATTATAAAGGATCTCTACAGGTGTCTCCGAAGGTACTTGTTGAGTTGGCGTACTTCGAGATTAGGATTTGTCACTCCGATTGTCGGAGAGGTATCTCTGGGCCCTTGAGGGAGTCCTGGATTAGGGGGTCCTCGGACAGCCGGACTATATGCTTATGCTGGACTGTTGGACTATGAAGATACAAGATTAAAGACTTTGTCCCGTGTCCGGGTGGGACTCTCCTTTGCGTGGAAGGCAAGCTTGGCAATTCGGATATGTAGATTTCCTTCCCTGTAACCGAGCCTGTGTAACCCTAGCTCCCTCCGGAGTTTATATAAACCGGAGGGTTTAGTCCGTAGGACAAGGACAATCATAATCATAGGCTAGCTTCTAGGGTTTAGCCTCTGTGATCTCGTGGTAGATCAACTCTTGTAATACTCATATCATCAAGATTAATCAAGCAGGAAGTAGGGTATTTCCTCCATAGAGAGGGCCCGAACCTGGGTAAACATTGTGTCCCCCGCCTCCTGTTACCATTAGACTTAGACGGACAGTTCGGGACCCCCTACCCGAGATCCGCCGGTTTTGACACTGACATTGGTGCTTTCATTGAGAGTTCCACTATGACGTCGAAAAAAGGTTTGATGGCTCGCCTTGTTATCAAGAACAACATCCCTCTGGGGGAGCCCTGGCTTTAGGCCTAACCCTCCGACTAGGCGGCTTCATCATGACCGCCCGTTCGGCCGCTGTGCCGACGATGACTTCTCGGGTCATCGAAAGCAGGCTCCACGTCAGCTCGGAATTCACCGAGCGGATGGATCCAATGGAACTTTCGTCCTTAAACGAGCTCTTGGATCGCACCGCCTCCCTGGGAGTCACTACGGACTATGATCGGATTGGGCTTAAACCCGATCAAAGAGAGATCAACTCTCCGTCGGTCACCCATCAAATAGCGGTGGTGGAGGAGCAATGCAACGATTCTTCCTCTATTTTGAGGACGAAATATGTCCGGATTCCCGAGCTCTCTGAGCCGGATACCCGTTCGCGGGAGGACATGACCCAAACTCTGAACTTAGAATCGGACAGCGAGCCAGAAAAATTGGGCAACATCCCGAAACCCGAACTGCCAAGTTCGGAAGTTCCTCTGCCCCTGGGTCTCAGATCGGGTCACGGTTCGGACTTAAATCCACCCACCCACCCAGATATAAGCGATCTTTCCCACATTATACAACAATCCCAAGAGACAGTACATCACTTTTGGGCCAGATTCCTCCTTGTAATGAGCAAGATCAAGGATTGTCGTGAGGAAGATGGAATTTCATTCTTTTGCAAAAATTGCATGGACAAGGGAATTCTTAACGCCATAAGTCGATGTGACATATCACACTTCGATGACTTGGCGGCCATAGTACAGAAGTGATGTGCGATGGAAAGCACCTGGAAAACCCAGGCATAATTCTGGGATCCTCCGGCTCTCACTAAACCCCTCGTCCGAACCAAAAGGGTGCACTCTCGCAAGTCACTCGATCCAATCACAAAGAAACCAAAGCAGGGCGTGGAACCGTATTGGAGGGATGGCTCAATGGGCCATGCAAAATTCACACCACACCGGATACCGTACCAACACACATCCTTAGAGCATGTTGGATACTTCGGCAGGTGGCCAAGAGCGGCGAGGATCTCCTCATTAACAACATCGCAGAGCATCATCCCGTAGAAAACAACAATATAGTGTTGACAGTCTTCGAGACTTTCGCCTCGAATAACAGGCGCAAGAGAGCACTCCGCGGCCTCGCCGAAGTCTGCCACGTTGCAGCAATAAATCCCTAGAACGACACGGCTATAACCTTCAATGCCAGTGACGAACCTCAATTCCGAACAGTTCGAGCACCAGCCGCTTTGGTCCTTAGTCCAACTGTGGACGGCTTCCGGCTTACTAAAGTGCTCATGGACGGTGGCAGCGGATTAAACCTCATCTACGAGGAAGCTCTCAACAAAATGGAAATAGACAAGAGCGCACTGAGCAAAGCAGCACAACCTTGCGAGGGATTATCCCTAGTCGGGAGGCACGATGTGCGGGAAAAATCACACTCGATGTGGTATTCGGCATGTCGCAAAATTACAGGTCCGAAGAGATAACATTCCAAGTGGCCCCGTTCAGTAGTGGATACCACGCCCTTTTAGGGAGGGACACATTCGCGAGCTTCCAAGCTATACCCCACTATGGGTATATGAAGCTCTAGATGCCCGGGCCCAACGGAATCATCACTCTAGCCAGTGATACGGACATAGCACTTCGCGCCGAAAATAAAACCACCGCCTTGGCCCTTGAGGCATTATCTGAAGCCCTCGCGGCCAAAGAATTAACTGCATTACGCTCCAACGTGCACAGGGACGACATGATACTCGATAAGCGATCCAAGTCCACCTCTTTCAAACCTGCGGACGAAATCGTCAAATTCCAAGTCCACCCAACAGACTCTACAAAAACAGCAGCCATCGGGGCATAGTTGAACCCCACAACCGACGCTGCATTGAGGGCGTTCTTACGCGAGAATTGGGACATCTTCGCCTGGCACCCTTCAGATATGCCAGGGATCCCACGCAGGCTGGCCGAGCATAGCCTCAACATATTGAAGGGATACAAGCTGGTCAAGCAGACACTACGACGCTTTTCAGAGCCTAAACGACAGGCTATGGGAGAGGAGCTAGCCAAGTTACTTGAAGTCGAATTCATCAGAGAAATAAAACACTCGGACTGGCTAGCAAACCTGGTGATGGTACCAAAGAAGGATAAATCCTGGCGCCTATGTGTCGATTTCAAGGACCTCAATAAGGCTTGCCCCAAGGATCCCTTCCCCCTCCCACGCATCGATAAAATCATCGACGCTACAGCAGGACACGACTCATTGTGTTTCCTCGACGCATACTCCGGATACCATCAAATAAAGATGGCGGAGTTCGATCAAGCCGCAACGGCATTCATCACCCCATACGGCCCTTTTTGTTTCAACACCATGCCTTTCGGGCTCACAAACGTCGGTGCAACCTACCAACGCATGATTCAGACATGCCTGGAAAAACAAATTGGCAAAACAGTTGAGGCATACGTGGACGATGTGGTCATCAAGACCAGACACATCGAATCTTTAATAGACGACCTGAGGCTCACGTTCGACAACCTCCGAACATATGACATCAAGCTCAATCCAGAAAAATGTGTTTTCGGTGTGCCCGCCGGAAAGCTCCTGGGCTTCATCGTTTCCAACAGAGGAATTGAAGCAAACCTGGCTAAAATCCGAGCTTTGTCACAGTTGGCTACCCCAATAGACCTCAAGCAAATCCAGAAATTAATTGGATGTGTGGCCACATTAAGCCGCTTTATCTCCCGATTGGGAGAAAAGGCACTACTTCTCTATCGCCTTCTACGACGCATCGAACACTTCGAGTGGACGGATGCGGCCACGGCCGGACTGGAAGAAATAAAGGCCCTCTTGGCCAACAACTCAATCCTGGCCGCACCGAACATTCGCGAACCCATGCTATTATATATAGCTGCAACACACCAAGTTGTAAGCGCAGTGCTTGTCATCGAACGAGAGGAGGACGGACATAAGTTCCCGCTTCAAAAGCCGGTATACTATGTATCCACTGTCCTCACACCATGCAAATCACGGTACCCACATTATCAAAAGATAGCATACATGGTCTTCATGGCATCCCGGAAACTACGACACTACTTTCAAGAGTGTTCAATCACGGTGGCCTCCGAAGTACCACTCAACGATATAATAAATAACCGCGATGCCACGGGCCGATTGCTAAGTGGGCCATCAAGCTCCTCCCGTTCGACATTATATATAAACCATGGTGAGCCATTAAATCGCAAGTACTGGCTGACTTCGTCACCGAATGGACAGAAGCCGAACTCCCTAAAGAGTACGACGCATACTCCAATTGGATCATGCACTTTGACGGCTCTAGGATGCTGGCTGGTCTGGGAGTGGGCGTGGTCCTGACATCCCCCACCGGAGATACAGTCCAATACGTACTCCAAATACTATACACATACTCCAACAATGGAGCCGAATACGAGGCTCTGTTGCACGGTCTTCGGATGGCGGTCTCCATGGGCATTCAATGCCTAGAAGTGCGTGGGGATTTGAACCTCGCAATATCTCAAATAAATGGAGACTTCGATGCCAAGGACCCGAAAATGGCGGCTTACCATAATGTCGTCCTCAAAATGTCAGCTCGGTTTGAGGGGCTTGAATTTCATCATGTGGTCCGAGAAAACAATCAAGCGGCGGATATCCTTGCCTGCATCGGCGCTAAGCGCGATCCTGTCCCACCCAACATCTTCTTGGAAAGGTTGTTCAAGCCATCTGTAGCGTGGCAAGGGGAGACCGACAATACTAGTCCGGATCCGACCACAACCCCAGATCCCGAACACATTGACATAATCGGAGGCTCCGCCACTAAAATAACACCTTCGACCCATCTAATCATGGCTGTCATCGCCCCGTGGACCGAACCCTTCTTAGCCTACCTAAATAGGCAAGAAATCCCCGAGGACCAAAATGAGGCACGCTGCATTGTGCGGCTTTCTAAAGCCTACAAGGTCCACGAGAGAGAGCTTTATAAGAAAAGTGCTACCGGAGTACTTCAAAGATGTATCTCCGAAGAGGAAGGGCGGCAGCTCTTGGCCGAAATTCATGCTGGACTCGGCGGTCACCACGCCGCAGCTCGGGCCCTTGTAAGCAAGGCCTTCCGTACAGGTTTCTACTGGCCGACAGCCCGAGCAGAAGCACAGGACCTCGTCCAACATTGCGTCGGTTGCCAGCTCTTCGCCAACCAAAGCCACATGCCGCCCACCGCTCTCCAAACAATCCCCATAACTTGGCCCTTTGCAATCTAGGGGCTCGATATGGTCGGACCCCTTAAAGGCGGAAGCCATAAGAAAAAAATACTTGTTGGTCATGGTGGATAAATTCACCAAATGGATAGAGGTCAAACCAGTTAAAACGACCGAATCTAGACCGGTGATAGACTTCATATCAGGGATTGTGCACCGTTATGGCGTCCCCCACAGCATCATCACCGATAACGGCTCCAACTTCACAGCCGACGAGGTGAAAACTTGGTGCGGCAACATGGGCATTAAGCTCGATTACGCCTCTGTCTATCACCCCCAAACAAACGGTCAAGTCGAACGAGCAAATGGTCTTATTATGAGCGGCATCAAACCCAGACTAGTGCGATCTTTGAAGGAATCAGACACGCACTGGGTCGAGGAGCTCGACTCCGTACTATGGGGGCTGCAGACCATGCCAAATCGCACTACCGGATACACACCATTCTTCATGGTGTACGGCGCAGAGGCGGTATTGCCCTGCGATATCATTCATGACTCACCTCGAGTGCACATGGACGAAGAGAGAGAAGCCGAGCTTGATCGGCAGGACAGTTTAGATACCTTGGAGGAGGAGCGCGATGTTGCAAAAGCCCGTTCCGCATTCTATCAGCAACAGGCTCGCAGGTATCAAAGCAGAGAAGTACGTGCCAAAACTTATAACGTTGCCAAACTCGTTCTACACCTACCGGAGAAGAAAAAGGACAAGCTCAAGCCCAAGTAGGAGGGTCCCTTCATCATTGATGTAGGATCGTTGAAGGCAAGAGTGTCTAGAGGGGGGGTGATTAGACAACTCGACAAGATAAAAGTTTATGCCTTTTGATTAACATAAGTTCATAGCAAGTTCACAATGAAGGTCAAGTCAAGCATCATGCATACAAGTCGAGCAACATACTAAACATGCAATTCTAGAGTATAGGGCAGCGGAAAGTAAATTGCATGAATAGTAAGGGAGAGATTGTGAAGAGCAAACGCAATTGGAGACACGGAGATTTTTCTCGTGGTTCCGATAGGTGGTGCTATCGTCAATCCACGTTGATGGAGACTTCAACCCACGGAGGGTAACGGCTGCATGAGTCCACGGAGGGCTCCACCCACGAAGGGTCCACGAAGAAGCAACCTTGTCTATGCCATCATGGCCTACGCCCACGGAGGACTAGCCTTACTCGGGTAGATCTTCACGAAGTAGGCGATCTCCTTGCCCTTACAAACTCCTTGGTTCAACTCCACATCATGACGGAGGCTCCCAAGCGACACCTAACCAATCTAGGAGGCACCACCTCCAAAAGGTAATAGATGGGGTTGGTGATGATGAACTCCTTGCTCTTGTGCTTCAAATGATAATCTCCCCAACACTCAACTCTCCTCACCGATTTGGCTGTGGTGGAAGAGAGGATTGAGTGGAAAGCAACTTGGGAAGGCTAGAAATCAAGTTTCATATGGTGGGAGTGGAGCAACTTGATCTCAACACAAGGGTAGGTAGTTTTCTTCTCGAAATGTAAGGTAGGAGTGGTAGTTCTTTCGATGGCTCTCTCCACGAATGAAGAGGAGGTGGAGGGTATTTATAGCCTCCACACAAAATCCAACTGTTACACACATTTGACCAATCTCGGTCGGACCAAGTTGACAACTCGGTGAGACCGAAAGTTCAAATCTTGTGAACGTTGGGATTTTCGTGGGACCGAAAATACAATCTCGGTTAGTCCGATTCTTCCAAAGTCTAGGGTTTGCCAATTTCGGTGGGACCGACTTTCTCATCTCGGTGACACCGATTTGAGTACGAAGGTTCTGAAGCTTGGCAACACCAATTTCGTATGACCGAGTTTGGAATCGGAAAATCCGAAATTCTTAGGGTTTGGCTATATGGCTGAGGTGGTTCATCTCGGTGTGACTGGGTTTGGAATCGGTGGGACCGAGATTACTTATGAGTTTATGTTGGAATGAAAGATTGCTGATAGTTTGAGAGATAAATCACCAAGCACTTAGAGCAACCAGATCATCATCATAACCTCACCCCCTTTTAATAGTATTGGCTTTCCTATGGACTCAATGTGATCTTGGATCACTAAACCAAAAATGGAGTCTTGAGCTTCTTGCCAATCCTTTCCTTAGCATCCTAGGGGTTCACCTCTCTAGTCCTTTTGCCATGCCAGAGTGATTGACTTTCCTGAGACATACTTGATAAAAGCATTAGTCCAACCACAAAGTATGTTGTCATTAATTACCAAAACCACCTAGGGAGCAAATGTGCTTTCAATCTCCCCCTTTTTGGTAATTGATGGCAACACACAGAAAAAGATATCAAAGCTTCTCGAAAGAAGACAGGTTAACATTAAAGCTTTGACAAACATGCATACACAAGCTCCCCTACAAGTGTGCAGGATTTTAGATTTTGGTTTTGGACTACCACAAGCACACATGAGAGAAAAGCAAGATGTGCTGCATGCAGCTTGGCTATATGCATCGAGCGATGAGGGTAATGAGAGATGATGCATATGTGCATGGTGATTTCTTGCAAACAAGTATTCACAAGCAAGTCACCATCATGCACATCCTGCAAGATGCATATACTTACCTTGAAGTTCCTTGGTGATGTACCAAGAAATAAACTTGGGAAAACACGGTTAGATAACACAAGAGTATTCCTACAACCAACAAAGAAGAACATCAAGAGTACCAAGCCGTGGATGACATGTATAAAGAGTGTCTCATGTTGAGCACTAGCTTGAATCAGCCAACATGTCTCCCAAGACTAAAAGATTTTCAATGAGCTCTGAGAGATTTTGCTTTTCATAAGATACCAATTGTATAAGATACCAATTGTACTTTTCAGAAGATACCCATAGTGAGAGGCCAAAAGTATTATCACAGTGAAATATATGGCAAAGCTTTGATGTGATCCTCTCCCCCTTAAGGTAAGATTGTTCTTCCTTTAAAATATTTTTCTCCCTTATCCTCCAATCTTCCCTTAAGCTCCCCTAAATCTTCTCCCCTTTGACATCAAGTGCCGAAAAGGACAAGAAACCAGAAGGGCAGGAAAGATGGAAGGAAAGAAGTGGGTTCCTTAAGAATCACAACCGAGCAAATTAGGTGTGCGAATAGATCATTTAGATGAGCTGTAGAAGGTGATATCTGGTGAATGTAAATCGGTGACACCGAATTGATATGGATCGGTGAGTCCGAAAGTCAGAGACTTAGGGCAGATCCTTTTTTGGTCAGACCGAAATATTTAAATCGGTGACGCCGAGTTTAATTCCAAGGAAATGTAGAAATAATTCAGCTCACTTTGCAAGGAAAGTTTCAAAAAGATTTGCAATGAATTTGTAAATGATTTTCAGGGAATTTATCAGAGCTAAAGGATATACACAAGAACAGAAGAAACAGAAATGAAAAATTTTGCTAGATGAAGTTTTTTTTTTGTTTAACTCAACAAGAGAATCAAAAGAGACAATATCAAAACTCCAAAACATATATACTTCATCTAGACAAGGGTCGGCGACTAGGTCACCTATGTTTGAGTATATTGACTTAGGAGTCAAATGAGAACATTTGATCATAGGTCATACTCATCGTTTAAGCTCAAAATGGGGTTACCATTTTTCGATTAAGCATTTGATGTGATCACATCTTTTGAAGCTGCTTGTACTCATGTCTTTGAGCAAAGCTTTTTCAAGATGTGAAAGACATACCTTGGGCTTGTTGTTGCTTGTTCTCATGTAGGTGAACTTGATGTTGATGCTCATAGAATGTGAAGTTGGAGCACCATTTTCAAGTGTGTAGTTCATCTTCCTACATGGGTTAGCCAAGCAAGGAAATACTCAAGAATATCCAATATGACATGAGTGAAGAACTAGAAGTATATGGTGTCAAAAGGATATGTGGAATTTTGTTCCTTGAACTCAACATCCCAAAGAGCTAGATACTTGGTCAATGACAAGATTACTCATGATTTGAGTGAGTGATAATCTTGTTGAATGTAGACCATCCAAGTACCTGCAAGGAGTTAGATGCAATACAAGGGGGCAAATGTGTCCAAGACATATGATCATCATCATAAGAGAAATATCAAGGATTGGTCAAATAGGCTCATGCCTTGCATGCATCAATGGAGTTTTCACTCCAAGTTTGAAGCATCAATGATGTTCAACTCACTCCTCAAAGACAAAACACTTTCTCATCAAGTGGTTTTGTGAAGATATCTGCAAGCTGTTTGTCAAGATTTAACATGCTTAAGATCAATGTCACCCTTTGCAATATGATCACGAATGAAATGATGACGAACTTCAATGTGTTTCGATGCGAGAGTGTTGCACAGATTGTGTCCAATCTTGATTGCACTCTCGTTGTCACAAAGCAAAGGAACATGTCTTGCATGTATCCCATAATCCTTAAGCATTTGTTTCATCCATAGCAATCGAAAGCACAACACTAACCAGCAGCAATATATTCTCGCTTCTGCGATGATAACGATATCGAGTTTTGTTTCTTGGATGACCAAGATACAAGGGATCGACCGAGAAATTGAAATGTACCGAAGTTGACTTTCTATCTATCTTGTCTCCGCATAATCCGAGTCGGAATAGCCAACAAGATCGAAGAGGCCCTCTTAGGATACCAAATGCCAAAGTTAGGTGTGTGTATCAAATATCTCACAATTCTTTTAACAGCTTTAAGATGACATTCTTTAGGAGCAGCTTGATATCGAGCACACATGCATACACTCAAGATTATATCGGGACGAGAAGCACGGAGATATAGTAGAGAACCAATCATGGATCGATAAACCTTTTGATCAACAGTGTTCTCCATCTTTAGTCAAGTCATTATGTCCATTAGTAGGCATGGGGTTCTCATACCTTTGCTCTCTTGCATGTTGAACTTCTTGAAGAGATCCTTAGTGTACTTAGTTTGTGAGACAAAAGTACCCTCCTTAGATTGCTTGATTTGCAACCCAAGGAAGAACTTGAGTTCACTCATCATGGACATCTCATACTTCTCCGACATAAGCTTTCCAAACTTCTCACTAAAATCAGGGTTAGTTGATCCAAAGATAATATCATCGACATATATTTGGCACACAAATAGTTCACCGTCAACCCTTTTAGTGAATAGCGTTGAGTCAATTTTACCAATCTCAAATCCTTTTCAAGAAGAAAGCTAGTCAAGCATTTGTACCAAGCTCTAGGGGCTTGTTTAAGACCATAAAGAGCTTTGTGCAATTTGTAAACATGATTGGGCTTTTAGGATTCACAAATCCGGAGGTTGTTTCACAAATACTTCCTCCTCAATTTCACCATTTAGGAAAGCACTTTTAATGTCCATTTGATAGAGAGTAATGTTATGGTGGTTGGCATAAGCAAGAAGAATGCGAATGGACTCAAGTCTAGCAACGGGGGCATAGGTCTCACCATAGTCCATACCTTCGACTTGTGTGTAACCTTGTGCTACGAGACGAGCCTTGTTGCGGATGACTTGTCCATCCTCATCTTGCTTGTTCAAACACCCATTTGGTTCCAATGACGTTTTGGTCATCATTGGGCTTCTCTACCAAAGACCAAACGTTGTTCCTCTCGAAGTTGTGCAGCTCTTCATGCATAGCGCTCACCCAATCCGGGTCTTCAAGCGCTTCTTCTACCTTCATAGGTTCAAGACTTGAGATAAATGAGTAATGCTCACAAAAGTTAGCTAAACGAGTTTTAGAGCGAGTGATTCTCCGGTCGATGTCATTCATCATTTGTTCCACGGGATGGTCTTTCTTGACTCTTTCTCGAACTCGGGATAGCTTTTGTCGTGGTCGTGGCTGAGCTTCCTCATCATCCTCATCTTCTTCTTCATCTGTGTTGTTGGTGTTGTCTTGAGGTGGTGGAGAAGGAGGTTGTGGTGGATCTTCTTGTCGCACTTCCTCATCTTGGTGAGTTCCACTTGTGGAAGCCTCCATGTTGCCTTGAGGTTCACCTTGCCGTGAGGTAGGGGGATCCACATATGTAGATGAGGTACTCTCCTTCACTTCCATGGGACGAATTTTTCCAATGGATATATCTTGAATGGCTTCCGATGGGTCCTTGTCTCCTACATCAATAGGCATTTGCTCTACTTGCGAGCCATTAGATTCATCAAACTTCACATCTACCGTCTCTTCAACCTTTCGGGTGAAATTATTGTAGACACGGTAGGTGTGAGAGTTTGATCCATAACCGAGGAAAAAGCCTTCATGAGTTTTAGGAGCAAATTTAGACCGACGATGCTTATCAAGAATATAGCATTTTGAACCAAAGACACGAAAATATCCCACTTGGGGTTTGTTACCCGTAAGGAGCTCGTATGAAGTTTTGCCGAGAAGCTTGTGAAGATAAAGTCTGTTGATGGCATGACAAGCTGTCTCAACGGCTTCACCCCAAAAGTGTTTTGGTGTCTTGTATTCATCAAGCATTGTCCTCGCCATCTCAATGAGCGTTCGGTTTTCCTCTCAACAACCCCGTTTTGTTGAGGTGTGTACGTAGTGAGAACTCATGTAGAATCCCTTCCTCATCGAGAAAAGAGTCCACATGGGCGTTCTTGAACTCCGTTCCGTTGTCACTTGAACCTTCTTGATCTTCACTTCAAATTGATTACGAGCCTTTCTAGCAAAGGTTTTGAAGATTTTCGAACCTGCGATTTGTCATCAAGGAAAAATACCCACGTAAATCTGGAAAAGTCATCAACAATAACTAGACCAAAGGAGTTACCACCAAGGCTTTTGTAAGCATTGGGACCAAGAGATCCATATGAAGAAGCTCAAGCGGTCTCCTTGTGGTCATGATATTCTTCACAGGATGACTTCCTCCTACTTGTTTTCCTGCTTGACATGCACTGCAGAGTCTATCTTTGTCAAAGAAAACATCTTTAACACCAAGAATGTGATCACCTTTGATTAGCTTATCTAAATTTCGCATACCAACATGTCCAAGCCTTCTATGCCAAAGCCAACCTTTAGCAGATTTAGCGATAAAGCAAGTTCTAGGTTGAGCTTTCTTAGTGAAATCGACAATGTATAGGTCACCTCTACGAATGCCAGTAAAGACCATGTTATGATTGTCACTACGAAAAACTTGGCAATCTACTTTGGTGAATAGCACATTGAATCCAAAGTCAGCTAATCTAGACACGGAAAGTAAATTGTATCCAAGCGATTCAACAAGCATGACATTTTTAATGGAGCTATCATGAGATATGGCCACCTTACCAAGGCCAAGTACCTTACCCTTGGAGTTGTCTCCAAAAGTCACATACTTGCGTGGACCATCGTTCTTTGCAAGCTCTCGAAACATGTCTTCATCTCCGGTCATGTGATCGGTACATCCACTATCGAGAATCCACTCTTTTCCACCGGATATGTAGTCTCTCATATTTGCCATAAGACTGAGACTCTTCATGATCTTGTCTAGCTCGGTGTCCGAATCGTCATCATGCTCATGCTCATCATCATATTGACCCATAGATAATTCATCATCAATACCTAGGTCAATTTGATAATGACTTGCATCAGTTTTATCAACGTGATAATAATCATCGGAATGCAATACAAGAGCATTTCTTATTCGAACATTGATAAAACCGGGATCACCCTTCTTTTTCATAAGATCACGAAGCTCAAAGAAGCATTTATCAAAGTTAGGATCTTTGGGCGCAACATATCAAATTCAACAGTCTTGTATAGAATTTCATCAAGACCTCTCAAGGAGTAGTCCGGATAAAGTTCTTCCAAGAACTTCCACATAGCATGGGCGCACTCAAAGTTTGTGACAAGCTTAAGCAAGTTATCAGGCAAACCTCTAATGATAAGATTGACAGTTCTAATGTTACTGAAGCAAATCAAGCTCTTCATCCATAGTGAGGTGCAAGGGGTCAAATGGTGGTACATATGGGGTTTCAACATATTTGCATAAGTTGTACATCTTAAAGATAGCAAGCATTTCAATCCTCCACGAGTTATAGGACACTCCATCAAGAATAGGCACTCTATGACTAACACTCCCAAACGTAGACACGTCCATCTTCCTCCAATGGTGTGCAAACCAAAGCAATGGAGACCAATGCTCTGATACCAATTGTAGGATCGTTGAAGGCAAGAGTGTCTAGAGGGGGGTGATTAGACAACTCGACAAGATAAAAGTTTATGCCTTTTGATTAACATAAGTTCATAGCAAGTTCACAATGAAGGTCAAGTCAAGCATCATGCATACAAGTCGAGCAACATACTAAACATGCAATTCTAGAGTATAGGGCAGCGGAAAGTAAATTGCATGAATAGTAAGGGAGAGATTGTGAAGAGCAAACGCAATTGGAGACACGGAGATTTTTCTCGTGGTTCCGATAGGTGGTGCTATCGTCAATCCACGTTGATGGAGACTTCAACCCACGGAGGGTAACGGCTGCTGAGTCCACGGAGGGCTCCACCCACGAAGGGTCCACGAAGAAGCAACCTTGTCTATGCCATCATGGCCTCGTCCCACGGAGGACTAGCCTTACTCGGGGTAGATCTTCACGAAGTAGGCGATCTCCTTGCCCTTACAAACTCCTTGGTTCAACTCCACATCATGACGGAGGCTCCCAAGCGACACCTAACCAATCTAGGAGGCACCACCTCCAAAAGGTAATAGATGGGGTTGGTGATGATGAACTCCTTGCTCTTGTGCTTCAAATGATAATCTCCCCAACACTCAACTCTCCTCACTGATTTGGCTGTGGTGGAAGAGAGGATTGAGTGGAAAGCAACTTGGGAAGGCTAGAAATCAAGTTTCATATGGTGGGAGTGGAGCAACTTGATCTCAACACAAGGGTAGGTAGTTTTCTTCTCAAAAATGTAAGGTAGGAGTGGTAGTTCTTTCTGATGGCTCTCTCCACGAATGAAGAGGAGGTGGAGGGGTATTTATAGCCTCCACACAAAATCCAACCGTTACACACATTTGACCAATCTCGGTCAGACCGAAGTTGACAACTCGGTGAGACCGAAAGTTCAAATCTTGTGAACGTTGGGATTTTCGATGGGACCGAAAATACAATCTCGGTTAGTCCGATTCTTCCAAAGTCTAGGGTTTGCCAATTTCGGTGGGACCGACTTTCTCATCTCGGTGACACCGATTTGAGTCTGAAGGTTCTGAAGCTTGGCAACACCAATTTCGTATGACCGAGTTTGGAATCGGAAAATCCAAATTCTTAGGGTTTGGCTATATGGTGAGGTGGTTCATCTCGGTGTGGTGGGTTTGGAATCGGTGGGACCGAGATTACTTATGAGTTTATGTTGGAATGAAAGATTGCTGATAGTTTGAGAGATAAATCACCAAGCACTTAGAGCAACCAGATCATCATCATAACCTCACCCCCTTTTAATAGTATTGGCTTTCCTATGGACTCAATGTGATCTTGGATCACTAAACCAAAAATGGAGTCTTGAGCTTCTTGCCAATCCTTTCCTTAGCATCCTAGGGGTTCACCTCTCTAGTCCTTTTGCCATGCCAGAGTGATTGACTTTCCTGAGACATACTTGATAAAAGCATTAGTCCAACCACAAAGTATGTTGTCATTAATTACCAAAACCACCTAGGGAGCAAATGTGCTTTCAATTGATAAAGTTCTCACCGGAGGAGCATACCGCCTGCGTGATGCATCAGATAATCGACTCAAGCCGAACCCATGAAACGCGGCCAGACTCCGAATATTCTACGCCTAGCGCCGAACTCTGTGTTCGTCCCCTTCCCTCCACCCCTTTTTTAGTTATATCCTCTCTCTTTCTTTTTATGGCTCTAAGGCTTTAAGTGTGACTCGACTACACACTCTTGACGTGCTAAATCCTCAAGTATGCGCGCTCACTATACCTGGGGGCTTCTTATATACAAGCTTAATATAATTATCTCCCGGGCATCATGCCCACTGCATATGTGTCAATTTTCCATATGTACCTTTTCTTCACCATTATATGCATCGATATGACTTAAGTTTTGGCCAAGCTGGGTTGCTTGGCTCATGTGTTTATGCCCTACGTTCCCGTTAGTTCGGTTAGGGCATAAGGGGAGCACCTCTGCAATTGTTACTGTCGGGTACTCCGGACGTGTACCTCAGACTGGGTGAAGCTGGAAGCTAGCATACTTAAGGGAATATTCGGTCGGTGAACTAAAGATGTTTCTTACCTATTACAATACAAACCCCCAGATGTTGCATATATTGCATCTCTGTTCGCAGTCCGTACATGCACATTAATGCATCCGTACCCAGGGAAAGGAACCCTTAACGGAACTATTCTCGCTGGAAGATGTTTCTTACTATCCATGTAATATAACATAGCTAGTTGGGTACTTGTCCGTTCAAGCAATTATGACCCCTATGCCTGGTCTCCACGCGTACCCCAGGTTACATAACTGAGCGGGTATTCGGAAACACTCCGGACTGTCGGATCATGAGGCTGAAGCAAAAATATCCGCCATGACAAATGATTTACAATCCGGCTAGGGAGAAAATATGTCCATTGAAGTACACAGTCACTTTGACCCACATACTTCTTCTTCTATGCCATCCAACAGGCTGTCTAGCCTATAATCATGTTGGGAATACTTTGCGGCTAATCCTACCTGGTCATATACCAGACTAACGGGAATCTCTTTCCCATCTGACCCTACAGTTCCAACCAGGGCCATGTGATTCGGATCGAGCTTGGTGTACCGTGTTTTTAGCATGGCCCAAGCTTCCCTCGCACCTTGTCGACAGGCAGATATCTTCCGTAATCAGAAGCGCCGCCGTGCTCCCTTGAGAAGTTGTACAAGCTCCCCCATGCTTCCTGGCAGGGAGGCGGATGGCCACAAGGCCTTGGCAATACCCCGCACCACCTGCCAAACTTTTTCGTGCAATTGCAAAAGCTCCTGCGGAAGATCGCCTGAGGATCTGGGCATCTCCTCTTCAGGACGACCAATCAGTATACCTACATACATAACTCTGTTAGCCTGTTTCTACGCCGAACTATATAAAGGTCCGTTTGAGCACATACTAAAAATGCCGCATTGAAACCTCTTGTTCTCCTTCACGGAGTCCGCAAGCTGGGCCCGAACATCTTTTAATTCCACGCCTGATACGTCTCCAACGTATCTATATTTTTTGATTGTTCCATGCTATTATATTACCCGTTTTGGATGTTTTATGGGCTTTACTTTACACTTTTATATCATTTTTGGGACTAACCTACTAACCGGAGGCCCAGCCCGTATTGCTATTTTTTTGCCTATTTCAGTGTTTCGAAGAAAAGGAATATCAAACGGAGTCCAAACGCGATGAAACCTTCGGGAACGATCTTTTTGGAACAAATGCCAACCTGGAGCATTGGAGTGGAAGTCAGGCAACAACCGAGGCGGCCACGAGGGTGCCCGGCGCACCCCCTAGGGCTGGGCGCGCCCCCACCCTCGTGGGCCCCTCGGGCGTCCACCGACCTACTTATTCCTCCTATATATACCTATGTACCACGAGAACATCAGAACCGACCATGAAAACCTAATTCCACCGCCTCAACCTTCTGTATCCGCGAGATCCCATCTTGGAGCCTTCGTCAGTGCTCCGCCGGATGGGGAATCGATCACGGAGGGCCTCTACATCATCTCCAAGGCCTCTCCGATGAGTTGTGAGTAGTTTACCACAGACCTTCGGGTCCATAGTTATTAGCTAGATGGCTTCTTCTCTCTCTTTGAATCTCAATACAAATTTCTCCTTGATCTTCTTGGAGATCTATTCGATGTAACTCTTTTTGCGGTGTGTTTGTCGAGATCCGATGAATTGTGGGTTCATGATCAAGTTTATCTATGAGAAATATTTGAATCTCCTCTGAATTCTTTTATGTGTGATTAATTTATCTTTGAAGTCTCTTTGACATCAGTTTTGTTTGGCCTACTAGATTGATCTTTCTTGCAATGGGAGAAGTGCTTAGCTTTGGGCTCAAGGTTGCGGTGTCCTTTCCCAGAGATAGCAGGGGCAGCAAGGCACGTATTGTATTGTTGCCATCGAGGATAAAAAGATGTGGTTTATATCATATTGCATGAGTTTATCCCTCTACATCATGTCATCTTTCTTAATGCATTACTCTGTTCTTTATGAACTTAATACTCTAGATGCATGCTGTATAGCGGTCGATGTGTGGAGTAATAGTAGTAGATGCAGGCAGGAGTCGGTCTACTTGTCACGGACATGATGCCTATATACATGATCATGCCTAGATAATCTCATAATTATTCGCTTTTCTATCAATTGCTCGACAGTAATTTGTTCACCCACCGTAATAATTATGCTATCTTGAGAGAAGCCACTAGTGAAACCTATGGCCCCGGGGTCTATCTCTTATTATATAAGATTTCAATCTACTTTTATTTGCATCTTTACTTTTCCAATCTATATTATAAAAATACCAAAAATATTTATCTTATCATATTATCTCTATCAGATCTCACTTTCGCAAGTGGCCTTGAAGGGATTGACAACCCCTTTATTGTGTTGGTTGCGAGTTCTTGTTTGTTTGTGTAGGTGCGTGGGACTTCTGAGGAGCCTCCTACTGGATTGATACCTTGGTTCCCAAAAACTGAGGGAAATACTTACGCTACTATGCTGCATCACCCTTTCCTATTCAAGGAAAACCAACGCAAGCTCAAGATGTAGCAAGAAGGATTTCTGGCGCCGTTGCCGGGGAGGTCTTCGCTCAAGTCAAGACATACCAAGTACCCATCACAAACTCATCTCCCTCGCATTTACATTATTTGCCATTTGCCTCTTGTTTTTCTCTCTCCACTTCACCCTTGCCGTTTTATTCGCCCTCTCTTTCCCAATCTCCTCTCTCTTTTGCTTGCCTTTTTGTTTGCTTGTGTGTTGGATTACTTGTCACGATGGCGCAAGATAATACCAAATTGTGTGACTTTTCCAATACCAATAATAATAATTTCCTTAGTCCTTCGATTGCTCCTCTTAATGATGTTGAGTCTTGTGAAATCAATGCTGCTTTGCTGAATCTTGTTATGAAATATCAATTCTCCGGCTTCCTAGTGAAGATACTGCTACCCATCTAAACAACTTTGTTGATTTATGTGAGATGCAAAATAAGAAAGATACGGATAATGATATTGTTAAATTGAAGCTATTTCTGTTTTCACTTAGAGATCGTGCTAAAGTTTGGTTTTCGTCTTTGCCTAAGAACAGTATTGATTCATGGAATAAGTGCGAAGATGCTTTCATCTCTAAGTATTTTCATCCCGCTAAGATCATCTCTCTTAGAAACGATATTATGAATTTTAAACAACTTGATCATGAGCATGTTGCCCAATCTTGGGAAAGAATGAAATTGATGATTCGCAATTGCCCTACTCATGGTTTGAATTTATGGATGATCATACAAAATTTTTATGTCGGATTGAATTTTGCTTCTAGAAATCTTTTAGATTCGGCCGCGGGAGGCTTGTTTATGGAAATCACCTTAGGAGACGCTACTAAACTCCTTGATAACATTATGGCTAATTATTCTCAATGGCACACCGAAAGATCTACTAGTAAAAAAGTGCATGCTATAGAAGAAATTAATGTTTTGAGAGGAAAGATGGATGAACTTATGAAATTTTTTGCTACTAAGAGTGCTTCTATTGATCCCAATGATATGCCTTTGTCTACTTTGATTGAGAATAATAATGAATCTATGAATGTTCATTTTCTTGGTAGGAATAATTTTGGTAACAATGCTTATAGAGGAAACTTTAATCCTAGACCGTTCCCTAGTAATTCCTAAAATAATTATGGAAATTCCTACAATAATTCTTATGGTAATTTTAATAAGATGCCCTCTGATTTGGAGAATATTGTGAAAGAATTTGTGATCTCTCAAAAGAATTTTAATGCCATGCTTGAAGAAAAATTGCTCAAAGTTGATGATTTGGCTAGGAACATTGATAGACTTTTGCTTGATATTGATTCTTTAAAACTTAGATCTACTCCTACTAAGCATGATATCAATGAGTCTCTCAAGGCTATGAGAATTTCCATTAATGAGTGCAAAGAAAGAACCGCTAGATTGCGTGATATGAAAGATTGCTTTGTAAAAGCGTGTTCTTCTAGTTTCCATGAAAATAATGATGAAGATCTAAAAGTTATTGATGTGTCCCCTATTAAATCTTTGTTTTGCAATATGAATCTTGATAATGATGGGACTCGAGATGAGTCAACTTTAGTTAAAAGGCATCCTAATGATTCAGAGTTCTTTGATCTTGATGCTAAATTTGGTAAAAGTGGGATTGGAGAGGTCAAGACTTTAAATAGCATTGAACCCACTATCTTAGATTTCAAGGAATTTAATTATGATAATTGTTCTTTAGTAGATTGTATTTCCTTGTTGCAATCCATTGTGAACTCTCATCATGCTTATAGTCAAAATAAAGCTTTTACCAAATATATTGTTGATGCCTTGATGCAATCTTATGATGAAAAACTTAACTTGGAAGTTTCTATACCTAGAAAACTTTATGATGAGTGGGAACCTATTATAAAGATTAAAATTAAAGATCATGAGTGTTATGCTTTGTGTGATTTGGGTGCTAGTGTTTCCACAATTCCGAAAACTTTATGTGATATTCTAGGGTTCCATGATCTTGATGATTGTTCTTTAAATTTGCACCTTGTGGATTCCACCATTAAAAAAGCCAATGGGAAGGATCAATGATGTTCTCATTATTGCAAATAGGAATTTGGTGCCCGTAGATTTTATTGTTCTTGTCATATATTGCAATCTTTCATGTCCTATTATTCTTGGTAGACCTTTCCTTAGAACGATTAGTGCAATTTATTGATATGAAGGAAGGGAATATTATATTCCAATTTCCATTAAGGAAAGGCATGGAGCACTTTACAAGAAAGAAAGTTAAATTACCTTATGAATCTATCATGCAAGCTACTTATGAATTTAGTGCCAAAGATGGCACTACTTAGATATATCCTCGCTTTTATGCCTAGCTAGGGGCGTTAAACAATAGCGCTAGTTGGGAGGCAACCCGATTTTATTTTAGTTTTTTTATTTTTGCTTCTATTTAGTAATAAATTTTGCATATACCTTATGTTTAGATGTGTTTTGTTGTTTTAATTAGTTTTTGTGCCAAGTAGAACCTATAGGATAACCTATGGTGATAGTTAATTTGATTCTGCTGAAAAACAGAAACTTTGCACGCACGAAAATAATTTTAGTAATTCACAGAAACGTGATTTTGCGTCGATTCATTTTTCTGTAGATCAATAGACAAATTTACCAGGACTTCCTATTTTTTTAGGATTTTTAGTGTTCCAGAATTATAAGAGAGTTACAGATTGCTACACACTGTTCTGTTTTTGACAGATTCTGTTTATCGTGTGTTGTTTGCTTATTTTGATGCATCTATGGCTAGTATGTAGGGGTATGAACCATAGAGAAATTGGAATATAGTAGGTTTAACACCAATATAAATAAAGAATGAGTTCATTACAGTACCTTATGTGGTGGTTTTTCTTTCTTGCATTAACGGAGCTTATGAGATTTCCTGTTGAGTTTTGTGTTGTGAAGTTTTCAAGTTTTGGGTAAAGATTTGATGGACTATGGAATAAGGAGTGGCAAGATCCTAAGCTTGGGGATTCCCATGGCACCCCAAGATATTCAAGGATAACCAAAAGCCTAAGCTCGGGGATGCCCCGGATGGCATCCCCTCTTTCGTCCTCGTCTATTGGTAACTTTACTTGGAGCTATATTTTTATTCACCACAAACATCCTTGTTGTACACACCTTTTGGGAGAAGCCCACTTGATTAGAATTTATTAGAATATGCTATGTGCTTACTTATATATTTTGAGCTAGATAGTTTTTGCTCTAGTGCTTCACTAATATCTTTTAGAGCACGACGGTGGCTTAATTTTGTAGAAATTGTTGATCTCTCATGCTTCACTTATATTATTTTGAGAGTCTCTTAGAACACCATGGTATTTGCTATGGTTATAAAATTGGTCCTAGAATGATGGGCATCCAAGTTGGGTATAATAAAAACTATCATAGAAAGTGAATTGGATGCTATGATCAATTTGATACATGATAATTGTTTTGAGATATGAAGGTGGTAATATTAGAGTCATGCTAGTTGGGTGATTATGAATTTAAAGAATACTTGTGTTGAAGTTTGTGATCCCCGTAGCATGCACGTATGGTGAACCACTTTGTGATGAAGTTCGAGCACAATTTTATTTATTGATTGTCTTTCTTATGAGTGGCGGTCGGGGACGAGCGATGGTCTTTTCCTACCAATCTATCCCCCTAGGAGCATGCGCGTAGTACTTTGTTTTGATGACTTGTAGATTTTTGCAATAAGTATATGAGTTCTTTATGACTAATGTTGAGTCCATGGATTATACGCACTCTCACCCTTCCACCATTGCTAGCCTCTCTTGTGCCACGCAACTTCCGCCGGTACCATACACCCACCATATACCTTCCTCAAAACAGCCACCATACCTACCTATTATGGCGTTTCCATAGCCATTCCGAGATATATTGGCATGCAACTTTCCACCGTTCCGTTTATATGACACGCATCATCATTGTAATATTGCTATTTGCATGATCATGTAGTTAACATCGTATTTGTGGCAAGGCCACCTTCATAATTTTCATACATGTCACTCTTGATTCATTGCATATCCCGGTACACCGCCGGAGGCATTCATAGAGTCATATTTTGTTCTAAGTATTGAGTTGTAATCTTGAGTTGTAAATAAATAAAAGTGTGATGATCTTCATTATTAGAGCATTGTCCCAGTGAGGAAAGGATGATGGAGACTATGATTCCCCCACAAGTCGGGATGAGACTTCGGACTTTAAAAAAAAAGAGGAAGGCCAAATAAAAAACAAAGAAAGGCCAAATAAAAAAATGAGAGAAAAAGAGAGAAGGGATAATACTACTATCCTTTTTACCACACTTGTGCTTCAAAGTAGCACCATGGTCTTCATGATAGAGTCTCCTATGTTATCACTTTCATATACTAGTGGGAATTTTTCATTATAGAACTTGGCTTGTATATTCCAATGATGGGCTTCCTCAAAATGCCCTAGGTCTTCGTGAGGAAGCGAGTTGGATGCACACCCACTTAGTTTCTTTTGTTGAGCTTTCATACATTTATAGCTCTAGTGCATCCGTTGCATGCCAATCCCTACTCACTCACATCGATATCTATTAATGGGCATCTCCATAGCCCGTTGATACGCCTAGTTGATGTGAGACTATCTTCTCCTTTTTTTGTCTTCTCCACAACCACCATTCTATTCCACATATAGTGCTATGTCCATGGCTCTCGCTCATGTATTGCGTGAAAGTTGAAAAGTTTGAGATTACTAAAGTATGAAACAATTGCTTGGCTTGTCATCGGGGTTGTGCATGATTAAATACTTTGTGTGATAAAGATAGAGCAACAGCCAGACAATACGATTTTGTAGGGATAACTTTCTTTAGCCATGTTATTTTGTGAAGACATGATTACTTTGATTAGTATGCTTGAAGTATTACTATTTCTTATGTCAATATGAACTTTTATTTTGAATCATTTGGATCTAAACATTCATGCCACAATAAAGAAAAATACATTGAGAATTATGTTAGGTAGCATTCCACATCAAAAACTTATGTTTTTATCATTTACCTACTCAAGGACGAGCAGGAATTAAGCTTGGGGATGCTTGATACGTCTCTAACGTATCTATAATTTTTGATTGTTCCATGCTATTATATTACCCATTTTGAATGTTTATGGCCTTTACTTTACACTTTTATATCATTTTTGGGACTACCCTACTAACCGGAGGCCCAGCCCGTATTGCTATTTTTTTTGCCTATTTCAGTGTTTCAAAGAAAAGGAATATCAAACGGAGTCCAAATGTGATGAAACCTTCGGGAACGATCTTTTTCGAACAAATGCAAACCTGAGACTTGGAGTGTAAGTCATGCAACAACCGAGGCGGCCGCGAGGGTGCCCGGTGCGCCCCCTAGGGCTGGGCGCGCCCCCACCCTCGAGGGCCCCTCGGGCGTCCACCGACCTACTTCTTCCTCCTATATATACCTATGTACCCCGAGAACATCAGAACAGACCACGAAAACCTAGTTCCAGCGCCGCAACCTTCTGTATCCGTGAGATCCCATCTTGGAGCCTTCGCCGGCGCTCCGCCGGAGAGGGAATCGATCACGGAGGGCCTCTACATCATCTCCAAGTCCTCTCTGATGAGTTGTGAGTAGTTTAGCACAGACCTTCGGGTCCATAGTTATTATCTAGATGGCTTCTTCTCTCTCTTTGAATCTCAATACAAAGTTCTCCTTGATCTTCTTGGAGATCTATTCGATGTAACTCTTTTTGCGGTGTGTTTGTCGAGATACGATGAATTGTGGGTTTATGATCAAGTTTATCTATGAGAAATATTTGAATCTCCTTTGAATTCTTTTATGTGTGATTAAGTTATCTTTGCAAGTCTCTTTGAATTATCAGTTTGGTTTGGCCTACTAGATTGATCTTTCCTGCAATGGGAGAAGTGCTTAGCTTTGGGTTCAATCTTGCGGTGTCCTTTCCCAGTGACATCAGGGGCAGCAAGGCACGTATTGTATTGTTGCCATCGAGGATAAAAAGATGGGGTTTATATCATATTGCATGAGTTTATACCTCTACATCATGTCATCTTTCTTAATGTGTTACTCTGTTCTTTATGAACTTAATACTCTAGATGCATGCTGGATAGAGATCGATGTGTGGAGTAATAGTAGTAGATGCAGGCAGGAGTCGGTCTACTTGTCACGGATGTGATGCCTATATACATGATCATGCCTAGATAATCTCATAATTATTCGCTTTTCTATCAATTGCTCGACAATAATTTGTTCACCCATCGTAATACTTATGCTATCTTGAGAGAAGCCACTAGTGAAACGTATGGCCCCCGGGTCTATCTCTTATCATATAAGCTTTCAATCTACTTTTATTTGCATCTTTACTTTTCCAATCTATATTATAAAAATACCAAAAATATTTATCTTATCATATTATCTCTATCAGATCTCACTTTCGCAAGTGGCCTTGAAGGGATTGACAACCCCTTTATTGCATTGGTTGCGACTTCTTGTTTGTTTGTGTAGGTGCGTGGGACTTCTAAGGAGCCTCCTACTGGATTGATACCTTGGTTCTCAAAAACTGAGGGAAATATACTTACGCTACTGTGTTGCATCACCCTTTCCTCTTCAAGGAAAACCAACGCAAGCTCAAGACGTAGCAACGCCCAGCCGGGTATTGGCATCCTAGAGATCCTTTTTTTTCGCCTGACCCGTGTAAGTACACGCTCGCCAGCCTCTAGTTGTCGTTGAGCTCGTTGTTCATCCTCTTGTGGGAGCTCGTTGTTCATCCATTGTTAGATTTGCAAACATGCCTAACACCAAATGGCACACGTAATTACATTTTTTATCGATCGAGAAAAATATTACCAGATGAGGCCCTCTTGGATTCCTCCATTTCGGCAGCTGCGGCCCTTAGCTGGGCCTTACACTCCTCCAGCTCTTGAGACAAATGGGTATTCTTCTCTGTAAGAACCTATTCATACAATGAACCTTAAATCAGTTGTACCAACTGTTTCAAGTCTCAGGGGCTACTGATATACATAATTATCAGATTTTGCTTACCCGTATATCTTTTAAATACTGGTATGTGGCTCTAGCAAGCCCATCTTGAGCAGCTTGGATGTACGTGTCTCCCGAGTTGAAGGCATTGAAAGCCTCTTCGGAAAAATTAGGGTCGTGGAGTGCGGCCCACCGACGCCGATGATTCATAGCGCTCTCCACCTCGGAATTTGTAGCGGATATTTTATCTACATCCTTTGTAGGAGAACCGTCCGGTGTTGTCCCCACGTTAGCCTCCACCCTCGAGGCCGGTTCTGGAGTCTGGCTGGTAGAGGCGTGACGGGCAGGATCCCTGGATACAGTCCGGTGAATACTCTTTCTGCCAGGACAAAGTGGACATTGTTATATTTGAAGATAACAATCATGAAGCATGTTTTAAACTATACCTCTTCGATGGCGGCTCGGACCTGTTCGCTTTCCTTGTAATCCTACCCGGCTTGGGCGCCCCTTGTTGGTGAGTCGCCGTGGGTTCGGCATGGCGCATCGATGACTTTCCCTTTATAGCATAATATATGTGCGGTGGGTAAGGTGGAAAGAGGGAATCCTTTTCGAAGGGTAAGTCTCCTGTTTACTTACACGTGGTGCCGGGAGGAGACCAGGATAATTGGCGATGATGGCCACCAAGGTGTTGTCGCAGCTCACCTGGTAAAACACCCTGCCGTCAAACTCCACAAATATGTTCGGATAGTCCGGGGTCGAGGGCCCGGTCGTGATCCTCCGGCTGTGGAGGCGGGCTGTGTACCTCCCTCATAGCTTTCCGCAGTTCTTGTTATGGACTAGCGAGGAAAATATTTGTGATCAAGGACTGCGGGAATGAATAGAGTTGAGTAAAAGATAGCAACTCATCCAGCTAGGGGGGTTGTACATGGAAAATCCATCCCATGGCTTAATGCGGATGAACCGCAGCGGGTGGCATCGTCTTCTCCATTGAAGTGACACATGGGACGCCCCCGATACTGGAGTGGCTTCACCCCCTGCATCATGCATATTGACATGACGTCGATTATTGTCAATCCAGATTTGGCAAGCGTTTTTATCATGCCCATCAACTGAAGGACCTCTCTGCTATCTTCCTCCTTGGGGCTCCGAGGACGCCAGCTACGGCGTTTATTCAATGGGGTATTTGTGAACTCAGGAAGGCCCATCCGGATAGGGTCAGGAAGGGAGACGTCCTCTACATAAAACCACTCGGAAGGCCAATCTTCGGATGTCTTCTTCGGAGTGCCGGACAGGTATCCGGTCCCGTTGATGCGCCATATTTCGGCTCCTCCCACTTGGAATATCGATCCCTCCTGATTGCAAGGGACGAGGCAGAACAGCCTCTTCCATAGCTCGAAATGAGCTTCGCAACCCAGAAATAACTCACAAAAGGCAACATAACCTGCGATGTGCAGGATGGAGGCGGGGGTGAAATTGTGCAGCTGGAGGCCATAGTGCTCCAGGAGCCCATGAAGGAATGGATGGATTGGAAATCTGATGCCCCTCAGCAAGTAAGGGACAAGGCACACTCGCTCCCCCCTAGATGGGTTGGGAAAACTCTCCGCTTGCTCCCCGCCGTCAAAAGTGGCTAATCCGGCTCGAACGGGGACAAGGTATGAAGGTAGAAGAAACCCCTGGGTCTGCAACTTAACCAATTGGCTGTGGGATACGGTACACTTCTCCCAATCACCTGGCTTGGTACTATGGGGGCGGGAGGAGGAGCTGCGATGGCCGGCCATGATGGGATGGTTTTTACGGGCGCGCTTTGATGAATCCTCGCTTGGGGAAGATGGTGCGATTTGGATCTGAGGATCCCCATCTCTTTAATAGATGATTTATTTACATGGTCAGGGTGGCAAGTGTAAAAATGCCCTGGCTTCTCGCATTCGCTCGACACGTGGAGACTGACATTATTAAAGTACATAAGCCGATGAGTGCAACATTAAATGGGAAGCTGGACACTGCTCGTTACAACAGGTACTCTGGAGAATTCGGAGAAGAACCTGCCTTGCAATGCTGAAGACGATCTGCGCGCCGGACTCATCATCATTGAAGCCTGGTTCAGGGGCTACTGAGGGAGTCATGTATTAGGGGGTCCTTGGACAGTCGGACTATATGCTTATGCCGGACTATTGGACTATGAAGATACAAGATTGAAGACTTTGTCCCGTGTCCGGGTGGGACTCTCCTTTGTGTGGAAGGCAAGCCTGGCAATTCGGATATGTATATTTCCTTCCCTGTAACCGACTCTGTGTAACCCTAGCCCCCTTCGGTGTGTATATAAATCGGAGGGTTTAGTCCGTAGGACAAGGACAAACATAATCATAGGCTAGCTTCTAGGGTTTAGCCTCTACGATCTCGTGGTAGATCAACTCTTGTAATACTCATATCATCAAGATCAATAAAGCAGGAAGTAGGGTATTACCTCCATAGAGAGGGCCCGAACCGAGGTAAACATTGTGTCCCCCGCCTCCTGTTACCATTAACCTTAGACGCACAGTTCAGGACCCCCTACCCGGGATCAGTCGGTTTTGACACCGACAGCCCTCTCGGTAATACACATCACTATAAGCCTTGTAAGCAATGTGACTAATGAGTTAGTTGCGGGATGATGTATTACATAACGAGTAAAGAGACTTGTTGGTAACGAGATTGAACTAGGTATTGAGATACAGACTATCGAATATCAGGCAAGTAACATACCGATGGCAAAGGGAACAACGTATGTTGTTATGCGGTTTGACCAATAAAGATCTTCGTAGAATACGTGGGAACCAATATGAGCATCCAGGTTCCGCTATTGGTTATTGACCGGAGACGTGTCTCGGTCATGTCTACATAGTTCTCGAACCCGTAGGGTCCGCACCCTTAAAGATTGGTGAAGATCGGTATTATGAGTTTTTGTGTTTTGATGTACCGAAGGTAGTTCGGAGTCCCAGATATGATCACGGACATGACGAGGAGTCTCGAAATGATCGAGACGTAAATATCAATATATTGGATGACTATGTTCGGACACCGTGTAGGATCAAAAGTATGTCTAGAGGCGGGATGATTAGACTACTTGACCAAATAAAAGTCTATCCTTTTCCCAATTTTAGTTATTGGCAGATTTTAGCAACTTAGCACAATTCAAGCAATCTTAACACAATTCAAGCAAGCATGCAAAGAGTATATGAGCAGCGGAAAGTAAAGCATGCAACTTGCAAGAATGTAAAGGGAAGGGTTTGGAGAGTGCAAGCGCAATAGGAGACATGGATGTTTTTGTCATGGTTCCGATAGGTGGTGCTATCGTACATCCACGTTAATGGAGACTTCAACCCATGAAGGGTAAGGGCTGCGCCAGTCCATGGAGGGCTCCACCCACGAAGGGTCCACGAAGAAGCAACCTTGTCTATCCCACCATGGCCGTCGCCCACGAAGGACTTGCCTCACTAGGGTAGATCTTCACGAAGTAGGCGATCTCCTTGCCCTTACAAACTCCTTGGTTCAACTCCACAATCTTGTCGGAGGCTCCCAAGTGACACCTAGCCAATCTAGGAGATACCACTCTCCAAGAAGTAACAAATGGTGTGTTGATGATGAACTCCTTGCTCTTGTGCTTCAAATGATAGTCTCCCCAACACTCAACTCTCTCTCACAGGATTTGGATTTGGTGGAAAGAAGATTTGAGTAGAAAGCCACTTGGGGAAGGCTAGAGATCAAGATTCATATGGTAGGAATGGAATATCTTGGCCTCAACACAAGTGTAGGTGGTTCTCTCTCAGAAAATGTAGGTTGGAAGTGTAGGCATGTTCTGATGGCTCTCTCCACGAATGAAGAGTGGGTGGAGGGGTATATATAGCCTCCACACAAAATCTAACCGTTACACACAACTTGCCAATCTCGGTGGGACCGAATCGTCAAACTCGGTCGGACCGATTTAGCAAATAATGTGACCGTTAGGGTTTTCGGTGGGACCGACATGCAACTCGGTAGGACCGATATGGTTAGGGTTAGGGCATAACATAATCTCGGTGAGACCGATTACACAAAATCGGTGAGACCGATTTTGGTAATGGACACACAGAGGATTGGTCAGGAAAACTTGGTAGGACCGATTCGCTCATCTCGGTTGGACCGAAACGTTACGAAAAGGAAAGAGAGAGTTTGCATTGCAATCTCGTTGGGACCGATCGCTCATCTCGGTTGGACCGAAACGTTACGAAGGGAAACAGAGATATTACAATCCCATCTCGGTGAGACCGAGATCCCTATCGGTGAGACAGATTTGCCTAGGGTTTGTGGCAGCGGCTAAGACATCTGAACTCTGTGGCGCCGGATAGAAAGAATCGGTGGGGCCGAGTTTGACTTTTGGTTTAGGTCATATGTGGATATGAGAAATTAGTTGAGGGCTTTGGAGCATATCACTAAGCACTTTGAGCAAGAAAGCCATTAAGCAACACCTCATCCCTCCTTGATAGTATTGGCTTTTCCTATAGACTCAATGTGATCTTGTATCACTAAAATAGAAAATGTAGAGTCTTGTGCTTTGAGCTTGAGCCAATCCTTTGGTCCTTAGCATTTTGAGGGATAAAATTTTCTCATCCATGCCATGCCAATCATTGAGCTTTCCTGAAATATTTATCTTGAAATAGCATTAGCTCAATGAGATATATGTTGTTAGGAATTACCAAAACCACCTAGGGATAGTTGCACTTTCACATCGGAAGTGTTTCGGGAGGTTTCGGACATTTACCGGAGCACCGGGGGTTACCGGAACCCCCCGGGAGTATATTGGGCCTAATGGGCCTTGGTGGGAGAAGAGGAGGGGCGGCCAGGGCAGCCGCACGCCCCCTCCCCCTCTAGTACGAATTGGACAAGGAAGGGGGGCGGCACCCCCCTTCTTTCCTTCTCCTCTCTCCCTTCCTTCCCTTCTCCTACTCCAACAAGTAAAGGTGGAGTCCTACTCCCGATGGGAGTAGGACTCCCCCCCCTTGGCGCGCCCTCCTCCTGGCTGGCCTCCGCCCTTGCTCCTTTATATACGGGGGCAGGGGGGCACCTCTAGACACACAAGTTGATCTGCTGATATCTCCCAGCAGTGTGCGGTGCCCCCCTCCACCATATTCCACCTCGGTAATATTGTAGTGGTGCTTAGGCGAAGCCCTGCGTTGGTAGCATCATCAACACCGTCATCATGCCGTCGTGCTGACGGAACTCTCCCGCAAAGCTCTGCTGGATCGGAGTTCGTGGGACGTCATCGAGCTGAACGTGTGCTAAACTCGGAGGTGTCGTACGTTCGGTACTTGGATCGGTCGGATCGTGAATACGTACGACTACATCAACCGCATTGTGCTAACACTTCCGCTTTCGGTCTACGAGGGTACGTGGACAACACTCTCCCCTCTCGTTGCTATGCATCACCATGATCTTGCATGTGCGTAGGAATTTTTTTAAATTACTATGTTCCCCTACAGTGGCATCCGAGCCAGGTTTATGCGTAGATGTTATATGCACGAGTAAAACACAAGTGAGTTGTGGGCGATACAATCATACTGCTTACCAGCATGTCATACTTTGGTTCGGCGGTATTGTTGGATGAAGCGCCTGCACCGACATTACGCCAGACGCTTACGCGAGACTGGTTCTACCGACGTGCTTTGCACATAGGTAGCTGGCGGGTGTCAGTTTCTCCAACTTTAGTTGAACCGAGTGTGGCTACGCCCGGTCCTTGAGAAGGTTAAAACAACATTAACTTGACGAAATATCGTTGTGGTTTTGATGCGTAGGTAAGAACAGTTCTTGCTCAGCCCATAGCAGCCACGTAAAACTTGCAACAACAAAGTAGAGGACGTCTAACTTGTTTTTGAAGGGCATGTTGTGATGTGATATGGTCAAGACATGATGCTAAATTTTATTGTATGAGATGATCATGTTTTGTAACAGAGTTATCGGCAACTGGCAGGAGCCATATGGTTGTCACTTTATTGTATGCAATGCAATCGCCCTGTAATTGCTTTACTTTATCACTAAGCGGTAGTGATAGTCGTAGAAGCAATAATTGGCGAGACGACAATGATGCTACGATGGAGATCAAGGTGTCACGCCGGTGACGATGGTGTTCATGACGGTGCTTTGGAGATGGAGATCAAAGGCACAAGATGATGATGGCCATATCATATCACTTATATTGATAGCATGTGATGTTTATCTTTGATGCATCTTATTTTGCTTTGATTGACGGTAGCATTATAAGATGATCTCTCACTAAATTTCAAGGTATAAGTGTTCTCCCTGAGTATGCACCGTTGCAAAAGTTCTTCGTGCCGAGACACCACGTGATGATCGGGTGTGATAAGCTCTACGTTCAAATACAAAGGGTGTAAGATAGTTTTGCACACGCAGAATACTCAGGTTAAACTTGACGATCCTAGCATATGCATATATGGCCTCGGAACATTAAGACCGAAAGGTCGAGCGTGAATCATATAGTAGATATGATCAACATAGTGATGTTCACCATTGAAAACTACTCCATCTCACGTGATGATCGGACATGGTTTAGTTGATTTGGATCACGTGATCACTTAGATGATTAGAGGGATGTCTATCTAAGTGGGAGTTCTTAAGTAATATGATTAATTGAACTTTAATTTATCATGAACTTAGTACCTGATAGTATTTTTGCTTGTCTATGTTATTGTAGATAGATGGCCCGTGCTGTTGTTCCGTTGAATTTTAATGCATTCCTTGAGAAAGCTAAGTTGAAAGATGATGGTAGCAATTACATGGACTGGGTTTGTAACTTGAGGATTGTCCTCATTGCTGCACAGAAGATTACATCCTGGAAGCACCGCTGGGTGCCAGGCCTGCTGCAGATGCAACTGACGATGTTAAGAACGTCTGGCCAAGCAAAGTTGATGACTACTCGATAGTTTAGTGTGCCATGCTTTACAGCTTGGAACCGGGACTTCAACGATGTTTTGAACGTCACGGAGCATATGAGATGTTCCAGGAGTTGAAGTTAATATTTCAAGCAAATGCCCAGATTGAGAGATATGAAGTCTCCAATAAGTTCTATAGCTGCAAGATGGAGGAGAATAGTTCTGTCAGTGAACATATACTCAAAATGTCTGGGTATAATAATCACTTGATTCAACTGGGAGTTAATCTTCCTGATGATAGTGTCATTGACAGAATTCTTCAATCACTACCACCAAGATACAAGAGCTTCGTGATGAACTATAATATGCAAGGGATGAACAAGACTATTCCCGAGCTCTTCGCAATGCTAAAGGCTGCAGAGGTAGAAATCAAGAAGGAGCGTCAAGTGTTGATGGTCAACAAGACCACCAGTTTCAAGAAAAAGGGTAAAGGGAAGAAGAAGGGAAACTTCAAGAAGAACGGCAAGCAAGTTGCCGCTCAGGAGAAGAAATCCAAGTCTGGACCTAAGCCTGAGACTGAGTGCTTCTACTGCAAAGGGACTGGTCACCGAAAGCGGAACTGCCCCAAGTATTTGGCGGATAAGAAGGATGGCAAGGTGAACAAAGGTATATGTGATATACATGTTATTGATGTGTACCTTACTAAAGCTCGCAGTAGCACCTGGGTATTTGATACTCGTTCTGTTGCTAATATTTGCAACTCGAAACAGGGACTACGGATTAAGCGAAGATTGGCTAAGGATGAGGTGACAATGCGCGTGGGAAATGGTTCCAAAGTCGATGTGATCGCGGTCGGCATGATACCTCTACATCTACCTTCGGGATTAGTTTTAGACCTGAATAATTGTTATTTGGTGCCAGCGTTGAGCATGAACATTATATCTGGATCTTGTTTGATGCAAGACGGTTATTCATTTAAATCAGAGAATAATGGTTGTTCTATTTATATGAGTAATATCTTTTATGGTCATGCACCCTTGAAGAGTGGTCTATTTATCTTGAATCTCGATAGTAGTGATACACATATTCACAATATTGAAGCCAAAAGATGCAGAGTTGATAATGATAGTACAACTTATTTGTGGCACTGCCGTTTAGGTCATATTGCTAGCGCATGAAGAAACTCCATACTGATGGACTTCTGGAATCACTTGATTATGAATCACTTGGTACTTGCAAACCATGCCTTATGGGCAAGATGACTAAAACGTCGTTCTCCGGAACAATGGAGCAAGCAACAGATTTGTTGGAGATCATACATACTAATGTATGTGGTCTGATGAGTGTTGAGGCTCGCGGCGGGCATCGTTATTTTCTCACCTTCACAGATGATTTGAGCAGATATGGGTATATCTACTTAATGAAACATAAATATGAAACATTTGAAAAGTTCAAAGAATTTCAGAGTGAAGTAGAAAATCATTGTAACAAGAAAATAAATTTTCTATGATCTGATCGTGGAGGAGAATATTTGAGTTACGAGTTTGGTCTTCAATTGAAACAATGCGGAATAGTTTCACAACTCACACCATCCGGAACACCACAGCGTAATGGTGTGCCCGAACGTCGTAATCGTACTTCACTAGATATGGTGCGATCTATGATGTCTCTTACTAATTTACCGCTATTGTTTTGGGGTTATGCTTTAGAGACGACTGCATTCACGTTAAACAGGTCACCATCGAAATCCATTGAGACGATGCCTTATGAACTGTGGTTTGGCAAGAAACCAAAGTTGTCGTATCTTAAAGTTTGGGGCTGCGATGCTTATGTGAAATAACTTCAACCTGATAAGCTCGAACCCAAATCAGAAAAAATGTGTATTCATAGGATACCCAAAGGAGATTGCTGGGTACACCTCCTATCGCAGATCCGAAGGCAAGACATTTGTTGCTAAATTTGGATCCTTTCTAGAGAAGGAGTTTCTTTCGAAAGAAGTGAGTGGGAGGAAAGTAGAACTTGCTGAGGTAACTGTACCTACTCCCTTATAGGAAAGTAGTTCATCACAGAAACCAGTTCCTGTGATACCTACACCAATTAGTGAGGAAGCTAATGATATTGATCATGAAACTTCGGATCAAATTACTACCGAACCTCGTAGGTCAATCAGAGTAAGATCCGCACCAGAGTGGTACGGTAATCCTATTCTGGAGGTTATGTTACTTGACCATGGCGAACCTATGAACTATGAGGAAGAGATGATAAGCCCAGATTCCACAAAATGGCTTGAGGCCATGAAATCTGAGATGGGATCCATGTATGAGAACAAAGTGTGGACTTTGGTTGACTTGCCCGATGATCGGCAAGCCATCGAGAATAAATTGATCTTCAAGAAGAAGACTGACGCTGATGGTAATGTTACTGTCTACAAAGCTCGACTTGTTGCGAAAGGTTTTCGACAAGTTCAAGGGGTTGACTACGATGAGACTTTCTCACCCGTATCGATGCTTAAGTCTGTCCGAATCATGTTAGCAATTGCTGCATTTTATAATTATGAAATTTGGCAAATGGATGTCAAAACTGCATTCCTGAATGGATTTCTGGAAGAAGAGTTGTATATGATGCAACCAGAAGGTTTTGTCGATCCGAAAGGTGCTAACAAAGTGTGCAAGCTCCAGTGATCCATTTATGGACTGGTGCAAGCCTCTCGGAGTTGGAATAAACGTTTTGATAGTGTAATCAAAGCATATGGTTTTATACAGACTTTTGGAGAAGCCTGTATTTACAAGAAAGTGAGTGGGAGCTCTGTAGCATTTCTGATATTATATGTGGACAACATATTGTTGATTGGAAATGATATAGAATTTCTGGATAGCATAAAAGGATACTTGAATAAAAGTTTTTCAATGAAAGACCTCGGTGAAGCTGCTTATATATTGGGCATCAAGATCTATAGAGATAGATCAAGACGCTTAATTAGACTTTCACAAAGCACATACCTTGATAAAGTTTTGAAAAAGTTCAAAATGGATCAAGCAAAGAAAGGGTTCTTGCCTGTATTACAAGGTGTGAAGTTGAGTCAGACTCAATGCCCGACCACTGCAGAAGATAGATAGAAAATGAAAGATGTTCCCTATGCTTCAGGCATAGGCTCTATCATGTATGCAATGTTGTGTACCAGACCTGATGTGTGCCTTGCTATTAGTTTGGGAGGTACCAAAGTAATCCAGGAGTGGATCACTAGACAGCGGTCAAGAACATCCAGAAATACCTGAAAAGGACTAAGGATATGTTTCTCGTTTATGGAGGTGACAAAGAGCTAGTCGTAAATAGTTACGTCGATGCAAGATTTGACACTGATCCGGACAATTCTAAATCGCAAACCGGATACGTGATTATATTGAACGGTGGAGCTGTCAGTTGGTGCAGTTCTAAACAAAGCGTCGTGGCGGGATCTACGTGTGAAGCGGAGTACATAGCTGCTTCAGAAGCAGCAAATGAAGGAGTCTGGATGAAGGAGTTCATATCCGATCTAGGTGTCATACCTAGTGCATCCGGTCCAATGAAAATCTTTTGTGACAATACTGGTGCAATTGCCTTGGCAAAGGAATCCAGATTTCACAAAAGAACCAAGCACATCAAGAGACGCTTCAATTCCATCTGGGACCAAGTCCAGGTGGGAGACATAGAGATTTGCAAGATACATACGGATCTGAATGTTGCAGACCCGGTGAGTAAGCCTCTTCCATGAGCAAAACATGATCAGCACCAAGACTCCATGGGTGTTAGAATCATTATTGTGTAATCTAGATTACTGACTCTAGTGCAAGTGGGAGACTGAAGGATATATGACCTAGAGGCAATAATAAAGTTATTATTTATTTCCTCATATCATGATAAATGTTTATTATTCATGCTAGAATTGTATTAATAGGAAACATAATATATGTGTGAATACATAGACAGACATATTGTCACTAGTATGCCTCTACTTGACTAGCTCGTTGATCAAAGATGGTAGAGTTTTCTAGCCATAGAAATGAGTTGTCATTTGATTAACGGGATCACATCATTAGGAGAATGATGTGATTTACTTGACCCATTCTGTTAGCTTAGCACTTGATCATTTAGTATGTTGTTATTACTTTCTTCATGACTTATACATGTTCCTATGACTATGAGATTATGCAACTCCCGTTTACCGGAGGAACACTTTGTGTGCTAGCAAACGTCACAACGTAACTGGGTGGTTATAAAGGAGCTCTACAGGTGTCTCCGAAGGTACTTGTTGAGTTGGCGTATTTCGAGATTAGGATTTGTCAAGATTGTCAGAGAGGTATCTCTGGGCCCTCTCGGTAATACACATCACTATAAGCCTTGCAAGCAATGTGACTAATGAGTTAGTTGCGAGATGATGTATTACATAACGAGTAAAGAGACTTGCCGGTAACGAGATTGAACTAGGTATTGAGATACCGACGATCGAATCTCAGTCAAGTAACATACCAATGACAAAGGGAACAACGTATGTTGGTATGCGGTTTGACCGATAAAGATCTTCGTAGAATATGTGGGAACCAATATGAGCATCCAGGTTCCGCTATTGGTTATTGACCGGAGACGTGTCTCGGTCATGTCTACATAATTCTCGAACCCGTAGGGTCCGCACGCTTAAAGTTTGGTGATGATCAGTATTATGAGTTTTTGTGTTTTGATGTACCGAAGGTAGTTCGGAGTCCCGGATATGATCACGGACATGACGAGGAGTCTTAAAATGACCGAGACGTAAAGATCGATATATTGGATGACTATGTTCAGACACCAGAAGTGCTTTGGGAGGTTTCGGACATTTACCGGAGTACCGGGGGTTACTGGAACCCCCCGGGGAGTATATTGGGCCTAATGGGCCTTGGTGGGAGAAGAGGAGCGGCGGCCAGGGCAGCCGCGTGCCCCCTCCCCCTCTAGTCCGGATTGGACAAGAAAGGGGGACGACGGCCCCCTTCTTTCCTTCTCCTCCTCTCTCCCTTCCTTCCCTTCTCCTACTCCAACAAGGAAACGTGGAGTCCTACTCCCGGTGGGAGTAGGAATCCCCCCTTGGCGCGCCCTCCACCTGGCCGGCCGCCTCCCCCCTTGCTCCTTTATATACAGGGGCGGGGGGCACCTCTAGACACACAAGTTGATCTATTGATATCTCGCAGCCGTGTGCAGTGCCCCCCCTCCACCATATTCCACCTCGGTAATATCGTAGCGGTGCTTAGGCGAAGCCCTGCGTCGGTAGCATCATCAACACCGTCATCACGCCATCATGCTGACAAAACTCTCCCGCAAAGCTCTGCTGGATCAGAGTTCGTGGGACGTCATCGAGCTGAACGTTTGCTGAACTCGGAGGTGTCGTACGTTCGGTACTTGGATCAGTCGTATCGTGAAGACGTACGACTACATCAACCGCGTTGTGCTGACGCTTCCGCTTTCGGTCTATGAGGGTACGTGGAAAACACTCTCCCCACTCATTGCTATGCATCACCATGATCTTGCGTGTGCGTAGGAATTTTTTTGAAATTACTACGCTCCCCTACAGCCGGTGCTGCCAGGGGCTGGAACTAGGTGGGGGGAGGGAAAGGGGGCGATGGGGAAGAGGAAAACAGCCCCACCGCCACCGTCCCGAGGCCCAGCGCGGCTTTGCCAGCCGGCCCTTAGGCGGCAGTGACGCGGGGGGTGGATTGGAGGTGGTGGGCCCGGCGGCCGGCGGCTAGAGTTCCCCCGAGTCGCCCGGCTCAGGCGACGCGAGGGACGGGAGGTCTTGTATTCTTAAGGTTGTCCCAATTCTTTCAACATGCAGTGTGCACCTTAACGTCCCACTATGTAATGCATTTAAGTCTTGTCTCTCACTAAACCATGCAAAATCTGCCACATAAGTGAGTCATGCATTTAACTTGTAAATTATAATTATTTTTGCATTAGTCTTTGCATGTAACGCTGCCACATCATATATTCATGTTATTCATCCTTCACATTATTATTCAAAATGACAAATTTTAACGGTAATTCAAAAGCTTTTATTCTATTTTTAGACTTTTTGTTTTAATGATTTTCAAGCTTATACTTTCTTTGCATTAGATTTTTGTCAACTAATTACACATTTTTTAACAAAGTTACCACAGTAACACGCGGGGAGAGAGTCATCCTCACTGCTCTATTTCACAGCTACACATCAAATCCAAGTCATCTTCTGCTGCAAAATATTTCTTATTATTTTTCTCATTACCGTGTGCCCTTCTCTTTCAAAACTTTATTACACTACCATCTCGCTGCAACGCGTGGGGTATTGTCTAGTTTAGACAGTTTGATTGATAGTGGTAACATTTTTCTAGTGGTTGAAGTATTGGTTAGGCGACCCATTTCGTCCGCCCATGTCCGTTTGGATCGCCGCAAACAAAAACGCTGGCCCAACGCACTGACCCAAAGCCAAAATACGTCCGTCAATTCGGGCCGGAAATGCGTCGGCGCGGATGATACATCTCCAACATATCTATAATTTTTAATTGTTCCATGCTGTTATATTGTCATTCTTGGATGTTTTATAATCATTTTAACAATCATTTTATATCATTTTTTGGACTAACCTATTAAAAAGTGCCCACTGCCAGTTGCTGTTGTTTTTGCTTGTTTTTACATCGCAGGGAATCAATATCAAACGGAGTCCAAATGCAGCGAAACTTTTTCTGGATTTTTTCTGGACCAGAAGACACATGTTGGGCCAAGAAAGTACCAGAGGGGAGCTCCAAGGGGAGGACAACCCACCAGGGCGCGCCTGGGGGCCTAGGCGCGCCCAGCTGGGTTGTGCCCACCACGGTGGCCCCCCGCACCGCCTCTTTGCTCTATAAATACCTCAATATTACAGAAACCGTGGGGGAGACGACGAAAATCACTTCCAGCCGCCGCTAGTTCCAGAACCACCAAATCCAATCTAGACACCATCACGGAGGGGTTCATCATCCTCATTGGTGCCTCTTCGATGATGCATGAGTAGTTCACTATAGACCTACGGGTCCGTAGTTAATAGCTAGATGGCTTCTTCTCTCTCTTTGATTCTCAATACCATAGTCTCTTCGAGATATATTTGATGTAACTCTTTTTGCGATGTGTTTGTTGGGATCCGATGAACTTTGAGTTTATGACCAGATCTATGTCTTTATCCATCAAAGTTATTTGAGTCTTTTGATCTACTATATGCATGATTACTAATAGCCTCATATTTCTTCTTCGAATCTTTGGTTTAGTTAGGCCAACTAGATCAATTTTTCTTGCCATGGGAAGTGGTGCTTTGTGATGGGTTCGATCTTATGGTGCTTGATCGCAGTGACAGAAGGGGAACCGACACGTATGTACCGTTGCCATTAAGGATAACAAGATGTGGTCTATTTCTACATAAATAGATCTTGTCTACATCATGTCATCATGCTTATTGCATTACTCCGTTTCTCCATGAATTTAATACACTAGATGCATGCTGGATAGCGGTCGATGTGTGGAGTAATAGTAGTAGATGTAGGCAGGAGTTGGTCTACTAATCTTGGACATGATGCCTATATAATGATCATTGCCTGGATATTGTCGTGATTATTCGCAGTTCTATCAACTACCCAACAGTAATTTGTTTACCCATCGTATGCTATTTTTCTCAAGAGAAGCCACTAGTGAAATCTACGGCCCCCAGGTCTCTTCTTTATTATATTTGCCTTCGAGATCTATTTTTATTCTCTTTTATTTTCAGATCTATTAATCCAAAAATAAAAAAATACCTTGCTGCAATTTTTATTTATTTATTTTATCTCACGTTTCTGCGAGATCTATTTATCCAATCTACTACAATTTTACCTATCTTTTTACCTGTGAGGGATTGACAACCACTCTCTTATGTCGGCTTGCAAGTATTTGTTCTTTGTGTCCAGGAGCTGTTTACGTTGTGTTGCATGGTTCTCCTACTGTTTCGATAACCTTGGTCTCATCACTGAGGGAAAAACCTACCGTTGTTGTGCTGCATCATCCCTTCCTCTTTGGGGAAATACCGACGTAGTTCAAGCCAACATCATTGGACACCAAGCGAACGCGCGGCGCGTTTCCTTGGTGTCCGCCGCGGCCTGCTACGTCTTGAGCTTGCGTTGGTTTTCCTTGAAGAGGAAAGGGTGATGCAGCAATAGTAGCGTAAGTATTTCCCTCGGTTTTTTGAGAACCAATGTATCAATCCAGTAGGAGGCTCCTCAAAAGTCCCACGCACCTACACAAATAAACAAAGAACTCGCAACCAACGCAATAAAGGGGTTGTCAATCCCTTCACGGCCACTTGCAAAAGTGAGATCTGATAGAGATAGTATGATAAGATAAATATATTTTTGGTATTTTATGATATAGATTGGAAAAGTAAAGATGCAAATAAAAGTAGATTGAAAGCTTATATGATAAAAGATAGACCCGGGGGCCATTGGTTTCACTAGTGGCTTCTCTCAAGATAGCATAAGTATTACGGTGGGTGAACAAATTACTGTCGAGCAATTGATAGAAAAGGGAATAATTATGAGATTATCTAGGCATGATCATGTATATAGGCATCACGTCCGTGACAAGTAGACCGACTCCTACCTGCATCTACTACTATTACTCCACACATCAACCGCTATCCAGCATGCATGTAGAGTATTAAGTTCATAAGAACAGAGTAACGCATTAAGAAAGATGACATGATGTAGAGGGATAAACTCATGCAATATGATATAAACCCCGTATTTTTATCCTCGATGGCAACAATACAATACGTGCCTTGAAACCGCTATTGTCACTGGGTAAGGACACCGCAAGATTGAATCCAAAGCTAAGCACTTCTCCCATGGCAAGAAAGATCAATCTAGTAGGCCAAACCAAACTGATAATTCGAAGAGACTTGCAAAGATAACTCAATCATACATAAAAGAATTCAGAGGAGATTCAAATATTTCTCATAGATAAACTTGATCATAAACCCACAATTCATCGGATCTCGACAAACACACCGCAAAAAGAGTTACATCGAATAGATCTCCACAAGAGAGGGGGAGAACATGGTATTGAGATCCAAAAAGAGAGAAGAAGCCATCTAGCTAATAACTATGGACCCGAAGGTCTGTGGTAAACTACTCACAACTCATTGGAGGGGCTATGGTGTTGATGTAGAAGCCCTCCCTGGTTGATTCCCCCTCCGGAGGAGCGCCGGCGAAGGCTCCAAGATGGGATCTCGCGGATTCAGAAGGTTACGGCGGTGGAAATTGTTTTTCGTCGGCTCCCTTGATGTTTTCGGGGTACGTGGGTATATATAGGAGGAAGAAGTAGGTCGGTGGCCGCCCGAGGGACCCACGAGATAGGGGGCGCACCCTATAGGAGTGGGCGCGCCCTCCACCCTCGTGGCCGTCTCGGTTGCTTCTTGGCTTGCACTCCAAGTCCTCTGGATCACGTTCGTTCCAAAAATCACGCTCCCGAAGGTTTCATTCCGTTTGGACTCCGTTTGATATTCCTTTTCTTCGAAATACTGAAATACGCAAAAAAACAGCAATACGGGTTGGGCCTCCGGTTAGTAGGTTAGTCCCAAAAATGATATAAATGTGTAAAATAAAGCCCATAAACATCCAAAACGGGTAATATAATAGCATGGAACAATCAAAAATTATAGATATGTTGGAGACGTATCAAGCATCCTCAAGCTTAATTCCTGCTCGTCCTCGAGTAGGTAAATGATAAAAAACAGAATTTTTGATGTGGAATGCTACCTAGCATAATTCTCAATGTAATTTTCTTTATTGTGGCATAAAAGTTCAGATCCAAATGATTCAAAATAAAAGTTCATATTGACATAAGAAATAGTAATACTTCAAGCATACTAATAAAAGCAATCATGTCTTCTCAAAATAACATGGCTAAAGAAAGTTCATCCCTACAAAATCATATAGTTAGGCTATGCTTCATTTTCATCATACAAAAATGTTCCCAAATTCTACACCCCCGATAACAAGCCAAGCAATTGTTTCGTACTTAAATAATCTCGAACTTTTTCAACTTTCACGCAATACATGAGCGTGAGCCATGGATATAGCACCATGGATGGAATATAATATGATGATGGGGATTGTGTGGAGAAGACAAAAAAAGGAGAAAGTCTCACATTGATGAGGATAATCAACGGGCTATGGAGATGCCCATCAATTGATGTCAACATGAGGAGTAGGGATTGCCATGCAACGGATGCACTAGAGCAATAAATGAATGAAAGCTCAACAAAAGAAAACTAGTGGGTGTGCATCCAACCTGCTTGCTCACGAAGACCTAGGGCATTTTGAGGAAGCCCATCGTAGGAATATACAAGCCAAGTTCTATAATGAAAAATTCCCACCAGTATATGAAAGTGACAACATATCACACTCGCTATATGAAGAACATGGTGCTTCTTTGAAGCACAAGTGTGGAAAAGAGATAGTAACATTGCCCCCTTTTTAATTTTTTTATTTTTTTGGGCCTTTTTTTCCTTTTGGCCTTTCTTCTTTTTTTTCTTTTTTTTTCTTTGGCCTTTCTCTTTTTTTTCTTTGGCCTTTCTTCTTTTTTTCTTTTTGGCGACAATGCTCTAATAATGATGATCATCACACTTTTATTGATTTACAACACATGAATTACAACTCAAAACTAGAACAAGATATGACTCTGTATGAATGCCTCCGGCGGTGTACCGGGATGGTGCAATGAATCAAGAGTGACATGTATGAAACATTATGCACGGTGGCTTTGCCACAAATACGATGTCAACTACATGATCATGCAATGGCAATATGACAAAAGTAATGCGTGTCATGATGATAAACGGAACGGTGGAAAGTTACATGGCAATATATCTCGGAATGGCTATGGAAATGCCATAGTAGGTATGTATGGTGGCTGTTTTGAGGAAGACATAAGGAGGTTTATGTGTGATAGAGCGTATCATATCACAAGGTTTGGATGCACCGGCGAAGTTTGCACCAACTCTCAAGGTGAGAAAGGGCAATGCACGGTACCGAAGAGGCTAGCAATGATGGAAAGGTAAAAGTGCGTATAATCCATGGACTCAACATTAGTCAAAAGAACTCATATACTTATTGCAAAAATTTAGAAGTCATCAAAAACCAAGCACTACGCGCATGCTCCTAGAGGGATAGATTGGTAGGAAAAGACCATCGCTCGTCCCCGACCGCCACTCATAAGGATGCACAATCCAAGGACACTTCATGTTTCAAATTTGTTACACAACTTTAACCATACGTGCATGCTACGGGACTTGCTAACATCAACACAAGAATTCTTTTAATTCATAATCACCCAACTAGCATGACTTTAATATCACTACCTCCATATCTTAAAACAATTATCAAGTATCAAATTGATCATAGCATCCAATTCACTTCCTATGATAGTTTTTATTATACCCAACTTGGATGCCTACCATTCTAGGACCAATTTATAACCATAGCAAATACCATGCTGTTCTAAGAGACTCTCAAAATAATATAACTGAAGCATGAGAGACTAGCAATTTCTACAAAATTAAGCCACCGTCGTGCTCTAAAAGGTATAAGTGAAGCACTAGAGGAAAAACTATCTAGCTCAAAAGATATAAGTGAAGCACATAGAGTATTCTAATAAATTCCAATCAAGTGGGCTTATCCCAAAAGGTGTGTATATCAAGGATGATTGTGGTAAACTAAAAAGCAAATACTAATATCATACACGACGCTCCAAGCAAAACACATATCATGTGGCGAATAAAAATATAGCTCCACGTAAAGTTACCAATGAACGAAGACGAAAGAGGGGATGCCTTCCGGGGGCATCCCCAAGCTTAGGCTTTTGGCTACTCTTGAATATCTTGGGGTGCCATGGGCATCCCCAAGTTTAGGATTTTTCCAGTCCTTATTCCATAGTCCGTCAAATCTTTACCCAAAACTTGAAAACTTCACAACACAAAACTCAACAGGAAATCTCATAAGCTCCGTTAGTGAAAGAAAGCAAAACCACCACATAAGGTACTTTAATGAACTCATTATTTATTTATATTGGTGTTAAACCTACTGTATTTAAAGTTCTCTATGGTTCATACCACTTAATACTATACATAGATGCATTAAAATAAGCAAACAACACACGAAAAACAGAATCTGTCAAAAACAGAACAGTCTGTAGCAATCTGTAACTAATGCAAACTTCTGGAACTCTAAAAATCCTACCAAAATAGGAAGTCCTGGAAATTTTGTCTATTGATCTACAGAAAAAAGAATCAACGCAAAATCACGTTTCTGTGATTTAACAAAACTAATTCGTGCGCGCAAAGTTTCTGTTTTTCAGCATAATCAAATTAACTATCACCATAGGTTATCCTATAGGTTCTACTTGGCACAAACACTAATTAAAACATAAAAACACATCTAAAATGAAGGTAGATGCAAAATTTATTACTAAAAATAAACATAAATAAAAAACACAAATAAAATTGTGTTGCCTCCCAACTAGCGCTATCATTTAACGCCCCTAGCTAGGCATAAAAGCGAAGATAGATCTAAGTAGTGCCATCTTTGGCACTCAATTAATAAGTAGCTCGCATGACAGATTCATAAGGTAATTTAATTTTCTTTCTTGGAAAGTGTTCCATGCCTTCCTTAATGGAAATTGGAATCTAATGTTCCCTTCCTTCATATCAATAATCGCACCAATCGTTCTAAGGAAAGGTCTACCAAGAATAATAGGGCAAGAAAGATTGCAATCTATATCAAGAACGATAAAATCCACGGGCACCAAATTTTTATTTGCAACAATGAGAACATAATTGATCCTTCCCATTGGCTTTTTAATGGTGGAATCCGCAAGGTGCAAATTTAAAGAGCAATCATCAAGATCATGGAAACCTAGAATATCACATAAAGATTTCGGAATCGTGGAAACACTATCACCCAAATCACACAAAGCAAAACACTCATTATCTTTAATTTTAATCTTTATAGTAGGTTCCCACTCATCATTAAGTTTTCTAGGTATAGAAACTTCCAAATTAAGTTTTTCATCATAAGATTGCATCAAGGCATCAATGATATGTTTGGTAAATGCTTTATTTTGACAATAAGCATGAGGAGAATTAACAATGGATTGCAACAAGGAAATACAACCTTCTAAAGAACAATTATCATAATCAAATTCCTTGAAATCCAAGATAGTGGGTTCAATGCTATTTAAAGTCATGACCTCTCCAATCCCACTTTCACCAAATTTAGCATCAAGATCTAAAAACTCCGAATTATTGGGACGCCTTTTAACTAAAGTTGACTCATCTCCAGTCCCATTATTATTAAGATTCATATTGCAAAACAAAGATCTAATAGGGGACACATCAATAACTTTAAGATCTTCATCATTATTTTCACCTAATATTTCTGGTTTGGCAGCCATCTTATTAACTAAGGTAACTTGGTTATCAGAAATTTGGGCTATAGAATTTTCAAGCTGGGTAATTTGAGAGTTCAAACCATAAAATTCTTTAGACATATCATCAAGCTCCTTGTTCATAAACCCCCAAAATACCTTTTTGTTCTTTAAGCTCTTTTCTGAAGAAGTTATTGTGCTCAAATTGTAAAGTCATAAAACTTCTAATGTTTGATTCAATTTCTTCCAACCTTCTAAGAAGGAGGTCGGTACTCTTAGGCAAAGCCATAAGGATAAACAGGCACACAAAAAGACAAGCGAGAGAGAGGGGAGAAGATTGGGAAAGAGAGGGCGAGTAAATCGGAAAGGGTGAAGTGGGGGAGAGGAAAACGAGAGGCAAATGGCAAATAATATAAATGCGAGAGAGATGAGTTTGTGATGGGTACTTGGTATGTCTTGACTTGAGCGAAGACCTCCCCGGCAACGGCACCAGAAATCCTTCTTGCTATGTCTTGAGCTTGCGTTGGTTTTCCTTGAAGAGGAAAGGGTGATGCAGCAATAGTAGTATAAGTATTTCCCTCAGTTTTTGAGAACCAAGGTATCAATCCAGTACGAGGCTCCTCAAAAGTCTCACACACCTACACAAACAAACAAAGAACTCGCAACCAACGCAATAAAGGGGTTGGCAATCCCTTCACGGCCACTTGCGAAAGTGAGATCTGATAGAGATAGTATGATAAGATAAATATATTTTTGGTATCTTATGATATAGATTGGAAAAGTAAAGATGCAAATAAAAGTAGATTGAAAGCTTATATGATAAAAGATAGACCCGGGGGCCATAGGTTTCACTAGTGGCTTCTCTCAAGATAGCATAAGTATTACGGTGGGTGAACAAATTACTGTCGAGCAATTGATAGAAAAGCTAATAATTATGAGATTATCTAGTCATGATCATGTATATAGGCATCACTTCCGTGACAAGTAGACCGACTCCTGCCTGCATCTACTACTATTACTCCACACATCGACCGCTATCCAGCATGCATCTAGAGTATTAAGTTCATAAGAACAGAGTAACGCATTAAGAAAGATGGCATGATGTAGAGGGATAAACTCATGCAATATGATATAAACCCCATCTTTTTATCCTCGATGGCAACAATACAATACGTGCCTTGCAACCCCTATTGTCACTGGGTAAGGACACCGCAAGATTGAACCCAAAGCTAAGCACTTCTCCCATGGCAAGAAAGATCAATCTAGTAGGCCAAACCAAACTGATAATTCGAAGAGACTTGCAAAGATAACTCAATCATACATAAAAGAATTCAGAGGAGATTCAAATATTTCTCATAGATAAACTTGATCATAAACCCACAATTCATCGGATCTCGACAAACACACCGCAAAAAGAGTTACGTCGAATAGATCTCCACAAGAGAGGGGGAGAACATGGTATTGAGATCCAAAAAGAGAGAAGAAGCCATCTAGCTACTAACTGTGGACCCGAAGGTCTGTGGTAAACTACTCACAACTCATCGAAGGGGCTATGGTGTTGATGTACAAGCCCTCTGTGGTCGATTCCCCCTCCGGTGGAGCACCGACGAAGGCTCCAAGATGGGATCTCGCGGATACAAAAGGTTACGGCGGTGGAAATTGTTTTTCGTTGGCTCCCTTGATGTTTTCGGGGTACGTGGGTATATATAGGAGGAAGAAGTAGGTCGGTGGCCACCCGAGGGGCCCACGAGATAGGGGCGCCCTATGGGCGCGCCCCACCTCGTGGCCGCCTCGGCTGCTTCTTGGCTTGCACTCCAAGTCCTCTGGATCATGTTCGTACCAAAAATCACGCCCCCGGAGGTTTCATTCTGTTTGGACTCCGTTTGATATTCCTTTTCTTCGAAATACTGAAATAGGCAAAAAACAACAATACGGGATGGGCCTCCGGTTAGTAGGTTAGTCCCAAAAATGATATAAATGTGTAAAATAAAGCCCATAAACATCCAAAATGGGTAATATAATAGCATGGAACAATCAAAAATTATAGATACGTTGGAGACGTATCACGGCCCCACCTATCGGCCAGCCAACCGCAGCACGCGGTCGTATTTAACGCGACCACCTACCACAGGCCCACGCGTTAGCGCGGGAGGCGTCCTTTTTTAGTCCATGCATGCAGAGAGCGGCCTCATCCACTTCCACTTTGGCTTCCTGTCCACATCTAACCGTGTGCTCCCTCGTCGGTGACACACCAAACCCTAGCCATGGGCAGGAACAAGGGAAAGCTCAACCCTGGCGCTTTGCCGCCGCCGCTGCCTGCCTGCCCCACCAGGCAGCAGATGTTTATTCCGGTGCACCAAGCGCGGTGGCACTGGCAATACAGGTAGTCGTTGTTGTACCTGGACATGACTCTATCGCACGACAGACATCTGGATCTATGGCGGATCCCGGTGCCGGCGGTGCCACGGACGTAGCGGCCGAATGCGAAGGAGGGGCGCAAGCGGTGCGAGCTGCTCACACCAGAGCAGCTTCGCATGCCGGAGTACGCGCTGGACTCTCTCAATTGGGAGGTCTAGTTTTCCCTCGAACACGAGGAGCAACGGCGCCGCAGCGTCCAGCACCACCACACCAAGTCCCTCCTCTCCTAGTCATTAAGCCGGACGAGGAGGAGGTTGCCTACCAGATGGCGCTGGCAGCGGCCATGTAGACCTCTGCTACTTCTTGAGTTTGCGTTGGTTTTTCCCTTGAAGAGGAAAAGGTGATACAACAAAGTTGAGATAAGTATTTCCCCCAGTTTGAGAACCAAGGTATCAATCCAGTAGGAGAAGAACGCACAAATTTACCAATACCTGCACAAACAATCAAACAACTTGCACCCAACGCGATAAAGGGGTTGTCTATCCCTTCACGGTCACTTGGAAAAGTGAGATCTGATAGAGATAGATAAACAAAAGATAAAATATATTTTTGGGTTTATAGATCTGAAAATAAAAGATTGCAAAATAGTAGATCGGAAACTAATATGATGGAAAATAGACCCGGGGGCCATAGGTTTCACTAGAGGCTTCTCTCTTCAAGGCAAATAATACGATGGGTGAACAAATTACTGTCGAGCAATTGATAGAAAAGCACAAAGTTATGACGATATCCAAGGCAATGATTATGCAATATAGGCACCACGTCCGCATCAAGTAGACCGACTCCTACCTGCATCTACTACTATTACTCCACACATCGACCGACTCCTGCCTGCATCTAGAGTATTAAGTTCATAAAGAACAGAGTAACACATTAAAGTAAGATGACATGATGTAGAGGAATAAACTCAAGCAATATGATGTAAACCCCATATTTTTATCCTCGATGACAACAATACAATACGTGCCTCGCTACCCCTACTGTGTCACTGGGTGAGGACACCCCAAGATTGAACCCAAAGCTAAGCACCTCACCCATTGCAAGAAAAACAAATCTAGTTGGCCAAACCAAACCGATAATTCGAAGAGAAATACAAAGATACCAAATCATGCATATAAGAATTTAGAGGAGATTCAGATAATATTCATAGATAAGTTGATCATAAATCCACAATTCATTGGATCTCGACATCCACACCGCAAAAGAGTATTACATCGGATAGATCTCCAAGAACATTGAGGAGAACATTGTATTGAGAATCAAAGAGAGAGAAGAAGCCATCTAGTTACTAGCTATGGACTCGTAGGTCTGTGGTGGACTACTCACGCTTCGTGATTGAATCCCCCTCCGGCAAGATGCCGGAAAAGGCCCCTAGATGGGATCTCACGCGAATAGAAGGTTTGGGAATATTTGCAAATATATAGGGGGAAGATCTAGGTCAGGGGGTCACCGAGGGGCCCACGAGGTAGGGGTGCGCCCTACCCCTGGGCACGCCCTCCACCCTTGTTGCCGCCTCGTGTCTCTTCTGACTTGCACTCCAAGTGTCCTAGGTGTCTTCTGGTCCAAGGAAAATCATCGTGAAGTTTTATTCCGTTTGGACTCTGTTTAGTATTCCTTTTCCGTGAATCTCAAAAACAAGGAAAAACCAAAAACTAGCACTGGGCTCTAGGTTAATAGGTTAGTCCCAAAAATAATATAAAATAGCATATTAATGCATATAAAACATCCAAAATAGATAATATAATAGCATGGAACAATAAAAAATTATAGATACGTTGGAGACGTATCAAGCATCCCCAAGCTTAATTCCTGCTCGTCCTCGAGTAGGAAATGACAAAACAGAATTTTTGATGTGGAATGCTACCTAACATATTATCCATGTAATTTTCTTCATTATGGCATGAATGTTCAGATCCATAAGATTCAAAACAAAAGTTTAATATTGACATAAAAAGGGTAATACTTCAAGCATACTAATAAAGCAATCATGTCTTCTCAAAATAACATGGCCAAAGAATCCCTACAAAATCATATAGTCTATCTATGCTCTATATTCATCACACAAAATATTCAAATCATGCACAACCCTGATGATAAGCCAAGCAATTGTTTCATACTTTTGATGCTCTCAAAAAATTTCAACTTTCACGCAATCCATGAGCGTGAGCCATGGACATAAAACTATAGGTGAAATAGAATATAGTGGTTGTGGAGAAGACCAAAAGAAGGAGATAGTATCACATCAACTAGGCGTATCAACGGGCTATGGAGATGCCCATCAATAGATATCAATGAGTGAGTAGGGATTTCCATGCAACGGATGCACTAGAGCTATAAGTTTATGTAAGCTCGAAAAGAAACTAAGTGGTTGTGCATCCAACTTGCTTACTCATGAAGACCTAGGGCATTTGGGGAAGCCCACCATTGGAATATGCAAGCCAAGTTCTATAATGAAAAATTCCCACTAGTATATGAAAGTGAGAAAATAGGAGCTCTCTATCATGAAGATCATGGTGCTACTTTGAAGCACAAGTGTGGAAAAAGTATAGTAACATTGCCCCTTCTCTCTTTTCTCTCATTTTTTTGTGGGCTTCTTTGGACTCTCTTTTTTCATCCGGAGTCTCATCCCGACTTGTGGGGGAATCATAGTCTCCATCATACTTTCCTCACATGGGACAATGCTCTAATAATGAAGATCATCACACTTTTATTTACTTACAACTCAAGAATTACAACTCGATTCTTAGAACAAAATATGACTCTGTATGAATGCCTTTGGAGGCGTACCGGGATGTGCAATGACTCAAGAGTGACATGTATAAAAATTATGAATGGTAGCTTTGCCACAAATACTATGTCAACTACATGGTCATGCAAAGCAATATGACAATGATGAAGCATGTCATAATAAATGGAATGGTGGAAAGTTGCATGGCAATATATCTCGGAATGGCTATGGAAACGCCACAATAGGTAGGTATGGTGTTTGTTTTGAGGAAGGTATATGGTGGGTGTATGGTACCGGTGGAAGTTGCACGGTACTAGAGAGGCTAGCAATGGTGGAAGGGTGAGAGTGCGTATAATCCATGGACTCAACATTAGTCATAAAGAACTCACATACTTATTGCAAAAATCTATTAGTCATTGAAGCAAAGTACTATGCGCATGCTCCTAGGGGGATAGTTTGGTAGGAAAAGACCATCGCTCGTCCCCGACCGCCACTCATAAGGAAGATAATCAATAAATAAATCATGCTCCGACTTCATCACATAACGGTTCACCATACGTGCATGCTACGGGAACCACAAACTTCAACACAAGTATTTCTACAATACACAATTACTCACTAGCATGACTCCAATATTACCATCCACATATCTCAAAACAATCATAAGGAATCAAACTTCTCTTAGTATTCAATGCACTTTATATGAAAGTTTTTATTATATCCCTCTTGGATGCCTATCATGTTAGGACTAAATTCATAACCAAAGAAAATTACCATGTTGTTTAGAGAGACTCTCAAATAATACAAGTGAAGCCTGAGAGTTCAACAATTTCTATAAAATAAAGCCACCGCCGTGCTCTAAAAAGATATAAGTGAAGCACAAAGAGTATTCTAATAAATCACGATTCATGCGTGTGCCTATCAAAAGGTGTGTACAGCAAGGATGATTGTGGAAAACTAAAAAGTAAAGACTCATATCATACAGGATGCTCCACGCAAAACACATAGCATGTGGTGAATAAAAATATAGCCTCAAGTAAAGCTACCGATAGAGGAAGACGAAAGAGGGGATGCCTTCCGGGGCATTCCCAAGCTTAGGATCTTGGTTGTCATTTAATATTACCTTGGGGTGCCTTGGGCATCGCCAAGCTTAGGCTCTTGCCACTCCTTATTCCATAGTTCATCAAATACTTACCCAAAACTTGAAAACTTCACAACACAAAACTCAATAGAAAATCTTATGAGATCCGTTAGTATAAGAAAGCAAATCACCACTTTATGGTACTGTTGTGAACTCATTCTTTATTTATATTGGTGCAATAGCTATTGTATTCCAACTTCTACATGGTTCATACCCTCCAATACTACCCATAGATTCATCAAAATAAGCAAACAACACAAAGAAAACAGAATCTGTCAAAAACAGAACAGTCTGTAGCAATCAGAGAACTTTGAACACTTATGTAACTCAAACAATTCTGAAATATTAGGAAAACCTGGGCATTTTGTATATCAATCTTTTGTAAAAAATTCAGATAAAAAGCACTCTCCTATGAATTATGAAAATTATTTTGCTTGGCGCAAAAGTTTCTATTTTTCAGCAAGATCAAATCAACTATCACCGTATGCCATCCCAAAGGTCTTACTTGGCACAAACACTAATTGAAACACAAAAACACATCTAACCAGAGGCTAGATGAATTATTTATTGAAAAACAGAACCAAAAAAACAAGAACAAAAATAAAATTGGGTTGCCTTCCACCAAGCGCTATTCTTTAACGCCCTTGGCTAGGCATAAAACATAGATCTAGGTATTGTCATCTTTGGTATGCAATCAATAAGTAGCTCTCATAATAGATTCATATGGCAACTTAATTTTCTTTCTAGAAAAGTGTTACATGCCCTTCCTTAACGGAAATTAAAATCTAATGTTTCCTTCTTTCATATAAATAATTGCACCAATCGTTCTAAGGAAAGGTCTACCAAGAATAGTAGGACATGTAGGATTGCGATTTATATCAAGAACAATGAAATATACGAGCACATAATTCCTATTTGCAACAATAAGAACATCATTAATCCTTCCCATAAGTTTATTAATAGTGGAATTCGCAAGAAGAAAATTTAAAGAACAAACATCAAATTCACGGAACCTAACACATCACATAAAGTTTTTGGAATCATGGAAACGCTAGCACCCAAATAACACAAAGCATGGCACTCACAATCTTTAATCTTAATATTAATAGTAGGTTCCCACTCATCGTAAAGTTTTCTTGGGATCAAAACTTCCAATTCAAGCTTTTCTTCAAAAGATTTCATCATAGCATCAACAATATGTTTAGTAAAAGCTTTATTTCGATTATAAGCATGAGGAGAATTCAACATGGATTGCAACATGGAAATGAAATCTATCAAAGAACATTTATCATAATTAAAATCCTTGAAATCCAAAAGAGTAGGTTCATCACTACTTAAAGTCTTGCCCTCTCCAATCCCACTTTTATCATTTTTTTGCATCTCGATCTATAAACTCCAAATCATTGGGACGCCTTCTAACTAAAGTTGACTCATATCCAGTCCCATCTTTATCAAGATTTACATTGGAAAACAAAGATTCAATAGGAGTCACATCAATCACTTTAAAATCTTCATCATTATTTTCACAAAAACTAGAAGAACACGCTTTTACAAACCAATCTCGTTTAGCACGCATCTTAGTGGTTCTTTATTTACACTCATCGATGGAAATTCTCATAGCTTTTAGAGACTCATTAATATCATGATTGGATGGAATAGATCTAATTTTCAAAGAATCCATCTCAAGAGAAATTCTATCCACGCTCCTAGGCAAATCATCAATCTTAAGCAATTTTTCTTCAACCAAAGCATTGAAAATTTTGTGAAATCATAAATCCTTTAACACTATTCTTAAAATCAGAGGACATATTATTATAATTTACATAAGAATTGTTGTACGAATTACCATAATTATTAGAGGAATTACTAGAAAACAGCCTAGGATTAAAATTGCCTCTATACGCGTTATTACCAAAATTGTTCCTACCAACAAAATTCACATCCATAGATCCATTATTATTCTCAATCAAAGTAGACAAAGGCATATCATCAGGATCAATATGAGCACTCTTGCTAGCAAATAATTTCATAAGTTCATCCATCTTTCCACTCAAAACATTAATTTCTTTAATCGCATGCACTTTTTACCTAGTTGAAGATCTTTCGGTGTGCCATTGAGAATAATTAACCATAATATTATCTAGGAGGTTAGTAGCTTCTCCTAAAGTAATTTCCATAAAAGTACCTCCCGCGGCCGAATCTAAAAGATTTCTAGAAGCAAAATTCAATCCGGCATAAAAATTGTATGATCATCCATAAATTTAAACCATGGGTAGGGCTATTTCGTATCATCAATTTCATACTCTCCCAAGATTGTGCAACATGTTCATGATCAATTTGCTTAAAATTCATAATCTCGTTCCTAAGGGAGATGATCTTAGCGGGAGGAAAATACTTAAAAATAAAAGCATCTTTACACTTATTCTATGAATCAATACTATTTTTAGGCATAGATGAAAACCAAGTTTTAGCACGACCTAGTAGTGAGAACGGAAATTGTTTAGATGGGATGCGGCAACTTCACCAGGAAGGCCAGAAAATTGATCTTTCATAACAAGATTCAGCAAAGCAGCATTAATTTCACAAGATTCCGCACTAGTGGCAGGAGCAATCAGAGTAGTAATAAAATAATTATTATTAGTATTGGAAAAGTCACACAGTTTGGTATTCTCTTGAGTCCTCGTGACAAAGCAAGCAATCTAACACATGAGCAAAGAAAAAGCAAACGGAAAGACGAACGGAAGAAGGGCGAAGGAAAAGGGAAAAACTTTTCAAAAAGCGTTTTAGAAATGGGGGAGAGGAAAACGAGAGGTGAATGGCGAATAATGTAATGCAAGAGATGAGAATTTTATGATGGGTACTTGGTATGTCTTGACTTGGCGTAGATCTCCCTGGCAACAACGCCAGAAATTCTTCCTGCTACTTCTTGAGCTTGCGTTGGTTTTTCCCTTGAAGAGAAAAGGGTGATGCAGCAAAGTAAAGATAAGTATTTCCCTCAGTTTGAGAACCAAGGTATCAATCCAGTAGGAGAAGAATGCACAAATCACCAATACCTGCACAAACAATCAAACAACTTGCACCCAACGCTATAAAGGGGTTGTCAATCCTTTCATGGTCACTTGTAAAAGTGAGATCTGATAGAGATAGATAAACAAAAGAAAAAAAATAGTTTTTTTTGGTTTATAGATCTGAAAATAAAAGATTGCAAAATAGTAGATCGGAAACTAATATGATGGAAAATAGTAGATCGGATACTAATATGATGGAAAGTAGACCCGGGGGCCATAGGTTTCACTAGAGGCTTCTCTCTTGAAGGCAAATAATATGATGGGTGAACAAAACTGTCGAGCAATTGATAGAAAAGCGCAAAGTTATGAATGATATCCAAGGCAATGATTATGCAATATAGGCATCACGTCCGTATCAAGTAGACCGACTCCTGCCTGGATCTACTACTATTACTCCACACATCGACCGACTCATGCCTGCATCTAGAGTATTAAGGTCATAAGAACAAAGCAACGCTTTAAGTTAATAGACTAGTCACAAATATAACAGATAATATAAAATAGCATATTAATGCATATAAAACATCCAAAACAGATAATATAATAGCATGGAAAATCAAAAATTACAGATACGTTGGAGACATATTGCTACGTCTTGAGCTTGCGTTGGTTTTCCTTGAAGAGGAAAGGGTGATGCAGCAAAGTAGCGTAAGTATTTCCCTCAGTTTTTGAGAACCAAGGTATCAATCCAGTAGGAGGCTCCTCAAAAGTCCCACGCACCTACACAAACAAACAAGAACCTCGCAACCAACGCAATAAGGGGTTGTCAATCCCTTCACGACCACTTGCGAAAGTGAGATCTGATAGAGATAATATGATAAGATAAATATTTTTGATATTTTTATGATATAGATTGAAAAAGTAAAGATGCAAATAAAAGTAGATGATAAACTTATATGATAAAAGATAGACCTGGGGGCCATAGGTTTCACTAGTGGCTTCTCTCAAGACAGCATAAGTATTACGGTGGGTGAACAAATTACTGTCGAGCAATTGATAGAAAAGCGAATAATTATGAGATTATCTAGGCATGATCATGTATATAGGCATCACATCCGTGACAAGTAAACCGACTCCTGCCTGCATCTACTACTATTACTCCACACATTGACCGACTACTGCCTGCATCTAGAGTATTAAGTTCATAAAGAACAAAGTAACGCATTAAGAAAGATGACATGATGCAGAGGGATAAACTCATGCAATATGATATAAACCCCATCTTTTTATCCTCGATGACAACAATACAATACGTGCCTGCTGTCACTAGATAAGGATACCGCAAGATTGAACCCAAAGCAAAGCACTTCTCCCATTGCAAGAAAGATCAATCTAGTAGGCCAAACCAAACTGATAATTCAAAGAAACTTGCAAAGATAACTTAATCACACATAAAATAATTCAGAGGAGATTCAAATATTTCTCATAGATAAACTTGATCATAAACCCACAATTCATCGGATCTCGACAAACACACCACAAAAAGAGTTACATCGAATAGATCTCCAAGAAGATCAAGGAGAACTTTGTATTGAGATTCAAAGAGAGAGAATAAGCCATCTAGCTAATAACTATGGACCCGAAGGTTTGTGGTCAACTACTGACAACTCATCAGAAGGGCCTTGGAGATGATGTAGAGGCCCTCCGTGGTCGATTCCCCCTCCGGCGGAGCGTCGGCGAAGGCTCCAAGATGGGATCTCACGGATATAGAAGGTTGCGGCGGTGGAATTAGGTTTTTGTGGTGCTCCTCGATGGTTTCAAGGTACGTAGGTATATATAGGAGGAAGAAGTAGGTCAGTGGACGCTCGAGGGGCACATGAGGGTGGGGGCGCGCCCACCCCAAGGGGGTGCGCCGGGCACCCTCGTGACTGTCTCCTCTGTTGCTTGACGTCCACTCCAAGTCCTCTGGATCACGTTTGTTCCAAAAAGATCATTCCCGAAGATTTCATTCCGTTTGGACTCCGTTTGATATTCCTTTTCTTCGAAAAACTGAAATAGGCAAAAAAAAAACAGCAATTCGGGCTGGGCCTTCGGTTAGTAAGTTAGTCCCAAAAATGATATAAAAGTGTAAAGTAAGCCCATAAACATCCAAAACGGGTAATATAATAGCATGGAATAATCAAAAATTATAGATACATTAGAGACGTATCACATATCAACCTCCATCGAGGAGGATCGACGCAAGGCGGACTACCAGGCGAGGCTAGTGGAGGCCTTCGCCCTCTCTGCGACCCGTGACTACCTGGTACTGTCGTCGCCACCGAGGCTCAACCCCCCTCCCCCCCAATCGGTTAAGGCCGAGCCGATCGACCGGTATGTCTGGACCGGCCAATTGCACGAGCAGGTCTGCTCCATGTCACCGTTTCGCTCGGCGTGATGCCAGCGCAGGAGGCCGCATACCTTGAACATTGGAGGCAGTGCGATTGATGGAGGAGCATGCCACCAGCGAACGGATGTGACGCCCCGACGTAATTGTGCACTAATCATACATGCAAATGCACACGCTCAAGATCAAAGACTCACGGGAAGATATCACAACACAACTCTAGACACAAATTAAAGTCATACAAGCTTTATATTACAAGCCGGGGGCCTCGAGGGCTCAAATACAAATGAGTCAGTGGAAGCAACAGTATCTGAGTACAGACATAAGTAAATAGACTGCCTTAAGAGGGTTGGCACAAACATCAACATAGATTGGAAAGGCAAGACCTCCTGCCTGAGAGCCTCCTAACTACCCATGGTCGTTGGTGGCCTCCGTGTAGTAGCAGGCACCCTCGACGTAGTAGTAGTAGTCATCGGTGGTGGCATCTGGCTCCTGGGATCCGTCATCCGATCGAAGCATTCGGGTATAGGGGAAAAGAGGTAGCAAAGCAACTATGAGTACTGATGAAAACTAATCGCAAGACTTATATCAATCTATTCAAAATATGCATCGGTGTCAAAGGAATGGGGCTATATCTTCGGATTGAACTACAGAAATGCCAGAAGAGAAGGGAAAGCCTAGCCTAACAAAGACTAGCATCTTGAAGCATATTGCAGCATTAGACGAGTGCATATTAGCATAATATAAGTAGCAAGTATATTGTGTTATCGCCCAGAGATCCTTCCTCGACTCCCTGCAAGAAAGCAATCCTGGAGCCATCATATCCATTTCACATCTCCAGTGTCCAGTTCTAATTGTATAGATCGGGATACAACTCCGAGCATCCATTACCGTGGACACGGCTATTCGAATAGATTAACTTCCCTGCAGGGATACACAAACTTACCCAACACGCTCGATTAACTCTGACCGAACACACTTTCCTGGGTCATGCCCGGCCTCAGCTGATCGACATGTCGTAGTCCTACCTAGGCTCAATAGAGAGGCCAGCACGCCGATCTACATCCCAAGCGTGAAGGGGTCTTGGGCCCATCGCCCTTTGCGTACACGGCCTGGAGCAAATCCACCCCCTAATACAAGCGCAGGTGGTTCTTGTCCAACCAGGCGAGTGCCGCTCAATCACTGACGTCCGAAGAGCTTTCCGATAATCGTACGACACTGAGTGCTTATTCCCGCGTGGTGGTTAGTGCGAAAAGGCTAGAGGCCTACTCGGATCACATATCCAACTGTTAGTGTCTTGGGAGCATGCGGAGATGATCAATGATTTACGATCTATGGTCCCGTCGCCCCGTCCCACAGACTTACGGCAAGGGCTAAGAAAGCCGGCAGTGCCGCGTAGTTATACACGGGTACCCTCCAGGTCAACCCGACTTCACATCACTCATGGGTACCCCTCGTGGCCGACCCGATTTCATCATGGTTCTGGGTAAAGTCAAAGTAACCGTGTGTCCATAACACCAAGGGGGGATCCGAGGAATCACCCTTGATGGATTCCACTTGATGTAACCATCAAGGTGAACTTGGAGGAATCACCCTCGAGGGTTCACACTTGAGGTGTTGCACGACAAAGTCATTATCGGGAGTGGTGAAGGAGGAATCACCCTCTCTAGACCACGATCGATTAACTACACTACAGAGATCTCATCAAAAATGATATACAAGGTATCACCCTCGGCACTCGATAGTAACTCTGCAGAGTCGTACAAATAAGGGGGTGTGAGGTGATGTTTTGGGCTCTAGACGTCGATCACGTTGATCGAGTCATTGATAACAAGCAGGGGCAACAGGGACAAGGTGAGGGGTCACTGATGGATCACTAACCAACCTATACTAAGCATATAGGATAAGTATGTAGGTAACAATAGCAGGTTACAAAATGAGGCTATGCATTAGAATAGGATCATACAAAAACAGTAGAAAATTCTAATGCAAGCATGAGAGAGAATGAAATGGGTGATATAGGAATGATCAAGGGGGTTTTGCTTGCTTGGAAGCTCTGTTGAGAGTGGCTGAACGTTGGGGGTGTAGTCATACTCTAGAGCAGCGTCAGTCTAGATGTCTACCGGAGAGAAGAGGCGGAAGAAACAATAAATATAATGCAAACAAATGCATCACGATGCATGACATGGTAATCTGTAGTGCTAAGGGTGACCAAACGCAGTGCTACATGATACAGATGAAGCGGGAAAACATCTCGGAATGTTTTTCCAGCGTTTGGCATTTTTAAGACAGATGAATCACAGGGGAAGGATCCATGTTCATCATGCTAGAGGCATGTGACACATGAAGGGATAGTATATTCGGATTTGTTATATTTTTCTAAGCAACTCTCATATATAAATTATTTTGATCTGACTTGTAGATTATTTTATATGATTTTTCAAAGATTTCAACATTTGCCGAAATTATTACTATTAAATTAATTCGAAAATTAAATTTATTTCGTCGGCATGACGTCAGTAGTCAACCTAGCTAGTCCAAGTCAAACCTGACCGATAGCTCCCACTTGTCGTAGACAGAAGAGTTAACAGGGGGTTAATTTTAACTAAAAAGGTTAATTAGCCGCTAGGGCCCATATGTCAATGACTAATTAAATTAACCTAATTAATTTGATTAGTTTAATTAGTTTTAGGGGGCCCGCCAGTCAGTGATTGGGGCTGCCCAGTCAGCACTGTTGACTGGTCGAACCAGTCAATGAGGTCAACTGGGCCCCTAGGGCCCACTACTCAGCGACCCTGGGGGTGGCCCTAGGCCAGGCCACATCAGCGCGGCCGGCGTTCAGCCGCCGGCGACACAGAAACATGGTGGAGGCCACTGGCCTCGTCGAAAATCGCCTACGGGCGGGCAGTTTGGCGCGTGGTTGGGCTCGCCCGAACGAGCGGAGCAAGCCACGTCGGATGTGGTGGGGCTAGCATCGCCGGAGGAGGCAGGCAGTGATGGCAGTGAGCGGCGAGGGAGGTGGCGGCGTTCGGGCTCCATTCGAAAACACGACGAGGCACGTCCTAGAGAGTCGGCGGGGCTCGGGCCGACGCTGCACGTGCTTTGGAGCACGCCTGTGGCAAGCGCGGGCGCTCGGGAGCTCACACGACGCGTGCGCGGCGTCATGGCGGACGACAGAGCATAGCAATGCGGCGGAGCGGCTATGACTACGAAGAATGACAAGGGAGAAGGGGGTCATCAAGACTATCTGTTACCGATAATTTCAATGCTTGCATAGAATACCTTGTTGAAAATGGCTTGCCATTTCCTTCTGCTCCTCGTTGGGTTCGACACTCTTACTTATCAATAGATCCCCTATACTTGTGGGTCATCAAGACTCTTTTCTGCCGCTGTTGTCGGTTAGTGAAGCGCCTTTGGTAAGTGGAATTTGGTAAGTAAACATTTATATAGTGTGCTAAAATTTACTGTCACTTGTTGCTATGGAAAATAATCCTTTGAGGGGTTTGTTCAGGGTATCTTCACCCCGACCAGAAGAGCAAAGAGTTGTCCCTCAACCTACTGAACCTATTGAAAAAATTTATTATGAAATTCCTTCGGGTATGGTAGAGAAACTGCTAGCTAATCCTTATGCAGGAGATGGAACATTACATCCTGATATGCATCTAATTATATGTGGATGAAGTTTTTGGATTATTTAAGCTTGCAGGTTTGCCTGAGGACGAAATCAAGAAGAAGGTCTTCCCTTTATCTTTGAAGGAGAAGGCATTGACATGGTATAGGCTATGCCATGATATTGGGACTTGGGATTACAACCGACTGAAATTGGAATTTCATCAGAAGTTTTATCCTATGCATCTAGTTCATCGTGATCAGAATTATATATATAATTTTTGGCCTCGTGAAGGATAAAGTATCGCTCAAGCTTGGGGGAGGCTTAAGTCAATGTTATATTAATGCCCCAATCATGAGCTCTCAAGAGAAATTATTGTTTAGAATTTTTATGCTCGGCTTTCTCGTAATGATCAATCCATGCTCGATACTTCCTGTACTGGTTCTTTTATGAATAAGACTATTGAATTCAAACGGGTTTTATTGGAAAGAACTAAACGCAACTCTGAAGATTGGGAACTCGGTGAAGGTAAGGAGTCAGGTATAAACCTTAAGTTTGATTGTGTTAAATCTTTTATGGATACCGATGCTTTTCGTGAATTTAGCACTAAATATGGACTTGACTCTGATATAGTAGCTTCCTTTTGTGAATCATTTGCTACTCATGTTGATCTCCCCAAGTAGAAGTGGTTTAAATATCATCCTCTCATTGAATGAAAGTATTAGAACCTATTAAAGTTGAAGAAGAAACCATTACTTATAATGTTGATCCTGTTGTTCCTACTGCTTATATTGAAAAACCACCTTTCCCTGTTAGAATAAAGGAGCATGCTAAAGCTTTAGCTGTGGTTCATAAGAGTTATATTAGAACACCTATACCCCCTGAACAAACTAAAATTGGACCTAGTATTGCTATGGTTAAAGATCACTTGGTCGATAATATTGATGGGCATGTTATTTATTTCTATGATGAAGCTGCTAGAATTGCTAGACCAGATGGAAAAGATAAACATAGACCTGTTGTTGGCATGCATGTTGTTTCTGTTAAAATAGGAGATCATTGTTATCATGTCTTATGTGATGTGGGTGCTAGCATGAGTGCAATTCCCTTTACTTTATATCAAGAAATTATGAGTGATATTGCACCTGCTGTGATAGAAGATATTGATGTTACTATCAAGCTTGCTAATAGATATACCATATCACTAATTGGGATTGTTAGAGATGTTGAATTCTTGTGTGGGAAAATAAAATACCCTACTGATTTTCTTGTTCTTGGTTCTCCATAAGATGATTTTTGTCCTATTATATTTGGTAGACCTTTCTTGGACACTATTAATGCTAAGAAAGATTGCGAGAAAGAAATTGTTATTGTAAGTTTTGGTGATGTGTCTCATGAGTTCAATTTCTCTAAATTTCGTAGACAACCCCAAGACAAAGAATTGCCTAGTAAAGATGAAATTATTGGTCTGGCTTCTATTGTTGTGCCTCCTACTGATCCTTTAGAACAATATCTGCTAGACCATGAAAATGATATGTTTATGAATGAAAGGAAGGAATTAGATGAAATATTCTTTAACCAAATGCCTGTTTTGAAACACAACTTGCCTCTTGAGATTGTTGGGGATCCTCCTCCACCCAAGGGTGATCCCGTGTTTGAGCTTAAACAATTAAATGATACTCTGAAATATGTTTATCTTGATGAAAAGAAGATATATCATGTTATTGTTAGTGCTAACCTTTCAGAGCATGAAGAAAAGAGAGTATTGAAAACTCTAAGGAAGCACCATGCCACTATTGGATATACTCTTATGATCTTAAGGGCATTAACCTCACTCTATGTCAGTATAAAATTAATATGGAGCCTGATGCTAAACCAGTTGTTGATCGCCAATGATGGTTAAATCCCAAGATGAAGGAAGTGGTAAGAAATGAAATACTAAAGCTTCTGGGGGCAGGTATAATTTATCCTATTGCTGAGAGTAGATGGGTAAGTCCTGTTCATTGTGTCCCTAAGAAGGGAGGTATTACTGTTGTTCCCAGTGATAAGAATGAGTTGATTACACAAAGAATTGGTACATGTTATAGAATGGTAATTGATTTTAGAAAATTAAAAAAGCCACCAGAAAAGATCATTACCCTCTACCCTTTATTGATCAAATGCTAGAAAGATTGTCCAAACATACACACTTCTACTTTCTAGATGGTTATTCTGGTTTTTCTCAAATACCTGTGTCAAAAGAGGATCAAGAAAAGACTACTTTTACTTGCTCTTTCGGTACCTTTGCTTATAGATGTATGCCTTTTGGATTATGTAATGAACCTGCTACCTTTCAAAGATGTATGACTGCTATATTCTCTTACTTTTGTGAAAAGATTGTTGAGGTTTTCATGGATGATTTCTCCATTTACGGAACTTCTTTTGATCGTTGCGTAAGCAACCTTGATCGAGTTTTGCAGAGATGTGAAGAAACTAATCTTGTTTTGAATTGGGAGAAGTGCCACTTTATGGTTAATGAAGGTATTGTTTTGGGGCATAAAATATCCGAAAGAGGTATTGAAGTTGATAAAGCTAAACTTGATGCTATTGAAAAGATGTCGTGTCCTAAAGATATCGAAGGTATAAGAAGTTTCCTTGGTCATGTTGGTTTCTATAGGAGGTTTATTAAAGACTTCTCTAAAATTTCTAGGCCTCTCACTAATCTCTTGCAAAAAGATGTTCCATTTGTTTTTATGATGATTGTGTAGAAGCATTTGAAATCCTTAAGAAAGCCTTAATTTCTGCACATATTGCTCAACCACCTGATTGGAAGCTACCCTTTGAAATTATGTGTGATGCTGGTGATTGTGCTATAGGTGTTGTTACAGGACAAAGAGTTGATAAGAAACTGAATGTTATTCATTATGCTATTAAGATTCTAGACAGTGCTCAAAGAAATTATGCTACTACTGAAAAAGAATTTTTAGCAGTTGTTTTTGCTTGTGATAAGTTTACACACTATATTGTTGATTCTAAAGTAGTTGTTCACACCGATCATGCTGCTATTAAATACCTTATGAAAAAGAAAGATGCTAAACCTATACTTATTATATGGGTTCATTTGCTGCAAGAATTTGATTTGCGTATTATTAATAGAAAGGGAGCTGAGAACCCAGTAGTAGACAACTTGTCTAGGTTAGAAAATGTCCTTGATAACCCACTACCTATTGATGATAGCTTTCCTGATGAGCAATTAGCTGTCATAAATGCTTCTCGTAGTACTCCAAGGTATGTTTATTATGCTAATTACATTGTTGCTAAGTTTATACCACCTAGTTTCACATACCAGCAAAAGAAAAAAAATCTATGATTTAAGACACTACTTTTGGGATGACTCACACCTTTATAAAGAAGGAGTAGATGGTGTTATTAGACGTTGTGTACCTGAGCATGAATAGGAACATATCCTACGCAAGTGTAACTTCGAGGCCTACGGAGGACACCATGCTGGAGATAGAACTGCACACAAGGTATTACAATCTGGTTTTTCTTAGCCTACTCTCTTCAAGGATGCTCGTAAGTTTGTCTTGTCTTGTGATGAATGCCAGAGAACTGGTAATATTAGTAGATGTTAGGAAATGCCTATGAATTATTAACTTGTTATTGAACCATTTGATGTTTGGGGCTTTGATTAAATGGGACATTTTCCTTCCTCTAATCTATACACATATTTTGGTTGTTGTTGATTACATCACTAAGTGGGTAGAACATATTCCAACTAGTAGTGCTAATCATAAAACTTCCATTAAAATGCTTAAAGAAGTTATTTTTCCGAGGTTTGGAGTCCCTAGATATTTAATGACTGATGGTGGTTCACACTTTATTCATGGTGCTTTCGTAAATTGCTTGGTAGATATGATGTCAACCATAGAATTGCATCTCCTTATAATCCTCAGTGTGGTCAAGTAGAATTGAGCAATGGAGAAATTAAATTGATCTTGCAAAAGACTGTTAATAGATCTAGAAAGAATTGGTCTAAGAAACTTGATGATGCATTATGGGCTTATAGAACTGCTTATAAAAACCCTATGGGTATGTCTCCATATAAAATGGTTTATGGAAAAGCATGTCACTTACCTCTTGAACTAGAACATAAAGCTTATTGGGCAATTAAAGAGCTCAACTATGATTTCAAACTTGCCGGTGAAAAGAGGTTATTTGACATTAGCTCACTTTATGAATGGAGAACCCAAGCTTATGAGAATGCGAAGTTGATTAAAGAAAAAGTTAAAAGATGGCATGACAAAAGGATACAAAAGCGTGAGTTTAATGTAGGTGACCATGTCTTGCTATAAAATTCTCATTTAAGATTTTTTTGCAGGAAAGCTTCTCTCTAAATGGGAAGGTCATTACATTATCGAGGAGGTCTATCATTCCGGTGCCATCAAGATCAACAATGCCGAAGGTGTTGGGGAACGCAGTAATTTCAAAAAAAAAATCCTACGATCACGCAAGATCTATCTAGGTGATTTATAGCAACAAGAGGGGAGAGTGTGTCCACGTACCCTCGTAGACCGAAAGCGGAAGCATTTCAATAACGCGGTTGATGTAGTCGAACTTCTTCACGATCCAACCGATTAAGTACCGAACGCATGGCACCTCCGTTTTCAGCACACGTTCAGCTCGATGACGTCCCTTGTGCTCTTGGTCCAGTTGAGGATGAGAGTGAGTTCCGTTAGCACGACGGTGTGGCGACGGTGATGATGATGCTACTAGCGCAAGGCTTCGCCTAAGCACTACGATGGTATGATCGAGGTGTGTAACTGTGGAGGGGGCACCGCATGGGAGAGAAACTTGTGTGTTCTAGGGTGCCCCCTGCCCCCGTATATAAAGGAGCAAGGGGGAGGCCGGCCGGCCCTCCTAGGGCGCGCCAGGAGAGGGGAATCCTACTAGGACTCCAAGTCCTAGTAGGTTTCCACCTAAGGAAGGGGGGGAAGAAGGAAGGTAGAGGGGGAAGGGAAGGAAAGGGGGGCGCCACCCCCTCCCCTAGTCCAATTCGGACCCAAGGGGGGGCGTGCGACCAGCCCCTCCTGGCCCTTCCTCTCTTCCCACTAAGGCCCATCGAGGCCCATTAGTCCCCCCAGGGGGGAGGGTCCGGTAACCCTCCGGCACTCTGTTTTATCCGAACACTTCCGGTGTCCGAATATAGCCATCCAATGTATCAATCTTTATGTCTCAGTCATTGCGAGACTCCTCGTCACGTCCGTGATCTCATCCAGGACTCCGAACAAATTTCGGTCATCAAAAACACATAATTCATAATACATATCGTCATCGAACGTTAAGCGTGCGGACCCTACGGGTTCGAGAACTATGTAGACATGACCGAGACACATCTCAGATCAATAACCAATAGTGGAACCTGGATGCTCATATTGGCTCCTACATATTCTATGAAGATCTTTATCAATCAAACTGCATAACAACATATGTTGTTCCCTTTGTCATCAGTATGTTACTTGCCCGAGATTCGATCGTCGGTATCATCATACCTAGTTCAATCTCGTTACCGGCAAGTCTCTTTACTCATTCCGTAATACTTCATCCCGCAACTAACTCATTAGTCACAATGCTTGCAAGGCTTATAGTGATGAGCATTACCGAGAGGGCCCAGAGATACCTCTCCGAAACACAGAGTGACAAATCCTAATCTCTATCTATGCCAACCCAACAAATATCTTCGGAGACACCTGTAGAGCATCTTTATAATCACCCATTTACGTTATGACATTTGATAGCACACAAGGCGTTCCTCCGGTACTCGGGAGTTGCATAATATCATAGTCTAAGGAACATGTATAAGTCATGAAGAGAGCAGTAGCAATGAAACTGTAACGATCATAATGCTAAGCTAACGGATGGGTCATGTCCATCACATCATTCTCCTAATGATGTGATCCCGTTCATTAAATGACAACACATGTCTATGGATAGGAAACATAACCATCTTTGATTAACGAGCTAGTCAAGTAGAGGCATACTAGGGACACTATGTTTTGTCTATGTATTCACACATGTACCAAGTTTCTGGTTTAATACAATTCTAGCATGAATAATAAACATTTATCATGAAATAAGGAAATAAATAATAACTTTATTATTGCCTCTAGGGCATATTTCCTTCAGAAGGCACCAACCCGAAGGTGGTAAACGGGCTAATAATCAAACATTATATCTCAAGTACTCCCATAAATGTTGAAACTAATATAATTAATACCATAGCACCGGAGGAGTACATAAGGGAGACCTACCAGAACGTTTCACACTCCAAAAAGGAATAGGTATGTGGTACGGTAAGTAAAGCGACTCCAAAACTTTTCCAATGGAATTTTTTCTCTGTTTTGCAATATTTAAAAAAATAGGAAAAATTAAAAGTGGTCCGAAAAGTGCACGAGGAGGTGACAAGCCTGGGGGCGTGCCCTACCCCCCCCCCCCGGCGCGCCCCTGTGGCTTGTGGCCACCACGTGTGCCCTCCGGACTCCGTTTTCTTGTGGAATACTCCTTTTGGTTAGTAAAAATTCATTGTACAATCTCCCGAAGGTTTTGACCACCGTACCAAGACAAAATCCTTTGTTCTTGTGTTTAGCTAATTCTGCAGCAGATTCGAAGCAAGATGTCTTTGCAAGAGTTGGTCAGGGATAGTCATGTCTCTCACCCGGCATAAGAACCAAGGGCCTACAGCCAAGCTGAACCCTTTGGATGGTTAACGGACGAAGAGATGGAGGCCGGCCTTAAAAGAGTAGACGCCATGGAGGAGGGAAAGAAGTGACTTCCCGCCTTCAACCAAGAGTTGCTTGAGGAGCTTCAGAGCTCAGCAATGCCGGATTCGGTCATACCTCCTAATGCTCGATTTCTCTCTTATGATAACATGAAAAAGAGTGTTGCCTTTTTCCCCGCAGCCAGGCAGCATCCATGGGTGATCGGAGCTCTAGCCATCACAGGAAAACTCCGTAAGGAAATAATGGATCTCAAACAACAAGTCAATAAGCTCGAGGAAGAAAATCACATTCTGAAGGGTATTATTGCCAAGAATATTGCATCATCACCTCTAAAGAAAGAGATCTAAATACATGGGTATGGGTACTCCCCTTGGCTTGTGCCAAGCTTGGGGGGAGGTGTCCCTATATCATATCACCATCACACCTTTACCTTTATCATTTTTCTTAGTTTGATCCTCTTTGTTACATCTTTATCCAGTAGAATAAAAGTTTTTAGTATGATCTAGCTTTGAGTTTTACTTTATGTTCCCTCTATGTAATCGAGTCCGTGAGTTATATAACAAAGATTAGTTTTGAGTTGAGGGCTTTGTTTTCTTGCTATGATCATGATAAAAAGAAAAATAATAAATAAATAAAAAGATTATATAATAATCTTATGGGAAGTGACGACTTCACATATCAGGAGTATGCCGCATGAAACTTGTTGTAAGTTGACAAACATAGTTTTGGTCATTGTTGCAATTAATAGGAAGTAATAAAGAAAGAGAGGTCTCACATATAAATACACTATCTTGGACATCTTTTGTGATTGTGAGCACTCATTAAAATATTACATGCTAAAAAGTAGAGTGTTGGACAAGGAAGACAACGTAATGGGTTCTGATCCGTTATATCCGAATTGAAGTTATATTATTATGGATCCTCCAACATGCTGAGCTTGTTTTTCCCTCTTATGCTAGCAAAATCATTTGCACCAAGTAGAGATACTACTTCTGCATCCAAACATCCTTTAACCCAGTTTTGCCATGAGAGTCCACCATACCTACATATGGATTGAGTAAGATCCTTCAAGTAAGTTGTCATCGGTGCAAGCAATAAAAATTGCTCTCTAAATATGTATGATCTATTGTGAGAAGAAAATAAGCTTTATACGAACTTGTGATATGGAAGAAATAAAAGCGACGGACTTTATTTCTTTATCACAAGAGGCAATATAAAGTGACGTTCTTTTGCATTAAGATTTTGTGTATCCAACCATAAAAGCGCATGACAACCTCTGCTTCCCTCTGCGAAGGGCTGTCTTTTACTTTTACCTTCTACCTCTATATAAGAGTCATGGTGATCTTCACCTTTCCTTTTTACACTTTTTCTTTTTGGCAAGCACTTTATGTTGGAGGGAGATCCAAGTATATATATCCACTTGGATGTAGATATTCATAAGCTATTATTGTTGACGTTACCCTTGAGGTAAAAGGTTGGGAGGTGAAATTATAAGCCCCTATCTTTCTCTATGCCCGATTGAAACTTTAATCTCATAGGTATCGCGTGAGTGTTAGCAATTGTAAAAGACTAAATGACAGTTGAGTATGTGAACTTGCTGAAAAGCTCTTATATTGAATCTTCCTTACGTTATGATAAATTGCAATTGCTTCAATGACTGAGATCATAGTTTGTTAGTTTCCAATAAAGTTCTTGTTTCATACTTTACCTTGTGAATGAATTGTTACTTTAGCATAAGAAGTTATATAACAAAATGTTGTTGTTCTAAAGATGATCATGATGCCTTCATGTGCGTATTTTATTTTATCGACATCTCTATCTCTAAACATGTGGACATGATTTTCCATTGCGGCTTTCGCTTGAGGACAAGCAAGGTCTAAGCTTGGGGGAGTTGATACATCCATTTTGCATCATGATTTTATATTGATATTTATTGCATTATGAGCTGTTATTATCTATTTTGGTACAATACTTATGCATTTTCTCTCTTATTTTACAAGGTTTACATGAAGAGGAAGAATGTCGGCAGCTGGAATTCTGGACTGGAAAAGGAGCAAATCTGAGAGACCTATTCTGCACAACTCCAAAAGTCCTAAAAATTTATAAAGAATTATTTTGGAATATATAAAAAATATAGGGCGAAGAAAATACTAGAGGGGACTCACCAGGAGGCCACAAGCGTGGGGAGCAAGCCCTACCCCCCCCCCCCTAGGCATGCCCCTGTAGCTTGTGGGCCACCGGGCAGGCCTCCGGTGCCCATCTTCTGCTATATTATGTGTTTTGACCTGAAAAAAAATCATAAGGGAGCTTTGAGGATGAAGCATCGCCGTCTCAAGGCGGAACCTGAGCAGATAGGGCTCCGGTGGAGCTGTTCTGCCGGGGAAACTTCCCTCTCGGAGGGGGAAATTGAAGCCATCGTCATCACCAACGATCCTCTCTTCGAAAGGGGGTCAATCTCCATCAGCATCTTCACCATCTCCTCTCAAACCCTATTTCATCTCTTGTATCCAATCTTTGTCTCAAAACCTTAGATTGGTACCCGTGGGTTGCTAGTAGTGTTGATTACTCCTTGTAGTTGATGCTAATTGGTTTATTCGGTGGTAGATCATATGTTCAGATCCTTGATGATAATTATTACTCCTCTGATTATGAACACGAATATGCTATGTGAGTAGTTACATTTGTTCCTGAGGACATGGGAGAAGTCTTGTTATAAGTAATCATGTGAATTTGGTATTCGTTTGATATTTTGATGAGATGTATGTTGTCTTTCCTCTAGTTGTGTTATGTGAACGTCGACTACAAGACACTTTCACCATTGTTTGGACCTAGGGGAAGGCATTGGGAAGTAATGAGTGGATGATGGGTTGCTAGAGTGATAGAAGCTTAAACCCTAGTTTATGCATTGCTTCGTAAGGGGCTGATTTGGATCCATATGTTTCATGTTATGGTTAGATTTATCTTAATTATTCTTTCGTAGGTACGGACTTGCGAGAGGGGTCAATCATAAGTGGGAGGCTTGTCAAGTAAGGACATCACCCAAGCATCGGTCCACCCACATATCAAATTGTCAAAGTAACGAACACGAATCATATGAACATGATGAAAACTAGTTTGAGAGTACTTCCCATCTGTCCTCGGGAGCGCTTTGCTTTATATAAGAGTTTGTCCAGGATTGTCCTTTGCTACAAAATGGATTGGGCCACCTTGCTGCCCCTTTGTTACACTTGTTACTTGTTACCCTTACGAATTATCTTATCACAAAACTATCTATTATCGATAATTTCAGTGCTTGTAGAGAATACCTTGTTGAAAACCGCTTGTCATTTCCTTCTGCTCCTCGTTGGGTTTGACACTCTTAATTATCAAAAGTACTATGATAGATCCCCTATACTTGTGGGTCATCACTCGCGTGGCTCGGCGGAGAGGAAGAGGAGGTCGCGGTGGAGCTTGCGGATGCGTCGAAGGGGAACGAGCCGGCGGTCGCCGTGATGGTGGCAGACGGCAGCGTCGCGGGTGCTCGAGCGAGGCATATCTAGGGAGAGGAGAGGGGCGAGAGGGAGAGCGAGGGGGCGAGTGGGAGTGGGCAGCGGAGGATGGGAGCCCGAGGCGCCTGGGGCGTCCTTATCCCCTCCGGGGCGTCGCCGGCGAGGTGGTCCGGCAGGGTCGTGTGCACACTCGCACTGTAGTCGTGCGGCTCGACAGGTGGAGGGGAGAAGGTAAGGTGGGCTGGGCCGGTGCACTATGCACTTACGCCCAGTGCCCAGGGTTTTTTCCTTTTTCTTGTTATTTTTGTTTTTATTTTTATTATTTTATTTTTAAAACAAAAGTATTTTAGTTTTGTAAAATATAAAACTTGCACCTTATTTAGCAAAATAAATTAGGCCACTGCCACAAAAAGTTTGGCACTTATTTAAATTAGTTTAGGATTTTTATAATTTAAAAAGCATATATGTTATTGTTTTGCCCTCTGTTTTAACTGTGTTAGGGCATTTAAACACTTTATAAAATGTTGGTTTCACCATGACAATTATTTAGGGATTATTTGCAATACTTTTAATATTTTTGTTTTCATGTTTGTGAATTTTTTTATTTCACTTATAATTTGAATTTGAATTCAAAATGGAATTTGAAATGAGATATGGAATCAAGGTGATCAAACACCGTTTAGCAAAATGATTTAGCTTAATCATGGAGGTTACTGCAGCTCAAAACATAGGTGCGTTATAACTGCGCATGCAGAGGGAGCGCGAGGAGGAGAAGGAGGAGGGCCGCCAGAAGGAGGAGGAGGAGCGTGCCAGCCTTGCCGAAGTACCACCGCAGCAGCGGACGCTGGATGAGGTTGCCCTTGCGGCCTATCAAGCCGCATTCAGGTGGGCTAGGCTGCCTCCCGTCTTCATCGACCTCACCTGTGGCGACCACAACGGCAAGGGCAAGGCGGATGACTAGGACAGTGTGCGGACACTATTAGGGATTTTAATGTTTAAGTGGGTTTTGGCCAGCGGTTGACCAACCATTTATTATGTTTTATTAAGTTTATTTCAGCCACATGGGCAAAAGTGGGTATGGCTCTTGTTGGATGCATCAGCCAACCAAAATCAAAAGGCAGACATGCACGTCCGTCTGGCTGACCTAAACGGACAAAAAGCGGACAAAGTACGAGTCGGCGCATTGGAGTTGCTTTTAAGTTAGTTAGAGCATCTCCAATAGATGATGTATATTTTGGTGCCCCAAACCGGTGATATAAAAATTTGGAGCACCAAAAAGTGCTTTTTACATCTCCGAAAAAGGCTCAACTCCAACAGATGGTCCAAAACTGAGATGAGCAACACCAACGGATGGTCCAAAACGAAGATGTAAAATTCTGAAAACGACCAACTACTACTTCATCTCAACATAGTTCAAACATCAAATTCAACATAGTTCAAACATAGATGACATAAATTTAAACTAGCAGAACTACTCGTCATCCGAGGGCATCCAGTACGACTCTTCAGAGTCATCCGAGAGCCCCCAGAACTTCCCGTCCTCCTCCTCCAACGATGGCTCGATGGGGATCACCATCGAGGGGCCGGCTTCGTCCTGCTTCTTCTTCTCCTCCTCCTCGGCATCACGCTTCCAGAAGAACTCCTGCTCGGCTTGGACATACTCGGGATGCTCTCGCGCAAACCGGGCCATCACCGCCTCATCGCTCTCGCCGGGAGTGACGACAACTGCCAGTCGCTTCTTCTTCTTCGCCGTCATCTCCTCCATCTGGATGCACTGCGGCACGAGCCACTCCGCCACCGCCCGGGACTCGATCTCCAGGAAGTTGAGGTCCGTCTTCGGCCGTCCGGCACGCCACACCGCACGTCGTAGGCACGCGCGGCCTCATCGACAATGGGATACGTGCCGAGCCACCAACGCCGCCAGATGTCGGAGAACTCCACTCCGAAGTTCCCGGAGGACTTCGCCCGCACGCCGAAGAAACCCGACTTGCCCTTTGGCATCAATGGGGAGCGGACGGCGGACGAGCGGGGAGCGGGGCGAAGGCGTGCGGCGCGGAGCGACGGCGTACGACGCGGGGCGGAGGCGAACAGAGCGGAATGGAGGAGGCAGACGGAGGCCCGAGCGGAGGCAGAGGCGGTCGGAGAGGAGGCGGACGGGGTCGGGGCATGGTGGAGGAGGACGCGATTGGCGGCGTGGCGGCAGGCGGCGGCCCAGACTAGATGGAATCGGTGGCGGTGGGCTTGATCTACGGCGAGGCGGCGTCGGGGAGCTGCGGCGGGGCGGCGGGTGGAAGAAGGGGGGAAAGGAAATGAAGAGATGTTGGGCATTGGGCGCAACCGCGATTTTTACAGCTCCTATCTCTGGAGATGTAAATTTGCATCGCGAGGTGTTGAATTTTACATCTCCGGAAGGCGGAGATGTAATTTTTTTTACATATGGACCATCTGTTGGATAGCTGTTTTTTACATATTGGATGTTTTAGTTCATCTTCATTAGTTCTCTGCGATGAAGAATTGCTTTTTGGGTGACTCGCTCCCACCGCGCCCTCTCACCGCGCCCCTCGCTCCCATGCCAGCGGCCCCTCCGGCCTCGGCGTCGGTCACTCCGACCACGCCGCCAAGCTCGCCGTCATGGCTTCCTCCCTCCCCTTCCTCCTCCCACCCCCCACCACCCCCGCAATCGGCGCTCAAGCAGGATCGCTGGCTCGGGTCCAGCCCCTCCGCCGAGGGATCCCCCCTCTCCTACCGCCAGGCCCTGTGCCGATCTCCGGCGCCGGCGCCCCGCGGCTCGTCTCCCCCGTCAGCGACACGGCCCTCGTCCTCCCCGCTGGCTACGCGCCCTTCGCCGCCCGCCACTCGCCCCCCCAGTCCGCTCCGAGATCTGCCGGATGCCTACGGGCTTGGCGGGCTCGCACGACGCATGGCAGGTTGCCAGGGGCTGCAACTGCCCGCGCCCGCATGATCCCCGTCGCCAGCGCCGGGGCGCCGAGGCCCAACCTCGCCCCCGCCCCTCCTCGCTGCGTGAGGGGGACTGCCCGCACTGCCTCGACGCCCACCCGCGGTCGGAGTGCCGGAAGGATATCCGCTGCGCAATGTGCCGTTTTTTGGCCACATCGCTAGGCAGTGCCATCTCCCCCAGGCCGCCCCTCCCTCCACCGACGATCGCCCCCCCCCCTCGACGTCGAGTCCCTCCCCTGCCGACGGCGGCGACCGCCTCGTCGGATGGCTCGGCAGCGTCCACCCGCTCTTCGTCCGGGCTGCTCACGCCCGCGTCACCCGAGCACGCATGCGCCACCAGCCAGCGCCCCTCGTCGGCTTCCCCCGCGTCCTCCGGGTGGACCGCGACGGGCCCGCTCGACGACCCCTCGCCGGGGACTACGGCGCCTACGACGTCCGCGCGCCCCTCCTCGCCGGCCTCGGTTGGTTCCTCCGTCACCACCCCGCTCTCCGGCCACCCCGCTTCCCGCCCAGCCGCAGCTGTGTGCTACTTGCCCCGCTCCCTGGAGGTCATCGACACCGAGCGCGCTCTGGAGCACGCGCTCCTCGTCATCGTCGCGGGTCGGCGCACTGGTGTTTCCCGCGAAGAGATTGTTGAGGCCCTTCGCTCCAAGTGCGGCCTGGCCGACGGCGACTTCTCGGTCCACCGCCACGCCCCGGAGGACTTCCTTGTCCGCTTCACCGACCCCTCGCTCCGTGCCCGCGTCACCACCAGCCGGGTGCGCACGCCCCGCTTCCGCCTGATCTTCCACCCCTGGGGCCGGACCGCGGGCTCGGAGCCGGTGAAGGCGCGGTTCCTCGTCTCTCTGGAGTTGTTCGGTGTCCCGGACCACGCCTGGCACCGCTCCGCCGCCGAGACCCTGCTCTCCCCGTTCTGCAAAATTGAGCACCTCGCGCCGGAGACACAGGACATGTCTGACATGTACGTCTTCAAGCTCACGGCCTGGACCATCAACCCCGACACGATCCCGCGCTCCTCCGAGCTGCTTGTGCAGGACGACGACGCGGTGGACCTCGACGCCGACCCGGATCGTGCGGAGCGCCTTGCGCTCGGGCTCGCGCGCTTCCCCGTACGCATTCATGTCGCCTCCTGCCTCGACTACCGCCGCCCATCTCCGCCCCCGCCCTCGCCGCCCTCCGCCGGCGATGCAGGCCCGAGCTCTCCCCTGCTCCCCCCATGTTGGCCGCACCAACATGACTTCCCGCCTGCGCAGCCGGACAGTGAGCGCCCTCCTCCTCCTCGTCAGGACGGCCGCTGGCATGGTCGCCGCCGAACGCATGCACCTCCGCCGTGCCGTGTTTCGGACGGGATCCTAGGACCCCAACCCGGCAGCATCCCACCTTTTGACTGGGTCCCTGCGCGTCAAAGGCTGGGATCCTCCGTCGTCACCACTCTGTCCACGCTGTTGGCCCACCCCAACAACCCTCCGCCTGCTACTGCGGCCCACCCATCCACTCCTGTGCTTTCCTGCGGGACCCAGGGGGATGGAGATGTGGGTGATTCAAACGAGCCAATCGCGGCTGAGCCTTCTCCACGAAGACTACTGGATCGCACCGTTGTGTCCCCCCCCCCCAACCGCGCCTGTCTCTAGCTGCCACCCCTCCCCGCCCTTTGATCCCACGCCGATCCCGCCTGGCTCGGATTGGGTGGCCGGCTCGGCCTCGGATGCCATGACTGGCGAGGCCCCAGCCTTGGATACCGCTGCTATCACTAATCGGGCCCCTGGGGCCAACGTGCATGCCCCTGTCGCTTCCCCTGGGCCCGTGCTCGTCCCGTCGCTGCATGGCGAGCCCCCCTGCACGGCGATCACCCTCTCTCCTGCTGCCTCCAACCCTGGCACCAGCTCCGCCCCGCCCGACGCTACTTTTGAGGCTCGGCCAACCAACCAGGAGCCATCTACAGCTGGGAAGGATGACCTGGCCATGCAACCCATGCAGGCTGCCGCGAGCGACGCGCCCTTACCGCCTTTGTCGACGCGATTTCCGTCAGGGCATCCTCCATTTTGCCTGCCCCCAAGCCACGGCGTAGGAAGAAAGAGCTGTCAGCTAACTTTACACCGAGGCGCAGTTTCCGGATCTCCCGCGCTGATCTTGGCCTCAGCTCCGAGATGAAGGCGAAACGGGTGCTTCTCCGGCGTCTTGGCCTCATTGCGGACGATGACGCTCCCATTCCCAACGACGTCCTCGACAAGTATGCCCTTCTCTTCGAGCATCCCCTGGCTGTGGACGTCCTGCAGGCCTTCGCGGACTTCTTTGGTTGGCAGCTTCCCTCTTCGCTGCCCGAGGCGACCCGTGCGGCAAACACACTTCTCATCGAGGCTTAGCGCCCTTCACCTTGTATCTTGAATGCCTGCATCCTCTTTCTATGGATTACAACCTTAAAGCCGTCTTTTGGAACGTTCGTGGCCTCAACTCCGGTGCCAAGCGAATGGTTGTTCGCAGCGTGATCACCGCTGCCGCCCCGTCCATTGTTTGTCTGCAAGAAACTAAGCTAGCGACCGTCACCGGTTCCATTGTGCTTGACACGCTTGGCCCACTCTTTGAGGATTACTTCTTCCTCCCCGCCACCAGCACCCGTGGGGGCATCTTGCTTGCCTGGCGATGATCGGACCTCTCCCTCTCGAACCCTCTCGTTGGCACGCACCATGTCACGGCACTGGTCACTCCCCAGGCTAGCGATGGCCACTGGTGGATCACCGGGGTCTACGGACCACAGGACGACGGGGCCAAGCTCGAGTTCCTGGCCGAGCTGCACGACGTGCGCGAATCCCGCATAGGCCCGTGGCTCATTGGTGGGGACTTCAACATGATCCTCTCGGCGGCCGAGAAGAGCAATGATAATCTCAACCACCGCATCATGAGCAGGTTTCGACGATTTATTGCCGATGAGGAGCTTCGCGACTTATACATGCACGGCCGCCGTTATACGTGGTCTAATGAGCGCCACCACCTGACCCTGGTCCGCAATGACCGCATCCTATGCACCTCTGGATGGGAGTCTGCTTACCCACACTGCCTCCTACAGTGCCTCTCCTCGGCAGCATCGGACCACTGCCCGCTCCTAGTCGACTGTGTGGCGCGGCCACCCGGAGCTAGACGCTTCCATTTTGAGAGATTCTGGCCAAAGCTTCAGGGCTTCCATGACGTGGTTTCTGAGGCGTGGACTTCCGCTGTGCCTGACGCCGGTCCTTTCCGGAGGATCGTGACACGTCTCAAGGCTACGGCGAGACAACTGCAGCGCTGGAGTACGCGCACGATTGGTAACGTTTCCCTGCAGCTCAAGGTTGCGCGGGAGCTCATCGCGCGCCTAGACGCGGAGCAAGACTCCAGACCACTCTCCCATCTCGAGACCTGGCTACGACGGAGGCTCAAGGCTTCGTACCTGGGCCTCGCCTCCCTTGAGAGATCGATCGCGCGGCAGCGGGTGCACCTTTCCTGGCTTCGGAGCGACGACGCTGCACTATCCTTCTACAAAATCCATGCGGCCCACCGTAAGCAGCACAACCTCATGACGAGCCTCCAAGTGGGCCCCAACACTATCACCGATCACGACGCCATGGTTGACGCCGCCTTCGACCACTTCTCTGAGGTGCTCGGTACCACTTCCGAGCGAGATATCACGCTCGATCTCCATGCCCTTCAAGTCCTGCAGTTCGACCTGCTTGTGCTTGATGAGCCCTTCACTCATGACGAGATTTGGGACGCCGTCAAAAGCCTGCCGGCCAGCAAGGCGCCCGGCCCCGATGGCTTCACTTCCAAGTTCCTGGTGGCTTGTTGGGACACGATCAAACATGACTTCCGCGAGGCTTTCGACAAGCTATACTCCTTGAACGGCCGCAGCTTCGAAAAACTCAACGAGGCTTTGCTTACTTTGCTCCCGAAGCGTGCGGACGCGAGATCGCTTTATGACTACCGGCCGATTAGTCTCATCCACATTTTCGCCAAGCTTGTCGCGAAGCTGCTCTCCCTTCGGCTGGCACCCCACCTATGGTCCATGGTCTCTACAAACCAGAGTGCTTTCATCAGTGGACGGTGCATCCACGACAACTTCATGCTCGTGCAGCAAACGGCCCGTCTCCTACACAACCTCAAGGCGCCACGTATGCTCCTCAAGCTTGATATCGCGCGGGCTTTCGACAGCGTGTCCTGGCCTTTTCTCCTCCAGGTCTTGACGCACCTTGGCTTCGGGCCACGCTGGCGCGAGTGGATTTCTATCCTTCTCTCCACGGCCTCGACGAGGGTGCTCATCAACGGTCACCCAGGCCCCCCGATTGATCATGCCCATGGCCTTAGACAGGGTGATCCGGTATCCCCCATGCTTTTCACGATCGTGATCGACGTCCTCAACACCATGCTGTTACGGGCTGTGGACACCGGCCTCCTGCACCGCCTCACCACCCGGCACGCGGCATCCAGCATATCTCTATACGCGGACGACGTCATCGTTTTTTGTCATCCGGACAGCCATGACATCGCTGTCGTGCGCACCCTACTCCAAGTCTTCGGGAGGGCTTCTGGGCTGCACACAAACTTCAACAAATGCTCAGTAACCCCGATCCAGTGCACTGACCAGCACATCGCTATGATCACCTCCGAGATGCAGTGCCCTGTGGCCCACTTCCCCATCACCTACCTTGGGCTACCTCTCGCCGTCCGCAAGACCTGCTCGACGAGTCTGGAGCCAATCATCAACAAGCTCGGCCGCAAGCTCTCCACCTGGCGAGCCTCCATGCTTTCTCAAGGCGATCGCCTTGCCCTAGTGCGGCACATCCTCTGCGCCATCCCCACGCATTTCCTCACGGCCATCACCTTCAACAAAACGGCTATCAAGAAGGTGAATCGGATCATCCGCGGATTCCTTTGGGCGGGCCACAAGGAGGCCAACGGAGGCCAATGCCGCGTCAACTGGCAGCGGGTGTCCCATCCCATCTCCCTCGGAGGCCTTGGCATACGCGACAGCTACCGCACGGGCCTATCCCTGCGCGTCCGCTGGCTGTGGCTCCAGCGCACAGACCCCTCACGACCTTGGAGCAACCTTCCTATCCCCCACGACGCCGACGCAAACGCCATCTTCCGCGCCTCCACAAGCTGGCAGCTTGGCTCAGGCGACACCTGTCGCTTTTGGACTGACCACTGGATCAACGGCAAGTCCGTGGCTGAGATCGCCCCTCTCGTCTACACCCTCGTCCCACGGCGCCTCCGCAAGGACCGCAGCGTGCGCGACGGTCTTCACCTGCGCTCTTGGGTCCAGGACATACGAGGCGCACTTGGCCCGGCGGCCATGGTGCAATATGTTGACCTGTGGCGCCTGGTGCGACACACACCGCTTTCCTCCATGCCGGACGTGCTCTCCTGGCGTTGGACTGCTTCCGCCTCTTACTCGGCGAGCTCCTGCTACAAGGCACTCTTCTTTGGTGCTTGCGAAGACCCCCACTGGCGACTCACCTGGCGTCCATGGGCGCCTCTCCGCGTCAGGTTCTTCCTTTGGCTTGCCATGCAAGACCGCTGCTGGATCGCGGAGCGACTTGCCCGTCACGGCTTGCCACACGAGGACACGTGCGCTCTTTGTGATCAGGAGCTCGAGTCCATGCACCACCTCCTCGCGGCCTGTCCGTTCTTGCGTCGGTTTGGTACGAGGTTCTCGGCTGGGCTCGCATGGCCGTTGATCTTCCATCTGCGGACACACCTTTCCAAACTTGGTGGACTTCCTGCATCGACCGCTCGCCGGCCCCCGTGCGAAAGGGCCTCTCCTCCCTCATCATACTCACGGCATGGTGGCTCTGGAAACACCGCAACGCGTGCATCTTTGACCAAGCCAATCCCTCCATCACCCTCGTCTCCGGCACCATTAAGGATGAGGCGCGCCAATGGGCAAAGGCAGGCGCCAAAGGGCTGCATAACATCATCCCCGGCGAGTAGCTGCTAGGTTAGACTTTAGGGCTGAGTAGACCCTTGGTTCCACTCTACTCCAACGCTCGTGCACCATGCCTCCGGCGTACATGGCCTTGTAAGTGTTTGTGATGACCTTACTCGCATGGTACGCAATTTTTGGTGGGGGCCAAGGAGGGGAAGAGGAAGACACATTGGCGTGCATGGGATACATTGATTAAACCGAAAGTGCAAGGCGGCATGGGGTTCCGTGATTTCAGACTCTTCAATCGAGCACTTCGGCTAGACAGGCTTGGCGTCTTATTGCTTATCCCGACGGTTTATGTGTGCAGTCTTTGAAAGCAAGATATTACCCGCGGGGCGTCTGGAAGATACGGTCTTTTCGGGCAACTCATCCCAGACGTTGCAGTCTATTGTCCATGGTCTTGAGCTTCTCAAGAAAGGTTTAATTTGGCGCATTGGTGATGGTGCTTCTGTACGTATTTGGCGTGACCAGTGGATACCACATCCACTTGCGAGGTTGCCAATATCACCCCAAGGGCACTGCCGTCTTCGGCGTGTTAGCGAGCTCCTGGACGACCGAGGAAATTGGAACATGCAACTACTTAATCAACATTTCATGTCGGTAGATGTCATGGAAATTATGAAGATCAAGGTGGTGCCACGGTTGGACAAGATATTATCGCTTGGGCGCCTGAGCGTTCTGGATCATTCACAGTTCGGAGTGCTTATCGTCTATCATATGACGAGATTCACCGCCGACTCTGATCGCATCGAGTAGGGCACCGGACGGGCGACGTGCGTCTGGCACTTATATGGAGGTGCCCTGTTCCACCAAAGGTGCGATCTTTGCATGGCGTTTGGTCACAAATTCACTGCTACTTGGGTGAATAAAAAATCACGGAAACTTGAGGTGTCTAACCTTTGTCCGATGTGTGCGATGGAACCGGAGGACACATTCCACACATTCTGTAGATGCCCATTGGCTGTTGCTTTGTGGAACGCCATGCGAGAAAAATGGCTATTGCCGGACTTAGCTTCAGTGAGGAATACAGCCCCGAGTGGCTTTTTGATCTTCTCGTACAAGCTAAATGAAGATGATCGCATGCATGTGTTGATGGTGCTGTGGAGGAGTTGGTATGTACGTAATGAAATAGTACATCATAAGCTACCGCCTCCAATTGAAGCTTCCTGCAGATTTCTAATTAGCTATGTTGAATCTCTTCGATGCATCAATCATTTTCCAACCACCGACATCATCAAAGGGAAGATGGTGTTGCCGCCGATTGGGTATAGTTCTACAATGATAAATACAAAGAACGCAACATGCAGCCACAGTCCGATGGCCTGCCCGCCGGCCGATCGCGTGAAGCTCAATGTCGACGGGTCGCTCGTTGATACCGATGGTGGATTAGCGAGCCGGTATGATCTTGCGTGATAATGACGGCAACATTATCTTCTCCGCTTGTCGCTCTATCTTGCATTGTTCCGGATCGCTCCAGCTGAGCTGTTGGCATGTCGAGGGATTAAGCCTTGCTCTACAATGGTCTACTCGCCCGATAGACATCGAGATGGACTGCATGGATGCGATCAAGTTGATCAAATCGCCTACCCTTGACAGATCGCCACATAGAATGATAGTTCAGGATATTAAGAGGCTCTTTGGTGAAAGGGATATCTCTATTGCTCATGTAAGTAGGAATCAGAACGTTGTTAGCCACACACTTACTATTTTCGGACGATAGGAGGGCCGAACTGCAGTTTGGTTGCGCTCTGGACCTGCAGACGTTCCTCTGCTATGTAGGAACGAATATTCCAACAGTTGAGCAATGAAATCCTTTTAACCCCGCAAAAAAAAAAAAGATACGCAGCTTGCGTATTCGCGAAAAAAAATCCAAAAATTGATTGTTTTTACATATGATCATCTATTGGAGATACTCTTGCTGCACCCACTGGGCATGTTGAAACTGGGGAGACAACGAAAGCTCAGTTATTCCATCCAGTGCATGATTCCTTGTCTCGCTACCGCTGCATGTGGCTTTACCCTGTATGTAAACTCACAACGGGTTTCCACAAAAGAGGTAGCACCATTACGATGAGCCGCGACCAGAGCTAAAAGCACAATCCGGCAAAAGTGTTGAGGTTGCATGAGTAGTACGAGCCTGAGACCCAAAAGCTCGCTCCGGCAGCGTCCAAACCTGGCTCCCCAGGCCAGCGCATAAAATTATTTTTTTTCTAAAATTGGCAACATAAATAAACTGTTGAAACATGGCGTCACAAAAATGTAGGGGAAAACGCCAAGTTTCTCCGGCTGGACACGCGGTAACTTGTAAGGCAGGGATACGCGATCGCCGACCAACCGGGAACGTCGTCAGACCGCTCAAAAAAAAAAAGGAAACATCGTCAGACTCTAGCATTTACAAAGGAAATATCGGCAGAATTGGTTTGACTCAACCTTGAAAGCATATCACTTGTGGGCCGAGAGAGTCCGCATGTAGTCAGACGTTTGGACACCTGTGCCCTGTGGAAGCATTCTTGGTCTTCTTTTACATCCTTTTCAGGTCAACAAAACACACACGATGGCATGGCGCCAAGGCTAGGCCGGGGATATGCATCGGAGTGAAGCAACCACACCGTACGTCCACGCGCACGATCAATTCACGCCGGCCGCGCCCGCGCCGCGTTTCGGATTATCTACAACTCCCATGTTTGACTGGTACGCGGCTACCGTAATCCGTCAATCGGTGGAAGGACAAACGCTCACATGCATGCCGTATGGCACGCAAGGGTACATGCATGCACGATCACTTTCTTTTTCCGTGTGGTGATTGAGACGAGTTCGGCGCTGTCGCCTGTGATCAAGGACAAAATTTCAAGGAGCCGTTCTCCGCACATGGACATGTACCCGGGGACAGGCCGCTCACATGGAGCCAGCACTTTTATACTCCCGTTTCCTAAATATTTGTCTTTTTAGAGATTTTAAATAGACTACCACATACGGATGTATATAGACATATTTTAGAGTGTAGATTCACTGATTTTGCTTCGTATGTAGTCATTTGTTAAAATCTTAAAAGACAAATATTTAGAAACAGAGGAAGTAGTATACTCCAAGTCCCTGTATATGCATGCATGGATTTTTCAAATTCCAGTTGTCGGCTAAGGCCTCCTACCTAACCAAATCACATGGGCGTAGTGTGAGCGAGGGAACGCGTAGCTACGTTTCGATCTGACTGCAGTCCATCGCCTTAAATAGCAAGGGCCGTGATAGCGCAGAGACTTGATCCTCAACTGCATCGCAGTAATTAAGGGCGTCCAGTTCCTGACGCGGCACGGCACGCCCGGGTACGGTACGTGGTGCCCAAAGGGCGATACAGAACTTGGTCGTCCGATGAATCACGCATTTGCTTGTTCGACCCGGTCACTACATCGTGGTCACTACCTCGTCGCTATGTTAATGCTGCATATGCATGTCGCTGCTTGGTGATTTCCATGGAAACTTTTTTCAACAACAACCACTAATATCAACGAGGTGCGACCTTGATCAGATTTGAGTTACGCCTCTTTCAATATAAAGGTGCTTAGATGCCTTAATAACTCAAGTCTTCAATGCATAAAGGTGCTAAGCTTTTGGATGCTAAGTTTTCTTCATTTAATTAGTTATAGACAATTATGCTTCCATCTAGATACACGCGCTTAGCACCGTTTTTTTCTGGGGTCATCAAAATATTCTCTTTCTTCTTAATTAGCATGCCACATCAAATTTTATGACTATATGACAGCCATAGCACATATACATGATGGAGCATTTGGAGGGGCTATCACAAGATTAATCTGTGATACTCTAGTTTTGGGCTGTTACCGTATAATGTGTAACCTGGGCTTGGGTCGTGCGTTGTTTTTGTGTTGGTTGGCTGCATAAGTATATATGCCTACTTTTTATTTATTTATTTAGTAATAAAGGGATTAATGCTTCTGCCAGTCCATCCTAAAAGTACTCATAAAATTGTCATAAATTATCCATTATGCCACGCATAAATTTAAAAATGATTTTTTTCTTCGCAAGACGCGTTTGTTTTGGTTCATTTACAGCAAACCCCTCATGTACCATAAGAACATAAGTGGTGCAGTGGCTAGAGCTTCAATCTTGCACACGGGAGACATGTGTTCCATTTTTTCACCCTTTTTTCGGTAGCTACTGATAGGTGTAGGATATAACTGCTCGCTCAAGCGTCACTTAGCAGATGGGCTGCACGCAGTTCCAGCCCAGCTACTCTATATTTAGCCATTCTTTCTCTGGGCAGATTCAAATGTTTTTTAGAAAAATCATAACTTTCAAATCTAACATTTTATATATGAAAGTCTCTCAAAAAATGTGTAGATTTCAAATATGTTATTATATTGCATGTTAATCATTTCTAAAATTGTTTTAGAATGCAATCTTAATTAATATTTTCTCTATATGGGTATTTTGGAAATGCCTATTATACATGTTTTCTACCCCTTTTAAATTTAGTAAATATGACAGCTTGATGCTCTCATAAAATTTATTATTTGCACCATGGGGGATTTTGATTCCTATCAACAACCATATGCTAAAGGTTAAAACAAGTACATAATCATCATCTCTATTTCGCGTAGTGCACTATCAACCCCTATACGATGATGCACACTAAGCTGCCAATACAAGCTTAATGTAAACAAGTGGCTTAACATTGTTTTTCATATTGTTTAAAATTGTACCCATAAAGATTTTTAAGAATATTGTTTGTTGATGTTGTCGAGTGTGTGTATAAGGGATGTTTTTTTTCCTCCCGTTGCAATGCACGGCATGTTTTGCTAGTATATCATCGAAAAAGCACGGACACCGAAAATAGTGACTTCTCCGACTGCAAAAGTGTGGTGAATGACATTCTAAGAAGCACGGGTGGTATGCATGCTAGTATCATCAAGGAGATCAATCTTACATCTACACAAATACCTTGGTGTTCCTTCATCTTCGAAGGAAGAGAGACAACTATTGAGGCACATAGTCTCACTAAACACACTTTAGGCGTTTCTTTGAGACGCCATGTGTGGCTCCTTAATACTCCAGACCTAAGTTGTATTCCCATGATTTTTTTAATTATCAATAAAGTGGAGTGTGTTTAGATTTTAAATATATATATATATATATATATATATATATATATATATATATATATATATATATATATATATATATATATATATATATAAAACTGTGTCTATCATAGCTTGCCACAGAACTAGTTAAGGCTTGCAAAACATTTAACGGTTTAAAAGTAAGTAAAAAATATGAAATAAATAGGGGAGCCTCACTCTAATATAATAAGATGATCCAACGGTGTGATTGTGAAAATATGCATTTATGTGTCCTCAGCGAAAAAAACAAGCATTTCAGCTCACTACAGGATCAATATATATTGAAAATTTTGTTCTTTTTGTCCAGGACACATGCAGTCATATTTTTTCAATCCCTCCGTTGGATCATGTTATATTATAGGTGTGATGGTTCAGTATTTTTTTCAGAATTTTTGAGAACTTATACACCGTCGAAAACCTTAACTAGTTCTGTGGCAAGCTATTGTAGAAAATCCTACTCCTATATATATATATATATATATATATATATATATATATATATATATATATATATATATATATATCACTCAATTTTGGGAGCAACTATCTAAGAATTGCCCCTCAAAAAACATATCTAAGGATTACCTCTTGTGGGGCTCACGCAAGGGTCACTTTCTTGACATGTGAGGGCGTCAAGTGGTGCGCCCAGCCGCCTCTGTATTTTTTCTGTACACGTTTTCGTATATTAGATGTTTCTCTTTTGGCTTTTTGATTTTCGACTGGTTTTCGAAAAAAGAAGTAAGAAAAATCTGTTGCATGTTGTGCTTCTGGGAAAAGAAATATGTGCTTCTCGAAAAGGTAAACAAAAGAGAAAATTCACAACCATTGTGATGTAACACCTTACTCCTACTTGTGTTCTCGATGTTCTAATAGATGCTGGATTACAAGTCTTGCTTTTTCTCTTTCCTTTTCCCCCAAGTGATGAGTGCTAGTTTTCTCTATGCCTCTATGGTCAGGTCAGGATGCATCTTCCTGAAAGGTTGAGCGAGGAAGCACATAGAAATCCGTATCTTAATCCTGCCTAAAGGAAGCTCGGAAAATACTGATCAGGTTGGCTAATTTTCCTTGCTACTGTTTTAGCCTGCATGTGATTTGTTGGAATGGCTCATATCTCTCTTGATGCATTAACTTACAGTCGTACTGCATGTTTTTAATTGTATGAATGAACAGTGTTGTTGTTGGTGTGTTCATCCAACTCAGCCAAGACTGGACCTAGCTCCTGCACTAATGCACCACATTTCTCTTGAGTGCACAACAGAGGCAGAACCTCAATCTCACGCCTCTGTGACCACGAACGATTGGTCCAAAGTCCGGACTATGCCCTGAGACTGAAAGCAACCTATACAAGACACCGATTCGCACAAGATTCCCCGCCCAAGCAGAGCAGAGGGTAACCAAACCAGTGAGCAACGGTGCATACTTAGCTAGGTGCGCCAAGACCAACGCATGCGAGAAGGCGAGAGCTCCTTAAACTAGTCGAGTACCGGACCCTGCAAGAAGAATATCCAGCTCCGCCACATACACCTAGCTGTTACCAACGATGGTAACTAGGGTCAGGCTGCCTATAAATGGGGCTCCATGGGAGTAGTCGCAAAGTTCGTCCCCGTATGATTGCAGGGAACTACTAACTGAAGATGGAGAAAGCGTTGCTCTGCCTAGTCTTGATCTTGGTAGCCTCACTGGGCTGCAAGGGTGATCCAGATATTGTCACAGGTTTGATTTCTGAGAAGCGTCAATCACGAGAGGTTCTCTCTCTCAAGTACCTAATCATTAACGACCCATCTCAAGGACCACTAACACTATATATCCTTCCTTTTGGAATTTGCAGAAGGCGACTACGTCAGGATCAAACGTACGCCTTCTAGCTTGTATACATGCCCTGCATATATAGGAGTACTTGGACAAAGCTCTCTAACTAATAAAGGATTAATGATAGGCAATGAATTAATCCAGCCTAACACCTTTCCAGGTAGCTTGTTGGCGATCCTGATCGTGTTCCCCGTCATGATGCTGGCCCTCGCCCTCGCCATCGTCAAGTACCTGACGCCCAGGGGAAGATCAGCCGATGATACCATCGGCTCCTCCGATGACGAGACGAAGGTGCACGGCGGGGAGGTGATCAACCGGTGGTCGGGGCTGTACAGGTTCACCAAGGCCGAGATCGAGCGAGCGTTGGACTACGCCAACAGCCGGATCTACCTGGGCTCCGGCAGCGCGGGGCAGGTGTACCAGGGGGTGCTGCCCAGCGGCCAGCTCGTGGCCATCAAGCACATCCACCGGACGGCCATGTCCGGCTCCTTCACCAGGGAGGCGGACGGGCTGTCCAAGGTCAGGCACCCCAACCTCGTCTGCCTCTTCGGCTACTGCGACGACGGCAGCGACCAGTACCTCGTCTACGAGTACTGCGCCAATGGCAACCTAGCCCAGAATCTGCTCAGTAAGAAGGATCCATCCATCATGTTTAGTACGTATTTAAGCTAGCTAGAGTGTTGAAGTACTATAAGTTTTGCATGCTCTTGATTGGCAGGAAGTGACTCTGTGCTCTCATGGCCAACAAGGGTGAAGATCCTCAGGGACTGTGCATCTGTCCTGAGGTTTCTTCACACACACTCCGATGGATGCATTGTACATAGAGACATTAAGGTGAGCATATCCTTGTATTTTCGATCCCTCAACATAAGCATTTGCTTCTTTTCAAGGAAAAAATAAGTATGGGCAAAAAAAAAATCTTCGCATTCACAAAAAGAAAATTAAAGAATGAAGTAAGAGCAAAATTTGCAAAGCCATCTTATCTTTTGTGTGCTGTATTCATTTTTACAGCTTACCAACATCTTGCTGACAGAGGACATGGAGCCTAAGCTGTCTGATTTTGGGCTGGCAAAAATGCTGCAAATGGAGGAGACCAAGGTCTTTACAGATGTGAGGGGAACCATCGGTTACATGGACCCTGAGTACATAACACACTCCAAGCTTACTTGCGCAAGTGATATCTACAGCTTTGGTGTGGTTGTGCTGCAGCTTCTGTCAGGAAGAAAGGTCATAGAGCTTGACATTGTTGCGCGCGATTCTCTCACCAAGAAGGTAAATTCAGGCATATATTTCCAGAATCATATCCCTGTTACACTGAGAAGGAACTCGGCAGAGTCAATTTGAGAAGTTATTCTCACCATTGGTTGTTCTTATCTTGACTTACAGTCAAGGAACTCAAGTTTTTGATGCACCTAATTTGATCTCCGTTCTTGTCTCAAGGCCAAAGATGTTGTAACTGGGAAAAAACCACTGGATGAATTCATAGACTCGCGTGTTCGAGATGAAGTTAATATCGAAGATTTTGTATTGATATTAAAGATTGGAGTCCTCTGTGTGGCACATTCTAGCGTAGGGCGTCCAACAATAAAAGATGTGTACGAGGAGATGGACAAAGCATGGAGAAATACAAACACAAAGGTTTGAATCATTCACACGATTTTTGCATCACACACACCACATTATGCTGCCTTTGTTAGCGCAACCAAATTTCTCACCTTTGACCAAATTTCAATATAAAATATTTAGGTTGGTTAGATAAAAAATGTTGCAACTATATTTGTCACTAAAAGTAGTTCTTCAATATGATCTGTTATAATATTTTACTTGCTTATATTCATATAAAAAACCAACGCTCAGAGGTGCGGAATGAAGGTTGTGTAAAGTAACAATGTCATGTATTTTGAACCAAGGGAGTATTCTCTGAACTCACTGTCCATGCTTTCTAAAAATCCTACTGTTATACTTGCGCAGGCTACTAGGTCAAGGAAGGGGATAAATTCGTCAAATACAGTACAGTATGCAAAAGTGATAGATGTGTAGTTCACATTTTGTCCAAACCAAGAAGAACAATGGCGTGGAATTTGCAAGAGCAGACTCTTCACATGAACTGCAGAAGATGCTTAATGCCAAAGCTATGCAAAAGGGGTATTGCACTTATGAACTGTGATATTGGCAGCCTTAAGATTGGATCCACGTGGATGCATGATATTCCCTCTAGGTTTTCTACATACTTAGTTGTATATGCACAGTACAAAGAGCATGAAACGGCAACTTCCGAGTAGAAGTTCAGTTATGTAATTCACCACTTGGCGTTGGCGAAACCTAACACAGGCACACAGCATGATAGGGTGGTTTCTGTCAAACTGTCCTAAAGTGTACCTTCCAGGCCCAATACAAAAGATTGCGTTTCTGTTCATGTTCAGAATGCTACTCTGCAAACACAGTGGAATTGCCATCGACAGAAGCACATAAAGGGCCGCGGATTAACTGAGCTCCGAGTTCATATGAGCTCGCGTCAACAGTAAAACTGAAACAATTGAAAATAAATCAAAATATTCTGAATTTTCTTTGTGTCAAACTTTGACAAATGTTTTCAATGTTTGCCAAGTTTCGTCATATAATACATTCATGGAAGTTGTGGCAAAAAAATAAAATTGATGCTCAAAAAGAATGTTTCCAAAAGCCTCTTGGAGCATCGATTTCTTTTGCCATATGACTTCCACGAATTTCTTCATGATGAAACTTTGCAAGAATTGAAAACATTTGTCAAAATTTATCACAAAAGTAATTCAGAATTTTATAAAAAAATTATTATTTTTCATTTTATTGTTCACCGGAGCTCATATGAGCTTGAGCTGAGAAGGACACTTTCACACATAAAGAGGCATCAATGCTCTATTGTCCCGTGAATTTGTTATACGGGAATGTACAACCCTACATATATTTGCTATATTAGGGCATATGTGTAATAGTTGTTGCCGTTAAAATATATTGCTCACCTTTCTCTATTAGTTTGGACATTTGAAATAACTGGCTCGCGAATGAATTCAATATGGTATCAGAGCCAAGAGGTCTTGAGTTCAAGACCCTCGCAACGCAGTATTGAAAAAGAAAAATTTCCGCGGCCTACATCAATTCCACGTCTAAGAACTAAATTAGCATAGACGTGAGGGGAGTGTTGGAATATATTGCCACCTCTCTTCATCAGTTCGGACTTTTGGATAGTTGGCTGAAACATGACACTAGTACACGAGCGGACTATTAAGCCCCCATAATCGCACACGATGGGGAAGCACTGTGTGCAATGCCAACATTGCAAACGTACAAATATAAAATTGTTTATCCAAAAAATAAATATGTGCGCTCAGAGAGCCATCACACACGGCCGAGGAAAGAAAATTGTATGTGACACTGCAATATAGGACCCACAGTTTCACAAAGACAATTGTCTGTGATGACAGTAGCCCTTTCAAACAAAACTTATGGGGTCCTTTGTGTGATTAGGTACAGGACACTCCTGTGGCAACACTACTCCTCTTCTTCATTCTAGCAGAACACTCGATTGATGAAACCATGCATAGATTTCATTTAGTCATACTGTGACTTTACATTCATACGATTGAACTACAGTGTGTAAATGAAAAAAAACTAATTAATTGTAGCGGCGGCCGCCACGTGTTGCCCGAGTGCACGCGTTGTCACGTGCACGGGCGCGAGCACTGGTGCAGGTGCTGGCTCGTGCACGTCAGCGGGGACCTCGTGGATCCGGCTAGCTTTAAGCTGGGCGACAATGTGCAGCGCCCAACCCATCAAAGCTACGGGGCTGGGAGCTAGCACGGGTCAAGAACAGCCGCGGCGACTTGGGCCCTGCCAAAATTCTCCCTCCTTATGTTCATGCGGCTCCTCCGGCTCATTGTCTTCCTCAGAAAAGTGGAAGACTAGGGGGAAGCTCATCCTGCTACGCCATGGCTTGCCACGCAGTTGTCTGGTTAATTGGGCAAGGCGGGCAAGAGGGGAATCGAAGGGGGATCGAAAGAGGATTATAGCGAAAGCGAGGACTACAGCGGCTCGGGCGCCCTCCCCAACTCGCTTGCTTACGGCTGCCTGCTCCATTGCTCCCACCCATCTCCGCGAGACTTCATCGTGGCACCATCCCCATGTCTCTTCAAGCTCAATGTTCACCTCCCGATTCCACCAGGTAAGTTCTGATTATCTAGAAGGGGCGCTGTTTTTTTTTTTGAACCCATTGGTTGAGCGGGGTGTAAATTAATGCATTTTGTTAGAAATAGAAGATGGGGAAATATATATTTATGGAGATATCAAAAGACATTCGGTGTATGAAGATCATCTTGCATGTACTACCTCCATTCTAAAATATGAACTAGCCTACCAAAGCGTCTTGTATTTTGAAAAGGAGGTAGTAACTTGTTTATTAACCAATGAAAACAAAAGGTATGGGGTAGTAATGCCTAACAATTTATACTTTTGTTGGCCCGCCCATTCGTTCAAGCTCCGCCACTGATCTGAAGTAACTGCATACACCACAAAAGCTGAACAAAAACCACGACGAGTAATTTGGAACGGAGGGAGTACATGGCCAGCCGCCCACACACATAATCGCCTATTTCACTTGCAAAACTTTCAAGTACAAGTTTGAAAACGAATGCGGCTACCGTTGGATTCTCTAATGCACCACTTGTGAACGTGAGGCTGATACCCGGACACGCCGTAGCCGCCAAACCGACGGCTCAAACTCAGCCGCTCACGTCCACCCGTGCGCCGCCGAATGCCGAACACAAAACCCCACCCACCCACGCACGCACCGCGCCGGCGTCGGCATCGGCATCGGCATCGGCATGAAGAGCTCTGCGGACGACGTGGACATCGAGCTGGTCAAGGCGGTGGCGCAGGCGTGGTACGCGCACTCGGGCAACCCGCGGCCGTCACGAGCGCCGGCGGACGACGACGACGACGGCGCCGGTCTGGGCGCGCGCCGCGCGGGCGCCCCGCGCTACAGGCCGTCGCGGTTCAAGCTGGAGGCCGCCGCGGCGGCGGCGGCGGCCAAGCCGCCGAACAGCAGGCCGTGGGACTTCACGCAGTCGCTGTGGGACACCTACGAGCTGGTCACCGTGGCGCAGAAGATCGAGTCGAGCCTCGCGATCGTGGACGAGGCCACGGCCAGGCCAGCAAGGCGTGCCTTCACCAACGAAGACGCCACGCGCGGCGGAGGAGGGAAGCGGGCGAGGGAGAGCAGGCGTAGCCTCAGGAGCCTGTTCCGCCGGTCCTCGTCCAGGAGGTTCGAGGAATCAAGCAGCTAGCTGCCTAGTGTTCTCCTCTCTGTCTGTTTCTCTCCTCTAGTCCTTCCTTGCCTCAAAGACTTGGGCAGCGTCTATGCAACTTATTACATTGTCAACCACAGCATACTTCCATGCATTTAGGAAGAGAAAACACAGTCAGACAGAAGAAATACATATATAGTGAATGAAACATATAATCCAGAATCACATCGCCAATCAGAGTTCAAGCACGATAATAATGAGTGATGTGTCTGCGGTCCATCAGTCCAGTCATGAACGACGACAAGCAAAAGAATCCAGGTAACTTGGGTGATCGCACCCTACGTCCTAATAGCACCACAGGAATGGCATAACAAATGTCTTGCCGGTAAATGAAAGGAAATTTGGTACGAGGTGCCGACACCTCATTAACTCATTTGCATTGCAAACCTCAGGTTCTCACATCTCCAGTAGCGGAGAGCCGATTGCAGCGACGGAAGGAGCATCTGATGCAACTGTGATGTGGCCTGTCGATTCGGCCTGCCCGGCGCCGGCAGGAGATCCAGCATTGCCGTCCATGTTGGCAGCATCAGTTGCTGGGACGCCCACCGCAGTTGCAGAATAGGCGACAAGATAGAAGTGCATGGCATTCTGATCATCACCTGCTGGGTAGCCAGTATAGTAGGGGACGCCATTCTGATCATAACCTGCAGGGTAGCCAGGATAGACTGTATAGTAGGGGATGGCGTTCTGATCATAACTGGCAACTGGGTAGCCAGCATGTCCACTAGCTTGCACATCTTGATACCCCGCCATGGGATTAGTGTATGCGTAAGGCATGCCATAAGCTTGAGTTGTTTGAGCAGGGAGATTGTTAAATGCACTTCCATATGCAGCTTGAGCTTGTGCCGTCCCAGATTGACCTGCTGCTACTTGCACCAGTCCTGCAGCAGTTTGTTTCAAGAATTAGGTACACACTCATAATAACAAGAATCATGCTGCTGGGAATAACACATGAAAAGGGGAACTGTTCACAAGAGGCGCTCACTGAATCAATTGCCAATATTAACAATAGACATTTCTATTAATTCATTTTTACTCATCATACATACTTCCTCAGAATTTCCCCAAGGAACTGCATTTCTTGCTAGAAGTTGGTCTATGGAATGCCATGACTACATGAGCAATAGCAGTAGCACCCAAACATCCCATTATGGCACAATAACAACGGCACAACACTATGTGTGACATGTGTCAAAAAAGGGACTGACATGGTGCATTCATCCGCGTCTACCTCCAGAATTTAAGGGGGGGGTGCAAAAGTAAAGGTATGCTGGACCATGTCCAAAGAAAGAAGCATGTACCAGGACTTGTCATTTATTAATTTATCAAGGCCCAATGGTTTCCCTGTTGAGTTTTTATCAAGATTTGTGGGAGGTTATGAAACAAGACTTGAAAAAGCTTTTTGACAAATTTCACAAAGTAGAGTTGGATGTTGAAAGGCGTAATCAAGGAATCATTGCATTGATTCCTGCTATGTGACCCTATGAAGCATGAGCTCACCAAACATAACGGTGCAGATGCTTCCTTTGTGCACTCCCGTGTGCAGGATCGGATGATTGCTCTTCAGTATGTGCCTTCCGAGTTATAGTTGCTGGATTTCTTCACAAAGGCCCAGACTAGAGCACATCAGGGCTTTTACCTCTCCAAACTCAATGTTGTTGATTCACCATGAGTTTGAGAGGCGAGGGGGAGGGGGTGTTGTATGAGGGGCTTTCAGCATACTGTACCATGTATGTACATGTATATATAATGGCCTATGACCTCATGGAGATACAGGCTGCTATTCTCTAACAATCCAAACCTTAAACCGAGCAGGGAAAAATACCTTGTGCTCTCATGTCAGCATTTTGCATCTCCGCACGTAACTTGTCAACCTGTTCGATCATGGCTATGAGGCTCATTTCCATTGTTTTCATCTGCTCAGCTTGCTTGGTATTCATGTCCTGATTATGCTCAAATTCAGATCTTTTGCAGAAGTAAAACAGATATCGAGTTAGCAACAACCCCGTATGCTACAAATAAAGTTGGTATGGGAAGCAACGAAGTGAGGGAGTGTGAGATCACAAACCGTATGTACTGATACTCTTTCTGCAACTCCTCTAGCTCAGAACGCAGTTCAGGGAATCTTTGGTTGACTTCAGATTTTTTGTCTGCTTTAACATAGTTAATTCCTGGTTTTCAGCACGGAGTTTCTCAACCCCAAGATGCACTTTGTTAGGTACCCGATCTAGTTTCCCTCACAATTCGGTTACAGCCACAAGAGGGCAGTGATTCACTCTCTGGATACAACTTGCCGAAAGAAAAAGGAAGAAGAAAGTAAGTGCTCGTGCCGTTGCCACTGCCGTGATCCAAGCCGGGATGCCCCTCCTCCGATATTCTGCGCTTAAGTAGTGTTGTCCCAGTCCGGGCCCACGAACCTGCAGTTGGTGTGGCGAATCCTTGTTGGCCTGGCGATGACGCATCCTTGGCCTTGATTCGTCCACTTGTCTGCCAGCGTGGCCCGATCGGCTGCCATGGCAGTGCCTTTGCCTTTCACTGCCATGGCAGCTATTTCGCTGCCCGTCTCGCCCTCTGCATATTGGACGCTGACATCCCCTCCTCCTTGACTTGCGGCTTGCCTCCAATCCGGCAGATGAGGGAAACGAGACTGTAAGGCAATGGCATCCTCCCAAGTAGCGTCCACCTCCTCGGAGTCTGACCAACGTACCAGGACCTGCTCTCGGCGCCATCTTGTTTGCAAGATCTCCACCGGAATGAGATCAGCCTTAGGCGGCACCGGCAGAGTCGAAGAAGCTGTTGTACCTGGAGACAGAGCTTGTCGTAGCTGAGAGACATGAAAAACGGGGTGAACTTGCGGTGGTAGTGCGAGCTCATAAGCGATCGGGTTGATGGCTCGCAATACTTGGAATGGTCCAAAGTATTTAAACGACAGCTTGTGGTTGGCTCTACGATGGACTGAAGACTGTACATACGGCTGGAGCTTGATGTAAACCTCGTCGCCAGGTTGAAATGATCGGTCATTGCGTTTCTTATCTACTTGCACCTTCATGATGTGGCGAGCGATGTAGGTGCTGCTTAAGGACTTGCTGCATGGTTCTTCTTTCCACCAGCCATTCCTTCAGAGCAGGATCTTACAAGCAGATGCAGCCTCAATGCCCAGTGCCTCGGCTCATGGCCATACAGAGCATGGAACGGCGACATGTCTAGGGCAGAGTGGTAGCTCGAATTATACCAAAACTCAGCCAGCGCCAGAAATTGACTCCAGTGATTTGGACAGGCATGAATGAAGCAGCGAAAATAGATCTCCTAGCATTGATTGACACATTCTGTCTGACCGTCCGTCTGCGGATGATACTGTGTGCTCATGTTCAACTCTGTCCCAATGATTTTGAACAATTCCTGCCAAAATCTGCTGGTAAACACTGGGTCTCGATCCGAGATAATTGCCTTAGGGAGACCGTGCAGCTTGTAAACATTGTCCGAATAAGCTCGAGCGACCTTAGCTGTTGTGAAAGGATGATTCAGTGGCATAAAATGAGCATATCGTGTGAACTTGTCCACAACGACGAGGATACAGTTGGCCCTGTTGGATTGCGGGAGGCCATCAATGAAGTCCATAGTAACAATCTTCCAAGCTTCTTCCGACAATGGAATTGGTTCTAATAGACCAGGGTATTTGACTCGCTCCGGCTTGGCTTGCTGACAGACAGCACAAGTGCGCACATACTGGCGAATAGTGTCCTTCATTTTGGGCCAGGCAAAAAGGCGGCGGATGCGATGATAGGTGACCGGAAATCCGGAGTGCCCACCCATGGTGCTGTCATGGAAGGCGCGCAGAATACACTGCTATAGTGTTGGCGACCCATCGAGCCATAATTTGTGGCGGAAGTACAGCAAGCCCTCTGAGACAGAAAACCTCTGTTTTGCATCGGGTCGCTTGGAAAATTCAGTGAGCAGTTTCTTAGATTGGTCATTCTCTGCATAGCTGGCACGGATGTCCTCCACCCAAGTAGGTTGGCACACTAACATGGCCATGGTTTTGTTTAAAGTGTGTAAGCGGCCGGATAGCACGTCAGCGGCACTGTTGGCAGTGCCTTGGCGATAACTGATTTTGTATCGCAGACCCAGGAACTTAGTGAAAGCTTTCTGTTGCCGCACCGTGGACAGCCGTTGATCATTGTGATGGATGAGACTGCGTTGATCCGTGCGAATCAGGAACTCCTCATGATGGAGATAGGGGCGCCATTGCTCTACGGCTATCAGTATAGCCAGACACTCTTTCTCGTAAGTGGAGAGACCCTTGCGCTTTGGCCCCAAATGGGATGCCCCCCTTGTTGTAGCACATCGCCCACTCCATAGTCACAAGCATCGGTATCAATCACAGATTGTTTGGAGAAATCCGGCAGTTGCAAGACAGGTGCTGAAATGAGACCTTGCTGTAACAGAGTGAAAGCTTTCGGCGTGTCCTCCGTCCAAACAAAAGGTTGGTGTTTCTTCAGCAGATTGAACAGTGGTCTTGCGATGATGCCGAAGTGCTCGACAAAATTCCGGTAATATCCCGCAAGACCCAAGAAGATGCACACCTCTTTGGCAGGTGTTGGCACCGGCCAGTTTCTGATGGAATCAATTTTACTTCGATCAGTCGACACCCCATCAGCATTGATCACATGCCCTAAATAAGCATTTGTTGTTGACCAAAAGAGCATTTGGACTGTTTCACTTGCCAGCCATCTTTGTGTAGGAGCTGTAACACTTGCTTGAGGTGAGATACATGATTCGATAGTGTCTTGCTGAAGACCAGAATGTCATCGAAAAAGACCAGCACACAAACACGCAGCAATGGATACAATGTGGTTGTCATGGCTCCATTAAAAGTGGCCGGTCCGCCTGCTAGTCCAAAGGACATAACTAGGAATTCCCAATGGCCTGAATGTGTGCTGAATGTTGTCTTATATTCTTCGCCTTCAGCCATACGGATCTGATGGTACCCTGAACGCAAATCCAGCTTGGAAAACCAACGGCCACCCACCAATTATTTAAAAGTTCATCGATGATTGGCACCAGGTATTTGCTGACGATAGTCATAGCATTCAGGTGTTTGTAGTCCACGCACATGCGCCAGCCGCCAGGTACCGTCTTTCTTCTTCACTAGCAAGGCGGGAGAGGAAAAGGGGCTGGTGCTCTTCTGAATAATGTCAGCATCCAATAGTTCCTTCATTTGTCTTTCAATTTCAGTCTTCAGTTCAGGTTTGTGGCGATACAGACGCAAGTTGACTGGTTGAACACCTTCCATCAGTGGTATACGGTGGTCACAAGCATGCCGAGGTGGTAGGGGTGTGGTTTCTCAAATACATCTGTGTACTGCTCGAGAACTCTGAGAAATTCAATGGGTATGGTGTTGTCGACAATCCCTTGATCTGCTACAGTATTGAGGTGAACAACATAAGCCACGGCCGTTGCTTGCAGGAATGCAGAAGTTCCTGGGATGATATAGTGGCACATTGTTGCAGATCTTGAGTGGCGGCCTGTAATTCAACAACACTACCTATTGTGACTGATAGGTGACGTACTTCTCAATCAATGTACATGGGGCTATGTTTCTTGACCCAGTTCATACCTAGTATTGCATCATACACTCCCAGAGATATGACTTTGAAACCCGTGATGAATTCTTGACCCTGACACATCCATTGGCACTATGGAATGTAACTATTGCACAACAACAGAGCACCATCAGCTACTTTGACCTAGCAGGGATCGGTTAATGGTGAGACACCCTTCAGTTGCTCAGCCAGACGTTGGTCCACAAAGGATGGTGTACTCCCAGAATCTACCAGCCAAAGAACCTCTCGGCCTTGGACCCAGGCATGCAACAGCATAACACCAGGACCTTCTGAACCTGCCACTGCGTGCACGGATATAAAGCAGAGGTTGTCGTCTTCAGGTTCAGTTAACTGACCTGTCGATCACCAAGTACATCTGCATCTGTACTGAACAGGGCGATGCAACTATTGCACAAGAACAGAGCACCATCAGCTACTTTGACCTAGCAGGGACTGGTTAATGGTGAGACACCCTTCAGTTGCTCAGCCAGACGTTGGTCCACAAAGGATGATGTACTCCTGGAATCTACCAGCAAAAGCCTTGGACCCAGGCATGCAACTGCATAACACCAGGACCTTCTAAACCTGCCACTGCGTGCACGGATATAAAGCAGAGGTTGTCGTCTTCAGGTTCAGTTAACTGACCTGTCGATCACCAAGTACATCTGCATCTATACTGAACAGGGCGAGCAGTTCCTCAACCACATGCATCTGAACTGTAGGGGGACAAGTATGATCTTTACCCCATCGCTCACCGCACTTAAAACAGAGACCTCGAGCTCTGTGGAATGTTCTGAGAGCTGCAATTTTGCTGTTATCAGGCGCTGCTCTGGCTGTGTCAGTGCCTCTCCTATCTTCAGCTGTTAGAGTAGGAGCAGTGGGTCGAGGGAATGCCACTGGTGCTGCCGCTGTACTGGTCGATGTGAAGCGCGACGCTGGTGGTCAGGGAACGGTGGCGCGTAGGACGGCCTTGCCATCTGCCACTTCTTGCAACAGGGCCAAGGAGCAAACTGTGTCCAAGTCAGGCGGTCGCTAGATGAGAAACCACCGCTCGAATGTCAGCATGCAGTCCCTCAATGAATCGCGTCAGGAAAAAATAAGGATGGGTCAGTTCAGAGTATGAGATCATATGATTCATCAAAGTTTCAAATCGCTCAATAAAATTTGCGACAGAATTGGTCTGACGGATAGCATAGAACTGGCGAAATAATAGCTGATGTTTATCTCGACCAAATCTGGTGCACAACAAGGCTGTGAACGACTCCCAGTTGAGCCCCGCAATTTTACGCTGCACTGACTGCAACCAAATCACGGCTGATCCTGAGAAATTCAGGATCGCCATTGGAACATAGTAGGATTCGTGCACCGTGAACATCTGGAAGTATTGTTCTGAGAGTCTTCCAGAGCTGTGGGTTCTCGCCGGCGAAGACGGGAAACGTCATCGGCGGCGGAGTTTGGCCCAGAGCAGAAAGAACTTGAGATGACAGTGGCGACGAGGTCAGGGAAGGAATCAGGGTCATACCCGTGACCGGGGAAGTCGCCAGTGACTCGGGGGTCACCGACGAGGATCCCCCAGGATGCAGTGGCGCGTCGTGGCCTGATTGCCCTTGGATCTCGCGCGCAACCATGGGAGGGGTCGCAAGAGGCGGCGATCCGGTGGATGGTGCAGTTGAAGACGACGCGGCTTGGAGAGCCGCGACCGAGAGCTCCAATTGTGCGAACCGCGCCTCCAACTCCGGCTTCCAGGTGACGAGGGAGTCGATCCGCGCCGTCTGCGTCGCCAAGGCCTGGAGTATGGCATTGTTGTTGCCGTCTTGCTTGTTGGCACGGGCGGTGGCCTCGTCGCTCATCTTGTCGAGGTAAGCTTTGAGCGCGGGATCCATTGTGGCGATGAGGTGATCACGCGCTTGCTTCTGGCGGCGGGTTTCTAGGACGGCGATCTAGACGGCGGCGGGGAAGGGTGGTATGTGGCTAGCTGATACCACGATGTTAGGTACCCGATCTAGTTTCTCTCACAATTCGATTAGAGCCACAGGAGTGCAGTGATTCACTCTCTGGATACAGCTTGCCGAAAGAAAAAGGAAGAAGAAAGCAAGTGTCGTGTTGTTGCCGTTACCGTGATCCAAGCCCGGATGCCCCTCCTCCGGGCCCACGAACCTGCGGTTGGTGGGTGAATCCTTGTTGGCCTGGCGATGACGCGTCCTTCGCCTTGATTCATCCACTTGTCTGCCAGCGTGGCCCGATCGGCTGCCATGGCAGTGCCTTTGCCTTTCGCTGCCATGGCAGCTGTTTCACTGCCTCTCGCCCTCTGCATGTTGGACGCTGACACACTTGCAGCAGTTCCTTCTTCACTGCATTATCAGCAAGCCTTTCAGCCTCCATTTCTCGGACCATTAGCTCGCTCTTTTGCGTATCAAATGCAGCTTCAAGGCCGGCTTCAGGTCTCTTGCCTTTTTTTAAAAGCTGCTGACACACATGAATGATGATAAAGAGCAGCTATCACACCATGTTTCTATCAAAAACAAAGACTGCATAAACACAATAGGTATTCCACCCCAGCACAAAAACAAAATCCAACTCTCTGAAGAAAACATGTTTTCCAGATAGAATTCCCCATATCAAGCTCAAAGAAATAGATTCAAAATATTGATATGCCTAGCAAGCTAGCACCTAATCAAGGGCAGGGTTCACACAGACACACTATTCTTTCCAAAGAACATGCCTGATTTTCCATAAAAGGACAATAAATGAATAAAACGATAAAGTTGCTCCAAGCACAACTATGGATGCACCAATTTTTTCCGTACAACGAGAATTTTTGCATTTAGTGTCAACAAGAATATGCGAAGGAAGAAAAAAGTACCTGATGGCGCCATGGCAAAGCGGACGATGCTAAAGGCTGAAAGACTGAGGAATTTCACCAGACAGCAATGAGGCACCTGGAACTGGATTTGAGGGATCTGTCACCAGACAAGCGCCAAGGTTGCATGAGTGAATCTCAGGGGTTTTTTGTTTTTGACAAGTTCTCGCAGTTTCTTCGCTTGATTTCAAACTGGATCTAAGGGATCTGACCTGAGGTGTGGGAATTGGAGGAAGGAAGGCTGGGGAACAAGTGGCAAGGTTTCGATGTTTGGCCGTCTGATGGCTTTATTGTTCTATTCAAAATTTGCGCAACCGGTTTCCTTGATCTTGGATTGGATCCGGAATTCAAGTGATAAGTAGGTAAAGGCGATAGACTTTAGAAATTTCATAAAGGAGTACAAGCATAGTAAGTTTGCTTTCTAATTTAGAAATTTGGTGAACAGATTCGACTTGAGAAAAGTTATAATAGAGTAAAATCCTAGTGTGTTTGCTTCCTAATTTAGAAATTGCGTAAATCAATTCTAATCCCTGCCTTCAAAACCAGAGGAATATATTGTGTTCTCATCAGAACCATTTGAATAGAATTATGCGATATTTTGGATATAAACCCTCATCTAGGAATCTATGTAACTCTGATAGGGCAGGTCCTTACCTTTCCATACAAACATAAAGCTTGTGTAACTATGCATGAAATCCATATTGAAAGATAATAATAATGGAATATTATTTTACATACTAATGTATACCATTCTTCTTATATTGTTGCAAAAAATCAAGCATTTCCTTTCAGTTAAAGTTTAAGAAATACTTAAACATTCTTGACTCCATGGATTTTTTTATACAAGTAAGCGAGGCCAAAATGAACGCCATTACCCCATATAGTCTTCTAAGAGAATTTGTACTCTCTAGAATTGCACAGAAGTTTGTCATACAAAAATGCAAGCAATAAGAACTTAATTTGGAAATTTGGGGGAACGATTTTCATTTTCCCATGTCAACAGTCGTGGACCCTCAGCTAGATATGCAAAAAGGAACATTCCTATGCATCAGCTGCATGGCGACTAATTAGAGAGAAAACTTAGATGGCAAGAAATGGCATTCAAAGCAATATTTTTAATAACGGTGAATAAGGCTAACACTGATAGAATGAAATCGTAGAGCTTGTACCTATTGTGCACAAACAAAAAGACTTACAATATTGCTCAGTTAATACATATTTGAATGGGCAGAAAGGACGGGCCCATAAACAATAACGAGTTGTGCCAAGCAAAGAACTTGCTCCTTAGGCCCCATAATTTGTACTGCTAGAGTTACAGGAGGAGCGATTTGTAACATCTCTGCCTAGAAATTATTCGCTTTCCATAGAAGTTGCTACAAGACCACGGACGAAGTACCAAAGCCTATTCCTTTACCAAACTTGGCTGCGGGTTCTTGAGTGTTGATGATCGACTCACATACACCTATTGATCTTCTAGTTGTATGTTGTGATTGTAAAATGTGGTTGTTTGGGAGTTAACATGATACTATTTTGTTACTAAACTTGGCAATACAGTTGGACCGTATAAACAATGCTTGTGGAATGGCTAGAAACGGAAACAGCATTTCATGTCAATTCACCAATCATCAATGCCGAAGTAGCACGAGGCGTGAGACATGTGTACTGTACCGTGGATCACCAGCTAGCCTTGCAGACGCGCCCCTTTTCTCGAGCAAGCACCGTGATCCAGGTACGGATTGTCGTACGGGTTGCGGCATTTTGTCGAACAGCTTGAAAGCGTCGGACGCTGCGGTGGTAGCGTGCCCTCGCCAGGCATGGGTTGGAAGTCGGCGACGGCGAGCGGATCTGGAGAGGGGCGGTAACCACGTAAATCGGTGGAGGAGGAGGAGGTCGGGGAGGCTCAGAGATCTCGCGCCGGAACGGGCTGCTGAGGAAATTGAGCTGATGCCCAGCCCACCACATTCGATATTTTTTATACGTCGGGCTTCCTTTACAGTTTTTTTCCTTTTTTTTTCGTTAAAAAAGAAACTGCAAAGGAAGCAAAATCACAAAGGAAAAATGGACCGCCGCTTCCACGCACGCAAATGAAAGGGCATATACAATGGTTGATAAAGTAGTTTTATCTTGCATGTAATTTAGAGATGACAAAAAAACATATCTACAATGGGTCATCTCTTAGCCTTATTTCAATAACTAGTTATTCCTAAAAACGTGGTAAGACGTATTGTGCTAAGAGATCATCTCTTGCATTGTCTTAATTAAGAGAAGACAAGCCTTCTCTTATGATTTTCCTCTCCTCCACCTCATCATTTATCCTATGTGGCATTGCTAAGATAGAACCATTGTACATGCCCTTATGCTCCGGGTGACTCCACATTTGTCGTCTTTTTGTACGGGTTTCAGATGTCAGCCATGGCAGCCCGGCGACGAGTGTTTTTTTTTTAACACACTACAGATGCAAGCGCTTATATATACGCGCGTACACCTTGACAAGGATTGAACGCTGGTCTATTCACTCTGGCCAGCTATATATATATATGTCTATATCGTTTCAAGGCCGCTTCTATTGCACTAACAACTGTTGTAAAAGAGCAACTAACTTTTACAGAGGGCCAAAGGCCATTACATATACATGTGTGTCAAAGTGCAGAAAACCCCTTATAGAATGGGAATACACTGAAAAGGGACTATACACATCTAACACCCCCCCTCAAACTCATGGTGGATCAACAACACTGAGTTTGGAGAGGAAAAAAGGCATCTTTAGCCGAAGTCCGGGCCTTCGTGAAGAAGTCACCAGCTGTAACTCGAGGGCACATAGTGAAGAGCAAGAGTCTGATCTCGCATGCAGAAGACGCACAAAGTGGGCATCCACACCGATGTGCTTGGTGAGCTCATGCTTCACCGGTCACGCTGCAATCTTGATAGCACCAAGATTATCGGCGACAAAGAAGGGAGTCGAGGTAGGAGCCGACACACCAAAGTCCTCAAGTAACCATCGCAACCAGATCACCTCGGCCGTCAACATAGCCATGGCTCGCAACTCACCTCAGACTCGGCGAGAAACGATCTGCTTCTTTGTCTTCCGTGCAATCGAGAGCCACCAAGAAAGACACAGAAGCGCATGCAATGGCGCCTATCGAGAGGATCACTAGCCCGTAGCATCGAGTAAGCCCGAGCTCAAGAGAACTGGAGCGAGGAAAGAAAAGGCGCTGAGAGATCGTGCCACGAAGATATCGTAGAACACGGAGTAGGTGACTATAGTGTCTGAGAGGGGAGCTGAAACAAACCGACTCGGGATGTGAACAGGATACGAGATGTCGGGGCCGCGTAATGAAGAAGATAGACAAGGCTACCGACGAGGTGACGATAGCGAGTGGGATTAGGAGAGGGTCACCATCGAGGCACAAAGTCAAGGTTGAGCTCCATAGGAGTCACAACGGTGCGGTCATCGATGAGAGCAGCTCGAGCAAGAAGATCCCGAATGTATTTCTCTTGAGAGATGTAGAAGCCATCGAGGTGGAGGAAATCTCAATCCCAAGAAAATAGCGAAGAGGGCCAAGATCAGTCATAAGGAACTTTCGTGAAGGCGGGCCTTAACGAAGCGATGTAATCGGTGTCGCCACCAAATGATGATCATGTCATCAACATAGAGAAGGAGAAGAGTCCGACCACGAGGAGACGTGTGAACAAGCAGTCGGGATCATGGTCATCGGGCAAGAAACCAGCCGCGTCACCACAGATCTGAGCGCTCAAACCAGCGCGAGGGCCTGCTTGAGACCATACAGAGCGGCGAAGTCTGAGAACCACACCATCGGGAGCATAGTACCCCTGTGGTGGCTGCATGTAAACCTCCTCACGCAACTCGCCATTTAGAAAAGCGCTCAACATCAAGTGAGAGATAGACCAGCGACGAATGAAGCCACAAAGAAGAAGAGTGCGAACAGTGGTCATGTGGGCCACAGGAGCAAAGGTCTCATCGTAATCACGCCCTGCTCCTCTGCTGAAAGCCACGTGCCACAAGACGAGCTTTGAAGCGCCAAGAGAACCATCGGAGCGAGTCTTAAGCTTGTAGACCCACTTGCGGTGATGGGACGGACACGAAGGAAGGGGAACGAGATCCCATGTGCCAGAGCGCTCAAGGGCAGCAAGCTCCTCGGCCATCGCAAGCTGCCATTCAGGCTGAGTCATGGCAGTGCGATAGGAAGTGGGCTCAGCCAAAACAGAGAGACCGTACCGATCAGGGGAGTAGCGATCAGGCGGAGGGCGAGGTCGAGCACGAAGGTGATGAACCGGAGGAGGTGTGAGAGGAGGTGCACGAGAGGTGGAGGGCTCATCAGAGGCAACATCCTGAGTACGAGGACGTCGAGTATAGTGGAGAGGAAACGGTGAGAGAGGCGACTGACCGGAGAGGATGGGGGAGGTGGAGGAGTCGGAGGAGGGAGAAGACGGGGTTGGTGGTGAATGAGAGGGAACGAGAGGTGTCGGAGGAAGAGGTGACATAGGAGGCACGTAGTGGGGTGTATCGGGAAGGAGAAGGAAGGAAAGGTCATCTACAGAGAAACTCGAGGAAGAAGAACGTGGGTAGTAAGAACGAGACTCGTCAAAAGTCACATCACGCGAGATGCAAGCGACGACCGAGGATCCCAAAGATCGATAGCCCTTGTGCTCATCGCAGAGCCAAGGAAGACACACTCAACCGATGAGCGGTCGGTTTGGTGCGTTCTCGGGGCAAGAAGAACATAGCACACACATCCAAACATACGGAGAGCTGAGTAGTCGAGAGCGACCAGTGAGACACTCCATAGGAATACCACCTCAAGAGCAATCGATGGCTGAATGTTGATGAGATAGGTGGATACGAAACAGCCTCGGCCAAAAATGGGGTGGAAGGGAAGCAGCAATCATGAGCGCACGAGCCGCCTCAAGTAAATGACGATGCTTATGTTCAAAGAACGCCATTCGAGCATGAGCCCCAGTGACATGAGAACTGGGCAAGAGTACCTGTTCCGCTAGAAAACCACGCAACATCTGAGAGATATACTCCCCAGCGGAGTCAGCACGAAAAGTACGAATGGACATGGCAAACTGAGTGTGAACCATAGCAGCAAAACGTTTGTATATAGGGAGAACCTCACTACGAGATTTCATGAAGTAGAGCCAAGTGTAGCGAGAGAAATCATCAATAAACAAGACATAGTAGCGATGACCACCTTTCGAATCAAAGGGAGCAGGACCCCAGACATCAGAATGAACTAAGTCAAACGGATGCTGAGATACTGACTCACTAGTAGGATAAGGTAACTGAGTCTGTTTGCCAAGTCTGCAACCATTACAATGTAAGGAGACATCTCCAGATACAGACCCTAAGAGGCCTTGACGAACTAAAGAAGACAGGCGTGAGCCACAGATGTGACCAAGGCGATGATGCCACTGTTGGAAGGACGCAGACGAAGAGGCAACAAGAGCATGGGAGTTGACTGAAGCGGTGGCAGCGGAAGGAACACAAAGCCAGTCAACCTCCCAAAGGCCCTCTGACTCACGGCGCCGAGGGCCAGCTCCAACCAAAACCTTGGTGTGACGATCCTGAATGGAACAAGAGTCGGTATCAAGAATGACACGACAACCGAATCGATAAGTTGGGCAGCGGAAAAGAGATTCATTGTAAGACGAGGAACATGTGAAACACTCGGAGCGAAAAGGACGGAGTGGAAAGAATACCACGACTAGCAACAGAAGAGATGTGCCATCGGCAAGAAGAACATTAATAGGCGAATCAAGAGATCAAGAGAAGACAATAAAGAAGAATCGAAGACATATGGAAGGAGGCTCCAATCCAAAACCCACGAGGATGTACTGATGTGTGGATGCTGCGGCGGTGGAGAAGTGATCGCAGCCACAAAGCAGCAAATGAGCCGGTCGACGAGGAGCCCGAGGAGGCCAGAGACGTTGAGCCTCACAATGTCCCGGTCGGTGAGTGACGGAGTCGAGGAAGATCCAGAGTCCCATCGGAAGAGGAGCGCCGCTGGTCTCGCTTCTTCTCACGGCAATCGACTGGGTGACTGCCGAGAGCAAGAGCCACAGAAGGTGTCACGGCGCGACCGCCCCTCTCGGTGTAAGCAGGTCGACTCACCCCCCGAAGGTGTGGGGAGGAGCGGTGGAGCGGTGAGCCGAGCAGACGACACAGAGCACGAGCAGCCAACACAGACGGGACCACCAAAGAATCCAGCAGAACGAAGGCGGGTCTCCTCAAAGACGAAGCTCGGCAAGTACCTCCGAGATAGGAACACGACCCGAGCAAGCAAGTGAGCACGTCGGGGCTCAAACTCAGAGCGGAGACGAGATAAGAACTCATGAAGCCTCTGAACTCCAAGTCGGACCGCGTGAGTCGACAAAGAAGCGGCAAGTGCCACAAACCATCGTCGTGAGGAGTCAAGCCGACGCCAGATGGCGAGCACCGTGAATAGAACTCATCCACGCACAAGTCACCCCGCCAAGAGCATGCTCTGACGCACCACCGAGAGATATAGAGCATCACCAGAGGGCCGATAAGCGCCGACAGAGATAAGACCACATCGCCGCAACAGATACCAAGTCCCATAAACTCGGAAGCAAACCGAGGAAGGACACTCGCGGTGAGAACGGCAGCAGCTCGAGCATCATCATTGCACCACCGAGTGTAAGCGCATGATCATCCCGTGAGATGAAGGGCATCGAATATGCCGACACCGCCGATCATAAGCATCAATCGCAGATCATCTAGAGCCTTGGCAACATCCCGGTCAGCCTGAGAAGCATCAGGAGCAAGGACCGGCGGCACCGGTGGGATAGGGGCCATTGGCGCAACAGGGCATGGCGGACAGGGGACCTCGCCAGAAAGAACTCCCCACAGAAGGAGTCCGCGCATGTGGATGCGCATGAAACCCACAAATTCGGCATAGTTGGTGCCATCAAAGATCACCGAGCACCGAGGAACCGCTACATAGCCAGAGGAGGACATGAGGAAGTCACTCTGTTTTTTTTTTTTTTGGTCAACGGGCTCAGAGGGCTGATCCGGATCGAGCCAAAATCAAGGCAGAGAACTCAGGCGGCCCGAAAGGGATCGAGCGAGGCTCGATCGAAGGAGAAAAAGGATCTGGGGCCAGCCGATCACAGCAGAGCAGAGGCTCGATCGACCAGGCAGAGGCTCGATCGAAGGAGAAAGAGGGATCTGGCGCTACGCGAGATCGAGCGGGATCGAAGAAAAGCCCGACCGCGCAGGGACGGAGGACCCGGCAGACGAGGAGATGGCGGCCAAAGGAGACAGAGCAAGGCAGCAGAGGAAGGCGAGCACCGACCGACGGCCCGGGCGAGGAAGAGTGGCGAGGGGGCCCGCCGAGGCGGGAACGGAGCCAGCAGCCTTCCCGGCGGGCGAGAGGCGCCACCGGGAAGACGGTTTGACAAGGCCGAGGCGGCACAGGCACTGATGAAAGAGTGGTGGCGCCGAATCGAGCGGGAGGCTAGGAAGGAGGAGCACGGAGTTGCATCGTGCGGGAGAGGGAGGCTAACCTAGCATCTGATACCATGTTGTAAAAGAGCAACTAACTTTTACAGAGGGCCAAAGGCCATTACATATACATGTGTGTCAAAGTGCAGAAAACCCCTTATAGAATGGGAATACACTGAAAAGGGACTATACACATCTAACAACAACAAGGGTCTCATGGTGGTGGAGACTAGTGAAAAGGAGCCACCGTTCTTCCGCCGGATGTCGTCCACTGCGCACCTGGTGGACAATGAAGGAGAGCTGATATTGGTGTACCGTGCCATGCGGCAACAGCGTCACATGACAAGGACAATAAGAATGGAAAATATTTCCTTAAAAAAGAAGAATGGGAAATAGTTCTACTGTTACCATGCGGCTTACAAGAGCGTGACCAGGATGGGGACGGTGAAATCGGACCCTGGGATATCAGCGAGTGACTATCTAACTTGGCATGTCTCAGAGTCTGACTACGTTTCAGAGGATGCCTGAATGAATTTCAGTCGTTTCCAAACAAGCATAGCAGCCTGTGTGTTGTTTGCTGCTCCCTCTGTAAGTACTTGCTTGTGTACCAGAAATGATGTATCGACCGGGCTAAAATTGCAGAATCTATTCTATGTTTCCTCAATTACATTTCACGAGCATTATGTTAATACTATCATCCGTGTGAGTTTGGTAGCAGTGACCCACCACCCATGATCTATTCCGGAGTGCACTCTTGGCCAAGCATGGTTCGGACTTGCGGTGAACTGATCCATGAGCAGACTCGATTGTGTTGGGACCATCGATAGAACCAAACATCTAACTGTAGTGAGCAAAAAATATGACTAGAGCAAGTTCAACATTTAACTGCTGTGCGCCATTATTTGCTTATAGCAACTCCTGAAACATCTGGCTACGGTGAATTAAAGGCATGTTCGGTGCAAAGGAAGTGAAATAAGTATCAACTTAGAAATTGGTACACTGATTCGATTCTTCATTGGGAAACAGAGAAGAAATATAATGAAAGCAGCAGGGAAATTACGCGCCACTGTGTATAACGGCTCTCAATTTGGGCATACATATGAAGATACACTTAGCATGACAGATTTATTACAGAAATTGATTTACAAGAACCGGTGCCATTGGGATGTGCTTAGCTTAGCAACAATAATAGTTTATGAGTAATTTGTACTATCAAGACCAAACATCTATGTAGTTCACTGATGAAACAGAGTATAAACAAATAAACTGACCATGGAAAAACATGTCAACAAAAATGAAGATAAAATCATGGGATAGCAAATTCATCAGCAGCAGTGCACATGCAACAAAATAGTATGTGCAATTGTTAAGGTATAGTACAGTCCATAAACAGATGGGGAATAGGCTATCTTTGGGAACATGAATGCTCTGGCACACCACAAACCTTAAAACCTTTCCTGATACACAGGCCAACATCTAGCAAATGCCGAATATGATTCATGCCGTGGCAGCCTACGGATTGAAATTTTGGCATGGCAAAGTCAGCACCATAGACCAAAAAAGTATACAAAAAAAGGTAGTAACAAGGAATACACTCCGTTATTTTCTAACAAGCATCCAGTTACAGCAATGTCCGGTGAATCAGGATTATCAGTCTAAACTCCATCTATGATGTATGGCTAGATTAAGGTATGGCAAATGTCATAGCTTGCCATAATTCATGTATTTATATTGATTGCCCCTATTCAACACAAACTTCAATATGGTGTCGTCGCTCTCTTTGAGATCCATCACTGTAAGGGACTATGATGACAAATCAGTTTGAGATCCATCAACTATGATGACAAATCAGTTAACAATTTGAGATGCAAGGCAGTGAAATATATTATCTAGTACGTAATAAACACCACAACTGCACATATTAAAGCATGGTATGTCATTATGTAAGTGTAGCTCTGATCTGATTGAAATCCAGTATTGCAAATCATAGTTGTGTGACAAATAAAGTTGCACCATCTTTGCATGTAGCAAGTTGCAACCACCAAAAGCAATGACTCTGCGGGTATCATTTTCATCCCAAGAAATTGGACAGCGAGGAGCACTTGATAGGAACCGGGTCCCTACCAGGACGAGCACTCAGGTTATAGGGGTGGAAGGGAGGTTGGCGTGGAGGAAGGCGAGGCCGCCGGCGCTGGGGCGCCGTCGTCACGCGCGCGAGAGGGAGAGAGGGCGCAGGGGGCGGCGGATAGGGTTAGGTCTCCCGGCTCCCTTCAGGAAGCCGAGCAAATATAATTGCGTCTGTTTAATCTCAAAACAGGTCCGTACATGAGTTTATATAATCCCCCTAATAAAATAATTGAGCTAAGCCCCTAACACAATAAGATAACTTGGGCTGGGCCCCTAACTGCCTGCGCCATGAGGCCTCCTCCGGCTATAGTGTATGCTGGTCATAACAGCACTCAATCCCAATTCTTCACTTCTCACTTTTGTCACTGTTTCCCTTTGACTTTTTGCGCCATTTTTTTCTGCCAGCTTTTTTTTCCTTTGAACTATCGTTAATTTTCATTTTTAACTATCGTCCCCTCTTTTGCATCCAATTTTTGCCTTCTACTTTTCCTTTCTGGGCAAGAATTATCTAGGGAAATAAAAGGTGGGAGAATGCTTTTTCAACTACAACCAATAAAACCTTTTTTGCAGTAATGTAATTATGTGATTTAAGATGAACAAAATTGTTGTCACCTATTAGTTCCAACTATACACAAAAGAACATTCTCAAAATTGTCAATAGGATAACCTAAACAATTCATGCTCTTTCACTACCAAACTTTTTTGAATAATGCAGAAAACAGAGTTCAGCATATGACATAACTAAACCGATAGTGTAGATTCCAACTATATCACAAATGTCACTGTAAATTGCAGTAAAAGATATCATGAAATTTGCATGAGGCGTGGGTTCACATTGAAACAAGATGTGCTCCCAAGCTGGGCTTGTTGATCTTGGTGGACTCCCCTTAATCCATCAAGCTCAAGCATGCAGGTTGAAGTCTTCAACCAGCCTTCTCAATTGTAATAACAAATGAAACAAGGTAGACCATAGGAGTGCAGTTTGTGCTCCCAGGTGCATTTGTACCTTTAGTTTAGAAAGATCAAAAGGCACATTTTAAAGTTTCACAAAATCCTGAAAAAAAAGTATATCACACATATGGTAGTAATCCTATGCACCTGCAAATTTGCGTGAGCAAATATGCTAGTGTGTGTTCTTCACTAAAAAAGACAAGAATTAATGGCTAGAATAGCAACTTTTTGTGCACTGAATTTGTTATTTTTCACAGGGCACAAGAATAGGTTTCACACCAAACTTAAAAGGCTATACGTAATACTTAACCATGCTATGGGTGATACTTTGGGAAAAAAAATCAAAGAATGGAAAATTTATTTGTAAGCCAGGAGCATGAGCTCCGGAGCTCACCTAGTTATTACCGGCTAACCATACATTAATTGGTTGCTTGGTATATATGTTGTCATCAACTTGAAATTATCTATAAGTCAAGAAAATCATTAGTTACAATACAAGTAACTGAGCGACATTTGCAAAGAAGGCCGATACTATTACTAAAAAAGGACACCATGGTTTGTTTTTCATGACAAAAGAAGACACGTACCCGGGTATTGAAGATCACCAAGCATGCAATGGTGTTATGTTGTTAAAGGGTCAGTTTGAGATCTTCACATTCTCCAAGGACCAGTAGAAGATTTGATGGAACGAATACTAAGTTGAGGCAGTTGCAGTTGCAGTGTAAAGGGTCTTCTGAGCAACCAGTAACCAAGCGATTCTGGAGCGCATGAGCTCTGTTTTAAGCTGCTATACAGGTCTGCCATTAATACAGTACATAAGCAAAGAGATCATAGATACATCAAACAGAGACACCACTCAGTGCCTATGTCAATGCTCAATACCCTCTTAATACAAGTTCAGTTTGTTACAAGTAGACACATTTTGGCATAAAAAGCGAATAGTACTTCAGAAGTACAAAATAAGAAAGTAACAACAAAAATTATGCCAAAATGTGCTTAACTCCAACACAATTCATCCGGTTTGGAAGGCAAGAAACATATTAAGTCGTGCAAATCAGGCACAAAAACACTTCCATACACAAGTACAACTCCAATACTTAAGACAGCACCTGATAAAAAATAAATCTAAAATATTTTAGCCCAACATACCCTAAATTAGTTACACAGTTGCAATGTCCACAACCCCCTCAGGTACATCAGGAGGAAATCTCTGCCAATCCTACAAGAACATGGAAACTATTGAGCCTAGTTTCTGCCTTCAATCGAACAGCAGTTCATCAAACACAACAAAGCAAACTATCTAGTTAAATACAGATGGTCCCAATAAGTTGCACGGCCTAATTAATACCAGGGACAGGCTGCCCGGCAGCCTGCTCATCTTGACTGCACAGGGAGTTCACAAGGTCCCGTGGATCCCCCCATACCGGCAGCACGGCAACGGCATCCACGACGGCTGCCTCGTACTCATTGCAAAAGTCGAGAATCCGGTCACACATCTCCGATGCTTTTTTGAGCATTTCCTCCTGCGCCTCCACCTGCCAAACCACCGCCAAAAGAACGCATTAGCAGCTAGGCAGCGGGGAGAGGACTAGGTGAGCTGATGGAGCAAAGCAGGTGGTTTAGGATCTTACCTCCGCGAGACAGTCATCGAGGATGGTGTGGTCCGAGGAGATTGTGGCGGTAGAGGGGGTGAGGGGAAGAGGGGAAGCGGACGAAGCTCCAGAAGTGGCTGCGGTGGGGGCGGGGGGCGGAGCAAGGATGTCGGAGGAGAGGGACTCCCAGCGGGAGAGCTCCGGCTGGTACTTGGCGCGGAGGTGGAGGAGCGCGCGGCGGCGGCGCTGGAGGCGGGCGGACTCGAGGTCCGGGGCCGGTGTAGAGGGCGCCGCCGTGCCGGTATCTTCGGCGCCATCCGGGTAGAGGACGCGGGGGCGCTTGAAGACGAAGCCTTCATCGTATTCGATCTCCCACTCGCCGCCGACGGAGGTGGCCGCCATCGGCTGGGGCGCTATGGGAGCGGCAGCGCGAGGGGATCCGGCGGTGGTGCGTAGATGCGGGGTGAGGAGCGGGGTTTGGGTTTGGGGCCTGGAATTTCGAAAATTGGGGCTTGCCGAGCGGCAATTCGAAAATGTGGCGGCCGAGAGATCGTAAGCCTCTTTTTTCATCATTTTTCTTAGGGACCGAGAGGTGGTGAGTTGTTTACGAGCAGATCGGCTTGAGCCACCAAATTATTTTGATTTCTTTTTCTTTTTTCAAAGAAAGACCTGGATTTATATTATAAAAAATTTACCATAAGTACGAAGCACCCTGGCTGCCAGGGACACATGGAAAAGAAAAACACCTCGCCCGGCCCGCTCCCGCTCCCAGGGTACCCTCTTGCGTCCCCACCTTCTCCATCCTTGCCTTCACTCCCCCTCATCGTTGTCGAGCTAAGCCCAATCAGTGCAAGCGACAGCGGGGCCATGTTCTCCCTTTCCTCGGAACTGAGTAGCGCGGGGTAGCGAACTCGGGTGGATGTGTGGCGCTTTGCTAGGCGTGGCGCTGGAACGACTTCAGCGGCGATGGGGCTGGTGGAGGCAGCGGGGAGAGTTGTTGGGTGGCGCGTGACAAGGCGGATGGCATGTTTGGCAAGGTGTCAATCCCCTTTAGATTTGGCATGAGCGGGACGGCGTGGGTGGCCTTGGTGGCTGGGGGGCTCGGGCATGGATGCTAGCGGCCTGGGTGTTGCTCGTTGTCGCATGTGCCCCGATGGCTAGCGATTGTTGGAGATGGAGCGGCGGTGTTTGCGTCGGTTTTGGCCGGATCCGGGCGGATTTGGGGCAGGGGTGGGGTGTGACGTCGGGAGTTGGTGGAGGCCCCTCTGGCTCTCTGGTGGTGGATTTTGGCAGTGGTGCGGGGTCACTAGCGTGCTTCGACGGACGATGTGTGTTGGGGATATAACCCCACGGTATAACCCGCCCTTTGAAGGTCGGGTTAAATTGTTGGCGACTCTTGGAGCTAGACTTCGGATGGGCCAGAACGATCAAGACGTAGGATCAGAAGGGCGGCTCACAAGATGGCCCGACTTAGGGCCCGGAGCCAGAAGGCAGCAGGCGGCCCGGTGGTGTAAGCCGCCGTACGGTGTCTTGTCATAAAAGGCAAGGTGACTTAGAGTTAGGCTCGGTCACGGGTCATGACCCAACTCGGACTCTTGTAAGCCAGAGGCCTCGACCTGTATATAAAGGCGACTCCCCGGCACAGAATATGGCAGGTGACAATCAATCGATAGCTAGGTCAAGTGAATCCGCTCCCTTGTAATCGATACTCGAGCACTAAGCAGAAAAGCGGGAGTAGGATTTTACCTCCATCATGAGGGGCCAAACCTGGGTAAACTCGTGTCCTTCGACCCACTCAACCCCGACAAGATAATCATCGTTTGCGATGGCTTCACGTCTAAGTCCTCAGGCTAGGACATCTGCCGTGACAAAACCACGACAGTTGGCGCCCACCGTGGGGACAACACATGGTGGTTTCGAGTTCTTTAAGGGCTCTTTCCCAGGGATCGAGGGATATATGTCACGCCCAATATGTGACCCTATCCTAAAGGAACTCAAAGGTCCCACCAAGGATAGAAGCGCGTATTGGAGACGCTTTTGCAAGGTGGATATCATTACATCGTACCATTACATAATAGTTGGGGTTACATACAAGAGGCATACAATGCCGCATGAGTACAACAACATCATACACAAGAGCAACATCCGCCTACGGATGAAACACAAACAGAAACTCAAATGACATCCACCCTACTAGCCCAGGCTGTCAACCAGGAACCTATCCCCTGAACGACGAAGCAGAAGAAGAACTCAAAACAAGCAAGCGTTGCTCTCACGTCATGATCATCACATTACCTGTACCTACAACTATTGTTGTAGTAATCTGTGAGTCACGAGGACTCAGCAATCCCATTAACATGGGTATCAAGACTAGCAAAGCTTAATGGGTATGGAATGGATAAGTGGTGAGGTTGCAGCAGCAACTAAGCATGATATGGTGGCTAACTTACGAATACAAATAAGATGAGAAGCTACGCAAACGGTCGCAAACTAGTAATGGTCAAGAAGTGATCTGAACTACTTACGTTCAAACATAACACCACCATGTTCTCTTCTCGACCCACTCGGAAAGAGAACATCACGGTACACACGCGGTTGGGTATTTTAATTCGAGTCTGGTATCAAGTTCTCTACAACTGGATATTAACAAATTCCAATCTGCTACATAACCGCGGGCATGGCTCTCGAAAGTTTAAACCCTGCAGGGGTGTCCCAACCTCACGATCTGCGGAGACAATCCTCCATCGCGGGATATCCGATCAGACTCGGGATCCCGGTGCACAATACATTTCGACAATGATAAAACAAGTCCAGCAAGACCTCCTGACGTGCCGACACCCTGATAGTAGCTGCGCGTATCTCATCTCAGGCCACGATCGGATTGTCCAAACTTCTGGTAGGCCAATCCAGAGTTGCCCCTGGCGGCCACCGGCGGTTAACAGGTTTGGACCAACACTCATGAGGAGCACTGGCCCGGGGGTTGATTAAGAGTCCTCGGGTGCTAGTCGGTCCCTATGCAAGTTTTTAGTTGTTATTAGGCAAATGGTAAAACCAATGTTGGACCTTGCTGGAAGAGTTTTATTCAAAGCGAACTATCAAGAGGGTCCTATACCCCTCACAGTGTTAGGGACGCAAAATCAAGGAACATAACACCGGTATGACAAAAACTAGGGCGGCAAGAGTGGAACAAAACACCAGGCGTAAGGCCAAGCCTTCCACCCTTTACCAAGTATATAGGTGCATTAATTAAATAAGAGATATTGTGATATCCCAACATAATCATGTTCCAACATGGAGCAATCTTCAACTTCACCTGCAACTAACAAGCTATAAGAGGGGCTGAGCAAAAGCGGTAACTTAGCCAAACAACGGTTTGCTGGGAAGGTGAAAAGGTTAGAGGCTGACATGGCAATTTGGAAGGCTTGATAAACAAGTGGTAGGAAGCGCGACTAGCGATAGCATCGAAACAACTAGCATAGCAATGATAGTAGTGAGATCCAGGGTAACGGTCATCTTGCCTGAAATCCCGCTAAGAAGAAGAACGAGTCCATGAAGAAGACGAACGGGCAAAGACGAACCAAGCGTAGTTGAACGAATCCTCACGGTCGCAACGAAATAGGAACTAACGGGAAGAAGCACAACCGGAAAGAAGCAAACAACATGGTAAACAAACAACACATAAACATGACATGATGCTTAACCAAGTATGATGCATGACAAGGCTAAATGATGTTACTCATGGCAAGAGATGATGCATACGAGAACAACACATCAAAGCAAGTTTAAATGAGGCCGGAAACAACATATAACAATTCCGGTAAGTCCCCATACGCAAATTTCAAAAATGGTCCAGATCTGAATAAACCTTATGTTCAAGTTGTTAAAAGTTGAGATGCACCAAGATGTTCTATGCAAAAATCTAGTCAAGTTACATATAAAGTTCATTTAATTCGGAGCTACGGCCTAGAAGATATGAGCAAAACAAGTCAAACATGGCATCGGTGCAAAATGCATACAAACATCAAGCATACACACTCAAAACAAGGATTCAACATGACATGATGAAACTACATGCAATTCTAAGAAAGTTTCATATAGAGCATGCTCAAAACGGAGCAAAGGAGAGAACCGGGGGAACCTAAACGGATGCAAGTTTTAAAAACATGCAGATGAAATGCAGATGATGACATGGCAAAGTGCAACACACAAGCAAATGACATGGCAACGATAGCGAATAACTGGAAGACACCTGGCACATCGGTCTCGGGGCGTTACAATACGCCGTTGGCAGGATGACTAAAAGTCGTCGTGACAAGCTCTACATCGACGACGCTGGCTGGGGCCCCGAGGCCGACTCAATTGAGTACGGGTACCGGTCCCCTTTGGCAAAATCCACGTCTTCATCGGCAAGATCGGCGGATCTGAGCCTGAGCTGAACATCTGCACCGACCTCGTCGAGCCGGCTCGGCGCACGCAACCCGCCCGGATCCAAGCTGGTCGGAAACACGTCTTCGTGGGCTTCATGCAAGGTGTGGAACTTGTGGATTCTGCATCTGGAGGAGAGACTCTCATCAACTCAGGTGATGAGTCCTCGACCAGAGAGACAGTGTAAGTGCATCTAGTGCCCCTTAGTGATTTTGGTGTATTGAAGACTTATAGGTTAAGTAACTGATGCGTTTGTGAGTGTACACAGGACTATAAGTCTATGAGGAGTTTGATATTTACAGAGAAAGTCGACCCCTAAAAATGAAGTTCTTCGACTGAAGACTTTGGTATTCTGAAGACTTTCTGAAGACTTTGAAAGTGAAGAAATTGGTGTGACCATGAAGACTTGATATTCATTCGAGGAATCTGAAGCTTGAAGACTTATGTTTTCGTAGTTTCATTTTCTCTTTCTTGAGTCATAGGAAACACCGTCTTCGTTAAAGGGGTCGAGGAAATACTAAGGAAAAATTTCCATGTGATGCTCAACTCAAAATCCTACACCTACCAATCCCTTCGAGTGAAGCCATTAGAAATCTCATACTGCCTCAATCAAATTCTTCAAAGGATGAGACGCAGTTCTTCCGTCATCGATGACTTTGCTCGATCGAGAGTTAGGAATTCGCCAAAGGCGAATTGCCTACACATGAGGAACATGATAGCCCCGAGGACTTTGAAAGTCAAATTTCCGACCGTTCTTTGTCTTTGCGCGGCGGACCAAAATATCTTATCCACCTAACGGTCATATCATTGAAGGGCATTTATGTCTTATGATGTCGGGCTGCTCCTAGGCTATAAATAGCCGCCCCTTCAACCACTAGTTGGTTGGCTGCTCGAGAGAACTTGACACTTGTCATTTGAGAGCAACCCATCCTCCGAGGACTTTGAGCGAAAATCATCAAGTGAGGAAAATCCCAAAACCAAACCCACAAAACCCCAAGTGATTGAGCATCATCAAGAAATTGATCTGCGTGGATCCGACGCTTGTTACCTTTGAAGACTGTGCTTCTTCCGCACGGTTAGGCGCCAAGGTCTAGAGCATCCAAGAGGAATTGTGGATCGCCGAGTGACCAAGTCTGTGAAGGTTTGGAAGTCACCAAGGCTTACCCGAGTGATTGGACGAGGCTGCGTGGTCTTAGTTCAAGGAGAATACGGTGAGGACTGGGTGTCCTGAGTTACGGCTCGAGATCGGGTGTCCGGACTGTGTGTCCTCGAGTTTAACTACTCACCGCTCCAACCAGACGCATAACCGAGACAGCAGCTTGGGCCTGGTCTACCAAATCATTGTCTTCACCAACTGACCGGTTCTATTTCCTCAACTCATTCATTTCCTCATTACATGTTGCATGTTGTTCATATCGTGCTTGAAGACTTTGATCAAGACTTTCACAAATTCCTCGCCAATTTCTTCACCTGTTTGTCTTCATTTTGTTATCCCGTGTTTACGCTTCCGTACTCTGCTTCTAGTCTTCATTTCATCATGCCGACTATGTGTGTAATCTGTTATGTTTACCTCTGAGTACATAATCCGCCGCAAATAGTTCTTCGCTAAGGAATTTCCTCACCGCAAATTTTCTCAGTGAAGAATTTCATAAAATCGCCTATTCACCCCCCTCTAGTCGATATAACGCACTTTCAATTGGTATCGAGCAAGGTACTCCTTGTTCGTGTGATTTTGGTTTAACCACCGGAGTTCTAGTTATGTCGACCGCAGTATGATCAAGGTCTCGGCTGGGTGTCCTACCTTGATGGAACGGACTATCCCTCTTATGGAAGAATAAGATGCGGATGCATCTTGAGGCAATTGATAATGATCTCGGTATGTTGTGGAAAATGGTGTCCCCACATCATCAAACACCGACCGCTCTCGATGTGAAGAGATTCAAACAACTTGACTCTCAAGCGAAGAATATCATCTGTGGCCATCGAGCAAAGGACAAGATGGAAGAGTGAGTGCTTTGAAACCGCCAAGCTTATCGGGATAGGCTGTCCAAAGTAAATGAAGGAGTCTCAACTCAGCGTGATTCTCGAGTTGATGTTCTTCTAATCTCTTCAACCGCTTCAAAAGACTCGACAACGAAAATGTTCAACAAACCTTCGATCGCCTCACCGACATCTCAAATGAGCTTCAAGCCCTCGGTGCCATCGACATCACCGACCATGAAGTGGTGAAGAAACTGCTAAGATCACTTGATTCCTCATTTGATACTCTGGACCGATGATACAAGAGCGTCTTGACTACAAGTCACTTGATCCTGCCGATATCCTCGAAAGGCTTAACACTCACGAGTTCCACTTTTTGAAAAGAGAGATCTCTATGGCTCAAACTATGGCAAACCACGGGCCTGAAGGCCAAGGTTGTGTCGACTCAATGTAAGGATTCTGGTAGCAGCCTTTGTGATCCTGAAGAACTGAGCCAGGATCTAGCCCTCCTTGTGAAGAAATTCCAGAAATTCACAAGACATGGTCGCTTTGGAAAACCCTCAAGAGGAAGTGATTCTTCATCCAGTGACTACAAGAGAAGACTTTGTCACAAATGCAAGAAGCCTGGTCACTACATTCAAGATTGTCCTTAGTGGGAGAAGGAAATGAAGAAGAAGAAATACAAGGACTACAGTTCTGATGAAATGAAGAAAAAGAAGAAATCATCAAAATATTCGTCTTCAAAAGCATCAAAGTCTTCATCTCACAAGAAGGGCAGCTCCAAGAAAGCTCGGGCATTCATTGGCAAGGAAATGGACTCTGAAGCTGAATCTGAGGAAAATGATGAAGAAGAAGAGTCTCAAGAATCTGAGTCCGTGTGGCGAGTCCGCCGTTACTCTCGCTTTTGTCGACAAGTCCATCTTCAACATCAAGAAACTGACTTCACCGACAAGCCCGATGAAAACAATGATGGCTACGCCCCACCTATTGCTTCATGGCAAAAGCAGCTAAGGTACTCAAATACAACTCCTCGATTCTAGTGAAAATGAATCGATGAGGATCTTAAGCCTAGCTACTCTAAACTTGCTAAAATTGTTGTGAAACAACAACGGGCTCTTGAAAAGGTTCAAAACATGCTAGATAAAAGTGATGATATGTTGGGTGAAGAAATGGATCGCACTAAAGCCCCGATCGAAAATCTTGAGACTTCAGCCTAAGTATGATAACCTTCAAGGTCATCATAACTCCCTCTTATCGATCATGAGAAACTTTCTTATGAATTTCTTCAAGAGAAGCAAGACAATGAGAAGCTTTCTCTTGAAGCTATTCAAAGAAAGGCGATCTTGAAAAGCTAAGAGTATGTTATGAAGATCTTCGAAGGAGCGCGATTCATTACTAGCTCAACAAATCAGCGCTTCTCGTGAAGAATTTGTTCCTCCATGCTTAAAGTGCATTGAACGTGAATCGCTAATTCTTCACCAATGTTCAAATGCTTCAAATGTTACAAATTCCTCATCGCCTCTGCTATCACTAATTCCTCATCTAAGGACATTGCTAGTATCACTTGACAATGCAGGTTGAAGGAATTGTACATGACAGCATGTACAAAAGCCTCAAAGGGCATCGACACTTTGTGATGTGCTCAAAAGCAGATCCTCAACGAAACCCTAGGAAAGAGGGTATTGCCTTTGAGAGGAAACTGAATGCCGATGGAACATATTGGAAACCCGAGCGGATCCCAAAACCTCATGGGTTGTCGCAAAGGGACCTCCATTGATCCATCTAACTTATCCGCTTTACATGTGAATCCCCTCATTCTTCCGATGAGTCATTTGACTCTAACTATAAACTGCTCAAGAATCGAGAAAGGTGAAGTATTTGCTAGATATGTTGGCACTAATCGCAGAACAGTTCCCCTATGAAGAAAATCTGGTTCCCAAAAGCTGTGTTGAAAGTCTTCGTGAATGTCCTCATGACACCACCAAGAAGAACAGAACCCCAGATCAAATTCTTCATATGGACCAAATTCTTCATATGGATCCAAGTCCTCATATGGACCAAATTCTTCACGAGGATCAAATTCCTCAACTGGATCAAAGTCCTCATATGATTATCATCGTGCTAACAAATCTGCCTCGCAGGTAAAGCTAAGAGCTATGAATATGTGCATTATTCTTCAAACCATTATGTTCATAAGTCCTCAAGAATTATTCGCTTATTCATATGCTTACCCTAACCCTCCTATGCTAAGCGAAATGGTTTGGCATCTTTGCCACCTTTCTCACATGGTGCTCGCAGGATGATGAACTCTTTACCACCCCTCCGGATGTGGGTGGTGAAGAAAAGAACTAATCATTTCGCAGGTCGTCTCGGGCGTGCTCGAAAGTCTGAAGAATTTGCCGGGACCTCGACAAAATTGCTCGAAAGGACGCAGCGAATCATGATGAAATGAATCTTCATTTCACACGCCCTCATCTTGCTATACTGTTCTTCGCTTGATGAAATTCATCTGATGAACTTGATATCATATTCTTCACTGATGAAGCATATGAGATTGTAAGTTACACTAATTCATCTGCAGGATGATCAACCCAAAACCACTGAATGGGTCCTCGATAGTGGGTGTACAAATCACATGACTGGTGACAAGAATCTATTGATGGATGCTCCTTTATCACCGTCACCTCTGAAGCATATCATATTTGCTGACAAAGGCAAAAGTCAGGTATTGGGTCTTGGTAAGGTTGCTATCTCTAAGGATAAGCACATGGACAAAGTCATGCTTGTTGAGTCCTTAGGATACAATCTCATGTCAGTCTCAATGCTTTGTGATCTTGATATGGTTGTTGTCTTTGGCAAATATCGCTGTGTTGTGATTATGGAAGTCGACAATTCCAAAGTCTTCAAGGCTTTAGGGAGGAGATCTCATATTGTTGATTTCTCTCAGACCACAACCAGCCATGTGTCTACTTGCAAAAGCTTCGAAGGTGGCTATGGCATCGACGACTTGGTCATGCAGCATGAGGAATTTGAACACGCTATGCGAAGAAGAAGCATGTCATTGGCATTGAGAATGTCAAATTCCTCAAGGATCACTTATGTGGAGCATGTGAAGCCGGAAAAATGACCAAGGCCAAGCATCCAGCGAAGACTATCATGACCACTACTCGTCCATTCGAATTGCTTCACATGGACCTATTTGGACCTAATCATTATTCAGCAGTCACTAATGATGCATCTCTATATGGTTTTGTCATTGTTGATGATTATTCTCGATATACATGGGTACACATTGTTACTTACAAACATGAAGTGCAGGAAGTCTTCAAACGATTTTCCTCGAGGGCTTCAACCAACTTTGGTGTGAAGATCAAGCATATCGAAGTGACAATGGAACCGAGTTCAAGAATTCGGTCTTGATTCCTATCTTGATGAACTTGGTATTACTCATGAATTATCTGCTCCTTATACTCCTCAAAAAATGGCGTCGTGGAGCGCAAGAACAGACTCTTGTTGAGATGGCTCGCACTATGCTTGATGAATACAAAACACCTCGGCGTTTACGGATTGATGCAATTGACACCGCCGCCACATCATCAACAGAGTATATCTTCACAAATTCTTCAAGAAGATCGCATATGAGCTCCTCACGACAAGAAACCCAATGTGAGTTATTTCAAAGTCTTCGATGCTAAATGTTGGATTAGAGATCCTCACCACAACTCTAAATTTGCACCAAAGCACATGAAGGTTTTATGCTTGGTTACGAAGGACTCGCACACCTCTGAGTGGTCTTCAACATTGTTCTTCACAAGATTGTCGACATCAGTAGATGTGCGGTTCGATGAAACTAATGGCTCGCAAAGAGAGCACCTACCTTCATGTTAGATGAACCAGCACCGAGGATGCTATCAAGCACAAGGCAACCGAGGATGTCATTCCCATCAAGAATCTGGTGAAGAATTCATTCCTGCTCATGAAGAACGCCGAGTGATGCACCAAGAACATGATGAGGAAATTGGTGTCAAGAAAATGCTGATCAAAATCCTCAACGACAACCAACTCATCCACGTGTTGCAAAAGAAGTGCAAGTGGAGAAGATCATCGATGACATCAACAAGACCAGTCCTCTCACCCGCTCAAAAGCCTCACACTTATCTAACTTTTGTGGGCACTATGCTTTTGTCTCTATCTCGAGCCCACTAAGGTAGATGAAGCATTTCGAGCCGGAGTGGATTCAGGGCTATGCAAGAAGAATTACATCATTCGAGCTGAACAACGTCTGGAATTGGTCAATCGCCTGATCCTCGCAAGCATAATATCATCGGCACAAAGTGGATCTACCGCAACAAGCAAGATGAAAATGGCCTTGTTGTGAGGAATAAGGCACGACTAGTAGCTCAAGGCTACACACAGTTGAAGGAATTGATTTCGATGAAACTTTTGCACTGTTGCTAGACTTGAGGCTATTCGCATTTTACTTGCATATGCTAACCATCATGATATCATCTTATATCAAATGGATGTGAAAAGTGCATTCCTCAATGGTAAGCTTGAGGAAGAAGTATATGTTGCTCAACCCCGTGTTTTGAAGATCCCAAGAATCGACAAAGTCTTCAGACTAAATAAGGCCCTATATGGCCTCAAGCAAGCCCCTCGGCGTGGTATGATACATCAAGGAATTCTTCGTGAAGAATGGCTTCACACCGTTCACTCGATCCTACTCTATTTACTAAATCATATGATGGTGAACTGTTTGTGTGTCAAATATATGTTGATGATATTATCTTTGGCTGTACTAACCAACGATATAGTGATGAATTTGCCTATATGATGAGTGAAGAATATCAAATGTCTATGATGGGAGAGTTGAAATTCTTCTTAGGTCTTCAAATTAAATCGAAAGCAATGGCATATTCATATCTCAGAGAAATACCTCAAAGATGTAATGAGGAAATTCGCATGCAAGATTGCAAAGGCGTTAAAATTCCTATGCCCACAAATGGTCATCTATGCATCGATGAAAATGGTATCGACTTCGATCACAAGGTATACCGCCCATGATTGGTTCTTTATTGTACCTATGTGCATCTAGGCCGATATAATGCTTAGTGTTTGCATGTGTGCCCGATTTCAAGCTACACCAAGGAATCACACCATAAGGTGTGAAGCATATTCTTCGATATCTAGCTCACACACCAACACTAGGATTATGGTACCCCAAGGGCTCGCTTTTGATCTCATTGATATTCTCGACTCGACTATGCTTTGGTGATCGTGTGGACCGCAAGTCAACATCCGCACTTGTCATTTCTCGACGATCTTTGGTCTATTGGTCCTCAAGAAACAGACTCGTATCACCGCTCATCGCCGAAGCTGAATATATTGCTGCTGGGTCATGCTGTGCTCAATCGCTTTGGATGAAGCAAACCTCAAGGACTATGGCGCTAACGTGAAGAATGTGCCTCTCCTCTGCGACAACGAGAGTGCCATCAAGATTGCTCACAACCCGTTCAAAGACTCAAGACTAAGCACATCCAGATTCGTCATCATTTTCTTCGTGATCATGTGTTGAAGGGCGATATCTCCATCGAGCATGTGAAGACTGAAGAACAGCTGGCTGATATCTTCACCAAGCCCTTGGATGAGAAGAGATTTAGCAAGTTGCGGTGTGAGCTAAATATCTTAGAATCTTCGAATGTTCTTTGAAAAGGACACACATCCTAACCCTTATGCATAATTGATGACTTAGATGTGCAACACATGAAGAAACGTTGTTCCTCAATCAATGAAGAATAACACTCTAAGTGTGAAGAAATCAATGAAGAATTCGATTCTCAGAACCCTACGACAATTGTACGTGGTGTCTGAAATCATCATTCTTATACGGTGGGCTACGCCACCACAAAAGTTGAAAATCTTCAATTTGAGTTTTTCCTCGTTTGAAATTCCTCATTTTTCAAATTCTTCAACTTTGCAAATTCTTCAGTATTTCCGTCGTCTTTCTTCATTGGCTATATATATATATATATATATATATATATGAGTTTATGTCCTCTACAGCATTCACTTATTGCTAATTCTTCAAGTTGCGATTTCTGCTAAGTGAATGTGATCGGACCCTTCCCCTCTATGCTATACTCAATCCAATCTATTCACAAATTCTTCATGTGCGTTCTGATTGAAACTCGTTCAAAGTCTTCACTGGTCCTTGACAGCTGAAGAAATTGCGAACGAAACTTTTTAAACAAATCTTATCCAAAACTTTCGGTTTTACCGCTCAAACCGTTCCGCATCCCACGATGTATTAGTTTAATCACCCATGATCTTACACGATCTCATCTGCACAATACGTGGGTGACACACGTCGCGTGAAGGAGAAAGGGCAGGGGCATGTTCGTCCAAAATCTTCGGGCGAACCGTTTTTCACCGTGGCTATAAATACCCCTTTACCCTCCTCACTTCATTTACTCCGCTCGATCGCTATCTCTCGCTTGAGCTCTCCTCAAACCCTAGCGCCGCCGCTACTCCATCGCCGCCGGTGAGGAAAAGCTTCACTGCCTTGACCTCATCGCCGTCGTACTCGCGCCGGTCGCGGAAATCTTCACTCCGCCGCCGCCGTAGCCGTCTTCCTCTGCCAAGTTAGGGCGTGGAAGATCTAACGTGATTTAACTTCTCTACAGCTTCATCCCTGTTAGTCGTGTTCTTCATTCGGGTAATTAAAAGTCACTTTATTACTCGCGTTGATTCTCAAATCTTCTCGAAAATCTTCAAAGGTGTTTTTACTCTTCAAAATCTTCACATATGAACACCTCACACACTATATGTTCTTGATTTATCTCTCTAAGCATTCATTTCTTCAAGATTCCTCAATTGTGCGGATTTTGAATCAGACTCTCGAACCTAAGACAAACGCTTAGTGAAATTCCTCAAGGCTCAAACTGGTCAAATTCCTCAAAACTTGCTCCTTTTGAAAAATCTTCTGAGAACGCATATGACCTCTCCAAATTCCTCGCACCTACACTCTGTTCACAGGTACTCATGTCCGCTGCTGAATCACTAGGTTCTCATCAACTTAACTCATTTGCAGCGTTCCTCGAAGAAAAACTGCATACTTCTTCAGAGTGCTCTATTGTTCAAAATCCTCACCTGAAGAAAATGGCAGAAGGCAAGAGACCTCAGAAGGGAGGAAAGAAACCGGAAGTCATGACTGCTTTTGAAATACCTGAGAAAATATACAAAGACTACTGCACACCTGATGAATCCAAGTTTGGCAAGGAGACCAAGAACCAGCGCAAAGTGCGCATACAGAGGATTGAAAGGAGATGGGCACGAGAATGGCGTGAATATCGCTATGTCACTCCTAAGTACATGAGGAAATTCACACTGAATCCTCCATGCCCAAGAGCTCCTCTGGCACCTGGCCAAGTTGCTGATCCCACCAGCGTCAAACGTGGTGAAGATTTTCCTGAAGAATGGTCCAGGCGCCAAGCCAAATTGGCAAGACAAGCCAAGGAGGCGGTGAGGAAATTCAATGAGGATACTGCTGCTGCTGAGCCCTCGGTCAAACCGAGGAAATCAATGCCAAAGAAGACTGCACGCAAGCCAAGTGCTTCACCATCAGCGCCCTCACGGCCCAGTTCCTCAGTCGCGCCCTCACGGCAAAATCCTCGATCTCTTCTTTGCTCATGCAAAATCCTCGCAGCCCCTCCAAGTCCTCAACACTGTGCATCTTGCAACTTGTCAAAGGACTCAAGGATTCTCTATTGCTTCGTGTGTTTGACAAGTTCTCACCGCACCAATGTCCTCAACAGTACCCTCTGCTGAAGACAAAAGCAAGCTGCTGGGCGCGGTCCTCGCCAAGTCCAAGAAGAAACAAGTCGATTCAATGTTCCTCCGACGATGAAGCATCGATGAAGAACTTGAAGAAATTGTCGAGACAGATCGACCAAGGCCGCTAGAGCCAAAGGAACAAGTGTACCTCGCTTTTGGACCCAAAGAAGGTCCTAGACTTCATTGACACATGGCATCGGATCCACACACTCCTCTTCCGGATCTGCCACTGACTCCTGGTCAAAGTCACATGCTAAACCATTTCATCGCTGAAGAGAAATGGAAATTTGAAAAGGCTCGTGAATTGAAGAGAGCAAAAGCAAGAAAAGAGAAGCTTCTGAGGAAAAACATCATCAACTTGTCTCCTGAAGAACTTCAAAGCTCAATCGAAATCCAAGCACTCGGCAAGGATTTTGATGCTTACAATGCTGACTGGCAAGGAGCCAAGGTGAGATTCGTCACTCTGACGAAGAGAATGTCAACTGTTGCAGCTTCATCGCAACAAGAAAATCCTCAGGCTGAAGTCTGCTCACCGCCGATGAACATGCCAAGATCGCTGATGACTTTCAGCGTCTTGATGAGAACACAAGTTCCGTGGCTGATGACTCCATTCCACCATCGAAGAAATTCCTGTGGCATCCAATAGTGGTGCGCTGAAGAAATCAAGGAAACAGGCAACCGCACTGGTTGCGCATGAAGAAAATGAACCACAGTCCTCGGCTCCTCCTCCACCAACACCAACTCCAATTCTTCCTTCGCCTATGAAGTGAAGAAGACAAAGGCTGCAGAGAGAGCTGCAAGTGAAGAAAAGGAAAGCATCACCACGTCAAATTCTTCTACTGCGAAGAAAATGAAGCCAATGACCAGCTCGATTAAAATCCTATTGATGCCATTCCCATCTCCTCCATGTCGCCCAAGGAAATGGTTCCTTTGGAGAAGAATATACGATCCCAAGCGGATCGATGAAGAAAATCATTCATTGCTACTTGAAACAGCTTGATGAAGAAATTGAAGTGGAAGCTTTCCTTCAACTCCTCGTTGTTTCCTCACCGTGCCTCGGTTCATCTGCTGAAGAGGCGGTGTTGAGGAAATCGAAAAAAGATGATGAAGATGTGGATATTGGGTGCACTACACCAGAATGAACGATGACTTTTGGGAAAGTCAAGACCCCAATACTCCTCTCTTCACTCCGCTTCAACAAGTTCCTCGGTCACCAACAACTACTGCTCAAATGGGCTCAAGAAACTCATCCCACATCATCTGTCAATGAAGAGATTCCAGCCACTAGCGCCAAGAACAAACTGCGATCCTCAAACCGCACAAGGAGAGGAACCAGAAATTCTCACCAAGAACTGAGCTCGCGATTCCGGAGGTTGTGCTTGCAAATCACCGATATTCCTCTCGCCCAAGCCAAAGAATCCGTTCTCAAGCAAGCGTAAATTCAAGGCTGAAGATTTCTTCTCACGAGCACGTGTTCTTCACTACTTATAATCCCTATGACTCTGCTCGAATGAGGAAAAGACGCTCCTGGACTCCAACACAAGCAAATTTCTATTCCTCAGTGCTATTCGACAAGGACAAGATTTTCGACCATGAGCATATTCCTCATGTTGATATGGAATCACCGCCATGCTTGAGCCAAGATTCGTGTTCTTCACGATGCGTGGCTGTTAAATTTCTGACCGACATATGTGGTCGGAATGAAGAACTCATTCTTCAATTCTATGCCACCGCGACATCACCGGAGATGTCAAGACATCAACTCATGGGTTCTGATTGGATGATGAGAATACTCACTACAAGGCACCAAAGAATCGAATTGCTTCGTGTCCTTCCTCTTGATCCTCCCCATGAATCGCTCATTGCCTGCACAATGATCGTGAATCGTCCGATCACTTCATGCAAGTCTTGATGAAGCCATTGAAGCTGACCAAGCTCCTCGAACCAAATTCCTCGTCAAGGATTTGCTCTATGTGCCTCGGATCGTGTACGAATCTTGACGAAGACTATGAGTCCAATCAAAGGCCACGACTCAAATGAAGAAGATGTCGAGGCATCATGAAGAACACCTTTTCAATATCATTCATGGCGTTCTGCTAACTTCCATGATTTCTTCATGAGGACTCGCCAACGTTGTAATGTCACCTTTTGAGCTGAAGCCATATGCGCCTTTGGATCATGAGATTCATAAGGGCAAGATCTTCACCAATTACAAGGTCGACACTCAACCATGGCAGCTTCCTCGCCGCCCATTGAAGTCCTCAAGCGACCAATTTCATCATCCGATGACAAGGGCAAGGCAGCAATGTAATTGATGAAGGCACTCGCCCATTGATGGTCGGTTTATAAAGCTGCATCTTACTCCACCAATGATGATTCGCTCGCATGACACCGCCGCTAATACCTCAACCAAGAAACAGCCCTCAAGCAATCGCACCGGGTGATGACCGATCATGAGTTACTCCTCGCCTTCATCGGAAGGTTGATCGCAATCGAAATGGGTCAAGCGCCAATTTGCTGCAATTCTTCACAATATGACCTCAACGCATAATGCAAAGAAGAAAACCAAGACTACCTTCATGAAACCCTCAACCGCTCTTGGGCTGTTACAATCATGTCTATTCATGGAAGAATTGAAGACCATGGGTCTTCGTGAAGCTTATGACCGGTCTGCACCACCTCCAAGAAATTCAAGAGAGTCAAAGTTCCCGACTTGGTGGCTAGCTCTTATTCTTCATCGCGACACCGATGAATATGAAGATTTGGAAGACATCGCGGCAGGCCCTACTTCAACAACCAACCCGATAACGCCGGGCGCCTCCATCGACTTGAATTTCTTCAGCGTTAGTCCTCGCCGATCCTTTTGGTCATTTGATGACAAAGGGGGAGAAATCTGAGTTAGTCTTCAAGCGGGTTTATATTATGGGCGTTTTTATTAAGTTACAACTCTCGTTCTTCCGAAACTTTTATTGGATCGAGTTGTAATCTTAAATCCGATGGTGCCCTGATACTTTTGATCGTGCATTGTGCTGACTTTGCACTGTGCTCTGATACTCTTTTTGAGAGATGTGCTCTGATACTTTCGATCGTGCTTCTGATGCTCTAATTTTGATACGTGTTATGCTCTGATGCTTTTGAAGCACTAAGCTCTTAATGTGATATTTGAGCTCTGATACTATTGCATGTATGCTCTGATATTCTGATACGTGTTAATACTATTGCATGCATGCTGAATCTCATCAGGCACCATATTTCATCATGCATTTCAAATTCTTCATAGTATATTTTATTGAATGCGTGTATGAATTACAAGATATAGGGGGAGATCTCCATGATTAAAATCTTCAAATGTGCATTGCCTCAAAAGCAAATTCCTTATTATGCACATATTCAGGGGGAGTTCTTCTATATCTTGTAATCAAATTCCTTAATATCAGTATTTACACTTCATATGTTTATCCCCGTTGAAAACTTAACCTATGTTGTCATCAATCACCAAAAAGGGGGAGATTGTAAGTGCATCTAGTGCCCCTTAGTGATTTTGGTGTATTGAAGACTTATAGGTTAAGTAACTCGATGCGCTTGTGAGTGTACACAGACTATAAGTCTATGAGGAGTTTGATATTTACAGAGAAAGTCGACCCTAAAAATGAAGTTCTTCGATCAAGACTTTGGTATTCGAAGACTTTCTCAAGACTTTGAAAGTGAAGAAATTGGTGTGACCATGAAGACTTGATATTCATTCGAGGAATCAAGCGTGAAGACTTATGTTTTCGTAGTTTCATTTTCTCTTTCTTGAGTCATAGGAAACACCGTCTTCGTTAAAGGGGTCGAGGAAATACTAAGGAAAAATTTCCATGTGATGCTCAACTCAAAATCCTACACCTACCAATCCCTTCGAGTGAAGCCATTGAAATCTCATACAGCTTCGATTAAATTCTTCAAAGGATGAGACGCAGTTCTTACGTCATCGATGACTTTGCTTTCGATCGAGGAGTTAGGAATTCGCCATCTGCGAATTGCCTACACAAAGAGGAACATGATAGCCCCGAGGACTTTGAAAGTCAAATTTCCGATCGTTCTTTGTCTTACCGGCGGACCAAAATATCTTATCCACCTAACGGTCATATCATTGAAGGGCATTTATGTCTTATGATGTCGGGCTGCTCCTAGGCTATAAATAGCCGCCTTTCAACCACTAGTTGGTTGGCTGCTCCGAGAGAACTTGACACTTGTCATTTGAGAGCAACCCATCCTCCGAGGACTTTGAGCGAAAATCATCAAGTGAGGAAAATCCCAAAACCAAACCCACAAAACCCCAAGTGATTGAGCATCATCAAGAAATTGATCTGCGTGGATCCGACGCTTGTTACCTTTGAAGACTGTGCTTCTTCCGACGGTTAGGCGTCAAGGTCTAGAGCATCCAAGAGGAATTGTGGATCGCCGAGTGACCAAGTCTGTGAAGGTTTGGAAGTCACTTGAAGGCTTACCCCGAGTGATTGGACGAGGCTGCGTGGTCTTAGTTCAAGGAGAATACGGTGAGGACTGGGTGTCCCGAGTTGCGGCTCGAGATCGGGTGTCCGGATCGTGTGTCCTCGAGTTTAACTACTCACCGCTCCAACCAGACGCATAACCGAGACAGCAGTTGAACTGGTCTACCAAATCATTGTCTTCACCAACCGACCGGTTCTATTTCCTCAACTCATTCATTTCTCATTCATGTTGCATGTTGTTCATATCTGTGCTTGAAGACTTTGATCAAGACTTTCACAAATTCCTCGCTCAATTTCTTCACCGCTTTGTCTTCATTTTGTTATCCTGTGTTTACGCTTCCCGTACTCTGCTTCTAGTCTTCATTTCATCATGCCGACTATGTGTAATCTGTTATGTTTACCTCTGAGTACATATTCCGCTGCAAATAGTTCTTCGCTAAGGAATTTCCTCACCGGCAAATTCCTCAGTGAAGAATTTCATAAAAATCGCCTATTCACCCCCCCTCTAGTCGATATAACGCACTTTCAGACAGAATCAATCTACCAGCTTTAAAACAACGGGCTTGGGGGCTATTCTGATGGTGACAGTATTCCGGACCCCTACGAGCCACCGTGCCAAGCCGCCACCTTCATGGCAGGCACGACACCAGCTCTCAACAACACGACGGCCGGAGCAACGACAGCAACTGGCCCCTCAGGGTCCATCTCAGTTAGGCCTCCGGCTCAAGTCTTATCTAAGTTGATGGATGCTTGGACAACCTTAATGGGGACTGAGGTCACAACGGAAAACCAAGCGGAGCGTAATGCGGAAATTGCGAAACTTCAGGAGTAGATTACCAAGGCCAAGGAGGATATCAATGCTGAAAGTGCTCGGATGGCCATGTTGCAGGCTCAGGTTAATGTTGAATCGGAGCGCCTGAAGGCAGAGGCTTGGTGTTTAAGTCTAGATCAAAACGCTTATAATGCGGTCTTTCGAAGGAGGCAGCAGACCCGTTCGCCCTTACATTATGAGCCCATGAATTTGTTCAACACACCAGGGGCAGGGCCAAGTACTCCAGGAGCACCGGTTATACCCCCATCGGCTGCAGAGGTGCCCAGGAGTCGGCCCACAGGGGCAAACCAACACTAAACCCACCTCGGGGCCAGACCCCACCACAACGTTTCATAACACCACCGGGTCACTTTTCTAACCCGGTGGATAACATAGTAGCAGGGACCACTTGGCTCAACGTGCTCCCTATTACTGGTGAGTCTCCCATCGTGGTGTAAGCACTGAATGCCATTGAACTTCTTCAAACGGCGATTGCACATCATGAGAGGTATTCATACAGTCGTGATCGTGTGTACTCAACTCCGCTCCCGAGCCGTAGTTACAGCTGGCATGTTGAGTCGCCCGCGGTCTCCAGCTGTGAGAGACGTCGTAACCTGCCCCATGATAGCCCGCCCCTTAATCCGAGGATTGATGCTCAAGCAATTGCAAATGATGCAAGAGCCCTTCATAGGGCAGAGGCAGCAAACCAGAGGGCTTATCAGCCGCCCCCTATGATTCCTTTAGCCTCGGTAGGAGCACGGTCGAGTGCTAGAACCATTGGAGTACCGTGCCTAGTGTCGGCTTTACATAACGAGCGCTTGCCAAAGGATTTTAAAGGCCCTCGCAAGGTGCCCAATTACATGGCGGATCTCCAGAGGCTTGGATTAAAAGTTATGAGCTGGCCATGGAGATGTTGGATGTCAGTGAGGCAGTATGTGCCAAATATTTCACTATGATGTTGGAGGGGCTGGCTAGCACATGGCTAAAGAGCCTGCCCCCAATTCTATTAATACATGGACAAAGTTGAAGTAGCGCTTCATACAGAATTTTCAAGGCACTTGCAAGCAGCCGATGACAATGTGGATCTACAACACTGTGTACAGCGCAAAGATGAGTCGGCCCATCATTGGGCCCGCCGGGTTGCGGCTATCATTCATTCTTAAGATATAATTGGGGTGGCTCAAGTTGTGTTGCTTTTGGAGAAAAATTGTCACCTTCAGCCTTCGGTGCAGAAGCTAGGGCGGCTCAAACGCAAGTGCATGGACATGGGTAAGCTCATGGATGTACTAACCAGGTATTCTGACTCTAACGGTACAAAGGATCCGGGTTCTGATGATGATAAATCTGGTAAGGGCAAGAAAAAGGGCAGTGGCAAGGGCCAGCAACAACATGCCTCGGCTCAGAATGGTAATCAAACTAACCATGGCAACAGTGGAAAGCGCAAATACCCCGATGGTAGGTCAGACTTTGTGGCTAACACCAACGCAGGATTTAAGAGTCAACGTCATAATGGTAATGGCAAGCCGCCCTTCAACGAAGGAAGGTCACATAATCTTGAGGAAGTACTCAATGGCCCTTGTCCAAAGCACAGTTATTCTAACAATCCGTCTCGTCATGCATGGAAGGATTGTTATATCATGCGGGAGTTCAAGAACTAGTCGTTTCAACAGCATCATGGCAACGGTAACGGGCTGCCCGGTGGGTCAGGCCCCAGTTCGCAGGGATCCGGCTTTGGCGATGGCGGCTCAAGTACTGGCTATTAGGGTCAAGGTAACCATGGTGGTCATAACCAACAATCTGGTCAAGGTCATCAGCAGCAGAATAACCATTCTGGGTATTAGAGTAATCCTAAGAAGCTAAACAGTGGGCAGTATCATGTCTTCACTACAAACACTTGCAAGTGGGACTAGAAGGTCCAGAAGCAAGCAGTTAACATGGTTGAGCCGGTAGTGCCTCGGTACTTGAGGTGGTTAGAGCATACGATCACATGGAGTCAGGCGGATCACCCACCTTGGGTTGATGATCCAAGTCATCTGGCTCTGGTGGTAGCCCCTCAAATGGGCGGTTATAAGTTTACAAAGGTGCTTATGGATGGTGGCAGCAGCATCAACATATTGTACTATGATACTTTTCGACGGATGAGTCTGATAGACAAGGACCTCAAACCGTCCTCCACGATGTTTCATGGAGTTCTCCCTGGCAAGTCAGCTTACCCTGTTGGAAGGATAACGCTGGAAGTGGCTTTTGGTGATGAGTATAACTACAGAGCAGAGGCGTTGTGGTTTGAGGTGGTCAAGATCAAGAGTCCATGTCATGTGCTATTTGGACGGCCAGCTTATGCTAAATTCATGGCCCGCCCTTGTTATGTTTATTTGCAGCTCAAGATGTCAGGGCTTAAAGGGACGATCACAGTTCATGGAGATTGTAAGATAGTTGTAGAGTGTGAGGAAGGTGATGTTGCCTATACTGAGACAGCTTCTGCTTCTACAGAGCTCAAGTTTTATAAGGACAATGTTGACCCGACTGATATGACCCCTCTGAAGAAGCCCAACACTGAGAAGGACCCCTTGCTCAAGTTTCATTCAGCAAAAGATACAAAGCAAGTTGATTTTGTTCCTGGTGATTCTTCTCAATAGTTCACCATTGGAGCAGGTTTAGGCCCCAAATAGGAAAGCACGCTCACCGTGTTCATACATGAGAATCAAGACATCTTTGCATGGAAGCATTCTGACATGCCGGGTGTACAGAGAAAATTCGCTGATCACCACCTTAAGGTTGATCCTAAAATGAAACTCGTCCGACAGTTCCTTCGTCGTTTTAACGAGGAGAGGCGTAAGGCTATTGGGGAAGAAGTGGCCCGACTCTTAGCCACTGGCTTTATCATTGAAGTTTTCCACCCTTAGTGGTTGGCTAACTCAGTGCTTGTACTTAAAAAGAACGGTACTTGGCGTATGTGTGTGGATTACACAGATCTTAACAAGGCTTGTCCAACTAATCCATTTGCTCTCCCCCGTATTGACCAGATCATTGATGCTACAACGAGTTGTGAGAGTTTGTGTTTTTTGGATGCTTATTCTGGTTATCATCAAATCAAAATGGCAGTGGAGGATCTTGAGAAGACGACATTCATCACGCCCTTTGGAGCTTTCTGTTATGTATCTATGCCTTTTGGGCGCAAGGGTGCCCATGTGACTTATCAACATTGTGTTCAGAATTGCTTTCATGGGCAGATTGGATGCAATGTTCATGCTTATATAGATGACATTGTGGTTAAGTCTAGGAAGAAAGAAACCTTGCTTGCTGACTTGAAGGAGACTTTCGACAATGTCCGACTGTACCAAAAGATGCTTCACCCGGCCAAGTGTGTTTTGGGGGTACCTGCTGGAAAATTGTTAGGTTTTTTGGTTTTAGAAAGGGGCATCAAAGCTAACCCGGAGAAAATCCAAGCTATCACATCGCTGTCTAAGCCGGCCTATATCGACGGCGTCCAACGCCTGGTGGGTCGTATTGCAGCTTTGAGCTGGTTCATAAGCCGCCTGGGTGAGAAGGCAATTCCCCTATATCAGATGATGAAAAAGACAGATAATTTCATCTGGAGTGATGCTGCCAATGAAGCCTTTGAAGCACCTAAGAGGTAGTTGGCTGAGCCTCCCGTCTTGACTGCTCCAATAGACAAAGAGCTGTATGTGGCGGCTAATAATAAGGCTGTTAGCATAACAGTTGTCGTGGAGCGTAAGGAGGCAGGGAAGGAGTATCCAGTTCAGCGGTCAGTGTATTATGTTAGTGAGATCTTGACAGAGTCTAAGCAAAGGTATCCACACTGGCAAAAATTGGTTTTTGCGGTAGTCATGGCTAGCCGCAAGTTGAAGCATTACTTTTAGGGGCATCCAATCACTATGGTCAGTTCAGCTCCTCTGGGGGACATTATCCAAAACAGAGAGGCTACAGGCTGGATTGGACAGCGCCTTACCTAGCTTACCTGACCCGGGGCGAGTTGCCAGATGATGAAATTTTGGCACTGCAGATCATAAGGAGGTATAAATCCATGACAATCGTCAGTGGCGAGTTACACAGATGCAGTGTGACAGGCGTGTTCCAACGCCGTGTTTCCCCTGAAGAAGGCCATGAGATTCTGTAGGAAATTCATGCGGAGGATTGTGGTCATCACATCGTGTCAAGGTATTTGGTGGCCAAGGCTTTTTGTCTATTTTTTACTGGTTGACAGCTCACGCTGATGCAGAAGATATTGTCAGCAAGTGTGATGGTTGCCAGAAATTTTCAAGACAAGTTCATGTGCTGGCTCAAGGATTGCAGATGATCCCAATAACTTGGTTGTTTGCAGTCTGGGGGCTTGATATGGCCGGACCCTTCAAGAGGTCTAAGGGTAAAAAGACTCACCTTCTGGTTGCAGTTGATAAGTTTACCAAGTGGGTTGAAGCAAAGCCAGTCAACAATTGTGAGGCAGTGACTACAGTCTAGTTTGTGAAAAAGTTGATCTTCCGCTTTGGTTACTCTCATAGTATCATCACTGATAATGGGATAAATTTGTCTAAAGGGGCTATGAATGAACTCTGTCAGAGGGAACAGATCCGGCTTGATGTTTCATCTATGGCTCATCCACAGTCCAATGGCCAAGCCGAGCATGCTAACCAGGAGATACTATGAAGGATCAAACCCTGGCTCATGGTTCCTTTAGAGCATACTTCGGGTTGTTGGGTCAAAGTGTTGCCTTCCATTCTTTGGAGCATAAAGGCTACACCTAATAGGTCAACAGGACACACACCATTCTTCATGGTTTACAGTGCAGAAGCGGTTCTCCCAAGTGATATCCGTCATGACTCGCCCAGGGTGACGGCTTATGTTGAAACAGATAACGAGACGGCACGTCAACTGCCTTGGAGGAAGAACGGGATCTCGTAGTGGCTCGGTCACGATTTATCAACAAGACCTACGTCGCTATCATAGCCGCAGGGTTTGAAGCCGGACTTTCCAGAGAGCGACTTAGTGCTCCGTTTGATTCAAGATCAGATAGGCATGCATAAGCTTTCCCCTCCTTGGGAAGGACCTTTTGTGGTTAGCAAGAACCTCAACAATGGGTCATATTATCTCATCAACATACGTGAACATAATAAGTCACACACCTCAGAGGAGGAGACAAACAGGCCCTCGAACATTGCTCATCTTCAGCCTTACTACACTTGAGCCACTAGCTCCAATCATTGTACATACATATCATGTATATATTTTTATGATCAACATAATAAAGCCAACATCCCCGAAACTTCGGGCCTCTGTCGTTTCATCTCATATATTGTGCATGAGTCTTTCATTAATTGATCATAAGGGAACTTGGGGGCTTCCAACTCATCAAGTTTAGCTTTCTCACCCTTTTGACCCGGCAAAAACTCCACATTATTGGTTAAACCTGCCTGTATGCTTGATGCTATTCCGAACAAGATGACCCGCCGTACTCTTGAAAAGTAAATCTTCACGACCCTGAACTTGTCAAGATTAAAACGACGACTTAAGTCATGTGAGAGACAGCTTACTGATAGCGAGGATAAACCAAGACTTGAGCTTCAAAAGCCAGTCTTTTCGTCGAGCCTTGAAAGACGACTTATAAATATTGTGATATACATGTTTGTATTCTCTGTTTCTTTCTTTGCAGGAATTTTATGCTCATCATATTTATGCGTAGACTACAAGTCTTCAGGTCAAAGAAAGTCCAGGTTACCATTGATCAGTATTGAGCTTATTGTGGCCATAAGTCACCCTACAAAAAAATCACTTCCGTGATGATACGTGTTTTTCACAGTAGGTCACGTTTTCTGTCATGCATGTACATCCATGATGATTTTATGATAGAATCAAGATAGTCATACCTGTGCTGCCGTAGAAGTGTTCCATGACAATACCAAAATTATTATCATGGAAGTGTCCACTTCCATGACGATAAATCGCGCGTCATGGAAGTGTTTTTGTCAAGGGTAACCGACACGTGGCATCCACCATAACTGTTGGGTAACGTTGCAGAAAATTAAAATTTTTCCTACGGTTTCACCAAGATCCATCTATGAGTTCATCTAAGCAACGAGTCATGGGAGAGAGTTTGCATCTACATACCACTTGTAGATCGCGTGCGGAAGCTTGCAAGGTGATGATGGAGTCGTACTCGACGTGATTCAGATCACCGATGTCCAAGTGCTGAACGGACAGCACCTCCGCGTTCAACACACGTACGGGGACGGGAGACGTCTCCTCCTTCTTGATCCAGCAAGGGGAAGGAGAGGTTGAGGAAGCTTCGCCCAATGGCAGCACAACGGCGTGGTGGTGTTGGTGCAAGAAGATTCGGCAGGCTTCGCCAAGCGCCACGGAGGAGGAGAGGTGTTGGGAGGGAGGGCTGCGCCTTGGAGATGGGTACAGCAGCCTCCCCCACCCCTCTATTTATAGGGGAAGGGGCAGGGGCCCCCTCTAGATGGGATCTAGAGGGGCGGCGGCAGGAGGGAGGCTTGCCCCCAAGCAGGCGCGCCTCGGGGTTTCCCCCAACCCTAGGCGCATGGGCCCAAGGTGGGGCGCGCCCTAGCCCTCCAGGCTGGCTCCTCCCTTTGCGGCCCATGTGGCCCTCCGGAGGGGTGGCCTCCCGTGGACCTCGGAACCCTCCGGTGGTCCCAGACAATACCGATAACCCCGAAACTTTCCGGTGTCCGTATGACAACTTCCCATATATAAAACTTCACCTCCGGACCATTCCGAACTCCTCGTGACGTCCGGGATCTCATCCGGACTCAACAACATTCGTAGTCACATACTAGTCTTCCTAATAACCCTAGCGCCACCGAACCTTATGTGTAGACCCTACGGGTTCGGAGACATGCTTGACATGACCGAGACGACTCTCGGCAATAACCAACAGCGGATTTGATACCCATGTTGTCTCCCACATGCTCCTCGATGATTTCATCGGTTGAACCACGATGTCGAGGATTCGATCAAACCTCAGTATGCAATTCCTTTGTCAATCGATGCGTTACTTGCCCGAGACTCGATCGTCGGTATCCCAATACCTTGTTCGGTCTCGTTACGCAAGTCACTTTACTCGCATCGTAATGCATGATCCCGTGGCCAACACCTTGGTCACCTTGAGCTCATTATGATGATGCATTACCGAGTGGGCCCAGAGATACCTCTCCGTCATACGGAGTGACAAATCCCGCCTCGATCCGTGTCAACCCAACAGATACTTTCGAGATACCAGTAATGCACCTTTATAGTCACCTAGTTACGCCAGACATTTGATACACCCAAGGCACTCCTGCGGTATCCGGAGTTACATGATCTCATGGTCGAAGGAAAAGATACTTGACATTGGCAAAGCTCTAGCAAACGAACTACACGATCTTTGTGCTATGCTTAGGATTGTCTTGTCCATCACATCATTCTCCTAATGATGTGATCCCGCTATCAACGACATCCAATGTCCATAGTCAGAAACCATGACTATCTGTTGATCACAACGAGCTAGTCAACTAGAGGCTCACTAGGGACGATTGTGGTCTATGTGTTCACACGTGTATTACGATTTCCGGATAATACAGTTATAGCATGAACAAAAGACAATTATCATGAACAATGAAATATAATAATACTTTTATTATTGCCTCTAGGGCATATTTCCAACAGTCTCCCACTTGCACTAGAGTCACCAATCTAGTTACATTGTGATGAATCGAACACCCATAGAGTTCTGGTGTTGATCATGTTTTGCTCGCGAGAGAGGTTTAGTCAAGGGATCTGCGACATTCAGATCCGTATGTACTTTGCAAATCTCTATGTCTCCATCTTGAACATTTTCACGGATGGAGTTGAAACGACGCTTGATGTGCTCGGTCTTCTTGTGAAACCTGGCTCCTTGGCAAGGGCAATAGCTCCAAAGTTGTCACAGAAGAGTTTGATCGGCCCCGACGCATTGGGTATGACTCCTAGGTCGGTGATGAACTCCTTCACCCAAATCGCTTCATGCGCTGCCTCCGAGGCTGCCATGTACTCCGCTTCACACGTAGATCCCGCCACGACGCTCGCTTGCTTGCGCACTACCATCGCTCCACCATTCAACATATACACGATCCGGTTTGTGACTTAGAGTCATCCAGATCTGAGTCGGCTAGCGTCGACGTAACCCTTACGATGAGCTCTTCGTCTCCTCCATAAACGAAAACATGTCCTTTGTCCTTTTAGGTACTTCAGATATTCTTGACCGCTGTCCAGGTGTTCCTTGCGGGATTACTTTGGTATCTTGCTACCAAACTTACGGCAAGGTTTACATCGGTCCAGTACACAAAGATGGCATACATAATAGATCCTATGGTGAAGCATAGGGATGACACTCATCTCTTCTTTATCTTTTGCCGTGGTCGGTGACGAGCTGAGCTCAATTTCACACCTTGTAACATAGGCAAGAACCCTTTCTTGGACTGATCCATTTTGAACCTCTTCAAAATCTTATCAAGGTATGTGCTTTGTGAAAGACCTATCAGCGCCTCGATCTATCTCTATAGATCTTGATGCCTAATATATAAGCAGCTTCTCCAAGGTCCTTCATTGAAAAACACTTATTCAAGTAGGCCTTAATGCTGTCCAGAAGTTTTATATCATTTCCCATCAAGAGTATGTCATCTACATATAATATGAGAAATGCTCTGAGCTCCCACTCACTTTCTTGTAAACGCAGCTTCTCCATAAGTCTCAAGATAAACCCAAACGCTTTGATCATCTCATCAAAGCGAATGTTCCAACTCCGAGATGCTTGCACCAGTCCATAAATGGATCGCTGGAGCTTGCATACTTTGTTAGCATTCTTAGGATCGACAAAACCTTCCGGCTGCATCATATACAACTCTTCCTTAAGATGTCCGTTAAGGAATGCCGTTTTGACGTCCATCTGCCATAGCTCATAATCATAGTATGCGGCAATTGCTAACATGATTCGTACGGACTTCAGCTTCGCTACGGGAGAGAATGTCTCGTCGTAGTCAATTCCTTGAACTTGTCGATAACCCTTAGCGACAAGTCAAGCTTTATGGATGGTTACATTACCATCCGCGTCCGTCTTCTTCTTAAAAATCCATTTGTTTTCTATCGCTCGCCGATCATCGGGCAAGTCTGTCAAAGTCCATACTTTGTTTTCATACATGGATTCTATCTCAGATCTCATGGATTCAAGCCATTTGTTGGAATCTGGGCCCGCCATCGCTTCTTCATAGTTCGAAGGTTCACCGTTGTCTAACAACATGATTTCCGGGACAGGGTTGCCGCACCACTGCAGTGCGGAACGTGTCCTTGTGGACCTACGAAGTTCAGTAGCAACTTGATCCGAAGTACCTTGATCATCATCATTGATTTCCTCTTCAGTTGGTGTGGGCATCACAGGAACATTTTCCTGAGCTGCACCACTTCCCCATTCGAGAGGTAGTACTTCATCGAGTTCTACTTTCCTCCCACTTACTTCTTTCGAGAGAAACTCTTTTTCTAGAAAGCATCCGTTCTTAGCAACAAAGATTTTGCCCTCGGATCTTAAGTAGAAGGTATACCCGACGGTTTCCTTAGGGTATCCTATGAAGACGATTTTCCGACTTGGGTTCAAGCTTTTCAGTTGAAGTTTCTTGACATAAGCATCGCATCCCCAAACTTTTAGAAACGACGACCTTAGGTTTCTTCCCAAACCATAATTCACACGGTGTCGCCTCAACGGATTTAGACGGTGCCCTATTTAAAGTGAATGTAGCTGTCTCTAGAGCGATCCCCAAAATGATAGTGGTAAATCGGTAAGAGACATCATAGACCGCACCATATCTAATAGAGTGCGACACGACGCTCGGACACACCGTTTACCGAGGTGTTCCAGCGGCGTGAGTTGTGAAACGATTCCACATTTCCTTAAGTGTGTACCAAATTCGTGACTTAAGTATTCTCCTCCACGATCCGATCAGAGGAACTTTATCTTTCGGTCACGTTGATTCTCCACCTCATTCTGAAATTCCTTGAACTTTTCAAAGGTCTCAGACTTGTGTTTCATTAAGTAGACATACCCATATCTACTTAAGTCATCGGTGAGTGAGAACATAATGATATCCTCCATGAGCCTCAATGCTCATTGGACCACATACATCGGTATGTATGATTTCCAACAAGTTGGTTGCTCGCCCATTGTTCCGAGAACGGAGTCTTGGTCATTTTGCCCATGAGGCATGGTTCGCATGTGTCAAACGATTCATAATCAAGAGACTCTAAAAGTCCATCAAGATGGAGCTTCTTCATGCGCTTGACACCAATGTGACCAAGGCGGCGATGCCACAAGTATGTGGGACTATCGTTATCAACTTTACATCTTTTGGCATCCACACTATGAACATGTGTAATATTACGCCGAGATTCATTAAGAATAAACCATTGACCATCGAGCATGACCATAAAACATATCTCTCATATAAATCGAACAACCATTATTCTCGGACTTAAATGAGCAGCCATCTCAGATTAAACGAGATCCAGATACAATGTTCATGCTCAAACTTGGCACCAAATAACAATTATTAAGGTTCAAAACTAATCCCGTAGGTAAATGTAGAGGCAGCGTCGACGGCGATCACATCGACTGAACCATTCCCGACGCGATCGTCACCTCATCCTTTGCCGCCTCCGCTTATTCCGCAGCTCTGCTGTGAGTTACAAATATGAGCAACGACACCGTATCAAATACCGGGAGTTACTACGAGTAATCGGTAAGGTACACATCAATTACATGTATATCAAATATACCTTTGGTGTTGCCGGCCTTCTTATCCGCTAAGTATTTGGGGCAGTTCCGCTTCGGTGACCCTTCCCTTGCAATAAAAGCACTCCGCCTCGTGCTTGGGTCCATTCTTTGACTTCTTCCCGCAAGCGAGGCTTACCGGGCGCGACAACATCTTTGCCGCCCTTCTTGAAGTTTTTCTTACCCTTGCCCTTCTTGAACTTAGTGGTCTTATTGACCATCAACACTTGATGTTCTTTCTTGATTTCAGCCTCTGCGACTTCAAATCGAGAACACTTCAGAATGGTCTTCACCATCCCTGCATGTTGTAGTTCATCACAAAGCTCTTGTAGCTTGGTGGGAGCGATCGAGGATTCTCACAATGACCGCCTCATCCGGGAGGTTAATGTTCACCGGGTCATACGGTTGTGCAACCTGACATCTTCGTGATGTGCTCACCGCGTAACTGTTTTCCTCCATCTTACAATCAGAGAACTTGTCGGAGACATCATATCTCTCGACCCGGCATGAGCTTGGAAAACTAGTTTCAGCTCTTCAACATCTCATATGCTCCGTGATGCTCAAAACGCTTTTGGAGCCCCGGTTCTAAGTCAGAAACATGCCGCACCGAACGAGGGAGTAATCATCAAGACGAGTTTGCCAAGCATTCATAATGTCTTGGTTCTTCGGGACGGAGCGCCACCTAGCGGTCCTTCTAGGACATATTGCTTCCTCGGCAGCTATGAGGATGATCTCGTGTTCCGACCCAAATCCGTATAGTTGCTGCCATCATCTTTCAGCTTGGTTTTCTAGGAACGCGTTGAAGTTCATGTTGACATTAGCGCTGGCCATTGATCTACAAGACATATTTGCAAAGGTTTTAGACTAAGTTCATGATAATAAAGTTCTAATCAAATTATGAACTCCCACTTAGATTAGACATCCCTCTAGTCATCTAAGTGTCACACGATCCGAGTCGACTAGCCCGTGTCCGATCATCACGTGAGACTGACTAGTCATCGTCGGTGAACATCTTCATGTTGATCGTATCTTCCATACGACTCGTGTTCGACCTTTCGGTCTCCGTGTTCCGAGGCCATGTCTGCACATGCTAGGCTCATCAAGTTAACCCTAAGTGTTTTCGCTGTGTAAAACTGTCTTACACCCGTTGTATGTGAACGTAAGAATCCATCACACCCGATCATCACGTGGTGCTTAGAAGCGACGAACTGTAGCAACGGTGCACAATTAGGGGAGAACACTTCTTTAAATTTTTGTAAGGGATCATCTTATTTACTACCGTCGTCCTAAGTAAACAAGATGCATAAACATAATAAACATCACATGCAATTATATATAGTTGTGACATGATATGGCCAATATCATATAGCTCCAGTGATCACCATCTTCGGGGCTCCATGATCATCTTGTCACCGGCTTGACACCATGATCTCCATCATCATGATCTCCATCATCGTGTCTTCATGAAGTTGTCACGCCAATGACTACTTCTACTTCTATGGCTAACGTGTTTAGCAATAAAGTAAAGTAGTTTACATGGCGTTCTTCAATGACACGCAGGTCATACAAAAAATAAAGACAACTCCTATGGCTCCTGCCGGTTGTCATACTCATCGACATGCAAGTCGTGAATCCTATTACAAGAACATGATCTCATACATCACTATTCATCATTCATCACAACTTCGGCCATATCACATCACATGATCAATCGCTGCAAAAACAAGTTAGACGCCCTCTAATTGTTGTTGCATCTTTTACGTAGCTGCGATTGGGTTCTAGCAAGAACGCTTTCTTACGCATAAATAACCACAACGTGATTTTGTCAACTTCTATTTACCCTTCATAAGGGCCCCGTTCATCGAATCCGCCCAACTAAAGTGGGAGAGACAGACACCCGCCAGCCACCTTATGCAACTAGTGCATGTCAATCGGTGGAACCGGTCTCACGAAGCGCACGTAAGGTTGGTCCGGCCGCTTCATCCCACAATACCGCTGAAGCAAGAAAAGACTAGTAGAGGCAAGTAAGTTGACAAGATCCACGCCCACAACAAAATTGTGTTCTACTCGTGCATTAGAGAACTACGATAGACCTGGCTCATGATGCCACCGTTGGGGAACGCTGCGAAAAATTAAAAATTTTCCTACGGTTTCACCAAGATCCATCTATGAGTTCATCTAAGCAACGAGTCATGGGAGAGAGTTTGCATCTACATACCACTTGTAGATCGCGTGCGGAAGCTTGCAAGGTGATGATGGAGTCGTACTCGACGTGATTCAGATCACCGATGTCCAAATGCTGAACGGACAGCACCTCCGCGTTCAACACACGTACGGGACGGGAGACGTCTCCTCCTTCTTGATCCAGCAAGGGGGAAGGAGAGGTTGAGGAAGCTCACTCCAACGGCAGCACGACGGCGTGGTGGTGTTGGTGCAGCAGTACTCCGTCAGGGCTTCGCCAAGCGCTTACGGAGGAGAGGTGTTGGGGAGGGGAGGGGCTGCGCCTTGGAGATGGGTACAGCAGCCCTCCCCCACCCCTCTATTTATAGGGAAGGGCAGAGGGGCCGACCCTCTAGATGGGATCTAGAGGGGCGGCGGCCAGGAGGAGGCTTGCCCCCAAGCAAGGCGCCCCTCGGGGTTTCCCAACCCTAGGCGCATGGGCCCAAGGTGGGGCGCACCCAGCCTCCAGGGCTGGCTCCTCCCTTTGCGCCCATGTGGCCCTCCGGAGGTGTGGCCCTCCGGTGGACCCCGAACCCTCCGGTGGTCCCAGACAATACCGATAACCCCGAAAACTTTTCAAAGTCCGTATGACAACTTCCCATATATAAAACTTCACCTCCGGACCATTCCGAACTCCTCGTGACGTCCGGATCTCATTCGGGACTCAACAACATTCGTAGTCACATACTAGTCTTCCTAATAACCCTAGCGCCACCGAACCTTATGTGTAGACCCTACGGGTTCGGAGACATGCGACATGACCGAGACGACTCTCGGCAATAACCAACAGCGGATCTGGATACCCATGTTAGCTCCCACATGCTCCTCGATGATTTCATCGGTTGAACCACGATGTCGAGGATTCGATCAAACCTCAGATGCAATTCCTTTGTCAATCGGTACGTTATTTGCCCGAGACTCGATCGTCGGTATCCCAATACCTTGTTCAGTCTCACATCGGCAAGTCACTTTACTCATCAGAATGCATGATCCCGTGGCCAACACCTTGGTCACCTTGAGCTCATTATGATGATGCATTACCGAGTGGGCCCAGAGATACCTCTCCGTCATACGGAGTGACAAATCCCGCCTCGATCCATGTCAACCCAACAGATACTTTCGGAGATACATGTAATGCACCTTTATAGTCACCCGATTCGCCAGGACGCTTTGATACACCCAAGGCACTCCTACGGTATCCGGGAGTTACACGATCTCATGGTCAAAGGAAAAGATACTTGACATTGGCAAAGCTCTAGCAAACGAACTACACGATCTTTGTGCTATGCTTAGGATTGGGTCTTGTCCATCACATCATTCTCCTAATGATGTGATCCCGTTATCAACGACATCCAATGTCCATAGTCAGGAAACCATGACTATCTGTTGATCACAACGAGCTAGTCAACTAGAGGCTCACTAGGGACGTATTGTGGTCTATGTGTTCACACGTGTATTAAGATTTCCGGATAATACAGTTATAGCATGAACAAAAGACAATTATCATGAACAATGAAATATAATAATGCTTTTATTATTGCCTCTTGGGCATATTTCCAACAACAACAAGCCGCCGTTAATCTATCAGGTTCCGGTTTGAATCCGATAACCCGTTAACAGTCCTGACTAGTGGGGATTTTCTACGTGTAAAATTCTCATTCGCTGGAGTATCCACGTGTCAGTTCAATGCTGGGACAGATGTCATCCAGTGAATGGACGGGACACGCCTATCATAGATCGGCACGTGGCTCGACCCAACAGTGGCCCATTCAAGTCAAACAACCGGCCCATTTGACTTAGTCAAAAGGTAACGGCCCGACACACCGAAGGCTTGTTAATGGCATGTTCGCATATAGCCCATTTACAGCCAGCTAACTCACGGCCCATTATAGCCTATCCGAATTAGACCCAGTAGCACCGTCTGGGCCGTCCAATATGATTCCAGCCCGTTGTAACTTCCGGCCCATGTATGACCCATGACGTCTTTCGGCCCATATGAGGCCCTTTGTAAATCTTGGCCCATAAACGACTTGTGGTGAAATTGGCCCATAATGAACATTATATCACTTTATACCCATTAACGACCCATTATTTCATTGGGCCATTTCAACCCGTGTTATCTGTCGGCGTTCTAAGGGCCCATTTATTATTGGGCTCATTTTTTCAATTACTTACAATCCGTTACTCGTCTGTTTCGCTTGTGGGCCAAATTCAGCCCGTGGTTAAAGTCGGCCCGTCTATGGCCCTTTAAACCGTTGGGCCGTTTTCATAGCGTCATCAAATATGGCCCATTAACGACCCGTTATGCCTGCCGTTAGAATTGAGCCCATTGTACACATGGGCCTATTAACGGCCTGTTATGGTCGACCCATAAACGGACGATTCCCATTATAGCCCATTTATGGCCCATATTGCGGTCTGTTAATTGTACACGAAAGTATGACCCATGTTTGCCCAATCGATCATATGGCCTGTTGAAGTCCCATTGAATCTACGGCCCATAGAAGGCCCATGGATCATACAGACCTTAGGAGGCCCACTACAGCAGGCAGCAGGACCATGGTTACAACGCTCCGTATGTTGCCCATGGTTATCGTGGCCTAGTTCTAAATAAAAAGGTTACCACAGAAAAAGAATTGCAGTGACAACAAGCAAAAATAAAAATAAACAAGACAATAAGAAAATAAACAAGCAAGTAACTTTCATAGGATATTACGGCTATTACAAATATTACATCCACTGGGCATCAAAGTTCCCCACCAGTGTAAATATAGTGAACAAAGCAGTATATTACATACATTGGGCATCTAAATTGGCCACCGGTGAAAATAAACGCGACAGCAGAACAAGTCGAGAACTGAAACCACTTCAGAAGAGCTCAAGAAACGATATCCTGGATACCCACCATGCTGGCAAGAAGCTTAGTAATCTTATTAGTTTTCTCTTGTTTGCTGCTATAATCGTCCAGCGCTTGCTGTTATGCATCTGAATTCTGCAAGGACTTACTTAGTCCTTTGGCTTCTTGCCGCAGCACAGCTGGCTGATGCCTCTCAGCTTATCACTAAGACTAAAGAAGCCAAAGTGATTCAGGCAGCGAGTTCGAAGAGCTTGTGCCAGCAGTAGTGGCCAGTAACTCGAACACTACATCAATGCAGGACTTTGGGTTGTCTCACTGTCTACAAGATAGTTTTTATTACCTTTCTTGGAGACCAACATGGTTGCCTCACTATCTTGAACCTTATCTGCATTACTTTCTCTACCATTGCATAATGGGGTGCCCTTCTCCAATATTCTGTTCGCATTCTACAAGAGAAACAAACAGACACATCACATGTTTAGCATGTAGTATATGAAACTCACTTTGGTAAACCAGTTTAGTAGTAAGGTGGACAGGATAACAACATGAAACAAACATATATCTATGTACTATGGTCACTATATTGTCTATATCATTCTAGTTTATGTTGCCAAATCAAGATAGAGACACAGTTCAAATCATACCTTTTTAAGACACAACGACATAGACAGAATATAAGTGTGGAAAACTATACATCACTGGCAACACTTGTAATGTGCATGACATGAGAACATAACTATTTAACTGAAACTTAAATCAACATAGAGCAAGAAGTTAGAACAATCCAGTTAAAGAAATAGCTTTAAAACATACCTATTGCACCATTGGAGTTTCAACTGGATCCTTCAAATTTGAAACTAGTTGGTATGAGTAAATATAGTGATGCAAGAGCAAAGGAGTATGGACCATATCTATGGAATCTGACATGAGGACAGTTGCTCTTCTGCTTTACACATGGAGTTTGGGTTCGCTGTGGTGGTCTTCATGCTTTGGGCACTGCAGTTGCTTGCAGTTGCTTTACAAACTACTCGTGTGGGGGTACTCTGTGGTGGACATGGTGCTGTGTCAACTAGAAGTGGATTACTATCTGATGGGGTTGGGGTTAGATGGGGTGTAGCTGGTTCTCTATCCAATGGTGTAAGTGTACAATCTGGAAGAGTCTTGATTATGTGTGATGGGGCTAGTTCGTGGGCTAGTACAACCATGGTTCTATCTGCATCGATGGGTAGTACCGTCTTTTGTGAAGAATGGGTTTTTACTCCCTTAGATACTGCCATCACCCCCTCCAATTCGAATGGCTGCTAAACAAGAAAAGAAATTGAATATACAGACATTGTATAATAGACAAATGTGGTAATTCACACATATGTTGTCTAACCAAACAGGACAACATGACACAATTTCACATATATGATGGTTAACTAAACAGGATAGCATGACATAGTTTCAGATATATGATAGATAACTTAACATGATATAATGGCATAATTCAACATATGGTGAGTATCTAAATAGGATGACATGACAAAACTATATGATGTCTTTCTAAAATAGGCTGGGATGAAATAATTCAGATACATGTTGTCTAAGTGTATAGGATGGCATGATATAATTCACATAATTGATTCATATACTAAGCAGTTGGCACTTGCATGTATGATCTCCAAACTAAGCAGATGGCATTGAATATTGTGTATATGATGTCTAAACTAAGCAATGCAAGACACCATATGCATGATATGAGAAATATAAACATTGCAAGTCAGAGAATACACCTCAGGTGGGATATAGGACTGGTCATCTGTCTCCGAATCCTCCTCTGAGGAGCTACCTGTAACCATCAAGATATATGCTTCAACAGGTACCATTGCCTGCTCGGAATACCTTGTTTTCGCTCTAGATTTTTCCATAACCGGCTGAAATGACTGATACACACGAAGAGTAGTTCAATATACACAGATTGTCGACAAATGGAATACGTAATGAAAAAACGGACGACATGAGATAATTCACATATATGATGCATGTCTACACAGGATGGCGGTGCATAATTCACTATATGATAACTGGCAAAAAACATGGCATTGCATAATTCACATATCTGATATAGAAAGCAAATAGGAGGCATTCACACAAAGCAATGTCTAATCTAAGCAGATGGCATGGTAATGCAAGACACCATATGCATGATATGAGCAATATAACCCTGCCAAGTTAGAGCATACACCTCGTGGAGCTATCTGTCTCTGAATCCTCCTCTGAGGAGCTATCTGTAACCAACAAGAAATTTGCATCGACAGGTAGCACTGACTGCTCAGAAGACCTTGTTTTCACTCCAGATTTTCCCATGACCGAATCAAATGGCTGATGCATAGGAAGAGTAGATGAATGTACAAACATTGTTGACAAATGGAATACATTATGAAAAAATAGTATGGCATGACACGATTCACATATATGATGACTGGCTAAACAGGATGACATTGCATTATTCAAGTATATGATGCCTGGCTAAAGAAGATGTCATTGCATAATTCATATATACTCCCCCCGTTCCTAAATATTTTTCTTTTTAGAGATTTCAAATGGACTACCATATACGAGTGTATATAGACATATTTTAGAGTGTAGATTCACTCATTTTGCTCTATATCTAGTCACTTGTTGAAATCTCTAAAAAGACAAATATTTAGGAATGGTGGGAGTATGATATAGAAACCAAACAGGTGGCATTCACACAAAAGCAAATCTAGACTAAGTTGATGACATATAAGATGTATAAAGTAAGCAATGCGAGGCGCCATATGCATGATATGACCAACATCAGCATGCCAGGTTAGAGCAAACACCTCAAGGGGTAAATAGGAGTGGTCGGCTCCCTCTGAATCCCCCTTTGAATAGTTATCTTCCTTTGGAATACAATCTGGAATGGGGGGAGGGGCCCCCCACTTCGCCCACCATGGAGCGGCATCTGCATGACACTATATTTCCACGCAACGGTCTTCTCTTTTTCTCTACATGTTCAGTACAATTGTGTACAATAACTGACATGCATAGTAAAAACCATAGTTAGATTATGTAAGGCCTAAGGGGTGCATGCAGAAATCAAGATTTATGGTAGCAAACGAGTGGATAGATACAAAACTAATGATAGCAGGCAGATGATAGCTTCAGTTTAAAAAGATAGATGATGGATCATCTACTGTTTGTTGCCCACCCAACATGAACCACATAGAAGACCCTAGATGAACCAGATAGTAGACATATACTATTCGTTGCTGCCTTGATATGTGCCCCACAGGCATTTTAAAACTCAAGTTTGAACATTAGTTTGGACCTGACTCGGAGTCTAAAAGGTGAACAGGACGATAAAGTAGCAGATAATAATAACCGACGTATAACGTAAGCAGACACGAAAGAGTGCGACCTCTCTTCTGAAACTGTATAGTCCTCATGTTCATCTGCTTAGTTGATGATGGTAATACAGTTGGCATGGCTATCGGCAATGGGAAAGATGATCTAAGGCGGTGAAAGAAGGTCTGCATGGGGAATCTTTGCTGTAGTGAATTCTTCCGTCGATGGTGCACCACAGTTGGGGTGGATGACGACACGGCAAGAGCGGGACAAAATGAAGGAAATATGCCCTAGAGGCAATAATAAAGTTGTTATTTATATTTTCTTATATCATGATAAATGTTTATTATTCATGCTAGAATTGTATTAACCGAAAACTTAGTACATGTGTGAATACATAGACAAAACAAAGTGTCCCTAGTATGCCTCTACTTGACTAGCTCGTTAATCAAAGATGGTTAAGTTTCCTGACCATGCACATGTGCTGTCATTTGATGAATGGGGTCACATCATTAAGAATGATGTGATGGACAAGACCCATCCGTTAGCTTAGCATAATGATCGTTAAGTTTTATTGCTATTGCTTTCTTCATGACTTATACATGTTCCTCTGACTATGAGATTTTGCAACTCCCGAATACCGGAGGAACACCTTGTGTGCTATCAAACGTCACAACGTAATTGGGTGATTATAAAGATGCTCTACATGTGTCTCCGAAGGTGTTTGTTGGGTTGGCATAGATCGAGAATAGGATTTGTCACTCTATGTATCGGAGAGGTACTTTGGGCCCTCTCGCTAATGCTCATCACTATAAGCCTTGCAAGCAATTTGACTAATGAGTTAGTTGCAGGATGAAGCATTACGGAACGAGTAAAGAGACTTGCCGGTAATGAGATTGAACTAGGTATGATGATACCGATAATGGAATCTCGGGCAAGTAACATACCGATGACAAAGGGAACAACGTATGTTGTTGTGTGGTTTGACCGATAAAGATCTTCATAGAATATGTAGGAGCCAATATGAGCATCCAGGTTCCGCTATTGGTTATTGATTGGAGATGTGTCTCGATCATGTCTACATAGTTGTCGAACCCGTAGGGTCCGCACGCTTAACGTTCGATGACGATTTGTATTATGAGTTATGTGTTTTTGATGACTGAAGTTTGTTCGGAGTCCTGGATGAGATCACGGACATGACGAGGAGTGTCGAAATGGTCGAGACGTAATGATTGATATGTAGGAAGGTTATATACGGACACCGGAATGGTTGTAAAGAAGATCGGGGATTTTTCGGAGTACCGGGAGCTTACCGGAACCCCCCATGAAAGTTATTGGGCCTATTGGGCCATAGTGGAGGAGAGGAGGCAGGCCATGGGAGGTGGCGCATGCCCCCCTTGCCCCAATCCAAATTGGACAAGGGGAGGGGGTGCGGCCCCCCTTTTTCTTTCTCCCTCTCTCCCTTCCCCTTTCCCCTCTCCGTTGATTGGAAGGAGGTGGGCCAAATCCTACTTGGACTAGGAGTCCAAGTAGGACTCCCCCCTTGGCGTGCCCCTCCTAGGCCACCGGCCTCCTCCTCCCCTCCTTTATATATGGGGGCAGGGGGCACCCCAAAGGCACACCAAGATTTCTCTTAGCCGTGTGCGGTGCCCCCCTTCCACAGTTTACTCCTCCGGTCATAGCGTCGTAGCGCTTAGGCGAAGCCCTGCGTGGATCACATCATCAACACCGTCACCATGCCATCGTGCTGATGGAACTCTCCCTTGACCCTCTACTAGATCAAGAGTTCGAGGGACGTCATCGAGCTGAACGTGTGCTGAACACGGAGGTGTCATACATTCGTTACTTGGATCGGTTGGATCGTGAAGACGTTCGACTACATTAACCGCGTTAACTAACGCTTCCGCTTTCGGTTTACGAGGGTACGTGGACACATTCTCCCCCTCTCATTGCTATGTATCTCCTAGATAGACCTTGCGTGAGCGTAGGATTTTTTTTTGAAATTGCATGCTACGTTCCCCAACAGTGGCATCCGAGCCAGGTCTATGCGTAGATGATATGCACGAGTAAAACACAAAGAGTTTGTTGGGGAACGTAGTAATTTCAAAAAAATTCCTACGCACACGCAAGATCATGGTGATGACATAGCAACGAGGGGAGAGTGTTGTCTACGCACTCGTGAGACCAAGCGAAGCGCTGACACATCGTAGTGGAAGTAGTCGACGCCTTCCGGTTCAACCGATCCAGCACCATATTCGGCACCTCCGAAGTTCTTGACACGCGTACAGCTCGATGACGCACCCTCGATCTCCGGTCCAGCAGAGGCACCGAGGGGGAGTTCCGTCAGCTCCAAATTTCTCCGGAACCTTTCCGGTGTCCAAATATATCCGTCCAATATATCAATCTTTACGTCTCGACCATTTCGAGACTCCTCGTCATGTCCATGATCATATCCGGGACTCCGAACAAACTTCGTTACATCAAAATATATAAACTCATAATATAATTGTCATCGAAACCTTAAGCGTGCGGACCCTACGGTTCGAGAATGATGTAGACATGACCGAGACATGTCTCTGGTCAATAACCAATAGCGGGACCTGGATGCCTATATTGGTTCCTACATATTCTACGAAGATCTTTATCGGTCAAACCGCATAACAGCATACGTTGTTCCCTTTGTCATCGGTATGTTACTTGTCCGAGATTTGATCGTCGGTATCCAATACCTAGTTCAATCTCGTTATCGACAAGTATCTTTACTCGTTCCGAATACGCCATCTCATAACTAACTCATTAGTTACATGCTTGCAAGGCTTAGGTGATGAGTATTACCGAGAGGGCCAGAGATACCTCTCCGACAATCGGAGTGACAAAACCTAATCTCGAATTATGCTAACTCAACATGTACCTTCGGAAACACCTATAGTAGTCCTTTATAATCACCCAGCACGCTGTGACGTTTGGTAGTACCCAAAGTGTTCTTCCGTAAACGGAGTTACACAATTCTCATAGTTACAGGAACATGTATAAGTCATGAAGGAAGCAATAGCGAATACTAAACGATCAAGTGCTAAGCTAACGGATGGGTCATGTCAATCACATCATTCTCCTAATGATGTGACCCCATTAATCAAATGACAACACATGTCTATGGTTAGGAAACATAACCATCTTTGATAAATGAGCTAGTCAAGTAGAGGCATACTAGTGACTATATGTTTGTCTATGTATTCACACATGTATCATGTTTCCGGTTAATACAATTCTAGCATGAATAATAAACATTTATCATGATATGAGGAAATAAATAATAACTTTATTATTGCCTCTAGGGCATATTTCCTTCAGAGTTGTGGGCGATAATAGTCATACTGCTTACCACCAATGTATTGCTTTGATTCGGCGGTATTGTTGGATGAAGCAGCCCGGACCGACATTACATGACCGCGTTCATGAGACTGGTTCTACCAACGTGCTTTGCACACGGGTGGCTGGCGGGTGTCTGTTTCTCCAACTTTACTTGAATCGAGTTTGACTTTGGCCGGTCCTTCTTGAAGGTTAAAACAACACACTTGACGAAAAATCGTTGTGGCTTTGATGCATAGGTAAGAACAGTTCTTGCTAGAAGCTCGTAGTAGCCACGTAAATCTTGCAACAACAAAGTAGAGGACGTCTAACTTGTTTTTGCAGGGCTTGTTATGATGTGATATAAATTGTTGTATGAGATGGTCATGTTTTGTAACAAAGTTATCCGCAACTGGCAGGAGCCATATGGTTGTGGCTTTATTGTATGAAATGCAATCGCCATGTAATTGGTTTACTTTATCACTAAGCGGTAGCGATAGTCGTAGTAGCAATAGTTGGCAAAGCAACAATGATGCTACGATGGAGATCAAGGTGTCGAGCCGGTGATGATGGAGATTATGATGATGCTTCAGTGATGGAGATCATGAGCACAAGATGACGATGGCCATATCATGTCACATATTTTGATTGCATACGATGTTTATCTTTTATGCATCTTATTTTGCTTAGTACGACAGTAGCATTATAAGATGATCCCTTGCTAAATTTCGAGGTATAAGTGTTCTCCCTGAGTATGCACCATTGCTACAGTTCGTCATGCCGAGACACCATGTGATGATCGGGTGTGATAAGCTCTACGTTCATATACAATGGGTGCAAGCCAGTTTTGCACACACAGAATACTCAGGTTAAACTTGACAAGCCTAGCATATGCCGATATGGCCTGGGAACACTAGAGACCGAAAGGTCGAGCGTGAATCATATAGTAGATATGATCAACATAGTGATATTCACCATTGAAAACTACTCCATCTCACGTGATGATCAGACATGGTTTAGTTGATTTGGATCACATGACCATTTATATGAATAGAGGGATGTCTATCTAAGTGGGAGTTCTTAAGTAATATGATTAATTGCACTTTAATTTATCATGAACTTAGCCCTGATAGTTTTTGCATGTCTATGTTGTTGTAGATCAATGGCCCGTGCTACCGTTCCTTTGAATTTTAATGCGTTCCTAGAGAAAACGAAGTTCAAAGATGATAGTAGCAATGACGCGGACTAGGTCCGTGATCTGAGGTTTATCCTCACCGCGGCACGGAAGAATTATGTCCTTGATGCACCACTAGGTGATAGACCTATTGCAGGAGCAGATGCAGACGTTATGAACGCTTGGCTAGCTCAATATGATGACTACTTGATAGTTTAGTGCACCATGCTTTACGGCCTATAACCGAGACTTCAAAAATGTTTTGAACACCACGGAGCATATGAGATGTTCCAAAGAGCTGAAATTGGTATTTCAGACTCATGCCCTTGTCGAGAGGTATGAGACCTCTAACAAGTACTTCGCCTAAAAGATGGAGGAGAATTGCTCAGCTAGTGAGCATGTGCCCAGAATGTCTGGGTACTACAATCGCTTGAATCAAGTGGTTGTTAATCTTCTAGATAAGATAAGTGATTGACCGAGTTCTCTAGTCACCATCACCAAGTTACTGGAACTTCGTGATGAACTATAGTATGCAAGGGATGACAAAAACGATTCTTGAGCTCTTTGTGATGCTGAAATCGATGAAGGTAGAAATCAAGAAAGGGCATCAAGTGTTGATGATTGACAAGACCACTAGTTTCAAGAAAAGGGGAAAAGGGAAAGAAAGGGAACTTCAAGTAGAATGACAAGCAAGTTGTCACTCCCGGGAACAAGCCCAAAGCTAGACCCAAGCCTGAAACTGAGTGCTTCTACAGCAAAGGAAATGGTCACTAGAAGCAGAACTGCCCCAAACATTTGGCGGATAAGAAGGATGGAAAAGTGAACAAAGGTATATTTGATATACATGTTATTGATGTGTACCTTACTAGTGTTCGTAGCAGCCCCTGGGTATTTGATACTTGTTCAGTTAATAAGATTAGTAACTCGAAATAGGAGTTACATAATAAACAGAGACTAGTTGAGTGATAACCCACAAGTATAGGGGATCGCAACCGTTTTCGAGGGTAGAGTATTCAACCCAAATTTATTGATTCGACACAAGGGGAGCCAAAGAATATTCTCAAGTATTAGCAGTTGAGTTGTCAATTCAACCACACTTGGATAACTTAATATCTGCAACAAAGTATTTAGTAGCAAAGTAGTATGAAAGTAACGGTAACGGAAGTAACAGTAGCAGTTTTGTAGTAATTGTAACAGTGGCAACGGTAAAGTAACTAAGCAAAGATCAATATGTGATAAGCTCGTAGGCATTGGATCAGTGATGGATAATTATGTCGGATGCGATTCCTCATGCAACAGTTATAACATAGGGTGACACAGAACTAGCTCCAGTTCATCAATGTAATGTAGGCATGTATTCCGAATATAGTCATACGTGCTTAGAACTTGCATGACATCTTTTGTCCTACCCACCCGTGGCAGCGGGGTCCTATTGGAAACTAAGGGATATTAAGGCCTCCTTTTAATAGAGTACCGTACCAAAGCATTAACACTTAGTGAATACATGAACTCCTCAAACTACGGTCATCACCGGGAGTGGTCCCACATGAACTCCTCAAACTACGGTCATCACCGGGAGTGGTCCCGATTATTGTCACTTCGGGGTTGCCGGATCATAACACATAGTAGGTGACTATAGACTTGCAAGATAGGATCAAGAACTCACATATATTCATGAAAACATAATAGGTTCAGATCTGAAATCATGGCACTCGGGCCCTAGTGACAAGCATTAAGCATAACAAAGTCATAACAACATCAATCTCAGAACATAGTGGATACTAGGGATCAAACCCTAACAAAACTAACTCGATTACATGATAAATCTCATCCAACCCATCACCATTTAGCAAGCCACGATGGAATTACTCACGCAACGGTGAGCATAATGAAATTGGTGATGGAGGAAGGTTGATGATGACGATGGTGACGGATTCCCCTCTCCGGAGCCCCGAACGGACTCCAGATCAGCCCTCCCAAGAGAGATTAGGTCTTGGCAGCAACTCCATACCGTAAAACGCGATGAATCCTTCTCTCTGATTTTTTTCTCCCCGAACGTGAATATATAGAGTTGGAGTTGTGGTCGGTGGAGCACCAGGGGGCCCACGAGGCAGGGGGCGCGCCCAGGGTGGCAGGGCACGCCCCACCCTCGTGGAGAGGGTGTGGGCCCTCTGGCCTTGATTCTTTCGCCAGTATTTTATATTAATTCCAAAAAAATTCTCCGTGGAGTTTCAGGTCATTCCGAGAACTTTTATTTCTGCACAAAAATAACACCATGGCAATTCTGCTAAAAACAACGTCAGTCCGGGTTAGTTCCATTCAAATCATGCAAGTTAGAGTCCAAAACAAGGGCAAAAGTGTTTGGAAAAGTAGATACGATGGAGACGTATCAACTCCCCCAAGCTTAAACCTTTGCTTGTCCTCAAGCAATTCAGTTGATAAACTGAAAGTGATAAACAAAACGTTTTACAAACTATGTTTGCTCTTGTTGTTGCAAATATGTAAAGGCAACATTCAAGTTTTCAGCAAAGATTATGAACTAACCACATTCACAATAACACTTAGGTCTCATGTTTACTCATATCAATGGTATAATCAGTTAGCAAGCATTAATAATAAAACTCGGATGACAACACTTTCTCAAAACAATCGTAATATGATATAACAAGATGGTATCTCGCTAGCCCTTTTTGAGACCACAAAACATAAATGCAGAGCACCTCTGAAGATCAAGGACTGTAACATCCCAAATTTTCAATTTGGAATTTTACACATTAGATCATCATTGCATATCATATTTTATTGCATTTTTGGCTTGATCCTAGAAATTCTACGCAACTCGAGGACCCACGGAGAGAGTTGGGGATTTCGTTATTTTCATATTTGAGTTTTTCTCAAATTTGAAAATAGGATGATTTGATTTTAATTATTTTATCTTCGAATATTTCTATTATAAAAATAAGAGAGAGGGAATAAAATGACTTCCCAAAATAAAGAAATATTGGAGATTTAATAATAACATCAAATAAGATTTTATTTCGGAGTTTCATCGCTATTTTATTTGAATTAGGAAAATGCGCGTTTTTCAAAATTGCATTTTTGGCCCAAATAAATGTTCATCTTGTCCGGCTTATGTTTAGAGGAAGGGGAAAATTTATTTCGGGATTTTTGGAGTCCGTTTAGTATTTCTTTTCCTTATTTTTTGCACGTCCAAATTATAAAAAAAAAACAAAAAAAACCAACCATCTCGGGCCGCCGTGGGTGACCCGGACTCCTCTCCGCTCGGCCTTTATAAGCCGCCGACCGCCGCCAGCCCACCCTAGACCCTAACCCTAGCCCGCCGCCACCGTCACCTCAAGGCCACCACCACCAAGGCTTGCACTGAGCCGCCTCACCACCACCGCCAAACCTCGCTGTCGTCGCCTCCGCCAACCGCCGCCACCCACTGAGCCCCGCCGCCCTCATTGCTGACCCGCCGCCGCCGGAGGTAGCCACCCGCGCCGCCGCCGGTTTTCTTTGGAAAATCGTTGTTTTTTTAGAAAACCGCGATTTTTTTAATAGATTAGTTTAGTTTCTTTTCCGGTTTATTTATTTTGCGGACGTTCGTCCGTATGTTTGTTTTAACGAATGGTTTTCATCGTTTAGCCGCAGACAGCGAACGTTCGTTCGTTAGCCTGTTCGTCCGTTTTTCTTTTTCTCGGATTTTCCGCGAGTATTTCTTATTGCGATTTCTGATCTGATTTTCGTTTTAGTATAACGTTTCACTCGTTTATCGGAATCAGGCGATTCAAGCGCCTGGAAATTTGTCTCGAAACCCTCTTTCCATTTAACCAACTCAAACAAGCTTTTGCTACTGTAAAATTTGACTTAGGTCTAGATTAGTAAGCAAAGCTTGTTTCTTTCGCCATTTGACTTTTGTTGCGTCGTTTGATTTGATTCTTTTTGCAAACCGGAGTTCTTAAGTTGAATTTTTTGGTTAAATCTCTTATTTGAGTTTTACCCATGCTTTAGATGAGTGCTTATTATATGTTTATTTGTTTGTGATAGAGTACCCGGAGTGCGCCACTTGCTACTACGAGTCTCTAGGTTTCACGGATCAGCAGCAAGGCAAGTAACACTTTGATGATACCTCTTTACTACCCAGTTTTATTGCATTAGATCAATCCTCAAACAATTTCATGATTAGGATCTGATTAATATGTGGGTTTTGGGAAGTAGATGAGGTAGAACCTATTACCTGTTTATTATCAAACCTTTGGGAGTTACTTCTACGTTTGCTTATATTGCTATGCTATGCCAGTAGACGTGGATTGGGTGAGTGTATCCATGATAGATGTGAGATTGCTAATTAATGGTTTACTTAAGGTGGCAACTTTAATACACATCTGGTGGATTGAGGCACCGGGGAACCCAAAGGTTGCCTGTATTTTTGAAATCTCGAGTGCACCGTGTGATTCTCCTATGGACCACCACCCAGCTCAAAGGGATCATGAGATTATTCATGCTAGAAACTTCCGTGTGCAGTCAAGCTACTATGGGCTCTAGCATAGTTGATTAAGTCGTGTGAACTCTTATAGTGGTAGACTAGCAGATGTAGGGGAAAGTAGGTGTAACTGTCTACCCATCGTAAGGTGCAAATGCTTCTGAAAGACTATGTCTTGGTCATCCGTTTCTCAAACACCATGTAGTGCGAGAAATCTAACAGAGGGGATAGAGTCTTGTGGGGAAAAGTGCACAAACCTCTACAGAGTGTACAAACTAATCATGGTTAGCAGTGTCCCCGGTTATGGACATTTTGAGTATCTAGTACTTGGATTATCATGTGAATCTCATCATATTTCTTAATTTAATTTGTTGGGTTTTAATGATGATGCTTAATTTGGGATTGAGTTGGGTGAACCTTCTCAATGTTTAAAAACCACCATGATAGTTAAATAAAATTTTATTCCTTTGTTGTAGGGAAAATTTGCTTTACGCAAAACTATAACCATAGAGCTTTCCACCAACCATATATGCATGTAGTATAGCATTATTCTGTTCATTACACTCTATGTGTTACATTGCCAGCATATTCCATGTGCTGACCCGTTTCGGGCAGGAACATTCATGTTGCAGACTTTTCAGACGACGAGTAAGGTGCCTTAGGTCGTGGTCTTATACTCAGTGATGCCGTTGGAGTTGATGGACTCGCTTTATCTTCCAAGCCTTCCGCTGTTATCGTTATTAGATGGCCTTAAACCATATTTATTGTAATAAGTTCTCTTTTGAGACATTCGATGTAATAAGTGTGTGATTGCTACTCTGTTATAAATCCTTCAAGTACTGTGCATGTCAGCATTACCGATCCAGGGATGACACTGATGTACAGAGATTAGACTGTTTGATGTCTGGTCGCTACAAGATGGTATCAGAGCACACACTGACTGTAGGACACGACCACTAAGCTAAAGCCCTAGATCACTACTCTCTTCTCATTTCTGACTCCTCTCCCTTTTCTACTCTTTTAGGATGGCGGATGCAAGGAACAAGTTCATGCAACTGGATGAAGATACACCCTTTGGATGCCACTTGAAGGAAGTCACTAGATACATGAACATCGGAGTGCCAAGCTTCATCGAGACCTATATCGCCACCTTACCAGAAGAGGAGCGTTGGATGATTCAAGTTCAAGTTCTAGGAAGGACGTTCATGCCTGTCATTGAGCCCATAGAGTTTTCCTTTGATGCGCCAACCCGGAGTCTAGGAAAGAGCATGGCAGCTCACATTACCATGGGACGTATTGGAGAATTTACCACAAGGATCTCAAGGATACTATTTACCAGATTTGTGGGCACCGAGATGAGCAATGGGAGATGATCAGCACCAGGAAGGATAGATCAATTGCAGCTTTCATCCAGGAGCTAAACCAGCACATTCATCGCCAGGAGAACCAGATGTGCGCAGGCATGATAGATCTGAAGAAGGCATTGACCAAGATCACGGAACTGGAAGAAGAACTCAGGTCCACACGCGATGGATATGAGGAGGAAATGACGACACTCGTGGAGAAGAATGATGATCTAAAGAAGAAGCTAAAAGTATTTATGGGATTCCCCGTGACTGGAGGAGAAGACGGCGATTGCACTTGCCCGGAGAACTACATCATCATCGATGACACCGACTCGGACCGAGACGATAGCGATAATGACTTTGTTGATGAAGCTGGAGCAGATATCATGGAGTCTTACCGATCAATTTTTCTAGTCGACCACCATCACAGTAGTAGTATTCCCCCATGTATATAGTATAGTCCAATCACTTTTTTAACAGTAGTTAGACCGTTGTATGCCCTTGTTTGAATTGATTGAAGTGATATTGTTTGAGTTGTCTCATGTGCATATGGGTAGTGTTTTCGCTCTAGATCTATTTCTATTCTATATTCTCATCTTTTCTAAACCCTCAGATGCATCCGAGACGTGACAATGGATTTGCTTTCCCACCGGAGCTCACTCAGTTGATCCAGTAGTGATACGTCTCCAACGTAACTATAATTTTTGATAGCTCCATGCTACTTTATCTACTGTTTTGGACTATATTGGGCTTTATTTTCCACTTTTATATTATTTTTGGGACTAACCTATTAACTGGAGGCCCAACCCAGAATTGCTATTTTTTTTGCCTATTTCAGTGTTTCGAAGAAACGGAATATCAAACGGAGTCCAAACGGAATGAAACCTTCGGGAATGTGATTTTCTCACCGAACGTGATCCAGGAAACTTGGACCCTGCTCCAAGGAACAAAAGAGGCGGTCACGAGGGTGGGGGCGCGCCCCTTTGGGCGCCCCCCTACCTCGTGGGCCCCCTGTTGCTCCACGGATGTACTCCTTCCTCCTATATATAACTACGTATCCCCAAACGACCAGAACATGAGCCAAAAACCTAATTCCACCGCTGCAACCTTTTGTATCCACGAGATCCCATCTTGGGGCCTGTTCCGGAGCTCCACCGGAGGGGGCATCCACCATGGAGGGCTTCTACATCAACACCATAGCCCCTCCGATGAAGTGTGAGTAGTTTACTTCAGACCTTCGGGTCCATAGCTAGTAGCTAGATGGCTTCTTCTCTCTTTTTGGATCTCAATACAATGTTCTCCCCCTCTCTTGTGGAGATCTATTCGATGTAATCTTCTTTTTGCGGTGTGTTTGTTGAGACCGATGAATTGTGGGTTTATGATCCAACTTATCTATGGAAAATATTTGAATCTTCTCTGAATTCTTTTATGTATGATTGAGTTATCTTTGCAAGTCTCTTCGAATTATCCTTTTTGGTTTGGCCAACTAGATTGGTAGTTCTTGCAATGGGAGAAGTGCTTAGCTTTGGGTTCAATCTTGCGGTGTCCTTTCCCAAAGGATGCAGAGAGCAAGAAGGCACGTATTGTATTGTTGCCATCGAGGATAACAAGATGGTTTTTTTATCATATTGCATGAATTTATCCCTCTACATCATGTCATCTTGCTTAAGGCTTACTCTGTTTTTAACTTAATACTCTAGATGCATGCTGGATAGCGGTCGATGAGTGGAGTAATAGTAGTAGATGCAGAATCATTTCGATCTACTTGTCTTGGACGTGATGCCTATATACATGATCATTACCTAGATATGCTCATAACTATGCTCAATTCTGTCAATTGCTCAATAGTAATTTGTTCACCCACCGTAGAATATCTATGCTCTTGAGTGAAGCCACTAGTGAAACCTATGGCCCTCGGGTCTATTCTCATCATATCAATCTCTATCGCTTTATTTACTTGCTTTGCTTTTACTTTGCCTTTTACTTTTCACTTTGCATCTATCTATCAAAAATACCAAAAATATTATTTATCATCTCTATCAGATCTCACTCTCGTAAGTGACCGTGAAGGGATTGACAACCCCTAATCACGTTGGTTGCGAGTAGTTATCGCTTTGTGTAGGTACGAGGGACTTGTGTGGTCTCCTCTTGGATTGATACCTTGGTTCTCAAAACCGAGGGAAATACTTACGCTACTTTGCTGCATCATCCTCTCCTCTTCGGGGAAATCCAACGCAGTGCTCAAGAGGTAGCAAGAAGAATTTCTGGCGCCGTTGCCGGGGAGGCTCACGCAAGCAAGTCAACCATACCAAGTACCCATCGCAATCCCTATCTCTTGCATTACATTATTTGCCATTTGCCTCTCGTTTTCCTCTCCCCCACTTCACCCTTGCCGTTTTATTCGCCCTCTCTTTCCCAATCTCCTCCTCTCTTTCTCGTTTGACTTTTTCTCATTGCCTTTCTGTTTGCTTGTGTGTTGGATTACTTGTTGCCATGGCATAAGATAATACCAAATTGTGTGACTTATCGAATACCAATAATAATGATTTCCTTAGTACTCCGATTGCTCCTCTAAATAATGATGAGTCTTGTGAAATCAATACCGCTTTGCTGAATCTTGTTATGAAAGATCAATTCGCCGACCTTCCTAGTGAAGATGCCGCTACTCATCTAAACAATTTTGTTGATTTATGTGATATGCAAATGAAGAAAGATACGGATAACAATATTGTCAAATTGAAGTTATTTCCATTTTCACTTAGAGATCATGCTAAAGTTTGGTTTTCGTCTTTGCCTAAAATAGTATTGATTCTTGGAACAAGTGCAAAGATGCTTTTATCTCTAAGTATTTTCCTCCCGCTAAGATCATCACTCTTAGGAACGATATTATGAATTTTAAACAACTTGATCATGAGCATGTTGCCCAATCTTGGGAAAGAATGAAATTGATGCTTCGCAATTGCCCTACTCATGGTTTGAATTTATGGATGATCATACGAAACTTTTATGCCGGATTGAATTTTACTTCTAGAAATCTTTTAGATTCGGCCGCGGGAGGCACGTTTATGGAAATTATGTTAGGAGATGCTACCAAATTGCTTGATAATATTATGGCTAATTATTCTCAATGGCACACCGAAAGATCTTCTAGTAAAAAAGTGCATGCTATAGAAGAAATCAATGTTTTGAGTGAAAAGATGGATGAACTTATAAAGATGTTCGCTAATAAAAATACTCCTCTTGATCCCAATGATATGCCTTTATCTACTTTGCTTGAGAATAATAATGAATCTATGGATGTGAATTTTGTTGGTAGGAATAGTTTTGGAAACAACGCGTATAGAGGGAATTTTAATCCTAGGCCTTATCCTAGTAATCCTTCTAATAATTATGGAAATTCCTACAACAACTCTTATGGAAATTTTAATAATATGCCCTCTGAATTTGAGAGTAGTGTTAAAGAGTTTATGAATTCACAAAAGAATTTTAATGCTTTGCTTGAAGATAAATTGCTTAAAGTTGATGATTTGGATAGGAACGTTGATAGAATTTCTCTTGAAATTGATTCTTTAAAGTTTAGATCTATTCCTCCTAAGCATGATATCAATGAGTCTCTCAAAGCCATGAGAATTTCCATTGATGAGTGCAAAGAAAGAACCGCTAGGATGCGTGCTTCCAAAGATGCCTTTATTAAAGCGTGTTTTCTAATTCCTAAGAAAATCAAGATGAAGATCTAAAAGTTATTGATGTGTCCCCCATTAAATCTTTGTTTTGCAATATGAATCTTGATGAAACTGAAGATGATCTTCCTTTACCTAGAAGGCGTTTTAAGAATTCGGAGTTTCTAGATCTTGATGATGAAATTGATGAAAGTGGGATTGAAAGAAATAAAAACCTATATGTTGCTAAACCCACTATTTTGGATCTCAAGGAATTTAATTATGAAAATTGCTCTTTGATTGGTTGTATTTACTTGTTGCAATCCGTGCTAGATTCTCCTCATGCTTATAGTCAAAATAAGGCCTTTACCGAACACATTGTTGATGCCTTGATGCAATCTTATGAAGAAAAACTTGAGTTGAAAGTTTCTATCCCTAGAAAACTCTATGATGAGTGGGAACCTACTATTAAAATTAAAATTAAAGATTATGAGTTTCATGCTTTGTGTGATTTGGGTGCTAGTGTCTCTACTATTCCCAAAACTTTGTGTGATTTGCTAGATTTCCGTGACTTTGATGATTGCTCTCTAAACTTGCATCTTGCGGATTCCACTATTAAAAAGCCTATGGGAAGAATTAATAATGTTCTTATTGTTGCAAATAGGAATTATGTGCCCTTAGATTTTATCGTTCTTGATATAGATTGCAATCCTTCATGTCCTATTATTCTTGGTAGACCTTTCCTTAGAACGATTGGTGCAATTATTGATATGAAGGAAGGGAATATTAGATTCCAATTTCCCTTAAATAAGGGCATGGAACACTTCCCTAGAAATAAAATAAAATTACTATATGAATCTATCATGCGAGCCACTTATGGATTGCCTACCAAAGATGGCAATACCTAGATCTATCCTTGCTTTTATGCCTAGCTAGGGGCGTTAAACGATAGCGCTTGTTGGGAGGCAACCCAATTTTATTTTGTGTTTTTTGTTTTTGATTCTGTTTAGGAATAAATAATCCATCTATCCTCTCTTTGGATGTGGTTTTATGTCTTAATTAGTGTTTGTGCCAAGTAGAACCTATAGGATAACCTACGATGATAGTTGATTTGATTCTGCTGAAAAACAGAAACTTTGCACGCACGAATATAATTTTGTTAAATCACAGGAACGTGATTTTGCGTTGATTCTTTTTTGCTTCTGTTCAATAAACAAATTTTCCAGGACTTCTTATTTTGGTAGAATTTTTAGAGTTCCAGAAGTTTGCGTTAGTTACATATTGCTACAGACTGTTCTGTTTTTGACATATTCTGTTTTACGTGTGTTGTTTGCTTATTTTGATGAATCTATGGCTAGTAAAATAGTTTATAATCCATAGAGAAGTTGGAATACAGTAGGTTTAACAACAATATAAATAAATAATGAGTTCATTACAGTACCTTAAGTAGTTCTTTGTTTTCTTTCTCTAATGGAGCTCACGAGATTTCTGTTGAGTTTTGTGTTGTGAAGTTTTCAAGTTTTGGGTGAATTCTTTTGATGGATTATGGAACAAGGAGTGGCAAGATCCTAAGCTTGGGGATGCCCATGGCACCCCCAAGATAATCCAAGGACACCAAAAAGTCAAAGCTTGGGGATGCCCCGGAAGGCATCCCCTTTTTCGTCCACTTCCATCGGTAATTTACTCGGAGCTATATTTTTATTCACCACATGATATGTGTTTTGCTTGAGCGTCTTGTATTATTTGTGTATTTGCTTGTTAGTTTACCACAATCATCCTTGCTGTACACACCTTTTGAGAGAGCCATACATTAATTAAATTTGCTAGAATACTCTATGTGCTTCACTTATATCTTTTGAGCTTGATAGTTTTGCTCATAGTACTTCACTTATATCTTTTGAGCGTGATAATTTTTGCTCTAGTGCTTCACTTATATCTTTTAGAGCACGATGGTGGATTTGTTTTAAAGAAACTATTGATCTCTCATGCTTCACTTAGATTATTTTGAGAGTCATTAATAGCATGGTTATTTGCTTAATGTTAATATACTTAGTGTTCAAGATATGTGAAACTTTCTTTTGAGTGAATTGAATACTAAGATAAGTTTGATGCTTGATAATTGTTTTGAGATATGGAGGTGATAATATCAAAGTCGTGCTAGTTGGGTGATTATGAATTTGAGAAATGCTTGTGTTGAAGTTTGCAAGTCCCGTAGCATGCATGTATGGTTAAAGTTGTGTAACAAATTTGAAACATGAAGTGTACCTGGCTTGTGCATCCTTATGAGTGGCGGTCATGACGAGCGATGGTCTTTTCCTACCAATCTATCCCCTAGGAGCATGCGCGTAGTACTTGATTTTGATGGCTTCTAAATTTTTGCAATAAGTATATGAGTTCTTTTGACTAATGTTGAGTCCATGGATTATACGCACTCTCACCTTTCCGCCTTTGCTAGCCTCTTCGGCACTGCATTGCCCTTTCTCACCTTGAGAGTTGGTGCAAACTTCACGGTGCATCCAAACCCCGTGATACGATACGCTCTATCACACATAAACCTCCTTATATCTTCCTCAAAACAGCCACCATACCTACCTATTATGGCATTTCCATAGCCATTCCGAGATATATTGCCATGCAACTTCCATCATCATCATCATCACATACATTACTTTTGTCATATTGCCATTGCATGATCATGTAGTTGACATCATATTTGTGGCAAAGCCACCATGCATTATTTTTCATACATGTCACTCTTGATTCATTGCACCATCCCGGTACACCGCCGGAGGCATTCATATAGAGTCATATCTTGTTCTAAGTTTCGAGTTGTAATCCTTATGTTGTAATCAATAGATGTGTGATGATCATCGTTGTTAGAGCATTGCCCCCCACAAAAAAAGGCCAAAAAAAGAAAGGCCCAAAAAAAGAGAGAAAGAAAAAAAAAGGAAAAAAGGGGCAATGCTACTATCTCTTTTTCTACACTTGTGCTTCAAAGTAGCACCTTGTTCCTCATGTAGCGAGTCTCATATATTGTGCTTCAAAGTAGCACCTTGTTCTTCATGTAGTGAGTCTCATAAAGTTGTCCTTTTTATACTAGTGGGAATTTTTCATTATAGAACTTGGCTTGTATATTCCTACGATGGGCTTCCTCAAATGCCCTAGGTCTTCATGAGCAAGCAAGTTGGATGCACACCCACTAGTTTTCTTTTGTTGAGCATTCGTAGCTCTAGTGCATCCGTTGCATGGCAATCCCTAATCCTCATGTTGACATCAATTAATGGGCATCTCCATAGCCCGTTGATTATCCTCGTCAATGTGAGACTTTCTCCTTTTTTGTCTTCTCCACACAATCCCCATCATCATATTCTATTCCACCCATAGTGCTATATCCATGGCTCGCGCTCATATATTGCGTGAAGGTTGAAAAAGTTTGAGATTATTTGAGTATGAAACAATTGCTTGGCTTGTCATCGGGGGTATAGAAGTTGGGAACATCTTTGTGTGACGAAAATGAAGCGTAGCCTAACTATATGATTTTGTAGGGATGAACTTTCTTTTGCCATGTTATTTTGAGAAGACATGATTGCTTTGATTAGTATGCTTGAAGTATTATTATTTTTGTTTCAATATGAACTTTTGTCTTGAATCTTTCGGATCTAAATATTCATATCACAATTAAGAAGATTTACATTGAAATTATGCCAAAGTATGACTCCGCATCAAAAATTCTTTTTTATCATTTACCTACTCGAGGACGAGCAGGAATTAAGCTTGGGGATGCGTGATATGTCTCCAACGTATCTATAATTTTTGATAGCTCCATGCTACTTTATCTACTGTTTTGGACTATATTGGGCTTTATTTTCCACTTTTATATTATTTTTGGGACTAACCTATTAACCGGAGGCCCATCCCAGAAATGCTGTTTTTTTGCCTATTTTAGTGTTTTGAAGAAACGGAATATCAAACGGAGTCCAAACGGAATGAAACCTTCGGGAACATGATTTTATCACCGAATGTGATCCAGGAAACTTGGACCCTGCTCCAAGGAACAAAAGAGGCAGACACGAGGGTGGGGGGCGCCCCCCTGGGCGCGCCCCTACCTTGTGGGCCCCCTGTTGCTCCACCGACGTACTCCTTCCGCCTATATATACCTACGTATCCCCAAACGATCATAACAGGAGCCAAAAACCTAATTCCACCACCGCAACCTTCTGTATCCATGAGATCCCATCTTGGGGCCTGTTCTGGATCTCCACCGGAGGGGGCATCCACCACGGAGGGCTTCTACATCAACACCATAGCCCCTCCGATGAAGTGTGAGTAGTTTACTTCAGACCTTCGGGTCCATAGCTAGTAGCTAGATGGCTTCTTCTCTCTTTTTGGATCTCAATACAATGTTCTCCCCCTCTCTCATGGTGATCTATTCGCTGTAATCTTCTTTTTGCGGTGTGTTTGTTGAGACCGATGAATTGTGGGTTTATGATCCAACTTATCTATGGAAAATATTTGAATCTACTCTGAATTCTTTTATGTATGATTGAGTTATCTTTGCAAGTCTCTTCGAATTATCCTTTTTGGTTTGGCCAACTAGATTGGTAGTTCTTGCAATGGGAGAAGTGCTTAGCTTTGGGTTCAATCTTGCGGTGTCCTTTCCCAATGACAGCAGGGGCAACAAGGCACGTATTGTATTGTTGCCATCGAGGATAACAAGATGGTTTTTTTATCATATTGCATGAATTTATCCCTCTACATCATGTCATCTTGCTTAAGGCGTTACTCTGTTTTTAACTTAATACTCTAGATGCATGCTGGATAGCGGTGGATGAGTGGAGTAATAGTAGTAGATGCAGAATCATTTCGATCTACTTGTCTTGGACGTGATGCCTATATACATGATCATTACCTAGATATGCTCATAACTATGCTCAATTCTGCCAATTGCTCAATAGTAATTTGTTCACCCACCATAGAATATCTATGCTCTTGAGAGAAGCCACTAGTGAAACCTATGGCCCTCGGGTCTATTCTCATCATATCAATCTCTATCGCTTTATTTACTTGCTTTGCTTTTACTTTGCCTTTTACTTTCACTTTGCATCTATCTATCAAAAATACCAAAAATATTATTTATCATCTCTATCAAATCTCACTCTCGTAAGTGACCGTGAAGGGATTGACAACCTCTAATCGCGTTGGTTGCGAGTAGCTATCGTTTTGTGTAGGTACGAGGGACTTGTGCGTGGTCTCTTACTGGATTGATACCTTGGTTCTCAAAAACTGAGGGAAATACTTACGCTACTTTGCTGCATCATCCTCTCCTCTTCGGGGAAATCCAACGCAGTGCTCAAGAGGTAGCAAGCAGCAGAATGCATTGATGCAGATGTTAGTCCAGAATCAGAATCAAGGGAACAACAACAACAACAACCCACCACCACCACCACCTGTTGATCACTTAGCCCGTTTCTTAAGGCTGAATCCGCCGGTGTTCTCCAGTAGCACCGAGCCGATAGTTGCAGATGATTGGCTCCGCAAGATGGGAAGGGAGTTGACCACTGCAGGATGCACATATGCGAAGAAGGTGCGTTTTGTCGCACATCAGCTTGATGGACCCGCAACATCATGGTGGGAGAATTTCATAGCCACTTATCCCATCGACACTGTCACATGGGACCAGTTTCAGCAGGCTTTTCGTACTGCTCATGTTTCAGCAGGAGCTATGGCCATGAAGAAGCATGAGTTTCGCAACTTGTGCCAAGGAGGACGTACAGTTGGCCAGTATGTGGATGACTTTAGTAAGCTAGCATGTTATGCCCCAGATGACGTTGCTACGACTGCAGCTAAGCAGGAGAAGTTTCTAGAAGGACTGAATGATGAGCTGAGCATGAAGTTGATGGTGGCAACCTTCAACAACTACCAAGAGTTGGTACATAGAGCTCTCATGATTGAAGGGAAGCAACGGCAGATTGACAACCACAAGAGGAAGTATGGACAAGGGAAGTACAATTCTGGAGCTCAGAAGAAGCCTCATTTTACCCCGAACTCAGGAGGATCTTTTCAGCATACCCATGGAGGAGGGAGCTCACACAACCATAGTGGCCCCAAGAATGGTAATGGGAATGGAGGAAGCAACGGCCAGAACCGTACCAACCCATCAACCCCAGCCAAGAAGGACCTGAGCCACGTCACTTGCTACAAGTGCTAGAAGACTGGACATTGTGCCAATGAATGTCCTTAAGCTAAGAATGGAAATGGCAATGGAAGCTCTGGGAAGAAGCCGAACCCTTTCAACAAGGGACAGGTGAACCACGTTAACGTGGAGGAGGTTGAAGCTCAGCCAGATGCAGTAATAGGTAAGTTTTTGGTTAAGTCATTTACTGCAACCGTTCTTTTTGATACTGGTGCATCACGTTCATACATATCAAGGGGATTTGTGGATAAGTATAACTACCCACTAAGGTTCTTAGAACACCTATGTTAGTAAGCTCACGAGGAGCGGAATATATGGCTAGTCAAGGATGTTTTCAAGTGCCATTGACCATAGGTAGGCATGTTTTCCCCTTGGATTTAATAATTTTGGAGTCACAAGGTTTGGATGTGATTCTGGGTATGGATTGGCTATCGATGTATGGAGGAAACATTGATTGCGCCAGCAAGTCGATTTTGCTTACCACCCCAGAAGGAAGAAGGATCAAGTTGAAGGAAATATGCCCTAGAGGCAATAATAAAGTTATTATTTATTTCCTTATATCATGATAAATGTTTATTATTCATGCTAGAATTGTATTAACTGGAAACATGATACATCTGTGAATACATAGACAAACAGAGTGTCACTAGTATGCCTCTACTTGACTAGCTCGTTGATCAAAGATGGTTATGTTTCCTAGCCATAGACATGAGTTGTCATTTGATTAATGGGATTACATCATTAGGAGAATGATGTGATTGACTTGACCCATTCCATTAGCTTAGAACTTGATCGTATAGTATGTTGCTATTACTTTCTTCATGACTTATACATGTTCCTATGACTATGAGATTATGCAACTCCCGTTTACCGGAGGAACACTTTGTGTGCTACCAAACGTCACAACGTAACTGGGTGATTATAAAGGTGCTCTACAGGTGTCTCTGAAGGTACTTGTTGGGTTGGCGTATTTCGAGACTAGGATTTGTCACTCCGATTGTCGGAGAGGTATCTCTGGGCCCACTCGGTGATGCACATCACTATAAGCCTTGCAACTATTAGTTGCAGGATGATGTATTAGGGAACGAGTAAAGAGACTTGTCGGTAACGAGATTGAACTAGGTATTGAGATACCGACAATCGAATCTCGGGCAAGTAACATACCGATGACAAAGGGAACAATGTATGTTGTTATGCGGTTTGACCGATAAAGATCTTCGTGGAGTATGTAGGAGCCAATATGGGCATCTAGGTTCCGCTATTAGTTATTGACCAGAGAGATGTCTCGATCATGTCTACATAGTTCTCGAACCCGTAGGGTCCGCATACTTAACATTCGTTGACGATATAATATTATATGAGTTATTTTGTTGGTGACTGAATGTTGTTCGGAGTCCCGGATGAGATCACGGACAGGACGAGGAGCTCCGGAATGGTCCGGAGGTAAAGATTCATATGGATGATATGGTTAGGACAAGGGGTCAGGCCCACGGGGCTATAAGTCGGTGAATTAAAAGGAGTTTTGCGGAGGCCAGGGGGCCAAACGCCGGAGACCCTAGCGTCTGGCCCTAGGACAGACGCCGAGGCCCATGGCGTCTAGGCCAGATGCCAAGGATTGTGGCGTTTGGTCCTGGAGTCCGAGTGGGACTCTTGCCTTTCGGGCAAAACGGACTTTGGGGAGGCTTTTGCTCCAAGTTTCGACCCCAGGTCAACATACAAATAGAGGGGCGGGGCTAGCACCAAAGACACATCAAGAAACACCAAACCGTGTGCCGGCAACCCCGTCCCCTCTAGTTTATCCTCCGTCATAGTTTCCGTAGTGCTTAGGCGAAGCCCTGCGGAGATTGTTCTTTACCAACACCGTCACCACACCGTCGTGCTGCCGGAACTCATCTACTACTTTGCCCGTCTTGCTGGATAGAGAAGGCGAGGACGTCATCGAGCTGAACGTGTGCAGAACTCGGAGGTGCCGTGCGTTCGGTACTTGGATCGGTCGGATCGTGAAGACGTACGACTACATCAACCGCGTTGATAAACGCTTCCGCTTAGCGATCTTCAAGGGTATGAAGATTCACTCCCCCTCTCGTTGCTATGCATCACCATGATCTTGCGTGTGCGTAGGATTTTTTTCAAAATTACTACGTTCCCCAACAGTGGCATCCGAGCCAGGTTTCATGCGTATATGTTATATGCATGAGTAGAACACAAGTGAGTTGTGGGCGATACAAGTCATACTGCTTACCAGCATGTCATACTTTGGTTCGGCGGTATTGTTGGATGAAGCGGCCCGGACCGACATTACGCGTATCCTTACGCGAGATTGGTTCTACCGACGTGCTTTGCACACAGGTGGCTGGCGGGTGTCAGTTTCTCCAACTTTAGTTGAATCGAGTGTGGCTACGCCCGGTCCTTGCGAAGGTTAAAAGAACACTAACTTGACAAACTATCGTTGTGGTTTTGATGTGTAGGTAAGAACGGTTCTTGCTTAGCCCGTAGCAGCCACATAAAATTTGCAACAACAAAGTAGAGGACGTCTAACTTGTTTTTGTAGGGCATGTTGTGATGTGATATGGTCAAGACGTGATGCTATATTTTATTGTATGAGATGATCATGTTTTGTAACCGAGTTATTGGCAACTGGCAGGAGCCATATGGTTGTCGCTTTATTGTATGAAGCAATAGATGGCGAAACGACAACGATGCTACGATGGAGATCAAGGTGTCACGCCGGTGACGATGGTGATCACGATGGTGCTTCAGAGATGGAGATCACAAGCACAAGATGATGATGGCCATATCATATCACTTATATTGATTGCATGTGATGTTTATCCTTTATGCATCTTATTTTGCTTTGATTGACGGTAGCATTTTAAGATGATTTCTCACTAATTATCAAGAAGTGTTCTCCCTGAGTATGCACCATTGCGAAAGTTCTTCGTGCTGAGATACCACGTGATGACCGGGTGTGATAGGCTCTATGTTCAAATACAACGGGTGCAAAACAGTTGCACACGCGGAATACTCAGGTTAAACTTGACAAGCCTAGCATATACATATATGGCCTCGGAACACGGAGACCGAAAGGTCGAACGTGAATCATATAGTAGATATGATCAACATAGTGATGTTCACCATTGAAAACTACTCCCTCTCACGTGATGATCGGACATGGTTTAGTTGATTTGGATCACGTGATCACTTAGATGACTAGAGAGATGTCTATCTAAGTGGGAGTTCTTTAATAATATGATTAATTGAACTTTAATTTATCATGAACTTAGACCTGGTAGTATTTTGCAAATTATGTTGTAGATCAATAGCTCGCGTTGTTGCTTTCATATGTTTATTTTGATATGTTCCTAGAGAAAATTGTGTTGAAAGATGTTAGTAGCAATGATGCGGATTGGGTCCGTGATCTAAGGTTTATCCTCATTGCTGCACAGAAGAATTATGTCCTTGATGCACCGCTAGGTGACAGACCTATTGCAGGAGCAGATGCAGACGTTATGAATGTTTGGCTAGCTCAATATGATGACTACTTGATAGTTTAGTGCACCATGCTTAACAGCTTAGAATTGGGACTTCACAAACATTTTGAACGTCATGGAACATATGAGATGTTCCAGGAATTGAAGTTAATATTTCAAGCAAATACCCGAGTTGAGAGATATGAAGTCTCCAACAAGTTCAATAGCTAAAAGATGGAGGAGAATCGCTCAACTAGTGAGCATGTGCTCAGATTGTCTGGGTACTACAATCGCTTGAATCAAGTGGGAGTTAATCTTCCAGATAAGATAGTGATTGGCAGAGTTCTCTAGTCACCATCACCAAGTTACTGGAACTTGGTGATGAACTATAGTATGCAAGGGATGATGAAAACGATTCCCGAGCTCTTCGTGATGTTGAAATCGACGAAGCTAGAAATCAAGAAAGAGCATCAAGTGTTGATGATTGACAAGACCACTAGTTTCAAGAGAAGGGCTAGGGGAAAGAAAGGGAACTTCAAGTAGAATGACAAGCAAGTTGTCACTCCTGCGAAGAAGCCCAAAGCTGGACCAAAGCCTGAAACTGAGTGCTTACACTTCAAAGGAAATGGTCACTGGAAGCGGAAATGCCCTGAATATTTGGTGGATAAGAAGGATGGCAAAGTAAACAAGGGTATATTTTATATACAGGTTATTGATGTGTGCCTTACTAGTGTTTATAGTAGCCCTGAGTATTTGATACTTGTTCGATTGCTAAGATTAGTAACTCGAAACAGGAGTTACAGAATAAACAGAGACTATTTGAGGGTGAAGTGACGATGTGTGTTGGAAGTGGTTCCAAGATTGATATGATCATCATCGCAGACTCCCTATACTTTCGGGATTAGTATTAAACCTAAATAAATGTTATTTGGCGTTTGCGTTGAGCATGAATATGATTTGATCATGTTTATTGCAATACAATTATTCATTTAAAGTCAGAGAATAATTGTTGTTCTGTTTACATGAATAAAACCTTCAATGGTCATACACCCAATGAAAATAGTTTGTTGGATCTCGATTGTTGTGATACACATATTCATAATATTGATGCCAAAAGATGCAAAGTTAATAATGATAGTGCAACTTATTTCTGGCACTGCCGTTTGGGTCATATCGGTGTAAAGCGCATGAAGAAACTCCATAAAGATGGATTTTTGGAATCACTTGGTTATGAATCATTTGATGCTTGCGAACCGTGCCTTTTGGGCAAGATGACTAAAATTCCGTTCTCTGGAACAATGGAACGAGCTACTGACTTGTTGGAAATAATACATACTGATGTATGTAGACCAATGAGTATTAAGGCTCGTGGTAGGTATCGTTATTTTCTGACCTTCACAGATGATTTGAGTAGATTTGGGTATATCTTCTTGATGAAAGATAAGTCTGAAACAGTTGAAAGGTTCAAAGAATTTCAGAGTGAAGTGGAAAATCATCGTAACAAGAAAATAAAGTTTCTACGATCTGATCATGGAGATGAATATTTTAGGTATGAGTTTGACCTTCAGTTAGAATAATGTGGAATAGTTTCACAAACTCATGCCACCTGGAACACCACAGCATAACGGTGTGTCCGAACGTCATAACCGCACTTTATTTGATATGGTGCGATCAATGATGTCTCTTATCGATTTACCAATATCGTTTTGGGGTTATGCATTAGAGATAGCTGCATTCATGTTAAAATAGGGCACCATCTAAATCCATTGTGACGACACCGTATGAACTATGGTTTAGCAATAAACATAAGCTATCGTTTCTTAAAGTTTGGAGTTGCGATGCTTATGTGAAAAAGTTTCGACCTGATAAGCTCGAACCCAAATCGGAGAAGTGTGTCTTCATAGGATACCCAAAAAGTAACTGTTGGGTACACCTTCTATCACAGATCCGAAGGCAAGATATTCGTTGCTAAGAATGGATCCTTTCTAGAGAAGGAGTTTCTCTTGAAAGAAGTGAGTGGGAGGAAAGTAGAACTTGATGAGGTAACTGTACCTGCTCCCTTATTGGAAAGTAGTTCGTCACAGAAATCTGTTCCTGTGACTACTACACCAATTAGTGAGGAAGTTAATGATGATGATCATGAAACTTCAGATCAAGTTGTTACTGAACCTCGTAGGTCAACCAGAGTAAGATCCGCACCAGAGTGGTACAGTAATCCTGTTCTCGAAGTTATGTTACTAGACCATGATGAACCTACGAACTATGAAGAAGCGATGGTGAGCCCAGATTCCGCGAAATGGCTTGAGGCCATGAAATCTGAGATGGGATCCATGTATGAGAACAAAGTATGGACTTTGATTGACTTGCTCGATGATTGGTGAGCCATTGAGATTAAATGGATCTTCAAGAGGAAGACGGACACTGATAGTAGTGTTACTATCTGCAAAGCTAGAATTGTCGCAAAAGGTTTTCGACAAGTTCAAGGTGTTGACCATGATGAGAGTTTCTCACTCGTATCTATGCTTAAGTCTATCCGAATCATGTTAGCAATTGCTGCATTTTATGAAATCTGGCAAATGGTAAACAAAAACTGCATTCCCTAATGGATTTATTAAAGAAGAGTTGTATATGATGCAACCAGAAGGTTTTGTCGATCCTAAAGGTGCTAACAAAATGTGCAAGCTCTAGCGATCCATCTATGGACTGGTGCAAGCATCTCGGAGTTGGAATATATGCTTTGATAGGTTGATCAAAGCATATAGTTTTATACGGACTTGCGGTGAAGCCTGTATTTACAAGAAAGTAAGTGGGAGCACTACACATTTCTGATAAGTATATGTGAATGGCATATTGTTGATCAGAAATAATGTAGAATTTTTCTGGAAAGCATAAAGGAGTGTTTGAAAGGAGTTTTTCAAAGAAAGACCTCGATGAAGCCACTTACATATTGAGCATCAAGATCTATAGAGATAGATCAAGACGCTTGATAAGTTTTTTCAATAAGTAAATACCTTGTCAGGTTTTTGAAGTAGTTCAAAATGGAACAGTCAAAGAAAGAGTTCCTGCCTGTGTTGCAAAGGTGTGAAATTGAGTAAGACTCAAATCCCGACCACGGCAGAAAATAGAAAAGAGAATGAAAGTCATTCCCTATGCCTCACTCATAGGTTCTATAAAGTATGCTATGTACCGGACCTATTGTATACCTTGCTCAATTTGGCAAGGAGTACAATAGTGATCTAGGAGTAGATCACTGGACATTGGTCAAGAATATCCTTAGTGAGGACTAAGGAAATATTTCTTGATTATGGAGGTGATAAAAGAGCCCGTCGTAAAGAGTTACATTGGTGCAAGCTTTTACACCGATCCAGATAACTCTAAGTGTTAATCTGGATACATATTGAAAATGGGAGCAATTAGCTAGAGTAGCTCCGTGCAGAGCATTGAAGACATAGAATTTGCAAAATACTTACAGATGTGAATGTGACAGACCCGTTGACTAAAATTATCTCACAAGCAAAACATGATCACACCTTAGTACTCTTTGGGTGTTAATCACATAGCGATGTGAACTAGATTACTGACTCTAGTAAACCCTTTGGGTGTTGGTCACATATCGATGTGAACTATGGGTGTTAACCACATAAAGATGTGAACTATTGATGTTAAATCACATGGCGATGTGAACTAGATTATTGACTCTAGTGCAAGTGGGAGACTGAAGGAAATATACCCTAGAGGCAATAATAAAGTTATTATTTATTTCCTTATATCATGATAAATGTTTATTATTCATGCTAGAATTGTATTAACCGGAAACATGATACATGTGTGAATACATAGACAAACAGAGTGTCACTAGTATGCCTCTACTTGACTAGCTCATTGATCAAAGATGGTTATGTTTCATAGCCATAGACATGAATTGTCATTTGATTAACGGGACTACATCATTAGGAGAATGATGTGATTGACTTGACCATTCCGTTAGCTTAGCACTTGATCGTATAGTATGTTGCTATTGCCTTCTTCATGACTTACACATGTTCCTATGACTATGAGATTATGCAACTCCGGTTTACCGGAGGAACACTTTGTGTGCTACCAAATATCACAATGTAACTGGGTGATTATAAAGGTGCTCTACAGGTGTCTCCGAAGGTACTTGTTGGGTTGGCGTATTTCGAGATTAGGATTTGTCACTCTGATTGTCGGAGAGGTATCTCTGGGCCCAATCGGTGATGCACATCACTATAAGGTTGCAGGATGATGTATTACGGAACGAGTAAAGAGACTTGCCGGTAACGAGATTGAACTAGGTATTGAGATACCGACGATCGAATCTCGGGCAAGTAACATACCGATGACAAAGGGAACAACGTATGTTGTTATGCGGTTTGACCGATAAAGATCTTCGTAGAATATGTAGGAGCCAATATGGGCATCGAGGTTCCGCTATTGGTTATTGACCAGAGAGACGTCTCGGTCATGTCTACATAGTTCTCGAACCCGTAGGGTCCGCACGCTTAACGTTCGTTGACGATATAGTATTATATGAGTTATGTATGTTGGTGACCGAATGTTCTTTGGAGTCCCGGATGAGACCACGGACATGACGAGGAGCTCCGGAATGGTTCGGAGGTAAAGATTCATATATTGGATGATATGGTTAGGCCAAGGGGTCAAGCCCATGGGGCTATAAGTCGGTGCAAAAGGAGTTTCGCGGAGGCCAAACACCGTAGACCCTGGTGTCTGGCCCTAGGACAGACACTGGGATTGTGGTGTTTGGTCCTGGAGTCCGAGTGGGACTCTTGCCTTTCGGGCAAAACCGACTTTGAGGAGGCTTTTGCTCCAAGTTTCGACCCTAGGGCTCAACATATAAATAGAGGGGCGGGGCTAGCACCAAAGACTCATCAAGAAACACCAAGCCGTGTGCCGGCAACCCCGTCCCCTCTAGTTTATCCTCCGTCATAGTTTCTGTATTGCTTAGGCGAGAGATTGTTCTTTACCAACACCGTCACCATGAGGTCGTGCTGCCGGAACTCATCTACTACTTCGCCCGTCTTGCTGGATCGAGAAGGCGAGGACGTCATCGAGCTGAACGTGTGCGTAACTTCGGAGGTGCCGTATGTTCGATGGTTGGATCAGTCGGATCGTGAAGACGTACGACTACATCAACCGCGTTGATAAACACTTCCGCTTAGCGATCTTCAAGGGTATGAAGATTCACTGCCCCTCTCATTGCTATGCATCACCATGATCTTGTGTGTGCGTAGGATTTTTTTTGAAATTACTACATTCCCCAACACAAGTATGTGTCACGGCATGAGCCGAAGAGGACTCAAGTAAATTCCTTATTAGGAGTTGTACAGGAGAAATTACCAGTGGTGAAGGATTTCCGTGATGTACTTCTAGAGGAGTTGCCAGGCATGACACCGGATGGAGACATTGAGTTTTTGATTGAGCTTTTGCCAGGCACAGGGCCGATATCTAAGAGACCGTACATGATGCCCGCAAAGGATTTGGAGGAAATTAAGAAACAGATTAAGGAGTTACTGGATAAAGGCTATATTCGCCCAAGTTCGTCACCTTGGGGATCGCCAGTGCTTCTAGTGGAGAAGAAGGATGGATCGTTGAGGATGGTTGTTGATTATCGAGGATTGAACAAAGTGACAATCAAGAACAAGTACCCACTACCGATGATCAACGATCTGTTTGACTAGTTGCAAGGAGCTAAGGTATTTTCCAAGATCGATCTGCGATCAGGATACCACCAGCTGAAGATTCGAGAGCAGGATATACCTAAGACGGCTTTTACCACCAGGTACGAGCTATATGAGTATACCGTGATGTCATTTGGTCTGACTAACGCACCTGCCTATTTCATGAACATGATGAACAAGGTGTTTATGGAGTTTCTGGATAAGTTTGTCGTGGTGTTCATTGATGATATTTTGGTCTACTCGAAGAATGAGAAGGAGCATAGGGAGAATTTGCGCTTGGTACTTGGGAAGCTCAGAGAACATCAGTTATATGCCAAGTTCAGCAAGTGTGAGTTTTGGTTAAAGGAAGTTAGATTCCTCAGACATGTTATATCCGGAGAAGGAATAGCAGTAGACCCCACCAAGGTTGTCACTGTGACAAATTGGGAAGCCCCCACAACCGTGGGAGAGATCCGGAGTTTTCTTGGACTCGCAGGATACTACCGGAGGTTCATTGAGAATTTTTTGAAGATTACAAAACCCATGACGGAGTTGTTGAAGAAGGACACCAAGTTCAACTGGACTGAGGAATGTGAGGCCAGTTTCTAGGAGTTGAAGAAACGTTTGGTTACATCACCAATGTTGATTCGGCCAGATCAGTGCAAGGATTATGAAGTATATTGCGACGCTTCTCGTCGAGGACTTGGAGCAGTGCTTATGCAGGAGGGAAGAGTTGTTTCGTATGCCTCACGACAACTTAAGCCCCATGAGTTGAATTATGCCACCCATGATTTGGACTTAGCAGCTGTAGTGCACGCATTGAAGACATGGAGACATTTTCTCATAGGAAACCATTGTGAGGTGTACACGGATCACAAGAGTTTGAAGTACATCTTCACACAGAAGGAGTTGAATCTCAGGCAAAGGAGATGGTTGGAGCTCATAAAGGATTATGATATGAGATTGCATTATCACCCCGGAAAGGCTAACGTAGTAGCCGATGCGTTGAGCCGCAAAAGCCATGTCAACACTTTCATGACTGGAGAGTTACCAAAGGAGTTAGCCGAGGATCTTCGCGAGCTATGTTTGGAGATAGTTCCGAGAGGCTATGTAGCAGCATTGGAAATTCAGTCTACTTTGATGAATAAGATCAGAGAAGCTCAGAAGACTGATGTCGGGGGACGACACCTATGGGGCCGGGGGAGCCCCTTCGTGTGTTCGGTACGAGGGCGGAGGAGGCACAGAGAGCGGATCGAGGCGATCTGCGGGGCGATTTTACCCGGCTTGGGACGCGATGGTCGCGTAAACCCTCTGCTGCTTTGTGTTGTATTGGATCTTGCTCGAGAATCGCGGCGAATGGTGGTGTGGTGTATGGAACCAGCCAATCCCAGCGCTAGAGTTGCCAAGGGTTGAACCCCCACGTTGTGCATGGGCCTCCTTTTATAGGGCAAGGGGTCACCGACAGTGTCAGCGTGGGTAGAGGGTAAAATGTAAAAGAGGTGGTAGTTGGAGCAGTCTTGGGAACAGTCAGCTCTGGCGCTTGAACAGTGGATTCTACCTACTTTTGACAGAGGGGGACAAGAGCATTAAATGCCCGTCGCCGTCGCCCCAAAAGCTCCCGCCCTTGCGTCTCCGTTTGCCACGGTGGTGGATCCACCACCGTGGAGTGCCACCGCACCCTCCATGCAGCCACCACCACCCGCCACGCGTCTCTGAGAAAGTGAAGGCGACGTGTGGGCAGATGACCTGGAGTGCGGGCACGCAGCACAGCTCTCCCCGGCAAGTACCTTGCCGGGGTCTTGATCTTGCCGGACCCGGGGCCTTGTCGGGCTCTATAACTTGCCGCTCCCCGGGCCCTCGCCGACGCCAGCGTATAAGCGAGGCGTGTCTTCTGTGACGTGATCTTCTAGTCTCCCCGGCGAGCCCCTCTCGCCAGGGCCTTGCATGAGTGATATAATCTTGAGCCTGGAACGGCCTTCCCGGCAAGCTCCTCTTGCCGGGGTCTTGACCTTCTGTCTTGTACACTTTGTTCTTGAATGGCTTGATATGGAGCAGGGATGATCTCCGGCAAACATTTGGTGGATCCAGCCACGGGGAGCTGCGACTGCCCGTGCACAAGTTGGGGTACTGAGGTACCCCTACCTTAGTACACCGACAGAGCCCCGGGCTGGGCCACACACAGTATCGAGCGCTGTTGGGCCAGGCCCAAAACGATCTGCACGACACGCGGCCCATGGCGTGCGAACTGCTTCTGCATCCGCCGCTTCCCCGAACGGCACGCGTCGATTGCGGCGTCGTGGGAGGCGTGGTGGCGCATGCAGCCTTTAAAACATCCACCCGTGATCGTGGCGCAGAGCGGGGTCGCTTCACCCGTCGCTCCGGCTTCACTTTTTCGCCACGCGGCCATCATGCATGGGGGTCGTGGGCGGCGAAGGTGGGAGACCGAGCCGTCACGGGCGGAGAAGGCGAGTTGGCCCCGCTCCTCTGGCCAACTCGCTTCCTGATTGGTCGAGCAGGGCGGTTGAGTCCCCACCTCGCCCCTTTAAAAGGGGCGGAAGGGGAGCACAATGGCCACACTCATCCTCTTCTCCCTTCGTCTTCATCTTCAATTCTTCTTGCCGCCATGGAAGGAGGGAATCCCGGCTCTTCGACGGTGGCGGCGCGGGTTGCTTCTAGGCAGCGCACCACTCCCCATCCTGCTCCCGTGGCGGCGGAGCCGGCCCCGAGAGGGAGAGGGAGGGGGCGTGGCCGTGGACGAGGCCGAGGGCGTGGCCGAGGCGGTCGGGGGAGAGTCGGTCGTGGTGATGTGCCTCCTCCGTCTCCCCCGGCGTCTCCTGACCACGGTGCGGTCCACACCGGAGATGACCCCTGGGAGTTCTTCATCAAGCCGCCGGCGCCTCGTCGCCGCCTCCGGTGCCGCCCGTTTATGGACGCAATGGGGCGGATCCACCCGACGTGATGGAGCTGCGCATGAGGGGCTGCGGGATCAGCGGCACTCGAGTGAGTGTCGTGTCCCCAGCCCGGCGTGATGTTCTTCGACCGAGGGTGGAAGACATTCGCCGGATCCATAGCTTGACGGCGGGTTCACCCTCCATTTCAAGTTAATGGATGGTGACCTCCTCGCCGTCAAGGTCTTCGGGACTATGGAACCCGGTGCGCTGCTGTGTGGACAGCTCCTCGAATAGCGAAGGCTCCTCCCGGCGAGAGTGACGAGGAGGAGAGCGGCAGCGGCGACGAGGGATGGCGGGCCCGACTAGGCGTCGGACACCGCTGCCATCGCGCCACCGCAACCCCATCTTCTGGGTTGCGGCCTCCTGAACTCCCCGGGCCGTCTCCTTGGCGGTGGCGTGAGAGGCAGCAGAAGAGGAGAGGGGATGGCGGCAAGGCCGTTAAATCGAGTCTGAGGCGAGGTGCCCTCGCCGCCGATGTCCCATCACCCGTCTTCAAGCTCTGCCTCCGACGCCTGCGTCTCGCCAAGCTCTGGCGGCCCCGGGTGTTCTCTTGGGGTCTTCGGCGCCCGTGGCTCTCCGGGCATCGTTCCCCATGCCCGTCACCTTGCGCAGCTCTGAGAACAGCGGCGTCACCGCCACGCTCTCCTAGGCGCCTTCGCCCTTCCCGCAAGCTCCTCTTGCAGGGCCTCCTTCCCGGCAAGCTTATCTTGCAGGGGCTCCTGACCTACCTCCCGAACTCCCGAGCAGAGAAACAGGAGAGGGATCACGGCACCTTATCTTTTTAATCTGTAAGCCCTCGGGCATTAGCTGCATTTAAGAACTTGTAATCCTCTCTATCATGTTTTTCATCCTCTATGGACTTGTATCAAACTAGGATGTTTTTAATGAAAAGAGGGAAAGCTTGCGGACTGGGTCTTTTACTTGATGCGTGCCTTGTGTGTTCTTACGCTATCGGGAGCTTGCCGGGCGGAACACGCTTGCCGTCGGGGACAGCCATTGGCGGTGTTGCTTCCGCAAGCAACCTTGCCGGGCGATTCTGACGCTTAACTTGCCGAGCGGGCTAGAAAGCAAGATAAGGTGCAGCAGCACACTTGTGTTTGTTGAGCGGACTCGAAACAAACCAAATGCATAAGAATCGACCACGACTCGGCTCCTCCACGTCTGGGTTTTTACAAGACACGCTTCGTTCAAAGACGCAGCCCGCATCTCCCGGTCCATAAGAGGATGCATGACGAGGGATGAAAAACTTATCTGATACGGCAGCCCCCAGCAACTCTGGCTTGCCGGAGACGAAACTTGGCGCTCGCAGCCCCCAGCGAGGCTGGCTCGCCGAGGAAGAACCTTGGCACCCGCAGCCCCCGGCGACCCTGGCTTGCCGGGCCCCAGGTGCTGGTGTGATCTTTCAGTTCCTCCTTGTCGCTGCAATTTCAGTCATGAAAACAGCTGAGGTAGATATGCAACTGCTCCATGTATATGTATGTGTGTATAAATCTTGACTATGCAATCGATGCGAGCCTTGCCCTTCAGATGTTTGTACTCTCGCTCTCGGGGAGCTTGCCGGGCGAACACGCTTGCCAGGGACAGCCATTGGCGGTGTTGCTTCCGCAAACAACCTTGCCGGGCGATTCGACGCTTAAATTGCTGAGCAGGCTCGAAAGCAAGATAAGGGTGCAGCAGCACACTTGTGTTTGTTTGAGCGGACTCGAAAACAAAACAAGTACGCAACTGGGCCACGACTTGGCTCCTCTCGCGCTCAAGTCTCTCATATGAAGGACACCTCACGGCAGGGCTTGCCACGTTACACCCTCTACTTTACGCCCTTTGTGCGCTTTCACCCTATGCTTCTAGGGAACTTGCCGGCGCTTAACACGCTTGCTGAGTACGGGACATCAGCAGCCCGCTGGCTGGCGTCGCTTCCGGCAAGCAACCTTGCCGCGTCTAGTTCGCGACGCGCTTAACTTGCTGAACAGACTCGAAACGAAACAAGGGCGCGAAGCTAGTCGCGGCTCACTTTTAACTCGTTGAGTGTGCTCGAAGCAAGATAAGGGTGCGGCTATTCACAGGCAGGCTCCTCTGCGCACAGGCTCCGCGTACAAAGGACGAGCGTACGAGGGATATGACATATAAAAGCATGGAATTAAGGGGTGCTCTGCACAAAAGCTCGAGCAACTTAGCTTTTCTTTTTCTTGTTTCTCTGCACTTGCTGACGGAGCTCAATGGCGCGTCCTCGATGACAGCGCAGCCCTCCGGGGAGGTGCGTTTGCCGGAACGAGCACCAGAGCTGTCCTTGCCGGGCTTATAGCGTTCCGAGGAGCCGCGCTTGTCGGGCGGCCAGAGCCGTCCTCGCGGACTTAGAGCTCGATGGCGCGTCCTCGGCGACAGCGTGGCGCTCGAGGAGATGCGCTTGCGGAATGGAGGGGAGGGGAGCGGCAGCGCGAGGAAGGACATGCTCGGACTCCTAGTAGCGATAGGAGGAGCAAGGCCCTGCCCGGCACTTCGCTTTGCTCATGCACGACAGCAGTCCGGAGCATCCCGCGAGCCTCCGGCTTATTCTTGCCCCAGCAGGCGGATACCACCTCTCGCGGTATGGCGCTGCTGGGTCGCCGTGCGCTGAGGTGGACGTGGATCCGCGGAGACCGAGGCGCAGTCATCCATCCTGTCTCTGGATCTGGTGGCGCCGCGAGCGCTCTCGCCGGCGTCCACCCTTCCGCTGGCGTCTCCTCCGCCCACCGTTGGCTCCGGTGGCGGCGGGTGAGACGCAGACGGATCTGCAACCCTCGAGACCCTCGTCTTCGGGGCCATGTCGCGGTTGTCGACGAAGTCGCTGACGAAACTGGAGAGGTTGGTGAAGAGCGCGGCTGCTGAACGCGGATCAGTCCGCACAACCTCGGCGCCCCTACCGCGCGCGCAAAGATGTCGGGGCGACACCTATGGGGCGAGGAGCCCTTCGTGTGTTGATGCGAGGCGGAGGAGGCACAGAGAGCGGATCGAGGCGATGCGCGCGGGGCGATTTTACCCGGCTTCGGGCGCGATGGTCGCGTAAACCCCTCTGCTGCTTTGTGTTGTATTGGATCTTGCTCGAATGCGGCGAATGGTGGTGTGGTGTATGGAACCAGCCAATCCCGGCGCTAGAGTTGCCAGGGTTGAACCCCTCTCGTTGTGCATGGGCCTCCTTTTATAGGGCAAGGGTCACCGCGGTGTCAACGTAGGGTAGAGGGGTAAAAATGTAAAAGAGGTGGTAGTTGGAACAGTGCGGGAACAGTGCAGCTACAGCGCTTGAACAGTGGATTCTACCTACTTTTGACAGAGGGGGACAAGAGCATTAAATGCCCGTCGCCGTCGCCCCAAAAGCTCCCGCCCTTGCGTCTCCGTTTGCCACGGTGGTGGATCCACCACCGTGGAGTGCCACCGCACCCTCCATGCAGCACAGCCACCCGCCACGCGTCTCTGGAGAAAGCTGAAGGCGACGTGTGGGCAGATGACCTGGAGTGCGGGCACGCAGCACAGCTCTCCCCGGCAAGTACCTTGCCGGGGTCTTGATCTTGCCGGACCCGGGGCCTTGTCGGGCTCTATAACTTGCCGCTCCCCGGGCCCTCGCCGGGACGCGTATAGCGCCGAGGCGTGTCTTCTGTGACGTGATCTTCTAGTCTCCCCGGCGAGCCCCTCTCGCCAGGGCCTTGCATGAGTGATATAATCTTGAGCCTGGAACGGCCTTCCCGGCAAGCTCCTCTTGCCGGGGTCTTGACCTTCTGTCTTGTACACTTTGTTCTTGAATGGCTTGATATGGAGCAGGGATGATATCCGGCAAACATTTGGTGGATCCAGCCACGGGGAGCTGCGACTGCCCGTGCACAAGTTGGGGTACTGAGGTACCCCTACCTTAGTACACCGACAACTGACAAGGAGATTGCCGAGATAAAGGAGAAAATGAGCAAGGGAAAAGCTAAGGGATTTCGTGAGGATGAGCACGATACTCTATGGTTTGAGGACCGCATTTATGTGCCTAATGACCCGGAGATCAGGAAGTTGATTCTACAGGAGGCCCATGATTCACCGTATTCAATTCACCCAGGAAATACCAAGATGTATCTGGATTTGAAGGACACTTTCTGGTGGACCGGAATGAAGAAGGATATTGCGGAGTATGTAGCAGTATGTCAGAGAGTGAAGGCAGAGCATCAAAAGCCAGCAGGATTGCTACAGCCATTGCCAATACCCGAATGGAAGTGGGATGAGCTAGGCATGGATTTCATCACGGGATTGCCCAAGACTCGTTCAGGCTATGACTCAATATGGGTTGTAGTCGATCGTTTGACGAAGGTAGCTCATTTCATCCCAGTGAAGACCACTTACACCAGTGCTAAGTTGGCAAAGATATACATGACCAGGATCGTATGTCTGCATGGAGTTGCTAGGACCATTGTATCGAGATAGAGGAACCCAGTTTACCTCAAAGTTACGGAATCGATTACGAAACTTTGGGTACCGAGCTAGAGTTGATATAGCCTTCCATCCACAGACAGATGGACAGACCGAGAGAGTCAATTAGATTCTGGAGGACATGCTGAGAGATTGTGCGCTAAATTATTGATCTAGTTGGGACGGCAATTTTTCATATGCAAAGTTCTCTTACAACAACAGTTATCAATCCAGTTTGAAGATGGCCCCTTTCGAAGCTTTGTATGGAAAAAGGTGCAGGACACCGTTGTTGTGGGATGAAGTAGGAGACCGTCAGTTGTTTGGACTAGATTTGATTAAAGAGTCTGAAGAGAAGGTTAAGTTGATTCGCTATAGGCTCAAGGTAGCCCAGTCCAGGCAGAAGAGCTATGCAGATTCTAAACGCAAGGAGACAGCTTACGAAGTTGGAGACAGGGTTTATCTGGCGAGTGTCCCCACTTCGAGGAGTTAAGCATTTTGGAGTTAAGGGAAAGTTAGCGCCATGTTTTGTGGGACCATACAAAGTTTTGGAGCGTATGGGAGAAGTTGCTTACAAGTTGGAATTGCCTGAAGGACTGTCAGGAGTACACGATGGGTTCCGTGTTTCCCAGTTGAAGAACTACCACGCAGAGATGGCCGATATCCCTCTGAGAGATACAGTGCCACTGGAAGCGATTCAGTTGGACAGCAATTTGACCTATGAGGAGAAACCAGTTAAGATTCTCGAGTTTGCGAGCCGAGTCATGCGTAGCAAGGTTATCAAGTTTTGCAAAGTTCAGTGGAGCCACCATACGAAAGATGAAGCCACCTGGGAGCGAGAGGAAGATCTAAGGAAGGACCACCCTCACCTATTTTCTACCCAACCCGAATCTCGAGGGCGAGATTCATCTTAAGGGGGGGTAGGTTTGTAACATCCCAAATTTTCAATTTGGAATGTCATTAGATCATCATTGCATATCATATTTTATTGCATTTTTGGCTTGATCCTAGAAATTCTACGCAACTCGAAGACCCACAGAGAGAGTTGGGGATTTCGTTATTTTCATATTTGAGTTTTTCTCAAATTTTGAAAATAGGATCATTTGATTTTAATTATTTTATCTTTGAATATTTCTATTATAAAAATAAGAGAGAGGGAATAAAATGACTTTCCCAAAAATAAAGAAATATTGGAGATTTAATAATAAAATCAAATAAGATTTTATTTCGGAGTTTTATTGCTATTTTAATTGAATTAGGAAAAATGCGCGTTTTTCAAAATTGCATTTTAGGCCCGAATGAATGTTCATCTTGTCCGGCTTATTTTTAGAGGACGGGGAAAATTTATTTCGGGATTTTTGGAGTCCGTTTAGTATTTCTTTTCTTTCTTTTTCTGCACGTCCGAATTATTTTAAAAAAAAGAACCGACTCGGGCCGCCGTGGGCGACCCAGACTCCTCTCCGCTCGGCCTTTATAAGCTGCCAACCGCCGCCAGCCCACCCCAAATTACCGCCACCTAACCCTAACCCTAGCCCTTGACACCGCCGCCCAGAGCCCACGCACCGCCACCACCACGCCGCCGAGCCGCCCACGCCACCGCCATCGACCCGCCGCCATCCGCCGCCGCCGCCATCCGCCGCCACCGCCGACCGCCGCCACCGCCGGACCCCGCCGCCAGAGGTAGCCACCAGCGCCGCCGCTAGTTTTCTTGAAAACCGTTGGTTTTAAAACCGCGATTTATTTTTAATAGATCGGTTTAGTTTTTTCTGGTTTATTTATTTTGCGGACGTTAAATCGTATGTTTGTTTTAACGAACGGTTTTCATCGTTTAGCGCATGCATGAGCGTTACGTTCGCTCGTTAGCCTGTTCGTCCGTTTTTCTTTTTCTCGGATTTTCCGCGAGTATTTCTTATTGCGATTTCTGATCCGATTTTCGTTTTAGTATAACGTTTCACTCTTTTATTGGAATCAGGCGATTCATGCGCCTGGAGTTCTGTCTCGAAACCCTCTTTCCATTTAACCAACTCAAACAAGCTTTTGCTACTGTAAAATTTGACTTAGGTCTAGATTAGTAAGTGAAGCTTGTTTCTTTCGCCATTTGACTTTTGTTGCTTCGTTTGATTTGATTCTTTTTGCAAACCGGAGTTCTTAAGTTGAATTTTTTGGTTAAATCTCTTATTTGAGTTTTACCCATGCTTTAGATGAGTGCTTATTATATGTTTATTTGTTTGTGATAGAGTACCCGGAGTGCGCCACTTGCTACTACGAGTCTCTAGGTTTCACGGATCAGCAGCAAGGCAAGTAACACTTTGATCATACCTCTATACTACCCAGTTTTATTGCATTAGATCAATCCTCAAACAATTTCATGATTAGGATCTGATTAATATGTGGGTTTTGGGAAGTAGATGAGGTAGAACCTATTACCTGTTTATTATCAAACCTTTGGGAGTTACTTCTACATTTGCTTATATTGCTATGCTATGCCAGTAGACGTGGATTGGGTGAGTGTATCCATGACAGATGTGAGATTGTTAATTAATGGTTTACTTAAGGTGGCAACTTTAATACACATCTGGGTGGATTGAGGCACCTGGGGAACCCAGTGTGCCTGTATTTTTGGAAATCCCGGGGTACCATGTGATTCTCCTATGGACCGCCACCCAGGCTCAAAGGGATCATGAGATTATTCATGCTAGAAACTTCCGTGTGCAGTCACAAGCTACTATGGGCTCTAGCATAGTTGATTAAGTCGTGTGAACTCTTATAGTGGTAGACTAGCAGATGTAGGGGAAAGTAGGTGTAACTGTCTACCCATCGTAAGGTGCAAATGCTTCTGAAAGACTATGTCTCGGTCATCCGTTTCTCAAACACCATGTAGTGCGAGAAATCTAACAGAGGGGATAGAGTCTTGTGGGGAAAAGTGCACAAACCTCTACAGAGTGTACAAACTAATCATGGTTAGCTGTGTCCCCGGTTATGGACATTTTGAGTATCTAGTACTTGGATTATCATGTGAATCTCATCATATTTCTTAATTTAATTTGTTGGGTTTTAATTATGATGCTTAATTTGGGATTGAGTTGGGTGAACCTTCTCAATGTTTAAAAACCATCATGATAGTTAAATAAAATTTTATTCCTTTGTTGTAGGGAAAATTTGCTTTACGCAAAACTATAACCATAGAGCTTTCCACCAACCATATATGCATGTAGTATAGCATTATTCTGTTCATTACATTCTATGTGTTACATTGCCAGCATATTCCATGTGCTGACCCATTTCGGGCTGCAATGTTCATGTTGCAGACTTTTCAGACGACGAGTAAGGTGCCTTAGGTCGTGGTCTTATACTTAGTGATGTCGTTGGAGTTGATGGACTCGCTTTATCTTCCAAGCCTTCCGCTGTTATCATTATTAGATGGCCTTAAGCCATATTTATTGTAATAAGTTCTCTTTTGAGACATTCGATGTAATAAGTGTGTGATTGCTACTCTGTTATAAATCCTTCAAGTCTTGTGCATGTCGGCATTACCGATCCGAGGATGACAACGATGTCTGAGAGATCGATATTTGATGTCCGGTCGCTACAAGATGGTATCGAGCACATCTTGTTGTGGACACGACCACTAAGCTAAAGCCCTAGATCACTACTCTCTTCTCATTTCTGACTCCTCTCCCTTTTCTACTCTTTTAGGATGGCGGATGCAAGGAACAAGTTCATGCAACTGGATGAAGATACACCCTTTGGACGCCACTTGAAGGAAGTCACTAGATACATGAACATCGGAGTGTCAAGCTTCATCGGGACCTATATCGCCACCTTACCAGAAGAGGAGCGTTGGATGATTCAAGTTCAAGTTCTAGGAAGGACGTTCATGCCCGTCATTGAGCCCATAGAGTTTTCCTTTGATGCACCAACCTGGAGTCTAGGAAAGAGCATGGCAGCTCACATTACCATGGGACGTATTGGAGAAGTTTACCACAAGGATCTCAAGGATACTATTTACCAGATTTGTGGGCGCCGAGATGAGCAATGGGAGATGATCAGCACCAGGAAGGATAGATCAATTGCAGCTTTCATCCAGGAGCTAAACCAGCACATTCATCGCCAGGAGAACCAGATGTGCGCAGGCATGATAGATCTGAAGAAGGCATTGACCAAGATCACGGAACTAGAAGAAGAACTCAGGTCCACACGCGATGGATATGAGGAGGAAATGACGACACTCGTGGAGAAGAATGATGATCTAAAGAAGAAGCTAAAAGTATTTATGGGATTCCCCGCGACTGGAGGAGAAGACGGCGATTGCACTTGCCTGGAGAACTACATCATCATCAACGACACCGACTCGGACCCAGACGATAGCGATGATGACTTTGTTGATGAAGCTGGAGCAGATATCATGGAGTCTTACCGATCAATTTTTCTAGTCGACCACCATAACAGTAGTAGTATTCCCCCATGTATATAGTACAGTCCAATCACTTTTGTAACGGTAGTTAGACCGTTGTATGCCCTTGTTTGAATTGATTGAAGTGATATTGTTTGAGTTGTCTCATGTGCATATGGGTAGTGTTTTCCCTCTAGATCTATTTCTATTCTATATTCTCATCTTTTCTAAACCCTCAGATGCCTTCGAGACGTGACAATGGATTTGCTTTCCCACCGGAGCTCACTCAGTTGATCCAGTAGTGATACGTCTCCAACGTATCTATAATTTTTGATAGCTCCATGCTACTTTATCTACTGTTTTGGACTATATTGGGCTTTATTTTCCACTTTTATATTATTTTTGGGACTAACCTATTAACTGGAGGCCCAACCCATAATTGCTATTTTTTGCCTATTTCTGATCCGATTTTCGTTTTAGTATAACTTTCCACTCGTTTATCGGAATCAGGCGATTCAATCACCTGGAGTTTCATCTCAAAACCCTCTTTCCGTTTAACCAACTCAAACAAGCTTTTGCTACCGTAAAATTTGACTTAGGTCCAGATTAGTAAGCGAAGCTGGTTTCTTTTGCCGTTTGACTTTTGTTGCTTCGTTTGATTTGATTCTTTTTGCAAACCGGAGTTCTTAAGTTGAACTTTCTGGTTAGATCTCTTATTTGAGTTTTACCCGTGCTTTAGATGAGTGCTTATTGTATGTTTGTTTGTTTGCGATAGAGTACCCGGAGTGTGCCGCTTGCTACTACGACTCTCTAGGTTTCACGGATCAGCAGCAAGGCAAGTAACACTTTGATCATACCTCTTTACTACCCAGTTTTATTGCATTAGATCAATCCTCAAACAATTGCATGATTAGGATCTGATTAATATGTGGGTTTTGGGAAGTAGATGAGGTAGAACCTATTATCTGTTTATTATCAAACCTTTGGGAGTTACTTCTACGTTTGCTTATATTGCTATGCTATGCCAGTAGACGTGGATTGGGTGAGTGTATCCATGACAGATGTGAGATTGTTACTTAATGGTTTACTTAAGGTGGCAACTTTAATACACATCTGGGTGGATTGAGGCACCTGGGGAACCCAGTGTTGCCTGTATTTTTGGAAATCCCGGGGTACCATGTGATTCTCCTATGGACCGCCACCCAGGCTCAAAGTGATCATGAGATTATTCATGCTAGAAACTTCCATGTGCAGCCGCAAGCTACTATGGGCTCTAGCATAGTTGATTAAGTCGTGCGAACTCTTACAGTGGTAGACTAGCAGATGTAGGGGAAAGTAGGTGTAACTGTCTACCCATCGTAAGGTGCAAACGCTTTTGAAAGACTATGTCTCAGTCATCCGTTTCTCAAACACCATGTAGTGTGAGAAATCTAATGGAGGAGATCGAGTCTTGTGGGGAAAAGTGCACAAACCTCTGTAGAGTGTACAAACTAATCTTGGTTAGCCGTGTCCCCGGTTATGGACGTTTTGAGTATCTAGTACTTGGATTATCATGTGAATCTCATCATGTTTCTTAATTTATTTTGTTGGGTTTTAATGTTGATGCTTAATTTGGGATTGAGTTGGGTGAACCTTCTCAATGTTTAACAACCACCATGGTAGTTAAATAAAATTTTATTCGTTTGTTGTAGGAAAAAATTGGCTTTACGCAAAACTGTAACCATAGAGCTTTCCACCAGCCATATATGCATGTAGTATAGCATTATTCTGTTCATTACACTCTATGTGTTACATTGCCAGCATATTCCATGTGCTGACCCGTTTTGGGCTGCAATGTTCATGTTGCAGACTTTTCAGACAACGAGTAAGGTGCCTTAGGTCGTGGTCTTATACTCAGTGATGCCGTTGGAGTTGATGGACTCACTTTATCTTCCAAGCCTTCCGTTGTTATCGTTATTAGATGGCCTTAAGCCATATTTTATTGTAATAAGTTATCTTTTGAGACATTTGATGTAATAAGTGTGTGATTGTTACTCTGTTATAAATCCTTCAAGTACTGTGCGTGTCAGCATTTACGATCCAGGGATGACACTGATGCATAGATATCAGACTGTTTGAGGTCTGGTCGCTACAAGGACTGACTAAACATTGTAATTCATGGTAAAAGAGATCCAGTCATACTCAATATAAATTAATAGTAATGCATGCAAATGACATCGGTGCTCTCCAACTGGTGCTTTTTGATAAGAGGATGATGACTCAACATAAAAGTAAATAGATAGGCCCTTCGCAGAGGGAAGCAGGGATTTGTAGAGGTGCCAGAGCTCGATTTTTGAAATAGAGATAAATAATATTTTGAGTGGCATACTTTCATTGTCAACATAACAACTGAGAGATCTCGATATCTTCCATGCTACACACATTATAGGCGGTTCCCAAACAGAATGGTAAAGTTTATACTCCCCCACCACCAACAAGCATCAATCCATGGCTTACCTGAAACAACGGGTGCCTCCAACTAACAACAATCCTGGGGGAGTTTTGTTTGCAATTATTTTTGATTTGGTTTGAGCATGGGACTGGGCATCCTGGTGACCAGCCATTTTCTCGTGAGTGAGGAGCGGAGTCCACTCCTCGTGAGAATAACCCACATAGCATGGAGGATATAGACAACCCTAGTTGATACATGAGCTATTCGAGCATACAAAACAAAATTTCATTTGAAGGTTTAGAGTTTGGCACATACAAATTTACTTGGAACGGCAGGTAGATACCGCATATAGGAAGGTATGGTGGACTCATATGGAATAACTTTGGGGTTTATGGAAGTGGATGCACAAGCAGTATTACCGCTTAGTACAAGTGAAGGCCAGAAAGAGACTGGGAACCGACCAACTAGAGAGCGAAAGCAGTCATGAACATGCATTAAAATTAATAGACATTGAGTGCAAGCATGAGTAGGATATAATTGACCATGAACATAAATATCGTGGAGGCTATGTTGATTTTGTTTCAACTACATGTGTGAACATGTGCCAAGTCAAGTCACTCGAATCATTCAAAGGAGGATACCACCCTATCATACCACATCACAACCATTTTAATAGCATGTTGGCACGCAAGGTAAACCATTATAAACTCCTAGCTAATTAAGCATGGCATAAGCAACTATAATCTCTAACTGTCATTGCAAACATCTTTATTCATAATAGGCTGAATCAGGAACGATGAACTAATCATATTTTCAAAAACAAGATAGGTCGAGTTCATACCAGTTTCTCTCATCTCAATCATTTCATCATATATCATCATTATTGCCTTTCACTCGCACGACCGAACGGTGTGGATAATAATAATCGTGCACGTGCATTGGACTAAGCTGGAATCTGCAAGCATTCAGTTCAAGGGAGAAGACAAGGTAATATGGACTCTTGGTTAAATCAACAATAATGCATATGAGAGCCACTCAACAATTTCATCATGGTCTTCTCCTCTCGACCCCCAAAGAAAAGAAATAAAACTATTTACACGGGAAAGCTCCCAACAAGCAAAAGAAGAACGAGAAATCTTTTTGAGTTTTCTTTTAATTACTACTATTACAGGCATGGAAAGTAAACTAGCTAAAAGCTATAACTAACTTTTTTGGTTTTTCTTAAGGTTATTCAAACACACAAGAAGAAAGCTTAGAAAAAAATAAACTAGCATGGATAGTACAATGAAAAAGTATGAGCACCGATGACTGTAATGAGTGTGTGAACATGAATGTAATGTCGGTGAGAAATACGTACTCCCCCAAGCTTAGGCTTTTGGCCTAAGTTGGTCTATGGCCATGGATCAAAGTTGTAGCTGGGGTCGTACTGAGATGCAGCAGCTACCGCCTCACGAGCTGCAGCTTGGAGGTGAGCTGCCTCCGTCCTCCTCTCGTACTCGTTTGCCTCCTCCCTGGTTATAATATATCTCCTTTTTGCCTAAAAGTCAAATAAAGTGGGAGCAGGGAGAGCAACATGGACAGTACACCGTCTGTCAAAGATTAGTCGGTACTGGAGGAACTGTTCATTCCTCTCTAGAAACTGATGGCTAACCATGACATTATAATCTAGATAAGTAGGAGGCAACTCCATATCATTTTCATGTATGGGTATCTCAAGAAAATTAGCCACACGGGTTGCATAAATTCCCCCAAACAAGTCTCCATTTAAACTATTATTATGCAACTTACGTGCAACAATGGCCCCCAAGTAATATTGTTTATCCCCTAGCAAAGCACTCTTGAGAACACTAAGATCTGGAACACACATGTGACATGCCTTGTCCTTGCCATTTATGCATCTACCTATACAGAGAGCAAAATAATGTATAACAGGAAAATGAATGCTCCCTATGGTAGCTTGTGCTATTTCTCTAGATTCCTCCATAGTGATACTAGCAAGAAAATCTTTAAATTCAGATTTGCGAGGTTCACTAGCACTACCCCATTGTGGGAGTTTACAAGCAGTATTAAAATCTTCTAAGTCCATGGTGTAAGATTTATTATAAAGATAAAATAGGACAGTGTGAGAATTGCGTGAAGATATAAATTTGAACCTTCTCACAAAGGAATCAGTTAAGTGGTAATACTGAGGGCACTTATCTAGCATGAAGCCCTCGAGTTCAGCATTACACACATATGCATCAAATTCATCCTTGATGCCTGCTTGGACCATAAACTCCTCTGACGGCCATTCACAAGGCCGCACTTGAGCTTCCCTCGGTGTTTCATCGTCCGGCTCACGTATTGCGGGCCTGGGTCCTTGCTTCCTTGAAGAACCACCTTGGTACATTTTCCTAAACATATTTCTTCCTCTGAAAATTTTCTGAAAATTTTAGTGACTCAAAATAAAAGTGAACCAAACTCAACAAACTTGATAGCAACTACTCCCACAAGTGCCTAGAGACTAAATCATGCATTAGAGCTACTTGGAACCACATAAATTTGACATGCAAGCTCAAGAACAGGGTGACCTTAGCAGCAAAAATTGCAATGAATAAAGCATTAAAACAAAAACTAATTGGATCATTGGAGGAGTCACATACCAAAGAACAATCCCCCAAAGCAGTTTTGTGAGTGGAGCTTTGAGCAAGGAGATTGAAAATGGTAGCAAGATGAGCTAGAACTCGTGCTTGAGCTGGTTGGTGATTTTTTTGGGATGCAGGAGTGTGTGGGTGCAGGAATAAGTGGAGGGGGCCCACCAGGGGCCCATGAGGCAGGGGCGCGCGCCCTGGACCCTCGTGGCCAGGTGCTGGCTCCCCCTGATGTGTTCTTAGTGCCACATATTCTCAAATATTCTAGAAAAAATCATATTTCATTTTCAGGTCATTTGGAGAACTTTTATTTTTGGGATATTTTTTATTGCAAGGATAATTCAGAAACAGACAGAAAATACTATTTTTGCTTTATTTAATCTAAATAACAGAAAGTAAAAGGAGGGTACAGAAGATTGTGCTTTCTAACTTCATCCATCTCATGCTCAGCAAAAGGAATCCACTAACAAGGTTGATCAAGTCTTGTTAACAAACTCATTCCGAATCGCATGAAACCAGAGAATCTTTGAATAACACTAAGTTACCTCAACGGGGATATGTACATCCCCAATAATAAGAATATCATATTTCTTCTTGACAGTAGGAAGAGGAAATTCAAAACCTCCAATAATAATCGACGGAATTTTTCAAATAGAATTGATACTGTGAACTTGAGGTTGTTTCCTCGGAAAGTGTACCGTATGCTCATTACCATTAACATGAAAAGTGAAATTGCCTATGTTGCAATCAATAACAGCTCCTGCAGTATTCAAAAAGGGTCTACCAAGGATAATCGACATACTATCGTCCTCGGGAATATCAAGAATAACAAAGTCCGTTAAAATAGTGACATTTGCAACCACAACAGGCACATCCTCACAAATACCGACAGGTATAGCAGTTGATATATCAGCCATTTGCAAAGATATTTCAGTAGGTGTCAACTTATTCAATTCAAGTCTACGATATAAAGACAGAGGCATAACACTAACACCGACTCCAAGATCACATAAAGCAGTTTTAACATAGTTTCTTTTAATGGAGCATCGTATAGTTGGTACTCCTGGATCTCCAAGTTTCTTAGGTATTCCACCCTTAAAAGTAAAATTAGCAAGCATGGTGGAAATTTCACCTTCCGGTATCTTTCTTTTATTTGTAACAATATCTTTCATGTACTTAGCATAAGGATTCATTTTAAGCATATCGATCAAACGCATATACATAAAAGATAGGTCTAATCATTTCAGCAAAGCGCTCAAAATCCTCATCATCCTATTTCTAGGATGGTTTAGGAGGAAAAGGCATGGGTTTCTGAACCCATGGTTCTCTTTCTTTACCGTGCTTCCTAGCAACGAAGTCTCTCTTATCATAATGTTGATTCTTTGATTGTGGGTTATCAAGATCAACAACAGGTTCAATCTCAACATCATTGTTATTGCTAGGTTGAGAATCAACATGAACATTATCATTAACATTATCACTAGGTTCATGTTCATTACCAGATTGTGTTTTAGCATCAGAAATAGAAATATCATTGGGATTCTCAGGTGTGTCAACAACAGGTTCACTAGAAGCATGCAAAGTCCTATCATTTTTCTTTTTCTTCTTTTTAGAAGGACTAGGTGCATCAACATTATTTCTCTGAGAATCTTGCTCAATTCTCTTAGCGTGGCCCTCCGGATACAAAGGTTCCTGAGTCATTTTACCCCCTCTAGTCATAACTCTAACAACATTATCATTCTTCTTATTATTTAATTCATTGAGCAAATCATTTTGAGCCTTAAGCACTTGTTCTACTTGAGTGGTAACCATAGAAGCATGTTTACTAATGAGTTTAAGTTCACCTTTAACTCTAGACATATAATCACTCAAGTGTTCAATCATATAAGCATTTCTTTTCAATTGTCTACCAACATAAGCATTGAAGTTTTCTTGTTTAGCCATAAAGTCATCAAACTCATCCAAGCATTGGCTAGCAAACTTAGTAGACGGGATTTCAGCTTTATCATATCTATAGAGAGAATTTACCTTTACTACCTATGTCGGGTTATCAAGACCATGTATTTGCTCAATGGGTGGTAAATTAAGGCAATGTATTTCTTCAACAGGAGGTGTCGTGGATTTGTCACGGCAGATGTCCTTAGTGTCAGGACTTAGTCGCGAGGCCAACACATCTATGTGGTAGCTTGAGAGGGGTTGAGTGGGACGAGAGACACAGGGCGGATCAACACGCAAGGCAAGGGTTTAGACAGCTTCGGGCCCTGGGAAACATCATTCGGTAATAGCCCTACATGCTGTTTGAGGCTAAGTCTCATTATGCTCATGAGAGAGTCGCCAGTAAGCCGGCTCTCCTCTAGTTGTGTCTAGCCCTAGAGATTATTGCTTCTTGCTTGTCCCTCTTTGGGGAGCCCTGCCCCTCCTTATATAAGTTAAAGGGGCGGCTTACATGTAGAGTCCTATTAGGATTAGAACTAACTTATTCTCTATTACAAGTCGGATACAAGTACGGGTCTTGCTTCCTCGTAAAGGAAATATTCCTCGTGCCTTCTGTCTTAAGCCGGCCTACCATAATATGAGCCGGCCTACTGGGCCTTGGACCTAGTCTTCTATGTCACCCGCCGTCGGGGTCATCCGTGAGTCATCTGACCAGTGAACCGCCAGACCCGTGAGTCGCCAGTCCTCCGGCGGGTCATCGGTGAAGCGCCAAGTCCGGCTGGGTCATACTTCCGGCTGGGTCATACCGCGGGTATATCCTCGACATTAGCCCCCAGTTTAATTTGGATTTATCCATGTTAAACTGATCCTGTAAAACAAACACAAGAACAACTTTGACAATTGTGTTCCAGGTTAAAAATTCTTGTACGCCGGCACCTGATCATCCTTAATTCCTTGTGCTCCGGGTTAAATATTCTCCTGAGACGGGACCTGATTATCCTTAAGTCCAATTGTCATTTCCTTTATCTAGAAAATCCGGGTCAAATAAGCTAGCTTCATACTCAATTTGCTGATGTTGGTTTCTCACAGAAAAATATTGTGAAGAATAATCCACTTGAATCGGCTTCCAAGGCGCCGGGTTAAATAATTTTGGTCTTAAAATACTCATCTATTATTTAGCCGGCTTGAAGATGTAAAACTTGCCGGTTTATCATTACCAAAAACTGCCAGATTATAAAACAGACGATGTCGGGTCATAATTGTTGTTGACACTGGTTTATGTAATTGATCCTCCTGATTTGCTCAAAACTGATAATTTGAAGATTTTTCTCCCTTATATCCATATTATATGTAGCCCCCAAGTCTCGAGCAGAACAAAGTGATGGTTTAAGACTTGCTCCAATAAATGTTGCAACCTTGAAGAAATCCGGTTTATTCATCTCAATCATATAAACTGAATATTCCACACATGTAGCCCCCAAGTGTCGGGTTGTCATGCTTGCAGCAACCTGGGACTTGTAATTGCTTTATGCTCATGAAAATTTCAATCAGTGTAGCCCCCAAGGGCCGGGTCATTATGCAATAATGAACATGGACTTTGTAGATATAACTTAAATTTTCGACAGGAGCAATTGGTAGCCCCCAAGGGCCGGCTCATTTAAAATGTGATGAGTCGGGTCTTCAATAAGTTGAGCAAAAAATGACTTTGTATTAGCCCCCAAGTGCCATGGTGCATGCTGGCAGTGACATGGGACTTGTATATTTGATTTAATCTCGATTTGAACAATGTAGCCCCCAAGTGTCGGGTCGTAAGCCTATAGCGACTCGGGACTATTTCCTCCATTGTGAAATAAATCACGCCCATTGATAAAAATAATAGCCGTTGCGCTAAAGCAACTTTGAAAATCTCAATCATAACACTGGTTATTGATAATCACAATAGAAATCCAACCATGTTGGCTATTCAAGATTTGAATAATATAATCCGGTATGAAAACCTCAATCATTCAATATCATCATGAAAATCCAGCCATTTTTGGCTATTAAAGATTTGAATACCTCATCGGTTGACAAGTAAATCCGGAGTTTAAATACCTGGCAGCTCTTGGCCGATGACTACTTAATGCGCATTCATTGTAAGCCAGAATTTTTGTAACCCGGTGGCCTATAGCCCTTGAGAAAATCAATAATTGATAACCCTTTTGAGACACCAATTTCAGTGATGAGCTTAGACTAAAGCATTTATATAAGTCATAGTTCTGCAAATCCTGTTGGGGAACGTTGCAGAAAATTAAAATTTTTCCTACGGTTTCACCAAGATCCATCTATGAGTTCATCTAAGCAACGAGTAACGGGAGAGAGTTTGCATCTACATACCACTTGTAGATCGCGTGCGAAAGCTTGCTTGGTGATGATGGAGTCGTACTCGAGCGTGATTCAGATCACCGATGCCAAGTCTTGAGCGGACAGCACCTCCGTTCAACACACGCGTCGGACGAGCGGCGTCTCCTCCTTCTTGATCCAGCAAGGGGAAGGAGAGGTTGAGGAAAGCAGCACCACCGGCAAGACGACGGCGTGGTGATGGTGGTGAAGCGATACTCGGCGAGGGCTTCACCGAGCTCTCGGAGGAGGAGATGTGTTGGGAGGGAGGGCTGCGCCTTGGGTGTTGTGTACAGCAGCCCCCTCCCCCTTTATATAGGCCCCAGTGGCGGCCCCTGAGATCCAATCTCCGAGGGGGCGGCGGCAAGGGGTGGAGTGCCCCCAAGCCGGTGGGCGCCCCCCCTAGGGTTTCAACCCTAGGCGCGGGGTGGGCCTAGGGCGCACCAGCCCCTGTGGGCTGGTTCCTTCCCTTATGGCCCATGGGGCCCTCCGGGATGGGTGGCCCCACCGGTGGACCCAGGACCCTTCCGGTGGTCCGGTGCTTTGCAGTAACCCGAAACGCGTCCCGATGGCGAAACACCACTTCCTATATATTATTCTTTACCTCCGGACCCTTAGGAACTCCTCGTGACGTCCGGGATCTCATCAGGGACTCGAACAACATTCGGTATTCACATACTAGTCTTCCTACTAACCCTAAGCGTCACCGAACCTTAAGTGTGTAGACCCTACGGGTTCGGAGACATCTGAACATGACCGAGGCGACTCTCGGGCAATAACCAACAGCGGGATCTGGATACCCATGTTGGCTCCCACATGCTCCTCGATGATTTCATCGGTTGAACCACGATGTCGAGGATTCTATCAAACCACATATGCAATTCCTTTGTCAATCGATGCGTTACTTGCGAGACTTCGATCGTCGGTATCCCAATACCTCGTTCGGTCTCGTTACCGCAAGTCACTTTACTCGCATCCGTAATGCATGATCCGTGACCAACACCTTGGTCACATTGAGCTCATTGTGATGATGCATTACGAGTGGGCCCAGAGATACCTCTCCGTCATACGAGTGACAAATCGATCTCGATCCATGTCAACCCTAACAGATACTTTCGGAGATACCGTAATGCACCTTTATAGTCACCCGATTCGTTGTGACGTTTGATACACCAAAGGCACTCCTCGGTAACCGGAGTTACGATCTCATGGTCGAAGGAATAGATACTTGACATTGGCAAAGCTTCTAGCAAGCGAACTATCGATCTTTTATGCTATGCTTATGATTGGGTCTTGTCCATCACATCATTCTCCTAATGATGTGATCCGTTATCAACGACATCCGGTGTCCATAGTCGAAACCATGACCATCTATTGATCTGCGGGCTAGTCAACTAGAGGCTCACTAGGGACATATTGGGGTCTAAGTGTTCACACGTGTATTACGATTTCCGGATAACACGGTTATAGCATGAACAAAGACAATTATCATGAACATTGAAATATAATAATACTTTTATTATTGCCTCTAGGGCATATTTCCAACATCTCCCACTTGCACTAGAGTCACTAATCTAGTTACATTGTGATGAATCGAACACCCATAGAGTTACGGTGTTGATCATGTTTTGCCGCGAGAGAGGTTTAGTCAGCGGATCTGCGACATTCGGATCCGTGTGCACTTTGCAAATCTCTATGTCTCCATCTTGAACATTTTCACGGATGGAGTTGAAGCGGCGCTTGATGTGCTGGTCTTCTTGTGAAACACAGGCTCCTTGGCAAGGGCAATAGCTCGGTGTTGTCCGAGAAGAGTTTGATCGGCCCGACGCATTGGGTATGACTCCTAGGTCGGTGATGAACTCCTTCACCCAAATCGCTTCATGTGCTGCCTCGAGGCTGCCATGTACTCCGCTTCACACGTAGATCCCGCCACGGCGCTCTCGCTTGCGGCTGCACCAGCTTCTTGCTCCACCATTCAACATATACCGTATCCGGTTTGTGACTTAGAGTCATCGGATCTGAGTCGAAGCTAAGCGTCGGCGTAACCCTTCTGACGAGCTCTTCGTCTCCTCCATAAGCGAAACATGTCCTTTGTCCTTTTCGGTGCTTCAGGATATTCTTGACCGCTGTCCGGTGTTCCTTGCGGGATTACTTTGGTATCTTGCAACCAAACTTACGGCCAGGTTTACATCAGTGCAGTACACAGCATGGCATACATAATAGATCCTATGGCTGAAGCATAGGGATGACACTCATCTCTTCTTTATCTTTTGCAGTGGTCGGTGGTGAGCTGAGCTCGATTTCACACCTTGTAACATAGGCAAGAACCCTTCTTGGACTGATCCATTTTGAACCTCTTCAAAATCTTATCAAGGTATGTGCTTTGTGAAAGACCTATGAGGCGTCTCGATCTATCCTATAGATCTTGATGCCTAATATATAAGCAGCTTCTCCAAGGTCCTTCATTGAAAAACACTTGTTCAAGTAGGCCTTAATGCTGTCGAAGTTTTGTATCATTTCCCATCAAGAGTATGTCATCTACATATAATAGGAGAAATGCTACTGAGCTCCCACTCACTTTCTTGTAAACGCAGGCTTCTCCATAAGTCTGCGTAAACTAAAACGCTTTGATCATCTCATCAAAGCGAATGTTCTAACTCGAGATGCTTGCACCAGTCCGTAAATGGATCGTTGGAGCTTGCATACTTTGTTAGCGTTACGTGGATCGACAAAACCTTCCGGCTGCATCATATCAGCTCTTCCTTAAGATGTCCGTTAAGGAATGCCGTTTTGGCGTCCATTTGCCATATCTCATAATCATAGTATGCGGCAATTGCTAACATGATTGGACGGACTTAAGCTTCGCTACGGGAGAGAATGTCTCGTCGTAGTCAATCCCTTGAACTTGTCGATAACCCTTAGCGACAAGTCGAGCTTTATAGATGGTAACATTTCCATCGCGTCCGTCTTCTTCTTAAAAATCCATTTATTTTCTATTGCTCGCCGATCATCGGGCAAGTCTGTCAAAGTCCATACTTTGTTTTCATACATGGATTCTATCTCGGTTTCATGGCCTCAAGCCATTTGTTGGAATCCGGGCCGCCATTCTTCTTCATAGTTCGAAGGTTCATTGTTGTCTAGCAACATGATTTCCATAACAGGTTGCCGTACCACTCAGTGCGGAGCGTGTCCTTGTGGATCTTGAAGTTCAGCGATAACTTGATCCGAAGTATCTTGATCATCATTAATGATTTCCTCTTGATTGGTGTGGGCATTACGAGGAGCGGTTTCTGCGCGCACCACTTTCTGTTCGAGAGGTAGTACTTCATCGAGTTCTACTTTCCTCCACTTACTTCTTTCGAGAGAAACTCTTTCTCTAGAAAGCATCCGTTCTTAGCAACAAAGACTTTGCCTTGGATCTTAAGTAGAAGGTATACCCGACGGTTTCCTTAGGGTATCCTATGAATCGCATTTTTCCGACTTGGGTTCGAGCTTTTCGGGTTGAAGTTTCTTGACATAAGCATCGCATCCCCAAACTTTCGAAGCGACGACTTAGGTTTCTTCCCAAACCATAATTCATACGGTGTCGTCTCAGCAGTTTAGGCGGTGCCCTATTTAAAGTGAATGTAGCTGTCTCTAGGCGTATCCCCAAAATGCGATGGTAAATCGGTAAGAGACATCATAGACCGCACCATATCCAATAATGTGCGATTCGACGTTCGGATACACCGTTTATTTGAGGTGTTCGGTAGGCGTGAGTTGTGAAACAATTCCACATTTCCTTAAGTGTGTGCCAAACTCGTGACTTAAGTATTCTCCTCCACGATCGATCGTAGGAACTTTATCTTTCATCACGTTGATTCTCCACCTCACTCTGAAATTCCTTGAACTTATCAAAGGTCTCAGACTTGTGTTTCATTAAGTAGACATACCCATATCTACTTAAGTCATCGGTGAGTGAGAACATAACGATATCCTCCATGAGCCTCAACGCTCATTGGACCGCACACATCGGTATGTATGATTTCCAACAAGTTGGTTGCTCGCTCCATTGTTCGGAGAACGGAGTCTTGGTCATTTGCCCAAGAGGCAAGGTTCGCATGTGTCAAGCGATTCATAATCAAGAGACTCTAAAGTCCATCAGCATGGAGCTTCTTCATGCGCTTGACACCAATGTGACCAAGGCGGCGATGCCACAAGTATGTGGGACTATCGTTATCAACTTTACATCTTTTAGCATCCACACTATGAACATGTGTAATATTACGCTCGAGATTCATTAAGAATAAACCATTGACCATCGAGCATGACCATAAAACATATCTCTCATATAAATCGAACAACCATTATTCTCGGACTTAAATGAGTAGCCATCTCGTATCAAGCGAGATCCGGATACAATGTTCATGCTCAAACTTGGCACTAAATAACAATTATTAAGGTTCAAAACTAATCCCGTAGGTAAATGTAGAGGCAGCGTGCGGCGGCGATCACATCGACTCGGAACCATTCCCGACGCGCGCCGTCACCTCGTCCTTCGCCGGTCTCCGTTTATTCCGCAGCTCCTGCTTGTGAGTTACAAATATGAACAGCGGCACGGTATCAAATACCGGGAGTTACTACGAGTCTTGGTAAGGTACACATCAATTACATGTATATCAAATATACCTTTGGTGTTGCGGCCTTCTTATCCGCTAAGTATTTGGGGCAGTTCCGCTTCGATGACCCTTCCCTTGCAATAAAAGCACTCGGTCTCGGGCTTGGGTCCATTCTTTGACTTCTTCCGGCAGCGGGCTTACGGGCGCGGCAACATCCTTGCCGTCCTTCTTGAAGTTCTTCTTACCCTTTCCTTCTTGAACTTAGTGGTCTTATTGACCATCAACACTTGATGTTCTTTCTTGATTTCAGCCTCTGCTGACTTGACATCGAGAACACTTCAGAATGGTCTTTACCATCCCTGCATGTTGTAGTTCATCACAAAGCTCTTGAAGCTTGGTGGGAGCGATGGAGGATTCTGTCAATGACCGCCTCATCAGGGAGGTTAATGTTCAATCTGGGTCATCTGGCGTGCAACCCAGACATCTTGAGGATGTGCTCCTTGATGTAACTGTTTTCCTCCATCTTACAAGCTGTAGAACTTGTCGGAGACATCATATCTCTCGACCGGGCATGAGCTTGGAAAACTAGTTTCAGCTCTTGAACATCTCATATGCTCCGTGATGCTCAAAACGCTTTTGGAGCCCGGTTCTAAGCTATAGAGCATGCCGCCTTGAGCGAGGGAGTAATCATCGAGCAGTCGCGGACGTTCAAATCGTCTTGCGATCTTTGGGAGAACAGTGGGGTCACCTAACGGTGCTTCTAGGACATCTTGTTTCTTGGCAGCTATGAGGATGATCCTCGGGTTCGGACCCGTCCGTATAGTTCTTGCCATCATCTTTCAGCTTGGTTTTCTCTAGGAGCGCGTTGAAGTTCATGTTGACATTAGCGTTGGCCATTGATCTACAAGACATATTTGCAAGGTTTTAGACTAAGTTCATGATAATAAAGTTCTTAATCAAAATTACGAACTCCCACTTAGATTAGACATCCTCTAGTCATCTAAGTGTTACACGATCCGAGTCGACTAGCCCGTGTCCGATCATCACGTGAGACGGACTAGTCATCATCGGTGAACATCTTCATGTTGATCGTATCTTCCATACGACTCGTGTTCGACCTTTCGGTCTCCGTGTTCGAGGCCATGTCCGCACATGCTAGGCTCGTCAAGTTAACCCTAAGTGTTTTTGCTTTGTGTAAAACTGTCTTACACCGTTGTATGTGAGCGTAAGGATCCATCACACCGATCATCACGTGGTGCTTAGAAGCGACGAACTGTAGCAGCGGTGCACGCTTAGGGAGAACACTTCTTGAAATTTTATAAGGGATCATCTTATTTACTACCGTCGTCCTAAGTAAACAAGATGTAAAAGCATAATAAACATCACATGCAATTATATAGTTGTGACATGATATGGCCAATATCATCAAGCTCCATTGATCTCCATCTTGGGGCTCCATGATCATCTTGTCACCGGCTTGACACCATGATCTCCATCATCATGATCTCCATCATCGTGTCTTCATGAAGTTGTCACGCCAGCGACTACTTCTACTTCTATGACTAACGCGTTTAGTAATGAAGTAAAGTAGTTTACATGGCGTTCTTCAATGACACGCAGGTCATACAAAAAATAAAGACAACTCCTATGGCTCCTGCGGTTGTCATACTCATCGACATGCAAGTCGTGAATCCTATTACAAGAACATGATCTCATACATCACAATTCATCATTCATCACAACTTCGGCCATATCACATCACATGATCAATCGCTGCAAAAACAAGTTAGGCGTTCTCTAGTTGTTGTTTGCATCTTTTACGTGGCTGCGATTGGGTTCTAGCAAAACGTTTTCTTACCTCGAATCACCACAACGTGATTTTGTCAACTTCTATTTACCCTTCATAAGGGCCTGTTCATCGATTCGCTCCAACTAAAGTGGGAGAGCGGACACCCGCCAGCCACCTTATGCAACTAGTGCATGTCGATCGGTGGAACCGGTCTCACGTAAGCGTCGTGTAAGGTTGGTCGGGCGCTTCATCCCACAATACCGTTGAGCAAGAAAAGACTAGTAGAGGCAAGTAAGATGACAAGATCAGCGCCCACAACAAATTTGTGTTCTACTCGTGCAATAGAGAACTACGCATAGACCTAGCTCATGATGCCCTTTGTTGGGGAGCGTTGCGAGAAAATTAAAATTTTTCCTACGGTTTCACCAAGATCCATCTATGAGTTCATCTAAGCAACGAGTAGCGGAGAGAGTTTGCATCTACATACCACTTGTAGATCGCGTGCGAAGCTTGCTTGGTGATGATGGAGTCGTACTCGAGCGTGATTCAGATCACCGATGCCAAGTCTTTGAGCGGACAGCACCTCCGCGTTCAACACACGTGCGGAGACGACGGCGTCTCCTCCTTCTTGATCCAGCAAGGGGAAGGAGAGGTTGAGGAAGACAACACCACCGGCGGACCTGGCGGCGTGGTGATGGTGGTGAAGCGATACTCGGCAGGGGCCGCCGAGCTCTGGGAGGAGGAGATGTGTTGGGGAGGGAAGGGGCTGCGCCTTGGGTGTTGTGTACAGCAGCCCCCCTCCCCCTTTATATAGGCCCCAGTGGCGGCCCCTGAGATCAATCTCGAGGCGGCGACAGGGGTGGAGTGCCCCCAAGCCGGTGGGCGCCCCCCCTAGGGTTTCAACCCTAGGCGCAGGGGGTGGGCCTAGGGGGGCGCACCAGCCCCCTGTGGGCTGGTTCCCTTCCCCTATGGCCCATGGGGCCCTCCGGGATGGGTGGCCCCACCCGGTGGACCCCCGGGACCCTTCCGGTGGTCCGTACTTTGCCGGTAACCCCCGAAACTTTCCCGATGGCCGAAACACCACTTCCTATATATTATTCTTTACCTCCGGACCCTTAGGAACTCCTCGTGACGTCCGGGATCTCATCAGGGACTCGAACAACATTCGGTATTCACATACTAGTCTTCCTACTAACCCTAGCGTCACCGAACCTTAAGTGTGTAGACCCTACGGGTTCGGGAGACATCTTGAACATGACCGAGGCGACTCTCGGGCAATAACCAACAGCGGGATCTGGATACCCATGTTGGCTCCCACATGCTCCTCGATGATTTCATCGGTTGAACCACGATGTCGAGGATTCTATCAAACCACATATGCAATTCCCTTTGTCAATCGATGCGTTACTTGCGAGACTTCGATCGTCGGTATCCCAATACCTCGTTCGGTCTCGTTACCGGCAAGTCACTTTACTCATGCCGTAATGCATGATCCGTGACCAACACCTTGGTCACATTGAGCTCATTGTGATGATGCATTACCGAGTGGGCCCAGAGATACCTCTCCGTCATGCGGAGTGACAAATCGATCTCGATCCATGTCAACCCTAACAGATACTTTCGGAGATACCGTAATGCACCTTTATAGTCACCCGATTCGTTGTGACGTTTGATACACCAAAGGCACTCCTCACGGTAACAAGGAGTTACGATCTCATGGTCGAAGGAATAGATACTTGACATTGGCAAAGCTTCTAGCAAGCGAACTATCGATCTTTTATGCTATGCTTATGATTGGGTCTTGTCCATCACATCATTCTCCTAATGATGTGATCCGTTATCAACGACATCCGGTGTCCATAGTCGAAACCATGACCATCTATTGATCTGGCGGGCTAGTCGACTAGAGGCTCACTAGGGACATATTGGGGTCTAAGTGTTCACACGTGTATTACGATTTCCGGATAACACAGTTATAGCATGAACAAAAGACAATTATCATGAACATTGAAATATAATAATACTTTTATTATTGCCTCTAGGGCATATTTCCAACAAATCCTGCACAGAGTTTAAACAACATATGCCCTGGCGACTTAACGTCAAGAGCCAGGGCGGGTAACCACCCAAATGTAGTCTTACCCTGCACACAAGTAGATCACAAGAACCCTTGGCGGTTTGCGCGAGGCGGTCATAATACCTCACATATAACCCTTTGTGATATCAATTTGTCTTGCCGGTTTACATGACCTGTGCAATAAGGGTGATAACCCAATCTTTAGAAGCCAATGCTTCCACATAGATGATGATTGTCATAAGCTGGCGACTTATAGTCAAAAGTCAAGCCGGGTTAAGCATAAACCACTCATATATATTTGAGATATGATCAAAAAAGGTCTCAAGTCAAACCCAAAAATTGTTTGCAAAAAAGACTTAAAAAGTTTAAGGTTTCTGATTCGTATACGATCAGAAAACCGTTCCAAAGGGGTTGAGCTAAGATTCGAATACGATCATATAGCCCCCAGTGGCTTTGGCGTTGCCAATCAAGAGGGTACCGACAGCTATGTTCTCTTTGGTTTGAATATGACCTATGTTTGAACAGGAAGCCCCCAAATGACCTTGAGAGTTGTTTAACGATGCTGATTCGAATATGATCCACGTCGGACCCAAAAGAGGTTAAGCTATGATTCCGATATGATCAAGAAGCCCCCTAGTGAGTTTGGCAGTGTGCCGATCAAAAGGGTTTCGACAGCTATGTTCTCTTTGGTTTGAATACGACCTATGTTTGAACAGGAAGCCCCCCAAGTGACCATATATTAGCATTGAACCGATTAAGAGGGTACCAACAGCTATGCTCGATGAGCAGGAAGCCGCCAAGTGACCATAATAAGATAAACCGTAAGGCATGATACCTATGTTTGAACTGCGCATCATGGCAGCAAGTTCTTTTTGGCAACCTTTAATTTTTCTTAGAACTCGAACTTGCGAGAGATTAATTCTTTTTTAACCGGAACTTTAAACCGTTTGAAAGCTTCAAAAATTTGTGAGGGACAAATTTACCTTGAGCGGATTTTGAACGGTTGAGAGCTTAAAAATTTGTGAGGACAAATTTACCTTGGGCGGATTTTGAACGGTTTTGAGAGCTTCAGTGCTTTGTGGGAGAAAGATGTCTCTTGAACCGGATTTTAAACCAGAATCCTTATTTTGAGCCGGAAATTTTCTGACGGCCTTTAAATTTTCATCGATCTAGCAGTAATCTCCGGGGCCGGGTTATTTTTCCCTTCAATGACCCAGAGTTCTTGAATTTATTGAAACCGGCTAATTTTGCCGAGTCATACCATTGTAGCCCCCGAGTCTCAAGACGACTCGAGGAGTTGGGTTGAGATTCTCCATATTTGACCATAGCATAAGGTGTATATCATTGGCGTTGATAATGCAATGTGAATCCACAGAAGGTTGAGGTGACTGCGGCGGGTTATAAATGATCTCGTATGAGCCGTGTCAGCAACTCGGCCAATGGTTCCTTCCAACTAGCTGTTTGATGTTAACCAAACTGTATTGGCGGCGACTTATGCACCTGCCCATTGAACCATCCAGTGCAGACAATGGCTGATAATATATGATAATTTGCCTCCAATTTGTTGGAAGAAAACCGGGCTCCCCAAGTAGTGACTTGCTCATATTCAATAAATAGCTCATCCAGACAAGTGCGGCCCGGTGTGTTGATGTAGACCAGGCCGCGAGAGACGGACGGTAAAGACGACCTCAGCGTCAGAGGCGGCTCAGACAGGTGAACCGACCACGGTGTTGTAAACTGGCACGGACGGGCGAATTAGTCACGTCATATTGATGTAAATCAGTCTGCAGAATGACGGTTTGCATATATATTCATGGATCTTGATGGTCTGATAAGATACTAGCGCATTTATAATGGTGGCACGAGTTCATACATCCATGACACAACCATAGCTTTTGTAGTGAACAATTGTCCTGCGTAAACATATTGCAGACCAAGGCAAAGGTAAACTGTTCTTTGACAAAAATAATAGGTACTAAAAAATATATTTTAGATGGATATCACCTGATGTGTTTAGGCCGAAAACAATCTGCCATGAAGTTGATGATCACTAGGTCAAACTGAAATCACTCACTGGTGAATCGACCGCAGGAGCAGACAGATGAATCGGCCGCGGCGTTGTAAGCCGATGCGGACGAGCAAATTGTCCTCCTCGTTTTAAGCCGATGCGTGAACCGACTGCGAGGGCAGGCGGGCGAGTCGTCTGTAGCGCTGTAATGCGGCGCGGACGGGCGAGTCGGCCGACGCTGTTGCAGGTATAATTTGGCTACCAAGTTTATTTGATCTGCCAGATTAGTGTATATGCTCCACGAAAGTGAGGATTCTGTGGTGCTGTGTGGATCAATTTCGCTCAGCAACAGGCGCGTTGATGTAAACCGGACCATGACACGCCTGTCCGTAAAGCCACGCGGTATAGCCGAACGTGCATCCGTGGTATAACAACACTTTGTAATGAATAATTCTCATGCGTATAAAAAATACCATAGAGCAGAGTAGTTGTGCTCAGAGTAATTAAAATATGCTAAGAAAATGCATAGGAGAAAGAACACCTGATTTATTTTTTGGACGCATGTGGGCGTGGCCATTAGCGCGTAGCTGGTCTCCACATATGTGTACTCCATGCAAATTGATCTCCGAAGAAGATCAGCCCAATATGGAGTACCCGTACTAGTCATGTTGGTTTATTCCTTAGATCTTGTAGGACACAGTAGCAGCGGTACCAATTCCGTCGGGACTTGAAGCTGGCGTTTCCCTGACGGCAGCGGTTTAAATGCGACGGTTCCAGCATAGCGGAGTGGAACCAACGAACGAGCGGATCTGGTGATAGCAACCGGTGGTTTTAGGGCTGAGGGCCAGCAAAGCGGCGACTCGGAAGATCGTTGGAAACGACGCAATAAAAAACTCCAGCAAAAACTCTTGAGCTGAATAGATCTGTGAGTATAAAATAGCACGAGCAGACCACATATGTTTTGTATAATGCAAATTTAATACGCAGAGCAATTTAATGGAGACGAGTGCACCTAATTACGTCCGTAGGCAGCGACTTTGAATACTCTGATTGTTTCTTCACGGTTTTTTTCTTCTTTTTCCTGTACTGACGCAGGCCACTTCTAGCTCTTGAAGGGCCGGGTCAACCGCGGCAGATGCGAGCTGGGCCTAGGGACTCTGTGAGAGCGAGGCGAGGCCAGCCACGGAGGCGGCGGCTCAAGACTGCGATGACGTGCGGTAGAGGTGGAGACGAGGCAAAACCGATTCCATGTCCTATGTTAAGCTAGCGAGGCGAAACTGAGTCCGTGTCCCACGTCCCTCTTTGGGTCGTGGATTTCCTTCGTTTTTTTCTTTCACGGGCCAGATTTCCCTTTTGTGAAAAAGTAGTACTGCCAGATGAGGTCTCCTGCCAGATTGATCTTGACTTGACACCGGTTGGACGTATTTGCTACTGTATATTGATGTGACTTGTTGATTGATTCTTTCCTAGATTAGTACTCCCTCTAGTCTGATTAAACAAGTCCAGTTGAGGATTACGTGTGCACGATCGGTGATCCAGCGATTTGATAAACAACGTGCGCCTTTGAAAGATGACACAACAGTGTAGATTAACCTTCTCTTGGTCTTGACGGATTACATCCACAGAGGAAACAACTATGATTTGGTGGATCGTGAGATTGCGGCAGCAGACCCATTGCATCCTTCGCTAATCCCTTTCCTTTTTCTGATCTTGATTGATGAATCTCCGGGACGATACGTGCGCCGGCTTTTCTTTCTCTGGAAAATTGCAAATCCTCGATCCCTTGGAAAGAGCCCTCCAAGAACTCAACACCACCGTGTGCAGGCCCCATGGTGGGCGGCAACTGTCGTGGATTTGTCACGGCAGATGTCCTTAGTGTCAGGACTTAGTCGTGAGGCCAATGCATCTATGTGGTAGCTTGAGAGGGGTTGAGTGGGACGAGAGACACAGGGCGGATCAACACGCAAGACAAGGGTTTAGACAGCTTCAGGCCCCGGGAAACATCATCCGGTAATAGCCCTACATGCTGTTTGAGGCTAAGTCTCATTATGCTCATGAGAGAGTCGCCGGTAAGCCGGCTCTCCTCTTGTTGTGTCTAGCCCTAGAGATTATTGCTTCCTGCTTGTCCCTCTTTGGGGAGCCCTGCCCCTCCTTATATAAGTTAAAGGGCCGGCTTACATGTAGAGTCCTATTAGGATTAGAACTAACTTATTCTATATTACAAGTCGGATGCAAGTACGGGTCTTGCTTCCTCGTAAAGGAAATATTCCTCATGCCTTCTGTCTTAAGCCAGCCCACCATAATATGAGCCGACCTACTGGGCCTTGGACCTAGTCTTCTATGTGACCCGCCGTCGGGGTCATCCGTGAGTCATCTGACCAGTGAGCCGCCAGACCCGTGAGTCGCCAGTCCTCCGGCGGGTCATCGGTGAAGCGCCAAGTCCGGCTGGGTCATACTTCCGGCCGGTTCATACCGCGGGTATATCCCCGACAGGAGGTAAATTCTTAACATCTTCAGCTTTAATACCATTTTCTTTCATAGATTTCTTTGCTTCTTGCATATCTTCAGGACTGAGAAATAGATTACCCCTTTTCTTCGGAGTTGGCTTAGGAGTTGGTTCAGGAAGTGTCCAATTGTTTTCATTAGTCAACATATTATTCAATAGCAATTCATCTTGATCAACTATTCTTTCGCTGAAAACACAACCAGCACAACTATCCAGGTGGTCTCTGGAAGCATCGGTTAGTCCATTATAAAAGGTATCAAGTATTTCATTTTTCTTGAGAGGATGATCAGGCAAAGCATTAAGTAATCAGAGAAGCCTCCCCCAAGCTTGTGGGAGACTCTCTTCTTCAATTTGCACAAAATTATATATTTCCCTTAAAGCAGCTTGTTTCTTATGACCGAGGAAATATTTAGCAGAGAAGTAATAAATCATATCCTAGGGACTACGCACACAACCAGGATCAAGAGAATTAGACCATATTTTAGCATCCCCCTTTAATGATAATGGAAATAGCTTAAGGATATAGTAGTAACGAATTTTTTCCTCATGAGTGAATAGGGTGGCTATATCATTTAACTTATTAAGATGTGCCACAATAGTTTCAGATTCATAGCCATAAAAAGGATCAGATTCAACCAAAGTAATTATATCAGGATCGACAGAGAAATCATAATCCTTATCAGTAACACAGATAGGTGAAGTAGTAAAAGCAGGGTCATATTTCATTCTAGCATTCAGAGACTTTTCTTTCAGCTTAGCTAATAATTTCTTAAGATCAGATCTATCATTGCAAGCAAGAAAATCTCTAGCAGTTTCCTCATCCATAACATAACCCTCAGGCACAACATGCAATTCATATCTAGGGGGTGAATCTTCATCATCACTTTCATCAATATTATCAGTTTCAATAATTTCATCCTCTCTAGCCCTAGCAAGTTGTTCATCAAGAAATTCACCTAGTGGCACAGTGTTATCAAGCATAGAAGTAGTTTCATCATAAGTATCATGCATAGCAGAAGTGGCATCATCAATAACATGCGACATATCAGAATTAATAGCAGAAGCAAGTTTAGGTGTCGCAAGCTTACTCAAAATATAAGGTGAATCAAGTGCAGAGCTAGATGGCAGTTCCTTACCTCCCCTCGTAGCTGAGGGAAAAATCTTAGTTCTTTCATCTTTCAAGTTCCTCATAGTGATCAGCAGATATAAATCCCAATTGACTCAAAGAATAGAGCTATGCTCCTCGGCAACGACGCCAGAAAATAGTCTTGATAACCCACAAGTATAGGGGATCGCAATAGTTTTCGAGGGTAGAGTATTCAACCCAAATTTATTGATTCGACACAAGGGGAGCCAAAGAATATTCTCAAGTATTAGCAGTTGAGTTGTCAATTCAACCACACCTGGATAACTTAATATTCGCAACAAAGTATTTAGTAGCAAAGTAGTATGGAAGTAACGGTAACGGAAGTAACAATAGCAGTTTTGTAGTAATTGTAACAGTGGCAACGGTAAAGTAACTAAGCAAAGATCAATATGTGAAAAGCTCGTAGGCATTGGATCAGTGATGGATAATTATGTCGGATGCGATTCCTCATGCAACAGTTATAACATAGGGTGACACAGAACTAGCTCTAGTTCATCAATGTAATGTAGGCATGTATTCCGAATCTTGTCATATGTGCTTATGGAAAAGAACTTGCATGACATCTTTTGTCCTACCCTTCGATGGCAGCGGGGTCCTATTGGAAACTAAGGGATATTAAGGCCTCCTTTTAATAGAGTACCGGACCAAAGCATTAACACTTAGTGAATACATGAACTCCTCAAACTACGGTCATCACCGGGAGTGGTCCCGATTATTGTCACTTCGGGGTTGCCGGATCATAACACATAGTAGGTGACTATAGACTTGCAAGATATGATCAAGAACTCACATATATTCATGAAAACATAATAGGTTCAGATCTGAAATCATGGCACTCGGGCCCTGGTGACAAGCATTAAGCATAGCAAAGTCATAGCAACATCAATCTCAGAACATAGTGGATACTAGGGATCAAACCCTAACAAAACTAACTCGATTACATGATAAATCTCATCCAACCCATCACCATCCAGCAAGCCTACGATAGAATTACTCACGCACAGCGGCGAGCATCATGAAATTGGTGATGGAGGAAGGTTGATGATGACGACGGCGACGGATTCCCCTCCCCGGAGCCCCGAACGGACTCCAGATCAGCCCTCCCGAGAGAGATTAAGGCTTGGCAGTGGCTCAGTATCGTAAAACGCGATGAATCCTTCTCTCTGATTTTTTCTCCCCGAACGTGAATACATAGAGTTGGAGTTGAGGTCGGTGGAGCACCAGGGGGCCCATGAGGCAGGGGGCGCCTAGGGGGGTAGGGCGCGTCCCTACCCTCGTGGACAGGGTGTGGGCCCCCTGGCCTTGATTCTTTCGCCAGTATTTTTATTAATTCCAAAAATATTCTCCGTGGAGTTTCAGGTCATTCCGAGAACTTTCATTTCCGCACAAAAATAACACCATGACAATTCTGCTGAAAACAGCGTCAGTCCGGGTTAGTTCCATTCAAATCATGCAAGTTAGAGTCCAAAACAAGGGCAAAAGTGTTTGGAAAAGTACATACGATGGAGACGTACCATTGAGGGTTAAGTGACGATGTGTGTCGGAAGGGGTTCCAAGATTGATATGATCATCATCGCACACTCCTTATACTTTCGGGATTAGTGTTGAACCTAAATAAATGTTATTTGGTGTTTGCGTTGAGCATGAATATGATTAGATCATGTTTATTGCAATACGGTTATTCATTTAAGACAAAGGATAATTGTTATTATGTTTACATGAATAAAACCTTCTATGGTCATACACCCAATGATGATGGTTTAGTGAATCTCGATCGTAATTATACACATATTCATAATATTGATGCCAAAAGATGCAAACTTGATAATGATAGTGCAACTTATCTGTGGCACTGCCATTTGGGTCATATCGGTGTAAAGCGCATGAAGAAACTCCATAAAGATGGACTTTTGGAATCACTTGATTATGAATCATTTGATACTTGCGAACCATGCCTTATGGGAAAGATGACTAAAACTCTGTTCTCCTGAACAATGGAACGAGCTAATGACTTATTGGAAATAATACATACCGATGTATGCAGTCCGATGAATGTTGAGGCTCGTGGCGGGTATCGTTATTTTCTGACCTTCACAGATGATTTGAGCAGATATGTGTATATCAACTTAATGAAACACAAGTCCGAAACATTTGTAAAGTTCAAAGAATTTCAGAGTGAAGTGGAGAATCATCGTAACAAGAAAATAAAGTTTCTACGATATGATCGCAGAGGAGAATATTTGAGTTACGAGTTTGGCCTTCATTTAAAAACAATGTGGAATAGTTTCACATCAGACGCCACCTGGAACACCACAGCGTAATGGTGTGTCTGAACGTTGTAACCACACTTTATTGGATATGGTGCGATATATGATGTCTCTAACAGATTTACCGCTATCATTTTGGGGTTATGCTTTAGAGACGGCTGCATTCACTTTAAATAGGGCACCATCAGAATCTGTTGAGACGACGCCTTATGAACCGTGGTTTGGCAAGAAACCAAAGTTGTCGTTTCTTAAGGTTTGGGGTTGCGATGCTTATGTAAAAAAGCTTCAGCCTGATAAGCTCGAACCCAAATCAAAGAAATATGTCTTCATAGGATACCCAAAGGAAACTATTGGGTACACCTTCTATCATAGATCCGAAGGCAAGATATTCGTTGCTAAGAATGGATCATTTCTAGAGAAGGAGTTTATCTCGAAAGAAGTGAGTGGGAGGAAAGTAGAACTTGATGAGGTAATTGTATCTTCTCCCGAATTGGAAAGTAGTTCATCACAGAAATCAGTTCCAGTGATTTCTACACCAATTAGTGAGGAAGCTAAAGATGATGATCATGAAACTACACATCAAGTTACTACCGAACCTTGTAGGTCTTCCAGAGTACGGTCCACACCAGAGTGGTATGGTAATCCTGTTCTGGAAGTCATGTTACTAGACTATGATGAACCTACGAACTATGAGGAAGCGATGATGAGCCCAGATTCTGGAAAATGGCTTGAGGCCATGAAATCTGAGATGGGATCCATGTATGAGAACAAAGTGTGGACTTTGGTGGACTTGCCCGATGATTGGCAAGCCATAGAAAATAAATGGATCTTCAAGAGGAAGACAGACGCTGATAGTAGTGTTACTATCTACAAAGTTCGACTTGTCGTAAAAGATTTTTGACAAGTTCAAGGTGTTGACTACAATGAGATTTTCTCAACTGTAGCAATGCTTAAATCCGTCTGAATCATGTTGGCAATTGCCATATTTTATGAAATCTGGCAAATGGATGTCAATACTGCATTTCTTAAATGGATATTTCTTAAAGAAGAGTTGTATATGATGCAACCAGAAGATTTTGTCGATCCTAAAGGTACTAACAAGGTGTGAAAGCTCCAGCGATCCAGCTATGGACTGGTGCAAGCATCCCAGAGTTGGAATTTACGCTTTAATGATCAAAGCATATAGTTATATATAGACTTGCGGTGAAGCCTGTATTTACTAGAAAGTGAGTGGGAGCACTACAGCTTTTCTGATAAGTATATGTGAATGAAATATTGTTGATCGGAAATGATGTAGAATTTTCTGGAAAGCATAAAGGAGAGTTTCAAAGGAGTTTTTCAAAGAAAGACCTCAGTGAAGCTGCTTACATATTGGGCATCAAGATCTATAGAGATAGATCAAGACGCTTGATAAGATTTTTCAATGAGTACATACGTTGACAAGATTTTGAAAGAGTTCAAAATGGATCAGTCAAAGAAGGAGTTCTTGCCTATATTACAAGGTGTAAAGTTGAGTAAGGCTCAAAGCCCGACCATGGCAGAAGATAGAAAGAGAATGGAAGTCATTCCCTATGCCTCAATCATAGGTTCTATAAAGTATGCCATGCTATGTACCAGACCGGTTGTGTGCCTTGCTATGAGTTTAGCAAGAAGTGCGATAGTGATCGAGAGTGGATCATCAGATAGTATCAAAGTTATCCTTAGTTACCTAAGAAGACTAAGGACGTATTTCTCGATTATGAAGGTGATAAAGAGTTTGTCCTAAAGAGTTATGCCGATGTAAGCTGTACACCAATCCATATGACTCTGAGTCTCAATCTAGATACGTATTTAAAGTGGGAGCAATTAGCTAGAGTAGCTCCATGCAGAGCGTTGTAGACATAGAAAATTTGCAAAATACACACGACTCTAAATACACAACTTCTCTCACAAGCAAAACATGATCACACCTTAGTACTCTTTGGGTGTTCATCACATAGCGATGTGAACTAGGTTATTGACTATAGCAAACCATTTGGTTGTTGGTCACATGGTGATGTGAACTATGGGTGTTAATCACATACAGATGTGAACTATTGGTGTTAAATCACATGGCGATGTTAACTAGATTATTGACTCTAATGCAAGTGGGAGACTGAAGGAAATATGCCCTAAAGGCAATAATAAAGTTGTTATTTATATTTCCTTATATCACGATAAATGTTTATTATTCATGCTAGAATTGTATTAACCGGAAACTTAGTACATGTGTGAATACATAGACAAAACAAAGTGTCCCTAGTATGCCTCTACTTGACTAGCTCGTTAATCAAAGATGGTTAAGTTTCCTGACCATGGACATGTGTTGTCATTTGATGAACGGGATCACATCATTAGATAATGATGGGATGGACAAGACCCATCTATTAGCTTAGCAAATGATCGTTAAGTTTTATTGCTATTGCTTTCTTCATGACTTATACATGTTCCTCTGACTATGAGATTATGCAACTCCCGAATACCGGAGGAGCACCTTGTGTGCTATCAAATGTCACAACGTAACTGGGTGATTATAAAGATACTCTACAGGTGTCTCTGGAGGTGTTTGTTGGGTTGGCATAGATCGAGAATAGGATTTGTCACTCCGTGTATCGGAGAGGTATCTCTGCGCCCTCTCGGTAATGCTCATCACTATAAGCCTTGCAAGCAATGTGACTAATGAGTTAGTTGCAAGATGAAGCATTACAGAACAAGTAAAGAGACTTGCCGGTAGCGAGATTGAACTAGGTATGATGATACCGACGATCGAATCTCGGGCAAGTAACATACCGATGACAAAGGGAACAACATATGTTGTCGTGCAGTTTGACCGATAAAGATGTTCGTAGAATATGTAGGAGCCAATATGAGCATCTAGGTTCCGCTATTGGTTATTGATCGGAGATGTGTCTCGATCATGTCTACATAGTTCTCGAACCCGTAGGGTCCGCACACTTAACGTTCGATGATGATTTGTATTATGAGTTATGTGTTTTTGATGACCAAAGTTTGTTCAAAGTCCCGGATGAGATCACAGACATGACGAGGAGTCTTGAAATGGTCGAGAGGTAAATATTTATATATTGGAAGGTTATATACGGACACCGGAACGGTTCCGAAGAAGATCGGGGATTTTTGGAGTACCGGGAGGTTACCGGAACCCCCCGGGAAAGTTATTGGGCCTATTGGGCCATAGTGGAGGAGAGGAGGCAAGCCACGGGAGGTGGCGTGCGCCCCCTTGCCCCAATACGAATTGGACAAGGGGAGGGGCACGCCCCCCTCTTTCCTTCTCCCTCTCTCCCTTCCCCTTTCCCCTCTCCGTTGATTGGAAGGAGGGGGGGTGAATCCTACTTGGACTAGGAGCCCAAGTAGGACTCCCCCCTTGGCGTGCCCCTCCTAGGCTGCCGGCCTCCTCCTCCCCTCCTTTATATACGGGGGCGGGGGGTACCCCAAAGGCACACCAAGATTTCTCTTAGCCGTGTGCGGTGCCCCCTTCCACAGTTTACTCCTCCGGTCATAGCATCATAGCGCTTAGGTGAAGCCCTGCGCGGATCACAACATCAACACCATTACCACACCATCATGCTGACAAAACTCTCCCTTGACCTTCTACTGGATCAAGAGTTCAAGGGACTTCATCGAGCTGAACGTGTGCTGAACACGGAGGTGCCATACATTTGGTACTTGGATCGGTTGGATCGTGAAGACGTTCGACTACATCAACCGCGTTAATTAACACTTCCGCTTTCGGTCTACGAGGGTACGTGGGCACACTGTTCCCCTCTTGTTGCTATGCATCTCCTAGATAGATCTTTCGTGAGCGCAAGATTTTTTTTGAAATTGCATGCTATGTTCCCCAACACAAAACACACAGAGTTTTCTTTGACACCTATCTGAAAATGAAGTAAATCTGTACTCCTTAGGATTGGAGGATTCTAAAAACACAGGGATAGGAAAAACACATGAATAGGATAGGAATGCATGTGCAAACCAGAGCATTTGCAAACATAGGATTTCTGTCAACTTGGGTGTTTGGTTCACATGAATTGGAAGAACACATGAATGGAGAAACATGGTCAAATTAAAGCAAAACCACATGAAAATGTAAAATAAGAATCTTATTATGCCAGTAATGCACTTAGTCCTGTTCTTCATGCATATTAATTTGAAAAGGACGTCCAAGTGGATATTAAAATTCCTACATTATTTCTTTGAAAGAGACACCAAAGGAAAAAAAACTCCAGTTTTTCTTTGCTCCATTCCTTCTAGCCAAATGCATGAATAGTAGTATCATAGTACAGTTTCCAATTCCTATGTTTTCCTTCACTTTTTCTTTGAACCGGTGGTGATTCTAGTAGGCAGTCTTCAACATGCTGAAGCCTGCCCTCGAAATATTTTGTGAGCTTAGATTTGTTCCATGTGAATATCATATAATGGCTATCTTGCTAAACTAATTCAAATTGTGGTTCATAAGAGCATTCAGTTTTCTCCATGTTAACTTTGTGACCATGATTCATTTATTTCTAGATTTGCAATTGCTTTGAACCAAAGGATTCCTTAGGGATCGACATGAATGTTGAGTAACAAAGTGATGCGATGAGTGGACAACCTCTTTGGCATAGCCTTGTTGACCTCATCATCATTGGGTTGGATGTGGAGGATGGTGATGCTGGTGTGACTGTCCGAGGCGGGGAAGAAGATCTAAGGCCTCTAGAGACAGCATCTAGGGTACTGCTCTACTGTGATGGATGGTTCCATCATTGGAGCAGCTTCGATGAGGTGTACAACGGCGAGGCTGAAGCAGGTTAAGACACACAACGTTAATATGAAGTGGGAGTGTAATATCATCTGCAATAGTTGATATAAAATACATCACCAAAAAGTGCTAGATGTCAAATGCATCAGCTGCGCCGCGGTCACTCCAATAGATGCTGTAAATATTGTTGAATCTGAACTTCACTGAAGAAACTGAACTTTACAGTCGAACTTGAATTTTACTGTCGAAACTGAATTTTACTGACGAAAGTGATTGAACTAGTAGCAGAGCACTGCAATAGAAGTTTAGGGTGTTCGAGCACTGGTAGCAGAGAAGTAGTGATCTAAATCAGTAGTCGCTCGAGAAGGGATCGCACTAGCAGAAAGCAGCTCGTGCGACAGCACCGCGAGCGAGTGCTAAGGCAGCAACTCCTGTAGCTGCTGCAGGTCATGCATCAGCAGTAGCAGCGCGAGCAAGAGCAAGAGCAGAGCAGAGCAGCAGCACAAATGAGAGCAAGAGCATAGTAGCAGAATGAACGAGAGCAAGAGCGGAGCAGCAGCATGACCGACAGCAAGAGCAGAGCAGAGCAGCAACACGAACGAAAGCAAGAGCAGTGCAGCAGCGTGCCGACAGCAAGAGCAGAGCCGCAACACGAGCGAGAGCTGGAGCAGCAACAACTAGTGTTGGTGTGAATGTCGCTACCGAGGAATCAACGACATGGGAAGAGAGACACCATGGAGGAAGTGGTCAGCGACGGCGCCGTCAATGGGGACCCACCATTGCTGCTCGGTATCAAGCACCGGCAGCCCCATGAGATCGAATAAAAGATAAAATGCAGCGGTGAGTGAGGGAGTCCTGGATTAGGGGGTATCCGGACAGCTGGACTGTGTACAACGTCCGGACTATTGAAGCGTGAAGATACAAGACTCAAGACTTCGGCCCGTGTCCGGATGGGACTCTCCTTGGCGTGGAAGGCAAGCTTGGCAATCTGGATATTATATTTCCTTCCTTGTAACCGACTCCATGTAAACCCTAGCCCTCTCCGGTGTCTATATAAACCGGAGAGGTTGGTCCTTAGAAGACCGATCACAATTACAATCATACCATCATAGGCTAGCTCTTAGTGTTTAGCCTCTACGATCTCGTGGTAGATCTACTCTTGTACTACCCATATCATCAATATTAATCAAGCAGGAAGTAGGATTTTACCTCCACCGAGAGGGCCCGAAACTGGGTAAACATCTGTGTCCCTTGCTTCCTGTTACCATCAGCCTTGGCGCAGATCGGGACCCCCTACCGAGATCCGCGGTTTGATACCGACATTGGTGCTTTCATTGAGAGTTCCTGCGTATGCGTCATTTGTCGAGCTCGATGGCTCCTTGATCATCATCAACGACGCTGTCCGGTGAGACTTTCCTCCCGGACAGATCTTAAATTCGCGGCCTCGCCGCTGCGGGCAATCCGCAACCACACCGATTAGATCGATAGCTATGCCCCCGGCCACCAGGTCAGGTTCGGAAACTTGAAATACACAACGGATATTCGTGGGGACTTGACCTTCGATGGATTCGGGCCAGCGCCAGAAGCGCCGAACAGTCACGATGAGCACGGCTTAGACCTGTTGTCAAACGTTGCTCGCGATATTACCCCGGCAGAAGCCTCGGATCTAAATCCGGGGGGAGGTTGCGTTGCCCTAGGGCGGAGGCTGGACCCGCCCGCGAACCATGCCCTCGTCGATGATGGAGCGAACACAGTCTCGCCGAGGGATCCTATGACTCCGGACCCCCGGATTCATATCCGGATGTAGGTTCCAGTCCGTGCGTCCTCGAGCCTGCCGACCCTGGTTGGGCTCCAGTGCTGGAGTTCACCATGGCAGACATCTTTCAGCACTCGCCCTTTGGCGACATGCTGGCTATTGAAGTCTCTCTCTTTGTCAGGAGACTCTAGGCCGAACTATGTCCGGCTTGAGTGGGAAGCATACAATAATGGAATTCGTTGCCCACCCACCACCCACTTCATTGCCACGATCGATGATTTAACCGACGTGCTCGACTTTGACTCCGAAGACATTGACGGTATGGACGACGATGTAGGATAATTACAGGAGCCACCGCTCACAGGGCGGTGGACGGCAACCTCCTCATGCAATATATATGTGGTGGACACTCCGAAGGAAACCAATGGCGACGAGGCAACGGAAGATAACCCCTCCGGGAGAAAAGCAAATCATGGGCGTCGTCAGCGCCGCTCCGAGCCCCGCCACGGCAACACCGGCCCCGGAGACGAAAGCAATCCGGAAGGTGCCGAAGAGGAATATAGTCCTAATCAGCCTACCTTCAAGCTGGCCGGACCGGTCACGATGGGATACTTAAAGAAGGACCACTATACAACCTCTTCCGACGACGATGTAAGCCTCGGCAATGACGAATTCGGCGTACCTGAAGATCTAGTAGAACAAGTTGGCTTCAAGCGAAGGCTCATGGCCACGGCAAGGAGCCTACAAAAGAGGCAAGAGCAGCTTAAAGCTAACCAAGACTTGCTAACGGATAGGTGGACCAAGGTACTGGCCACTGAAAGGCTCGAACTCATCAGCCCCAATAAAGAGCATACGCGACACAACTGGCTACCTCAACCCAAGCAGAAGAACCCAAGGCGCACACCCCGACGTCCCCACATCATTACGGTCCAAGACAGTAAGAAGGATACGCGAAGAGACATCCTCAAGCCCTGGCACAATGGCAACAAACGTCAAGTTAAGGAAACTGGCGTCAGGTCCGGTAAATACCAGTCCGGTCAACGGACAAAGAGCAGCTCAAGCCTATTCGGCCCGAGCCACACGCTCGATCAACCATGCAAAATTCATGGCACTCCTAGAAGGACGGCAAAGAATACAAATAGATAATGCATGATCCTCAATATAAAGCGGCTGGTCGCACGCCGGAAGCAATAAGGGGAGGCGCCTCGTCAAGAACCCCCCCCCCCAGAGCATAACAGTATGGCCAATCGCCCAGGATCATATAAACCATAGCAAGTCAATTGCAGTACCTCTAGACTTAGTAGTCTAGGGGCTTCATAACACGCATAACCCACACGGGTATGCAGCCACGAATAACATCTCCTAAATGATGTAAGGTGCAAAGGCCAAGTTTTATTGGCCCACCACTCTAACGGTTGTCTTCGGATCACCCAAAAAATGCTACGCCAAAGAATAAATCTTCGGCACCTTCCCACCATGCGGTAGTTTATCGTATGTCAACGGGATAAACCACGTTGACTAGATTCCACGTGGTAAATTACTCAGGCCAGCCATCCGAACACCCATTGAGGAGTCCGCATTACCTCACGATATAACGACTGGGCCCACCGGGGTCCGATCAAGGACCTTGGGACCAACCACAAGAGGATGGCCAGCTGCTTTCAAACATTTGCCTTTAAAAAACTAATGATTGACGTAGAACAGGGTTAGCAGCGTGGAATTAGCCCAGACACAGAATGGCAGGAACATGCAGGTAGAAGGCAGTTCGGATTATTTCTTGATTCACTCACAACCCCCTCCAGTCCGGCCACCACAGGTTCCGCCAAATAACACCTCTTTTCATACACCATACTCATATGCATAGACATATCATCCTACTACAATGCGTGGACTTAGAAAATACTCACCAGCCATCGCGTATCGTCGACGCCCCTTTGCCGAAAATGACAGCCACGCTTCGCGTTCGCCTGGTTATACCAGGGCTTCCGATCTGACAATAAAGTCCGACCACCTTTTCGGTCGCTCGGCACCCCAAACTTATAGCACTATATGCATCGGTTCCGAATCATGTCTTGGGTCATTTGTTGGGTTTACCCGGCTCCCATGTTTTGGTACCTTCGTTCCATTCTATCGGCTAAGGTAGCGGGGAGAACTCTGCGATTGTGTCTGGTTCAATGGGACGAGCACCTCGATGAAAGCAAAACGGCCGTCATGATGAAGCGAGAGTCGGTCCGCTGTTCGAGAGGTTATAAAATCCTTAAAGATTTATTCCGCTGCGCCATTATAAATGCTGAGTCGACGGATCGGTCTTCCGATCGGCGCCAATAGAGCCCTAGTTGACCTTAGAACACTAGGGGCTCTTGCCACCATACTCGAATTCCTATGGCTAAGTGAGAGTAATAAAGCCTTATAGTCTGATTGCCTAGTTCGCGGAAAGATACACCTCCTTAAAGGGACCCAACTATGGGATAAAGAGCATTCAGATATATCCCGAACACCCTTGTATCCTTTTTACGAGGGGGCAGAAGCCGATGGCTGGCCAACTCCCAGGATTTGCATACAATAAACAGCCGCACAGGAAGAACATATGTTCAAACAAAATAGGCAATATATAATAAACATGCCATTATCCCATATTACAACAAGCGGCACAAATGCCCTCAGGGAAATATAATGTCTTTAGCACACTTGTCCGCCGCAAAGTAACCTTTCATTACACCTTCATAATACAGCTCGGGCTTGCGGTGCTCCTTACCCTCGGCGGCCCTCGATCATCGGCTTCTCGCGTCAAGCCTCCCCAAATGCACTTTTGCACGGCAAACGCCATGCCGCGCCTTCTATATAGGCGATAAGCTTGATAGCATCAAGCGAGACGGAGCGCCCACAATCCGCTTGCGAGTCGAAATGCTTGCTTGGTATCGGCTCCGCGAACCACACCCGAACAACTAAGTCCTTCATGGCTAGTTCGACCGCTGGTGCGATTCGACTAGCTGTTTCAATTGATCGATAAAGGGCACGGATAGTTGGCGCCGAATCTGCGACCAGAAATCCCTCTCCGCATCTTCTTTTCCTCGGCGCGGTAGAATTGGGCGGCATCGATATCTTTGCGAGGAAGATCATAAAAGCCCTTGGAAAAATAAGAATTCAGCTTGCTGCTTAGGATTCTTCCATTATCACATATAAAGAGCTAAGAATCTGAAGGCCTTACCAGCCGCAACTTTCCGGCCTCTGAATGTCCCGCAGACACCTCGGGCTTCTTCCCGAGCACCTTTCGCAGCCTCCAGAGCCTGGGCGAGTTCAGATTCTTTTCCTTTTAGACTTTGCTCCAAGCCCTCGCTTTTCTTAATAGCTTCCTGGAGCTCTCGCTCAGCTGCGATAACCCTGGCCTCGTGTTTTTTACGAAGCGCCTGTTCGGCCTCAGCCTTCTTGTTGGCATCAGTCAAAGCTTTCTTTAGTGCCTTGTATTCGGCACCCGCTCCTAGAGCACACAATACAAATATTTTACATTATGCACAACTATCCGTTCGTACCAACTTCAAGACAAATGTTTTCAACATACCTTGCTTGTCTTCCAATTGCTTCTTCACACGGCCGAGTTCCTCCTCGGCCCGTGTAAGGTTTTGCTTCAGTTTGGACACTTCCGCATTATAAGCGGCCGTCCTCTCTGTAGATGCCTGTTTTCACGCAAAAGGATATACTTCATTCACATAGGCTCCTGCGAGAGCAGGGGTTTTGATCCCCTGCCCGGCTTTATCTCCTCCGCCGGACAGTGCATCAGGGGATACTACTCATATTATGACAATTCCTCAAAGGTTTCCTAGGAAACATACCTCAAAAGCCTTTATAAGGCCAAGGCAGGACTCGTTCAGCCCGCTCTCGGTGGACTGAATCTTCTCGACCTCCACGCCCATGAGGGCCCAATGCTCATCGACAATAGACGCGTTCTTCAACACTGTTGATAGACCGACAGACAGCTCTGCTCGAACAGAGGACGCCGGCAGGGTAGGTAGGCCCCCCACCATCGGGGGTGGCTCCTCGCTCGATCCCGGAACCCTAGAGGTCCTGGGGGCCGTATCCATCCCCGCGTGTCCGGCACCAGGGATATGCCCTCCCTGGTCCGGGTCTTGTCGAGATGACACCTCAGTGTCACGCCCGGACTTGGGGGAAGGGGCCTGCGTAGGCGTCTTGCTCGCCAAGGCGTCCGAGCCCAGTAAATCCTCCGACGAGGACCGGCCAGAGCAGAACCTTGCCGGACTGTGCAATATGTAGGCAACAGTCAAAACTACTATAACCAAAAACAATCCCGGACGCATATGCGTGTTCGGATACTTACGACTTCTCTAGGGGCTGGGCCCTGGGATCCCTACAGGCTGCTATCGGCGATCGTGGGGATGCCCACAGGAGAATTTTTCCCTCTTGGGCGATCCGGCCTCCAGAGATGTGGAGGTCGTCCTCTTCCTCCCACCATCAGAGTGAGGCTCATCCTCCTCTGCTTCCTCCTCTTCGTCCTCACACGAAGGATCGTCACTGGAGTCTTCGGATTTGGCGTCCGAAGCCTCGCGATGGCGAAGGCCACCCCGGGTCTTCTTGACCTCCTTGGAGGCCTCTTTCTTTGGCGCCTTGTAAGGCGCGGGGACCATCATCTTCGTCAGAAGAGGTCCAGCCGGTTCCTTCGGCAAGGGGGGCTGGACAATGTATCCGCTCCACCTTTTTTATCCATCCCTGGGTCACAATGAAACACGATTAAGGTGTCTCCCGCATGACATGCCAGCTGAAGCATGAATAGATAGAGTGTGGCTGTGACTTACCGAGCTTGGGGAATGGGATGATTGATACCCACGGTCCTCGGCAGGGCCCGACCATGATTTGCCGGACTTAAAGAGCACCTTCCAGATATCCTTGTGGGAGGAATCATAAAGCTCCCGAAGGGTTTGGTGCTCGGTCAGATCAAACTCCCACAGGGTACAAGCTCGGCGCTGACAAGGGAGAACTAGGCGAACTAGCATCACCTAGACTACATCGACAAGTTTGATGTCCCTACCGACCACACCCTGAATGCGCGTTTGGAGCAATAACAGCTCATCGGATGAGCACCAGTTCCGGCCCTTCTCGGGCCAGGACGTGAGCCACAGTGGAGCTCCGGATCTGAACTCTGGAGCTGCCGCCCACTTCTTGCCGCGTGGTTCGGTGATATAGAACCACTGCTGCTGCCACTCCTTGACGGAGTCGTTGAAAGCGCCTTTCGGCCAAACAGCCTTGGGCATCTTGCTCACCATGGCACCGCCGCACTCGGCATGTTCGCCACTCACCACCTTGGGCTGCACATTGAAGATCTTCAGCCACAGGCCGAAGTGAGGTGGGATCCGGAGAAAAGCCTCGCACACGACGATGAACGTTGAGATATTGAGGAAGGAGTTGGGGGAAAGATCATGAAAATCGATCCCGTGGTAATACATGACTCCCCGAACGAACGGGTGAAGGGGAAATCCGAGCCCACGGACGAAATGGGGAAGGAACACGACTCTCTCATGAGATTCCGGAGTGGGGCGACCTGTCCCGCGGTGGAAGGCGGTGGCGATCTTGGGCGGATACCCGCTCCCCGGAGCTTCTTGATGTCCTTCTCTGGGCAGTTGAGGCCATCCATCGCCTCTGCCGGATCCGGACATCTTGGAAAACCTCTCTTCGATGGAGAATAAGAGTGCTTGGGCGTTAGGGCTCGAACAAAGGGGAATGAGCTAGCGAGAGGAGAAGGCGTGGGTAAAAGAGAAAGAAACCTAACCTCTTTATAGAGGCGGTAAACGCTTTTTACGTCTCCCCACTTGCCTGGTGCAGCCCGTCTGCCTCCCACTCACCGCGATTAGTGGCGCGGTTAGATTACCCATACCCTTATTAATGAGAATCCTATGATATGGGGACATGATCTCTGCTTTGACAAGACGTGTCAAAGAAACCGCCTCGCAATATGCGTTGTAGCTGGTTGTGGGAAAACGGTTCGAATAATGATCCGACCATAATAATAAGTTGCATCATCAGAAAAGTTGTCAGCAGACTGCATTTGTGAAGTATCATTCTCTCTATGGTGGCGTATGAAGATCATCTCGTAGATCCGGACACGATTTAAGTGTTCGATGACTACTTTGGAGTATTCGGAGAAGGAACCCGCCTTGCAATGCCGAAGACAATACTGCACGCCGGACTCATCGTCATTGAAGCCTGGTTCAGGGGCTACTGAGGGAGTCCTGGATTAGGGGGTATCCGGACAGCCGGACTGTGTACAATGTCCGGACTATTGAAGCGTGAAGATACAAGACTCAAGACTTCGGCCTGTGTCCGGATGGGACTCTCTTTGGCGTGGAAGGCAAGCTTGGCAATCCGGATATTATATTTCCTTCCTTGTAACCGACTCCATGTAAACCCTAGCCCTCTCCGGTGTCTATATAAACTTGAGAGGTTGGTCCTTAGAAGACCGATCGCAATTACAATCATACCATCATAGGCTAGCTCTTAGGGTTTAGCCTCTATGATCTCGTGGTAGATCTACTCTTGTACTACCCATATCATCAATATTAATCAAGCAGGAAGTAGGGTTTTACCTCCACCGAGAGGGCCCGAACCTGGGTAAACATCTGTGTCCCTTGCTTCCTGTTACCATCACCCTTGACGCAGATCGGGACCCCCTACACGAGATCCGCCGGTTTTGACACCGACAGTGAGTGCAGAATCTCCTTGGTGGCGCCGAGTAGGCCTCGTCTTCATCAGAGGAATTGGTGAGGGTGATGCTATTACGGTGGGGCAGGTCAAGACGGTGTTGTGGGGATGGAGGTGGTGCGGTAGGCAAGGCGAACATCGGGGCAGCTCCTTGGAGGTGGAGGACGGGGCAGTTGACCCGGCGGGACAATGGGATCGACGACGGATCCTAATCCAGTGCGGTGGATGAGGGACGTCGAGCTGTTGCTATGGACGATGTCGCCGGGGAAGAGTCTTCAGCTGGGTGGCAGTCGGGAGGCTGACGGAGGAGCATGGGGTTTTGCGAGTTTTTGCGGCCTCGGTGTATGAATGGGGAGCGAAGGGGAAGGTAGGGGGAGACATGGCTTAGGGACGCGCTTATCAGAAATGTGGGGTAAGTTACAAACGTAACCCCACCGGTTTTTAGCACGCGACATCGAGGCGACATTTCCAACTGAGGGGTAGAAAGGGGATTTCACGTGTGTGGGCCGCAGGACCGATTTGGATGAGGAGGGAGTTTTCGCGCGCGTCGAAATTTTGGGATAACAAGGTGCGATGCAGGTTGAAGAGGCGGGAGTTTTGCAGCAGAAGAGACAAAAGATACTTGAGCTTGAAAAAATCGGGATAACAAGGCACGGATTCCATGTTCGGCAGAACAAACTTAACGTGTACAAAAAAGGCAATTCATACAAGACACAAGAGAGTCGTGTCCCTTTTTACTATATTGCTATAAATGCCAATGAGAAACTATGAGAAAAATGTAAAAAAAATCGGGAGAACAAGATTAGCTTGTATAGTACCAAATCAATTCGCACTTCCCTTAACAACAACAAAAAACAAATCAACTCCCACCACAAGAAAGAGTCGTGTCCCTTTTTATCTGATTGCAAATGCCAAGATCTCGAATTTCAAATTTTGAATCCACGTTATGTTGAATTCAAATATATCGTTAGGTGATCTTGCGGTTTATAATGGATGTAGTCCTACATTTTGATCTTCCATCTTATATGAACATTTTACTCCACCCTTTGAATATACATATTGTTGTCTACCATATGGACTAAATTTGAATCAATTTTCCTTATTTGAATACGATTGTTGTCAAGTTATACCATCATTTAAATATCATCTTGATAATAGAAAACATGCATATAGTAGTAATCATATTTAAATATGAACTACATGTACCATACGATCTCCAATTAAAATATCTGTATCCATTTTATGTTGAACTCAAACCACAGTACATTGGTCTAGGTAGCGAGATGTTTGGGATAATCTAAACCATGTTTTCATATGTATAAAATTTGGCCAAATTGGGACAAGTTTGGTATAAGCTTCTTGCAAACCGGAGCTTCTCTCAAGAAGCCTCGTGGCTTCGAGAGGGAACGTGTCACCTTTGTGTGCGAAATGATATACGTTGCCTCCCCCTGATTTTCTTTACAGAGGCAACATAGAAGTATATGAGTGTCATGTTAAATTTTGGAATTATTTCAGGTTCGTTTGGCCTTTTTTATACATTAATTGAGTTTTTGGTCATTTAATGTGCATAATTCAAATTTGAATTGCAAGCACATGCTCCAGTACACCAAAGTTGGTTGAAAAATCACAGGTGTGTCCTTTGGTGAATTTCTAGGTCCCATGCAAGAAATGAGAATAAAATTCAAACATCTGGGCGTCGTGGCTCAATCGAGAACATTGAGAAACTTGGTTTTTAAATTCCTATAAATCCAAAACTTGCCTGAATATCATGGAACTTGGCATGGTGTCATGTCATGGCACTAACATGCCGTGGCAAAAAAAATTGGCCGAATTGGAAGAAGTTTTGTTATAAGCTTCTTGCAAACCAGAGCTTCTCTCAAGAAGCCTCATGATTCCGAGAGGGGACGTGTCACCTTTGTGTGCGAAACGATATATGCTGCCTCCCCCCTGATTTTCTTTACAGAGGAAACATAGAACTATATGAGTGCCGTGTTAAAATTTCGAATTATTCCGGATTCGTTTGGCCTTTTTATACATTAATTGAGTTTCTGGTCATTTAATGTGCATAATTCAAATTTGAACTACAAGCACATGCTCCAGTGCACCAAAGTTGGTTGAAAAATCGCATGTGTGTCCTCGGGTGAATTTATAGGTCCCACGCAAGAAATGGGAATGAAATTAAAAAATATGGGCATTGTGGCTCGGTCGGAAACATTAAGAAACTTGGTTTTTAATTCCTGTAAATCCAAAACACGCATGAGATCATGAAACTTGGCTTGGTGTCATGACATGGCACCAACATGTTGTGGTAATTTTGCTGTTTGATTTGTGAATGTCGGGGGTTGGGTGCGACATATGCCAAAGGATGGCTTATCATGGTGGTGGCGAGTAGAACGTCGCCGGTGCCTGGAAACGGGATGAGGCGAAGACATGCACGCCGACGGATCTTACCCAGCTTCGGGGCTATCCGAGGAGATAACACCCCTACTGCTGCTCTGCGGGGTCTCCGCATGGTCACTAAGGCAAAGTGAGTACAAGGTTGCTCCTTGAGCTGTTTCTGGAGGTAGGAGAAGGGAAGGCGAGCTCTCTCCTCCCTATATGATCTGCTCTAGTGCTAATGGATTCGAACCCTTTGCATGGGTGCCCTGGGGGGTTTATATAGGCCTACCCCCCAGGGGTACAATGGTAAAACCGGCTGGGCGCGGGTCCCAGCCGTCGGTCTCTCAGGCCGCCGTCTTCTCCGCCGACTACTGGGGCCCGCCGACTGGTGGGTCCCGCTGACATGCCTGGTACGGGGCCGACAGCCCTTGTCCGCCATGGTAGTCTTGCTTGCAGCAGACATCTTTATGTGTGCTTCTAATGACGCTGCTTGGTCATGGGGTCATGGCAGCATGCCGCCGCTGACGGGCGATCACCGCCGCCATTTCCCGTCGTGTCTGGTTAATGGCGTGTGGGGCCCGTGGGAGGGGCCGGCCGACTCCCCGGGGCCGACTCCCAATGGGTCCGTCTCGTGACGCTCTTGCCGTCTTCAGTACTCCCGTTGACTGGTGGGACCCGCCGTCTCTGGGTCATACAGACAGGCCGTCGTGGGCATAGGGCTCCGCCTCCAAGGGCTGACGTCAGGGCCGGCATGGCAACAGTGCCGCGCCGGACGGAGATCTCCATTGGTACGACGCACTGTGGCCATGCCTGCCCTTAATTAACAGGGTGGTTCGAGTTGCAGGCCGACTCCCTATAGCCGGCCTCTCCGGAAGTCGCCGGCCAGGAGTCGGCTTATCTTGGAGTGGCCTCTGGGACTCGGCTCGTCTTGGAGTCGCCTCTGGGACTCGGCTTATCTTGGAGTCGCCTCTGGGACTCGGCTTATCTTGGAGTCGCCTCTGGGACTCGACTTGTCTTGAAGTCGCTCTAGGACTCGGCTCATCTTGCAGTCGCCTCTGGGACTCGGCTCGTCTTGGAGTCGCCTCTGGGACTCGGCTTATCTTGGAGTCGCCTCTAGGACTCGAGGGGCGCAGCCTGCCCCGATGTCTTGAAAGGTTTTGGGACTCGGGTTAGCCTACCCGTGGCCCATTACTCCGACAGTAGTCCCTGAAGCTGGTGAGGCTCCGAGGGTGACATGTCGAGGGGCCTCAACAATTTCATTCTTCTGGTGGTGGGATTCGGGCTTCACTTGCCGTCTTCCTTCATGCCGGCCACCTGGAGTCGGACTAGTAGAGGGCCGCCCTGCCCCCTAAGGAGTTTGAAAGTCGCGGCGGGAACCAGGCGGTGTGCCTGATACGCTTCCCACGGTTGCCCACCGTGGGCCCGTCGCGCGGCGCCATGTGGCGAGACGATCTGCTGCTGCCCACGCAGACGGACGAGCCGTCGGCGAGGCCCGCCACTATCGCGCCTCGGCACGCGAACGGATCCGTTGCGGCCGTGCGGACGGTTGGGTTCCCACGTCGTTACTGCGCACAGTAACTTCGTGGGGTAAATCGTGGGGGGCGTGGGGTCATGTGCGCAGTTAATCCCACGCCCGCTCCATCGGCTTCTCAACCTATGGGCCTATAAGTAGGCGGGGGGAGCGGGACGGCGAAGCACGCGCGCCCATTCTTCCCTGCTCCCCCGCCTTCTCTTGCTTCCTCTTGCTTCCGCTTGCCGCTTTCGCCTCAAACCACGCCGCGCCCGCAGCGATGAGCTCTTCCTCCGCCGCCGCGGCTCCTGCCGTGCGCTCCGGCGTGTGGGACGGCTCCGAGGTGGACGACGACCTCATTGAGCTCCTCCGCAAGACGCGTCGGCTCCCCGGTGCGAACCTGGTGCGAGCCTGTGCCGCGCCGGCGAGGGAGATAAGGCCAGCGCCGGAGGAGGGCAAGCGGGTCATATTCCGCTCGCACCTCATGCGCGGCCTGGGGCTGCCGGCAAGCGGTTTCTTCCGCTCTTGGAGTTCAACGGGCTCCAGCCGCACCACCTTACTCCGAACACGGTGGTGCTGCTGGCCACCTTCGCCACCCTATGCGAGGGCTTCCTCGGTGTTCTCCCCACCATCGAGCTGTGGGGAGAATTCTTCCAATCCAAGCTCGGCATGCACGTCGCCGGCGTGCCGGCTCAGTGCGGCGCCTTCATCGCGATGCGAAGGTCGACCGCCGACAATCCATTCCCCTCCATCCCGCTAATTAAGTCGGTGAAGATGTGGCAGCGGTCGTACTTCTACGTGAAGAATGTCGCCCGGAAGCGGCGGGTTAATCTGCCACCCTCTGGCCGGTGGCGCCTGGAAGGCTTCCCAGCTGGTCCCACCGGGTCAAGACGCTGATTCCCGCAGGTGCCGCCGCTATCGCGCGACTCCGAGTGCTGACGCAGTCGGAGGGCTTGGTTGGGGCCGACTTGCTGGCCGCCTTCGTGGCGCCCGAGTCCTCCCACTCCAGGCCGACCTCATCGACCCGGTCGGATGGCGACCACCGACCCAGTGGGATGTGCACTAGGACATGCCCCATGCGGAGGTGGCAAACATGGTGAACCACATCGCGAATCGCGAGCTCATGGCGGATGGCGATTCGGCAAAGAGCCGTACTCGCGCGCCAACCCCCCGCCAGTGGTAAGTTGTATTTTTTGTTCTTCGGTTTTTCTTCTGCAGCCGAATCCGACTTCTGATCCTCTTGGTTTCTTTGAGTCAGAACCCCCTCATCCAGCCGGCAGCCGGCGCCTCGGGACCGCCCCGTGAGTTTGTCCCCGACCGAGCGGAGAGCGACGTCGATGACACCGACTTGGGGGCAGCGGCGATGGAGGCCGACGCCGAAGGCGGAGGAGGAGGAGCGGACGGCGGCTTCAGGCCCTCGGCCACCTTCGCCGACTGGCCTGATGACGACACGGAAGGGGAAGTCGCCCCGCGCCATCAATTGAAGATCGGCCAGCCAGGCGCGAGTTCCTCCGCCGGCTTGGCCGGTCAAGTCGGCGCTGGCGCGGGCGGGCGAGTTCGCTCGGCGGCCGGCAGAAGAAGTTCAAGGGGGCGGCCGCCGCGACCAAGTGAGAAGAGGCGGTCGCAAAGGCCAACCGCTTCCGCAAGGAAGTAAAACGGCCGCCACTCGTCTCTGCGTAAGTGCTCCGTCTTTGACTTGCTTTCCTTTATCGAATCTTGTCGTAATTTCTTACATGCCTTCCCCGCTTTAGGGCCCCCTTTCCCTTGAGAGGGTCGCCGTCCCCTCCGTCATGGGGTCGGCCGAGACTTCTGCCAATACTCGGCGGATTGACCCCGCCGCCGACCTTCGGGAGGCGACGGTGCAAAACACGCAGGAGAAGCGCGATGAGGAAGAGGCCGACCGTCTGGAGAAGGCGGAGGCCGAGAAGGCGGCAATTTCCGCCTAGAAGAAGCTGGAGGAGGCCGAAGCCGCAGTCGCGGGAAGACAGCGGGCTAAGGAGACCATGCACCGCCAATCGGCGTTGCTCGTCATCCCGCTGAACTCCGCACCACCGCCCTCGGAGTTCACGGGGCAGACTGGAGAAGCCGGCGGGGAGGGCTCCATCACGGAGAAGGACGGCAGCGAGGCCTCGGCATCGGGCACGGCCGCGCCGCCACCGCCGCCTCCAACGCTGTGTGGGAGCGCGCATGGGAAGCAGCCGGCGGGCCCGCCGGTGCCGCCGAGTGAAGACGAGGCCGTGGCGAAGCCACTCCTTCAAGTCGCCTCGCCAGCACGCTGCCGCCTTGAGAAGGCGACTTCGGCGCTACGCCCCTTGGAGGTCGGCACCGCCAGCTCGGCCATCCCAGACGCCGAGGTGACAAGCACCGCGCCTGCTGGGTGGGTGCGAGGAGGCGGCAACGGTCCGCTGAACCAGGCGCTTCTGGACGTCCAGGCGAAGCTGCGAGTCGAGGGTGACGCCATGCAGGGCTGCACCAAGGCGCATCTGGCGTCGCGAGCAGCTATCCGGGTATGCTTTCTTTTTTGACTTTGCATTTTTCTCGTTTGTTCTCTGTGGGGGCGCGCTAGCGCACCCACTGGGTGTAGTCCCCGAGTTTCAGGCCGGCTGCTGAGCAGGCGGCCCGGAACTCCATCTAGCGAGTTCCTCATGTTTATCTTTGTCTAAAATCCTTGCTACAGGAGTATCACAACCTCCGCGTCACTGCCTTCAACCGCAACGTTGAGCAGCTGGGGAAGCGGACCGCCGACTTGTGGGAAAGCCGGAGTGAGTCCTTCTTTTTCGCAGGGGCGCGCTGCCGCACGCGCAGGCTGTAGTCCCCGAGATTCAGGCAGACTGCTGAGCAGTCGGGCCGGATCTTCCTGGCGACCTTCTTTGTTGACGACTTAACGTCTTTTTGCTTTGGTTCTTCAGAGGCCAATGCCGTTCTTCAGGAGCAGCTGGGCGAGGCCAACACTGCTTTGCGCGCCAAGGGGGAGGAGTGCAACAAACTCGCCCAGGCGCGACCTGCTAGCTCTGCTTGGTGGCGGAAGCGAAGAGCTGCTCAAGAAAGCGCGGGGCGAGGCGGAGAAGAGAGACCGCTCTCTGGCGAGTTCAAGCGGCGCTCCTCTGGACCGACAAGGGCGATCTTGACCTCCGGCTTCCATGAGATCAAAGACATCGTCGACGGTGAGTTTCTTTGCTTTCTTTCTTTGAGCCGCCGACTGTAAGTCAGGCCGACTCCTGACTCTTTCTCTTGCTTCTTATTGTTTTGGCAGACTTCTTCCCTGGCCACTCGCAGGCAGTCACCCAAGCCATCAAGGCTGATCGCGAGGCGCGGAGGGCAAATGGCGCGGAGATCGCCGCCAACGCCCCCTGACCATTGACGAGCAGCTCCTGAGCATCGCGACTGGTCTGCGGCCGGCCCATCACCTGCTGCGCCGGCTTCAGCATGCCGGTGCTCAGGCAATTGCCGCCCTGTGGCAAGACATGCCGGTTCTACGCACTCCCAGTCGGACTACCGACTGGCTGGAGGTCACGGTAGGCCGTCTTGAGGCCTGGAAGGGTCCCGGCCCAGTGGAGCCTTGCGGGCCTTGGAATTCGGCTTGGTATCGAGGCTGGACTGGACCGGTGGCCGTGTTCGGTCGAAGCAAAGCGAGCTGGTTGCTGTGGAAGGTGCCCTCGTCGAGCGTGCGGCGGCAATTGCCGATTATACCGACACCAGCGTCATCGTCCCTGAGCGGGCTGCGAACGGCGAGGAGGTGCCGCCGGAGTGGTTCGGGATGAACCCGGATTACGACAAGATTTGGCGGAGGTGATCGCTCCGGCCAGCGAGGAGGAAAAGCGAGGCGGAGGACGGAGGCGAGACGAAGGCGCCAGAAGACAGAGCGGGCGACCAGCCTCAGCTCAACCATGCCTCCAGCAACGAGCTGCGTCCGACTGAGCCGGCTGCCGCCGGAGACGATCAAGCCGAGACTGCCCAGCCGGCCGCCCCGGCGCCTGACACCGGCGTCTCCATCGACCCTCCGAACCCGTCTGCCGCTTCTTAGGCTGCCGTCTTGCCTTTATTTTACCTGCTTTAATAGTCTTTTGAAAGAACTTGTTAACTTGCACAATTCCACCCGCGGGGTGTATTTTGAACTTGGCCAAGGGCCTATGTTATGTAAATATTTATCTGAATTCTATCTTTCCTTGCTCATTGCTCTTTTGGATTTTTTCTTTGGCGCCTTCCCGCAGTCGCCACCTTGCCAGACGGACAACCGCTCTGTGGACTGTCGCTGGGTCAACTGCTTGGCTACCTTAGGGAAGGCAAGTACTTGGCCTTTTTTAGAGTCTTTTAACAAGTTGGATAGAAGGCGGCAAGCCGACTATTCGAGAATCGGCTCTGCGAAGAAATTTGGAAGCTTGCTTGGGCTATCTTATGCTTTGAGTCCTTAGCCATTTTTCGTGTGGGCGCTCATTCTTCCTTACTCTCTGCCCACCAACAGTCGCTCTGCGAGCTGTGGCTTTTGACAGGAGACGGCATAAGCACCACACACTACTTGTCCGACTGCAGGAAGCATTTCATAGCGCCAGACGGGGAATCCCCGGGCCGACTAGTCGAACCCGGTGCCAAGCGGCATAACGAAGAGTAGCATACTCGAAGGCATAATTCTTATCATACAGATAACAAAAAGGGCAGTCCCCGCTCGTCTCGAAGGCTAAATCTCGTACTTTAATACAAAGGATAGCGTGGTACATACTGCGTCAACTGTAAAATCTTCGGAGAAGATTTGCGTTCCATGGCCGTTCCGACTCTTTGCCGGAGTCGTCCCTCTTGCGTGCTCGGGGCTTCTGGGCATCGATTAGGTAGTAGGAGTCATTGCCCAGCAGTTTGCTGATGATGAAAGGGCCTTCCCAAGGCGCCGACAACTTGTGTTGGCCGGCTGTTCGCTGGATCAGTCGGAGCACAAGGTCGCCCTCTTGGAAAGATCTCGGCTTGACCTTCCTTTTGTAGTATCGGCGCAGGCTCTGCTGGTAGATGCTGGACCGGCTGAGTGCCAATAGCCGACCCTCTTCCAGCAGATTGACGTTGTCTTGACGTGCTTCTTCTGCTTCCTCCTCGATGTACATGGTGACTCGCGGAGAGTCGAACTCTATGTCCGTTGGGATGGCGGCTTGACACCGTGAGCGAGGAAGAAAGGCGTGAAGCGGTTGACTTGTTTGGAGTCGTCGCGAGACTCGAGAGGGCGGTGGTAGCTCCTCAAGCCAACAGCCGGCGAGCGCTCGAGTGGTTCGACCGATCGAGGCTTGATCTTTGATAGGATGAGGCCGTTTGCTCGCTCCACGGCCATTTGATGCGGATGGCATGAGACGCTAAGTCGATCGGATGCCTGCGTCAGCGAAAACAGGCCAAGGCGCCTTTGGCAAAATTCGTGCCATTGTCGGTGATGATGCTGTGCGGTATGCCATACCGAACTGTGATGTCGGCGATGAAAGTCACTTCAGTCGGACCATTCAATTTCTTGATGGGCTTTACTTCTATCCACTTGGTGAACTTGTCCACCGCGACAAGTAAGTGAGTTAGGCTGCTACTTCTTCGATTGCCACCGGTCACGACTTGGGCGAGGGCGGTTTGGGAGGGGCGGCGGTGGAGTCATGACGCTTGTTGGATCATGAAGTCCCGGGCGGTGGCGCGATCCTTGGGCCGACCGGCGCGATCCGGGCGAGCTCTGAGTCTTGGATTGGTTGCCGCGATCCGGGCGGGTTACGAAGTCCGGGCGGCTTCGACTGCGATTTTCTTGGAGCCATCTATAAGAATTCTCGTGCCGTCTGCTGGGGCTCTTGAGTCGGATCCGACTTCTTGAGGCCGGCACAAAGATGGAGTCTGATTGGTGAAGGCTTGATAGGCGACTTGAGGCGAAGAAGCGATGCGGATGGTATCGCTTGGCGGTGGAGCCGACTTCGTGCCAAAGCGTCTGCTTGGTCGTTGTCATTTCTTGTACGTGAAGGAACTCGCACCTCGAAGTATCCGCTGAGTTCTTTGCACGAGCGGTAGCTCGCCATGTTTGCATCTTTGGCATCGATCGCGGATATTGCTGGACCACCAAATCGGAGTCGCCATAGCACAGGATCCGATGAATGCCGAGTTCTTTGGCAAGCCGGAGCCCGTGAAAGAGCACCTCGTATTCGGCGACGTTGTTGGAGGCGGCAAAATGTATCTGCAGCGCATACTTGAGCTTGTCGCCTTTAGGGGAGGTGAGGACAACACCGGCTCCCAAGCCGGTGCGCATCTTGGAGCCGTCGAAATGCATCCGCCAATGGTTGGAGTCGAGCGCATGGCGAGTCTTGGAGTCTCGGCCCGGTCGGCGAAATCGACCAGTGCTTGCGACTTGATGGCGGTGCGGGGCTGGTAATAGATGGTGTAGGGAGCCAACTCTATGGCCGATTTGGCCACTCGACCAGAAGCATCTCGGCTCCCGATGATCTCGGCCAGCGGGGCTGTGCAAACCACAGTGATGGGAAGCTCTTGAAAGTAAGGCTTCAACTTCTTGGCGGCAAAGTGCACGCCGTAGCACATCTTCTGGCAGTGGGGGTAGTTCTGCTTGGAGGTCGACATTACCTCGCTCAGGTAATACACCGGTCTCTGGAAAGGGAGCGCCTTGCCTTCCTCCTTGCGCTCGACTACAATAACTGTGCTAACTACCCGGCTGGTGGCGGCAATGTATAGGAGCATGGGCTCTTTAGGAGTCGGAGCCGCCAGCACAGGGGGAGTAGTCAACATCTTCTTCAGCTGGAGAAATGCTTCATCCGCCTTGTGGTTCCACTCAAAGAAGGTGGTCTTCTTCATCAGCTGGTACAAAGGGAGAGCCTTCTCGCCCAGCCGACTGATGAATCGGCTGATGGACGCCAAACAGCCAGTGAACTTCTGCACATCTAGTAGTCGGCTGGGTACCTCCATCCTCTTGATGGCCTTGATCTTCATAGGGTTGCACTCTATGCCGCGCTCAGAGACCAGGAAGCCAAGGAGTTGGCGGTGGTACTCTGAACGCCTCTCGAGTTGAGCTTGATCTGGAATCGGCGCAGGTTCTCAAAGGTTTCTTTGAGGTCTTCCATCAGCGTCCCACACTTTTCCGTCTTCACCACTACATCATCTACGTAGACGTGGGCCTTCCTGCCGAGTTGCTTGAGGAGGCACTTCTGCATGCAACGCTGAAAGGTGGCACCGGCATTCCTCAAGCCGAACGTCGTGGTCAGGTAGCAGAAGGCTCCAAATGGTGTGATGAAGGCAGTCTTCAGTCTGTCTGCCGGGCTCAGCTTGATCTGGTGATACCCTGAGTATGCATCTAAGAAACTCAACAGCTCGCATCCGGCTGTGGAGTCTATCACCTGATCAATTCTCGGCAGAGCAAATGGGTCCTTGGGGGCAAGCTTTGTTGAGGCTCGTGTAGTCAATACACATCCGCCACTGCTTGTTCTTATTCAACACCAGGACCGGGTTTGCCAACCATTCTGGAAAAAATACTTCCATAACAAAGCCGGCCGCCAGGAGCCGGGCTATCTCCTCTCCAACAACTCTTCTCTTCACTTCTGACAGGCGGCGCAAGGGCTGCCTGACGGGCTTCACATTAGGTCGGACATGTAACTTGTGCTCGGCGAATTTCGTCGGTACACCCGGCATGTCCTTAGGGGACCATGCGAAGATGTCTCGATTCCAATGGAGGAAATCGACGAGCTCACCTTCCTATTTGCTGTCAAGGTTTGCACCTATGACAGCATACCTCTCTGGGTGCTCCGGGTCCAAGGGTATCTTCTTAGTCTCTTTGGCCGGCTTGAACGAGCCCTCAGCTTCCGACTCCTTGGGGTCGGGCGACATCTCCGGCTGCTTGCCGGCCATCGCCACAACCCGATCAAGAAGCCGCTTCTCAGCTGCGATTACCAGGGACTCGGCCAGCCGATTGCTCTCAGCCGCGCAAGCGGACGACTTTCTGTAATCACCTGCTATGGTCAGAATTCCCTTAGAACTCGGCATCTTCATCTTGAGGTAGGCATAGTGGGGGACCGCCATGAACTTGGCCAAAGCAGGTCGGCCAAGCAACGCGTGGTACGGGCTTTCGAGGTCCACCACTTCAAACCAAACTGGCTCTCGGCGGAAATGATCTTTGTCCCCGAAGAGATAGTCTATCAGGATCTTGCTGATTGGCGAGCAGGAAAGGCCAGGTACGATGCCGTGGAACACAGTCCGGTTGCTCTGAAGCTGTCTTTGCTTGATTCCTAACTTCTCCATGGTGTCCTTGTACATGATGTTGATGCTACTGCCTTCGTCTATCAGCACTCGCGAGAAGCGAGCGGCCCGCCTATCGATGGCCAAGGTGGCACTCAAAACCGGGCGTAGGAGCCCGGATTCGCATCACCTCTGGGTGATCAGCTCTGCTCAACCGACGAGCTTCTCGGACCAATGCATAAACTCTGGAGTATCGATGCTCTGCATTCACTTCTTCTTCTTCAGCCGCCCTTCGCGTCGATCGTCACCACACCGTGAACACCACATAGGCCCGTGCTCTTACGGGTACTTATCTCGTCTTTGCCGGTGGCTCGGGCAGCCGGCTCTTTGGTGGCGGTGATGGGCGGCGGCCCAGCAAGTGGGGGAGGAAGGAGGCCGTCTCCCTTGGCGATTCTGGTGAGCCAGTGGCACTTTCGGGTGGTATGGTTTGACGGCTTCGCGCTGCTGTGGAACTTGCAGGGACCATCTAGAGTTTGCTCGTAAGAGAAGGCCGGCAACCAGTTGGACTTGCCGCCTTTCTGTCGCTTGGTCGGAGGCTGCCCCTCCGGCCGTTGATCTTCGACTGTCGCAACTCCGCCGATCACTTTGGAAGTCGGCTGTGAGGCCTTGCGCTTGTTATCGTTACGTTGTTGTCGCTGTTGGTGTCTCCAGTAGGAGTTACGGGAGCTGAGGGCCGTTTGCGGTCGCACTAACTTGAATCTCCGTCTTCATGGAGGAGTCGGCTGTGGCGTATTTGTCTGCTATGATCAGCAGCTCGTCGAGGGTCTCCGGCTCGTCGCAGAGGAGCTTGTGCTTGAGGAGGGTGCCTTCTCTGCACCCGGCGATGAAAGTACTCAATAGCTCGCACCTCGTGCGCCCTCCTGAGGAGTTCCGGCTCGCCCAACGCGTGAGGTAGTCGCGTGTTGACTCGTCGGGGCCTTGCACGCACAGGGAAAGCTGGCGAGGCTTGGGAGGCCGCTTGTACATGCTTGTGAAGTTGCGGACGAAGGCTTTGGTGAAGTCGACCCGGCTGTTGATGCTGCGGGGCTTCAGGCTGTTCAACCACGTCCGGGCCGTGCCCTGGAGCATGAGTGGAACATACTTCACGGCAACACGCTTGTTGCCGTTCGCTATGTTGACGGCTGTGGAGTAGTCAACTAGCCAGTCTTCCGGACACGGAGCCGGTGTACTTGGGCGTGTCTCGGGGGAGCGTGAACCCTTTGGGAAAGGGCTCGTCTCGGATGCGAGGTCCGAAGCAAGGCGGACCCAACTCATCTTCTTCTTCCAGCGCCAGGGATCGGTGGAGTCGGTCGATCCGGTGGCGGGCGTCATTCTCTCCGACTCCCTCTCGGCGGCCAAGGCAGCCACCGAGAGTCGGATGCTCAACGGGTGGCGGGGAGACTCGCCTTTCTCTTCGTGGTGGAGGAGGCAGATAGTCGCCCTGCCGTTCCACTGCTCTCGGGCGGCCGTCTTGGTCGCGCTCGATGGTAATGCGAGTCCGACTGTGGCTGACAGCCGGCTCTTTGTCTTTTCTTTCGCGGACTTCGCCAGTCGGTGTCGGAGACATCGCGCCTCAATCTCGGCGTGGAGGCAGGTCGTCGTTCGGTTGCCTCGGCGCCTCCGGCGACGCCGCCGCGATTTCGCGCGACGGCGCGCGAGGAGCTGCTGGACTCGCTCCGTCATCATGCGGCGCTCTTCGCCTTCAAAGTTTTTCAGCTCGTCAGTCGCTGCCTGGGCGGCGCGGATGTTCTCCACAGGCGTGGCATACACGGGGCGATTGGCCCCGAACAGGTTGGCGATGGCCATGCCGCGCTGCCGGATCGCGCCTAGGCGGCTAGGCCCAGTCGGAGCCGGCGAGCCGCCCACAGCACGATCCATCTCGCACTGGTAGGCTTTTGACAAGCGCCTCATGCTTGCCAGCTTCTTCGCGCCTTCAATGATCTGAAGGCGGCGTGCCTCCAGCGTCTCAGCGTCAGCGTCCTCCGGAATAGGCGCGGTCAGGTCTTGCAGAGTTGCGTCGAGTGGGTCAAGGGCTCCCTCACCGGAACGCTCGTCGTGAGTGATGACGAGCACCTCCGTGATGGCGCTTCCACCACTCTCCTCATGAGGGAGCGTCTCGTCATAGACCACCACATTGGTGGGGAGCGCGTCGAGCGACGCGGCGTCGGAGTCGACCAGCATCAGGTCGGTGGAGCCTACGGACTCCAAGTCCACGGCAGGCTCGCCGGTGACATGGAGTTGGTCGAGGAGGCCCGCGAGGAGGCTATCGGGGCCGCCCGTGCCTGCGTCGGATGCAGGCTCATCGGAGAGGCGAACCTCGCCGACAAGTTCGGCGAGGCAGCTGGCTGCGCAGGCGGCCTCAGCGCCATGCAGCGCATCGATGCAGACTCCGTCTAGCAAGCCTGGCTGGCTACGCTCGCCAGGGAGGAAAAGGGTTCCCGTCCATAACAGATCTCCGGACGACGGTGTACCTTGCCCCACGGTGGGCGCCAAATGTCGGGGGTTGGGTGCGACATATGCCAAAGGATGGCTTATCATGGTGGGGGCGAGTAGAACGTCGTCGGTGCCTGGAAACGGGATGAGGCGAAGACATGCACGCCGGCGGATCTTACCCACCTTCGGGGCTCTCCGAGGAGATAACACCCCTACTGCTGCTCTGTGGGGTCTCCGCATGGTCACTAAGGCAAAGTGAGTACAAGGTTGCTCCTTGAGCTGTTTCTGGAGGTTGGAGAAGGCAAGGCGAGCTCTCTCCTCCCTATATGATCTGGTCTAGTGCTAATGGATTTGAACCCTTTGCATGGGTGCCCTGGGGGTTTATATAGGCCTACCCCCAGGGGTACAATGGTAAAACCGGCTGGGCGCGGGTCCTACCCGTCGGTCTCTCAGGCCGCCGTCTTCTCCGCCGACTACTGGGGCCCGCCGACTGGTGGGTCCCGCCGACATGCCTGGTATGGGGCCGACAGCCCTTGTCCTTGTGGTAGTCTTCTTGCCTTGCAAATTCTGTAGCTGCTTCTAATGACGCTGGCTTGGTCATGGGGTCATGGCAATATTGTCGCCGCCTGACGGGCGATCACTGTCGCCATTCCCCGTCGTGTCTGGTTAATGGCGTGTGGGGCCCGTGGGAGGGGCCGGTAGACTCCCAGGGGCTGACTCCCAACGGGTCCGTCTCGTGACGCTCTTGCCGTCTTTAGTACCCCCGTTGACTGGTGGGACCCGCCGTCTCTGGGTCGTACAGACAAGCCGTCGTGGGCACAGGGCTCCGCCTCCAAGGGCTCATGTCAGGGCCGGCATGGCAACAGTGCTGCGTCGGACGGAGATCTCCGTTGGTACGATGCACTGTGGCCATGCCTGCCCTTAATTAACAGGGTTGTTGGAGTTGCAGGCCAACTCCCTATAGCCGGCCTCTCCGGAAGTCGCCGGCTAGGAGTCGGCTTATCTTGGAGTCGCCTCTGGGACTCGGCTCGTCTTGGGGTCGCCTCTGGGACTCGGCTTATCTTGGAGTCGCCTCTGGGACTCGGCTCGTCTTGGAGTCGCCTCTGGGACTCGAGGGGCGCAGCCTGCCCCGATGTCTTGAAAGGTTCTGGGACTCGGGTTAGCCTACCTGTGGCCCATTACTCCAACAGGGAAGGCATACACATTAACAATCAATGAAGTCATTTTGACACAAGTGTTGTCATGTTACAAACGGAAACACAAGTATTATTGAAACCATGGGCGTTCTACTTACCATTTACGTGCCGCCATGCGTCCACTTTTTTTATTGGCTAGGAGTGTCGTGCGGGGTAGCTATTTGTGAAGGAAATATGCCCTAGGGGCAATAATAAAGTTATTATTTATTTCCTTATTTCATGATAAATGTTTATTATTCACGCTAGAATTGTATTAACTGGAAACATAATGCATGTGTGAATACATAGACAAATATAGTGTCACTAGTATGCCTCTACTAGACTAGCTCGTTGATCAAAGATGGTTAAGGTTTCCAAACCATAGACATGAGTTGTCATTTGATAAATGGGATCACATCATTGGGAGAATGATGTGATTGACTTGACCCATTCCGTTAGCTTAGCACTTGATCGTTTTCGTTTATTGCTATTGCTTTCTTCATGACTTATACATGTTCATATAACTATGAGATTATGCAACTCCCGATTACCGGAGTAACACTTTGTGTGCTACCAAATGTCACAACATAACTGGGTGATTATAAAGGTGCTCTACAGGTGTCTCCGATGGTAGTTGTTAAATTGGCATAGATCGAGATTAGGATTTGTTACTCCTTTTATCGGAGAGGTATCTCTGGGCCCTCTCGATAATGCACATCACTATAAGCCTTGCAAAAAATGTGACTAATGAGTTAGTTGCAGGATGATGCATTACGGAATGAGTAAAGAGACTTGCCGGTAACGAGATTGAGCTAGGTATTGAGATATCGACGATCGAATCTCAGGCAAGTAACATACCGATGACAAAGACAACCTATCTTGTTATGCGGTTTGACTGATAAAGATCTTCGTAGAATATGTAGGAGCCAATATGAGCATCCAGGTTCCGCTATTGGTAATTGACCGGAGACGTGTCTCGATCATGTCCACATAGTTCTTGAACCCGTAGGGTCCGCACGCTTAACGTTTGGTGACGATCGGCATTATGAGTTTATGTGTTTTGATGTACCGAAGGTAGTTCGGAGTCCCGAATATGATCACAGACATGACGAGGAGTCTCAAAATGGTCGAGATATAAAGATCGATATATTGGATGACTATGTTCGGACTTCGGAAGTGTTTCGGGCAAGTTCTGACATATACCGGAGTACGGGAGGGGGGGGGGGTTACCAGAACCCCCCGGGGAGTGTAATGGGCCTATTGGGCCTTAGTGGAGAAGAGGAGGGGCGGCCAAGGCAGGGCCGCGCACCCCTCCCCTCTAGTCCGAATTGGACAAGGAGGGGGGGCGGCGCCCCCCTTTCCTCCCTCCTCTCTCCTCCTTCCCCCTTCTCCTACTCCTACTAGGAAAGGAGGAGTCCTACTCCCGGTGGGAGTAGGACTCCCCCCTTGGCGCTCCCTCCTCATGGCCGGCCGCCTCCCCCCTAGCTCCTTTATATATGGAGGCAGGGGGGACCCCAAGACACACAAGTTGATCATTGATCTTTAGCCGTGTGTGGTGCCCCCCTCCACTATAGTCCACCTCGGTCATATCGTAGTGGTGCTTAGGCGAAGCCTTGTGTCGGTAGCTTCATCAACACCGTCATCACGCCGTCATGCTGATGAAACTCTCCCTCAAAGCTCTACTGGATTGTGAGTTCGTGGGACGTCATCGAGCTGAACGTGTGCAGATCACGGAGGTTCCGTACGTTCGGTACTAGGATCCGTCGATCGTGAAGACGTACGACTACATCAACCGCGTTGTCATAATGCTTCCGCTTACGGTCTACGAGGGTACGTGGACGACACTTGATAACCCACATGTATAGGGGATCAATTTTAACCTCTTTCGATAAGTAAGAGCGTCGAATCCAACAAGGAGCTATAGGTAGAACTAATATTCCCTCAAGTTCTATCGACCACCAATACAATTCTGCGCACGCTTAATGTTCGCCTTACCTAGAACAAGTATGAAACTAGAAGTACTTTGTAGGTGTTGTTGGATAGGTTTGCAAGATAATAAAGAGCACGCAAATAAAAAGTAGGGGATGTTTAGATAAAGAAGCAATAAAGTTAATATAGCGAGTGTGGAAAAGTGGTGGTAGGAGTTGTGAAATTGTCCGTGAGCAATTGACTACTTTACTAGACCGATAGCAAGTTTTATGTTGGAGAGGCATAAGCTAACATACTTTCTATTCTTGGATCATATGCACTTATGATTGGAACTCTAGCAAGCATCCGCAACTACTAAAGATCATTAAGGTAAAACCCAACCATAGCATTAAAGCATCAAGTCCCTTTATCCCATACGCCACAACCCTGTTACTCGGGTTTATGCTTCTGTCACTCAAGCAAACCCACTATAAGCGAATCATGAATGCATTGCAACACCCTAAAGAGGGAATCCCTCACGCTTGCGCGACACGGAGGGCACAATAGGACAGCAACATAACTACAAGGAAAATAAACCAATCATAGCAATTCATCAATCACTGGTAGGACAACAAAAATCTACTCAGACATCATAGGGTGGCAACACATCATTGAATAATAATATGAAGCATAAAGTACCATGTTCAAGTAGAGGGTACAGCAGGTTGCGGGAGAGTGGACCGCTGAATATAGATTGGGGAAGGTGATGGAGATGTTGGTGTAGATGACAGCAGTGTTGGTGTAGATCGCGATGATGATGATGGCCCCCGGCGGCGTTCCGGCGCCACCGGAAGCAAGGGGGAGAGAGCCCCCCTTCTTCTTCTTCTTCCTTTACCTTCTCCCTAGATGGGAGAAGGGTTTTCCCTCTGGTCCATGGTCTTCATGGCGTGGGAGGGGCGAGAGCCCCTCCGAGATTGGATATGTCTCTATGTCTCTATCTGTTTATGCCCTTTCACCGTTTCTTATGCATCCGGAGATCCGTAACTCCGATTTGATTGAAACTTTGAACATGAATTTTTTCCGGATATTAGCTTTCTTGCGGCGAAAGAAGGGCAACAACTGCCTTACGGGGTGCCCACGACAGTCAGGGGGGCACCCCCTGCCTCGTGCCCCCCTCGGGCACCGTCTCGCGTTGATTTTTCTTCCCAAAAATCATAAATATTCCAAAAATATTCTCCATCCGTTTTTATCCCATTTGGACTCCGTTTGATATGGGGCTTCTGCAAAACATAAAACATGCAACAAATAGGAACTGGCACTGGATCAATATGTTAGTCCCAAAAATAGTATAAAAAGTTGCCAAAAGTATATGAAAGTTGAATGATATTGGCATGGAACAATAAAAAATTATAGATACGACGGAGACGTATCAACACTCTCCCCTCTCGTTGCTATGCATCACCATGATCTTGCGTGTGCGTAGGATTTTTTTTGGAATTACTACGTTCCCCAACAGTGGCATCCGAGCCAGGTTTATGCGTAGATGTTATATGCACGAGTAGAACACAAGTGAGTTGTGGGCGATTCAAGTCATACTGCTTACCAGCATGCCATACTTTGATTCGATGGTATTGTTGGATGAGGCGGCCTGGACCGACAATACGCGTACGCTTATGCGAGACTGGTTCTACCAACGTGCTTTGTACATAGGTGGCTGGTGGGTGTCAGTTTCTCCAACTTTAGTTGAATCGAGTATGGCTACGCCCGGTCCTTGTTGAAGGTTAAACCAACACTAACTTGACGAAATATCATTGTGGTTTTGATGCGTAGGTAAGAACGGTTCTTGCTCAGCCCATAGCAGCCACGTAAAACTTGCAACAACAAAGTAGAGGACGTCTAACTTGTTTTGCAGGGCATGTTGTGATGTGATATGGTCAAGATATGATGCTAAATTTTATTGTATGAGATGATCATGTTTTGTAACAGAGTTATCGGCAACTGGCAGGAGCCATATGGTTGTCGCTTTATTGTATGCAATGCAATCGCCCTGTAATTGCTTTACTTTATCACTAAGCGGTAGCGATAGTCGTAGAAGCAATAGTTGGCGAGACGACAACGATGCTATGATGGAGATCAAGGTGTCGCACCGGTGACGATGGTGATCATGACGGTGCTTTGGAGATGGAGATCAAAGGCACAAGATGATGATGGCCATATCATATCACTTATATTGATTGCATGTGATGTTTATCTTTTATGCATCTTATTTTGCTTTGATTGACGGTAGCATTATAAGATGATCTCTCACTAAATTTCAAAGTATAAGTGTTCTCCCTGAGTATGCACCGTTGCCAAAGTTCGTCGTGCCGAGACACCACGTGATGATCGGGTGTGATAAGCTCTACGTTCAAATACAACGGGTGCAAGCCAGTTTTGCACACGCAGAAATACTCGGGTTAAACTTGACGAGCCTAGCATATGCAGATATGGCCTCAGAACACTAAGACCGAAAGGTCGAGCGTGAATCATATAGTAGATATGATCAACATAGTGATGTTCACCATTGAAAACTACTCCATTTCACGTGATGATCGGAACTGGTTTAGTTGATTTGGATCACGTGATCACTTAGATGATTAGAGGGATGTCCGTCTAAGTGAGAGTTCTTGAGTAATTTGATTAATTGAACTTCAATTTATCATGAACTTAGTACCTGATAGTATTTTGCTTGTCTATGTTGTTGTAGATAGATGGCCCGTCCTGTTGTTCCGTTGAATTTTAATGCGTTCCTTGAGAAAGCTAAGTTGAAAGATGATGGTAGTAATTACACGGACAGGGTCCATAACTTGAGGATTAGCCTCATTGCTGCACAGAATAATTACGTCCTGGAAGCACCGCTAGGTGCAAGACACGCTGCAGGAGTAACGCTGGATGTTGTGAACGTCTGGCAGAGCAAAGCTGATGACTACTCGATAGTTCAGTGTGCCATGCTTTACGGCTTAGAACCGAGACTTCAACGATGTTTTGAACGTCATGGAGCATATGAGATGTTTCAGGAGTTGAAGTTAATATTTCAAGCAAATGCCCGGATTGAGAGATATGAAGTCTCCAATAAGTTCTATAGCTGCAAGATGGAGGAGAATAGTTACATCGGTGAACATATACTCAAAATGTGCGGGTATAATAATCACTTGATTCAACTGGGAGTTAATCTTCCTGATGATAGTGCCATTGACAGAATTCTTCAATAACTGCCACCAAGCTACAAGAGCTTCGTGATGAAATATAATATGCAAGGGATGGAAAATACAATTCCCGAGCTCTTCCCGATGCTAAAGGATGCAGACGTAGAAATCAAGAAGGAGCATCAAGTGTTGATGGTCAACAAGATCACCAGTTTCAAGAAAAAGGGTAAAGGGAAGAAGAAGGGGAACTTCGAGATGAATGACAACCAAGTTGCTACTCAGGAGAAGAAACCCAAGTCTGGACCTAAGACTGAGACTGAGTGCTTTTACTACAAAGGGACTGGTCACTGGAAGCGGAACTGCCCCAAGTATTTGGCAGATAAGAAGGATGGCAAGGTGAACAAAGGTATATGTGATATACATGTTATTGATGTGTACCTTACTAAAGCTCGCAGTAGCACCTGGGTATTTGATACTGGTTCTATTGCTAACATTTGCAACTCAAAACAGGGACTACAGATTAAGCGAAGATTGGCTAAGGACGAGGTGACGATGCGCATGGGAAATGGTTCCAAAGTCGATGTGATCGCGGTCGGCGCACTACCTCTACCTCTACCTTTGGGATTAGTTTTAGACCTGAATAATTGTTATTTGGTGCCAGCGTTGAGCATGAACATTATATCTGGATCTTGTTTGATGTGAGACGGTTTTCATTTAAATCAAAGAATAATGGTTGTTCTATTTATATGAGTAATATCTTTTATGGTCATGCACCCTTAAGAGTGGTCTATTTTTGTTGAATCTCGATTGTAGTGATACACATATTCATAATGCTGAAGCCAAAAGATGCAGAGTTGATAATGGTAGTGCAACTTATTTGTGCCTCTGCCGTTTAGGTCATATTGGTGTAAAGCACATGAAGAAACTCAATACTAATGGACTTTTGGAATCACTTGGTACTTGCGAACCATGCCTCATGGGCAAGATGACTAAAACGCCGTTCTCCAGAACAATGGAGCGAGCAACAGATTTGTTGGGAATCATACATACTGTTGTATGTGGTCCAATGAATATTGAGGCTCGTGACGAGTATCGTTATTTTTTCACCTTCAGAGATGATTTGAGCAGATATGGGTATATCTACTTAATGAAACATAAGTCTGAAACATTTGAAAAGTTCAAAGAATTTCAGAGTGAAGTGGAAAATCATCGTAACAAGAAAATAAAGTTTCTACAATCTGATCATGGAGGAGAATATTTGAGTTACGAGTTTAGTCTTCATTTGAAACAATGTGGAATAGTTTCGCAACTCATGCCACCCAGAACACCAGAACGTAATGGTGTGTCCGAACGTCGTAACCGCACTTTATTAGATATGGTGCGATCTATGATGTCTCTTACTGATTTACTGCTTCCATTTTGGGGTTATGCTTTAGAGACGGCTGCATTCACGTTAAATAGGGCACCATCTAAATCCGTTGAGACGACGCCTTATGAACCGTGGTTTGGCAAGAAACCAAAGTTGTTGTTTCTTAAAGTTTGGGGTAGTGATGCTTATGTAAAAAAGCTTCAACCTGATAAGCTTGAACCCAAATCGGAGAAATGTGTCTTCATAGGATACCCAAAGGAGACTTTGGGTACACCTTCTATCACAGATCCGAAGGCAAGACATTCGTTGCTAAAAATGGATCATTTCTAGAGAAGGAGTTTCTCTCGAAAGAAGTGAGTGGGAGGAAAGTAGAACTTGATGAGGTAACTGTACCTGCTCCCTTATTGGAAAGTAGTTCATTACAGAAACCGGTTCCTATGATACCTACACCAATTAGTGAGGAAGCTAATGATATTGATCAAGAAACTTCAGATCAAGTTACTACCGGACCTCGTAGGTCAAACAGAGTAAGATCCGCACCAGAGTGGTACGGTAATCCTATTCTGGAAGTCATGTTAGTTGACCATGGCGAACCTACGAACTATGAGGAAGCGATGATGAGCCTAGATTCCGCAAAATGGCTCGAGGCCATGAAATCTGAGATGGGATCCATGTATGAGAAGAAAGTGTGGACTTTGGTTGACTTGCCCAATGATCGGCAAGCCATCGAGAATAAATGGATCTTCAAGAAGAAGACTAACGCTGACGGTAATGTTACTGTCTACAAAGCTCGACTTGTTGCGAAAGGTTTTTGACAAGTTCAAGGAGTTGACTACGATGAGACTTTCTCACCCGTAGCGATGCTTAAGTCTGTCTGAATCATGTTAGCAATTGCCGCATTTTATGATTATGAAATTTGGCAAATGGATGTCAAAACTGCATTCCTGAATGGATTTCTGGAAGAAGAGTTGTATATGATGCAACTAGAAGGTTTTGTCGATCCAAAAGGTGCTACCAAAGTGTGCAATCTCCAGCGATCCATTTATGGACTGGTGCAAGCCTCTCGGAGTTGGAATAAATGTTTTGATATTGTGATCAAAGCATATGGTTTTATACAGACTTTTGGAGAAGCCTGTATTTTACAAGAAAGTGAGTGGGAGCTCTGTAGCATTTCTAATACTATATGTAGATGACATATTATTGATTGGAAATGATATACAATTTCTGGATAGCATAAAAGGATACTTGAATAAGAGTTTTTCAATGAAAGACCTCGGTGAAGCTGCTTATATATTGGGCATCAAGATCTATAGAGATAGGTCAAGACGCTTAATTGGACTTTCACAAAGCACATACCTTGATAAAGTTTTGAAAAAGTTCAAAATGGATCAAGCAAAGAAAGGGTTCTTGCACGTGTTACAAGGTGTGAAGTTGAGTCGACTCAATGCCCCACCATTGCGTAAGATAGAGAGAAAATGAAAAATGTTCCTATGCTTCACCATAGGCTCTATCATGCATGCAATGTCAGTACCGCACTGATGTGTGACTTGCTATTAGTTTAGCGAGGAGGTACCAAAGTAATCCAGAGTGGATCATCGGACGGTCAAGAACATCTGAAATACCGAAAAGGACTAAGGATATGTTTCTCGTTTATGGAGGTGACAAAGAGCTCGTCGTAAATGGTTACGTCGCTGCAAGCTTTGACACTGATCCGGAAGATTCTAAATCGCAGACCGGATATGTGTTTATATTGAACGGTGGAGCTGTCAGTTGGTGCACTTCTAAACAAAGCGTCGTGGCGGGATCTACATGTGAAGTGGAGTACATAGCTGCTTCGGAAGCAACAAATGAAGGAGTCTGGATGAAGGAGTTCATATCCGATCTAGGTGTCATACCTAGTGCATCGGGTCTAATGAAAATCTTTTGTGACAATACTGGTGCAATTGCCTTGGCAAAGGATTCCAGATTTCACAAGAGAACCAAGCACATCAAGAGACGCTTCAATTCCATCCGTGACCAAGTCCACATGGGAGACATAGAGATTTGCAAGATACATATGGATCTGAATGTTGCAGACCCGTTGACTAAGCCTCTCTCACGAGCAAAACATGATCAACACCAAGACTCCATGGGTGTTAGAATCATTACTGCATAATCTAGATTATTGACTCTAGTGTAAGTGGGAGACTGAAGGAAATATGCCCTAGAGGCAATAATAAAGTTATTATTTATTTCCTTATTTCATGATAAATGTTTATTATTCATGCTAGAATTGTATTAACCGGAAACATAATACATGTGTGAATACATAGACAAACATAGTGTCACTAGTATGCCTCTACTAGACTAGCTCGTTGATCAAAGATGGTTAATGTTTCCTAACCATAGAGATGAGTTGTCATTTGATAAACGGGATCATGTCATTGGGAGAATGATGTGATTGACTTGACCCATTCCGTTAGTTAGCACTTGATCGTTTTAGTTTACTGTTATTGCTTTCTTCATGACTTACACATGTTCCTATAACTATAAGATTATGCAACTCCCGATTACCGGAGGAACACTTTGTGTGCTACCAAACGTCACAACGTAACTGGGTGATTATAAAGGTGCTATACAGGTGTCTCCGATGGTACTTGTCACTACAAAAAAAAAGACACATCCGTAACATTTTGGGCCGAACGAATTTTTTTTCTGTCATACATATGACACTTCTGTGACGATAATTGTGACAAAACCCGGTATCATCATAGATGTGGTGGGCTCCTACTTCTATGACAAAAAATCATGACAGAAAATGGGCTTTTCGTCCTGGGCGGGCCAGAGACGCAGCTGCATGACATTCTTTGGGTCGTCCATGACGGAAAAACCGTGGTAGAAGCGAGGGCGAGGAAAATTTTGGGGAGTTGTCGGTTACGGTGGGAGCTCGGGGGCCGAGCGATGGGCGTTTCTCTTGTACACGTACGCGCGTGTGTGCGAGGCATTGGCGCCAACTGAACCCGAGCAAGGCGTTGGGCTCTACCTGAACCCGAGCGATTGCACTACAGGCTACGTGTAACTGAACCCGAGCGATCGATCGATGGTCGTTAATCAACCCGACGAAGCGATTCTTCGCCATCGCTTGTTGCTCAAGCCGATCGATTGGATGAACAGTGAGCGTTGCGGGGGTGGGGGGGTGGATGAATAGTGAGTGGTGGCGTTGCCTCTGGGTGAAGAGGACCCCGTGGTGTGGTGGAGGGCAGGATGAACAGTAGATGGTGGAGGGGTGCCCGTGGATGGGTGGTTGAACAGGACCCCGTGGTGTGGAGGGCTAGATGAACAGTAGATGGTGGAGGGGTGCCCGTAGAGGGGTGGTTGAACAGGAGCCGGTGGAGTAGCGCGCGGTGGAGGCTGGATGAACAGGAGCTCGTGGAGGCTGGAGGAGGTCGACAGTAGCCCGTGGAGGCTGGAGGAGGTCGACGGTGGAGATGAACATTATCCCGTGGAGTCCCGTTTTGCGGTACGCCACACACCTCCCGATGAACAGGACCCCCGTTTCGACCGTAGGAGGTCCGTTTCGTCCGTTTTGCGGTATGCCACACCCCTCCCGATCAACAGGACCCTCGTTTCAACCATAGGAGGTCCGTTTCGTCCATTTTGTGGTACGCCACACCCCTCCCGATCAACAGGACCCCCGTTTCGACCGTAGGAGGCCCGTTTCCTCCGCTTTGCAGTACGCCACACCCCTCCTGATCAACAGGACCCTATTCCGAACGTGGCCGGTCAAACACAAGGCCGTTTCCTCTGTTGTGCGGTACGACAGGCCTCATTTCCATCGCCTGTTCCGTCCAAGCCCTCCCGATGAACACGACGATGCATTCCGTTCTGACCCAGCCGGCTGGCTCCCACGCATTCCGTTGCCTCCCGATGAACACGACGCATTCCGTTGCCTCCCCATGAACATGACGACGACGCTGTTTCTCCATTCCGGCCCAGCCATGTACACAAGGCCTCACCGTACGTATGCGCGAGTAGGCGTTCGAGGCCCCGCCCATATGTACACATACGTGGCCATATTTTCTTTCTTGCACCCTGGCCGCTGTACGTACATGTACATGCTACGTGCGCGCCTCTAATACGACACGTACGCGCCTCTAGTACGACACGTGCGCGCCTCTACATCGACCAGTATATATGTACGTACATGTTCGCGATCAGAATGACAACGCTACATACGCTTCGACCAGGTGGGTCCCGACTGTCAGGCACTTCCTTGCATGCGAAGATGTAGCTGGTGGGTCCCAGCAGTCAGGGGGGCGAAGCGTTTTTTACCCAGATGCACTTCCTTGCGTGCGAAGATGTAGCTGGTGGGTCCCAGCAGTCACGGGGGCGAATCTTTTTGTTTTTTTCCCGGACGCACTTCCTTGCGTGCGAAGGTGTAGCTGGTGGGTCCCAGCAGTCGGGGGGAAACGTTTTTTTTCACAAAATATGGTGGCCCGTCCGGTGGGTCCCATTGTCAAGTGGAGGAATAACTATTTTGCGCGTAATAAGGAGGCACTTCCTTGCTACTGACCGTGGACCCGGTGTCGGCGTCTCCACGCTGATACTCTTCGATGGAAGTCGGTCGTTGACCACATTGACCACGCCACGAGAGAGCACCACGGCGGTGGACGACGGCGAGCCTAGGAAGGGGACAAGACGGAGGCGAGGAAGACTCGCAGCTTGTTTCCCACGGAGGGGAGTACGATTGTCTGAGGGTTTATGGTTCGTCTGCCGTCACGGAGAATAACCGCAGTGTGGGTGAGTAGAGGGATGGCTAGGCCAGCGATGGGAGTACGGTGGGGCGGTGAGGCCTGCTGGGCAGACAGCCGCCGCAGGAGGAGGCGAGCAGTCCCATCGGGCGCTTGTTTGAGCGGCTAGAGCAGGAAGAGCAGAGATTGAAGAAGCACGATGGCCGTTGGATGGACATCCAATAGTCACTGCTTGTGCGTCAACCTTTTTTTAGGAAAGCCTCAAATCTGTGGAAAACAGCATACAACCCATCTGCCAGTATTTCTAATAATTTACAACCCATTTGCTAATTCTTAAGGTTTTTTTTGGAACCCATATTCTTTTTGTTAGCATTACAGCCCATATTGTGGCCAGAGTTAAAAAATTATACGAAATTTTGCATATTTCGGTGCGGTCTGAACTGTTTTTAATCCCAAAATTTCGACTCACATTCAAACTAATTTTAGAAATAATTGTATATCAATATAAAATCCAAGAAATTCTTCACGCATAAAAATTAATGTAATTTAAAATCTTGAAATGAAAAAAAAGATATGTGAAACTAATTGCCAGTTTGATGTGTTTTAAAAATGTACAACCAATTTCTCATTACTGATGGGTCATTTTCTCGGCCAGCCGAATGAAAGCTCTTCTCGTCTTGAAAGATTTGCAGCCCAACAGGCCTGACAAAGCGACTTACTTGGCAAATCACAAAAAAACTGGGCTCTGTCCGTGGATGTCAGGACCCCGACTCAATGCCACATCGATCTAGCATGTAACACCTCATATCACTTTGCGGCCTCACGCACGATATTCCCACGGGTGTCGCCTTACCTTTGCCCGGGACCGTTTAGCCTTTTGGCACACGATATGATAGTGTCGCTAGCATCCATATGATAAGGAGCCCGAGCCGACATGGCTAGTCGTAAATCCAAAGTGGCACAGACTTACGAGGACAGCATCCATGACCCGAGATCGAACGTGTCGATCATCACGAGTGAATCCGGGCAGAAGGCTGGCTAGCAGGACTCCGTGTCCGGCTATAGCGGCTAACAGACTCCGTTACTCAACGCGTGACATTTCCCGAAGGACGGACACATGAACGAAGAAGGACACATGTCGGCCAGCCTAAGTGTTAGGAGCAAAGAGTAAGCTACCATGGCTCGATGGAAGCACTAGGAGACATTTCCGTAAGAGAGGCTACTAAAGATAAACAACTAGATAGTCGATCCCACACATACCAAGCATTTCAATCATACACACAATATGCTCGATATGTGCAAATACAACAAGGCATCACAACATGACTCTACATCACAAGTACTTTATTTAAAGGCTCAGAGAGCCATACATAGCATACACACAAGTACGGGTCACACGACCCACATTCAAGTCATACAAGCATACAAGCCAGCAACGGAAGTTAACTTGTCTGAGTACAGACAACTAGTAAAATAAAAGAGGCTTGGGTATACTACATGGTCCTTCACAAGCTCAGGATCACCACCTGGGCCTTAGTCTACTCATCGATGTCAACGTCTACGAAGAACCCGTCGGAAGGGGTTGTAGCATCTTCTGGAAAATGTAAATTAAAGCAACATGAGTACAAAGGTACTCAACAAGACTTATGTGACGCCCGGATAATTATGCTACAGTAATCCCACGTTAATGTCGCCACGTCACCTTGTTACTATTGCTAATCTTGCGCTAGTTCGAAACTGATTCAAATTCAAATTTAAAATATAGGCAAACAACAAAAGTTTTAAAATATAAAAACTAAAATGTTCGGGTGGAGCCGAATAATGCATAGGTAATTATGGTGGTGAAACCACACTTTTATAAAGCGTTTAAATACTCTAAAATGAATAATATAGTAGCTAAAACAATTAAATAAATGCCTTTTGCATTTTATAAAATACTAAACTATTTTGTTCAGGGATAAAACTTTTAGTGACAATAGTTGGAATTGTAACTCTATTTTAGGTGTGGTTTTTTTTGTAAAGCTATAAACTATTAAAGAGATAAAAGAAAACATAAAAGATGGGTAAAAATAAAACAGTAAAAAGGAAAATACAAAATAGAACAAAATAAAAATAAGAATAAAAGAGAGAGACCCAGACCATCCGCCCACTAGCCACTCTGCCCTACCCATCGAACCGCCCACCCCGACCTACACATACCCCCTCGACCGAATCCAAGAGCTCGTCGCCCCACTTCCCCCCTCTCGTTCCCCTCTTCTGCTCGGATCGAGGCAACCGCCCCGACCGCGACGCCCCTAGCGCCGTTGCCCGTCGCCCCGCCTCTACCTCGCCGGCACCGCTCGCGCCACGCGCCTCCCTTGGCCGCGCCAGGAAGTGGCCGGGCCTGCCTGCACACGTGGGCGCTCGCTTGCAGCTTCCCCCACCATCCTTCATGCGCCCCTGCCTCCAACCGCCGGCGCCCCGCCGTCCTTCGCGCGCCCGCGCCCGAGGAACCGCCGCCTACCGCTGTCCTCGCGACAACGCCATGCTGGAGCTCCTGTCATGGCCGCCGTCGCCTGGTTCTCCACGTCCATACCGCGCCAAGCCGCCTCGTCGCCGGGGATGGACGGATCCCGGAGGCCCTGTCGTGGATCCGGCCTTCCGCGAGCTCATGGACCTTCCCTGCCGCTCCGATGTGAGCTCCTCCCTCGATCCCCCACTTTTCCCCATTGCTACTGTCGCCGTGTAGCGCGCCCGCTTTCCCCTGTGTTGTCCGCGCGCTGGCCGCGCCGTGGCTGCGCCCGCGTGCTTGCCGCTGCTTGCTACCTGCTGTTGCTCTTGCCGCTGCTGCTGGCTACTGCTTGCTTGCCGCTGCTACTTCCACCTGCTGTCGCTAATTAGCTGCTGCTCCTTGGGCTGCTCTGCTGCTTGGCTGCTTTGCACTGCTGTTGCTTTGTACTGCTGCTAGATACTGCATATTGCTGCTGCTACCGCTTCTTGGGCATGGCCGCCAAGTCCTCTGTACATGGCCGTGTGACTAGGCGTTGCTATGCATGTGTATGCAAAGTGCACGTATGTGTTTTGGCACATGGAGCCAATCCAATTAATTAGTGCTAATAGCCAATGACATGCGTGTCCCATCACTATACAAACCTGTTTAGCACTTTAGTTAAATTATCAGTCAATGACGAGCAGGCCCCGCCCCCAGAACGATTTTGTTAAAAAAAGGAGAGAATAAAAAGAATGTTAGAATAAATAAATTATTAATTAATCAATTAATTAATGAGTTAATTAAGTTAATTAATCCTGTTTAACTAATCTAATTAAAATAAATTAGCCTAATCACTTAGTTAGTCTAATTAACCCGGTTTAGTTAAACCTGAGTCTATGACCAGTGGGACCCACGTGTCAGATTGACCAGTCAACCCCTCTGTTGACTGCTGACGTCATGCTGATGCAACAATACTAATTTTGAATTAATTTAATAATAATAATTTAGAAAATGATTTAAAACTTTTAAATTTAATATAAAATAAACAGTAGCTCGGATGGAAAAACTTTGTACATGAAAGTTGCTCAGAACGACGAGACAAATCCAGATACGCAGCCCGTTCATCCGCCACGCATCCCTAGCATAGTGAACCTGCAACATTTCACCTCCGGTTCATTTGTCCGAAAACGCGAAACACCGGGATACTTTCCGGATGTTTCCCCTTCGCCAGATCACCTACTACCGCGTTAGGGCACAAAACACAGCGTATTGCCTTGTTACACTTTGTGATGCTTTGATTGCTCTGTTATTTATTGTGTTCCTCTCCATTACTTCTTTCCTAGAGACCCAGAGACTGCCGCGACCCCAGATTCGACTACGGAGTCGACGACCCTCCTTCTTGCCGTGAGCAACCAGTGCAAGCCCCCTTGATCACCAGATATCGCCTATTCTCCTCTATACTGCTTGCATTAGAGTAGTTTAGCATGTTAGTGCTTTCCGTTGATCCTATTCTGATGCATAGCCTGACATTGTTGCTACATCTGTTGATACCTTACCTGCAATCCTAAATGCTTAGTATAGGATGCTAGTTTATCATCATTGGCCCTACATTCTTGTCAGTCTGCCTTGCTATACTATCGGGCCGTGATCACTTGGGAGGTGATCACGGGTATATACTATACATACATACATACTATACAGAGATGGTGACTAAAGTCGGTTGACTCATTGAGTACCCGCAAGTGATTCCGATGTGGGGCCGAAGGACAGTGGCTCCATCCCAGTAGAGGTGGGCCTGGGTTCCCGACGGCCCCGATCGTTACTTTGTGGCGGAGCGACAGGCAGGTTGAGACCGCCTAGGAGAGAGGTGGGCTGCCTGCTCGGGCGCTCATGGATACTTAACACGCTTAACGAGATCCGGGTATTTGATCCGAGTCCGCCATTTGGTCTATACGCACTAACCATCTACACGGGAGTAGTTATGGGTATCCCGACGTCGTGGTATCACCAAGCCTTCTTGACGTCGGCGACGAGCGGGCGCTACCGGATTGGACCGAACGCCTACTCTTGTATAAGGGAGGCTAGGTCTTCTTCGGCCGCCCTCAACGTCTTGGTGTGCAATGGGCGATGGGCCCAGGCCCCTACGCGCATAGGATTTAGACCGGCGTGCTGACCTCTTTGTTGTGCCTAGGTGGGGCTGCGACGTGTTGATCTTCCGAGGTCGGGCATGACCCAGGAAAGTGTGTCCGGCCAAATGGGATCGAGCGTGTTGGGTTATGTGGTGCACCCCTGCAGGAAAGTTTATCTATTCGAATAGCCGTGTCCCTCGGTAAAAGGACGACCCGGAGTTGTACCTTGACCTTATGACAACTAGAACCGGATACTTAATAAAACACACCCTTCCAAGTGCCAGATACAACCCGGTGATCGCTCTCTAACAGAGCGACGAGGAGAGGATTGCCGGGTAGGATTATGCTATGCGATGCTACTTGGAGGACTTCAATCTACTCTCTTCTACATGCTGCAAGACGGAGGCTGCCAGAAGCGTAGTCTTCGACAGGATTAGTTATCCCCCTCTTATTCTGGCATTCTGCAGTTCAGTCCACTGATATGGCCTTTACACATATACCCATGCATATGTAGTGTAGCTCCTTGCTTGCGAGTACTTTGGATGAGTACTCACGGTTGCTTTCTCCTCCATTTTCCATCTTTCCTTTCTTTCTGGTTGTCACAACCAGATGCTGGAGTCCAGGAGCCAGACGCCACCGTCGACGACGACTCCTACTACACCGGAGGTGCCTACCACTACGTGCAGCCCGCTGACGACAACCAGGAGTAGTTAGGAGGATCCTAGGCAGGAGGCCTGCGCCTCTTTCGATCTGTATCCCAGTTTGTGCTAGCCATCTTATGGCAACTTGTTTAACTTATGCCTGTACTCAGATATTGTTGCTTCCGCTGACTCGTCTATGATCGAGCACTTATATTCGAGCCCTCGAGGCCCCTGGCTTGTATTATGATGCTTGTATGACTTATTTATGTTTTTAGAGTTGTGTTGTGATATCTTCCTGTGAGTCCCTGATCTTGATCGTACACGTTTGCGTGCATGATTAGTGTATGATTAAATCGGGGGCGTCACAACTTACATCAGATCCTACATACATGCACATTATTAAGAAGGGTTGGTGGGGATATTGCAGCAAGCCAGCTTTGACTCTTGGCTAAGCTATCCTACGAGACTCCAACTTGAAATGGTTTTGCGCACTCGAGTCCACTACTCACCACTTCAATACACTACCGAGGATCAACCTTCGCCTTCCTACGGAAGAGCCATCCTCGGCACTCACGCTTATCTTGAGGCTTTTAGTAGTTTCCATTTACTTGTCTATGAACTATATAGGCAACCAAGTAGTCCTTTACCGCGGACGCGGCTATTCGAATAGATGATGTTAACCTTGCAGGGGTGTACTTCTTCATACATGTTTCCACCACTTAGCGTCTGCACACGACATGTGCTCGGCAGACTTCAAGCGATAGCGGACGTGTGTGTAGACCACGACCTACCCAAACACCTAAGTCTCTAGTCCAGGTTTATCGCCTATTCAGGTTCCATCCACAGGGAGTCCGGTCGAGGTTTCCACATAAGGCCCCGAACGATGTGAACAGGGTTCCTGAGATACCTAACGGGCATCCGGTACACCGTGCCACGTACCTACCGCATCACAGCCCACCCCATGGTCAGCGCTGTCCATGGCCTCCAGTAGGCTACAAACACCAGAAACTACTTGCAACTCCTGGACAGAGGACTAGGGTGAATAAAAAGTCGAGCGGGGTCATATTTCAGGGCCCAATGTATGGTAGTAGCTGATTCTTAAATCACACATACAGATCTCAGTGCTTAAGGACGACTTTAATGAAACAACCCACCATGTACTCCTACATGGCCTCTCATCGATACCTTTACCAAATCGTGTTCAACACATCACTCTCATACTGACACGATCATTTCGCTGTAGCCCATCACCCAAATGAACCAGACCTGACATGACTCTAAGCATAGCAGGCATAGCAAGGTAGGAACAACACATACACATGGCTCAATCAACTCCTACACATGCTAGTGTGTTTCATCTAGTTACTGTGGCAATGACAGGTCATGCAGAGGAAATGGGTTCAACTACCGCAAAGACACAAAGCAGCTTGAATCGCGTTGTCTTAATGCAGTAAAAGAGAGCAGAAGCGAGAACATGGGATTGTATCGATATGATCAAATGGTTGGTTGCTTGCCTGATGGGTCGGTGCAATGGTATTGTTCTTCGTTGGGGTAATCACGGTACTCCTCAGGGGCAGGACCTGCCGCAGAGAGCACCGATACACAATCATCACCAAGAAATATGCAACAATATGATGCATGCATGAAACATGGCAAAATCAGTGTATTGGGCTAATGCAACTAAGACCAGATGGGTTTGAACTATTTTCAACCAAAGATTCAAGTTTCAAATTCATAAGTGGCCCTTTTAAGTGCTTTATCTTGTTCTGTGCTAAAAAGCAGGTTAACTTGATTAAACATGCATGAAACCAGTACAGATGGATAGATTGGATTTTTCTGATCATTTTTCATATATAACACTTTGCATTTGGAGCTACACATTAATTTCTATGATTTTTTGAAGTTTGAGGTATTTTCTGGAATTTCCTGTGTAGAAATAATTCCAGTAAATAACTTACTGCGTCAACAATACGTCAGGATGACGTCAGTGGTCAACGGAGCTGGTCCAGGTCAAACTGACCACTGGGTCCCGCATGTCAGTAGTTATTTAAACTAACTAGATTTAGTTAACACTAATCTGGGTTAATTAGCAGAGGGGGGCCCCACTTGTCATAGACTCAGGGGAGTCAACCTGGACCCACCCTAGTCAAAGTCAAGGGTCAAACACGCCGGCGTTTAGCCGCCGGCGAGGCCAGACGCGGCGGAGAGAGTGCATTAGTGCATTCCGGCGGTCAAATGAGCGGCCGAGGGCATCTACGTGTAGCTGGGAGCAAGCTGCAGCTCTTGGTGGTGGTGGTTGAGCTCGGGGTGGCCGGAAACGTCGCCGGTGATGACCTTGGCGATCGCCGGAGTCGGGTGAAGACGAACCTGAGGCTACAGGACACGGCGAGGCTCGTGGTGAGGTGCGTTGGGCTCCTGGGGATGCAGTGAATGTGTTGGACATGGTGGGGTGGCCGGTGGTTGGCCGGAGACACGTCGGCGACGAGCTCGATGGCGGCACGTGCGGTGAAGCTTCGTGTGCTTGCTGTGGTGCACAAGAGTGAGAGAGGAAAGGGGGAGGAGGTAGCTAGGCTCACGGCGGTCTTGAGGAATCAGACGGAGTTGTCGGGGACGAGCTGATGCGGCGGCGACGGCGAAAGGGATCTCCGGCGGTGGCGGGGTCGGACGTAGTCGGTGCAGTGGCTTCGGGGCAAGCAAGTGCTCGGGGCTCGGCTTGCTCGAAGGAGCGGAGGGCGGCGAAGCTCCTGGACACGGTGGCGCGGCGCAGGAACGACAGAGGGCGCGACTACGGCGACGGTGCGGCTGCGGTGGCGTCGGCCATGGTGCGGGAGAGCGAGGGAGGGGAGCTGGGGAGGAGGGGGCGTGTGTGTGAGCTCGTGGGACGAGTGGGTGATCGACCCAGGGCGGCAGAACGGTGAGGGGAGGAAGCAGAGCGGAGGGCAGCTGCGTGGCACGCTCTGGTGCCGACGTCGAACACCTGGCTGCCTGCCTGGCCGAGCCAAGCAGCTCGCTGGAGCGGTGGCTGGGCTGGGCCGGTAGGTGGGCTTGCCAGGTGGGCTGCCAGGTTAGTTCCCTCTCTCTCTTTTTAATTCTGTTTTCTATTTTTTTCTGTAGCTTTGTGGACTTTCTAAAAATACCTAAGTAACTCCAAAAATCCCCAAACTGCTCATGCCCACTGTTTAGAATATAAACAACATGGAACATTTTAGTTTAGGATTATTGAACATTTAAAATATTTTCTAAATTTTAAATGCCCAACCTCAAATACTTATGATTTAATTCAAAGACCTTAGGATGACCAAGAAAATTTTGCACCACTTTTGGCAGAGGTTCTGAACCAAGACAAAAATGATGGACAATTTAGAAGGGCATTTCAGGTTCATTGAGAATATTTTTAGTAAACCCTAGTTGGATTCAAAGGGGGCTGGGGGTTCTGTCATCCCCATTTCAAGTTTCTGTTGAATGGAATAGACATGATGCAACACTCTAATGCATGACCTAGCTAGGGTGTGACAACTCACCCCCACTCAAAAGAATCTCGTCCCGAGATTTAGGGTCCTCCGGAAAGAAGGCGGGATACTCGAGTCGAAGACGATCCTCCCTTTCCCAATTTGCTTCTTTCTCAGAACGGTGCGACCATTGAACCTTGAGAAACTTGATATTATGTCGTCGAGTGTTACGCTCGACTTGATCGAGGATATGAACGGGGTACTCTCGATACGTGAGGTTATCTTGAAGATCAAGCGTTTCGTTGTCCACTCCACGGATAGGATCCGAGAAGCAACGCCTGAGTTGAGAGACGTGGAAGACCTCGTGGACTCTGGAGAGATGCGGAGGTAGTTCCAATTGATAGGCAACTTCTCCTCGTTTGGCAAGAATGCGAAAAGGTCCAATGTAGCGAGGAGCCAATTTGCCTTTGATACCGAAGCGATGGGTTCCCTTCAGAGGAGTAACCCGAAGATAAGCCTTTCGTCAACCTCAAAAGTCATAGCCTTATGTTTTTGGTCATATTGACTCTTTGGACGAGATTGGGCTGTTTTCAACTTTTCACGAACGATGCGAACTTGCTCTTTTGCTTCCTGGATCATATCCGGGCCAAAGAATTGTCTTTCCCCGGTTTCTGACCAGTTAAGAGGCGTTCGACACCTTCGCCCATAGAGAACTTCAAAAGGGGCTTTACCCAAGCTAGATTGATAGCTGTTGTTATAAGCAAATTCGGCAAATGGAAGGCATTTCTCCCAATCCATTCCGAATGAGATAACAGAAGCTCGAAGCATGTCTTCTAGGACCTGGTTGACGCGTTCTACTTGACCACTTGATTGAGGGTGAAAGGCAGTGCTAAAGGAAAGGCGGGTTCCCATAGCGTTTTGGAAACTTTCCCAAAATCGAGAGGTGAAGAGACTTCCTCGATCCGAGTTAATTTCCAATGGAACACCATGGAGAGACACTATTTGGGAGATGTACAAGTCTGCTAACTGGCTAGCGGTTATACTCTCGCGAACAGGCAAGAAATGGGCCACTTTAGATAGACGATCGATAACGACGAAGATAGCATTATTCCCTCTCTTGGTCCTGGGAAAACCGGTGATGAAATCCATACCAATTTTATCCCATTTCCATTCAGGAATAGCTAAGGGTTGAAGGGTGCCAAGAGGCCGTTGATGCTCGCTTTTACGATTTATAGACGTCGCAATTAGCAACAAACTGAGCAATGTCTCTCTTCATCCTAGTCCACCAGAACCTCTGGCGTAGGTCCTGATACATCTTAGTGCTACCGGGATGAATGGTGTGTGGAGATTCATGAGCTTCCTTAAGGATCAACTGCCATAAGTGTTGGTTCTTGGGAACCACTAGAGGTTCTCAAAGTACACAACACCATGATCATTTGTATAGAAACATTTAGCATCTCCGCTAGCAATGTTCTCCTTGATTCGAGATATTCCTTTATCTCGTTTTTGGGCAGCGATGATTTGATCCGTAAGAGTAGGTTTCGCCATTAAGGTAGAAAGGAATCCTTGAGGAACGATGTGAAGGTTAAGCTTCCGAAATTCCTCGTGGAGAAGTGGTTGACTTTGTTGCAACATCAGATTGTTGCAATAAGATTTACGACTTAGCGCATCAGCCATGGCGTTGGCTTTTCCCGGGGTGTAAGTTATCCCTAAGTCGAAATCTGTGATCAACTCGACCCAACGTCTTTGCCTGAGATTCAAATCTGGTTGGGTAAATATATACTTCAGACTTTGGTGATCAGTGAAGATTTCGCAACAATTACCGAGGAGGTAATGCCGCCAGGTTTTGAGTGCATGGACTACAGCTGCAAGCTCTAGATCATGAGTAGGGTAATTTTCCTCATGTGGGTGTAATTGCCGCGAAGTATAAGCAATTACATGTCGATCTTGCATGAGAATGCAACCTAGTCCTTGTCGCGAGGCGTCGCAATAGATAACAAAGTCCTTGGAGAAATCTGGTGGTACCAGTACGGGAGCAGAAGTCAGGCATCTTTTCAGTTCCTGGAAACTGTGCTCACATTGTGGAGTCCACTCGAACTTTTTATCTTTCTTGAGGAGTTCAGTTAGAGGTTTAGCAACTTTGGAGAAATTCTCGACAAAGCAGTGACAATAGCTCGCTAAGCCAAGGAAACTCGAACTTGCTTGACCGATTCGGTGGAGTCCAATTAAGGACGGCTTGAACTCGCCGGGATTGACAAAGAATACCTTTACCAGAGATTACATGTCCTAGATAGGTTACTTCGCAACCAAAATTCGCATTTAGAGAACTTGGCATAAAGGCGATGCTCTCAAGTTTCATCAACACTAGTCTTAGATGTTCGCATGTTCTTCCTCGTTCTTGGAGTAGATGAGTATATCATCGAGGTAAACCATGACGAATTTATCCAAATACTCCATGAAGATTGAGTTCATTAACCGAGAGAAGGTGGTGGAGCGTTGGTTAAACCGAAGGACATGACGGTACTCGTATTGGCGTAACGAGTAACAAAGGACGTTTTGGGAATGTCCCCGTTCCGTATTTTGATTTGATGGTAGCCCAACCTCAAATCCATCTTAGAAAAGACTGAGGATCCAGCGAGCTGATCATACAGATCGTTGATCCTGGGGAGCGGATACTTGTTCTTTATTGTGACCAAGTTGATGGGTCGATAATCTACAACCATCCGGTCCGTACCATCCTTCTTCTTGACGAAGAGGACGGGGCAAGCCCATGGAGATGAACTAGGACGGATGAAACCCTTTTTCAAGGACTCATCGGGTTATTTCTTAAGTTCGGCTAGTTCTAGTGGTGCCATCTTATAGGGTCTTCTAGAAATTGGGATAGTTCCTGGAACGAGATCTATCACGAACTCGACATCTCTGTCAGGTGGGACACCTGGAAATTCTTCTGGAAAGACATCCAGAAAGTCACGGACTACCGAAATGTCTTCGAGGTCTGGCAAGGGACTAGCATTAAGAGAATATAGCTGTCGCTTGGCTATTCGGGTCAAGACATTAACTATCCTTCCCGAGGGGTGCATGAGTTGAACAGTCCTAGAGAAGCAATCAATCTTGGCATGATGGGCTGACATCCAGTCCATACCCAAGATGATATTAATATCCGAAGATTTGAGAGCTATCAATGATGCAAGGAAGACAAGTCTGTTGACCTGAATTTCATTTCCATGGCTTACTCTAGAGGTTTGCCATTTGGATCCCGGGGTTTGAATTACCATGGAGGTGGGCATATCACAGAATGTGGTGTTATGCAGACGAGCATAACTCTCAGATATGAATGAATGAGATGCTCTAGTATCGAAAAGAACAGATGCCGGGTGGCAATTAACAAGGAGCGTACTGAGAACGACGTTGGGATCCTCTTGGGCCTCTTCAGCTGAGACACAATTCATATGGCCACGTGCAGTGGTGGCCGGCTTAGCATAGTACACCTTCCCTGCTGGCTTGCCACGGCCAACAGCCTTTCTAGACTGGTTGGGGTTGGTCTGGGGACACTCGCGCATGTAGTGGCCCGATTCCCCACACTTGAAGCACGTCACGGGGCTGGTGCGTGGAGGAGCATTGTTGGTTGGCCCACCATAGGGCTTAGCTGGTGCATACTGCTGAGCTGGATGAGGCGCCTAATAGGATGGCCTCTGTGTGAACCTGGGTGGTAGGGCAGTGTTAGGCACCCACACCCGACGTTTCTGTGGTCCAGCACCGGATGAGGAACCCAAGTCACAGCCATGCCTGTGTGTTGCTTCGAAATCAGTCTGACCCGTCTCAGCACTGATGGCTTTGTTCACAAGCTTCTGAAAAGAGGTGCACTCATGCAGACGGAGATCTCGGCGAAGCTTGGGGCTAAGTCCCTTGCGGAACCTTGCCTGCTTCTTGGTATCAGTGGAGACTTCTTCAGTGGCATAGCGTGCTAGGTTACCGAACTCCCTGCTGTAAGCGTCCACAGAGAGTCGACCTTGGGTGAAACTGCAGAACTCCTCACGTTTACAGTCCATAAGACCTTCCGGAATGTGATGTTCACGGAAAGCCTCGCTAAATTCTGCCCAAGTAGTGACATGGCCAGCTGGGCGCATGGCTTCATAGTTCTCCCACCAGAGACTGGCGGGGCCTTCGAGATGATATGCAGCAAAGGTGACCTTATCAGCCTCAGCTATGAGTGCAGAACGTAGCTTGTGAGTAATGCTGTGAAGCCAGTCATCGGCATCGAGAGGCTCGACGAAGTGGTGGAAGGTAGGTGGGTGTAACTTGATGAAGTCGCTAAGCGACACCAAGTTGTTCCTCTGATGCTGTGTTGTGTTCTGTTCGATGCGTTCCAACAAACGGTTGGTCTCCCGCTTGTTTCTCTCGGCTTCCAGCATAACCTCGGCTAGAGAAGGAGGGTGAGGCAGGTTTGTTTCCCCAACTCTGCTGCCTTCGGCCTGCTCTGGGGGAGCAGGGTTGTTGCGGGTGTTGACCATCCTAGGAAAACAAGACAATGGTTTAGTCCAGGATGATAAGATTCTGACATAGAAATGTAGAATGTAATGGATAACTCGGAATGCAAGATGATCATCCGTATGACATGGTAGATACAGAAACTGCTTCTTTTATTCCATCCTCATACACACCATACAAGGTTTAGTACAAGACCAAACAAAGTACTACTACGGTGAAAGGAAGATTACATCTCATCGGAGGCATTCCAAGCTCCTATACATTATTTTCCGTACACCTCCGGAATTGATGCACACTAAGTCATATTCCACAAGTCACGCAGGACGGTGGAAATACAACTATTACAATACTAGTGAAACTACTACTAACTCAGACATCTTCGTAATAGTCCTCATAGAAGTCTCCTCCATAACCTGGAAGTTCAACGTGAGCATCTGGGAACAGACGGTCCTGAGGAGCCTGTGGACCATAGGGGCTAGGGTGAGGTCTTGGACCAACAAACGGTGGCCTGCGGGGACCACGAGGTGGGGTGATGCCTCCCACATCACGCCAATCCATCATGGCTGGCAGAGCAGATCTAACAGGATACAGATCTCTCATATCCATGTATCCAGCTTGCACGGCTGGTGCAAACCGAGTCAAGGTGGCCCAGTGATCAGCACGGGTGTTGAAAAGCTCCAGTCTCAAGGCCCGATTCTCTCGGTCCTTATCCTCGAGCATCTCGGCAGTGGTGCGAGTTAGTGGGTCCTCCTGAGTGGAGTCAGCATAGATAGCCCGGAGATACCCCTGCGCTCCAGGGAGTGAAGCTGGCATATACCGGAAGTCGGTGTTCCGAAGTAGGCCAGTCCTGACTCGCATGATGGTCATCATAGAATAGGCAGCATCTTGCACAGCCATCTCAATAGTAACCCCGAGTCCATAGGAACAAAGGAGGGCTCGGTAGATCCAGATAAGAGGGAAATATCCCGACAAAGGCAGAGATATTGGCTTTGATTAAAGTCTCGGAACTACTCTTCGACCGTGTATTCGGGATACCAACGGTAACCCGTCTCGATCATTACCCGGACTAACATAGCCGTATGACCGGGCACATCGATGCACCGAGTCAGGCGAACCACTTGGTTTTGATCACGAGTAGCCATCTGAAAGCACAACCACAATGCAAAGGCATTAGAATTTCTAGCAGAATTTGGACAACATAACGGCTGTAAATGCTCAAAAAGGATTTTGAGACATTTTACAAAGAATTGCATAGACACTCAACAATATCATATCAAGGTTCTGGGTCCAACTTAACAACATAACAGGGTAGTAGAACTGAACTAGGCTTGTAATCATCAAACCTATAAGGTACTACAGATTAGTAACACGTGAACCTGATAGAGAGAAGAGATCCTAATCCTTAACCCCCCGGTGGAAGAATGGACTGACTCAGATCAGAATGCCATGAGGTAAAGGAGTAAAAAGAGCCTTATGTACCATCCCACAATCAATTCCCCTACATATAACTAAAGCATTTCTAGACTCAAACATCGACCAGTTTTGCTTGGAGAACCTACAGGCAGTCCGGCTCTGATGCCAACGCTGTCAGGACCCCGACTCAATGCCACATCGATCTAGCATGTAACACCTCATATCACTTCGCGGCCTCACGCACGTTATTCCCACGGGTGTCGCCTTACCTTTGCCCGGGACCGTTTGCGCCTTTTGGCACACGTATATGATAGTGTCGCTAGCATCCATATGATAAGGAGCCCGGCCGACATGGCTAGTCGTAAACCCAAAGTGGCACAGACTTACAGGATAGGCATCCATGACCTAGCATCGAACGTGTCGATCATCGAAAGTGAATCCGGGCTGTAGCACTGGGCTAGCAGACTCGTAAACCGGGATGTAGCGGCTAACAGACTCCGACTAACGCGTGACATTTCCCGAAGGGACGTATACAGAAACGAAGAAGGACACATGCCGGCCAGCCTAAGTGTTCCGAGCAAGAGTAAGCTACCATGGCTCAATGGAAGCACTAGGAGACATTTCCGTAAGAGAGGCTACTAAAGATAAACAACTAGATAGTCGATCCCACACATACCAAGCATTTCAATCATACACACAATATGCTCGTTATGTGCAAATACAACATGGCATCACAACATGACTCTACAACTCAAGTATTTTATTTAAAGGCTCAGAGAGCCATACATAGCATACACACAAGTACGGGTCACACGACCCACATTCAAGTCATACAAGCATACAAGCCAAGAATGAAGTAACTTGTCCGAGTACGCATAACTAGTAAAATAAAAGAGGCTTGGGTAAGCCTAGCTATACTACATGGTCCTTCACAAGCTCAGGATCACCACCTGGGCCTTAGTCTACTCATCGATGTCAACGTCTACGAAGAACCCGTCGGAAGGGGTTGTAGCATCTTCTAAAAAATGTAAATTAAAGCAACATGAGTACAAAGGTACTCAGCAAGACTTACATCAGATCCTACATACATGCACATTATCAAGAGGGTTGGTGGGGTTATTGCAGCAAGACAACTTTGACTCTTGGCTAAGCTATCCTACAAGACTCCAACTTGAAATGGTTTTGCGCACTTGAGTCCACTACTCACCACTTCAATACACTACCGTGGATCCACCTCCGCCTTCCTACGGAAGAGCCATCCTTGGCACTCACGCTTATCTTGAGGCTTTTAGTAGTTTCCATTTACTTGTCTATGAATTGTATAGGCAACCAAGTAGTCCTTTATCATGACGCGCTATTCGAATAGATGATGTTAACCCTGCAGGGGTGTACTTCTTCATACATGTTTCCACCACTTAGCGTCTGCACACGACATGTGCTCGGCAGACTTCAAGCGAAAGCCGACGTGGGTGTAGACCACGACCTACCTAAACACCTAAGTCTCTAGTCCAGGTTTATCGCCTATTGAGGTTCCATCCGCAGGGAGTCCGGCCGAGGTTTCCACATACGACCCCGAATGATGTGAACAGGGTTCCCGAGATACCTAACGGGCATCCGGTACACCATGCCACGTACCTACCGCATCACAGCCCACCCCATGGTCAGCGCTGTCCACGACCTCCAGTAGGCTACAAACACCAGAAACTACTTGCAACTCCTGGACAGAGGACTAGGGTGAATAAGAAGTTGAGCGGGGTCATATTTCAGGGCCCAATGTATGGTAGTAGCTAATTCTTAAATCAAACATACAGATCTCAGTGCTTGAGGACTGCTTCAATGAAACAACCCACCATGTACTCCTACGTGGCCTCTCATCGATACCTTTACCAAATCGTGTTCAACACATCACTCTCATACTGACACGATCATTTCACTCTAGTCCATCACCCAGATGAACCAGACCTGACACGACTCTAAGCATAGCAGGCATAGCAAGGTACGAACAACACATACACATGGCTCAATCAACTCCTACACATGCTAGTGGGTTTCATCTAGTTACTGTGGCAATGACAGGTCATGCAGAGGAAATGGGTTCAACTACCGCAAGACACAAAGCAGCTTTGAATCGCGTTGTCTTAATGCAGAAAAGAGAGCGAAGCGAGAACATGGGATTGTATCGATATGATCAAATGGTTGGTTGCTTGCCCGATGGGTTGGTGCACCGGTATTGTTCTTCGTTAGTAATCACGGTACTCCTCGTAAGGTGGACTCGCCGCAGAGAGCACCGATACACAATCATGACCAAGCTATATGCAACAATATGATGCATGCATGAGACATGGCAAAATCAGTGTATTGGGCTAATGCAACTAAGACCAGATGGGTTTGAACTATTTTGAACCAAAGATTCAAGTTTCAAATTCATAAGTGGCCCTTTTAAGTGCTTTATTTTGTTCTGTGCTAAACAGCAGGTTAACTTGATTAAACATGCATGAAACCAGTACAGATGGATAGATTGGATTTTTCTAATCATTTTTCATATATAACACTTTGCATTTGGAGCTACAGATTAATTTCTATGATTTTTTGAAGTTTGAGGTATTTTCTGGAATTTCCTATGTAGAAATAATTCCAGTAAATAACTTACTGCATCAGCAATACGTCAGGATGATGTCAGTGGTCAACGGAGCTGGTCCAGGTCAAACTGACCAGTGGTCCCGCATGTCAGTAGTTATTTAAACTAACTAAATTTAGTTAAAACTAATCTGGGTTAATTAGCAGAGGGGGCCCCCACTTGTCATAGACTCAGGGGAGTCAACCTGGACCCACCCTAGTCAAAGTCAAGGGTCAAACACGCCGGCGTTTAGCCGCCGGCGAGGCCAGATGCAGCAGAGAGAGTGCATTAGTGCGTTCCGGTGGTCAAATGAGCGGCGGAGGGCATCTACGTGTAGCTGGGAGCAAGCCGCAGGTCTTGGTGGTGGTGGTTGAGCTCGGGGTGGCCGGAAACGTCGCCGGTGACGACCTTGGCGGTCCCCGGAGTCGGGTGAAGACGAACCCAAGGCTACGGGACACGGCGAGGCTCGTGGTGAGGTGCGTTGGGCTCCTGGGGATGCAGTGAATGTGTTGGACATGGTGGGGTGGCCGGTGGTTGGCCGAGACACGTCGGCGACGAGCTCGGCGGCGGCGCATGCGGTGAAGTTTCGTGTGCTCGCTGTGGTGCACGAGAGCGAGAGAGGAAAGGGGGAGGAGGTAGCTAGGCTCACGGCGGTCTTGAGGAAGCAGACGGCGTGGTCGGGGACGAGCTGATGCGGCGGCGACGACAAAAGGGATCTCCGGCGGTGGCGGGGTCGGACGTAGTCGGTGCAGTGGCTTCGGGGCAAGCGAGAGCTCGGGGCTCGGCTTGCTCGAAGGAGCGGAGGGCGGCGAAGCTCCTCGACATGGTGGCGCGGCGCAGGGACGACGGAGGGCGCGACTACAGCGACGGTGCGGCTGCGGTGGCATTGGCCATGGTGCGGGAGAGCGAGGGAGGGGAGCTGGGAAGGAGGGGGTGTGTCTGTGAGCTCGAGGGAGGGGTGGGTGATCGACCCAGGGCGGCAGAACGGCGAGGGGAGGAAGCAGAGCGGTGGGCAGCTGCGTGGCACGCTCTGGTGCCGACGTCGAGCACCTGGCTGCCTGCCTGGCCGAGCCAAGCAGCTCGCTCGAGCGGTGGCTGGGCTGGGCCGATAGGGGGGCTTGCCAGGTGGGCTGCCAGGTTAGTTCCCTCTCTCTCTTTTTAATTCTGTTTTCTATTTTTTACTGTAGCTTTGTGGACTTTCTAAAAATACCTAAGTAACTCCAAAAATCCCCAAACTGCTCATGCCCACTGTTTAGAATATAAACAACATGGAACATTTTAGTTTAGGATTATTTGAACATTTAAAATATTTTATAAATTTTAAATGCCCAAACTCAAATACTTATGATTTAATTCAAAGACCTTAGGATGACCTAGAAAATTGTGCACCACTTTTGGCAGAGGTTCTGAACCAAGACAAAAATGATGGACATTTTAGAAGGGCATTTCAGGTTCATTGAAAATATTTTTAGTAAACCCTAGTTGGATTCAAAGGGGGCTGGGGGTTCTGTCATCCCCATTTCAAGTTTCTATTGAATGGAATAGACATGATGCAACACTCTAATGCATGAACTAGCTAGGGTGTGACAGTGGACCCAGCTGTCAGCCTCTCCACGTACAGTACTCTTCCGATGGAAGTCGTTCCTTGACCACGTTGACCACGCCACGCGGAGAGGACCACGACGGTGGACGACGGCGAGGCCTAGGAAGGGGACAACGCGGAGCCGGGGAAGACACGGCAGTGGAAGCCCGCGCGGAGAGGAGTACGAGTGTTCACTGGTTCGACTGCGGTGTGAGGCTGCCGTCGCCGCAGGGCCTGGCCAGCGGTGGGAATAGTAGGGGGCGGTGAGGCCTCTGCGGCAGCACAGTCGGCCACGGGAGGCAGGAGCATGCGGCACGACTGGCGCTGCTTTGGGCGGTTGGAGCAAGAAGACCAGAGGTTGAAGAAGCACTACGTCCGTTGGATGGACATCGTACGGTCACTGGAGCTAGAATCGTTCATATTGACTAAGTTGACAAAGCCCTTCGTCCCTGTCAACTTAGTAGGCCCACAAGTCAGCCTCCCACCAAGGTGGGTCCCAGCTAGCCGGGGGACTATTCATTTTTTTGCGTAATAAGGAGGCACTTCCGGTGGGTCCAAGCTGACAGCGGGAGGAACGTTTTTTTCGCGGTGGGTCCCAGCAGTCAGGGGAAAACGATTTTTTCGCAAAATACTGGTGGTCCGTCCGGTGGGTCTCCGCTGTCAGGTGGAGGAATAATTATTTTCCGCATAATAAGGAGGCACTTCCTTGCGGCTGCCGTGGACCCAGCTGTCAGCCTCTCCACGTACAGTACTCTTCCGATGGAAGTCGGTCTTTGACCACATTGACCACGCCGCGCCGAGAGCACCACGGCGGTGGACGACAGTGAGGCCTAGCAAGGGGACGACGCGGAGCCGGGGAAGACGCGGCAGTGGATGCCCATGCGGAGAGGAGTATGAGCGTTCACTAGTTCGGCTGCGGTGTGAGGCTGCCGTCGCCGCAGAATAACAGGGGGTGTGGGTGAGTGGAGGGATGGCCTGGCCAGTGGTGGGAGTAGTATGGGGGCGGTGAGGCCTCCGCGGTAGCACAACCGGCCACGGGAGGAAGGAGCAGGCGGCACGACCGACACTGCTTTGGGCGGCTAGAGCAAGAAGACCAGAGGTTGAAGAAGCACTATGGCCGTTGGATGGACATCATACGGTCATTCGAGTATTGACTAAGTTGACAAAGCCCTCCGTCCCCGTCAATTTAGTAGGTCCACAAGTCAGCGCAACAATATGGTGGGTCCCAGCTAGCAGGGGGGTATTCATTTCTTTGGGCGTAATAAGGAGGCACTTCCTTGCGTGTGAAGATATAGCTGGTGGGTCCGACCTGTCAGTGGGGGGGGACGTTTTTTCCGCGAAATACAAAGGCCCTTCCTGTGGGTCCTAGCTGCAGGTGGAGGAATCATTATTTTGCGCCTAATAAGGAGGCATTTCCTTGCGTGCGATTGTGGACCCAGCTGTCAGCCTCTCCACGTACAGTCCACTTCTGATGGATGTCATTCATTGACCACGTTGACCAGGCCGCGCAGAGAGCACCAGGGCGGTGGACGACGGCGAGGCCTAGGAAGGGAACGACATGGAGTCAGGGAATAGTCGGCAGTTGTTTCCCGCGCGGAGGAGAACGAGGGTTTACTGGTTCGTCTGCCATCACCGGAGAATAACAGCATGTGTGGGTGAGTGGAGGGATGGCTAGGCCAGCGATGGGAGTACGGTGGGGCCGTGAGGCCTGCGCGGCAGCATAGCAGGCCGCGGGAGGAGGGAGCAGGCAGTCCCACCGGTGCTTGTTTGAGCGGCTGGAGCGTGAAGAGCAGAGACTAAAGAAGCACGACAGCCGTTGGATGGACATCCAATAGTCACTGCTCTCGTGTGTTCACTAAGTTGACAGGGCGTTCCGTGTGCGTCAATCTTTTTTTTATGAAAGCATACGCGTCAACCTGCAGTAGGAGCACAAGTCAGCCTCAAATCCATGGAAAACAACATACAGCCCATCTGCCATTATTTCTAATAATGTACATCCCATTTGCTAATTCTTAAGAATTGTTTGGAGCCCATCTTCTTTTTGTTAGCATTACACCCCATATTGTGGCCACGGTTAAAAAGTATACGAAATTTTGCATACTTCGGCGCGGTCAACTGTTTTTAATCCAGAAATATCGATTCACATTCAAACTATTTTGAAAAATAATTTATATAAATATAAAATTCAAATAATTGTCCACGCATAAAATCAATGGAATTTAAGATCTTGTAATGAAAAAAATTGAAACTAATTCCCAGTTTGATGTGTTTTAAAAATGTACATCCCATTTCTGGGCAAACCGAATGAAACTCTCCTCGTCTTGAAAGATTTGCAGCCCAGCAGGGCCGATAAAGCAAGTAGGCCTTGTTTGGGTATTTGTTTAAAAAAATAGAATTGGGCTAGCCATTTTTAGGAAGAAAAAACACAACTGGGCTCATGATGTGGTAAACATAAATAAAACCCTGGCTAGACGGGCCACAGCCCCGCACAGCCCCGTTGTTACCCTGATCCGTCGCTAAAACTAGTATAAATAATAATGGCTTGTTCCTAAAAAAAACTGCGTGACTTGCTGGGTCCCTGGTGTCAGCCGCTCGTAGTGTAATTCTCTCATTTATTGACTAGGTTGACAATGGCGTGAGCCCCAGATGTCCAACCCTTAGGAGGAACCATATTTTTGGGCTTGTACTATAGAGGCACTTGCTTGTGTACTGCCATGACGATGGAGGGTCCCTACTGTCATCCTCTCCACGTACAGTCATCTACTTGTTCCTCTCGGTTGTTGACGACGTTGACAAAGCAAGAGGGCGGCGCACCGCGCATGGTGAGCGAACTAAGGCTGCAAGGCAGAGGATGACGGCGAGGCCTCGGACGGAACGAACAGGAGCCGTTGAACATGCGCCGATCCAGTCGCAGGCGGAGGGGAGTACGAGGGTTGACTGGTTCGGGCGCGGGTGCGTGTTGGGGCTGACGTCGCCGGAGAATAACATGACGTGTGGGGGAATAGAGGGAGGGACTGGTCAACGTTGGAGGGTACGTACGGTAGGGCGGCGGAGGCGCAGCCAGCCATGGGAGGCGGGAGCAGGCGGAGCTGACGGGGTGGTTTGGTTTGGGCGGCTAGAGGAAGAAGACAAGAGATAGAAGATACACGACAGATGTTGGATGTCAATCCAACGGCTGGTAGGCAGAATCGTTTGTTGACTGGCTAGTAAGTCGACACCACCTTGATAGGCTATTTCTCGCGGGTCCCAAATGTCGTAATCCAAATCATCACGGTCATGCAGCCTTTCCTATGAAAATTTACAGCCCATTTGATGTGCTAGTTCGAAATAAGTTTGTGGGTGCTGGTGGGGGCTAATCACTTGGCTTCTGTAATGCACAGTGAGCTCAAGCAGCCGGTGAGAGTGATGTTATTTCCCTTGGTTAGGATTTGTTACAATATTTCACTCTAAATTAAACAAATGGCAAGCCATTTGCCTTGTTTCAAAGAAAATATGACAGTCACAGCCGAGTTGAAAAAGGCAGGAACATCTAACTCCAGCTTACAAACTGTACAAAAGCATGAGGGTTAATTGTTTACCAGGTTTAAAAAAAACCCAGATTGAAAAGGGCAACAACATCTAACTCCAGCACTGTTTTTGGCAGTCACAGTCAAATGGGTTGGTCAGGTCCATAGAATGAACATCCTGGGTCATAAAATTTACTGGATTATGACCACAATATGTTGTAAATAGAAGCCTGGCACGTTCAGAAGCTCTTTTGCCCACCTGAAACTCCTTTTTTGCTCTTCGACATACCCATCCATCAAAACCATGCTGCTGATAAACTTAAGCCTGATGGACAATAGTAACCTCGCATTCAGCAGGAAGAATGTGACAAATCTTGTGTTTGCACGGTTGGGTACATATCGTTCTAGCGTTATTGTCTTCAATCAAATCTCATGAGAAGTGGGAAAATCCCGATGCTTACGAATCCACCGATTGGTTATAACTTTCTTACCCTGTCCTGTTACGTAAATAGATATGAAGATTGAAAACAGTTAAGGTCTAAAAGAAGAGTGTCGAAAGAGCAACAACTAAATGGTTAATTCTAGTACACTATATGCGGGCTTCCAATGTGCGTGAAATTATAACCTTTATATACAACTTCTCCAGACATGGAAGGCATTGCAGAAAGCCAATAATCTTGTTCAGATCAAAACTATTCATTTGGATATATAAGATCTTGACAGAATCCAGCACCATTGATAGGCCATCCATGGAGAAACTCTTCATTGAGCATAGAACATAATATTAGTACAAAATGTGTACTCCAAGATGATATATAAATTATGCGCAAAATTTAAAATGCAGCTTATGGTTACAAGTGTAGATGATAATATAAAGTACCTGAAGAACTGTGGAGCCAAACACCATATTGAAATGAGCACAGAGATCATGTATTACACCCAAGGTCTCCAGTTTAGGCGCAGAGAGGACGGTTATTTGCAACGGTGAATAACTAGAATCAAGGATCAACCTTTGAAGTGAAGGGGCATCTTGGATGATGAGCTGCCTTCCGTCAAAAGAAATTCCAATTCTTACACGGTTAGGCGACTTTATTTGGAGACAACCGATTCTAACTGTGAAAACAAGCACCAAGCACTCCAGCGAAGGGCAACTGGAGTGGATGATGCTGTGCAATGAGGCCTCCGATATACAAACCCGCACAAGTGAAAGTTTCTTGAGAAATGGGAGTCGAAGGTTTAGTACCAGATTGTCTGGTGGGTAGCACAACGCAAAGGTGGTGGTGTGGAGAGAGGTGGAAAACCGTGAGATGGACATCGGTGCTGAGGGCACAAGTTCATGGCGTTCGGTATGTGGTATGTGATTTCCAGGGGAATAGTAGAACTCAAGCAGCTGTAGTTCTGTGAATTCAGGGGATTTCAGCCAGGCGTCCACCGTGCAGGGCATGTTATGCTTGCTCAGGTAGCATGACGTGATAAAGAGGCTTTGAATGGAGCCCTGGTGAGAGGAGATGATGGCTCTGGGGATTTCAAAATCATTGAAGAGAGATAGCTGACGACAGTCGAGATTAAGGGGCACGACGTGCCATAGAGGGCGCCACCGAATTGAGAGGACTTGGCTGCGGCAGCAATCCTTGGTGGGGAGAAGCGAGATGATCTCCCCAAGGACGGCGTCCGGGAGATCGCTGATGCGGTCCACCCGAGATTCTACGGGTTCCTGGGATCCGGTGGGGGCGGGGTAGCCTCTTCTCCCCGTGCTGCCGGGTGCGGGATCTACAACAGGCGTCGCCGCTAGCGGGAGCCTCATCTTCTTGGCGCTGGGGTCAGCCGACTCCATTTTCCTCGAGGGCGTTGCGTTGCGCTCACAGATTTGAGCAGAGTAACGAATGACGAGCCAAGTTATAGTGCGAGCGAAGAAGAAGGGGAGCTGGGGGGTTTTCTGTAGGAGTGAGGAAGAAGGGGAGCTGGGGTTTTCTGTAGGAGTGAGGTGAGGAATTGATTTTACTATTTACTAGTGTGGATGGGCTGTTTTGTCTTGGGCCCAGAGAAACAATTACTACTAGTACAGTGGAGACACTCTACAGCTACCCAGAAAAACAATTACTACTAGTACAGTGGAGACACTCTACCGCTTCTGGCTCCTCCTAGGTCATTGAAACGTCTCCCTCTACTGAATGCCGTTATACTTTTGTTCACCTACATGCGGGCCATGCAGCGCGCGGGCCCAAATGCCATCCACCAAATTAGAAGGCAAGATGCAAAGGAGAGTCACCCGGTCGAAGGCTGGCAAGAACGAGCCGTCAGATCACAAAACCCCACCTCCCGTAGTCTAAGTTTGACGGACGAAGCAACCATCATTTCACTCTTCATCAATCCCTTCTCCTCACCGCCTTCAAGAAAGGCAACACTCGCATCTTCCACTGTTCTTCTCTCCGAACGAAGGGAAGGTAAGCGGATCCGTGATGTTGGTATATTTTCGTTCAGAGAAAAAACCTTTTGCAAAGCAGTAACCGATCCTCACTCTCTTTTTTGTTTCATTGTCAATGCAATTGTGTTTTCCTTTCAGTTATCTCCTAGTATTCGTCAGTTTCATGATGGACCAAGCAGAACCAGGCAAAGATCTGCCGATATTAGAGCAGACGCGGGAGGCTGATCCCCACGAGACAGAGAGCTCCAAGAAGATGGAGGCAACCACTGAGCCGACCTCAGATACACTCACGGCCACTACTGAGATGGTCAACGACCCGTTTGAGGTTACAGCCCCCGTGGCACTGCAGGAGCAGTTTTCCCCCTTCGAGGATGTGTCCCCCCGCTGAGCTGCCCAAGGTGATTTCCTTTTTTACCGATCTCGATTGTGGTTTTTCATCTAAGTATGTGGTGATTTTTTTAGAAAAGGAAGTATGTGGTGATTAATAATGCAAAATTTTATTAGCTTCGATGCCATGCTATACATAGTGGTTTAAATAACTTGTGTTTCTTATACTGAAAAGTAATTCAAAATTTGTTTCTGTTTCAATTAGAGCCCTGATGCAGACAAGGATTGTGTGGTTGTACATGTCACTCGCTATGAGGCGGACGACCTGAATATACGCACTGGGAAAACAGAGTTCTTAGGCTGTTGGATCCTGGAAGCCATTTGCGGTTATACCAATGAAGAGTTGTATTCCAGCCTCATTGTTGTCAGGCGTGTTGTCCAGGGTGTACTGAAGCACAAGAAGTTCAAAGCTACTCCTTCGTTTGTGAGGCATACTGTTCTTGTCAAGCTTACGCAGGAAGATGATGTGGCATGCCTCCACAAACAAGTTTATCAGTGGCAAGGCCACAAGGTTGTCTTCATGAAGGTTCACAGGATTGAGCTGCTGCGGGACGTCCTCGATGATGTTCATGGCAAGGTCCATCTTGTGTCCAGCCCAAATTAGATCGAGGCATGAAATAGTTGCCCCAGCTAGTGTTTAATAGTAGTTTGGATTATGTCTAATTATCCTAACCTTGCTCATATCGACCCCTCCGGGATAGTACTGCTTGAATCTGTCTATGGGAACTGCTGCTACTTTTGTGTGCCCGTGAATCATGTGAGAACCATCGTAATTGTTGCCGAAACAGATGCGTCCTCACTAGTTTTTCATGAATATGGCATGGTATGACATAAGTTGTCACGGTTTATCATACGAGCAGTGTGTGTTTTAATGAAATAGAGCACTCGTTCGAGAACCGTGCGCCGACGTATACATAAGTACTTGTAAACACTATTGGTGCTACCCCACTTGTAAGCAGTTGTGCAAAACATGGCACATTGGCTCAGCTCGCTTCAACACTAGGCTATCGACCACCTAACAATCAACAATCTGATGTCTGACATATAAGCAACTATGTATCTTGTTACAGTAGTTCATGCAGTTAATTGAGGCCACAATGTAATAAATTCCAAACGTTCACACGCTAGTCTAGCGCTCATGTGGAACACTCACATTAAAATCGTCTTCATGAAAAACTTGAAAAGCATAAGTTAAGCAATTTTATACATCTCAATGGTTCATAGAACATAGCAAACATATACTAGTTCACAGCAAAAGACAAAGTTGAGAAGGTTTACAAATCAGGAAAAAACAAGCAAAAGGCTTCTCTGAGCAAAGGGCCTCCCGGCAGGCTTAAATTTCCTGGAGTTCACTCTGGTTTTTTCTTGTTGCTACCATCCAGGGTTAGGTTCTCTCATTCCAGAATAACCAATTGTAATTGTGGTCTCAGCTGGAATGCTGAACTTAACCATGCAAAGGATAATCTTGACCAGTGAAATTCTTGTGCATTCCACTAAATTTAAGCACCGCTATTTGCAGAAATAAGGCACCACAATGCCTCTTGTCCGCTTTTGTCAAAAAACCGTTGTGCAGCCGTGCAGGCTAGTCCTCGGTCCATGGATGAACTGGTAGAAAGTTCATTCCGACTAGGATGTAGTTGTTTTAAGCTCGTCCCTCGCACTACAATCGAGGTAAAACGCATTTAATCAGCTTCTTTTAGATTGAGTTGGTCATTCTACCTTAGTTACTACCAATGTAGGGATACCTTGAAGACGGAGGTTAGGCGACGGCAACGAGGATAGCCATCTCCTTTTGCAGCTTGTACTAAAACTGAGGTGTGTGCTTTTGATTGCGCGGATAGAAACGATACGGAGACAGACATCCCCGTTTGCGCAAATACGAAATACGGTTATTTAAACAGTGACATATATTACTACTTTCCCCCGTTTCCTCTTAGAACCAAGTCCTAGATTCATGCTACAGCTTTCCCACTTTCTTCCCTGTTTGAACCAACGCTTTGAGTCGACTGTATGAACTAGCTTTACTTCTAATAATAGTAGAAGTCTAGGTGGCTTTGGAACAGCGGACGGAAGTAGAAAAGGATCCACACGAAGGGAGCTGGGGCAGTAGAGCATGGCAGGTTTCGAAGGAATATATACCTGAGGGTCGTCGGCATGTGGCAAAGACGGCGTCGGGAGGCCGCATCTTGGGCACAATACCACAGGGAGGAAGAAGGGGTCGGAGGCCCTCCCGAGCCGGTGCTCTCTCGGAGAGAATGGCACGGTCGCCAATCGGGACGTGCGGGTAGCCGTTGGTCTCCTCCCTCGCCGCTGACGACAGCGTGAACGATGCACCTACACCCCTGCCCCGGTCGAGGTTGTCCGACCGGATTTGTGACCAGCCATGAGCTGAGATAGAGTGTGTGAAGGAAATATGCCCTAGAGGCAATAATAAAGTTATTATTTATTTCCTCATATCATGATAAATGTTTATTATTCATGCTAGAATTGTATTAACTGGAAACATGATACATGTGTGAATACATAGACAAACCTATAGTCACTAGTATGCCTCTACGTGACTAGCTCATTAATCAAAGATGGTTATGTTTCCTAAACCATAGACATGTGTTGTCATTTGATTAGTGGGATCACATCATTAGAAGAATGATGTGATTGACATGACCCATTCCGTTAGCCTAGCACTTGATCGTTTAGTATACTGCTATTGCTTTCTTCATGACTTATACATGTTCCTATAACTATGAGAATTATGCAACTCCCGTTTACCGGAGGAACACTTTGGGTACTACCAAACGTCACAAGATAACTGGGTGATTATAAAGGAGTACTACAGGTGTCTCCGAAGGTACATGTTGAGTTGGCGTATTTCGAGATTAGGTTTTGTCACTCCGATCATCGGAGAGGTATCTCTGGGCCCTCTCGGTAATACACATCATTATAAGCCTTGAAAGCAATGTGACCAATGAGTTGGTTACGAGATGATGCATTACAGAACGAGTAAAGAGACTTGCCAGTAACGAGATTGAACTAGGTATTGGATACTGACGATCAAATCTCGGGCAAGTAACATACCGATGACAAAGGGAACAACGTATGTTGTTATGCGGTTTGACCGATAAAGATCTTCGTAGAATATGTAGGAACCAATATGGGCATCCAGGTCCCGCTATTGGTTATTGACCGAGAATAGTTCTAGGTCATGTCTACATAGTTCTCAAACCCGTAGGGTCCGCACGTTTAACGTTATGATGATAGTTTTATTATGAGTTTATAAGTTTTGATGTACCGAAGTTTTTTCGGAGTCCCGGATGTGATCACGGACATGACGAGGAGTCTCGAAATGGTCGAGACATAAAGATTGATATATCGGACGACTATATTCGAACACCGGAATTGTTTCGGATGATTTCGGAGAAAACCGGAGTGCTGGGGGGGTTACCGGAACCCCCCGGGAGAGTATTGGGCCTTATGGGCCTTAGGGGAAAGGAGAGAGGGGCGGCCAGCATGGGCTGCGCGCCCCCTCCCCCCTCTGGTCCGAATTGGACTAGGAGGCGGCGCCCCCCCTCCCCTCCCCCTTCCTTCCCCCTCCTAGTAGGAGTAGGAAAGGAGGAGTCCTACTCCTACTAGGAGGAGGATTCTCCTCCTTGGCGCGCCTCAAGGGCCAACCGCCTCCCCTTGCTCCTTTATATACGGGGGGGGCACCCCATAGACACACAAGTTGATCTACGGATTGTTCCTTAGCCGTGTGCGGTGCCCCCCTCCACCATATTCCACCTCGGTCGTATCGTCGCGGAGTTTAGGCGAACCCCTGCGCCGGTAGAGCATCATCATCGTCACCACGCCGTCGTGCTGACGGAACTCATCTCCGGAGCTTTGCTGGATCGGAGCACGGAGATCGTCATCGAGCTGAACGTGTGCTGAACATGGAGGCCCCGTACGTTCGGTGCTTGGATCGGTCGGATCGTGAAGACGTACGACTACATCAACCGCGTTGTGCTAACGCTTCCACTTACGGTCTACGAGGGTACATGGACGAACACTCTCCCCTCTCGTTGCTATGCCATCACCATGATCTTGCGTGTGCATAGGAATTTTTTTGAAATTACTACGTTCCCTAATAGTGGCATCCGAGCCTAGGTTTTATGCGTTGATGTTATATGCACGAGTAGAACACAAGTGAGTTGTGGGCGATACAAGTCATACCGCTTACCAAAGATGTCATACTTTGGTTCGGCGGTATTGTGAGATGAAGCGCCCGGACCGACATTACGCGTGACGCTTCGCGAGACTGGTTTCACTGTTACGAGCACTCGTGCTTAAAGGTGGCTGGCGGGTGTCTGTCTCTCTCACTTTAGCTGAATCGAGTGTGGCTACGCCCGGTCTTTGCGAAGGTTAAAACAGCACCAACTTGACGAACTATCGTTGTGGTTTTTGATGCGTAGGTAAGAACGGTTCTTGCTAAAGCCCGTAGCAGCCACATAAAATTTGCAACAACAAAGTAGAGGACGTCTAACTTGTTTTTGCAGGGCATGATGTGATGTGATATGGTCAAGACGTGATGCTATATTTTATTGTATGAGATGATCATGTTTTGTAACCGAAGTTATCGGCAATGGCAGAACCATATGGTTGTCGCTTATTGTATGAAATGCAAGCATACATAATTGCTTTACTTTATCACTAAGTGGTAGCGATAGTCGTAGAAGCAATAGATGGCGTAACGACAACGATGCTACGATGGAGATCAAGGTGTCGTGCCGGTGACGATGGTGATCATGACGGTGCTTCGAAGATGGAGATCACAAGCACAAGATGATGATGGCCATATCATATCACTTATATTGATTGCATGTGATGTTTATCCTTTATGCATCTTATCTTGCTTTGATTGACGGTAGCATTTTAAGATGATCTCTCACTAAATAATCAAGAAGTGTTCTCCCTTAGTATGCACCGTTGTGAAAGTTCTTCGTGCTGAGACACCACATGATGATCGGGTGTGATAGGCTCTACGTTCAAATACAACGGGTGCAAAACAGTTGCACACGCGGAATACTCAGTCATACTTGACGAGCCTAGCATATCTGAGATATGGCCTCGGAACACGGAGAACGAAAGGTCGAGCGTGAATCATATAGTAGATATGATCAACATAGTGATGTTCACCATTGATACTACTCCATCTCACGTGATGATCGGACATGGTTTAGTTGATTTGGATCACGTGATCACTTAGATGACTAGAGAGATGTCTGTCTAAGTGGGAGTTCTTAAGTAATATGATTAATTGAACTTAAATTTATCATGAACTTAGTACCGATAGTATTTTTCTTGTCTATGTTTATTTGTAGATAGATGGCTCGTCTTTGTTGTTCCGTTGAATTTTAATGCGTTCCTTGAGAAAGCAAAGTTGAAAGATGATGGTAGCAATTACGGGATCGGGTCCGTAACACGAGGATTATCCTCATTGCTGCAAAGAAAAGTTACGTCTGGAAGCACCGCTGGGTGCGAACTGCTTCTTGATCTGGACGACGGATTTAAGCGTCTAGCGAGCAAAGTCGATGACTACTCGATAGTTCGATGTGCCATGCTTTACGGCTTAGAACCGGGTCTTCAACGGCGTTTTGAGCGTCATGGAGCATATGAGATGTTCCAGAGTTGAATTTAATATTTCAAGCAAATGCCCGGATTGAGAGATATGAAGTCTCCAATAAGTTCTATAGCTGCAAGATGGAGGAGAATAGTTACGTCGGTGAACACATACACAAAATGTCCGGGTATAATAATCACTTGATTCAATTGGGAGTTAATCTTCACGATGATAGTGTCATTGATGAATTCTCCAATCACGCCACCAAGCTACAAGAGCTTCATGATGAACTATAATATGCAAGGGATGAACAAGACTATTCCCGAGCTCTTCGCAATGCTAAAAGCTGCGGAGGTAGAAATCAAGAAGGAGCATCAAGTGTTGATGGTTAACAAAACCACCAGTTTCAAGAAAAAGGGCAAAGGGAAGAAGAAGGGGAACTTCAAAAAGAATGGCAAGCAAGTTGCTGCTCAAGAGAAGAAACCCAAGTCTGGACCTAAGCCTGAAACTGAGTGCTTCTACTTCAAGCAGACTGGACACTGGAAGTGGAACTGCCCCAAGTATTTGGCGGATAAGAAGGATGGCAAAGTGAACAAAGGTATATGTGATATACATGTTATTGATGTGTACCTTACTAATGCTCGCAGTAGCATCTGGGTATTTGATACTGGTTCTGTTGCTAATATTTGCAACTCGAAACAGGGACTACGGATTAAGCGAAGATCGGCTAAAAACGAGGGGACGATGCGCGTGGGAAATGGTTCCAAAGTCGATGTGATCGCGGTCGGCACGCTACCTCTACATCTACCATTGGGATTATTTTTAGACCTAAATAATTGTTATTTGGTGCCAGCGTTGAGCATGAACATTATATCTGGATCTTGTTTGACGCGAGACGATTATTCATTTAAATCAGAGAATAATGGTTGTTCCATTTATATGAGTAATATCTTTTATAGTCATGCACCCTTGAAGAGTGGTCTATTCTTATTGAATCTCGATAGTAGTGATACACATGTTCATAGTGTTGAAACCAAAAGATGCAGAGTTGATAACGATAGTGCAACTTATTTGTGGCACTGCCGTTTAGGTCATATCGGTGTAAAGCGCATGAAGAAACTCCATACTGATGGGCTTTTGGAATCACTTGATTATGAATCACTTGGTACTTGCGAACCGTGCCTCATGGGCAAGATGACTAAAACGCCGTTCTCCGAAACTATGGAGCGAGCAACTTATTTGTTCGAAATCATACATACTGATGTTTGTGGTCCAATGAATGTTGAGGCTCGCGGCGGGTATCGTTATTTTCTCACCTTCACAAATGATTTGAGTAGATATGGGTATATCTACTTAATGAAACACAAGTCTGAAACATTTGAAAAGTTCAAAGAATTTCAGAGTGAAGTGGAAAATCATCGTAACAAGAAAATAAAGTTTCTACGATCTGATCGTGGAGGAGAATATTTGAGTTACGAGTTTGGTCTGCACTTGAAACAATGCGGAATAGTTTCGCAACTCACGCCACCCGGGACACCACAACGAAATGGTGTGTCCGAACGTCGTAATTGTACTTTACTAGATATGGTGCGATCTATGATGTCTCTTACTGATTTACCACTATCGTTTTGGGGTTATGCTTTAGAGACGGCCGCATTCACGTTAAATAGGGCACCATCAAAATCCGTTAAGACAACGCCTTATGAACTATGGTTTGGCAAGAAACCAAAGTTGTCGTTTCTTAAAGTTTGGGGCTGCGATGCTTATGTGAAGAAACTTCAACCAGATAAGCTCGAACCCAAATCGGAGAAATGTGTCTTCATAGGATACCCAAAAGAGACTATTGGGTACACCTTCTAGCACATATCCGAGGGCAAGATTTTCGTTGCTAAATCGGATCCTTTCTAGAGAAGGAGTTTCTCTCGAAAGAAGTGAGTGGGAGGAAAGTAGAACTTGATGAGATAATCGTATCTACTCCCTTATTGGAAAGTAGTTCATCACAAGAACCGATTCTGTGACCCTTGCACCAATCGGTGAGGAAGCTAATGATATTGATCATGAAACTTCGATCAAGTTTCTCTTGAACCTCGTGGGTCTACCAGAGTAAGATCCGCACCAGAGTGGTGCGGTAATCCAATTCGGAAGTCATATTACTTGACCATGATGAACCTACGAACTATGAGGAAGCGATGATGAGCCCAGATTCCGCAAAATGGCTAGAGGCCATGAAATCTGAGATGGGATCCATGTATGAAAACAAAGTATGGACTTTGGTTGACTTGCCGATGATCGGCAAGCCATTGAGAATAAATGGATCTTTAAGAAGAAGACCGACGCGATGGTAATGTAATGTCTATAAAGCTCGACTTGTTGCGAAAGGTTTTGACAAGTTTAAGGAGTTGACTACGATGAGACTTTCTCACCCGTGGCGATGCTTAAGTCTGTCCGAATCATGTTAGCTATTGCTGCATTTCATGATTATGAAATTTGGCAAATGGATGTCAAAACTGCATTCTTGAATGGATTTACGGAAGAAGAGTTGTATATGATGCAACGAGAAGGTTTTGTTGATCCAAAAGGTGCTAACAAAGTGTGCAAGCTCCACATTCCATTTATGGACTGGTGCAAGCATCTCGGAGTTGGAATAAGCGCTTTGATATTGTGATCAAAGCATATGGTTTTATCTGATTTTGGAGAAGCTTTGTATTTACAAGAAAGTGAGTGGGAGCTCTATAGCATTTCGATATTATATGTAGATGACATATTATTAATTGGAAATGATATAGAATTTCTAGATAGCATAAAGGGATACTTGAATAAAAGTTTTTCAATGAAAGACCTCGGTGAAGCTGCTTACATATTGGGCATCAAGATCTATAGAGATAGATCAAGGCGCTTAATAGGACTTCCACAAAGCACATACCTTGACAAAATTTTGAAAAAGTTCAAAATGGATCGAGCAAAGAAAGGATTCTTGCACGTGCTACAAGGTGTGAAGTTGAGTCAAACTCAATGCCCGACCACAATGCAGAAGATAGAGAAAATGAAAGATGTTCCTATGCTTCAGCCATAGGCTCTATCATGTATGCAATGCTGTGTACCAGACTGACGTATGCTTAGCAATAAGCTTGGCGGGAAGGTACCAAAGTAATCGAGAGTGGATCATTTGGACATCGGTCAAGAACATCTGAAATACCGAAAAGGACTAAGGATATGTTTCTCATATATGGAGGTGACAAAGAGCTAGTCGTAAATGGTTACGTCGATGCAAGCTTTGACACCGATTCGACGATTCTAAATCGCAAACCGGATCGTGTTTTTATTAAGCGGTGGAGCTGTAAGTTGGTGCAGTTCTAAACAAAGCGTCGTGGCGGGATCTACATGTGAAGCGGAGTACATAGCTGCTTCAAGCAGCAAATGAAGGAGTCGGATGAAGGAGTTCATTTCCGATCTAGGTGTCATACCTAGTGCATCGGGACCAATGAAGATCTTCTATGACAATACTGGTGCAATTGCCTTGGCAAAGGAATCCAGATTTCACAAGAGGACCAAGCACATCAAGAGACGCTTCAATTCCATTCGGACCAAGTCCAAGTGGGAGACATAGAGATTTGCAAGATACATACGGATCTGAATGTTGCAGACCCATTGACTAAGCCTCTCTCACGAGCAAAACATGATCAACACCAAGACTCCATGGGTGTTAGAATCATTACTATGTAATCTAGATTATTGACTCTAGTGCAAGTGGGAGACTGAAGGAAATATTCCCTAGAGACAATAATAAAGCTATTATTTATTTCCTCATATCATGATAAATGTTTATTATTCATGCTAGAATTGTATTAACCGGAAACATGATACATGTGTGAATACATAGACAAACCTATAGTCACTAGTATGCCTCTACTTGACTAGCTCATTAATCAAAGATGGTTATGTTTCCTAAACCATAGACATGTGTTGTCATTTGATTAGTGGGATCACATCATTAGAAGAATGATGTGATTGACATGACCCATTCCATTAGCCTAGCACTTGATCGTTTAGTGTACTGCTATTGCTTGCTTCATGACTTATACATGTTCCTGTAACTATAAGGATTATGCAACTCCCGTTTACCGGAGGAACACTTTGGGTACTACCAAACGTCACAACGTAACTGGGTGATTATAAAGGAGTACTACAGGTGTCTCCGAAGGTACATGTTGAGTTGGCGTATTTCGAGATTAGGTTTTGTCACTCCGATCGTCGGAGAGGTATCTCTGGGCCCTCTCGGTAATGCACATCATTATAAGCCTTGCAAGCAATGTGACCAATGAGTTGGTTACGAGATGATGCATTATAGAACGAGTAAAGAGACTTGCCGGTAACGAGATTGAACTAGGTATTGGATACCGACGATCAAATCTCGAGCAAGTAACATACCGATGACAAAGGGAACAACGTATGTTGTTATGCGGTTTGACCGATAAAGATCTTCGTAGAATATGTAGGAACCAATATGGGCATCCAGGTCCCGCTATTGGTTATTGACCGAGAATAGTTCTAGGTCATGTCTACATAGTTCTCGAACCCGTAGGGTCCGCACGCTTAACGTTACGATGACAGTTTTATTATGAGTTTATAAGTTTTGATGTACCGAAATTTGTTCGGAGTCCCATATGTGATCACAGACATGATGAGGAGTCTCAAAATGGTCGAGACATAAAGATTTATATATTGGACGACTATATTCGGACACCGGAATTGTTCCGGGTGATTTCGGAGAAAACCGGAGTGCATGGGCCTTATGGGCCTTAGGGGAAAGGAGAGAGGGGCGGCCAGCATGGGTCGCGCCCCCCCCTCTTTCCTTCCCCCTCTCCCCCTTCCGTCCCCCTCCTAGTAGGAGTAGGAAAGGAGGAGTCCTGCTCCTACTAGGAGGAGGATTCCTCCTCCTTGGCGCGCCCCAAGGGGCCGGCCGGCCTCCCCCTTGCTCCTTTATATACGGGGGCGGGGGGCACCCCATAGACACACAAGTTGATCTACAGATTGTTCCTTAGCCGTGTGCGGTGCCCCCATCCACCATATTCCACCTCGGTCATATCATCGCGGAGTTTAGGCGAACCCCTGCGCCGGTAGAGCATCATCATCGTCACCACGCCGTCGTGCTGACGGAACTCATCTCCGGAGCTTTGCTGGATCGGAGCACGTAAATCGTCATCGAGCTGAACGTGTGCTGAACACGGAGGCCCCGTACGTTCGGTGCTTGGATCGGTCGGATCGTGAAGACATACGACTACATCAACCGCGTTGTGCTAACGCTTCCGCTTACGGTCTACGAGGGTACGTGGACGAACGCTCTCCCCTCTCGTTGCTATGCCATCACCATGATCTTGCGTGTGCGTAGGAATATTTTTGAAATTACTACGTTCCCCAACAGTGTGGCCACCTATGTCTTTCTTAGATCTGGAGAGCATGAGAGAGTGAACGAGAGGAACCCTAGTAAAGCAAGCGCTAAGGCTCCTGCTTTTATATATAGTGGAGTGATTTTGTTGTACCAGCTTCAAAAAAATGTGCTCCTACGTGTACCTGCGAGTGGGTGTGAGAGAACTAGTGCGTGCGTGCACTGCTTCTCTTCGTGAGAGTACAATATACTATGCCCAAAGAGCGTTCGCCGCAAGAGTAATAGTATAAGTGTGTGACGTGTGAGCTAAAATAAAATGTGCATGCCGTCTTTTGTTTTTTAGAAGTTCTGAGGGTAGGGTGTGAAGAGCACATATGTGCATGACGTCTACCTGCAAATAGACGGTGGGTGCGACATGCGAGTCTGCGAGAGGACTCGGGAGAGTCGTGACTCCTGAGGGTGCGTGTGCGTGAGAGAGAGGGGGCACGTATCAATGCAATGCATGTGTCCGTAAATCATTATCCGACAAACGTTCGCCACAAGCCTTTTCCTGACGAACGCCGTAACAACCGTTAGATCGGCATCCGACAGTGTCAGTTTTGCCAAGTCATTTAACAAAACAGCCACTCTTCCTACACAAAAATCTTCCACGTGAGTGTTAGCAACTGCCGTATGCTCCCTCCGTTTTGAAATGCAGTGCATATAGCTTTATTGAAAATTCGAAGTTCGCAAACTTTTACCGAGTTTTCGTGTACCAAATTGCACATGTAGAATACCCTGTATATATCATTTCATCCATCTTCGAGAGGTAACTATAAAGATGGGTGGGGAGTCTACAAAGAAAGACCATCGTATCACCCGCAGCAATTTCAAGCATCCTTTAGTGTCAAGGAATATCATAGGAACTCTATATGATATGATTTTTGTAGGATTTTTTCCTTTAGAGCCAATTGGTTCATAGGAATAGATTCATATACTCCACATTTCAAAGGAAATAAACATGATATCATTTCTGTAGCTTTAGAGCCACTTGGTTCATATGAATGGATTCCTATACTCCCTTAATTTCAAAGGAAAAATAAACATTAGCGTATATTCAATAGAAAACTTCCTATGATATGAACCAAATTACATCTCTTTTCTAATCCCTCCTCATAGGAATTGAGATACATGTCATCTCTAGATTCAATAGAAAAGTTCCTATGATGTGAACCAAATGACATCTCTTTTCCAATCCCTACTCATAGGAATTGAGATGCTCCACGTCATCTCTTTCCCTACAACTTCCATGTATACATCTTCTATTCCTAAATATATAGTACAACCCACTAGTAGTTTTTTTCCAAAACATGCGACTATGGCACAAGAACTATATAGTTTGCCAATAACTTTGTAAGATGGTCGCTGGATGAAGCTAACCCGAGTGCAGAGATAGGCAAATCCGAGCACTACTGGCCGTTGGATATCATCAACATTCCACTAGATCTGCCACATGTACAATTTAGAAGACTCCATGGTTGAACTTAAGCATAATGCACAAACCTCAAAACACAAGCACTTCTCCTTTGTTCTAGAATCTTCTGTATTATAATTGATTATTTTTTTCTAAATGAATTGCCATTATTTGTTTTTTTACTTTATGATTTACAATGCACGACCCCATGAATCTTAACTTTTTTATAAAACTAATTGATTTCGAATGAGATGAACTATAAGAACTAAACGAACATCTACATCATGCTGTTTGATGGATATTTTTCTTTACTAATGATTATCTTTGAATCTTTTTTGGCACAGGTAATGTACGTGAGATTGGGCATATTATCATATGTACATAGCTTATGCATGCACGTCCAAAAATAAAATTAGGGGTTTTGCGTGTACGCGAAGAGCTTTGCCTTGGACTAGTATTTATATGCTATATGTATGTATTCGGGTGTCTCGGCCGGCCGGCAAGCTTGCGCGCATATATACCCGAATACCAGCAAGCCTCAAACCATGCATATACGTGTACCTGTACAGTAGCGCACTCTTATACTAGCTGGTCTTTGGTTTTGTTTTGCACATGCATCCAAGTTAAGTTTATTACATGCCTCGTACTGCATTGGAGAGCAAGTTTACATCTTTGCATGCACACGTAAACGTTAGGTAGCATGCATGTTTTTTTTCTTTTGGTAGATTATACGCGGTAGCCACGTACGCATGCAGACATGCTGGAGTATTCGCGGGCCGGCCGGCACAAACACATATTTACCCGACGAGAGGCAGGCCCATAATCACATGTAGGCAAAATGGTTTCCTTTCTTTTTGCAGGCTCAAACGAAAAGGTTCTAGCAGAAGGAAGGTGTAGAAACGACATCGGGATTTATTTTACTTAGCTCACGTATCGAAGATCAACTTGGACGAGGAGCAATGCATAATTGGCAAGTCGGCAAAATTTGGAAACAAAAGCAGCTGCCTTTGATCATTTTGGGAAGGACACACACGTTCGCATCAGGAAGGTCATACAAAAGGAAAGATAAGATGACCTGCCAAACCACGCAAGATGTACGGGCCAAGAAATCTGATTCGGCCGGCCACCTATATATAGAGGCAAGGTCTCAACATAGAGGAGGGGAGCCAACACACCACACACGCAACACCACACCCGAACACATCCAGCCACCACATGGCCGCCATCACGCGCACAGCAAACCCACGCAGCAACATCAAACCAGCACCTCATCTCGCCATCCGGTGTCGTCGCGAACAGCAAGCAGGAAGGAGAAAACACAGTCCAGGAGGCGCCATGATGAAGCACACATTCTCCGATGGTGAGACTTTGAACTAATGCATCTATTTTCTTGTTTCTCCTTGGCATACAACATTCATGCACACGAGCAAGTCATCATACAATCGGCGCCGAAGACAATATTGGTGGAGCATGCAATCTCGCTGCCCGCCGACACCTTTTGCAAGGATGCCGCTGAAGACGATGGTAATACCAATGGGGCTGCCAGCGCGCAGCCCGTTGGACTCCTTGATTGGTGGCCGCCCTTGGTGATGAGGCCGACGACGTCTACTTCATCAAGCTGGAGCCCCGAAGGTGCAAGGCTCGCGAGGATGCCGCCATAGATGGCGACATGGAGCTTGCCAGGACGACGCCCTCATTTTCTTCATCAAGCTGGCACAATGGAGGGCGAAGGTGGGAAGGCTTGCGAGGATGCCGCCGACGTGCCGCGATGGATCGCGGCGTGAAGTTCACCAAGACGATGCCAGTGTCAACTTCATCAAGACGGTGCCATGGAGGACGAAGGCGTGGAGCCTCGGGAGGATGCCGCCGCCGTGCCGCATTGGATGGCACCACAGAATTCGCCAAGATGGCACAAATGTCAATAGCATCAACCTGGTGCCACAAGGATCGTGACGGGGAGCTCACAAGAAGGACGCCCGACATCCACTTCGTCATGCTAGATCTAGAGGACGGAGGCGTGGCGCCCATTGAGGATGCCGCCGACATCTACTTCGTCATGCTGGAGCCCGAAGGCGCGGAGCATGTAGGGATGGTGCCGCATGCCGCGGAGGATGGCAGAACGGAGCTCGCTAGGACGACGCCCGTCATCTTCTTCATCAAGTCAACGCCATGGAGGACAAAGGCGTGGAGGCTCGCAACGAAGCCGCCACCGTGCCGCCTTGGATGGCGGCGCGGAGCTCGCCAAGATGAGCCCAGCGCCAACACCCGGTAGCGCGGAGAATCGCGGCATGGAGCTCGCAAGGAGGACCCCACCAACGTCAACATCATCAAGTTGGACCGGAGGCATGGAGCTCGCGGGACATCACCACCAAGTCTACCTCGTCAAGATGGAGCCCGCGACACGGAGCCAAGAAGATAACACACACCCTTGTTGCTGTCTGTGACCTGGAGGAGAAGATGGTGCCACATGACGGTCTCCACGACCCGGAGCCCATGAACATGAGGCGTGATGGCGAAGAGGCGATGTCACATTGCCAACACTAACTTCCGATGGCCCCGTGAGGCGGCGCCCTTGTCTTGGAGGACCGCCGTAAACATGACGTCCAGCCGAGACGAGGTGCCAACCACACCGGCACTGCCGATACGAGCGACGTTGGTTTTACACCGACGCCGACCTCCATAAGAATACTCCCGCAAGGCGAACCCCTTGCATACCTGATGAAGCCGTTACATCGTAAAGAAGTCCGAGCCGAGCAGGACCCATGCAACTTCCACACTGACTACATCAACGTTGTCGACCGACGAGGCGCGACGGCGCGGGCGAATGTGGCCAACACAAAGCCATGTTTTGAGCGGCACGTGTACCGACGAGGACACGGGCTTTGCCGCCGCCCACACCATACACACACACCATCATCATCATGCATGGAGAACGCAAAGCGAAGACGATGAAGACGACCACACAGCTTAATCGGAGGTATCTCGCAGAGCAACCCGCGGGAGTAATTAACCGGGAGCTTTTCGAGGCCCCGGGAACCAGGAGACCGCACATCACCATAGTCAGGCAGGCCGCGCTAGTAGGCCACGAAGCGCATTATTTTTTTATGGGGTCTTGTAATTTTATCTATCCGATGAGATTAATGAAATACTTGCTTCCCATACCATTTTTTTGTGTACTATGTACACTAGCACGCCCGCACACTTTTCTTTTCCCTGGCGCATGAGAGAAATCAAACTCCCCCTCTTCCCTTCATCTGGAGCGCATTAAGATTTTTCTTGTGTCAAACAAATTGGCACGCCCGGTGGGACATGGTTCTCCTCCCATCTTTGTTGTGCAACAATGGTCGTCGATTTTGTCTTCAAGTCTTCTCCAACAATATGAGATGGCATCAATCCTTGGGTGCAATTTCAATTTGCCTCATCATCTGCCAGAATTGGAGGCCAAGTGTGTGTCCATGAGATGTTGCTATTGTCTATGGGCATTCGTTGCTCCAAGGGCACGAAGGTGACGTCTATACATGAATGCTTGTCTATGGAGCAGGGGGCACACCCTATGCCCTAAGTTCCTCACTAAAAGGGAAGCCTGCGGTGGGGGCATAGTCGCTCGGGAGCATACGTGCCCTAGCTCCATCCCCAAAAATCGTGCAACGGGGAGACAACCTGTGCCGACAGCGTCTGTGTGGCACATGGAGAAGTTGCGCACTTAGGGATCGGCACCCACGGTGGAGGTGTCACACGATCCACAAGAAGGCGGTATTATGCCTGGCTTGGCAGACACGTCGACGGCGGAAACGCCATGCTGCAAGAGGCATAACAAAGTGTTTTTTCCTCTCCTTTATCTTCTTTCTTGTAGAAGGGCATGCATCCAGCAGAAGTTCGTCTACATGGGATCAACTCGCATCTGGCGGAGACTCACTGAAGGTAGGTAACCCAGCTAGGAGACATTGCCTGATGCCCGTGATGGCAGCATTGAGGAGGGCGCACCCGATAGAGGCTAGCTCACAGCGGCGCCACGCAGGTGGTGGTGCGAACTACGTCCGAGCTTGAAGATGCACCAATGGCAGAGACCGGGGGGAGTCGCGGAAGAAGCCCGGACGTACCATTGGGTGTGCGCTCCCATGGCGACCGCGTACAACACTAGAAGAGGCAGCGACGCCGATGTCGGCATCGCGCCAAGGAGGATGATGTACAGGGTACACTCGTAGCCGAGGCAGACACAAATGATGCACCAGCGGTCGCGGCAGCGATGCCGGACGCACACCGGAGAGCTAGCCACCGGTGCCTCTTCTACTCAAACACGCTACATCAACCCATATGGCATGTACGACGGCAGTAAGCACATGCATCGGTGGAGGCCGCGGTCAATGCGTCCAGTGGAGGGAAAAGGCCGAGGTGGCGACGAAGCTCCCATGGAGGCGGCGTCGTGTAGATCGTGCTCATCGGAGATGGCACACCCTGACCTCAGATGGGCATGCGCTGGAAGGGAGCAGGCCAAAGGAGACACGTGAGGTTGCGGACGCGTTCGCCCGTGGCGTCATGCTGGCACCGGTGCCCTTGCCCACACATCTTGTGTGCTGGATTTGGAGGACATGCCATGGCGAAGAACATGCCATGCATGTTAAGGAGAGTACCCCGGTCGACCCTCAAGACGCCGATGCTGGAGCCAAGGAGATGAACGGATGGGAGCCACAGACACATAGTATGCCCCACACATAGAATAAATGAAGGGGTGGCAACTGTAAGCTCACAGACGGAGTCTGTGGGCACCGCGTCGAGGAGGACCACACGCTGGGTGCACTCATAGCCGGGATTGTCATGGATGACACGCCGGCGACCGACGATGACCGATGTCCTCCGGCGAGGCCAACAAAGCCTTCTTTCAAATAGGCCACCACACGCTATATCGACACAGAGTATGCTACGATGGAGGATGCACACACAACCAGAGGCAGCAACACATGAACCAATGGATGTCACGCCGAGGAGGGTCCTGCACAGGGCATACCCGAAGTCAGCGCGGAAGTTGCGGATGATGTAACAGCAGCTGCAGATCCATGGACGCCGACACCTGGCGTGCGCTGCGGAACAGGTCGACAGTGCCTCCTTCTGCGGGTGCCCACACATTACATCGATTACACGCGCCAACCGAGGCTGCGGACGATGCAACATCTGCCGTGGAGCCATGGATTTTGATGCCGGACACATGTCGGAGAAGAGGCCGGTGGTTCCTTCTTCCACGTACACCACATCGACACACACAACTCGAAGGCCGCGAGCACCACGCCAAGGAGCACCCTGCCATGAGTACAGGAGTAGCCGGAACGCACAACTGCAGATAACAGGCCGGCGGTCGCGGCTCCCTACAAGTACCGCGGCAACAATGTACGGATATCAAAAAGCGACCCACCGATGCTTTCTTGCAATGCTTTCTTCAATTTGCATCATGACTCGCACGAAAGTAGCCCGTGTCTTCTTCCATCTACACCGGCATCCTACACCAATGCATACGATGTACAGAAGCAGCAAAGGCACCCATCATCAAGTGAAACACCTATACACGCCGGGAGGAGGAAGCCAGCGTCCAAGGCTCCACCACCATCCGCCTCTACACCAAGAAGAACGAAATCATGGTGTCCGTCTTCTTCAATAGGATACCCGCATATTTAATGTATGGCTATCTCCCTTTTCATCTCACATTTCAGCGAGCGATGACGCACAACGCGCCCCGGTGGATGACGCACACACTCAGTCGGAGGCAGCGACACCACGCCGCCAATATAAGCTGCGCCAAAGGGAAATCGCAGAAGAGGCCCCGACACTCGATGCACTTGTGCCCAAGGCAGTCATGGACGATGCGCCGGCGGCTGCACCCCATGGACGTACCACGCCATTGACGGATGCTTGCCGGAGAGCTCATCGGCGGTGTTTTCTTCCATGCATGCTTCCACAACGACAGTGGCAAGGCTGCGAGCGAGTAGCTTAGTGCTAACTCCACACCACCGATGACATTAGAGGGGCTGCCGGTGTGCGCGGCCTGACGCCATCTACACCACCCGTGACCATGTCGGAGTCATCATCATCAACCTCCATCTCAACGAGGAAGGCTGCTACATCAACATGTCGTCACTATCTTCATCGAATTCACACCCGGCAGGGACACTGACTACATCGACATGCTGCCATTCAACTACATTGACACGGCGTCGCAATCTTCATCAACTCTTCATTGGGCGGGGACTGCATCGGCACGCCTCCATTCTTCTACACCAATTGTCTAAACCGAGCGGAGGTCATCCCCCGTAACTGTGATGCCCCAAGGTCTACATCGATGAGCTAGTATTGTCGTCATCATTAAGCACCGATGTCGTGCGGCAACACTCAAGTCTACTCCAACTTCTACATCAACACACTTCCCCGAAATCGTCTTAGCGCCGTCAAGGCAAAGCTATACTCCATCGACGTGTCTTTTTCCGATGAAGCAATCCATATTTTGCCAGGCACCGACGAGGCGAAGGCAAGTTATCCAGTCCGACACCGACAAGGCGGACAAGACCAGGCCGGGCACCGACAAGGCGAAGGCCGCCCACTTCATCATCGAACAATCGACAAAGACAGAGGGATATGGCTAAGCATGGCGGAGCGATGGGCGTACCGCTCTCCCCTTCACTTCATGACCACATCCCCACCATCTACACCAATCCAACGGCGCGATCAAAGCCTTCCATAAGACTCTCGGCAAGATACTCGCGAGGATGGAGAAAAGGAATAGGAGAGACTGGCATGACCATCTCTTCCAGTCCTTGTGGGGCGTACCGCATTGTGGTCTGTACCCCAACATAGGCGATCCCGTTTTCTCTCATTTACGGGAGTGAGGTGGTCCTACCACTGGAGGTCCAGATACCCTCCTTGAGGGGTGGCTATCCAAGATGAGATCACCCAAGAGCATGGGTACAACTGCGGTTCCAGGAGCTCGATGCCCTTGAAGAGGGGCGACTTCATGCCCCGCAGAACCTGGAGCTTTACCGCTAGAATATGGTGACAGCTTACGACAAGCTCGTCAAGCAACATGTCTTCTGAAAAGGTGAGTTGGTCCTTGTGCTCAGGCGGCCCATCGTCGTGACGCACAAGATGAAGGGCAAGTTCGAGCAAAAGTGGGAAGGGCCATACGTTATCGAGCAAGTCTACGACGAGGGAGCATACCAGCTCGTCGATTCCCAGGGAGTCCGACCTATGCCCCCAATCAACTGAAGGTTCCTCAAAAAATATTTTTCTTTAAATTTTCCCTCTTTTGTTGCCTTTTGGATTTTCATTGGGGAAACGTTTTATGTGGGCTTTCGGATCCATGATGCATTCTCCTTAGCATTTCGTGGATATATCTAGTTTTTTCCCAATTTTTACGGACTAAGTCCAACAAAAAATCGCTTTCCCTATCGCACTAAGCTGTTGGTTGAAGTTTCAGCTACCCTAGGACTTTTTGGAGGGTGGCACAATGTGTTGATTTGCAGGTGGAGCGGCTCCTACACCCACAACGCATGACACGTACCAGGTGTATGCTTCCAGAGGCAGCGGAGATGATTACTTGGGCACTTCTGAGTATTGAGACCCCGCGCTCTTCATGTTTCCTGGCATGCCTCGTGTTCACAGAGACTCGCACTCCAGGGAAGACTATAGGAAAAGATCATGGAGGGCTGCCTGACCCAACACAACTTAGTTTGGTGTGTAGTCACATGGCAACCCTGGGGTGTGCCACCTAAAGCCCCAGATAATGTGCTAGAGGGTTTTTCCTAGTCCACAGAGGTGAACAGTTCCCTTCCAAGTTCCTAAGGTGGGTCCGCAAGAAATCCCGGAAGAAGAGTCGTCAAGAAGTTCGAGCCGAATGTCAAAACAAGTCCATGAAGTCCGCAGCCAATCAATCATCCGCGTGAGCAATCAAGATGAAATTCTGAAGTCCAAGAAGCAAATTCAAGAAAGAAAATCCCAGCAGTAGAAGCAATCAAGCGGTCCCAAGCAGTAAGGAACCTACTGGAAGGAAGGCAGGAGGTAGCTATTCACCACCCCTCAATATGCATGAAGAAAAATCGCCAAGCTGTTGTCCCAAAATCATTTATCCTGAACTTATCACACCCAAGTCTTTGGGTTCATGGGGCGTGTGTAGGGGGCATGTTGAGCTGTGGGGGTGCTCAGTATGATGATGGGCTAGAGTATGAATTTCCGTTGCCTCTCGGAAGCATCCCGAAACACGGCGTCTTCATACACGTACACCGAAGCTTATTTAAGTTGTTGAGTTGCAATCGTCAAGGTGTTTTGACGGTTCCCAATGACAAGTCCTTCGGTAGTCTTCTCGGATATCACGCCTATAGCTGGTGTATAATGGGAAAGCCAACATTTTAAAACCCACAAACTTTTTCCCCCTCTCTTTTTCGCCTGTTTTCGTTTGGTGTTCCTAGTTGTGCTCCTCCAACATCTTTGCAGCCATGGAGAGACGCTTCTTGTCATCTTCAAAGGCATTCCGACAACAAATCACTACATCAAACTATGTCCTGGGTGTTTAGATGCAGCAATACCCATGCGTCCCTGACAACACCGACGACAGGCCGACAACCAATGGTCTACACCGACATGCACGATGGGCGCCAGAAGTCAACACCGGCGCTCACGAAGGTGGGGCCGATTCGTCTCCGCAACCCCGTCTACGACAACAATGAAGCATGGGGGCAACGTCAACCCCTCAGTTATCCACAAGGGCGATGGCATCCCGGCGCACCACCAGAATTGTCACACCATGGATGGTGTGACAGTTCGCTCAACAAAGGGGAGCTATCGACGGTCTACCGATGCCTCGCCTACATCAACACAAAGAGATCACGGGAGCACTGCAACGCGCTAGTGCGGTCAGCGTGAATCTGTGAAACCCTCCAATCAAGTCGGCTGGCACCGTAGCAGCTAGACGGTCGCAACGAGGTTGGTAAAAAAATTCCTTTAGTTTTCAGGACAAGGCATGAGGTTTCGCCGTGGCATGAAGACGATATAGGGTTTGCCTCATTGATCGGCATCGTGCCTATTGTACGATCCAACGAGCACCCTAAAGAACACATGTGTGGATGGACATGCCTACACTAATTTACATTACTATCAATCAATGATCTTAGGGACGATGCTCAATATCACGAACCTCGGGTCAATACCTCTCTAGACTGCACACATGTTGATGCGCCAATTCGTTATTAAAAAAAATGTTTTTACCAAACTAAGTTCGATCGCTTCACGCTCGAACTTTATTTAGTGAGGGGGCATTTTTTCGATGGATATTTTTCTTTACTAATGATTATCTTTGAGTTTTTTTGGCACAGGTAATGTACGTGAGATTGGGCTTATTATCATATGTACATAGCCTATGCATGCACATTCAAAAATAAAATTAGGGGTTTTGCGTGTACACGAAGAGCTTTGCTTTGGACTAGCATTTCTACCCTATATGTATGTATTCGGGTGTCTCGGCCGGCCGGCAAGCTTGTGCGCGTATATACCCGAATACCAGCAAGCCTCAAACCATGCATATACGTGTACCTGTACAGTAGCCCACTCTTATACTAGCTGGTCCATGGTTTAGTTTTGCACATGCATCCAAGTTAAGCAAGTTTATATCTTTGCATGCACACGTAAACGTTAGGTAGCATGCATTTTTTTCTTTTGGTAGATTATACGCGGCAGCCACGTACGCATGCATACATGCTGGAGTATTCGTGGGCCGGCCGGCACATACACGTATTTACCCAACGTGAGGCAAGCCCATAATCACATGTAGGCAAAATGGTTTCTTTTCTTTTTGCAGGCTCAAACGGAAAGGTTCTAGCAAAAGGAAGGTGTAGAAACGACATCGGGATTTATTTTACATAGCTCACGTATTGAATATCAACTTGGACGAGGAGCAATGCATAATTGGCAAGTCAGGCAAAATTTGGAAACAAAAGCAGCCGCCTTTGATCATTTTGGGAAGGACACACACGTTCGCATCAGGAAGGTCATACAAAAGGAAAGATAAGATGACCTGCCAAACCACGCAAGATGTACGGGCCAAGAAATCTGATTCGGCCGGCCACCTATATATAGAGGCAAGGTCTCAACATAGAGGAGGGGAGCCAACACACCACACACGCAACACCACACCCGAACACATCCAGCCACACATGGCCGCCATCACGTGCACAGCAAACCCACGCAGCAACATCAGACCAGCACCTCATCTCGCCATCCGGTGTCGTCGCGAACAGCAAGCAGGAAGGAGAAAACACAGTCCAGGAGGCGCCATGATGAAGCACACATTCATCGATGGTGAGACTTTGAACTAATGCATCTATTTTCTTGTTTCTCCTTGGCATACAACATTCATGCACACGAGCAAGTCATCATACAATCGGCGCCGAAGACAATATTGGTGGAGCATGCAATCTCGCAGCCCGCCGATGCCTTTTACAAGGATGCCGCTGAAGACGATGGCAATACCAATGGGGCTGCCGCCGTGCAGCCCGTTGGACTCCTTGGTTGGTGGCCACCCTTGGTGATGAGGCTAACGACGTCTACTTCATCAAGCTGGAGCCCCGAAGGCGCGAGGCTCGCGAGGATGCCGCCATGGAGCTCGCTAGGACGACGCCCTCGTTTTCTTCATCAAGGTGGCGCAATGGAGGGCGAAGGTGGGGAGGCTTGCAAGGATGCCGCCGCCGTGCCGCGGTGGATCGCGGCGTGAAGTTCGCCAAGACGATGCCAGTGTCAACTTCATCAAGACGGCGCCATGGAGGACGAAGGCGTGGAGCCTCGGGAGGATGCCGCCGCCGTGCCGCGGTGGATGGCGCCACGGAGTTCGCCAAGATGGCACCAATGTCAACAGCATCAACCTGGTGCCGCAAGGATCGTGATGGGGAGCTCACAAGAAGGACGCCCGCCATCCACTTCGTCATGCTAGAGCTAGAGGACAGAGGCGTGGCGCCCATTGAGGATGCCGCCGACATCTACTTCGTCAATCTGGAGCCCGAAGGCGTGGAGCATGTAGGGATGGTGCCGCGTGCCGTGGAGGATGGCGGGACGGAGCTCGCTAGGACGACGCCCGTCATCTTCTTCATCAAGTCGGCGCCATGGAGGACAAAGGCGTGGAGGCTCGCAACGAAGCCGCCACCGTGCCGCCTTGGATGGCGGCGCGGGGCTCGCCAAGACGAGCCCAGGGCCAACACCTGGTACCGTTGAGAATCGCGGCATGGAGCTCGCAAGGAGGACACCACCAACGTCAACATCATCAAGTTGGACCAGAGGCATGGAGCTCGCGGGACATCACCACCAAGTCTACCTCGTCAAGATGGAGCCTGCGACACGGAGACAAGAAGATAACACACACCCTTGGTGTTGTCCATGACCTGGAGGAGAAGATGGTACCACATGATGGTCTCCACGACCCGAAGCCCATGAAGATGAGGCGTGATGGCGAAGAGGCGACGTCACTTTGCCAACACTAACTTCCGATGGCCCTGTGAGGCGGCGCCCTTGTCTTGGAGGACCGCCGTAAACACGAGTCCAGCCGAGACGAGGCGCCAACCACACCGGCACTGCCGATACGAGCGAGCGTTGGTTTTACACCGACGCCGGCCTCCATAAGAATACTCCCGCAAGGCGAACCCCTTGCATACCCGATGAAACCGTTACATCATAAAGAAGTCTGAGCCGAGAAGGACCCATGCAACTTCAACACTGACTACATCAACGTTGTCGACCGACGAGGCACGACGGCGCGGGCGAATGTGGCCAACACAAAGCCATGTTTTGAGCGGCACGTGTACCGACAAGGACACGGGCTTTGCCGCCTCCCACACCATACACACACGCCATCATCGTCATGCATGGTGAACGCAAAGAGAAGACAACGAAGACGACCACACGGCTTAATCGGAGGTATCTCACGGAGCAACCCGCGGGAGTAATTAACCGGGAGCTTTTCGAGGCCCCGAGAACCAGGAGACCGCACATCGCCGTAGTCAGGCAGGCCGCGCTAGTAGGCCACGGAGCGCATTCTTTTTTATGGGGTCTTGTAATTTTATTTATCCGATGATATTAATGAAATACTTGCTTCCCATACAATTTTTGTGTGTACTATGTACACTAGCACGCCCGCACACTTTTCTTTTCCCCGGCGCATGAGAGAAATCAAACTCCCCCTCTTCCCTTCATCCGGAGCGCATTAAGATTTTTCTCGTGTCAAACACATGCATATATGACTCAAAGCTTTACATGCTATAGTGTGTATTTATTCATAATTTGGTTTCGAAATATCATGCGTTCAATACATGTGTACCTTACTAGTTTTGAGTAGAGTATCAAATTTCACGCGGCCACGGGTATATCAAAATGCAGGGCCCATGCATCATTGCCTTTCGGTCGAACCTACGTCCACAATTTTTTGTACGTACTATATCTCCACTGGTCCCCGAACCCAAAATGCTGCCTCGTTCCCGTAAAACCAAGCGGCCCACACATATTTAAGGCGTCGACTCGAACCCATTTACTACGACATGGCCCCGCACGCCGTAGTACTCCTACAAACCCTACCGCTGCACTTATCATCGGTTTTCTTCAAGAGGACAAGGGAGAAGCCGATTTGTAGTGGAGGCGCTTTAAAAAAAGGATCTGTAGTGGAGAGCCATACCCTAGGGTGCCCTAGGTAGCTGCCGCACGCATCATTGTTTTCTCTTTTCTTTATGCTCTTGCGCCCTAGAGTGAAATGATGGTTGCTTTGTCCGTCCAGCACTCCAGCTTAATGCAGGAAAGGTGGGGCTTTGTGATTTGACCCCTCATCGCTCATTTTTTTACTACTGCGGCGCTATGACCGGGGTGCCTCCAATTCCAACCGCTGCTCCGAACTGTAATTTGGTGCATTGCACGTGGAACAAGATAGTGGATGAGCCACATGTCGGCCAAAGGGGTCCTGTTAAGTGTGTCGCCATTTCGTGTGTGGACTGACCCTGCTTGAGTTGCTACGCCAACACGACAGGAGCAACCTACCACTTGGTTTTGCTCCTTGGTGAATCCCGACTATATTGATCTAAAAAGATACGTGCTGAACTACCCTCTCCGTCTCAATTTTTTATTTTTTGGCGTCTCGGTTTATAGGGCCTGCACGTAGTTCTAGGTCATCCATTTGACTAACTAAATATGAGTTACTATGTCACAAAAAGTATATCATTGGATTCTTAAGCGGATGTAGTTGTATTTAAAAGTCGAGGGTGGGGCTTTTCCTGCGCGGTAGGCGGCGGGGCAGTTCCGCCTAGTCGGTTCGACAGAGACGCGAGAAGATGAGGGAGTAGGCTGCTGCAAACTTAGGGCTGTGTGATTGCGAGTTACTGCTGGACAGGTGAGGCCCCGTGATTTGACTTGCCATTATCATTTTAACTGCGGAGCTACGACCGGCGTGAGTCTCCCGATTCCTGACCACCTCCATACAGGTGCCTCTCCCAATGCTCCACCATGTAGTAGAGGCTGGCTCTGCATGAGAGCCCACTTCTCCACTTTTTCCTTGCCTCTCTTTCCTCCACATATGCAAAAATGCCATGTAAGAGCAAGTACAATAGAGCTGACTCAGCTGGCTATAAGATATAAACTAGTATATTTTTGCTTAGTTGGAGGAAAGAGAAGAAGAGAGAGAAGGTAAGCGGGCTCTTGGTGAAGAGCCAGCTCTAGCACGTGCTCCTAGGCACTTTGTGAGAGTGAAATGTGGGCCATATAATAAATAAGTAGTACACTCTTCTAATCAACTATTATACATGTTGGCAATAAGATTGGCTATAGATGACATGGCAATGGCTTATAGCCAGCAGCTAGCTATACTATTAACCATGCTCTAAAGCGCACTATTGTACTTACTTGCTCCTACAGGTGCTTAAGCTTGCCACATAGGCATAAAGTCTGATGTGGCAAGTTAATCAAGAAGAGAGAGACTAGTTTGGTGACCCAAGGAAGAAACATGCTAAGCGCGTGTACCTAGGTGAAAAGACAATTTTGAGTCTATAGCTAATTAAATGAAGCAAACTTAGCAACACCATTTCATTGGAAGAGGCCACTCCTTGGCAAATGCAATAAGTGCTAGTACTCCCTGTGTCCCATAATATAAGAATGTTTTTGGCACTACACTAGTGTCAAAACATTCTTATATTATGGGACGGAGGGAGTACGAAGAAAGAGATAGAGAGAAGTAAAAATAAATAAATACACTTATAGCCAACCTTATAGCCAACCTTGTTGTAGTATGAGTGACTAAGTGATGACTATGTATGACATGCCAACATCAGATAGCCTAACACACTGTGTTAAATCTCCAAAGGCGCGACCGCACGAGCGACGCGAGGTCGTGGTAGGCGTGACCATGATACGGGCTGCTGGCAGCCCTTGGATCTGAGATCAAATGGTCGCATGCTAAGTTGCTGAAAATTTGCAGAATAACCCTCCAGGATAGGATATTCACCCATAGGTCTAGAATCACGCCATGCAATCGTTCAATCTCAGATCCAAAGGCTCTCGGAAGCCCGTATCATGGGAAAATGGAAAGCCACTACCCTGCCGTTCGCACGCTGGCAGTTCGCTCCTACTCGTCCCTGCACGTCCTTCAAAACTACGGCAGTTCGCTCCTAGTCGTACCGTCCATTCACATTACGGCAGTTCCACTAATCCTAACCCTCCTCCCAAATCCATGGCGTCCCAAATCTCCACGATTGGCGATGAGTACAAGGTTAGAACCATCACCGGTGATGAGTTCGACGTCATCTACACCCGTTCTTTCGCGACGGTGAAAGGATGCCTTTCTCGCTTCAGACGCTTGTTCGAAAACTCAGATGATGAGTGTGTCGCTGGGCTAGATGTTGAGTACACCACAGTCCTGGGATGAGAGAAGGATCTAAAGGACGAAGAGAGGAAGAAGCCCGCCGTGATCCAGGTTTGCGTACATAACGTTTGCTTGGTCTACCACATATGCCATGCCGACGTTGAGTGCCAGGATTTTAAGAACTTCCTCAAGGACAAAACAGTGAAATTCGTTACTATAGACTTTAAGAATGACAAAGAAGTCTTGGGTCGGATAGGCCTCGCTGTAGGCAACCCCTTCAACCTCCAGAAGAATCGGCTGGTGCCCTCTCGTCAGCCTTCAATGCTGACCCTGGCAGGAGCCATGGTTCATCCTTCGTACCATAAACTGGAGGAACCTCATTACACGTTTCATCGTCATGCATGGCAGCGGAATGTACTAGATATAGAGCACATCCACTACGCTGCAATGGATGGCTACCTTTGTTTCAATATCTACAAGGGTTGGATGAAGAGCAACAGTCAAGTGTGTGGTTCAAGCAAAGAAGTATCGACCAAGAGGAAGAGGGACAAGGACGAAGTTGAGACGTGGATGAGGACTCCGAGTAAGATGGCAGTGTTGTTGCTCCTGGTGGTTCTAAACTTCTAATGCAGTGTCTACCGGATTAGTTGCATAGTTTAATTTTAGGTGTGCTTAGTTTAATTTGAGGGTGTGTTGTCTTTGAGCCCCAATGAGAACTATGTTATGTTTCTTCTCGTTACTTTAACTCTTGAAGATGTACATACTACTAGTATGTCTTTAATCGAATTTAGCACCCCAATTAAGCACGTACTAGCTTTTTTTAATAGTACTATATGCATAATTTGGCGTGACGCTCTCTATATGTACCACCTTTTTTAGTTTCAATTTTTGCTCCATGGCGCAATCCATCAATAGTACTCTTGTACAAAAGTATACATTTTTAAAAGGGTAGAGTCTTGTTCATCACATCTATAGCCGCTAAATTCTCAACCTAGAACAGCGTGCATGCCATGTAGTAAACCGTCACGGAGGAAGTATAGTAAAATGAGGTGATTTTACCGAGCGATCTGCGGGGAGCATGGCACATCATGCGGTCCCACGTGTCATGATGTACCAAGGCGATGCGCGTGTCCCTCTTGAGGCAGAAGCAATACTATGTGGTTTGAGATGATGGCGAATCGAAGAGTGAAATAATGGTTGCTTCGTCCCTTCCGGGAAGGTGCGGCATTGTGATTTGGCGTCTCATTGCTCATTACTACTACTCTTGGGCGATGCAGTGGGGTGCGCCCCCTGCTATTAATCAAGATTGTTATTTGGTGCTTGACCGTCAACCCGGTTACTATATGTCCCACATGTCAGCAACAGGAAGTACAAAATTCATGAAAGGGAGCATCGACGGAGGAGTATACTACAGAATTCATGAAAGGAAGCGACTTAGTTTTGGAAAAATCTATTTTTACGGAGTACGTACCCACTAGAGTATATAGGGCTCATCTAAAAAATATTAGTTTTTCCGTTTGATAAGTCTCAATTCTACTATACTAGTAGTAGTACCATTGCATGTTGGATTTCGAGGTGCGTTAGATCACCCGACGCAAGCAGTGTCAAGAGGAAACTAACCAATGCATGTACAAGTTCATGGAAATTTAGTGGTCATTCATGCATTCGTTCTAATTAATGCCTCGGTAAACATAACTTCTTGAGAAAAACGAGCGTACTAATTACTTGTGCAAACTACGAAATTAATTCGACCACTCACCGTCTACCTTGCTTCGAGAGATTTTGAAATTGAGCCATAAACTGGAAAGGAGGGAGTAGTAACTTTTGTCTCGATTACTATTTGTGGCCTTGTATAGATGCAAAATGTATTTTTATAGTGGCCTTGTATAAGTAAATGGAGGGAGTACTAACCAAAGTAGTACGTAGTAGGGATGAGGAGTAAACGGAGGGAGTAGTAAAATTTTCTCCTCGTCTTTGTGAGCCACAGCGGCGTGGGCGAGGAGCGGGCGTAAAGCGTCTGAGTAGTAGTAGTAGTAGTACTACTACTACTACTACTGTAGCAAGCTTCACCTCATCCTGCGAGCCACCGCGCCTGGGCGGGGAGACGGCGTACTAAGCAAGCTTCTCCTCGTTCTGCGAGTTGACGGAACACATCAAAAGTACTCCGGTGTATAGAGCCTTGCCTCTAAGGTAGGCCCCACATGGTTTGCCTCTTTTTTAATTTAACATAATCGTCAAGTCGCAATTTGTTTGTTCACCCGTGGTAGACGATCCTCCCTCCACCAAGTGGATAACCAGTACACGTGCCAAATTACCATGTGGGCTGCCTTTTAAATCTGAAATGAGCTCCACCTTGTACCCGCGGGTGTGGTTGGGAAAGATCTGAGAATCGTGCGCCATGCGTGCACCTCTTCTCTTCGTGCACGTCCCCCACCTACGTGGGTGTGTGTGAGAGAGATACAAACCTAGACATAATGCGCCGTCCATCCCCATGCCTCCGCCTAGTCCAACCACCAGTCACCACCACGCCCCACTCCTCCTCACCTTATCTCTCATCTTTCTCCCTCCATTTTTATATACAAGGGGCCACTACCAAAATTACAATTTGCAGATATACAAGGCCACTAACACTAATCGATGCAATACTAATGGTGTTTGCCTCGTGGTACTAGCAAAGAAGGACATTAATTATCCCTTGTATGCATGTGGGAGTTTGTAAAAAATGCATCTTGATGTTCCGTGCAATGCACATGCATCTTGCTAGTCCATGAAAACAACACATGGCAAAATTCCATGGCGAACGAGGGATTTGAATCTGTTGGGAGGGGCTGTTTGGATCTTTCCCCGGGTAGCCAAAATATTGGTGACCCTTTTGTCCACCGGTGCCTTTGCCACCGATGAACGAGGAATGGCTCGGGTGCTCATGCTGTCATGCATCCTCCAGCGCGCACGTTGGAGACAAGCTCACACGCGCTGTGTTTTTTGTCCAGCAACGCCACTCGAGCCGCCCGCAGACCGACCGGCGACCCGCAAATTACGCCATCCAACTGTAACCGCACACATTATGACAGCAACTCAACCAACCGGACGAAATTCATGCAAACACGTAGACAAACTGATATTTCATATAAACAACGACGGAAATCATATAAAATACCGGATTTTCATAGAAACATGATGGATTTCATTACATTCAAATGAACTATGCTGTGCTAGTTATGGACAACACAGGTATATAATTCCTGGCCTAAATGGTCGCCCGCCGATCGATTTGTGTTCCTCATGTCCGGCAGCACGATCACTGGACTGCCGAGAGCCCCGGAGGTATATGCTCCAGCGCAAAGGACGGCTCGCTTCCCACTGTCGAACTGATATCATTGGCTGGTGCCGTAAGATGATGGTGGCCGGCAACGGTTCGAGTTCATCACCGGCCACTACTTCGCCATGGCCGGCATCGGCTCGAGTTCATCCTAACATTCCCCTCTTCTGTGGAGCCCATGCGGGGTCGGCGAAGGTCCTCACAGCAAAAGGATCCAGCAAGACACCTGCTGTGTACGTCAGCGTCGCCTCCGCGGTGGCCTTCATGGGACCCAAGCGGCGACGGCCTCCCATGTTCTACTTCTCCTTGATGATGGTGGCGGACGTGGAGGCGTTGGCCACCGACTCGTCGCTCTCCGCGCACCCGGCTTCTGTCACTGCTTGCATGGCGCGGTCGCCGGCATGGGAGTCTCGGCCATAGAAAGGGAGACGCGTTACAAGGCAGCGGCGTGGACGGCAGCAACGAAGCCCGTGCGCCGCTCCTCGTCGAGCTGGCCTGGAGCAGCGAGTTGCTGAACCGCGCGCCGGCCTGGGGAGGTAACTGGCTCCGTCGGGCCAGCGGAGGAAGGTGGATTAGTGAGCTGCATAGCTCGTATCCGGCGGCCTACCCAGCCGGCTTGGATGCGGAATAACTACTCTTCGTAAGCCATTGTAAGAGTGGACAAAATGGTGGAGGAGATAGGGGAGCGGCGGAGGTGTGCGATTCTTGGCCAGCGTTTGGCCTCGTTTAAATAGGAGACTAACTAGACGGCAGACAGGAGGAGCTCGGCCGGCGTTACGTTTAACACCGGCCCGGTCATGAACGGACGTGTGTCCAGAGTGGGTTTCTCGGCTTCCACATGGGCGGGTTTCATGGAGGCGTTTGAATGCGGCACGGAGGCATGTTCAACCGAGCGTGCCGCGAGTGGCGCCCTCGACTCTGACCTAGGACACCGCGTCATTCTTCCACTGATGTGTGGGCTCTTTGGGTGCATGGCCTGCATGTCAGTGACCCAACGCAGGCAGCGCATAGCAGAGGAACCTTTCGTGGGCTAGGGCGGTCAGAAGCGGGCATTTCATAAACCGATGATTGTTCATTGAGTGTGACGTCATCTTTTTCATGTAGATAAGCCTACTATGTTGATAGCCCGTTCGATACGTTGTGATTCATAAAGACAGCTGCAAACATCAATGTTCTGCTTATCACAGATAAGATTGATTAATATCCGTAACAATCCATGTCCTTAACAAAGGGTGCATGCACGTATAGGTTGAGCGTGTGTCTTACGTCGTATGCTGTGTGCATGTAGGTGTGCGAGTGTTGCGTGCGTTCAAGGGTACGTTTCAGTGTTGCATGCATGGGTGCGTACGTGCGTGTGTTCGTGAGTGCATGTGTACATGCCAGTGTTGCATGCCAGCATGCGTGTGTGTGTACGTTATGTGTACGTGTCAGTGTTGCATGCCTACATGCGTGCGTGTCTTGCGTGCGTGCATGTGTACGTGCGGGGTGAGGCTACACGTCTTTTTCATCTCTGGTCATTAGATTTTCCAGCCATTGGATACGAAATCAAGGGCCTCGAGTTTATCATCAAACTCCACCCCCCTGAGCCGCCAGCCACCACCGGCCGAACCGCCAGCCCCCATCGCCCGCGGCCGGCCCGCCCTCCCCGAAACCACTCCCCACCGCCGCACCGGCCATCCCTCTAGCCCCCCCCCCCCCCGCGCCGAGCTTTTTCTCCGGGGATCCCCACCCCACCGCCCAAACTGCCAAACGACTTCGAATACCCACCGACCACTAATTTATTACCATTTTTGTCCTTCATATACGCGCTGACGGGTGGGCCCTATGGTAATGTGCGCTGCTGAATGTGGACCGTTTGACTGGTCAATTAATCGTGTTATCAACAAATTACAGAGCTGTATGGTGAGCCAGTGACCGTATGATCACCCTAAAATGTACTCCTATTTTAATAACATAGTACAGACTCAAACTACCATTTCTTTCTTTCATATATGGGCTGACAGGTGGGCCCCACGGTTACGCACCCCGATGGTGCAACACTAGTTGCGCCGCGTGGAATGTTTGACTAGTCAATTGATTATGCCATCAACAAAATACGGAGTTGTACGGGTGAGCCAGTGACCGTATAATCATGACATGTATTTATTTAACACGGTACAGATGCAAGGGCTCATATATACGCGCAAGCACTCACCGCTATAAGCGCACACACGCGAACCCTACCCCTATGAGCACCTTCGAGAGAGTGGGCCAGCATATATGATCTTGAGATTTTACGAAGTCACCATAGGTGCCTCGTAGTCGAGTGGAACGCCTCCTCCCACTGAACGTACATCGCCGGAAAATACTGAAATTAACACAAGATAAATGGGAGCATCGGGACTTTAACCTTGGTGGGCTCAAGAAACCACTGTCCTCTAACCATCCAACCACATGTTGGTTAGCACGACAAAATGTATGTGGTGACCGTGATGAGCTTATTCTGAAGTCCAGTGACCATATTGTGCTTTCGCTTAAAATACAATGACCGTAAGTGTCGTCAACAAAATACGAAGCACGCATCAAATGCAAAGTCCATCAGTGTCATCAACAAAATATGGACACATATCATGAGCTAGATATCGTTGTACTATTGTATATGCTTATTTTCTTAGTGGGCCATTGCGTGTGTGGTGTGGTGGGCACATCATTTCTAGTTGTGGTGGGTCAACATGAAGACTCATGGGTCGGTTCCATCCTGCGCCACATATAGGTTGGACGAGGCGTGTTATCTGAACCCATGTGGAGGACTCGGCGTACAACACGAAGCTACAGTCGCGGAGGACTCTATGTCCCACCGGTGATAAGCCGACTATATATGATTTGTAACCCTAGGCCCTTAGTATGTTATACAAGCTTGGGGGCTAGTTCGTTGATAGTATACACACATGCACAATGCACGGTATTCACGTGTACTTTGTACACACCCCTATCACTAATATCTGATGCTGTGAGTAGGCTCTTTCTTCAAGCGCAAGGGTCCGATCCGAACTAGGGTAAAACTTTGCCTTGTATTACCATCCAGCCTAACAACCAGGGATATCCTACCGAATGACGATATGATGAAATCATATCTGCCAACTACTAAGAGAGAGGTGTGTCGGGGGGGGGGGGGCAATGTGTGCGAGAGAGGCCTAAATATAATGTGCGTGCGGGGGACACGTAGGCACATATATGTGCATATAGAGGGCTAGTAGAGACCGTGCATGTGTATATATGCACGTGAGAGAAATAGTGTTTTCCAACAAAATTAGTGAAAAGAGTGGTACATAGAGAGAGAGAGAGAAACATAGAGAGCATGTGCGTGAGACACCCCGACACCCTGAGAGAGATTGTGAGCATGTGTGAAAGAGAAATGCTGATGCATATAAAGTTTGTGCACTTATGCGTTAGATAGAGAGATATATAACGCGTCTATGAGAATGGGGCGAGGCATAGTGCATGTACGTGTAAAAGGTGGTTCTACGCATTAAATTAAAATATAAATGGCATTATTATTTTTGGATGAGATCATGAATTTTGCAAATTGTGTATGGACAAAAATCAGTCTATCAGACACCCATACTCTATGGAATTCTAGCATGTGCATGTGTTTATTTCATATTATCGATCCATAGAGTGAGAGCGGTTTGAAATAAAGGCAATGGATGCTTTTGCAATTCATATATAAACATTAATTAGTGCACTCCATGTTGTTAGTGTGAAGCACTTTATACATTTGTCACTTGCATGGATACATTCCAAATTGCTAGCTACGAAATAGAATACATGTTGAATTCAACATAAAGGGGGTTTTGAAGATTCAGATTCATAGGAAGTGCATTCATCTATTTGAACCCGAGATAATGGCATTTGTAAATCAGATGTAAAAGGGGGCATCAATCTTTGTTGTGAGTTTGAACATGCTATATATATTCATACACATATCTAATTTTTTTTTGCAACCAAGGAGATTATATCTGGAACCAAGCATTAACTGAGGTAAGTTGCATATTTTTTAATATATACTCGTGTACAATGTATATTCAAATGTACCCCCTCCATTCCAAAATAATCGTAGCTTTAGGATTTTCAAGAGTAAAGATTTGTGAAGTTTGACAAATCCGAAAGTTCAATTCAAGAGAACCGAAACGTTAATGTACGCTCCCAAATATTGAACGAAGCGCCAAATAGGCCTTTGGTCACCCGAAACCACGCAAGACTAATGTTTTGGTGGCAGGAAATTACTGTCCTGACTCTGGCCCGTGTAGCCTATCGGCCCGATGTCCAAAGGTCTAAACCAAGGTAGGTTTGTAACTTCACCAAGACGCCAGTCTCAACCGCCTCCGAGAAGCATTCATACGCTGTGGCGCCTAAACACCCATCGCTTCGGCGAAATCTATCCGCCCACATTTGGGACACCTGACATGACTGTCCTACCCCCAACCCGCAATATGTCTGAAATTTTAGATGGGGGCAAAGTTTGTAACTTTCCCCAAATTTCAAACAAGTGCGTCTCAAACCGAAACATTGTTCCCCCTTAGTTCCCCGCCTCCCTCTGTTTCCCCATTCATACTCCATGGGCGCGAAAATGCCCTCTCCACCAGCCGCAAAACCCAAGCCTCCTCCATCGGTCCATCCTCCACCCCATAGCGGCCAATCCACCGCTGCCCTCCTCCATCACGCCGAAGCCGGTTCCCCGACGTCGTCGTCCAACGCAATCGCAACCGCAACGCCCTCAAGGACTTAGCAGCCGAAGCCGAGGCAGAGCTGCCTCCACGACGCCGACGCCGACGTGCATCGTACCAGAACCACTCCGACCACGCCGTCCTGCGCTTCACTGCTGCGGCTCCACTTCGCAACCGTCCACCGCACCGGAGATGTTCCCGCTACGCCGTCGTTTGCCGCCTCGGATATGCTTCCTTGCCTCCGACAGACGGCCACTCCACCACACTCAACAACTTGGCCATGGGTTCGTCCAAGGCTGCACCATCCTCCACAACTTCTGGTTTCCAGGGAACAACAAGAAGATCGTCGGAAAAACAGAAGGAGGACACAACACTACGAGCAGAAAGAGGTACTCCTCTTGCCTTATTCGTGCAAATCTTACGTCCCGCTCACACCGTATTCATCCCACGAAAGAAACTAGTTGAGCGCTTCTTACTGCATCTTCTTCGTGATACTGAATGCACAAGGTTTCCTCCCTTTTACTATTTCACCTTTGCTAGAGGTCAGTAGCCCGCCTGGATTTCAATTCAGGGTTAGTCGAACCGCAATTAAAAGAAGCAGCACCCGCTTAGGCGCGTGGAGCACCTAGTCCGCATGTTCCCCGAGGAAGCTGCGCATCGGTGTCTATCATAGGGGTGTGGGGCGCAGGAGCTACTTGCGCGTGATCTGGAGGTCGGCGGGGCTTGAATGGATGGCCGGGGGGCGGTGCCAAATCAGCAGTCTTGGTGAGGTCGAGGAGGCGCAGGCGGGGAGAATACTAGGCCATGATCGCGGCGTTTGAGGAAGATTGTCAACACCGGTAGGCTGGAGGTAGATGAAGGCGATCTGCCGTTCTTTGTACATCGGACGGTGCGAAAAAATGGATGACCTATTTGCTTTCGATCATTGTTATTTTCATAGAATCTGTAGTAATTTAGTGTGCCATGCATGTTGTAGAGCTATCATATGTCTCCGTCATTTATTTCTCACCGACACTGCTATTTGCTACCTTTACCTTTGTACTAATTGTGCACACACTTCACCCATACTCACACTTTTATGCATGGGTATTTCAGACTCTGATGCAGTGTTGATGAATGCAGAAAAGAAAAGACAGAAGTCGCTCCAGTGTAATTTAAAGATAAGCACTAAGCGTTTCAGCGCTCTAATGGGTGCGATGTCGGCGATTGGAGGCGATGGCGTAGCTCTGCAGTTGATGATCTCAATTGCCACACACAACCACCCCAGGTGCTTGCTTTAACTTTGCACTGTCAAATGTGGTTGCATGTTGCATATGGTGGCTTGTATTGCTTCCAATTTGGTTAAATTGCATCTACTTACTTTACACATTATACCTTTGATAATGACATGCCTTCCTGTTTTTGATACATACTACATATGACTATTAACCATGCATGTTTGTACATCAAACTAATGCTCTTTTGTATCCCTCATCAATCACTTATGATGAGACAGTCACCCGGGTGGGTTACTGTGAGACGCCCTACTCATTTAAAGAGTGCAGTGTCATCCTCCCCACATGATTCTCAAGAAACAACAAGGCTAAATGAAGATAGTCAATGTAGCTCTCTAGTTGATCACATAATTCCCCACACCACCATCGCAGTGCTTGCTCTTACTTGGCGGTGTGATATGTGGTTGCATGTTGCATATGGTGTCTACCTTGTAATGCTTCTAATTAGGGTAAATTGCATACTGCTTAGTTAACACATTATACACTGTGAATATGACATGCCTTCCTATTTTTGGTACATACTATGTCTTTCTATTAACCATGTTCTTACATCAAACTACTTTTCTTGTGTATCCCTCATCAATGCTCCTAATTTGTTAAATTGCATCTCCTTAGCTTACACATTATACATGTGAATATGACATGCCTTCTGTTTTTTGGTACATACTACATCCGCCTATCACACCATGTTCTTACATCAAATTACTATTCTTGTGTATCCTGTGTCTATAAACTTATGATGAGGCAGTCACATGCGTGGGTTAATATGAGGCATAATACTCTTATAAAGAATGCAATTTCATCCTCTCCACATGATTCTCAACAAACAACAAGCCTAAATGAAGATATTGAGCGTAGCTCTGTGCACTGAAGACCACACTTCCCTACACCACCATCACATGTGCTTGCTCTAACCCATGATGTGATATGTGGTTGCATGTTGCATCTGGTGTCTAGCTTGTAATGCTTCTAATTAGGGTAAATTGCATCTGCTTAGTTTACACACTACACCTATGAATATGACATGCCTTCCTATTTTTGGTACACACTACATCTATGTGTTAACCTTGTTCTTACATGAAACTACCTCTCGTCTGTATCCTGCATCAATCACTTACGATGAGTCACCTTTATTCGTTGCATATTGCATATTATTTCTAGCCTGTTGCCATGTATTGCTTCTAATTTGATCAAATACATTTGTTAGGGCACCCTTTTAATTTGACAGAGTGATATTGGTTTCATCTTTCATATGGTTTCTAGCTTGCATTGATTCTAACAAGTTCAAGCACCTTGTGCTTAGTTTACACTTTATACATCATACATGTCAATATGTCACGCCGTCCTGTTTTTCATACATATTCCATCCTCCTATCATGCGGCTGCCTTACATGAAAGTAGTGTTCGTCAGTATCATGCATCAATGAGTTCTCAAGAGCAAATTTTATTCCTTTTTCTTGTGGGTTTGACTTGACAAGGCAAAATCAAGAAAGAGGAAGGAAAAGAGTAAGGAAGGCGATGATGGTGGTCCTCTGCAGCAACGTAAACGGAGCATCTGTACCGATTCTCCTTGTACTGATAGTGCATTACAAGGTCCAAGTCTCCGCTCCCTACTCCACCATCCAAGGTGCTTGCTCTAACTTGGCGATGTGATATCTGGTTGCATGTTGCATATGGTGTCTAGCTTGTATTGCTCCTAATTAGTGTAAATCGCATCTGCTTAGCTTACACATGATACATGTGAATATGACACGCTTTCTGTTTTTGGTACATACTATATCATCTATCACACCATGTTCTTACATGAAACTACTCTTCTTGTGTATCCTGCATTAGTCACTTATGATGGGACACCTTTAAGTTAGCGATGTGATATTGGTTTGCGTCTTGAATATGATTTCTAGCATGTATTGCTTCTAGTTTGATGAACGCCACCTATGACGAGACAGTTTTAACTTGGCAGAGTGATATTAATTGCACCTTCCATGTGGTGTCTTGCAGTGTTTCTAATTTGTTAAAGAGCTTTCTGCTTAGTTACCACATCATTGGTGTGAATATGTCAAGCCGTCCATTTTTTCGTACATATTCCATCCTCGTATCACGAATTTTCCTTTCATCAGAGTAGTGTTCGTCAGTATCATGCATGAATGAGTTCTGAAGAGCGAATGATATTCCTTTTCTTGTCGGTATGACCTCACAATGCAAAATCAATAAAGCTGAAGGAAATTGGCAAGGCATTGGATGATGGTGGTCCTTCCGAGCAAGCTGAAAGGAGGTTCTCTCTGATTCTACTCCGCCATCCTCCCAAAAAGATTCGCAAGACAACGCAAGGCTAGACAGTCAACGTAGCTGTGTAGATGATGAGCACATCTCCCCTACTCCACCATCATAGGTGCTTGCTCTAACTTAGCTCTATTATATGTGGTTGCATGTTGCGTATGATGTCTAGCTTGTATTCCTTCTAACTTTGTTGAATTGCATCTGCTTACTTTACACATAATGCCTGTGAATATGACATGTGTTCCTGTTTCTACATCAGACTACTATTCTTGCATATCCCGCATCAGTCACTTATGATAAGGCACCTTTAAGTCGCCATTGTGATATTGGTTGTGTCTTGCATATGATTTCTAGCATGTACTGCTTCTAATTTGTTGAAACGCCATACAGTTTGAACTTGGCAGAGTGATATTGGTTGCATCTTTGCTTAGTTGCCACATCATAGGTGTGAATATGTCACACCGTCCTGTTTTTCATACATATTCCATCCTCGCATCATGTGTTTGCCTTTCATCCGAGTAGTGTTAAATCGGTATCATGCATGAATGAGTTACGAGAGCGAATTTTATTCCTTTTTCTTATCGGTTTGACTTCACAATGCAAAATCATTACAGCTGAAGGAAATTAGTCCGGCAGTGGATGATGGTGGTCCTTCGGAGCAACTCAAATAGGGGTTCTCTACAGATTCTACTCTGCCATCCTTCCAACAAGATTCGCAAGACAACACAAGGCTGGACAGTCAACGTAACTGTGTTGATGATGAGCACATCTCCCCTACTCCACCATCACAGGTGCTTGCTCTAACTTGACACTATTATACGTGGTAGCATGTTGTGTATGATGTCTAGCTTGTAGTGCTTCTAACTTGAATTGCATCTGCTTACTTTACACATAATGCCTGTGAATATGACACGTGTTCCTGTTTCTAGAACATACATGTACATGATGAGCACATCTCCCCTACTCCACCATCACAGGTGCTTGCTCTTACTTGGAACTGTTATACGTGGTTGCGTTTTCCGTATGATGTCTAGTTTGTATTGCTTCTAATTATGTTGAATTGCATCTGCATAGCTTACAACTTATACCTGCAATGATCACTTACCCATAAGACACATTGAACTTGGGACTGTGATGTAGGTTGCATCTTGCATTGTCTTCTAGCTTGTACTGCTTCTAATTTCTTGAAATGGCACTTACGACGAGACAATTTTTACCTGATAGAGTGATATTGGTTGCATGTTCATATGGTGCCTAGCTTTCATTTCTTCTAATTTTGTTGAAATGCCTTCTGCTTACTGTTTTTTCATACATATTCCATCCTCCTATCGTATGTGTGAATATGAAACACTGCCTTTTTTGTATATATTCCATCCTCCTATCCTGCGCTTGCCGTACATCAAAGTAGTGTTCATCTGTATCATGCATCAACCAGTTATGCAGAGCTAATTTTATTCATCTTCTTGTGGTTTTGACTTCATAAGGAAATATCATAAAATAGGAAGGAAAAGAGTAAGTTAGGGGATGTTGGTGGTCCTCCGCACCGACGCAAATAGAGACTCTCTAGATTTGTCCCTGCTACTTCTAATGAAGTTGAAGTCCCAAGTCTACATGATGAGTTCACCTCCCGTACTCCACCATCGCAGGTGCTTGCTCTAAGTTGACAGTGTGATAATTGGTTTCATGTTGCATATGTTGTCTAGCTTGTATTTTTTCTATTTTGATTAAATCGCACCTGCTGAGTTTATACGTTATACATGTGCATATGACATGGCTTTACGTGTCTAGAATACCTTTGCATCTATCTATCATACCATGTTCTTACATCAAAGTACTGCTGTTGTGTATCCCATCGATCACTCATGATTGGGCGCTTTTAACATGGCAGTTTGATAGTGGTTGCATCTTGCATTGATTTCTACGTTGTACTGCTTCTAATTTTTCGAATTGCCACTTATGACAAGACACTTTTAACTTGGCAGAGTAATATTGGTTGCATCTTTCATATGGTGTCTAGCTTGCATTACTTCTATTTTCTTGAAAATCCTTCTGCTTAGTTTGCACATCGTAGCTGTGAATATGTCATGCCGTCATGTTTTTCTTACATATTCCATCTTCATACGGTTGTCTTACATCAAAGTACTGCTTGTCTGTATCATGGATCAATGAGTTCTGAAGAGTGATTTTATTCTTTTGTGTTGTGGGTACAACTTGACATGGCAAAGTCAAAAAAGAGCAAGGAAAATAATATAGTAGGGAGTGTTGTTACTCGTCGGGTGAAACGGAAAAGGTTCTGCCGTCGAGATTCTGCTGGTACTTATAGTGCAGTAGAAGGTCCAAGTCCACCGGCTAAATCTACAAACACAGTATCACCTGCTCCACCAGCTGCAACATCCGCTTCAACTGTACCAGCATCTCAACTAGTTACTCATTCATTTGCTCCAGAACTGGCCAGTTCCCAAGCTGCCTTCACACCTAACACTACTTCCGAAGCATTGCTGACACAACAGGACTTGCCAAGATCAGATGAACCTCATGAGCATCAACACCAAGACGGTACCTGACCGAGTCAAGTTGCAGTTGCATGCTCCTTTATATGTACTCTCACAGTTTGATGTACACTAAAACTTTCCGTATTCGTTGTTGAACTAGCACCACGGTGCAAGCGGAAACAGACATCAGGGATAATGCTTACAGATTAACAAAATCTAAAGGAGGAAGAATGGAGATCCATTTTGAGGCAGGTTTAAAAAGGCCATGATGCTACAGAGTCAACCAAGTTAGTATCAGAGGCGGCCGTTGCCGTTAGGTGTCATGCACGCCCAACGTGGATCCAATACAGGAATGATAAAGACAATACCTAGTTTAACACCTTCCTTGACCATTTATCCGTACGTAATGTTATTCATCGCAATTAGTAATACTCTGTCCCATACTTTCTAGCTTCCTCCTAATAAGACTCACATTCTTTTTTCAACAGATGAGGTTCAAGTTGGATCCGAAAGATGATGCAACTAAACAAGCATGCACTCATGTTTTTCGATGCCTTTCTGCGGACAATGTCGGTACCACCTTAGAAAATCTCACTTTGAAGGCAAGGCTAACAATGAAATCGCCCAAACATCTCGATGGAATATATTACAAATGAAAATGGACAACCCTCGTTAAACACCGGTGCGATCCAAAGTATCGAATAGGCTATATGTATTTGATCGACCACATATTGAACTTGTATTTATGTATGTGCCTTACAAGTGTATCTTCTTCTAGGCTAACTGTTTGAAGAACAAAACCAACCGTTCTAAAGTGAAATTCCAACAAACAACAGGATCTCGTAGCTATATTGCACACTGCGAGGCTCTTGTAAATGTTGCTACTTCCTTCTTTTTTTTGTGCCATATTATCGTATCTATATTGAATTGTTCCAAATCCAGAGGAAAGCCCGTGCGGACCAAAAAGAACCTGAACCGAATGCAGTGCAAATCTTCAAGGATTGCCACACCAGCAATATGAAGGGCTGAGCACCCAGTTCAAGCATTTGTTGTAAGTCCTTACTCCTCCTGCCTTGAACTGATTGGTGCTGTGATGTGTTCATTTAACTACTTGGTTTGCAGCCAATGTCAGTTACTCTGTTCACTTTTATACACAGTTGTCTTAACGTATCATTTCACCTTACATGGTTTAAAAGAGATGAAGGATATTCTTTTGGTCTTGATCTGTAATCTAGTTGTTATGTTCACGTGCACACACAATGATAAAATAGGCTATTTGTTTTACATCTGTTTGCCCATGATATGAATGATGTCATACTATGTTCATCCTACTTTAAACCATGTCTCTTTATCCTTAGATGTTAACGAATGTGAGGAAATAGACAATACAGTAGGCATGCTACATGGACATATGTTCTGAAAGTGATTTTATGATGTAGTTGGCACTATAATACATGCTAATGTATTACAGTAGTTCACCAAAATAAGTTATGTATAAACGTTTAACCTACTTTGTTTATTTTTTTCTCATTAGTAACTTATCTGGTACACTAATCTACAAGTTCAAACTTTCAGGAAGCTATGGAACAAATGATTGAACAGCCACAACCACACGAAGGTGGCGAGGCTACTACGAGGCACAATGTCACCTCTTGCTGCGATATATCGGTATCTATCCACTAACGATTGCAAAAAGCACCTTCTGCGTAATTACGGGTTGGTTGTCAAGGTAACCTCGTCCAAATCGCCTCTTGAACAAAATCTTCCTGCTAGATGCAGTGATATATCGTGCTCAAGACACAAGTCCAATCCCTAATGGGCGTTGTTTGGAAACAAGAATAGTGGTTGAGAAATGTCGTTCTTGGGGAATCTGCCGCCACGGACACCTATGGGGCGGGCCCTTGTCTGAGCAGCAATGCGAGGCGGAGGGAGCCTGAGAGCGGATCGTGCTTGAGCCTTGGGCGGATTTTACCCAGCCGGAGCTCTCCGGAGAGATAAACTCCTCTGCTGCTTTGTGTTTGTATTTGATCTTGCTCGAGAGTGCGGCGTATGGTGGTGTTGCGTGTGTCGAATCGACCGAACCCCTACTACGTGCATGGGCCTCCCTTTTATAGTCGGAAGGGGCGCCACAGTGTGGCAGCGTAGGAGAAAGGGGTAAAATGTAAAAGAGGTGGTAGTTGGAGCAGTCGGGAACAGTGAAGCTACGATTGCATGAGCAGATGGTGGCTACCTACTTTGTGATGGGGACAAGGGCATTTAATGCCCGTCGCCGTCGACCCCAAAAGCTCCGCCCTTGCGTCTCCGTCGCCACGGCGATGGATCCACCACGTGAAGTGCCACCGTGTCCCCAGGCTGCACAGCCATCCGCCACGCGTCCACAGAAGGCCCAGGCGTAGCGTGGGCGATGGTGGGCGCAGCACACACAGTGCAACTCTCGGCAAGCACCTTGCCGGGTCTTGACCTGCGGGCCCGGGAGCTTGCCGGGCTCTGTAACTTGTCGCTCCGGGCCCTCGCCGACGCATATAAGCGCCGGCGTGTCTTCTATGATGTAATCTTCTAGTCTTCTGGCGAGCTCCTCTTGCGGGGCCTTGCGCGAGCTTGCCGGGTCTCGATCTTACATCTTGTATACTTTGTCTTTGAATGGCTTGACATGGGCGGGAAGGTCCTCGGCGAGCACGTGGTAAACTCTGCCAGCGGGAAGCTGCAACCGCCCGTGCACAAGTCGAGTCTTGAGGTACCCCTACCTTAGTACACCGGCAGAGCCCCCCTGGGCCACACGCCACGGTGCAGTGCCAGCTGTTGGGCGGGCCCAAAATAGTGCTGCACACACCACCCACTGGCGCGTCGAATCCACTTCCGCCTCTGCCGCCTCCCCAATAGCAGCGCGTCGATTGCGGCGTCGTGGATGGGGCGTGCCCACGTTCTTTAATGGGAAGCGGGCGCCCTCCACTTCCCCATAAAAGCAGAGGAAGCAGGGCGGTTCCCTCTCTTCGCTCTCATTGCATCTTCTTCCTCCTCCGAGAGATCCCCTTTGCGCTCCGCCTCCGCATCTCCTCCGCCGTCTCTTGCGTCTGCGGCGCCGCGACTCTTCGTCCTCCTTCCCTCGCCGCCTCCGCCATGGCCCGAAGACCGGGAAGGGAAGGCGGAGAAGACCAGAAGGAGAAATCTGGCGGTGGCGGCTTCGCCACTTCTGAGCGGAGCGTCGTCTTCTCGCCCATGGCTCGGCCAAGGAACTCTGGAACAAATATTACCTGTTCTGGGCCAAGAAGACCAAGGCGCATCCTCGGACCAGAGCTCATCCGGCCGCCACCAAGGACAACTATCCCGGCGGGTATTATTTCTTCGCACCCTTCTTCCATTGCGGTCTTTGCCCTCCTTATTCTGAATTCTTCTGTGACGTCATGCACACCTACGGCTTCCATCTTCTTGACTTCACCCCCAACGCCATCCTCACCATGGCGGTTTCGCACATGTCGCGAAAACTACATAAAATCCATCCCAACGTGGCGCTGTTTAGGCATTTCTTCACTCCTAGGCGGTGGCGCCCCCCTCTCTCCGGAGGGATATCTTGGGTTTTTAAATGCACAAGAAGGAGTGTTACTTGCCGGGGAGCTCTGCGGCAAGTGGGAAGAGTGGCGTCTTGTTGGTCTTGGATCGTTGAAGGCGAGCGCGGCACTTCACCGCGCCGCGCACAACTCCTATCGTCTTGTGGCGGGGGGCGGAGCGAGCTGGATCCGGCCGACGTCAAGCTCAGCGTCGCCCTCATCCGGATTCTTCGTCTTGAGCAACAAAGCTGTCCGTTGCGAAGTAGGCGCGAGACTTCCTCCGCCGCTGCATTGCCCCTCTCCAAGGCAGAAAAGGCGGCTGGGAGTGCGGCTCCGCGGGATATAATGAGGCTGCGCCGGGCTGAATTTCAACTTCACGATCTTTGGGCTGAGGGGATGGTCGAGAACTCTTTAAATATGACCCGGCCCATCGAGTGGTTCAGACCTCCCGAGGAGTGGTGCCCCTCTGCAACAAAGACAGCTCGGGATCGTCTTTGTGCCATGATGCCCGCGTGTGATTACGCGGCGTGGACCGCCGCGTGGATTCCGCCCGATCCATCGGTCATCCTCGGCTTCTTCGACAACCTTGAGGAGGTGGCGAAGAACAAGGATGACATCAAGGAGCATCTGCGGGATACCACCGACCAAGAGCTTGCATACATAGCTTCTCGGGCTGAAGAGGCCGCCGCAGCCGCAGCGGCAGGGGAGTTTGGATATACGCCCGAGGAGGCAGAAGCTGCGGAAGCGTCCTGCCAAGCGGAGGAGGCGGAGATCTGTAGCCTGCTGCAACTTCCTCCCGACACGCTCGCCGGGTCCCTCTCGAGGCACTCCGGATCCCGGAATCGCGGCGAGGCCGGCAAGAGGTGGCGCTGCGGAGGAACAAAGCGCCGAGAAGCGAATCTTGCCGAGGGGAGGCGGAGACGCCCGAGAGGAAAGGGCATGGCCTTGGCCAGGCGCTGGGCCCAGCCAGCCAGCCGGGCGAGGAGGAGGAGGAGGGCGCCGAGGCCGCCGAGGGCGCCAGCGGGTCCACGAATCTTCTGCCGAGCGACCTCTCCTCGTCGTCGGAGACCTCCGCCCGGGCAAGCCCTAGGCGTTCTCCAGCAAGCGCCCGCAAGGCGGCGAGAAGCGGCGGGCGCGAGGCCCCGGCAACAACCAGCTCGCCGGGCAGCGCAAGCTTCCGGGAAGCCAAGCAGCGCCAAGGACCGCCAAGCGCCGAGGAGTCTTCGCCTCCGCTCCTCGCCGACGCCGCCCAGTGGAGTATGACTTCTCCGCCTTGGCGAAAACGACGAGGAGGAACAGGAGTAAGTATCAAGATCTTCATCTTCTCAAATTCCGCCGATTATTGTTGGAGCTAATCTTGTTTCTTGCTTTGATTTGGGACCTTGGCCCAGCGAAGAGGGCCAAGGTGCCCATGATCAATCGCGGACGACTCGCCCCAAGCGGCGACCGGGATGTGCGGATCAAGCTTGCCGGACCCGAGCGCTGTTAGAGGAGCAGCCCAGCGCAGCCCAGCGTAAGTCTGGGTTACGCACTTTCGCTCGCGGGCGTGTTCGAAGATCTTGGTCTTGTACTAATGCCTTGATGTTTTGTCTTGACTTGTGCGGAGGTGGAGCCACAGTGGCGCGGGGCGTCCGGTCGCCCGAGAGCCCCGAGCCCCGCCGTCCCCGCCAAGGCTGAACTCCCGGCAAGGAGAGCACTCTGCCAAGGGCGGGTACTCCGCCAAGGCGATACCCGCCAAGAGCGAGCAGCCAGGCGAGGGCGGCCACTCCGCCAAGCGAGCCCCGGCGAGGAGCCTTGGCCACGACGACGTCCGCCAAGGTAGGTTCTGCAACTTTGTCTTCTTAGGCGTTGTCTCTTTTGGATATTTGCTTGAACTTCTTTTGCTTTTCTTCTTCTTCTAGATCCTCCTCCCCCAATCAGATGGAGGCGGAAGTCGTCATTGTTGAGGAGGAGGGCGCAGGGTGGCGACGGCGCCCTGTCGCCGAGGACACTGGCGGGAGCCACCGGGCCATCGCCAGAGACCGCTCGGCTGCGGGCGCTTGTGGGCGAGGAGGGGATGGCGACCGCACCGCCAGCCCGGGCGGCGGGAGCATCAAGTGCTGCGCCGGTCACCGACCCCTCCGCCGGAGAGGAGCGGCCCGGCTACTACTTGAAAGCCCCCAACGGCGTCTTCATCCAGATGCCGTGGGGCTCTTCGTCCTGACTCTGCGGGCGAGGCCTTTGATGGGGAGGTCCTCGCCTCCAGCGAGCGAAGATCGTCGAGGCCCGCGGAAGTGACGGGCCCGAAGAGGAGAAGCTGCTTCACCAGCTCTGGCCCTTTACCGGGCAGCGGTAGCTTCGCTTCCGGGAGGCCCTCGCCGCCAAGGCCGCCCGAGGAGATGGAGAAGCGTCTTGGCGGAGCTCAGCGCCGCCAACCAGGCTGCTCTCCGCGAGTGGCGGAGAAGCGTGGCGACTTCGCGGGGAGTATGAGGTGGTTCTTGGAGAAGGCCGAGGCGAAGAGCAGCAGCTGCTCGCCGAGGTGGAGCTGTCGGCGAGAAGGAGAACTTCGTCGGCGGAAGGTCGACCTCGACTCCCACGAGGAAGACCTTGCCGCTCGAGAACAGAGCCCTTGGCGGGAACGAAGGAGGCGAAGCCGCCGCAGCTGCCGCGAGACCGCCAAGGAGGGCTTGCCGCCAAGGTCGCGCAGCTGGAGGAGTTCTTGAAGGCGGCGTGGAGAAGGTCGCCCGCTCAACGGAGGCGAGAAGGGCGCCCACCAACTCGGAACTCGGTCGTCTTTCCAAGAAGGGCGACAAGTGAAGGCCGCCAAGGACTCCATCGAGGATCTTGAGCTGAAAGTCTCTGCTGTTGAGGGACTCGCTTAGCGCCGCCGGGATCGGAGACCAAGTTGAAGGAGGAGCTCCGCAATGGCGAACCTTGGTGGACAGCGCCAACAAAGCAGCGAGCACTTCCACTGCACCGTTGAGGTATGGACCGAGGACTTGGTATCTTGTCGTCCGATATTGACCAGAGCTGCCGGCACTAAAGCCGGAGCATCTCATCTACTCCCGGATCAAATCTCGCTCCACGCCAAGCTCGACCTCTTCTTCTTGGGGATCGCGCCGGCCCTTGCAAATCTGCGGAAGAAGATCGCGCAACTTGCCGAGGAGACTCGCCGGCTGTGCACGGGAACCATGGGCGTGTCTTGGCGAAGATTGTATACCGCAATCCGGTATAAACCTCACCAACGTTCTTCGCAGCTTGCCGCCGGCGCGAACATGGAGGCTCTGAAGGGCAGGTCGCCCACATCATTGCTAAAGTGAACAAAATCTCGGGGTGGAGGCGACCGCGAGACTAGGCCTCCTTTATCTTTATCTCTTTTGTTGCTGCATAGGGTGTTATGAACTCATTAGTCATCGCGACAAGTTATTCCTTGTAAGATATTATCTTTATTTTGATCAATAGATGCGATGTTATCTCCTTGTTACGATCCTCAACTTTGTATGCTTCAACCCTCGCTTCTAGGGAACTTGCGGCAAGGGGCCCTTGCCGCGGCGCCGAGTCTTGAACTTCGAAGCAGCCTGGCGGCCAAGGTCTTACCGGCAAGCAACCTTGCAGTGAGTAGTCGCAGCAGCGCTTAGCTTGCTTGGCGGACTCGAAAAGCGAAACAAGGCGCGACACTTGTCGCAGCTCACTTAAATCGTTGGCGTGCTCGAAAACAAGGTAAGGGTGCGGCTATCCACGGGTAGGTTCCTCCGCGCATGAGTTTTCCATACAAAGTGTGGTTGTTCAAGGAAGGCAACTTAAAATTTGAAATTTTGAACTGCTCAGATTCTAATAACTTAGCTTTACGTGATCATGCGTTCTCCGTGAGCTTCTCTTTCTTGAACAGCACTTGGTTCATCCTCCATTTCCTTCCTTCCCGCAAACTTGTGCGCGAGGAGCGTTCCTTCCGCTTAAGAGGCAAGAAAGAAGAGGGAACAAGTATATGGCCTTTCGGCGTGCTATTGCTTACCGAATATGTGTGTCGCACAAGAGATGCCAAATAACACATGCAAATAGCAAAGAAAAGCATGGAAAAGGCAACCAGCGCAAAACACAGAAACTTTACTGCTGCACGGGGTCTGCGCCCGGCTTTGTACAAAGGTTACATGCAGCGCGCAAAGCTTTGTACAAAAGGTGGTTGCTTGGGCGGATCACGGCAACCGCGCCTTATGGGTAAAACTTGCGAAGATGCTCTATGTTCCAGGAGTTGCTCACTAGTAAGCCTTCTTCGGTCTCGAGGCGGACAGCGCCGGGCCTCGTGACTTGTCTCACCCGATAAGGGCCTTCCCACTTCGGCGTCAACTTGTTGGAATTCTTGGCGGACTGAACACGCCGAAGAACAAGGTCGCCTTCCTCGAGACTCCTGGCTTTGACCTTGCGGCTATGGTAGCGGCGCAAGGCTTGCTGGTATCGAGCAGCTCGTACAGCACCCTGGAGACGTCCCTCCTCAAGGAGCAATGCATCATCTTGCCGCGATTGCTCTTGCTCGAGCTCATCATAAGTGAGCACTCGAGGAGATCCGTTATCTGAGTTCCGTGGGAGAACTGCCTCTGCTCCATAGACTAGAGCAAAAGGTGTACTGTCCGGTGGCTCGATTTGGTGTCGTTCGATTGACCAAGAGCCGCCGCAGCTCCTCTATCAATTTCTTCCTTTGTGCAGCAGTCCGAAAGTTCTTGTCTTGAGTCCGCGCAGCACTTCAGCATGGCCCTCTCCGCTTGACCGTTGCTCCTCGGTGAGCAGCGAGCGAAACAGACCTTGGCACCAAGGTCTTGGGCGTGTGCATGAAGGTGCGACTAGTGAATTGTGTACCGTTGTCGGTGATAATCTGTTAGGGATCGGCGGCGGCACACAATCGATCTGAAGAACTTGACCGCTGATTGTCTTTGTCACCTTTCTCCTGGCTCCACTTACGGCCACTTTGTGAACTTGTCGATTGCCGCGTACAAGTACTCAAAGCCCCGACAACTGCGGGGAAGGGGCCGAGATATCGAGCCCCGGACCGAGAAGGGCGGGACAAAGGGATTGTTTGGAGAGCTTGGTGGTGATGAATCTGCTTTGCATGGAGCAGGCATGCTTCACACTTGGTTACTAGTGCGATTGCATCTTGGAGGCTTCTTGCCAAAGAACCCTTGCCGGAAAGCTTTCGACAAGCGCCCTTCGCCAATGTGGTGGCCGCATATGCCTCCGTGTATTTACGCCAGCGACTTGTCCATCTTCCACGGAGATGCACTTCAATCGACACCATTGAGCCTTCTTACATACAGCTCGTTATCCACGAACCGATACATACTTATTTGTCTGGTTATTTTCTCTATTTCTTACGGGTCGTCGGAAGTTCTCCGGTTGCAAAAAGCGGACAATCTGCTGCGCCCATGCGGAGCACAGGGCTCAGCGGCAAGGACTAAAGCGAGAGGGCTGCTGCGGGAACCTCGGCTTCTCGGCAGAATCTCTGGCTTTGCCGGCTGAAGGTCCCGGCAAGCTCACGGGCGAGGCTTGTCGGGAACACTTGCTTCAACCTGTGAGATCCGAGGATCTGCGAGGAGCAAACTGTTCCTCGGCGTTACAGTCGTTGATCTTGGGGACCTTGGCGGCGGCCCCAGGAGACCCGCCGCAAGTAGTCGCCGGAGACCAACTTTCTCTTCTTGGACTGCCCAATTGATGGCGTGGCGGATGGTTGAGTCAGCTGAGCAAGAAGGTCCTGGTTCCACAGTAACTTCATCGAAGCACACTTTGAAAGGCAATCTGCGATTTCATTACGAGCTCTCGGGGCGTGCTCCATCGCAAACCTTCAAAGCGCTCCTCAAGCTTCCTCACTTCATCGGCGTAAGCTTCCATCAAAGGGCTCGATAGCTCTTGTTAACTTGCGGACCACCAACTGAGAATCTCCTCGCACAATCAACTTCGATCCCAAGTTCGGCGCAATCCACGAGGCGGCGAGCAAACCTTCATATTCAGCGGTGTTGTTTGTCGCTTGCTCCTTGGGAAGTGCATCTGGATAACATACTTGAGGTGCTCTCCGGTGGTGCGATGAGTACCACGCCGCACCGGCGCCTTTGCAGAAGAAGGCACCATCAAAGTACATTACCCATTAAACTTGTCGCCTCTTATGCAGGTGTACTTGTTTCTTGGACTTCTTCATCGGGCGTTGGGGTCCATTACGCTATAAATTCTGCCAAAGCTTCGGCTCTGTATGGTTGAAGTACTTTCAAACTTGAGTCCAAAGCTCGACAGCTCAATGCCCACTCAGCGATCCTGCTGTAAACCTGGATTGTGCAATATCCTCTTCAGTGAGCGAGTGACCACTGTTATCTCGTGTGCACGGAAGTAATGGCGCAGCTTTCTCGAGGCCATGAGGAGGCCGAAAGCAACTTTTGCACACCGAGTATCTTGATCTAGCCCCACGGAAGGGAACTTACAAAATACCTTGGGCGCTGCACCATCTTTTCCGCACCTCATCCTGTTCTGCTGGAGTTGTCCTTGTCGGGGCAGGAGCTTGTCGGAGCAGCCCCACCTTGTCGCTGGACTCGCTTGCGGTGGTGTAGCCTCCTCGTCGGACTCCTCTCCGCTACTAACGCAGCACTAACCACCTGGTTGGTTGCCGCTAGGTACAGCAGCAACTTCTCCTGTGGTCTAGGTGCGACAAATATTGGGGTGGAGGACAGGTATCGTTTCAAATCTTGCAGCGCTGCCTCCGCTTCTGGAGTCCACTTCATGGGACCTGCCTTCTTCAAGATTTTGAAGGAAGGTAGGGCGCGTTCTGCAGATTTTGAGATGAACCTACTGAGGGCAGCCACACAACCTGCAAGCCTTGACATCCTTGACTAAGCTTCGGGCTTCGATCGCTCAATGGCTTTAATCTTGTCGGGGTTGGCTTCAATCCCCTCTGTGACACAAAGAACCGAGAAGCTTGCGGAGGAACTCCAAAGACGCACTTCTCGGGGTTCAACTTAAGGCATATCTTCGCGCAGGTTCTGAAATGTCTCCTCCAAATCTTGAATCAGCGTATCCTTGCTCTTGCTCTTCACCACGATATCATCCATGTAAGCCTCTACATTCCTGTGGATCTGTGGCTCAAAAGCAGTATACACTACCCTTGCAAATGTTGATCCTGCATTTTTCAATCCAAATGGCATGCATATGAAGCAATAAGTGCCACATGGGTGATAAATGCGATCTTCTCTTCATCCTCTTTGGCCATAAAGATCGATGATAGCTTTGAGTATGCATCAAGAAAGCGAGTAGCTCACATCCGCGATGGAGTCAACAATCTGGTCAATCTTGGCGGCAAAGGGAATGGATCCTTGGGACATGCTTTATTCACATCGGTGAAGTCTATACACAGCCTCCACTTCCCGTTGGCCTTGCGCATTTACGGCGGGTTTGCCAACCACGTCGGATGGATCACTCCTCTAACTAGGCCTGCTGCCTCTAGCTTCTTGATTTCTTCGTTGATGAATTCTTGGCGCTCCATGGCTTGCTTCCTCACTTTTTGCTTGATGGGCGCGATGAGGGCAAACAGCAAGCTTGTGCTCGATCACCTTCACAGGAACACGGGGATGTCGGATGGCTGCCATGCAAACACGCCGACATTCGCCCGGGAAGGCAACGAGCGCTTTCCTATTCTTTGTCAAGTGTGGCAATCGATGGTGAAGGTACCACCGTGCCATCCTCCTTGGCGAACACCTTCTTAGTTGCGGCGGAGCGCCATTCCCTTTACTCTTGTCGGTGGAGCTCGGCAGGCGTCCTCGGCGGCGGTGCAGCACTCCGGAGAGGTGCGGTTGCGGAGTGCGCCCGAGCACTGCGGACTTGGTCTTCGTCTTCTTCCCCGGAGCTTCAGCGCAAGTGTATCTTTGTCGGCCGCAGCTGCCGCATCCCGGTAGATCTTGTCGGCACAGACAAGCGCATCTTTCTTGTCGCCGTGGAGAGTGATGACGCTTATCGGCCCCGGCATCTTGAGTATGTTGTAAGCATAATGGGAAGCTGCCATGAACTTGGCAAGGGCAGGACGGCCGAGTATTCCATTGTATGGCAACGGAATATCGGCGACGTCGAAAGTGATCGCTTCGATCTTGAAGTTGAGCTCCCGCCAAAGGTCACGGCGAGTGATCTTTCCTTGGGCTTGCTCCGTCCGGGTTGATTCCTTGGAAAGAACCGGTCTCCTCGAGCTTCGCCATCGGAATCTGGAGTTTCTTGATCACAGCGAGAGGAGATCAAGTTCAGCCCGCCCCGCCGTCAACCAACATTTTGGTGACCTTGAGGTTGCGGATGGTGGGCGAGACCAGCATCGGCAAGCACCCGACCGTGGTGGTGCGGTCGGGTGATCCTCAAGATCAAAAATGATGGGCGTCTTTGGACCATTTGAGGAGCTTGGCGACTCCACGGGCGGCTCAGCTGCATTCACCTCACGCACCTTGCTTTAGGCTGGCGGTGGGAGGTGTCTGAAGGCGCCACCGTCGGCGCCTGGGACCTCCGTGGCCTTCTGGAACTCCTGCTCGCTGTTATCCTCATCCTCCGTGTCTTCGTCGTCGTCTTCTTCATCCTTGTCGCGGCCCCGGGGAGGTTGATCATCTTGCCGCCGCTTGGCCCCGCCGCGGTGTCCTCCCCGGCCATTGAACGGCCGCTTCTTGCTCGGTTCTCCTCCGCCACCTTGGGCCTTCTCCTTGTCGCGCCTCTCGTACTCAGCTTTTTGCTGCTCGACGAGATAGTCGACGCGCTTGCAGTTGTAGAGATCGTGGCCCTTAGTGCGGTGGATTTTGCGATATTGCTTGCGGAGCCGTCACCTTGTCGGCTGCCTTCTGAGGCAGGCTCCTTGCGAGCCGCCAGACTGTGTTTGCTCGGCGGGAGCCTCCTTGCCGGACTTCTCGACGGCAAGCACCTCTTTCTTGTTCTTCTTTTGGTTGTTCCGCCGCCGTCTCTTCTTTGCCGGGGCGGTGTCGTCGCTGTCACTTCCTCCTGCGCCAGCATCCTCCCCGGAGAGTCTCCTCCCCTCTTCAGCGCTTGCGCACTTATCAACCAGAGCATAGAGCTCGTGACATCGAATCTTGGTCATCGCCATCTCTTCACGCATGCGGCGGTTACGCGACGTTCGGTGGAATCTTGGCGATAACCGCGGCGAAGTGGACATCGAGGGATGTTGTCTTTGCACACGGTGAAGCGTTGGACATACTTGCAGGATTCTCCTTCATTCGGGCTAAAATGTGGAGATCGCTCTCTGGCGTGGGGTTTGTGGCGCCCGGTGAAGGCGCCAACAAACCGATGGCAAAGGTCTGCCCAAGAAGAAATGGAGCCTTCCGCAAGTGCATAAGCCAAGAACGAGCGTTCGGCTTAAGCACGCGCGAAATGGTCGCCGAGAATCTTCTCGTCCGCCCCGGCAGCTGCACGCGATGGTGTGAACACCGAGAACTCCGAGGGTGCGTCTTGCCGTCGTACTTCTCGATGCGTCGGGCTTGAAATTCTTCATCTTTGGGCCCTTTGGGCGCGCCGCAGCTCACGGGTGAGCGCAGGGGCAGCTGCAGCGTCTGACAAGTCGCTGGTTCGCGGGCGCGCACGTGTCGACAGCGTTCCCAGCCCTCTGGTCTGATTGTCGCCGAGCTTCTCGGCGGCGCTCGATTGTGGTCCGAGCGTCTTCTTGCCGCCGGTCGTCGAGAACCTGGCGTTGATCTCGCCGAGCCCGCGGATCCGGCGATGCCGTGGAGCTGTCGCGGCGCTGCTCCGGCGGGCGGCGTCTTCGCTTCCAGCGGCGGGGAGTGCGGTGGTTGCACCCGGCGGTCTTATCGCCGTCGGCCGCCGTCTTCTCGGCTTGCGCGGCGCGAGTCGCCGGCTCTTGTGAAAAATCGTTGTTAGCGGCGAACTGGCTCTGATGGTAGCCCTCGGTCTTGGCTTTGTCGCTTGTTGGAGGAAGTCGAGCGATTGCGCCCTTGCGGCGCTTCTGCCGGAGTGGAGGGAGCGGATGCGGCGGTGCGAGGCGGGATATGCTCGGACTCTAACAACGTTAGAAGGAGAGGTCTGCCCGGCCGCCGCTTTGCTTGTGACCGACGGTGGTCGGAGCATCCCGAGCCTCCGGTGTGTCCTTGCCCGGCATGCGGATACCACCTCGTGGTATGGCGCTGCTGGGTTGTCGTCATCTTTGAGATGGACGCGAATGTCCACGGAGACCGAGCGCGGTCATCTGTCTTGTCCTTGGATCTGGTGGCGCCGCTAGTGTCCTCGCCGGCGACCACCCTTCGGCAGCGTCTCCTCCGCCCGCCGTTGGCTCCGGTGGTGGCGGATGAGGCGGCAGACTGCAACCCAAGCCTTCTTCTTGAGGCCATGGCGCAATTGTTGATGAAGTTGCTGATGAAGCGGAGAGGTTGATGAAGAACGCGCCAGCGTGAGCGCCGGATCAGGTCCGCACAACCTCGGCGCCCCCTACCTAGCGCCAAAAGATGCGGGGAATCGCCCGCCACGGACACCTATGGGGCGGGCCCTTGTCTGGCGATGCGAGGCGGAGGGACCACAGAGAGCAGATCGTGGCGAGCACGCGGCGGATTTTACCCGGCCGGAGCTCTCGAGAGATAAAACTCCTACTGCTGCTTTGTGTTTGTATTTGATCTTGCTCGAGAGTGCGAGCGTATGGTGGTGTTGCGTGTGTCGAATCGACCGAACCCCTACTACGTGCGCATGGGCCTCCCTTTTATAGTCGGAAGGGGGCGCCAACAGGTGGCAGCGTAGGAGAAAGGGGTAAAAATGTAAAAGAGGTGGTAGTTGGAGCAGTCGGGAGCAGGTGAAGCTACGATGCATGAGCAAAGTGGTCGCTACCTACTTTGTGATGGGGACAAGGGCATTTAATGCCCGCGCCGTCGACCCCAAAAGCTCCGCCCTTGCGTCTCCGTCGCCACGCGGCGGGATCCACCACCGTGAAGTGCCACCGTGTCCCCAGTGCTGCAGACCATCCGCCACGCGTCCTGGAAAGGCCCAGGCGGCGCGTGGCCGATGAGCTGGGCGGGGCACACAACAAGAACTCTCCGGCAAGCACCTTGCCGGGTCTTGACTGCGGGCCCGGAGCTTGCGGGCTCTGTAACTGTCGCTCCGGGCCCTCGCCGGGCGCATATAGCGCCGGGCGTGTCTTCTATGATGTAATCTTCTAGTCTTCTGGCGAGCTCCTCTTGCGGGGCCTTGCGTGGTGAGGTAACCTTGAGCACAGAGCGGCCTTCCGGCAAGCTCCGCTTGCCGGTCTCAATCTTCTGTCTTGTATACTTTGTCTTTGAATGGCTTGACATGGAGCAGGAATGTCCTCGGCGAGCACGTGGTAAACCCTGCCGCGGGAAGCTGCAACCGCCCGTGCACAAGTCGGGGTACTGAGGTACCCCTACCTTAGTACACCGACAGTCGTCATGATATGAATGGTTTTGAAACAAGACTATCAGACATTGGCTTCGTTCTTCAAGAGCAATGGCAGAAAAAAGGTGGAGATCGTGCTGCTCCATCAGATTCTACAGCCTAAAACATTAGCACTCAGGTCAAATGATCTGTGCTTCTATAGATCTGATGGTGCTTTTATCTGGAAGGACTGCAAACTTTATGCCAACAGGCCTTTTGTTGTATGGTTGGAATTTATTTTGTTGTGATACAACATTTATGATGCTGACCAACGCTGCAGTAATTACGACGCTATTTTTGCATAGCGTAGGTTTATCTTAGTAATGTATTCGGCCGAAAGCTTCATAGGAGCCCAACATGCCAGCATCCGTCGGGCCCATTCCAATTGGGCTAAAAACAATTATGGGCTGAAATTGACATGTAGCCCACTAAAAATATCTGGGTATAAATCAGCATAAGCTTTCATATTTTTCTGGTAGGCCTGTGCCCAAAGTGGGCCTTTAATAGGCTTAAACATAATTTGGGCCCTCAGCAAAAATAGGCCGTTTACAGGTGTAAATATCTCGAGCCCATAAAAAACATGGGCTTTTAATAGACCGAAAGTGAGATTGGGCCCTGATTGTGCCAAATAACCCACTGGACTTAGCAGGCCGAAATGGTGGCCCATTTACGACGCGGATCTTTGACAGGCCGAAATTCGAACGGGCCATAAATGCGCCGATCTAATACACGGGCCTTTAACAGGCCGAAACTTTGGTCGGGCTGGATTATCGTCATTTTTATATGGGCCGTTAATGGGCCCGATATGACGTTGGGCCACATATGGCCCATGGTTTACGTCCCGCGTTAATAGGCGAAAATGACAACAGGCGAAGTGGCCCAAATCTATAGTGGGCCTCTAACGGGCGAATGTCGGACATGGCGAATATATTAAATCCTTCACGATGCTTTATGGGCGAAAGTTTTGATTACTGTAAATGGGCCCAAATGAAGCCGGACCTTTAACAGGCCGGAAATACACCGGGCCGTGATTCAGCCCAATTACTTAGCGGACTGTTAATGGGCCAGAAGTGACCATGGGCGGCGTTGATGGCAAGTTTAGGACAGGCTGTTGACGGGCTGATTTGACATAGAATGTTGGGCCTTTAGCTGGGCCGGCCCATTATGGTGTGTAGAATCTTGTGGGCCTTTAGCTGGGCCGGCCCATTGTGGTCCACAAAATCTTGTGGGCCTTTAGCTGGGCCGGCCCTTTATGGTCTGCAAAATCTTGTGGGCCTTTAGCTGGGCCGGCCCATTATGGTCCGCTAAATTTTGTGGGCCTTTAGCTGGGCCGGCCCATTATGGTCCGCTAAATCTTATGGGCCTTCGGTTGGGCCGGCCCATTTAAACTTTATGGGCGACTGTTGGGCTGGTCCACGTGTCAACATATCATAGGCCCATCTCGACCGCTGGATGAGTGACACTGTGCAGCGCGAGCGACGCGTGGATCCGTCGGCCAATAAGAATTTTCTGGTGGAAAATCGGCATTGGTGCGTGGCTGTTAACGGGTTATCGGATCCAAAATCCGACCGATAGCTTAACGGTGTTCGTTCGGTGGATGCCATGTGTCGGTCACCCTTGACGAAAAGCACTTACGTGGCGCGATTTATCGTCATGGAAGTGGACACTTCGTGATGATAATTTTGGTAATGTCATGGAACACTTCTACGACAACACAGGTATGACTATCTTGATTCTGTCATAAATTTGTCATGGATGTACATGCATGACAAAAAATGCGACCTACTATGACAAACACGTATCATCATGGAAGTGTATTTTTTTGTAGTGTGTTGAGTTGGCATAGATCGAGACTAGGATTTGTCACTCTGATTATCGAAGAGGTATCTCTGGGCCCTCTCGGTAATGCACATCACTATAAGCCTTGCAAGCAATGTGACTAATGAGTTAGTTGCGGGATGATGCATTATGGAATGAGTAAATAGACTTGCCGGTAACGAGATTGAGCTAGGTATTGAGATACCGACGATCGAAACTCGGGCAAGTAACATACCGATGACAAAGGGAACAACATATGTTGTTATGCGGTTTGACCGATAAAGATCTTCGTAGAATATGTAGGAGCCAGTATGAGCATCCAAGCTCCGCTATTGGTTATCGACCGGAGACGTGTCTCGGTCAGGTCCACATAGTTCTTGAACCTGTAGGGTCCACACGCTTAACGTTCGGTGACGATCGGTATTATGAGTTTATGTGTTTTGATGTACCGAAGGTAGTTCGGAGTCCCGGATATGATCACGGACATGATGAGGAGTCTCGAAATGGCAGAGACATAAAGATCGATATATTGGATGACTATGTTTGGACTTCGGAAGTGTTCGGGGCAAGTTCGAACATATACCGGAGTACCCGAGGGTTACCGGAACCCCTCGGGGAGTGTAATGGGCCTATTGGGCCTTAGAGGAGAAGAGGAGGGGCGGCCAAGGAAGGGCCGCGCGCCCCCTCCCCTCTAGTCCGAATTGGACAGGGGGCGCCCCCCTTTCCTTCCCCCTCTCTCCTCCTTCCCCCTTCTCCTACTCCTACTAGGAAAGGAGGAGTCCTACTCCCGGTGGGAGTAGGACTCCCCCTTGGCGCGCCCTCCTCCTGGTCGACCGCCTCCCCCTAGCTCCTTTATATATGGAGGCAGGGGGGCACCCCAAGACACACAAGTTGATCATTGATCTTTAGCCGTGTACGGTGCCCCCTCCGCCATAATCCACCTTGGTCATATCGTAGCGGTGCTTAGGCAAAGCCCTGCGTCGGTAGCTTCATCAACACCGTCATCATGCCGTCGTGCTGACGGAACTCTCCCTCGAAGCTCTACTGGATCGTGAGTTCGTGGGACGTCACCGAGCTGAACGTGTGCAGATCGCGGAGGTGTCGTACGTTCGGTACTAGGATCGATCGATCGTGAAGACGTACGACTACATCAACCGCGTTGTCATAACGCCTCTGCTTACGGTCTACAAGGGTACATGGATGACACTCTCCCCTCTCGTTGCTATGCATCACAATGATCTTGCGTGTGCGTAGGATTTTTTTTTGAAATTACTACATTCCCCAACAATTTGAGTATGGGAGGCATGCGATCAGACCCCTGCGCGTGCTTATCAGGAGGAGAGCCCTTTGACCTCTATTTACCGCCCACCTCTCTCCCAATGTCTCCATTAATGGCGCTCGAGCCCATGTTTAATGGCGTGTCTATGTCTCACTCGACTGAGATTTAAGAGAGAGAAAAGAAAATCTGAAAAGAAATTTTTGCACGGATCTTGATGTAAGATCAGATGGACCCATACAGCATCTACTGCGACTTATAGCAAGACTGATGCATATATAAGTACAATGACAATGGATAATAATTGTCTTACATATTTAGGAAGATAATTAAAAAAGCCACATGTGGCTACGCCTGAAATACACAAGGGCAAAACAAGAAGGAAGACACATACAATGATTTGTCTCGCTGATCTCTACTTTCTTGATCCGCTGCAGGTCGCGGAGACTAGTTCTCGCGGCAAGCAAGATGGTCTCTTTCATCAGTTTCATGTCCTCAATATGCTGCTTGGCAGCATCCGTGGATTCCTCCACCAGCCTTCTACGCTCGATGCGAAGCATGGCATTCTCATCCATAAGTGTGTTGACGATGACGCCCATCCTCTTCAACAAGGCAGTGGTCTCCTCCACCTGCTTCGCCCTTCCGGCGATCTTCGCCCTTAGCAGGCCGCGCTCGGTGTGGAGCTTCGCCTTGTCCTCCCCTAATCCCCTGATGACGCCGGTAGCGTTTTCAAATGAGGAATTCATCTCATCCTGCAGCTTCATCTAGCCGCAGATCCGACCCATCAGAGCATCGAGCATAGCACGCATGCGCTTGTGAGAGTCCTCGCCTATCCACGAGACATTTTTCCAGGTCGCCGCGGCACGGGAGGACCTCCTTGCTGCAGTCGCGGCGCGGCGAGACATCTTTGCTACTTTCGCGGCGCGGCCGGACCAGTTTACTGCATCAATGTCACGATGGGACCTCTGTACTGCTTCGACGGTGCGGCGGGGCATCTGCGCTGCTACGGCGGCACGGCGGGACATGTCGGATGCTTTCACAGCGACGCGGGACATCTCTTGTGCTTCCGCTTCCATGCTCGCCTCCCCTGGTAGTAGTCTCTCAACCCAGAACTCATGCGGGCCATGGCAGACACAAGGGAACGACAATGAAAGACTTGTTTGTTTTTGTGGATGAGGAGTTGAGGAGGAATCTGCAGTCATCTTGGGGTAGGTAGTATTTATAACCAAGTACTAATATGCTCCTAAGTGGGAAACCATTTAGGTTTTGATCGGTGTGAACAGTTTTGCAATTAAATATAGCGTGGTAGTAATTTGGAATGTGACGGGACACAAGCTCAAAATTTATTGACGGTTCTAGGGGCTGTTTGGATTTACGCCTAGCAATGCCACACTTTGCCATCCAATGTTGCCAAACTTGCCTAAGGTCAGTTCTTCAAAATGAGAGCCACAAGTTTTTTTTGACCGGGAAAACAGTAGGAAAGGCTCCTACTGTGTTATATTAAGAACTACCACAACTGTACAATTTACATGTTTACAATAGATGGGGGGGAGAAGCCCTAACCTTTTGGTTTAGGGGGGTGGGGGGAGGAAATAATACAAAAGGAGCTAAGTAAGAGATGCAACAAAGTCCAGCACCAGAGGCCTACGTGCCTCCTTAACTCTGTGCTGGAGCAGGGAAAATCAGTAATAAACCTAGCTAGCCAGGATTGCAACGTGGGAGCCACAGCTCTAAAGTGCTTGTTGTTCCTTTCTTTCCATAGGCTCCAAGCGGCGAGGAGGAATTTTTCCAGAAGCATCTTCGTGGCACGGCTCTCTTTTTTGTCTTGAATGGCTTGAAACCTGCTAGCAAACGACTCCCAGTTGAGATTAAGGCATGCCCAACATTGATGACTGAAGGAGCAGGTGAAAATCATGTGATCAACCGTTTCTTCAACATCAAGACCACACAAGAGGCATGTATGGTTGTCACCAATGTTGTAATGCCTCCTCTTCAGCATGTTGCACGTATTGAGCCTATCATTGAAGAGTAGCCAGCCAAAAACCTTTATTTTCATTGTACACTTGGATTTCCAAAGCCACTGGAAGATCGGATGTGTCTAGATATCACGGAAGTACTAATTATAGTAGTAAGTTGACTTGAAGATTGCATTGCCCCAGACATAGTGCCACACGTCAGAGGCATCCATAGAGGGTTGAAATTGGGTGGTTTTGATTTGGATGTCTTGAATCTCAGCATGTGCCTTCGGAGACAGGGGAAGGTGAAAGGCCTCATGGAGTGACGTGATACGTAAGAAATCCTTGACCGAGGCATCCTCTTGAGTCGTGAAAGAGAAAAACCGAGGATGCGATAACATGAGAGTTTCTTGGGCCCATAGATCTTTCTAGAAGAGAGTGGTGGACCCGCAGACCACGTTGACCATCGAGACACCCCTAAACATGGGAGTGAGCTTGAGGATGTCACACCACCAAAAGGAGCCCACCGGATCCGTGGCATGCGGGACTTTGTCGTTGTAGTAGGCATCCCAGGTGAGTTGTACCCACGGTACATCCATTTTGTTATAAAACTTATGTATAAACTTCATGAGTAGCGCTTCATTTTGTAGCTGAAGATTTAAAACTCTAAGGCCACCCTTGTTCTTAGGCTTGCAGACCATATCCCAAGCCGCCAGGGAATTCCATTTCTCCCCTTGGTCAGTTTTCTTGACCCAGAGGCAACGACGTCTGATCTTGTCCAACATTTCTATCACCTTTGGAGGGAGTTGTAGGGTGCACATAGCATAAATCAACAAAGATGTGATCGTGGAATTCAATAGAGTAAGCTTTCCAGCATAGGACATGAGCGACAGTGTGGATGTCATGTTGCATTCCACCGAGCTGACCAGGGGCATGAGCTCCTGGATTGTGGGCCGCGACGTGCCCATGGGCAGTCCGAGGTAGGTGAATGGCAACGATCCAACCGAGCACTCAAAGATAGCCGCTAACCTGGCCGTGAGATCATCATCCACATTCATTGGAATGAGCATTGATTTGTGGAAGTTTATTTTAAGGCCAATGGAGTCAGCATAGTCAACCAAAATCTTTTTAATGACTACGGCTTGGGTTGGGCAAGCAGGCATGAGGAGTAATGTGTCATCCTCATATTGAATAATGGGGTAGTCCATGTCACCCCGGTCGGGGAAGGGCAAATGAATTAAGCCATTCTAGTAAGCATCATTGATTGCCGATTGTAATAGGTCAGCGGCGAGCACAAAGATCAACGGGGATAACGGGTCTCCCTATCGGACTCCACGACGGCAATGAAACTATTGGCCTGGGACTCCATTTAATAGGATTGAAGAACGGCCTGAGGAGAAGATTGAGCGTATCCAAGAGAGCCACTTGTCATTAAATCCCATGTGTCGCATGATGTTGATCATTGGCTCATGATCAATTGTGTCGAACGCTTTGGCAAAATCCAATATAAGGAGGACAATTTTCTTCTTGGAGGCTTGGCACTGATGAATATACTGGAAAGACCAAGCGAGGCAGTCCTGCATAGATCGGCCCTTGATGAAACCATACTGGTTGCGATGAACAATCTTGAGTATAACTCGCTGCAGCCTATTCGCGAGAAGCTTGGTGATTAGTTTCAGACAACAGTTGAGCAATGTAATTGGTCTGTAATCATTGACTGTGGATGGGGATCTAGTCTCTGGTATTAGAGTAATGAGCCTGTCATTAATGCTTTGCAAGTTAAGATCACCCTCATAGAACTGACTGCAGAGCAAATAGAAATCATGCTTAATAATGGGCCAACAAGCCTTGAGGAAAAGGGCACTGAAACCATCAGGGCCCGGGGCCCGGTCAATAGGCATTTGAAGAATGACTTTGTCGATTTCCTCCGTCGTGAAAGGTGTGGTGAGGTGATCCAAATTCACCCTGGGGCGGATTAGGGTTGGCAGGTCAAATTTCATGGTGGTTGGGGACGAAGTGCTCAACCGATCAGTGTAGGCTTGAAAGAGGAGGGCTTCTTTCCTAGTATGATCATCCACCATGAGCCCATCAACTGTCTGAAGGTTGGAAATGTTGTTTTTCCGATATCTCTCAGTGGCAACAGCTTGAAAGAACTTAGTGTTCTCGTCCCCAAATTTGACCCAACGGATGGTGCATCTCTTTTTCCAGTACTGTTTTTGGTAGTCCAATAGCCTGAGAAGGTGGGTTTTCAAAATTCTATGAAAATTGGTCTCTGGAATTGTTAAAGGTCTCGAGTTTTCCAATTCATCCAAGTGGGCAAGGGCCAGGTTGGAGTTTTCAATAGCGATGGTTAGCCGAGAGATTGATTTGCTCCGCTCTTTGAGAGCCTGCCTCAGGACTTTAATTTTTTTGCAGAGGATGGTGGCTGCATTAGTGGCTCGTACAGGTTTAGCCCAAGTGGCACTGACCAAGTCCATGAACCCAAGATGTAGCAGCCAGTAGGACTCAAAACGAAAGACTTTAGTCCTAGGAATCTTGGTCTCAATACTAACCATGCAAGGCGTGTGATCAGACACGGGCTTGCAAAGTGGTTTAACAATGGTGTTCGGGTACGTGAGGGTCCAATTAAGCAAGGTGAGAAACCAGTCAAGCTGTTCGAGGAGGGGGTCTTGTTGCATATTACTCCAGGTGTATGCCCTACCCTTGATTGGTAATTCAATTAGATTATGCTTTCTAATAACATCACTAAAAGTGGCCATGTCAGAAATGTCACCACCAGGCTTGTTGCGATTTTCTGGCCCACGTATATAATTGAAATCACCTAGGAGAATGCAGTCTTCCTGAGCTTGAATATCAAGATCATAAAGCCAGCTAGTGTACACATCTCTCTCCGGGCCAGCACAAGGGCCATAAATATTATACAAGGTCCACGCTTGGGCTGAAAGAGTACTAGTGAAACAAACACCCAAGGCAAAATCGGTAGACATCGTGACAACCCCAGAGAAAACTGAGCTATTCCACACAGTAAGGATACCACCGGAGGCCCCTCTCGAAGGGACAAAATCAAATTTTTCAAAACGCTTAGGGCAACAACTTTTAATAAAAGCTAGATCAATGAAAGGTTTTTTCGTCTCCTGAAGACAGACGATAGCACAACCACTAGAAGAAATAGCATTGGACAGGGCAAGAAGTTTTTTTGTCCGAATTAAGCCCATGAACATTCCAGCATAACATGTTCCAATTACGCAAAAGAGGCATTAAGGCAACAGTAAATCAAGCAGAGGACGCAGGCCCATCTCCAGCGGAAGCTGAGTGCACACCAACATCATCAGATTGGGTGGCAGCAGAAGTGGCCGAAAGCAGAGCAACTTCAGATAATTCTTGAGGAGGGATCGCACATCGGTTGACTCCCATGTCCTGCAGAGTGGCAATTGAAGTAGGTGGAGGAAGGACAACATCACCAGAAGAGGAGCTGGACGCTGCAGACGGCGCCGATCTTGGTTTCACTTTGGATGCAGTGGGGCGGGCGTCTGAAATTGCAGGCACTCTGAAGCCATCATAACGTGTTGATCTGGTGCTACGACGCACATCAGTAGTGAGAATAGGCACTTGGGCCTTGGAACAGCGACCACGTGCAACATGAGGCCCAATAGTTGGGGAGAGCACTTGGGCCAGGCCAAGATTAGAGCATGGATCACTGGTGCCACCAAGAGAGCTGTCAGGCCCAACATTTGAATCATGCGGTGGCGCCAAAGAAACACTCACAGGAGCAGCAGTATCCAGTTCAAGCTGGTTGTTCATGGCCTCCAGCAACGACTGATGTTCAGAATCAGCTGCTGGGGGTAGAGCCAGAACCTCAGGGGCAAAAGGAGCAGAACCTAACGCTCCAGATGGAATTTCACCTTCCTCCAGTTTATCAGCAGGAATTTCATCAATTATAACAGAGGATACCCTGGGCTGGCTAGCAATAATGCGAGAGAAAAACTGGATAGAAACAGCATCTGTAGCATTAGAGGTCTCAAGGTGGATCACTAGAGGAGGTACCTGAGCAGACAATGGAGGCAGACCATATCCCTCACTCCAAGGTCCATAGGATGCCACCACATTCAGAATCGCCCTAGAAAGATGAGCAGTGAATATGTTTCTTGGGATAGCACCATTAACAAGCACGCTAGCCGGATCATTCCCCTCCACTAAGATGCTAACATGGAGAGTATCCGCAGATATAGCAACATCAACAGCAATGCCAGTCCTTCTGATCGGAGGGACATGAGAACAAAGGTCACCTGGGCAGATTGCTCAAAAATCAACGAGCCACCAGAGCTAGCATAAGAACTGGACTCAATCTAGGCAGAATTCAGACTATCAGAGGAATTATCTTCAGGCAGGATACCATCTTGAACTCTGAGGCCTTGAGCAGCAAGCCAGGCTTGAAAATTCACCAAAGCAGCAGACATCTGAGGAATAGGAGGAACAGACCATTCATCCCACTGATCATGTTGGTCATCATGCTGTTCAGCGTTTTGGGGCCCGTCGTTGTTGCCGACTCCATTCTGGATGAGCCAATTCTGCAGCTGCTGTTGATACAGCTGCTCAACAATCATCCCCTCGCCAAACATAGGGTGAGGAACCCCACTGGCCGGCGGCGGCTCCTCGTTAGCCGGAGGAACCTCAGGATCATGTGCATTCCAATCTACGCCCCTCAGGATGTACACTGCGATGGTCCAATAGTCCCGATCACCACCCATCTGATGAACAACAATACTCTTAGGGATTAATCTCATATGAATAACTTGCACTTTGATCAGAACCATCCTACGATCCAGATTAGGATTATTCCAAGAAACAAGACGACCATAATCATCCACAGATCTCTGTAAATAGAATTCAGACTGGTAATCGTCAGGGAACCCAATATACAAAAGCCAAACTTGGGGGCCGTAGGTGGTTTTCCTCATGTTAAGAGCAGCATTGTGGCGGACAAACGAGATCACCAAATCTTCATCATCTAGTTGGAAAGTAGTATTGGCTACAGTGTCCCTCACGAAAGAGTTTGCAAATGCAAACATACCAATGCCCAGCGGATGATCCGACACTTCAGTGTTATGCAGACCAGCTTCATGCAACAGCCCCTCGATAGTTTCCCTGAGTCCCTTGTGAAGATGCAGAGGGATGAACCGGCTTGCCTCGGCAATGGCGAGGAAGCTATTGTTGAGCGGAAGGATGGGATTGACGGCCATATCCGCGCGGATCTTCCAATCAGGCGGGCCGGGCTCGACCGACCAGCCAGCAGGGAGGAAGGGGATGGGATTCATCGGCTAGTTAACCATGGTGGTGGGTGGGGTGGGTGAGAGCGAAGGGGCAAGGATGGCAGGAGCTTGACGAAGGGATGGGCTATGGGGAAGCGAGGGGGGTGTCACACCCTGATTTTCATGCCACAACACTTAAGTCAATAAATCATGCTAAAATGTGGTTTGACAAAAACTTTTGAGTGTTTTGCCTTTGCTTTGATTGAATGGTTGACTGTTGTTTGCAAGTGCTCTAAAAATCAAATAAATCCTCCAACTCCTATACTTCATCTCCTTGCTCCAAACTCTTGAACCAATAATCATGCCATGTGTATAGGACATAAAAGTATTTTCTTACAAAAATAATTTGGCCAAATAGTATTTTCAAAAATTAGTTTTCAAAAACCCTGAATTGAGGTTTGCCTTGCAAATACTTAATTAAGGGCAGTAAAATCTTTCTAAAATATATTTGACTCCTATTAGATATAGGATACCCGAAACCACAAAAATATAATTTTAAAAGTTATTTTCCTATTTTATCTGAAAGCTTTTCTTAAGGCGAAATGGTCTTTAATAGGGAAAAATTGTTTTATTGTTTTAAAAATATTTGACAAAAATCAGGGAAACTCGGTGGACATATATTGTCCATATATAAGAGTTTCAACACATGGTCATGTTCAAAATATTGGTCAAATCCTCAAAAACCCTTTACGGATATTTCAAGCTTTTGAAATATTTACAAAGGAAATATTCTCCAAAATTCCAAGAAAATTCTAGCATGTCACATATGACATATTTGATGATCTTGACAAGTATCATGTCATGGAGAATAGTATAACTCCATGAAATCCCCTCAAAACCATTTCTGTCCATTTTGAAGTTTGAGCAACTTTACATTGCCAAACATGTCCAAATGTTCTCAAACCTTGTGAACATGCTCAAATGGTCTAATAATTCATCTAGACCAAGTGGCACAAGTTGGAGAACAATTTAACTTGATCAAAGTGCCCCAAAACCCTTCCTGTCCAGAACCAAATTTGAACAACTCTACATTACCAACTTTCTCTCCTTGATTCCAACTTTTGTGAGAATAATCACATGACCAAATGAGGCCACTACACCAAGTGGTGCATCAAGGAGAATTGATTTGCATGACTAAATCTTGGTAAAGCCATTTCTGCTAATTTCTAGGGTTTACCAAAGTTGCATTGGCAACTTTGCCCAAATGAGCTCCAACTTGGTGATCAACCCCATTTATGTATGACACTTGATCCTGTTAATTCTCATGCCAAATGGAATCCTTTTCCTTGCCCAATCAAGCAACAAACACCTTCTGCCAAATTTCCTAAACCACCCTTTTAACCACTTCCACTAATCTCCATGACCCTATCTTTTTACCACAGCCCCTCCTAGACCTCCTCTGCCTCCAGTAACAATGGCTGCATTTCAGCTCAGTTATTTGGGGGTGAAACCCTCACTTTCTCTCTCTGGACAACCTCTTTCTCTCTCTCCATCAACCTTTCCCCTCTCCTATTGGCATTCCAGAGCATCCAAGGCTCTCCCCAGGCCTTAGCCCATCACCCAGCACACTCCAGACGCAAGTGGACACGGCAGAGGGCGCAAAACGCGCTCATGCCGGCCAAAAGCCTGCTCTGGAGCGCGCTACAGTAGCGGCCGAGCCCTGCCGCCGCACTCCCGTCCACCTCGGGCCGCCCAAGCGCGCCAGTCGATGCGCCTCGGCGACCGCAACACGCCACGCCCCTGTCCCCCTTCTCTCTCCCCCTCCCCGCGCCTCCGCGCTAGCGAACAGAGGCCGCCCGAGCGCGCCAATGGAGCGCCTCACCTGCTGCACACCTGGCCCTTCCCCCGCTTCTTCTCTCCCCTCCTCTTGCCCTAGACCAACCCCACGAGCACCCCAGACACGCCCACGCGCGCCCCCGTGGCCTCCAACAACGGCTAGGAGCTCGCCGAGCGCCCTGTCCATGGTGCACCTCGCCCCCTCCTACTTAAGGCAGTCCCTGGCCTCCCTCTCTGCTCCATTTGCTTCCCCTCTCTCCCTTGCACCCTCTGGACCAACTCCCATCTCTCCCCGTGCCCTCCATCCACCGCAATGGCCGGAGCTCCGCCGTCGGGCTTCGCCTAAATCCGGGCTCTCCCGAGCCTCCCCTCTCTCCCTAGCCACTCCGGTACCCTCATACCACCACCTCGAAGCCCTCCATCAATGTCGTTCATCCCCGAGAATGCCACACGCTCGTGGCCAAAGATGGCCGACAGCCTGCTCCGCGGCCACCCAAGCCATCGCTGCTGCATCCCTCCACGGCGTGCGTGTAACACATGGATGGGTGTGGCCTGGCCTCCTGAGTACGCCGGTGGGCGGAGCGTCGCTGGAGACGCTCTGTAGCCCCGACAATCGCCGGCGGGAGCCGCTTCTCCCCGCGGCCGAAGCGCGCGCGGGAGGTTGAAGGCGACGGCCTAAGCGCTGGGGCCTGTGCGTCAGTGACCCAGCGGCTGGGCCCCGCCGTTTAAGTGGAGACGCCTTCCGCCGTTACCGCCTCCCCCGCGCGAAGGCGTATTTCCAGGAAACCGCCTTCGTCGTGGCCCCTGCGCGCGTGCAGCCGAGCCACTGGCGGCCCGATGGCGCCGCCACTAAGCCTCGCCGGTCTTGGCATCATGCCGCCAGATCCAGCCCATCTAGGTAAAACCCTTTTCCCCCTTTTTCTTTTCTGTACAGCTTGTAAAATCCATAGATTATTTATTCAAAGTCCAAATTTGATGATTCTAATTTCTGTGAGTTCATAAATTCCTGATCTATCACATGGTGCAATTTGCACATTTTTCCATAAAGATTTTCTTCACAGATAATTATCAAAATCCCATATTTTTATTTCTATCATAAACTTTAGAAATCATAGAAGGCTCAAAATTGATCCAAATTCCATGATTCAAATTCCTAGGTGCATCTAAGTTCAAAACTTAGTTTTTGAACATTTTTAGTAATACTTTCTGCATCACCTCAACTAATGGTCTATTTCTTTGTATATAGCCAACTTTGCAAATTCATAGGAAAATCATCTCAACTCCAAATCCAGTGAAACCAATTCCTAGATGCTTCTAAAATCATCCTTTGTTGAATGGGTGCCTTTGCTCATTTTTCAAAAATATATTTCTGTACACTTCTTGCAAGTCCATAAACCTCTTGATTCCATCGTATTGAAATGTTCAGAGATGTCCATTTATCAAATCCTAATGAAACCACTTTGGTCATCCCTCATATGACCAGAGGTATCCCAGAAAAGTCCAACTCATGTTTTTAGAGCACTTTTATTTCCTGCCTTGTTGTGTTGCTTATTATGGTTGCTTTCGACGCTAGTTGACGAAGTAGACGGAGTACTTGGAGAAGGACCAGAAGATTTCAAGACTCTGATGAACCAGGCAAGCAGCCCTTTGACCATGTCTATGAAACCTTTTTATGCATGTCATATAGCTCTTTATTATTGTTGCATCGGAATCATGATGAGATGGTGAACCACGTGGGTTGGTTGCCTCGGTTACTTCCTCGTTGATACTTGCATTGTGCATGGCCCTACCTTCTTATGAGGGTTATGCCGGTGGGAGTAGATAGGATGCTAAAGTAGATGCTACGCAAGAGGGATGGGTATATGCATGGTGACGGAGACAAAGTATTTTCAAAGGACTTTTCGAAAACCCCGTCGGGTGCCACTTATGCCCGAGGGAGATGATGAGATGGGTAACCACTTGATGACGAAGTGGTGTACCGAGGCAAGAGTGTGTGTTGTTTTTGAAAACGGATTTGATTTAAGATTTGATGACTGTCCCAACCTTACATGCACAACCACTCTACCCTTATATGGGAAAGGGCATTATTGAGTACCTAGACCGATACTAGCTTGGGGCCCGCATTACTAGTGACGGGAGAGTTGTTGGTGCGCTCTCTCGGGACGGGGTCGTGCCAGGTAGGGCGGCCATGACTGTTTTCACAGGGCACCGGACACACCGTTGGTACCCTGTGCCAGTGGTATGTGATAAGTATGGAGCAAGGCTCCACGAAAATGTTATGTGATAATGTTGGGCACGGGGGTTACTACCAATCGAGTGGACTCCATGTTAGTGTCGTCTAGAGAAAGGTAGTGATCGGGTGCTTACCCCGGGTACTTGAGGTACCGCGGGTCGTGGATGACACGGAAGTTCCCCGGATCTTGTGGGTAAAGTGTGCAACCTCTGCAGAGTGTAAAACTATTCGAATAGCCGTGTCGACGGTCAAGGACGGTTGGGCGGTGCTGCTTAAACTATGTCCAGAGTTTTGCAACCATGTGTGTGAGCTGATAAAACTACTTGGGTCAAGTCAAAGGACTTGACATGATTGAGCTGGGTTGGTGCCCACTCTATTGATGTTAGATGGGTTGGTGCTCACTTTATTTATGTTGATATCTGTAACCTGTCTTCACGGTTACTTGGAATTCTCTTGATGCATGCCTTACAAAGACGTTGAACATGTCATTGCACTCAAAACTTGCTTTCTGCAAAAATTTACCTATATCATGCATTGTTGTATCTTGAACCAAAACACGGGTTGCTTGCGAGTACATTCAAAGTACTCATTGGCTTGCCACTGGTTATTTTATTGGCCAGGCATGAAAGAACAGGATATGATGGAGAATACTTCGGTGACGAACATGCGAGCTAGGACGCTTCCCAGCCAGAATGCCTGTAGGGTTAAGGCAGATGGCATGGGCCCAAGTTATCGATGAAGATTTCCGCTGCGATGTTATACTCGAGACTCGACCATAATGGTCTTACTTTTGTAATACGGTATGTATGGATGTAAGACTCTTGTTATTCAGCTTCTGTGTGTTCAGTGAGCATTGATATCTGGGATCACTGTACACGTGCATTCGGTGATCACGACTTATGAGTCGGGGTCCCCACAGGGGGCGAATGCGAGGCGCCAAGCGAGGGTGCCTGCTTTGGTCTCCATTGCCACTTCCAGGCCCAGCGGCGCCACCAACAATTCGTGTCCACGTGTCCATAATGTCCACATGTCGCACAACAATAGGGCTGGTTTGGGTGGCTCGTGGGCCGGTCAGAGAGGGTAGAATCCGTAGTAAATTGGGAAGTGCTGATTTGATGCTGCCGCGCAGAAGGATTGATAGGGCAATGATGGTTATCAACCAAAATGGGCTTACCCGATATGTGCTAACGTTGGCGAGAGGGGCAATCCAAGCATTTATGACCCGGAGCAAAGCATGCAAGGCAAATAATCCTAGCTTGACAATCAGCTTTATGATGACCCCATTGTAAGCACTTAGCACATAGCATGCACCAAAATTTGGTAAGCACCGAAATATCCGTCTCATCATATCCGGCCTGCCTCAATTCAGTTTGCCGGGTTTTAGAAAGCACCGGTGGCCAGCTATTGTGCTTAGAAGCATATTTTAGGGCTGAAGATAGGAAACATTGCGGTGTAGACGGATAATCAGCATTAATGGGGAATTTGAGGTTGCCAATAGACAATAAATGCAGATGCTGGCCATTAATGTGTTGCTTATCCTGTGGCTCTGAAATATCCGGTGCAGTGGCCTTGGGAATATAGTGATCTTATCTCGAGGGAAGAACATCCAAGGAACATGAAGCTTCATCACTATTCTTGTTAGTGAAATCCATAGAAGCAATCGGAACTAAACCAAATTTGCCGAGCTCGGTCGTACCAGAATGATCCAATGCTGCACTTTTAGCCAAGAAAGAGGTGTTGACACGTATAGCCAGAGGACTACGATCAGCAATAGCAGCAATGGCCTCATCCGCATGCCACCTTGAATTAAAATGTTTGAATGCATTGAACCGGCCATTGAACAGATGAAAATGGAAAATAAAATCCGGCCAAATACGATCCTTAAGACCATGAATGTAATGGCCAACTTTGTTTCCAGCCACAGAAAAGCGGAACGAGTGATCACAGAGCCTAAAAACCTTGAGCCCACGAGGGTGGCCACCAATACAACATTGGAGGGCAATACCCACAGACTCCTCTGAGAGAGGAAAAGAGGATGAAGAGAATGAAACCACTAAGAAAAATTCCTTGGTCGAACGAGAGGGAGAAAAGTGGACCATTTCTCCAAAACGGCGACGCACCTCATCGGCCACCGCCAGGCCAGGATTGAAGTCCCAATGCAAGAGGCCGTCCATGGAAGATCCTATCTAGATCCATTGGGAAGATGGAGGAAGGTGGAGGAGAGGAGGGGAGGGAGGAGAGCCACAAGTTGGCAAGCCTAAGGGAATCTTGCCACATATTGTGTGTGTATGTCATGTGGGGCCCTAGTGTGGCTTGCCTAAGGTGTGGCTTGAACCAAACACTCACCTAAGTTGGTCAAACTTGCCTAACCTTAGCTGTGGCAACCTTTGGCAATCTTAGTCACAAACTGACACTATTCCCGGATGGCGTAATGTGGGCACGCGTTCACGGCCGCGTACATGGCGTTTGCACCCTAGGGTGCACCGCAATAGGCGATGTCAGCACACGTCTTGTTACATCAACCTTGCGCGCTCGTTATTACCTTCACACATGCTTCTTTTAATTAGAATGTGTGCAAGTCCTCCTCCGCGAACAGCAAGCGTCGCGGCTCCGACATCGGCCCTTGCAGCTGGAGCACCTTGCCATACTTGATCCTATGCATGGGCATGGGATGCACGGTGATGATGTGGTGGGGGGAGCACCGGCGGCGGGCATTCATAGCCGCAGACAGGCATGGGCCATTTGCAGGGTGCGAGCGGACACACGCTCTGGTGATCGGCGAGCTTGTGGTAAGTGACGTAGAGCCCATAGCTTGTGTGTGGGCACTCCACCCTCATCGAGGAGAGGACAATGTCCATCATCGTGTTCTGCACGTCAAAGCCGCCGCCGCACTCGCACTTCTGGCACTGCCGCTGGTTCCCGGGGCACTCGCCATAGTAGTCCACATAGGCCATGTGCCCTTCCTTGCACTGCACAAATCAATCGAACAACACATTAATGAAGGAACCTGCACCTTGCTCGATTAGCTGAACGGACGCGAACCTCGTACATTGGAGGCTTCAAGGGGAGGAGGCACAAGGGGCAATGGAGCAATGTGAGGTCCGTAGAGACCTCCATCATCAGGTCCTGTTCCGTCCGCATGATCTCTCCCTCCTCGTGCACCACCATCTCTCACTTTAGGGCTGGGGCATTAGAAAGTTTTACCATCACATATTCATACTACTTCAAGGTGCATTGAATCAACATATGCAAGTATCAAAAGGAAAGTGACGACATGCATGCATCCATTGTAATTAATGCATCGATAAATGCAAATTATTGAAATATATCTAGTGCATTGCTTTGATGTGTCACATCAACTCATACAACAAGGAGAAGCTTTATTACAACGCCCTCTCCCTCTCCCATGAGCATGGTGGCTCGCAGGACTAGGAGAAGCTTTCGCTACATGCTCTCCCTTCCGCACACGATGGACATGCAGGAGTTCATTCGGTGGCAGATGGCGAGAAGCATACTGTAGTAGTACCATCAAGTTCGACTTCTCGAAGAGGCAAAGAGCCAAGCGCAACCCGAACGCTCGTGTGGCAGCTTCATGTGGAGGGGAGGTAGTAGTAACTAGTCTAGGATAGTGTGTACCATGCCTCTAAGCTTAAGGCTGGCCATAGTGGGGGTAACATAACCGGTATCATGAACTTGGGACTAGCAAACATGCTTATGTGGCAGATAATTAAATAAGAGAGAGAGGGTTAGAGTAACATAGGTAGATATCGTATCATGTTTGGCAATAAATATGATCATCTATGATACTAATACTATGCACTATGGAGGTTGTATCATACACTAGTATCATATGCATGATACTAGTATATGATACTCCACATAATCCTTGGAGTCGGCTCCATGCTATGAGGCCGTCTCGAAGCATTTTTTGATTAAAATAATCTTCTGACCCTACCTGTCATCCTGGTGATTGTAGTTTGCACGCTGATATGGTCAAGAGAAGAATATATATTTTAATTTGTGGTGGGGTAAATGTTAGGGGTTGCAGCAAATATTGTACATTGCGGGTCTTTTAGCCAATTTTAGAGGCAATAATGTGGGGCCAGTGCTATGATGTGTCGCGTCAACTGGTACAACAAGGAGAAGCTTGATTACTACCAGTACGCCCTCTCCCTCGCCCATGTGCGTGGTGGCTCGCAGACGAGGAGAGGATTTTGCTTACTACAACAAGCTACCCCCCCCCCCCCCCGCGCACGCGATGGATGGACATACATCAGTTGATTCAATACTATAGAAGTAGTAACATCATTGTTCGACTTCTTGAAGAGGCGAAGAGCCAAGCACAATCTGAACGTGGCAGTTGCGAACGCTCGTGTGGCAGTCTTTGTGTAGGGGCGGGGCGTGGTGCGACAGTTTTGTGGCAATTCTTTTCTATTGCTATTTGCGTCCGATAGTTGCCACCGTCGGATGCAGATCTTATGGTTATTGTGGCAATTGCTAGTTATAGCCATCTTACAAAAATTAAATAATCCCAAAACAAACCCGACCATGTTTCTTGTTTGTAGACATGAATAGGAATCAACCAATGAGAGACGTGGGACATAGTACCCAGCATGGCATGCAACGGTCAGTTCATTGCATGCAATGGTAGTACTAATTAGCAAATACTCCCTCCGTTCCTAAATATTTGTCTTTCTAGATATTTCAACAAGTGAGTACACCGTAAATGAGCACATACGGAGAAAAATGAGTGAATCTACAGCGTAAAATTTAGGAATGGAGGGAGTATTAAGTTCTCTCGTTTTCCTCTCCGCCTTGGTCGTGGTGCACAATATTGAGTACTACAACATCATGCGTTGTTTCTAGGTGATTACTCCTGCATTCTATGACGTAGGAAGTTGCCAGTTCGATTCCTCACTACGCGTGAACCTGTTAGTTCTCACAAATTTTTTTGAGTACTACGACCCTTCCTAGTGCTCCATGGTGGACATGTGCTAAGCATATCACATAAGCAAAAAATGGACATGGCACAACATTTAAGGAGGAGAGAGAACTTTGGTAACCCTAGGAAGGACCAATGTCAAGCGCGAGAACCTAGGCAAACCACTTAAATGAAACAATTTAACCAATGCATGAAAGATTTTAGGTGCTAACTCATTAAATAAAGTGTGCTTAGCAACAACAAGTTAAGCACCTATGCATTGGGGAGTTGAGTTCCTAAGGTATTTAATACACTTAGCACCTCATCTAAGCACCTTTGCCCTCTGAAGAGGTCTACTATTGACTAGTCTCTTTTTGACACACATTTACGTTGATACGGCTTGAATACCTACGAGGGAGAGGGTAGCGGTTCCTGAAATGTTGAACGGTCAATGATGCCTCCTCATTCAATTAGCATACAGAGGTAAGTAATTGCCTAATTGGATAAGCAAAATGGAGCCAGCACAATGTGAATGCAACGTAGTTTGGACTCTCATATAAAGGCGCCCCACCACTCCAATACTTCTACTCCTAGTCTCTGTGCAACACTGCTCACTCCAATCCAAGACCAAGACCAAGTGACCAGAATCCACAAGCACCCATGACGTCGATGGACGTGAGCGACAGTCAGCTATGCTAGATCGTCCAAGACGTCGGCCTGCGGCCCTGCACCGCGCATCATTTTCAGACGGTGCTAGTGACCGCCTGCGTCATTGTTGGGAAACGTTGCATGAAAATAAAATCTATGCACATGCAAGATCTTTCCATGGAGATGCATAGCAACGAGGGGGAGAGTGTGTCCTCATACCCTCGTAGACCGTAAGCGGAAGCATTTCACAATGCGGTTGATGTAGTTGAACTTTCTTCACGCCCCAACCGATCTAGTACCGAACGCACGACACCTCTACGTTCTGCACACGTTCAGCTCGGTGACGTACTCCGCCTTCTTGATGCAGCAAGACGACAAGGTAGCAAATGAGTTCTGACATCGTGGTGGCATGGTGATGGTGATGGTGAAGCGATCTCCGCAGGGCTTTGCCTAAGCACTACGAAAATATGACCGAGGGAGTAAACGGTGGACGGGGGCGCCGCACACGGCTAAGAAAATTTGTGTATTCTTGTGTGGCGCCCCTCCCCATGTATATATAGCTGGGAGGGGAGGGGAGGCAGCCAGGCGTGCCCTAGGGCTAGCCGCTGGCCCCTAGGGCCCCTGCCTTGCCCCGCGCCCCCCTGCCATATTTCCCTAAAGGATGAAGGATGGTGGAGGAGGGGGAAGGAAAGGGGAGATCCCCTAGGGAGTTTCCTATTTGGCACTACAGGCGCTAGTTATAGCTCATTTTGCAAACTGGCGCCTGCAGCGCTGGGAGCTGGGCTGGCCCATCTAATATTTTCTGTTTTTTAAAACAAAAAAGGCGTATGTATTGCGACTCAAACCGAAGACCTTCTCCTACAAGCTAGGATGCACCAACCACCCCGCCACTGGACTTCACGTGACAAAATTCATCTTTCTACTCTTTTCATCTTTCCTCTTTTCTTCTCCTTCTTCTTTTTCTTCTTTTTTATTCTTCCCGGTTTGCGTACTTTTTTTTAAATAGACGAACTTTTTTAAAATTTGTGAACTTATATTCCAATTTCAATGATCTTTTTTATAAAATTGATCAACTTTTTTTTTCAAATTTGATGATTTTTTTTCAATTTCGATTAACTTTTTCCAAATCGGAGAACTTTTTTTCCATTTTTGATGAACTTTTTCCAAATCTATGAACTTTCTTCAAAATCAATGAACTATTTTTCAAATTTGATGAAATTTTTTAAAAATCGATGCACTATTTGTTCAAAATTGGTGAACTTTTTCAAAACCGATGAACTTTTTTCAAATTTATGAACTTTTTTTTCAAAATTTCATGTACTTTATCCTAAAATTTGTGAACTTTTTTCAAATTTGTGATTTTTTTCTCAAATTCATGATTTACTTTAGTTTGTATGCACCTTTTTCAATCTTATGAACTTTCTTAAAATTCACATTTTTATATGGTGCATTCATTTTTTATTTTATCATAAAGTAATACGCATAATAGTCTGGGTATATAATAACGTCTATTTGTCCTAGAAAAGAACAACTAAGGAAGTAAGGCCTAGTGGTTGTGTTTCAAGATTTGGCTACAGGCGATGCGATTTCAAATCCCGGGTCTACCAACATTTTTTGCTATCCACGCTCTTCGGTTTCGTTTCCTGGGCCGACCCACTACGCGAGGTGTGCGAGCACCAGTATTACTAGCCAGCGCCTGCAGCGCCGAACAGGAGCTCCCATCCCCTAGGGCCGGCCAGCCATGGGGGGCGCACCAGTCCCTTGTGGGCTGGTGTGTTCCCTCACTTGGCCCATAAGGCCCATAACTTTGCCGGGTGGTGGGGGGGGGGGTGTGCCCAGAACACCTTCCAGTGACCCGATAAGTATCCGGTACCCTCTGAAACACTTCCGGTATCCGAATACCCTCGTCCTATATATCAATTTTTACCTCTCGACCATTTCGAGACTCCTCGTCATGTCCGTGATCTCATCCCGGACTCCCAACAACATTCAGTCACCAAATCATATAACGCATATAACATTATATCATCAACGAACGTTAAGCATGTGGACCCTACGGGTTTGAGAACCATGTAGACATGACCAAGACACCTCTCTGGTCAATAACCAATAGCGGAACCTGGATGCCCATTGGCTCCTACATATTCTACGAAGATCTTTATTGGCTGAACCATTATGACAATATATGTAATTCCCTTTGTCCATCGGTATGTTACTTGCCCGAGATTTGATTGTCGGTATCTTCATACCTAGTTCAGTCTCGTTTCCGGCAAGTCTCTTTACACGTTCCATAATACATCACCTCATGATTATCTCCTTAGTCATTTGCTTGCAAGCTTATGACGTTTATTACCGAGAGGGCCCAGAGATACCTCTCCGATATTTGGAGTGACAAGTCCTAATATCGATCTATGCCAACTCAACAAACACCTTCGGAGATACCTGTAGAGCATCTTTATAATCACCCAGTTACGTTGTGACATTTGATAGAACACAAGGTATTCCTCCGATATCCAGGAGTTGCATAATCTCATAGTCGAAGGAATATGTATTTGACATGAAGAAAGAAATAGCAATAAAACTGAACGATCATTATGCTAAGCTAACAAATGGGTCTTGTCCATCACATCATTCTCCTAATGATGTGATCCCGTTATCAAATGACAACACATGTCCATGGTTAGGAAACCTTAACCATCTTTGATTAACGAGCTAGTCTAGTAGAGGCATACTAGGGACACGATACTTGTTTATGTATTCACACATGTATTTAAGTTTCCGTCAATACAATTCTAGCATGAATAATAAAGCTTTATCTTGATTAAGGAAATATAATAATAACCATTTTATTATTGCCTCTAGGGCATATTTCCATCAGTCTCCCACGTGCACTAGAGTCACTAATCTAGTTCACATCGCCGTGTGATTAACACCCATAGTTCACATCGCCATGTGATTAACACCCATAGTTCACATCGCCATGTGACCAATACCCAAAGAGTTTACTAGAGTCAATAATCTAATTCACATCACCATGTGATTAACACCCAAAGAGAACTTAAGTTGTGATCATGTATTGCATGTGAGAGAAGTTTAGTCAACGGGTCTATCACATTCAGGTCCGTATGTATTTTGCAAATTTCTATGTCTACAATGCTCTACATGGAGCTACTCTAGCTTATTGCTCCCACTTTCAATATGTATCTAGATTGAGACTCAGAGTCATCCGTATTGGTGTCAAAGCTTGTATCGACGTAAACCTTTACGATGAACTCTTTATTACATCCATAACCGAGAAATATTTCCTTAGTCCTCTTAGGTAACTAAGGATAACTTTGATTGATGTCCAGTGATCTATACCTGGATCACTATTGTACCATCTTGCCAAACTCATGGCAAGGTACACAATAGGTGTGGTACACAGTATGGCATACTTTATAGAACCTATGGCTGAGGCATAGGGAATGACTTTTATTCTCTTTCTATCTTCTACCGTGGTCATGTTTTGGGTCTTACTCAACTTCACACCTTACAATACAGGCTAGAACTCCTTCTTTGATCGATCCATTTTGAACTCCTTCATAATCTTGTCAAGGCATGTACTCATTGAAAATCTTATCAAGCGTCTTGATCTATCTCTATAGATCTTGATGCCTAATATGTAAGCAGCTTCACCGAGGTCTTTCATTGAAAAACTCTTATTCAAGTATCCTTTTATGTTATCCAGAAATTCTATACCATTTCAAATCAGTAATATGTCATCCACATATAATATCAGAAATGCTACAGAGCTCCCACTCACTTTCTTGTAAATACAGGCTGCACCATAAGTCTGTATAAAACCATATGCTTTGATTACTTCATCAAATTGTATATTTCAACTCTGAGATGCTTGCACCAGTCCATAGATGGATTGCCGGAGCTTGCACACTTTGTTAGCACCTTTAGGATTGAGAAAACCTTCTGGTTGCATCATATAAAACTTTTCTTTGAGAAATCCATTAAGGAATGCAGTTTTGAAGTCCATTTGCCAGATTTCATAATCATAAAATGCGGAAATTGCTAACATGATTCGAACAGACTTAAGCATTGCTACGAGTGAGAAAGTTTCATCGTAGTCAACTCCTGAAACTTGTCGAAAACTTTTCGCAACAAGTCGAGCTTTGTAGATAGTAACATTACCATTAGCATCAGTCTTCTTCTTGAAATCCATTTATTTTATATGGCTTGCCGATCATCGGGCAAATCTACCAAAGTTCGTACTTTGTTCTCATACATGGATCCTATCTTAGATTTCATGGCCTCAAGCCATTTATCGGGATTGGGCTCATCATAGCTTCACTACAAGAAATATGTCAACTTGTGACCACCACTATTGGTCACTAAAAGGTCATGGTTTTTCATTTGCGACCTTTTTGTGACCAAAAACAGAAGGTCAAAAGTTGGCACTTGCTTTACAAAGGAGGAGCCTAGGTGGTACTTGCTTTACAAAGTACCACAGTGGACATAAATACGAATGTTGAAGGTGGGCTCAAAATAATGAATGGATTGAGCTGGCATTTGGTGGAGGATGGTTATTTGGGCATAGGAAAGCACTGTAGAAAATGGATACCATTTGGACATGCCAAAGTGGTACTTCCTTCACAAAGTGCTGCTCTGAACAAAATAGGAAAATGAACATTTTCGAATTATTTTTGAACTAGGCAAGGAATGTTTTTGACATATTTGATGAAGATATGATCCAAAACATTTATGAGAATTTTTTGGGAATTTTTGGAATAACTGAAATATAGGTTGCTTCACAACCTAGGGCAAAAACTGCCACATGGACATGACACATAGGCAAAACTGATGAGATGGCGCCTAGTCATCACAACCCACCACAATCTACAAGGCTATGACCATCTATATTTGGTCGTTAACAACTACAAATAAGGCAGCGGACTAGCACTGTTTGCTTTGTGACCATTTCGTGTAAGGAAATTACAACCTTTCTGACCAAAATGGTCGCAATGGTTTAGGGTTTGGAGCCCCCCGAACAGCTTTTGACCAATTGGTCTGAAGTGGTCATAGATCTATGTCCAATTCTTCCAGGGTCACTGACAGAAGGTCACTAGTTGACATATTTCTTGTAGTGCTTCTTCATAGTTCATAGGTTTGCCTTGGTCTAGTAAAATGACTTCCAGGACAAGATTACCATACCACTCTGGTGCAGATCGTGCTCTGCTTGACCTATGAGGTTCAGCAGCAACTTGGTCTGAAGTTTCGTGATCATTATCATTTGCTTCCTCTCTAGTTGGTGTAGGCATCACGAGAACGGATTTATCTGATGTACTAATTTCCAATTGGAGAGAAGGTGCAATTATATCATCAAGTTCTACTTTCCTCCCACTTAATTCTTTTAAGAGAAACTCCTTCTCTAGAAAGAATCCATTCTTGGAAACAAAGATCTTGACTTCAGATCTATGGTAGAAGGTGTAACCAATTTTTTCCTTAGGGTATCCTATGAAGACACACTTCTCCTATTTGGGTTCGAGCTTATCAGGCTGAAGCCTTTTGACATAAGTGTTGCAACCCCAAACTTTAATAAATGATAGCTTAGGTTTCTTGCCAAACCATAGCTCATACGGTGTCGTTTCAACAGATTTAGGCGGTGCCCTATTTAACGTGAATGCGGCTGTCTCTAATGCATAACCCCAAAATGATAGTGGTAAATTGGTAAGAGACATCATAGAACGCACCATATCCAATAAAGTACAATTACAACGTTCAAACACACCATTACGCTGTGGTGTTCCAGGTGGCGTGAGTTGTGAAAAAATTCCACATTCTTTTAAATGAAGGACAAACTCGTAACTCAAATATTTGCCTCTGCGATCAGATCATAGAAACTTCATTTTCTTTTTACGATGATTCTCCACTTCACTTTGAAATTCTTTGAACTTTTCAAATGTTTCAGACTTGTGTTTCATCAAGTATATATACCCATACCTACTCAAATCATCTGTGAAGGTCAGAAAATAACGATACCCTCCACGTGCCTCAACACTCATTGGACTGGATACATCGGTATGTATTATTTCGATAAGTCATTAGCTCACTTCATTGTTCCGGATAACGGAGTTTTAGTCATCTTGCCCATGAGGCATGGTTCCCAAGTATCAAATGATTCATAATCAAGTGATTCCAAAAGTACATCTGCATGGAGTGTCTTCATGCGCTTTACACCAATATGACCTAAAGGGTAGTGCCACAAGTATGTTGCACTATAATTATCAACTTTGCATCTTTTTGCATCAATATTATGAATATGTGTATCACTACGATCAAGATTCAATAAACCATTCTCATTGGGTGTATGACCATAGAAGGTTTTATTCATGTAAATATAACAAAAATTATTCTCTAACTTAAATGAATAACCATATTGCAATAAACATGATCTAATCATATTCATGCTTAACGCAAACACCAAATTACATTTATTTCGGTTCAACACTAATCCCGAAGGTAGAGGGAGTGTGCGATGGTGATCGTATCAACCTTGGAATCACTTCCAATGCACATCGTCACCTTGCTTTTAACTAGTCTCTGTTACTCCTATTTTGAGTTACAAATCTTAGCAACTGAACCAATATCAAATACCCAGGGGTTACTATGAACACTAGTAAAATACACATCAATAATACATATATCAAATATACTTTTGTCCACTTTGCCATCCTTCTTATCCGCCAAGTATTTGGGGCAGTTCCTCTTCCAGTGACCATTTCCTTTGTAGTAGAAGCACTCAGTTTCAGGCTTGGGTCCAGCTTTGGGCTTTTTCACGGGAGTGGCAACTTGCTTGCCATTCTTCTTGAAGTTCCATTTTTCCCCTTGCCCTTTTTCTTGAAACTAGTGGTCTTGTTAACCATCAACACTTGATGCTCTTTCTTGATTTCTACCTTCGCCAATTTCAGCAATGCGAAGAGCTCGGGAATCGTTTTCATCATCCCTTGCATATTATAGTTCATCACGAAGTTCTAGTAGCTTCGTTATTAGTGACTAGAAAATTCTGTCAATCACTATCTTATCCAGAAGATTAACTCCCACTTGATCCAAGCGATTGTAGTACCCAGACATTCTGAGTACATGCTCATTGGCTGAGCTATTCTCCTCCATCTTGTAGGCAAAAGTACTTGTCAGAGGTCTCATACCTCTCGACACGGGCATGAATCCGAAATACCAATTTTCAGCTCTTGGAACATCTCATATGCTTTGTGGTTTTCAAAACATTTTTGAAGTCCGGATTCTAAGCCGTAAAGCATGGCACAGTAAACAATCAAGTAGTCATCATATCGAGCTTGCAAAACGTTCATAACATCTATATCTACTCCTGCAACAGGGTTGTCACCTGGCGGTGCATCAAGGACATAATTCTTCTATGCAGCAATGAGGATAATCCTCAGATCACGGACCCAGTCCAAATCATTGCTACTATCATCTTTCAACTTAGATTTCTCTAGGAACATATAAAAAATATATAGGAGCTATATCGCGAGCTATTGATCTACAACATAGATATGCCAAACTATCAAGATTAAGTTCATTATATATTAAGTTCAGTTAATCAAATTACTAATGAACTCCCACTTAAATAAACATCCCTCAAGTTTATCTAAGTGATACATGATCCAAATCAACTAACCCATGTCCGATCATCACGTGAGATGGGGTAGTCATCAATGGTGAACATCTCTATGTTGATCATATCTACTATATGACTCATGTTTGACCTTTCGGTCTCCAGTGTTCTGAGACCATGTCTGTACATGCTAGGCTCGTCAAGTTTAACCCAAGTATTCTGCATGTGCAAAACTGTCTTACACTGTTGTATGTGAACGTAGAGTCTATCACACCCGATCATCACGTGGTTCCTTGAAACGACGAACTGTAGCAACGGTGCATACTCAGGGAGAACACTTTTATATTGAAATTAAGTGAAGGGATCATCTTAGAATGCTACCGCCGTTCTAAGAAAAATAAGATGCATAAAGGATAAACATCACATGCAATCAAAATATGTGACATAATATGGCCATCATCATCTTGTGCTTTTGATCTCCATCTCCAAAGCATCGTCATGATATCCATCGTCACCGGCTTGACACCTTGATCTCCATCGTAGTGTCGTTGCGTCAAGGTCTCCATGCCAACTATTGCTTCTACAACAATCGCTAATGTGCAGTGATAAAGTAAAGCCATTACATGGTGCTTGCACTTCATACAATAAAGAGACAACCCTAAGGCTCCTGCCGGTTGTCGATATTACATAACATGATCATCTCATACATCAATATATATCACATCATATCTTGACCATATCACATCACAACATGCCCTGGAAATACAAGTTAGACATCCTCTACTTTGTTGTTGCAAGTTTTACGTGGCTGCTATGGGCCTCTAGCAAGAACCGTTCTTACCTATGCAAAAACCACAACAGTGTTTCATCAAGTTTGCTGTTTTAACCTTCTTCAAGGACCGGCCGTATTCAAATTCGATTCAACTAAAGTAGGAGAAACAGACACCTGCCAGCCACCTTTATGCAAAACTAGTTGCATGTCTGTCGGTGGAACCGGTCTCATGTGGTGGACATGTAAGGTTGGTCCGGGCCACTTCATCCCACAATACCGTCGAATCAAAATAAGACATTGGTGGTAAGCAGTATGACTATTACCGCACACATCTCTTTGTGTTCTACTCGTGCATATTGATGACCCATAAGTATATGGGGTTAATTGTAGCCTTTTCGATAAGTAAGAGTGTCGAACCCAACGAGGAGCGGCAAGAAATGACAAGTGGTTTTTAGCAAGGTAATGTCTGCAAGTGCTGAAATTGTAAGCAACAGAGTAGTTTGATAGCAAGATAATTTGTAAAGGGGAAGTAATGATAATAGTAACAAAAGTGCAGCAAGGTAGCCTAATCCTTTTGAGGAAAAGGACAGGCCAGAACGGTCACTTATAATAAGCAAAGCATTCTTGAGGGTAGACAGGAATTTCATCTAGTCACTTTCATCATGTTGATTCGATTCGTGCTCGCTACTTTGATAATTTTATATGTGGGTGGACCGGTTCTTAGGTGATGTTCTTACTTGGAAAAACCTCCTACTTATGATTAACCCCCTCGCAAGCATCCTCAACTACGAGAAAGTATTAAGAATAAATTCTAACCATAGAATTAAACTTTTGGATCCAGTCGGTCCCTTACGGAATAGTGCATAAACTGGGGTTTAAGCTTCTGTCACTCTCGCAACCCATCATCTAATTACTACTCCACAATGCATCCCCTTAGGCCCAAATATGGTGAAGTGTCATGTAGTCGATGTTCACATGACCCCACTAAGGGAATTACAACATACATACTATCAAAATATCGAACACATATCAAGTTCACATGATTACTTGCAACAAGATTTCTCCTGTGACCTCAAGAACAAAAGTAACTACTCACAAATGATAATCATGCTCAAGATCAGAGGGGTATTAAATAGCATATTGGATCTGAACATATAATCTTCCACCAAATAAACCATATAGTAATCAACTACAAGATGTAATCAACACTACTAGTCACCCACAAGTACCAATCTGAGGTTCCGGTACAATGATAGAACACAAGAGATGAACTAGGGTTTGAGAGGAGATGGTGTTGTTGAAGATGTTGATGAAGATTGCCCTCCCCAAGATGGGATAGTTGTTGGTGATGATGATGACGATGATTTTCCCCTCCGGGAGGAAAGTTCCCCCGGCGGAATCGCCCCGCCGGAGGGCAAAAGTTCTCCTTCCCAAGTTCTGCCTTGAGACAGTGGCGCTCCATCCCGAAAGTACTCTCCTTATTTTTTCTAGGTCAAAATGACTTATATACCGGAAGATGGGCACCAGAGGTGGGCTGGGCTGAGCACAACCCACAAGGGCGTGCCTGAGGGGCCAGGCGCACCTTAGTGTCTTGTACTCACCAGGTGGCCCCCTCCGGTAGTTATTTGCTCCAGTATTTCTTATTTATTCCATAAAAAATCCTCATGAAGTTTCAACTTATTCGGAGTTGTTTAGAATAGGTGGCCTAATGTAGCTTTTCCAGGTCCAAATTTTCAACTGCCAGAATTCTCCCTCTTCGTGTGAACCTTGCATATTATGAGAGAAAAGGCATTAGAATTACTCCAAAAAGCATTATTATGTATAAAACATTATAAATAACAGTAGGTAAACATGATGCAAAATGGACGTATCAACTCCCTCAAGCTTAGACCTCGCTTGTCCTCAAGCGAAAATCGAAATCAAAAACATGCCCACATGTTTAGAGAGAGAGAGAGAGGTGTCGATAAAAACAATATACGAACATAGAAGCATCATGTAGATTATTATAACAGCAACAAACTCAAACATAAAACTTTATCATAGAGCTTTTATCATAGACTTCTCATGGATAAGTAACAATTCATCACAACATCAAAGTATAAAGCATAAACTCTATTGGAAACCAACAAACTATGTTCTCAGTCAACTTTGCAACTACAATATATCATCTTTTCAGGAAGGGTCATGTATCAGAGCCTTTAGGCAAGTCGAGATACTCAACCATCATATAGTCTTCTATGATTGCTAACACTCACCGCATACACATGAGCAAAATGTTTCAACCAGACACATAGAAAGATAGGGGCTTATAATTTCGCCTCCCAACATATTCACCTCAAGGGTGATGTCAACAATAATAACTCATGCTACCCATATCCAACTGGATATATGTGCCTAGATCTTTCCTTACCACATGATGCTTGCCAAAAGAGAAAATAAAAAGGAATAGAGAGAGAAACTTTGACTCTTGCATAAAAGTAAATACATAAAAGTAAAAGATAGGCCCTTCGCAAAGGGAAGCAGAGGTTGCCATGCGCTTTTTGTTTGTATGCTCAACCCTTAGTGCAAAAGAATGTCACGTTATATTGCCCCTTATGATAGCAACCTTTATTATGCAGTCTGCCGCTTTTATTCTTTGGTATCACAAGTTCGTACAACGCTCAATTTTATCTTACACAAAATGATCTAACACTATTAGAAGCAATTTTATTGCCTTATTGCACCGATGACTACTTACTTGAAGGATCTTACTCAATCCTTAGGTAGTTATGGTGGACTCTCGAAAATAAGATTTGGGTTTAAGGGTTTTGGATGCACAAGTAGTATCTCTACTTGGTGTGGAATTTTTGGCTAGCAAAGATGGGGGGCAAGCACTACATGTTGAATGATCTATGACAGTATAACTTCTATGTGGATATGAACAAACCTGAATCATTATGTTGTCTTCCTTGTCCAGCGTCAACAATTTTGACATATAATATTTTGATGGGAGCTCACAATCACAAAAGATTTCCAAGATAGTGTATTTGTATGTGTATCTTCTCTTCCCTTGTTAATTCTTTCATGAATTGCATCATTGACTAATGCTATGTTTATCAATCTCCAATAAAATTTTCTACTTATACTTTTCCTTATGTGATGTAATTACCTACCATAAGATTAATATATGATCTTTTTCATTTATTTCCTTTCTTTTTATTAGAGCATGAAAGTAAAGAAGAAAAAACTCAAACTAAACTTTATTATATATCTCGCACACGATTACAAAGATAGATCACTAAGCAAACTCTCAAAAAGAAATGATCGAACTAAACTTTTATTCATCTAAAGCAAATGATAACTATGGATCAAACTAAGATAAGTAAAGGAAAAAGATAGTGGAGGTGATACGATACCGGGGCACCTCCCCCAAGCTTGCCTCAAGCCAACACTACAAAAAAAGACACATCCGTGACATTTTGGGCCGAACAATTTTTTTCTGTCATGCTTATGACACTTCTATGATGATAATTGTGACAAAACCCGGTATCATCATAGATGTGGTGGGCTCCTACTTCTATGACAAAAAATCATGACAGAAAATGGGCTTTTCATCCTGGGCGGGCCAAAGACGCAGTTGCATGACATTCTTTGGGCCGTCCATGACGAAAAAAACTGTGGTAGAAGCGATGGGGAGGAAAATATCAGGGAGTTCCCGGTTACGGTGGGTGGTCGGGGGCCGAGCGATGCGCGTTTCTCTTGTACACGTACGCACATGGGTGCGAGGTGTTGGGCTCTAACTGAACCCGAGCGAGGCGTTAGCCTAGCGACTGAACCCGAGCGATTGCACTGCAGGCTACGCGTTTCTGTACCCGAGCGATCGATCGATCCCTGCAGGCTGTTAACTTAAACCGATCAAGCGATTTCTTCACTACTGCTGCTAACTAAAGTCGATCGAACCTACTTCCTCTTGATGAACAGTGAGCGTTGTTGGGGGGGGCGTTGGATGAACAGTTCCCGGTGGGGGTTGGATGAACAGGACCCCGTGGTAGTAGAGGCTGTTGCCGCTAGATGAACAGGAGCCCGATTGATCGAGTCGGTTGGGGGTGGATGAACAGGACCCTGTGGGAGGCCTGGATGAATAGGACCCCGTGGAGGGCTGGTTGAATAGTAGCCGGTGGAGGCTGGATGAACATGAGCCCATGGATGAATAGTAGCTGGTGGAGGCAGGAGGGAGACGTCATGGATGAACAGTCGCAGGTGGAGGCTGGAGGAGGTCGACGATGGAAATGAACAGTAGCCCGTGGAGTCCTGTTTTGCAGTACACCACACCCCTCCCGATGAACAGGACCCCCATTTCGACCGAAGCACTCCAACACAAGTCTGTTTCCTCCATTTAGAGGTATGCCACACCCCTCCCGATCAACAAGACCCCGTTTTAATCATAGGACGTCGAAGAGAAGTTTGTTTCCTCCGTTTTGCGGTATGCCACACCCCTCCTGGTGAACAAGATCCCATTTCGACCGTAGGCGGTCGAACACAAGGCCGTTTACCCCGTTCTACGGTACGCCATGCCTCGTTTCGGCTGTTCCGTCCAAGCCGGTTGGCTCCCGATGAACACCACACATTCTGTTGCCTCCCGATGAACACAATGACATAGTTTCTCCGTCCAACCCAGCTGGTTGGCTGCCGATGAACAGGACGCCGTCGTTGCCTCTCCATGTACATGAGCCCTGGAAGTACATATGCGCGAGTAGGTGTTCGAGATCCCGCCTGTATGTACGTACATGGTCGTATTTGCTTTCTTGCACCCTGGCTGTACGTACGTGTACATGCTACGCCCGCGCCTCTACTACGACATGTGCCCTTCCTTACTCGGCCATTGTTCATCGCTGCAGCCTGCAGACAAACCGATCGGCCAGTATGTACATACACGTTCGCGACCAGAATGACAATGCTACGAACGCTTCGACCAGGTGGGTCTCGACTGTCATGGAGGATAAGGAGGCACTTCCTTGCATGCGAAGATGTAGCTGGTGGGTCCCAACAGTCATGGGGAAACATTTTTTTTGTGAAATACGGTGGCCCGTCCGATGGGTCCCTGCTTTCATGTGGAGGGATCATTATTTTGCGCGTAATAAGGTGGCACTTCCTTGTTGCGGTCATGGACCCAGCTGTCAGCCTCTCCACGTACAATTCTCTTCTGATGTTAGTTGTTCCTTGACCACATTGACCACACCGTGTCGAGAGCACCAAGATGGTGGACGACGACGAGGCCTAGGAAGGGGATGACACAGAGCCGGGGAAGAGGCAGTAGTGAATGCCCACGCGGAGAGGAGTACGAGGGTTCACTGGTTCGGCTGCCGTGTGAGGCTGCCGTCGCCACAGAATAACAGGGGTGCGGGTGAGCAGAGGGATGGTCTGGCCAGTGGTGGGAGTAGTAGGGGGCGGTGAGGCCTCCGTGGCAGCACAACCGGCCATGGGAGGCAGGAGCAGGTGGCACGACCGATGCTGGTTTGGGGGGTTGGAGCAAGAAGACCAGAGGTTGAAGAAGCACTAAGACTGTTGGATGGACATTATACGGTCACTGGAGCTAGAATCGTTCATATTGACTAAGTTGACAAAGCTCCCATTTGCGTCAACTTAGTAGGCCCACAAGTCAGCCTCCCACTATGGTGGGTCCCAGCTAGCAGGGGGAGTATTCATCTTTTGTGCGTAATAAGGAGGCACTTCCTTGCGTGCGAAGATACAGCTGGTGGGTCCGAGCTATTAGCAGGGGGAACTTTTTTTCGTGAAATACGGAGGCCCTTCTGGTGGGTCCCAGCTGTCAGGTGGAGGAATCATTATTTTGTGCGTAATAAGGAGGCATTTCCTTGTGTGCGACCATGGACCCAGCTGTCGGCCTCTCCATGTCCAGTCCACTTCCGATGGATGTCGTTCGTTGACCATGTTGACCACGCTGCATTGAGAGTACCAGGGCTGTGGACGATGGTGAGGCCTAGGAAGGGAACGACAGGGAGCCGGGGAAGACTCGATAGTGGTTGCCCATGCGGTGGGGAGTACGAGGGTTGACTAGTCCGGCTGCTGTCGCCGGACAATAACAGGAGGTGTGGGTAAGTAGAGGGATAGCCAGGCCAGGGATGCGAGTATGGTGGGGCCATGAGGCCTGCCCGGCAGCACAGCCGGCCACGGGAGGTGGGAGCAGGCGGTTCAGCCGGCGCTGGTTTGGGCGGCTGGAGTAGGAAGATCAGAGACTGAAGAAGCACGATTGTCGTTAGATTGACATCTAACGGTCTAACGCTGGTATAGTCGATTGTTGACTAAGTTTCTTTTTTGATAAACCCTGTGTATGCATGAACTTAGTAGGCCCACAAGTGAGCCTCCAAATCTATGGCAGACAACATAGAGCCCATTTGCTATTTTTTTAATAATTTGCAGCCCATTTGCTAATTCTTAAGGAATTTATTACACCCCATTTTCTCCCTAGGACCACGGTCAAAAAGTTAAACCTTATTTTGCATATTTCAGTGGAGTCTGAACTCTTTTAATCCAAAAATGATAAACATTTATTTTTTTAGAACTTATTGATTTGTCAAAAAAATTGTTTTATTTTTGTAAGCAAATAAGACGTGGGACAATTGAGTTGGTTTAAGGGAAAACCAGTGGTATGAAAAATCAGCGCCGGGAGGGAAAAAAGGATGTAAATATGAAAAGGAAACTTTATTTATTTTCAATATAATGATACGTGTATATGAACTAGTAAAACTATAGGTAGAGATTAGAAAACGAAAGTAGGACATGGCGTTTCAAGAGGAAAATAGAACTGGGTTGTGTGTTTGATTCAGTAAAAAAACTGCCTGCGGATGTTCTAAGACAAAATATAACTAACGCCGGCAGGCCAGAGGCCAGTAGATACCTGCTGGATCTTTGTACCCCGTTGTCGTCATGGGCAAGGCCTATTAAAAACAAAACCAAGCCTTGGTAGTCCACTACCCAGTTGAAACTTGCTCGACCTGAAAAAACAATATACCCGCTGGATCCCAGTTATCAGTTTGTACTGGCAGAATTATCTCATTTATTGAGTACGCTGAAGACTTCATGGGTTTCACCATCCATCTTGTGGTTCACAAACGAATTTCATGCAAATTAGATGGTTTTCAGTGAAAGCGGACTAAATTCATTGCATTTTATATATTTATTTTCATTATGGAATATTTTACATATTTCAACTAATAATAACGGACTAGGCCTTTTTTAGTCCATGGGAGGCGCTTCATGACCGAGGTCGCGACACTTAACTGTTCTGGAAGGCCCAAATCCATCTCTCCTCTCTTTTAACAATTTGTAGCTGGGCTTGGCATGCCATAGCCTAGTTCCGATGTGTTGCATCCAACTATCAGCCTGTGAAACCGGATGGATCCCCTGCGTACTTCGAAGATGTAAAAATTTGGAGAACTGGGAATTCGAACGGCAGGTGCTTATGCTAGCCATCAAATAAAATGAAGTGCCTGAAAATTCATTTCGAAGCAAATGATTCAGCTTTATATCCACGTCGACCCTCGACATGATGGTTGGAAGAAAATGCCAAGTTCATACCGAAAGATCATTAACAACAATACCAACTTGCAAACGACCAAGTAGTACAAGTACCAATACCAAACCAACTTATAATCTGTTTAGTGTTGGTCCTAGTGTTCGTCTGGTAGAAAATCTTGTGGAGGATCAACTCCCACTCCTTCTCTTGCTTCAGACCCCCGAGGTGGTACTGGTGCATGATCCAGTTGGTCCTCTACTAGTCAAAGTTTGGTGTGCAGCACTAGAACCTTTTCACTGTCCGTCTGTCGGCCGTTGACCATCACCGGCAAGGTATTGCTGGTCTTGTGCCACATCGCGTGCATGCCACACTCCGACTGTATCTTGCAACGCGCCGACATGCCCCTTTTGAACACCCTGGAGTTGTGCTGGAAGAAATGCTTGCTTAGGCCACTCAGTGTGATACCTGAAGTATTGTCGAATACAGGTTTTAGTGTACGTAGTTGGCATTTTCATAATATCTTTGTCATGTTGCAGTCACTTGTTTCACTTTTTATTAATTGTCAAAATTGTAATTGCTTCACTGGGTCTACGTCTAAAAAGAAATAGATCTATAAACAGAGGAATATTTTTATGCAAGTAGACGGCCGATCGGTGTCTCACCTGGAAGTTTCTCAGGATGGGTGTAGCATATGCCGTGCTCGCCGTCAATGGTTGGTATGAACAAATCGATGAGAGGGTGAGATCTCGCGCTGTCAGCACTAACTTTGGCCTCAAGGTGCTTGATCATCTCCTGATCTGTGGGATCGAACTTGACGGCAGCCGGCAGCACCGGCCAATCCTTCTTGGACTTGCATCGGTTAATTCCAGTTATTTGGTACTCAATGTATGATCGATCGACTGTTTTAAGTGAATGCTGAAAGATTTCGACAGATAAGTGGTACTCCAAATCTTAAGTCCACAATACCCGAACACGCCGCCGGGACTCTTGTGTCACCTCACGCGCAGCATGTTGTCACGTCAATTCAATGTGAGGACATGATGAATAATTTGACCGACGTATACTAGTACTACTACTGTACTACTTACTAGTCGTATTTAGTGTCACATTTTGATCATAGGTTTAACTAACAAAATGTCAATGCATGTCACCAAAAATTATACCACTGGAAACTATGTTCAAATACGAATCAAACGATATAATTTTTTGTGACATGCATTAACATTTAGTTAGTTAAATTTATGGTCAAAATTTGACACAAATTACGAAGGGGACCAATAAACCAGGAGGGAGGTAGTAGTACAAGTAGAGCAATATATGGTATAGAGGACTAGTACAAATTTAGAAATGGATCAAGAAGTTACAAGGTTATGCGACAGACTTTGTAGGTTACATGAGCAATACAAAATATAATTCCCATTGGACAACACTTTCACCAACAAGTACGCACTTGAAGCCTAATTGATATATATGGCTTCTGCATAGCTTCTCCATCATCATTATCAGTACATCCTACGCAGGTGAGTTAGGATGCACTTGATCCCAGAAAGGTATCTATCCATCAGACCAGAGGAGTGCTTCAAACTAACAACAATACATAATATCCAACAAAAGAGGGCCATGCTACAGCAGTAGGATACATGGCTCAGTCTAGATATCAGTATGAATCAAGTTGTGCATATTTGCTGTTGGCATGAACCACATCGCCGCATGCCGGGTTTGCAAAAGCCATTCATCGCATGAAAGCTTGATGCCTTTCACACACCAAAGATTATGTGGCAACAAGCTGTGTCGACAAATCTATGGATATGGTGATTCATGAAACCCATGGTATGATGTGTAAACACAGTCCCCCGTGGTGAATGGAAGTTGCATAGCATGGTAATCATCACCGGTGATATGATCGATGATTGATTGGATGATCGGATAATTGAGCTCGAGGAACATGGAGTGGTTGCCAAGGCTGTAAACCTGCCTCCAGTCGAATACGCCTGGCCCAACAGAGTTGGGATCTTTCTCGAACACGAAGAAATCATAGCCATCATAGTCACGAACGCCCCAGGCATTGTACTGCATGTGGTTTGATGTAATGGTTTGATCAATTTGGGACGTGGGAATGAGCATCAAATGACCGCCGTTAGTTGAACGAGTGATAAGCCACCACCCATTGACTGGTATGATTCCAGGTCCTGGAATCATGAAGGCCGGTGCATTTGCGTCTGCTGCAACAAATCAAATTGGAGACCAAAAGGACAAAGATATACAATCATGTTCAGAGTATGTGTGGAATGAAGATTATTATAATAGTTGCACATATCATAGATAGAGAATTGCAATGCCGTGGTCATAATCATACCCCAAGTTAAAAATAAATAAGCCAATGGCTTTCATATTCTAGCAATATGTCATGGTTCAAACATCATGTAACAATGAGAGGAAAACAACTATGACATGGCCTACTCATATTCTACCATAGTACTTACTACAGTTCTCATATCAACTCTAAGCAATTACATGCGTTGTTATAAAAATCTTGGAAATGAGAGTAACATATAGCAATCATGAGGTTATACTCTTAATATCTATTCTAACAATTATTAGATGCCAACTGTTCTCATATCAACTCTAACAATAACATGTGTGGTCATAAAAATCTTGGAAATGAGAGGAACATATAGCAATGATGTGGTTATAGACATACTATCTATTCTAAACTTGTACCAATCAACAAGCAGTTGTATTCATAAGGAAAAGATGAGATGAGATAGAACAATTACACGATGATAGATTCCACCAGTATAGGCAGCCAATCTGTGCGTCGACCGCGTAAATGATGCCATCATGCACTATAGCATCAGACATAAATGGAGGCTCAACATGATTGACGATGAGCCATAACCATGTATGGCGACCGGATTCCAGATAGACTAATCCCATGTTGTACAAGGCAATGAGCTTGTAATCCATGTAGTCTTCTGATGGTGTGGGCACTTCACAGATTACAACCTTCAGCAAACAGAGGTCGAGCCAAAAGCTCGACGCCTCTCGTGCGTAGTAGGCAGGAGTGTCCGGCGGGCCACGAGGCTTGATGGCGGTGGTATCCAATGATGGAAGGATGATCCCTCGCTGGGTGTAGATATCCACGAGATGCCACGGACTACCAAATTGGTCAATGAGGACGATCTAGTTGGCCTTCATGCCCGTAGTGGCCGCACATGAAGGAAATGTGGATGGGTAGTGGTAGCGTGTCGAGGGGCACCACGGCAACCTCCATAGGATCGTCAAGTCGGTGTCTAGGCCACCTGCAAGGATCAGGCATCAGCAAGCAGGGTGTCTTGAAAAGGGCTAGCCAGTTGCAGACGAGTAGACGGTACAAAGACACCGAGCATGCGGCTAGACGGATGGTGCTGAACAGGTCCATATGATTACATATCTCCTCCAAGAGAACATTGGGGAGCGAATTCCAATCGCGGCTCTGCGTGTCAGTCGATTCTGCCATGGGGTTTTCTAGGGTGCTAAGTGATTGGGGGTTTTCGGTGCCTGCAAGCGAGAGGGGAAGTGGATTCGGGCGGGCGAGCGAAGATGGCGTGTGTGGCCAAGCAGTGAGTGGGGGGATATGGTACACGCGAGCTACCAAGGAAGATGGCGCGGGCAGGTGAGCAGTGAGTAGGGGGAAATGGTGTGTGGCTGACGATCGGGAAGAGATGAGGAAGAAGAAGAGAGGAGGAAGAAGAGGGAAAGACGGGGAAGATAGTGCATTAAATCTCAATTCTACTAGTACTACTACGAGGATATATCGTCCTTCGGAGTGTAAATAGTTACCGATGACATGTGGGTCTACCTCAAGAGGGCCCATATGTCATTTAATGGAGGAGAGAGGTGCGTAGGTGTATTTGCGGAAGCGTGCTCCACTGGAAAACATGATGGCAGTACTGGGTAAGGCTGATTTAGTAACACCAACACGCTGGTTCAACTTATTAATTAAGTGTCCCATCTGCTGCAGCGTGTATTGCCACTTCACTGTGAAGACTAGTTGAATAGTTCTCTCTGACCGAGATGGGGAATAATGGATCTCTAAGACTTCCTATCTACAGTATCCCTATGCCTCTACGCTCATCCTGTCCAACAAGATGAAACATTGGCCAAGGCACCCGGCGCCAATAATGTAGAAGTACTAGTAGTATTTTGTGTCAAACTTTGACCATCTATTTAACTAATAAAATTTTAATGCATTTCACCAAAAATCATATCACTAGATTCGTATTTGAACATAGTTTTTAATGGTGTAGTTTTTATGACATGCATTGACACTTTGTTAGTTAAATTTACGGTCAAAATTTTACACTAAGTACGAAAGGGACCATTAAACCAAGATGGAGGTTTATATACAGGTCAATAATAAAATCATCAACCAAGGTAGTAGTAAATGATGAGTGCCCGAAGAATTATTTTCGAAAGTACTCAATATTGGCCTTGTTTTCCTCAAGAAAATTGTGTTTACGAACGTACTAATTGGAATGCATGTGTGAGGAACTAATGACCATAACTTTTACACACGTTGGTGAGTTATCTCTTAATTCTTGCGTGCAACGTTTTAATGAGGCTTGAAATATGAACATGTCAATGGGAGGGAGTAAAAGCCTCATGCATGCATGCACATGCACGCATACAACACTCACGCATCCATGCGGCACACAACACACGACGCAACACACATGCTCATGCTCAAGTGCTTAACCTACTCCCTATGTCCATGAAAGACTATACATATAGAGATTTACACATTGACCAGGAGGAACTGGAACATCATGGCATAATTAACGCCCAAAAGTAGCAGACTTATGTGTGCATGTGAACATTGAGAGAAGAAGATTAAATGAAGGTTGTTGCATGCTCTAATTAAGGATAGAAATGTAGCCTATAACTAGGGCACAAGTTGGTGCATTAGTCAATCAATATCGATTAGATTAAACGCTAAATGCATTGGAAGTGTAGATGTACACTCTTTGTTGGAAGACCGAGGGAGTACACGTGCATGAACTCACATACACAGCGAGGGTGGTTCGCACACAAGGGTTGGACTCCTGTTGTGCCTGCGTAAAGTTTTGTTTAACTGATTTCTTTGCTCTGCAAACTGACATGTGGGACCCAAAAACCAGATGTCAATTTAACCAGTCAACAAAGTGCCATGTCGACTATGTGGCCGGTCAGTAGGGTGCAATACGGTGTTCTACAATGAGCTAGTGATCGTATAATCACCGTAAAACTATATATTGACCGTAAAGAGCATATTGTTACATAGGTCGACCGCCAATGTATTTTTTTCGTTTCAAATTAACCCATATTAACCGGAAAGGACGCAATATGGACTAGTACTACTGTCGGCGTCCTGGGAAGGGGGGTCCCCAGACTTGCCTGCCTGTGGCCCACGGCGTGGCTCCACCAGTGGCCCAGTGCGGCCCATCTTCATCAACCAACACTCAAGACCCTCGCGAGGGGCCAAGCCTCGCGGGGCGGACGACACAAGGCCTCCTCAGGAGTGGCCTCACCAGACAGGCTCGCAAGGAGGCAGAGAGGTCAAGGCAAGGGGTAGCTCATGAGGTCCTCGTGACGCAAGCCATGACGACCAAGGCCAGGCGGGCGCTAGGTGGGCGCTAGACCGCGCAATGTGCTCGTTTCCTCTTTGGTGCTAAGGGGCAAGCGCAGGCGCGGAGTACCGAGGCATCAGGCAAAGGTTTCCATATCGGTGCAACAAGACCAAGACCAGCAGGACGGCAGGGCAGAGGTCATCGTGGAGCCTAAGGCGGCGTCACCACTAGCGCCTTTGACAGGTGAAGACCACTGAGGGAGTCCTGGACTAGGGGGTGTCCGGACAACCGGACTATCAATATCCGTCGGACTCCCAGACTACGAAGATAGAAGATTGAAGACTCCAGCTCGTGTCCGGAAGGTACTTTCCTTGGCGTGGAAGGCAAGCTTGGCAATATGGATATGTAGATCTCCTACCATTGTAACCGACTCTGTGTAACCCTAGCTTCTCCGGTGTCTATATAAACCGGAGGGCTTTAGTCCGTAGGACACAACATTACATCTCAACAATCATACCATAGGCTAGCTTCTAGGGTTTAGCCTCCTTGATCTCGTGGTAGATCTACTCTTGTACTACCCATATCATCAATATTAATCAAGCAGGACGTAGGGTATTACCTCCATCGAGAGGGCCTGAACCTGGGTAAAAACATTGTGTCCCTCGTCTCCTGTTACCATCCGCCTAGACGCACAGTTCGGGACCCCCTACCCGAGATCCGCCGGTTTTGACACCGACATTGGTGCTTTCATTGAGAGTTCCTCTGTGTCATCACCGATAGAGCGGATGCCTTTACCCGTCTTCAAAGACGGTGTTTTCGCCGGAGGGGCCTTGGCCGCCGGTCAAACAATCCGGCTTGGTGGTTTTCTTTTGACCGCCTCTCCGGCCGTCGCTTCGGCACTGACTTCTCAAGTCGTCGAAAGCAACCTTCGCGTCAGCCCTAAAGCTGCCGAACAGTTAGTCCAATCGAGCTCTTGTCTGTTAACGAGCTCTTGGATCGCATCGCCGCCCTGGGAGTCGCAACGGACTACAATCGGATCGGGCTTAAAACCGATCTGAGAGAGATTAACTCTCCCCAGGCTACCCACCACGTCGAAGTGGTAGAAGAACAACTCGGCAATTCGTTGCCGTTGTTGAAAACAATCTGTGTCCGGATTGCCGAACCCTCCATGCCGGATTCCCGCGGAGGGACGGACTCTGATCAAACATTGAACCTAAAATCATGCATCGTTCCGGACTTGCTGGGCTGTTTCCAGCAAATCAAGCTTCCGAATTCGGAAGTCCCTCGGCCTTTGAGCCCAAAGATGGGCAGGGATCCGGATTTTATTCCACCCACCCGCCCAGACATATGCGACCTATCTCTAATTCGCAGAGCCCTCGAAGCGATACATCATTCTTGGGCGATTCCTCCCGGTTATGGACAGGATAAAGGACTACCGAGAGGAAAACGCAATCTCAATCTTACGCAATAATCGCACGGACAAGGGAATCTGAACGCCATTGATCGTCGCAAGATTACGCGTTTTACCGATCTGGCGTCCATAATACGAAAATCTTGTGCGATGGAAAGTTTCGGAAAACTGAAAATCAATTTTGGGATAATCCGCCCCAAACCCAATCCATGGTAAAGGGCGCCTCACAACGAGCCCCGGATGCAATAACCAAAAAGCAAAAACCCAGCAAGGGAAGCGGAACTGTACTAGAGGATGGCTCAATGGACCATGTAAACTTTATAATACGAGGAGCTGTCCCAACACACACCTTCGAGCATGTTGGATACTACGGCGGTGGCCAAAAGTGGCGAAGAGCTTCTAGCTCGAGTAACCACTCCAACAATACCGAGCGGTATCAACAGTCTTCGAGACTTTCGCATCAAATAATATGCGGAAACGAACAATCCGCGAACTTGCCGAAGTCTACCAAGTAGCAACAGCAAATCCATGGAGCGACACAGCTATCACCTTCAGCGCCAGCGACGAGCCTACATCCCGAACTACCAGAGCCCCAGCCGCACTGGTACTTAGTCCCATAGTGGACGGATTTCGACTGACGAAAGTCCTCATGGACGGCGGCAGCGGACTAAACCTCATTTATGACGAAACCTTGCGGAAAATGGAAATCGATTGGAGCCGTATTGAGCGAAGTAGCACAACCTTCAGAGGAATAATCCCTAGCCGGGAAGCGCGCTGCACCGGAAAAATCACACTCGATGTGGTGTTCGGCTCTCCGGACAATTACAGATCCGAAGAAGTCACGTTCCAGGTGGCCCCGTTCAGCAGCGGCTATCACGCCATATTAGGACGAGAGGCATTCACAATTTTTCAAGCAATACCTCATTACGGGTACATGAAGCTTAAAATGCAGGCCCAGCGGAATAATCACTCGCCAAGGATCCGGACCAAAGACTCGCCGCGAAAACAAGACAGCCGCACTAGCCCTCGAAGCACTATCCGAAGCCTTAGCGGCAGAGGAACTCACCGCGCTGCGCTCTACGGTAAACAGGGACGATGTGATACTTGATAAAAGATCCAAGTCCACCTCCTTCAAACCAGCAGATGAGATAGTTAAATTTCAGGTCCACCCAACGGACCCAACAAAGACGGCCTCCATCGGGGCACAGTTGAACCCCGAAGTCGACGCCGCACTGCGCGAATTCCTTCGGGAAAATTGGGACATCTTTGCCTGGCACCCTTCAGACATGCCCGGAATCCCTCGCAGGTTGGCAGAACACAGCCTCAACATCCTAAAAGGATTCAAACCAGTCAAACAGGCTCTTCGACGATTTTCCGAGCCCAAAAGACAGGCAATGGGAGAAGAGCTAGCCAAGTTATTGGAAGCCGGATTCATTAGAGATATCAAACATCCGGACTGGCTAGCAAATTTAGTGATGGTACCAAAGAAGGACAAATCCTGGCGCCTCTGTGTCGACTTCAAAGACCTCAATAAGGCTTGCCCAAAGGATCCTTTCCCCCTCCCCCGCATCGATCAAATTATCGACGCCACGGCAGGACACGACTCGTTGTGCTTCCTGGACGCATACTCTGGCTATCATCAAATCAAGATGGTGGAGGCAGATCAAGCCGCAACGGCATTCATTACTCCATACGGACCATTCTGCTTCAACACGATGCCCTTTGGACTTAAAAACGCCGGCGCAACATATCAGCGCATGATTCCAACATGTCTGGCTACCCAGATAGGCAAAACAGTCGAGGCATACGTGAGCGGCGTGGTCGTCAAAACAAAACACGTCGAAACTTTAGTAGACGATTTGAGGCTCACATTCGACAACCTTAGAGCATATGACATCAAGCTGAATCCGGAAAAATGTGTTTTCGGTGTACCAGCCGGAAAAGTCTTTGGGCTTCATCAGATCCGGTAGAGGAATTGAAGCAAATCCGGCCAAAATCCGGCTCTGTCGCAGCTGGATATTCCAAAAGACCTCAAGCAAATACAAAAGTTAACGGGATGCGTGGCAGCTCTAAGCCGCTTTATCTCCGTTTAGGAGAGAAGGCGTTGCCTTTATCGCCTCCTAAGGCGCAACAACACCAGTGGGCGGATGCCGCCCTTCGCCGACTTCGAAGAAATAAAGGCCGTATTCGCAACAAATCCGGTCCTGGCTGCGCCCACTCAGGGCGAACCAATGTTGTTATACATCGCTGCAACACATCAAGTTGTAAGCGCTGTCCTCGTCGTCGAACGAGCAACAGAAGGGCATAAATCCCTCTTCAAAAACCAGTGTATTACGTATCCACTGTGTTAACCCCCTGCAAATCCCGTTACCCGCACTATCAAAAGATAGCATATGCGGTGTTCATGGCGTCTCGGAAGCTCAGGCACTACTTTCAAGAGTGTTCGATAACAATGGCCTCTGAGGTACCACTCAATGACATTATAAATAACCGCGATGCAACGGGCAGGATTGCAAAATGGGCCACTGATCTCTTACCATTTGACATAACCTACAAACCTCGACGTGCCATAAAGTCACAAGTTTTGGCTGACTTCGTCGCCGAGTGGACTGAAGCCGAACTACCTAAAGAGTACGGCGCATACTCCAATTGGACTATGCACTTCGACGGCTCCAAAATGTTGGCGGATCGGGTCAAGGCGTCGATCGACGTCCCCACGAAGATCTGATTCAAGATGTACTTCAAATAATGTACACGGACTCCAACAATGCGGCCGAATACGAGGCCCTGTTACATGGTCTCCGGATGGTAGTCTCCATGGGCATCCAACGCCTAGAGGTGCGCGGGGATTCAAACCTTGCAATATCCCAAATAAATGGAGACTTCGACGCCAAGGATCCGAAAATGGTAGCATATTGTAATGCTGTCTTGAAAATGTCAGCTCGGTTTGAAGGACTCGAATTCCATCACATAGCCCGCGATAATAAGCAAGCGGCCGACGTCCTGGCACGCATCGGTGCGAAACGTGATACTGTCCCTCCAAATATCTTCCTGGAACGGCTCTTCAAGCCATCCGTACTATGGGAAGAGGAGTCCGGTAGCGACAAACCGGAGAAAGCCGCACCAACTGGCGATTCAACAGACGACATAACACCATCCGCCCACGATATAATGGCAGTAATCGCCGTGTGGACAGAACCTTTCCTAGCCTACTTACTTAGGCAGGAACTTCCCGAAGACCAAAATGAGGCCGCTGCATAGTCCGGCGATCGAAGGCCTACAAGGTCCATGAGGGAGAACTTTATAAGAAAAGTACTACCGGAGTCCTTCAAAGGTGTATCTCCGAAGAAGAAGGGCGAAACCTCCTGGCTGAAATCCATGCGGACTAGGTGGACACCACGCAGCAGCCCGGCCCCGTAGGAAAGGCATTCCGTCTGAGATTTTATTGGCCGACGGCTCGGGCGAGATCTGCGAGACTTGGTCCAGCGATCGTTGGTTGCCGACTCTTTGCTAATCGAGCCATATGCCACCCACCGCCTCAAAACCATACCCATTACCTGGCCGTTCGTGGTCTGGGGGCTTGACATGGTCAGACCCCTTAAAGGGGGAACCCACAAGAAAAAGTACCTATTGGTCATGGTGGATAAATTCACCAAATCGATAGAGGCCAAACCGGTCAAAACGGCAGAGTCCGGACCAGTGATAGACTTCATATCAGAGGTGGTACACCAATACGGAGTCCCCCACAGCATCATCACCGACAACGGCACGAACTTCACGGCCGATGAGGTCAAGTTATGGTGCAAAAATATGGGCATTAAGCTCGACTATGCGTCAGTCTATCACCCTCAAACCAACGGTCAAGTGGAAAGAGCAAACGGTCTAATAATGAGCGGCATTAAACCCAGATTGGTGAGGTCACTCACCAAATCCGATACCCAATGGGTCGAGGAGCTCGACTCCGTACTCTGGGGGCTGCAGACAACGCCTAACCGTACTACCGGATTCACACCATTCTTTATGGTATACGGCGCAAAGGCAGTCTTGCCCTGCGACATTATTCATGACTCACCTCGAGTGCGCATGTATGAGGAAAGAGAAGCCGAGCTAGATCGGCAGGACAGCTTGGACACATTGGAGGAAGAACGGGACGTCGCGAAGGCTTGTTCCGCATTCTATCGCCAGCAGTTCAAGATATCAAAGCGAGAAGTACGGGCCAAGACCTATAACGTTGGCGAACTAGTTCTACGCTGCGGACAAGAAAAGGACAAGCTCAAGCCCGGATGGGAAGGCCCTTCATTATTGATCAAGCATTGACCGGCGGAGCGCATCGTCCACAAATGCGCCGGACAACCGACTCGAGCGAACCCATGGAGCGCAGCCCGACTCGACGATTCTATGCCTAGCGACCGGACTAAGAGTTCGTCCCCTTCCCCCGTCCATCCTTTTATATTTCGGCTGTCCTCTTTTTCTCTTTTTTCCTTCTTAATTAACAAGCCCCTCGGGGTATATTTTCGCATTTTTTGCACACATACGATGTGCCATCAGGACTCGTTATTCCTGGGGGCTTCTTTTACAGAAGCTCAACTATACAGGTTTTATACCCAACACGTGTGTCACGCTTCCACATGTACCTTTTACTCGCCATTATATGCATCGATATGACTTAAGTTTTGGCCAAGCTGGGTTGCTCGCTCTGTGCTTACCCCTCGTTCCCGATTGTCCGCTAGGTGGTAAAGGAGCACCTCTGCGATTATTCTTCGCTGGTCACCGGATGTGTACCTCGACTGGGTGAAGCCGAAAGCTAGCGTTCTTAAGGGAATATTCGGTCGGTGATTCAAAAGATGACTTTTACCTATTTTTTCCATCTGCCCCAGATGTTTTATCGCTCTCTTGGCAGTCCGACATGCACTTTAGGGCATGCCACCCCAAATAAAGGAACCCTTAATGTAACTATTCTCCTGGAAGATGTTTCTACTAACCATGTAATATAACATAACTAGTTGGGCACTTGTCTGATAAAGCACTAATGACCCCTACGCCTAGTCTCCATGCATACCACGGTTATTTATTAACCATAAAGGTATTCAGACACACTCCGGACCCTAGGGTCTCGAGGTCGAAGCAAAAGGTCGGCAACGACAAACGATCTACAATCCGGCTAGAAGGCATTTCACATGTCATTTTTAAAGGATAACATACATTGTCAAGTTTATTGATTGTATTCCTCCTCAATCCCGCCTAACAGGCTGTCTAGTTTACATCCTCCGCTGAAAATTTAGCAGCCGCCTTCTACTGGCTGTACACTAAACTCACAGGATCTCCTTCCGTCGGGCCCCACCGTCCAACTTGCCATATGGTTGGGATCCGCCTTCTTGTACCAGCGTCTTCACCATGGCCCAAGCCTCCTCGGCACCTTGACGGCAAGCCAAAACCTTCCACAAACGAAGCGCCGCCGCCTCCTGTAGCTTCTCTGCAAGCTCCCCGAGGCCCTCGGGCGGGGCGAGGGATGGCCATAAAGCCTGTACGGCGCCACTCATTGCCTGCCGAACTCGTTCGAACAGCTGCAACAGTTCGGGAAGTTGATCACCCATTGATACGGGCATCTCCTCCGCAGGATGGCCCGTGAGTATACCTACAAGACATATTATGTCAAATCACTTCCTCGCCGAACTCTTCTTCCTTAGAGAGTTCGCTCAAGCACTTACTATAGATGCCGCGACGAAGCCGTTGATTCTCCTTGACGGAGCCGGACAGCTCGGCCTGTGCGCCTTTCAGCTCTTCTCCGAGCTTGGCGTTGGCATCTTGGAGCTTGTTCCTTTCCTGCTGAACTCGTTCAAGACATTCTCGCCGACCTTTAGTCGGGCGCAGAGCGCTTGCCTGTCCGGATCTTGTTCGAGGCACCTCAAATGTCATTATTAGACTTCATGCGCATGCCGCAGCAGCTTGTATTAATTTACACAAATGTGTTACCAGGAGGGTCTTTCCGTCTCCTCTGCGGCAGCAAGTGCGACCTCAAGTTGGGCCTTGCAATCTTGCAGCTCCCGAGACAGCCGGGCGTTCTTCTCGTTAAGAGCCTCGAAAATTAAATGATCCTTAAATCAGTTAACATAACTAATTTAAGTCTCGGGGCTACCGGTGTATACAACCATTAAAATATCTTTACCCGTATGTCTTTAACATACGCTCATGCCCTGGTAAAACCATTTTGAGCAGCCCGAGATCGCTGCCCCTCGCTGAAGGCATCCAATGCCCTAGGGGAAAAGCACGCCTCTTGAAAAACTATCCGGCGGCGTCTATGATTCATAGCGCTCTCCACCTCTGATTTGGTGGCGGACAGTCTGTCGGTATCCTCCGTTGGAGTAGGATCCGGTTCGCGTCTTGCGCTTGCCTCCCCCTCCAGTCCAGGCGCTGGAGCCTGGCCGGTATTGGTGGGGTCGGCAATTCCTGTGCTCGCAGTCAGGCGAGCACTTTTTCTTCTATAAGGATCGTGAGCGCTTAGAAGTTTCCATGGAACATTGCTCAAAAGGATCAAACACGAGCCATACCTCTGCGGCGACGATTCCGCCCGCACGGCGCTCCTTTTTCTCCTGCTAGTTCGGACCGACCTTTGTAGGTCGGCCGCCGCAGGCTCGGCTCCCGGCCGTAATGGCGCTTCCTGCAAAATGCCATCGTTCGCGAAGGTCAAAAATAGCCAAGGATAAGATAATGGTGTCCGGACTTGGTCTTGGTCACCGATGCCGAATTTAGCTCGGGTAGTCCGCCGAATGGCGACAAAAGCATCATCAATGCTTAGCCGGTGATACACCCGTCGATCAGCTCCACCCGATGTCCGGATCCTCTTCGGAGGTCGGACCTGTGGATCCTTCCGGATCCTCGGGTTGTGGAGCAGACTCAAGATGTCCTCCACAACCCGCGAGACCTGCGCCCAAGACGTAATGTAAGAAGTTTGAACTTCGAAGATACGGGTAAAGGCCCTTTTGAGGTGTTCGCTTACCCATCCTCTAGGATTGATCATGGAAAACACATCCAGAGGGTTCGGACGAAGGAAGTCCTCCTTCTCCCCCTTGTACAGACCGGACAGGATCTTCAACAGATCCTCGGTCGAATCCGGCCCTTTGCGGCCGTGCCGGGTGGCATCGTCCTCCCCATTGAAATCCCACATGGGTGGCCTCAGATTGCAGCGGCTGCACTCCCCGCTTGATGCACGCCGCCATGACTCCAATCATGGTCAAGCGGAATGAGCCATTAATCTTATCCGCCCATCAAGTAATGGACACTCTTGTCTTCCTCCAAACGGGGCTCATGGCGCGCCCGAGGCGTTTCTTCAAGGGAGCAACATCAAACTCCGGAGGCCAATCCGGACTGGTCGGGCAATGAGCATCTACGACATAAAACCACTCCGAGGGCCAGATCTTGGACGCCTTCTTGGGGGTGCCGGATAGGTATCCGGTCCCGATCGCGCCATATTTGGCGCCGCCCACTTGATATATGGACCCCGGTGAGAACGGGCACGAGGCGTAATGCCTCTTCCACAATGCGAAATGGGGCTCGATGCCCAGGAATAGCTCGCAAAGAGCTACATAGCCCGCGATGTGCAACACGTAGGCGGGCGTGAGGTGGTGGAGCTAGAGTCCATAGAACTTCAGAGCCATGAGGAACGGATGTATTGGAAACCGAGCCCCTTATTAGATAGGGGAAAACACACCCGCTCCCCTTGTTGGGGCTTGGGGTGTCCTCCGCCGCCTCCCACCTCGAGCAGTAACCAGTCCGGCTCGGACCGGAACCATGAAGGTCGGAGGAAGAAATCCTTCCGTTTGGAGCTTTACTAGCTCGTTGTGCGAAATAGAGCACCTCCTCCAATCCCCCGACGATGGGCTGGGAGCGCGTGAGGAAGAGCCGCGTTGACGATCCATGGTGGAATGGATTTCAGGGTCAGAGGTGCTTCGATGGAGTATACGCGGGAGGAAGATGGTGCGGTTTGGATCTGGATCCCTGCCCCTTTAATAGGCAGGTGACCCGCATGATTAGGGGGTAAAATGTAAAGAACTCCCTGGCTTTTCGCATTCGTGCGACGCGTGGAAGAGGGCCATAATTTGGCGTAGAAGCCAAGAAGCACAGTATTCGAGGTAAAGCCGGACACTATTCGGCAGGAACATGGAATTTGAAGGGAGAACCCGCCTTGCAATGCCGAAGACTACAAGCATGTTGGACTTATCGCCATTGAAGCCTGGTTCGGGGCTACCGAGGAGTCCCGGACTAGGGGTGTCCGACAGCCGGACTATCAATATCCGCCGGACTCCCGCACACGAAGATAGAAGATTGAAGACTCCGCTCATGTCCCAAGGTACTTTCCTTGGCGTGGAAGGCAAGCTTGGCAATACGGATATGTAGATCTCCTACCATTGTAACCGACTCATGTAACCCTAGCTTCTCCAAAGGTCTATATAAACCGGAGGGCTTTAGTCCGTAGGGACACAACATTACATCTCAACAATCATACCATAGGCTAGCTTCTAGGTTTAGCCTCCTTGATCTCGTGGTAGATCTACTCTTGTACTACCCATATCATCAATATTAATCAAGCAGACGAGGGTATTACCTCCATCGAGAGGGCTCGAACACTGGGTAAAAACATTGTGTCCCTCGTCTCCTGTTACCATCCGCCTAGACGCACATTTCGGGATCCCCTACCCGAGATCCGCCGGTTTTGACACCGACAACCATCTTTAGTCAGGATAGCTTGTACTAGCTGTCCCTATTCAAAATGGCCATTGTTGGATCCCTTCCCGCTCAATATTTGGGAAGAGGGCCTGGGACTCTATAAATAGGGCTAGCCACCATGGTAGAAGGGGATCCGAACCTAGTTCATCTACACACCACCAAGCACAAGAACACCTCTCCTCGTGAGGCTGTTCTTCCCTTGTACTGTTCATCATCAGCCCAAGAGGCAATCCACCACACCACACACAGGAGTAGGGTATTACACCACAACGGTGGACCGAACCTGTATTAATCTTGTGTCTCTTGTGTTGTTCATCGAGCTAGCTTAGAGATCGCGGCGAGGCTGAGGGCGTGTTTCGGTAGGGAGAAATCTTTGTGCGCACCCCAGTGTTCAAACCTTAAGGATTTTGCCGGAACCCGATATCCAACATTTGGCGCGCCATGTTGGGGTGCGCCGAAATCTTCCTTCCGCTGATCCATGTCCCATCACTTCATCGCATCCATGTCCAGTGACCTGATGACCTACGCCGACCGCTGGGCCACCTGGCCGGCTCGGGCCACGCCGCCTCCCAAGAAGACCTCAACCCCGCGCCACAGGCAGCCCGCGCACCGCGGAACGCTATGGGATGCGGGCGGTGTGGTCACGCACTACCCGCCCTTACTCCGCGGTAGGTGTGGTCAGCCGCAAGGGCCTCAAGCCACGCCGCGGCCACGGTGCCACACACCCGACGCGAACAAGCAAACATGAGGGCCACGCTCACTGTAGCTCGGGAGCTACTACGATGCAGGTTGCAGGAGAGTGGCCGAGATGCATTGCTGGAGCATGTTGCCGAACTCCTGGACGCCAGGATGCACCAGCACCACCTCCGATGAACGAGGGCATGCGCATCACCGCCTACGGCCCGGGCGGGCCGCTGCCCTACCATCCTCAAGATGGCGCGCTAGGCCAGGCCACATGGAGCATGGGGCACTATGGTGAAGTCTTCGAGGCGGCGGCCTCGGAGGCTTACGTGCCCCGCATGGTGGATCGGGAGTACGCGCTAGAAGACAACCCTGGCTCGTTCCTCGGGTCAGGCTGGGAGGAAGAGACTCCAGAAGCCGAGCCTTTCCAGGAGCCTCAAGGAAGCCTCACCAACCGCGCTAGCAGCAACAACTACCGGGTACCACTAATTCCTCAGGAGCAAGCTTATGCTAACCATGGGTCGCAGGAGGTTCAGGTCACAGCAGTGGACGGCTGCCCCAGCTCGGCAGCCTCCCTTCCGCCAGGAGGGGCACACTGGGGGCTGCAGGAGAGGGGTCGGGAGCCAGGCCCCTCCCCACGGCGCACGGAGCAAGGCGTCCCCCGGAGGTAGGCCCTCTGCCGGGGAGGTGCTGCAAAGCCTACCCCCAGCAGAGGACCCGTGGTCGCCAAGGGCGCTGCTGGCATCCCCTTTGCCCCATTGGCGTTGCCCTTGGTCTCTGGCCGCCCTCAATGGTGGTCAAGGGTGGCGCAAGGCGGGACCCTCATCTGGCGATATGAAGCAAGGCACGGTGCCTGTGAAGCTCACCGCCCGTGACACTCTCACATAATAATGAGTTGGGCTGTACACGCCCCGGAGTCTCCGGAGTGCCGCCCTCAGGCCTTGGGGGCTCCCTCCCATGCCCAGTGGCAGCACTTAGCTCCGCGCAGGTGAGAAGATGTCAAAGACTAGACTAGGTGCCGGACACGACCTTTTGCTTTTTGCCTCCCTTTCTGTGGTCGTGCTTCTTTGTTTCAGATTTAAGTTGAAGTTGAATTTGCATTTGTGTGTGCGGAGGGGGTGTCTTTGCTCGTTCGTGTGATTTCCTGCTTTCTGGTTTCCACCTTAATTTGGAGTTCGCACCAGCTGCCTCCCCCTCGCGAGCCCCTCGTGGGCGGGGCTGGGCGAAGTGCACGTGCGCTGCGCGCATGCCATACCACGACCGGCACTCGCTCTCGCGAGGCCCTCTCGACCGGGTTGACAGGTCCCTCAGGGGATCCTCGGGAGTTCACGACCTCGCGAGCCTATTCAGGACTTGTCCTGGCTAAAGGTAAACCACAACAACAAGCTCGCCGCAAGGCCCGCAGGATCATGGAGGCGCATGTTCAGCATCATTCCTAATAGCATACGGACGGCAATCTTTTTACATGAGGGGCTTCCCCTCCCAAAATGCTCATACAACCTTTAGGGCCGTGCCCGAGCTTTTGTATGCAGGATAAACAACAGAGAAACATGGGATCAGTCAGACATGTCGCTCACCGCATCCTCCTGGTCGCCTCTAGATGCATCACTGGTGCCACTGTCGCTGTCACTGGCATCACCATCACCATCATCGACGCCACCATCATCGCCATCGACCACGTCACCACCATCCGCCGCGACTACCACCCCGTCGTCATCGGAAGCAAAGGCCCTAACAACCACGTCCACGTTGCCCTCCACCCATTGCGCCAGGTCGCCTTGGATGGCCTCAGGCACTAGGGCGATGACGGCATTAAAGTCAAAGTTGGGATCGGTGTTCTGAAGATGGCTGAAGACGCGGGAGAACGAGCGCCCAAGCAGGCTGCGGCTCCTCTGCTCAACAAGCTGGCAGGCTCTCTCGGAGCGGTTCTCCAGGCGCGTCACCACGTCAGTGAAGAAGTGGAGATGACTGGCATAGTTGGTCAGGTGGGCATGCAGGGCATTCTCATTATAGATGTTGCCCAGGGCTGTGTTGGCCCTGTTCCTGAGGTCCTGGAGCATGGGGCCGTGCATGTGCTCCAGCGTCTGCCGTTGAAGCACTTCCTCTCTGTTCTTCTGCGTAATGGACTCGGCGTCGTCAACCCACTGTTGAAGAAGAAGTAGCTCGGTGGGGGCGGAAGTCTGCTCCGCCTGCGCCGAGACCAGGGCGGCTGCGGCAGCCTCCGCGCGCCGCTCCGCTTCAGTCAGCTTGGACCTAAGGGCGGCAGTCCGGCCCGCAGCCTCATCTTCAACCAGCTTCAGCTTCAGGTCACACCTACTCACAAGATCTGCGTGAGCCTCTGCCATGCGGCGGTCGACCTCTTCCTGGACTCGAGCCTCGCGCGCGCCAATGTCGTCCTCCGCCTGGGTAACCTGACGCTCCCTCGTCTCCAACCGCTCAAGATGAAGATTGCGCTCGGCGGCCTCCAGCGTCAGCGCTTCCTCACACCACCGGAGCTCCTCCTCCTCGACAGGTGTCCCCTTCAACGACGCAAGGGCGGACTGGCACAACTCCACTTGCTGCTCTAGGGAGGCGCTCTAGGCTTGGAGCTCCCATGCGCGTTTCTCCGCAGCCTCGCGGCGACGATCTGCTTCCCGGGCCTCCTCCGAAGCTCGGGAGCAGGTCTCTCGCGAGGTCACAAGGGATGCCTCAGCCTTCGCATTGTCAAGCTCGCGCTGGTGGCGCGCAAGGTTGATGGCCACCTTCAGCTTGTGCTGCTCCTCGATCAGCCGCAGGCCCTCGGCTTCAAGGCGCGCATCAACATCCGCAAGTTCTCCACCAAGCTGACCCATCGCGTCCATCGCCTTCTGAAAGACTCGAGGCGGATGACGCTTCATTCACGCGAGAGCTTGAGCATGCTACTGATGTCGTCCCCCATCACGGGCACCGTCGGCGGTGTACGAAGCGGTTCACCTCCCCTCGGGCTGGGGCTGGCGCCCCACCTGGCCGCGGCCAGGCTCCCTAAGGGCCGGACGGGCGCACTTCGCCCGCTGAAGAGGAGCCTAGGACGGATGCCAACCAGCTGCCGTCTACGACCAGAGGAGGAGCCCTAGGTAGGCTGGCTGCGTTCCAGGCGAGGTTGCGAAGGAAAGGTAGCAAGGGCATGGGCTCAAGGCACCTTGCAGGTAGGCTTGCTTCTCCGACCGACCCCGCGCCAGGGGTGGCGTGCAGGCTTGGGACGCCCAAAGCTAGCGAAGAAGGCGAGGCCGGAGGAGGCTGCTTCTTAGGAGACTCCGTAGGCTTGACAGGAGGGATCCTGGAGAGCCACACTCAGGAGAGGAAGCAGCGATTGGGGAATCATGAGGATAAGGTACTTACCCTTCTATGGCGATGTACTTTGTATGCTTCAATGGTCGGATGGCGGACCACTACAGCTCGAAGAATCTTTCCTCTTGCGGAGCGCGGCGAAGTCCACGCGGAATCGGCCCAGGCGCTGGACATGGGGGCCAGCGCGGTGCATGACGGGAGAAGCATCCAGGTGGTCGACCTCAGGAGTGCCAAGCTGGGAAGAGGAGTCAGGCTCCGCCTTGTGCTGGCTCGCCAAGGCCTCATGAGCTTCTGCCTCGGGAGCCGCAGGCTGCCTCTCCCCCTCAACAACTGCCTCAAGGCAAGCCTCACAAGTTCCGGAGGATGACGCCTCGGGAGCCCCAGGCGGCGTTGGTGCCTCGACACCCGAGCCTCTAGCCTCAAGCAATGTTTGCACCCTGCGACCACTCTCGGGGCAAGCTCGGTGCTGGCGGCGAGGAGGGGAGCCACGGCGATAGGATTCTAGCGAGGACCCACAAGGCCAACCGGGCGCAGCCCCCACTCATCAAAGGAAGGCATCTGTCCCACGAACTTGACCCTGTTCGAGCAGAGATACAAGAGGATCCCCTCTTGCGGCATATCGCCTAGCGAGGGGTTGCCAGTCAAGACCTCAAGCACCATCCTCAGCGCTTCGGACGAAAGTCCCGACTCCTGAAGCCTCATGCGATCCTGGTCACCGGTCAGGGCCCACATCGGTCGGGAATGGCGCTGGAGAGGAGCAATACAACACCGGAGGAACTCCTTCACCACCCGGGCTGCGGTCACACCGAGATCTCTCAACCTCTTCAGTCGGAACCAAACGAAGGAAAGGCGAGGGCTCACGAGCCTCTCATGGCCCCAGCCGGGGTTCGGGACAGCAGGCAATGACGGAGGCGAGAGCAGGGGGCTGAGCACTCCGACATCCACATACACCCACCGTGTCCGGAACCCGCTCGTGGACGGCGGGAGGTCAAAATCAATCCCCGAGGAGGTCGTCTCTGCCACAGCCTGGAAGCTCACGCACCCCGAGCACTGCGAAGGGTCGGTCAGGTGCAGCAAGAAGAAGTGGCGCAAGAGGGCGACGGAAGGAGCAATGCCCACCATTGCTTCACAAACAAAGGCGAAGATGGTGAGAAGGGCAACGGATTGGGGATTAAGATGCATCATGTGGATCTGATAATGGGAAAGCACTGCGTTGAAGAAGGCAGAGAAAGGGGGAACCAGGCCAGCCCACAGGGCGTCAACGAAGAACCGAACCTCAGTGACTGTCTTGTCAATGGACGCGCGGGATGCAGGCCAAGCCACCGTCTTTCCACACTCATTGAAGCTGGAAGCGAGCGTGGGGCAGACCTTGACCATGGCCTCCAGGTTGAGCACCAGCGAGTGGCCAATGGTGGGCTCGATTGTCGGGGGCGGACTGACTGAGGACAGAGGCTTCTTCCCCTTTTCCGCGCTAGTCGGCGCCATGGCAATGGAGGAGCAGAGCTCAAGTCAGATTGGGAGCGGAAGCAGCAGCTCGAGGAAGAAGGGGGGGATAGGAAGCACGCTGCCTGCGAGGAGGAAATAACTGTGTAGGGCGCCGTGGCCGCCTAGCCAGGCGGATATTGGGGCAGTGTGGGGAAGCAGAGACGCTAACATCTAATCAGTTGCCATGTGTGGACCAAGGCCGCAGGCTGTTGGGGCCCGCCGTGCTCCACACTTGCCCTTTGGCTTCACTGCTAAGCCAAGTCCGAGTGCGCCTTGGGCCTGGGGGCTACTGTCGATGTTTTGGGAACGGGGGTCCCCAGACTTGCCTGCCTGCGGCCCGTGGCGTGGTTCCACCAGTGGCCCAGTGCAGCCCATCTTCATCAACCAACACTCAAGACCCTCACGAGGGGCCAAGCCTCGCGGGGCGGCGACACAAGGCCTCCTTAGGAGTGGCCTCACCAGGCAGGCTCGCAAGGAGGCGGAGAGGTCAAGGCAAGGGGTACCTCGCGAGGTCCTCGTGACGCAAGCCATGACAACCAGGGCCAGGCGGGCGCCAGTCCGCGCAGTGTCCTCGTTTCCTCTTTGGTGCTAAGGGGGCAAGCGCAGGCGTAGAGTACCGAGGCATCCGGCAAAGTTTCCATATCGGTGCAACAAGACCAAGACCAACAGGACGGCAGGCGAAGGTCATCGTGGAGCCCAAGGCAGCGTCTGAGCGTCACCACCAGCACCTTTGACAGGCGAAGACCACCTTTAGTCAGGATAGCTTGTACTAGTTGTCCCCTTTCAAAATGGACATTGTTGGATCCCTTCCTGCTCAATATTTTGGGAGAGGACTAGGGCCTCTATAAATAGGGCTAGCAATCACAGTAGAAGGGGATTCGAACCCAGTTCATCTACACACCACCAAGCACAAGAACACCTCTCCTCGCGAGGCTGTTCTTGCCTTGTACTGTTCATCATCAACCCAAGAGGCAATCCACCACACCACACACAGGAGTAGGGTATTACACCAAAACGGTGGCCCAAACCTGTATAAATCTTGTGTCTCTTGTGTTGTTCATCGAGCTAGCTTAGAGATCGCGGCGAGGCTGAGGGCGTGTTTCGGTAGGAAGAAATCTTCATGCGCACCCTAGTGTTCGAACCTTAAGGGTTTTTCCGGAACCCTATATCCGACAATTACTTTGATGTGTCCTGTCAACTCGCTGAACGAGGAGAAGCTTGCTTACTACACCCTCTCCCTTGCCCACGTGCGCTGGCTCGCAGGACGAGGAGAGGGTTTTGACTAGAGTGCCCTCTCCCTCTCCCTCTCCATCGCCCTCGCCCTCGTGGTGGATGTGCAGCAGTTCAATCGGTGTCAGATTGCCAGAAGCATATTGTACTATAGTATCATCATCGTTGGACCTTCTGAAGAGGCGAAGAGCCAAGTGCAAGGTTCAAACGAGTACGAACTGTTGGCCCTCCCTAAGAGGCAAAGAGCCAAGTGCAAGGTTTTATAGGAGTTGTCGTCCTAGTAGGTGTACTACAACTATAGCGAACGATGCTACTGTATGATGACGCCATCTTTTTTTTCTCAAAGAGCGTGTTGGAGTCCGTGCAACAACCACACAAGTTGCACGTACACATAACACATTTACTAGTAACAAATTCTAAAGGACAAATGCCAGTATGCCACACAAGTTCATCTCCACTTCATGTGATAAATTTGTGCACGACTAGTCTACATATATTCACAGCGCTACCGTTCACAGTTTACCGTACTCCACTTACACGTTATAGATGGGCTCCATGTCCTCCTCCAGGTTCCAGTCCCAGGTGTTCTTCATGTATGGCACGATCCATAGCAGTGAGCAACGGGAATCATTGTCGCAGCTTTCTAGTCCGGTCCACACAATGGAGACTCATCCAAGCTAAAGCGGCATAAATCAGGGATAGCGTGTCATAGCATGTCATTCATCCGACGGTGCACACAGAAGACACAATCATGGTTCATGAACGGCGGGCCTTCGGTGTCGTGCACGGAAGGTGGCATCCGCTTCACAATGGGGTAGCTATCCCCAATGAAAAGCGAGTACTCTCCAAGAGTGTTGCTCGGCACCCAGGTAGCACCACGGGGGTCGAACTCAGCGCCGTTCATTTGGTACACGCGGCATCTCAGATCTGGACACGTGGTGACGTACATAGTCAAGGTCCATGCATAATAATGTTGTGCTCAAATATGGCGGTCATTAATACTGTGCAACAAATAGTACTACTTTGGTATAGAGGAAGTAAAATAACCGGCTTATTATATGTATCTACTCTTGGCTACATGGATGAGATAGTAAGACATGGAAAAACAAAAAGGGCGGGAGCTACTGGGTTCAAGTCTTCAAGGGCCTAGCTAGCTATACGCGTCCTCCAAGGTAAAAAGTACACCTACTAGTACTAGTAAGTAGTACAACAATGAAACAGAAGGCGAGAGGGTTAAAAAAAATATAATACTAAATTGTACTGCTAGTACAGTAAACATGTCCTAGTCAAGAAAAGAAAATAACTAACAAGTACTACTCTACTACTCTAACACACAACAATGAGAAAATGGAATACATGGGTAGATGGTGACAGTCCGATCGTGGTAGATTGTGTGACCATGTTACACATCAGTGGTACCATGGGTAACGACTGCTAAGATAGTTGATCCCAATATGCGAAAGTCAGCTACAAGGTTCCATGTTAGACCGAATCGCGGATGCAAATGCACATTGAGGATCGGCGATCTTATTTTGATCGGGGGATGACTGGTCCCTGCAAAATAATGGAGTACCGTTAGGGATGCAAATGATGGTTTGCGCATTCCATTTGTAATCTTCTATACCGTAGGATGGCAACCAGATGAAACAAGTCCCCTGGACCACGAAGATGCGGCCTAGATGGTGCACGACCAACATGCGCCAGCCTCTGTCGTTACTGCCTGTTGTATTGATGGCAATCCTTATGTCGAACACCGTGATGAGATAGTAACCGTCGTAGCCACGTCGCTTTGTCAGCGGGTCCGCAATTGCTATCTTCTTCAATCTCATGTAGGCATCATTGAGGGAGTCCTGGATTAGGGGGTGTCCGGATGGCCAGACTATCACCGTCGGCCGGACTCCTAGACTATGAAGATACAAGATTGAAGACTCCGTCCCGTGTCCGGATGGGACTTTCCTTGGTGTGGAAGGCAAGCTTGGCAATACGGATATGTAGATCTCCTACCATTGTAACCAACTCTGTGTAACCCTAGCCCTCTCGGTGTCTATATAAACCGGAGGGTTTTAGTCCGTGGGGCCGAACAACAATCATACCATAGGCTAGATTCTGGGGTTTAGCCTCTTTGATCTCGTGGTAGATCTACTCTTGTACTACCCATATCATCAATATTAATCAGCGGGAGTAGGTTTACCCTCCATCGAGAGGGCCCGAACACAGGTAAAAACATCGTGTCCTTGTCTCCTGTTACCATCCGCCTAGGCATTGAGTTCGGGACCCCCTACCCGAGATCCGCGGTTTGACACCGACATTGGTGCTTTCATTGAGAGTTCCTGCAATGTCGTCACCTTTAGGCCCGATGGCTCGCCGATCATCAACAGCAGCGGTCGGTGAGATTTTTTCTCCTGGACAGATCTTCGATTCGGCGGCTTTGCACTGCGGGCCAATTCACTTGGCCATCCGGGCAGTCGAAAGCTCGCCCTGGCCATCGAGTCAGATTTGGGAGTTTGAACTACGGTGACATCGCGGAGACTTGATCTTCGGCGGATTCGAGCCACGCCATAAGCACGCCCGCCTTTGTCTCGATGGGTATGATCTAGCTCTACGCAGGACAGTACCACGGAGGCCGCACTGGCGTCGCTCCGACCCATAGCTTGGAGCCGACTTTGCGGTCGGGGGCGAGTTCTTTGGACACCGCCTCGAAGGCCTACGATCTCGGCGATTGGGCGAACACCATCCTGTCGCCCGCCAAAGCCCATGACTCCGAGGTGCGGACTCCTCTCCGGACTCCGAACCTCCGCGCGCCTGCCAATCAAATCCGATTAGGCGCCGGTTATGGAGTTCCTTGCCGAACATCTTCGGCACTTGCCCTTTGGCGACATCCTGAATTCACTTGAAGTCTCTCTCTTTGTCGGGAGAGCCTGGCGGACTATGGTCGGGGAAGGTTGGGATCGCGGATGACGAAGAAATTCAATACCCACCACCCACTTTGTAGCCAGCCGGCGATTTAACCGACATGCTCGACTTATTGTATGGAATGACGATGCAGGAGACAACCAAGAACCAGCGCCCTCTGAGAACCTTTGGAAGGCCACCTGTCATACAACATATACATGGTGGACATCCCAAAAGATAGAATAGCAATGTAACAGCGGAGGATGACCCCTCAAGAAACAGCCAAGCGCCCGTCGTGGCGCTGCTCTCATCCGCCACAGCAAAATGGTGATTCGAGGCCGGGAGATAATAACACCCAGACGATTGCAAAGACAACCCCCTCCGGCGAGGATTCAGCCTGCGGAGGAGGAGAAACCAGCCCTCATGATAGAGAGGAAAGCGAGAGAGGTAGAGGGCGATAATTATATGCCTCCCTCCGAAGATGAAGCAAGCCTCGGCAACAGCTGAATTTATGGTGCCCTAGGATCCCGTCGAGCAAGAGCGTTTCAAAGCGCGGGCTTACGGCACCATGGCAAGAACCTCAAGAAAAAGCAGCAGCAACTTAGAGTGACCAGACTTGCTAGGCGACGGATGGACCAAGTCCTTGCAGCGAAGAGTACAAACTTCGATCGCCCCTCAAGAGCTACCCAAAACGCAGGCTGCTACCCAGTTAGAGGAGAAGCACCCAAACCTACATCACCAGCACATGGCGCGGCCGACCGGCCACCTGCGTGGCCGTGTGAGAGCCTCTAGCCCCTCGCTAAAGCCGCACCCGGCGTCGCTCGAAAATACAAAGCCACGGGGAATCGCGGACTTGCGAGACATGTTGGAGGACAAGGAAAGACAAATAAGATCGATCTACTGGATCGCGTGGGCGCCACGATCGTGATGACAACCGTCACACCGGATACAGACAATTCGGCCGGGCGAACCACGATGAACAAAGCTCATTTGAGCTGTGTGTGATATAATATCTGGTGGCACACCCACTATTCTTCCTGAGCGAAGTAATGGATCATCAAATCCCCAGCGGTTTTAAACCCGTAAACATTGAATCATCACGACAGCACAACAGATCCTGCGGTTTGGATCGGGACTATCTCCTTCACATCCACATGGCCTTGGTGATGATCTAGAATGCCATCAAATACCTCCCACTCAAGCTTAAGGACCAGCTCGGCGTTTGCTCAACAACTTGCTAGCGAATCAATTGGTTGTTGGGAAGACACGGGCCGCATTCCTTGATAACTTCGAGGGCACATATGCGACCACCGGACGCTGATGACCTAAGCCACATAATTCAGCGGCAGATGAATCGGCGGACAATTCAGACCACGTTCTTAACCAGGAAAAATGAAATAAATCATTGTCCGGATGCGAGGCACCTAGGACAGAAAAGCGAAAATCCATGGCAGCCCTCACATCACTCATGACCAGCTTCACTGCGCGGAGAGGACAGCTAGCTAGCTCGCGATAACAACTGACGAAAAACCACGGTAGTTAGGATACCAAGGACAACACGCCGGTCGCGTCATAATAAGCACAAGTCCGCACTAACGGCGATATCTTTGAAGATCTGGCGATCAATGCGGATTCGAGCTCTAAACCGGTCGTGGGAAAAAAGCCATTCAAAAGAAATACTCGGAGCCCGTCCAATTTGGAATGAGAATACTCGATCGCTTCGTGCGGATACATGGCACCCAGAAAACCAACCAACCACACCTACAAGGATTGTTGGATGTTCATCGCGAACGAGCAAGATAAATGCGAGAACGGCGACAAGGGCTGCATAGCAATGGCGAGGAGGAGCCCGACCGCCGAACAATAGAGGATAGAAGGCTTTCCCCACAAGTGTGGACGGTGAACATGGTATCATAACCCACATACCCAAAAGGGGAGTGGAAGCATGCTTGAGGGCGTATACGATGGAGCGATCGCCCCAAAGTTCAACCCATGGTCCTCCTGCCCGATCACTATTGATCAAAGGACCACCCACTAGCATCCGCCACGGCGGATTCGCCGCATTGGTTCTTGACCCAATCATTGTGGATTTCACCTCACTAGAGTCTGATGGGCGGCGGCAGCTTTGAACCAGCTTTACCCGGGATCACGATGTGCAAAATGGGCATAGACCCTCAAGGATCAAACCTACAAAAAGCGACCTTTAAAGGCGTCATACCGTGTAGAGGCCAAGCATGCAGGCTCAATTACTTTGGAAGTGGTCTTGGATCCCGGATAACTTCGAAGCGAAATTAATCTTGACATAGTCCCGTTCATGGCTATCCGCTTCTTTCGAGACGAACCGCATTTGCAAAGTTCAATGCGGTGCCGCACTATGCATACCTCAAGCTCAAAATGCGGGGCCCCGAGGTAATCATGGTCAGCGGAAACACGACGCTCTCTCCGAGCGGAGGCGTCTGGCGACCCTCGCGATGGAAGTACAAAGCAGCCTCTTAAGGCAATTCTCGAAATCGACTACTAAGCGTCCGGACACCATCAAGCGCTGGGTAACCTACAACAAGACCGTGCAGCGCGTTCAGAACGCAGCGTAGCAATCGGCTAACCCCAGCCCTTGCGAAATCGCGAGACCCGATACCATCGTACATAACTTTGCTCTGGAGATACCATGGGCATAGGGGTAGAACACGAGCACGGCATGCGGAGGCGGCTCAACCGCACGGGGGATCCCAATTGTGTCATTCTTTTTTCTTATTCTCGGGACTCCGTTCAGAAGCCTGTCCGTGATGGGGTGCGAACTCCGCGATCAACAGCGGGGAAGCGAGAAAAAGCTCGTCGAGTGTCGGTGGTCTCTATTACGAGTAGTATACCTGTTTTACATACCATCCATAGCCTACCCACGGAGGACATGTTAAATAGTCCCATCCCTTGCTTATCACACTATTTGTATCGTTACTGCTTTCATTGCGATATTTTTTGAATAAACAATGCATCGCTTTTGCCTATTATTGCATTCCTTTTTCTATTTATATATGTTCACTTATGACATGTTGCATCAATGCGCCTTAGTGCGGCCAAATACCTACCAGGGCTTAAGTACCCCAAAATATGGTGTGATAAGTCGAACACTTTAACAAGTCGGCACCCCGAACTTATAGCATTATATGCATCGGCTCGAATCATGTCTTGGGTCAATAGTTGGGTTTGCCCGACTCCCATGTTTTGGTACCTTACATTCCGTTATATAGGCTAAGGTAGCCTGGGAGAACCACTGCGATTGAGCCCGGTTGAGTTAGGTTGAGCACCTCGGTGGAAAACTGCCCGGCCGTCATGATAGAGGCGAGAGCGATTCGCTGTTTGAGAGTTTTCGGTCCCTAAAGACTTATGCCGCTTAGGCGAGGAGTCGGCTTTGTCCGGCCCAGTGTGATAAGCGCCCGAATTGATGTTCCAAATACTAGGGGCTTCACGAAATTTAAAATTATAGAATTCTCGGCTAAGTGGGGAGTGTTCAAGCATTATAGTCGGTTGCTTTGTTCGTTGTGTTGGCGCCTCCCTCGAAGGACCCAGAATGGGAACAAGAGCGCTCAAGTTCATCCGAACACCCCAGACACTCGTGGCATGGGGCTTTGAAGCCAACGACTTGCCATCTCTCAAATTTGATAAGCGGCCGCCTGAAGGTAATATTTTAAATTAACAAGCGTTGCTTAGCGCATATGAACAAAGTTTTCAGCGTACAGGATAACAAATGCGAGTCTACTAAAAAATTACATCTTTGGAGAACTCACCCGCTATAAGGTGGGCACCCTTCAGGACACCCTTATAGTACATCTCGGGTGTGCAATACTCCTTGCCCGGCGGTGTCGCGTCCGTCACAAGATTCTCGGCGTCCATCTTGCCCCAGTGCACTTTAGCGCGGGCAAGGGCCCCACGGGCACCTCCAATGCAGACGGAACGCTTGATGACTTCAATCCATGGATAGGCTTCCACTAGCCACTGCACCAGACCGAAGTAGCTCCCAGGCATGGCTTCTTTAGGCCACAGCCGAACTATGAGGCCCTTCATGGCCTGTTCGGCCACCTTGTGGAGCTTGACTAGCTTTGCTTGACTGGTCGCTCGGGAGCACCGGATGTCTGACCTCGGCATATTGAGACGAGAACACCTTCTCCGTCGAGCTCCCTCCTCGGCTCGGTAGAACGCTTGACAGACATCGGACACACTCTGGGGCGGATCTGTGAATGCTCTGGAGAGCTCGAATTGGTAAGTAACAGATAATTCACTTTTACATGCTTGCTTTGCATGAAGAATGCCTTACCATAGCTATCTTTTTATCGCCTCAATCTCCTGGAGGGCCTTTTGGGCTTCGGCCTTAGCGGCTTTGGCACTCTCAAGAGCCAAGGCGAGCTCGAACTCTCGAGTCTTCGAGTCGCGCTCCAAACTCTCGTGTTTTTCCACGAAAGCCTGGAGCTCTTGCCGCACCTCCGCCACCCGCGCCTCCTGCTTCTCTCGCTCACCAGGTCGCTCAGCAGCCGCACTTTTTCGGCCTTGGACACACGCCTCCTCCAGGTCGCCACCTCGTTAAGTGGCCCCTACAATTCTCACGTTATTCCTGTCATTTTTGCAACAAATCCTTTTTATAAGGTATTACTTTATCTGGTATTACTTATCTTCCTTGTCCTCGAGCTGCTTCTTGGCAGGCCGAGCTCGTTCTCGGACGCTCGAGGCTCTGCTTCAATACATTGACCTCCATGATCGGTCTGGCGAGAAGGTCAACAGCGCCTACTGCATTCCCATATTGACATGCTTATGTTAGACTCCTGCGAATATCTTTTTAGATCCTCGTTCGGCTTTTCTTTCCGAACACCAAACCGAGCTTCGTCGGGACTCTGCCTATGCGGTACTATTTTTACATATCTTAATTACATACCTCAAAGCCTTGTTAGAAGGCTGAGTGCAGGCTTTCAGTCAGCCGCTCTTGGCGGTGAACTTTACGGATCACCGCACTCATAGCGGTGTGGTGCTCCTCGTCGATGGAGGCGCCATTGGCGCCTCCGGCAAATATCCGGTGCCTCCGGCTGGATGAAGGTCACCGGTGTCGCGATCTCACCCTTCTTACGAAGGGCCGCCCGCCGGACTCGGGACCACTAAAGGTTCGGTCGGAGTCGACCCGGGGCGAACTTCGGGGAACCCTTTGGGGGTTGATCCCCTCATGCCCAAAGTCCGGGGAGGTTGCCTTGCGGCACCTCCCGGGACCTCCTCCTCCTCTGGCCGGGCCCTTTTGGGACCCCACCTCGGCATCGTGGCTAAGCGAGGAGAGGCGGCGGAAGTGAAGTACTATTCACGTCCGGCGGAGACGAGAGCCGCTCATTGAAATATCGAGCCCGTCCTTGGTAAGACTGCGAGTGGTTAATATTCGGCGTTAGGAGATTCTATCGACAAAGCGAAATGCCATGAGTTATTACGGTATCCGGACACTTATGATGTCGCGAGGCTTAGCCCTCGGTGGCCACTCCTCTTCGCCGTCGTCGGCGTTGGTGGAAATAGTCGGAGGAAGGGTCCTTCCTTCTTGGACCCTCCGACCTCCCGGTTAGGGAGGCCTTCCTTTCTTCTCTCCCCGGCTGGAAAAGCCCTTTTCCTCCTCCCGTCTTGGCGAGAGTCTGCGCTCCAGAGTCGTGGACGATGAGTCCGACAACTTACGGCCGGGAACTCCTTGAGTTCCCATGGCCTTCTTCTTGGCCTTATTCCCGGCACCACGTAGAGGTGCGGGCCCGGCAACCCGTTAATTGGGTGTCCGCTGGGTCTTACGGCAAGGCGAGACGATTAACCTGCCGGACGTCTTTTTCTAGGGCTGACAAAGGTAAGGGAGTTTAGATCCGCGATAGAGTCAAACTATGGAAAATAAGCGTCTGTAAAGGGTAAAATAGCTTACCTCGCGGCTTGTGGCAAGCTGAATCCGCGATCTTGATGGCGGATCGTGAGCCTCGGCGCCCTTGAACAACACCTTCCGGGCATCTTCGTGCGTAGTGTCGAAGAGCCTGCTCAAACTTGGTGTTGTATGCGGATCAAACTCCCACAAATTAAAGGCCCGTTTTTGGCACGGGAGGATCCAGCGGATGAGCATGACACAGGCTATGTTGACAAGCTTGAGCTTCTTGTTCACCAAGGTTTGGGCCTTGGATTGGAGTCGGTCAGCTCCTCCGAATCACCCATGATAGGCCCTTCTCTTTCCAGAGGTGAGCCATGTAGGGAAGCGGATCGGGTCGGGGCGCTACCCATTTAGGGTCATGTGGCTCGGTGATGTAGAACCACCCGATTGCCACCCCTTTATGGTCTCCACAAAGGGAGCCCTCGAGCCATAGGGCGTTGGGCATCTTGCCCACCATGGCACCTCCGCACTCCGCTTGGTGGCCGCCCACTACGCCGACTTGACATTGAAGGTCTTGACCATAAGCGAGTGGGGCTGGATCAGAAGGAAGGCCTCGCACCTGACGATGAGCGCCGAGATGTTGAGGATGAAATTTGGGGCCAGATCGTGGAAATCCGGCCGTAGTAGAACATGAGGCCCCGGACAAATGGGTGGAGTGGGAAGCCCAGTCCGTGGAGAAATGGGAAGAACACCACCCTCTCATGGGGCTTTGGGGGTGGGGCAGAGCTGCTCTTGTCCGAGGAGCCGATCTTGCGATGTCATTTGGACAAGTATCGAGCTTTTCGCAGACTCTTGATGTGCCCCTCGTGTGGAGGAGGCCATCCTGCCTCCGCTCCGGACATGGCTGGGGGAAGGCTTGGTATTTGGAGCTTTCGATGCAGCGAAATGGATAAGCAAAGGAGGAAGAAGGCATAGGTAAGGTGGACCCTTATCCTTATATGGATGGGCCGAAACTATGTGTCCCCACCACGCACAGTAAAACTTCGCTTATCTCCCAAGCATCATAAACAATGGCGGTTGGGCTACCCATGCCCGTATTGATGAGAATCCCGGAATAAGGGACACGATCGTGCTTTGACAAGACATGCCAAGAAACGCTTAAGCTAAGCGGCGATGTGGAGCAGTAAAAGCGATTCGAATAAAGGCGGCCGTGGTGTGATGTCGCGCCACGGAACGTCGGCAGATTGAACTTGTGTAAATGTTATTCTCTCTCACGGTGGTATGTGGAACTTATTTTGCGAGCGGACACTATCCTTGTGTACAAAATCTTCTATGAAGTATTCGGAGGAACCCTCCTTGGAATGCGAACATTATCTTGGCCTTGGACTAAATGCGTCATTGAAGCCTGGTTGAGGAGACTCTTGAGGAGTCTGGATTAGGGGAGTGTCGGGATGGCGGACTATCACCGTTGGCGGACTCCTAGACTATGAAGATCCAAGATTGAAGACTCCGTCCGTGTTCGGATGGGACTTTCCTTGGCGTGGAAAGCAAGCTTGCAATGCGGATATGTAGATCTCCTACCATTGTAACCGACTCACATGTAACCCTAGCCCTCTCAGATGTCTATATAAACGAGAGGGTTTTAGTCCGTAGGGCAAACAACAATCATACCATAGGCTAGCTTCTAGGGTTTAGCCTCTCTTGATCTCGTGGTAGATCTACTCTTGTACTACCCATATCATCAATATTAACCAAGCGAGGTAGGGTTTTACCTCCATCGAGAGGGCGAACACTGGTAAAACAGCTGTCGTGTCCCTTGTCTCCTGTTACCATCCGCCTAGGCAGCACAGTTAAGGACCCAGCCGGATCTCAGGTAGAGGGTTCGAACTATGCGTCTAAGCGGATGGTAGCAGGAACAAGTGACTTTCTGTATTTTAGAGTTTGGAGCCCTCGACAGATAGGAATGCAAATCTACCAGACAAAAGGCTAAACCTAAGCTGAACCTAGGAAGTCTGACCTCAGCGTCCGCCCGGGAGGGGTTTCGTTTAGTAAAGTGGGGAAAGCCCAACCTTCCCAAAATGCCGGGGGAGGGAACCTCCCTTAGGGCCCCTTTTCCGGATCCTCCAAATTTTCCGGTTGGGGGCCCCACCCGGGGACCAAAGGGTTTAAATTTCCCATCAAACCCCGGAAAACAGGAAAACCCTGGGGGGTTTTCGAAACCCCGGGGCTTGATTTTAAACCCTTTTTTTTTTTTTTAAACGGAAGGGGGGGTCGTTTTCCCACCAGGTTTTGGGGCGGACCCCCTTAAACGGGGAAAAAGGGGGGGCCGGTGGGTTTTTCCTCCCCCCAGGGATCCCCAGCGGGGGGGGCCTTTCCCCGGGCGGGCTTTGCCCAGAAAAAGGGGTTTCCCGATCCCCGGGGGCCCGTGGCCCAGGCAATCATCCCCCTCCCCCATTTTTTGGGGCCCCGGGGTCAGGAAACAAAGGGGGCCTAGGCGGGGCGGGGCCCCGGGGCCCCCGGGAGGGAGGCTCTTCGACACTACGATGAAGACGCTCGAAGGTGCTGTTCAAGGGCGCCGAGGTTCCCGTGATCCGCTACCAAAGATCGCGGATTCAGCTCGCAGCGTCAAGCCGGGCGAGGTAAGCTTATTTTACCCTTTACGACACTTGTTTTTCATAGTTTGACTCTATGCGGATCTAAACTCCTTACCTTTGACAGTTCGCGCGAAGAAGTCCGCAGGTTAATCCTCCTGGCCCTTACCGAAGACCCAGCGACTTCGATTGACGGGTTGCTTGGTTCCGCAACTCACGTGGTGCCGGACAAGAAGGCCAAGAAGAAGGCCACGGAAACCCGAAAGAATTCCCGGCATCAGGTGTTATCTTACTCATCGTCCGATGACTCCGAGACGGACTCCTCCCGCGAAGACGAGGTGGAGAAAAAAGAGGCTTCTCCCAAATGAGAGAAGAAAGGAAGGCCTCCCTAACCGGGAGGCCGGAGGGTCCAAGAAGGGAAGGACCCTTCCTTCAGACTTTTCCACCAACGCCAACGACGACGAAGAGGATTGGCCCTCGAGGGCCAAGCCCCTGGCGAGATCGTAAGTGTCCGGATTCTAGAATAACCCATGATTTTTCCTTTGCCGCGTAGTGTCTTCTAACGCCGAATACAATCATGTAGCCTTCCCAAGGACGAGCTCCCCGATTCGTCGAGCGGCTCCCTCGATTCGTCGGATGTGAATAGCACTTCACTTCCGACCGCCTCCACCCCCCATGACGCAGATGACGCCGCGGTGGAGTCCCAAGAGGGGCCCAACCAGGAGGAGGTGGTCCTGGAGGCGCTGCAAGGCGACCTCCCGGACTCCGGGCGCAAAGAGGGCAAAACCCCAGAGGGCTCTAAGTCCGCCCTCTGCCGGACTGCACTGTAACCTCAAGTGATTCCAAGTCCGAAAGCGGACCTTCAGAAGAAGGAAAGACTACGATGCGGTGGCCTCCGGCCCAACCGGAGGCACCAGATAACTTTGGCCGGAGGCGCTTAACGGCGCCCATCAACGAGGAGCACCGCATTGTTATGGAGTGCGGTGATCCAGAAGTTTAGTCCGCCAAGAGCGGCGATCGAAGTCTGCACTCAGCCTTCTAACAAAGCTTTGAGGTATGTAATTAAGATATGTAAAATAGTACCAAGATAGACAGAGTCTCTCGATGCTCGGTTTGGTGTTCGGAAAGAAAAGCCGAACCGAGGATCTAAAAAGATATACGCAGGAGTCTAACATAAGCATGTCAATTTGGGAATGCAGAGCGCATTGCCGACCTCTGCAAGACCGATCATGGAGGTCAATGTATTGAAGCAGCCTCGAGCGGTCCGAGAACGAAGCTCGGCCGCGCAAGAAGCAGCTCGAGGACAAGGAAGGTAAGTAATACCTTATTAAAGTAATACCTTATAGAAAGGATTTGGTTGCAAAAAATGACAGGATTAACGTGAGTATTGCAGGGGCCATGAACAAGGTGGCGACCCTGACGGAGGCGATGTCCTAGGTCGAAAAAAGTGTGGCCGCGGAGCGCACCGAGCGAGAGAAGCAGGAGGCGCGAGTGGCGGAGGTGCGGCAAGAGCTCCAGGCTTTCGTGGAAAAACACGAGAGTTTGGAGCGTGACTCGAAGACTCGAGAGTCCGAGCTCGCCTTGGCTCTTGAGAGTGCCAAAGCCGCTAAGGCCGAAGCCCAGAAGGCCCTCTAGGAGATTGAGGCGATAAAAAAGATAGCGGCAGGTAAGGCATTCTTCATGCAAAGCAAGCATGTAAAAGTGAATTATCTCACATTTACCCGAATTCGAGCTCTCCAGAGCGCTCACAGATCCGCCCAGAGTATGTCCGATGCTGCCGCTGCTTCTACCGAGCCGAGAAGGGAGCTCGACGGAAAAGGTGTTCTGGTCTCAATATGCCGAGGCCGGACATCCGGCAGCTTCGAGCGACCAGCAGTAGCAGCTGGTCGAGCTCTGCAGGTGACCGAACAGCCATGAAGGGCCTCATAGTTCGGTGTGGCCTAAAGAAGCCATGCCCGGAGCTACTTCTGTCCGGTGCGGCGGCCGGTGGACGCTTTGCCCATGGATTGAAGTCATGCGCCCATCTGCATTGAAGGTGCCTGTTGGCCCTTGCCCGCGCTAAAGTGCATCGGGCAAGATGGACGCCGAGAAGCTTGTGATGGACGCGCACCGCCGGGAAGGAGTATCGACGCTCGAGATGTACTATAAGGGTGTCCTCAAGGGTGCCCACCTTATAGCGGGTGAGTGCTCCAAAGATGTAATTTTGAGTAGACTCAGATTTGTTATCCTCAGACGCTGAAAACTTTGTTCATATGCGCTAAGCAACGCTTGTTAATTTAAAATATTACCTTCAGGCGGTCGCTTATCAAATTTGAGAGATGGCAAGTCGTTGGCTTCAGCCCCATGCCACGAAAAGTGTGGGGTGTTTATATAACTTGAGCGCTCTTGTTCCCATTCTGGGTCCTTCGAGGGAGGCGCCAACACAACGAACAAGGCAACCGGACTATAATGCTTGAACACTCCCACTTAGCCATAGAATTCTATAATTTTAAATTTCAGCGAAGCCCTAGTGTTTGAAGACCGAATTGGGCGCTTATCCACGTCACGGACAAAGCCGACCTCTCCAGAAGCGGCATAAGTCTTTAGGGACTCGAAAAACCTCTCGAACAGCGATCGCTCTCGCCTCTATCATGACGGCCGCTTTAGCTTTCCATCGAGGTGCTCAACCCAGCTCAACCGGGCACAATCAAAGTGGTTCTCCCAACACTACCTTAGCCGATATAACGGAACGAAGGTACTAAAACATGGGAGCCGTAAACCCAACTATTGACCTAAGACATGATTTGGAGCCGATGCATATAATGCTATAAGTTCGGGTGTCGACTTGTTAAAGTGTTCGGACTTATCACACCATATTTTGGGGTACTTAAGCCCCACTGGTGTATTTTGCCGCACTCAAAGCGCACGGTGCAAAGATGTCATAAGTGAACATATATAGATAGAAAAAGGAATGCAATAATAGGCAAGAAAGCGATGCATTGTTTATTCAAAAAATACTGCAATGAAAGCAGAATGATACAAATAGTGCGATAAGCGAGGGATGGGACTATTTAACATGTCCCCCTCCAGGGGTAGGCTGTGGGATGGTATGTAAAACAGGTATACTGCTCGTAATAGAGACCACCTAGACACTCGACGTAGCTTTTCTGCTTCCCTGCCTATTGCATCGTGAGTTCGGCAATTCTACTGCCGGACAGGGCTTCTAGAAAATGGAGTCCTGAGAATAAGAGAAAAAAAGAATGACACAATTGGGAGCCCCTGGTGCGGTTGAGCCGCTCTCCGGGCATGCCGTGGTCGTGCCCCTACCCCTATGCCCATGGTATCTCCAGAGCGTAGTTATGTATGCGGCAGGATCGTCTCGCGATTTCGCGAGGGTGGGGTTGGGCCGATTGCTACGCATGCTCGAACGTGCTGTGGTCTTGTTGTAGGTTACTCCGGCGCACTTGACGGTGTCCGGACGCTTAGTAGTCGGACTTGAGAATTGCCTTAAGAGGCTGCTTTGTACTTCCATCGCGAGGGTTGCCGATGCTCCTCCGCTCGAGAGAGCGCTCGTGTTTCCGCTGACCGTGATTACTCTCGGGGCCTGGCATTTTGAGCTTGAGGTATGCGAGGCGGCACCGCATTGAACTTTGCAATGCGTTCGTCCGAAAGAAGTCGCGTGATAGCCGCCGCGAACGAGACTATGTCAAGATTAATTCTCGCCGAAGTTATCCGGGATCCAAGACCACGCTAAGTGTAATCGAGCTCGCATAGCTTGGCCTCTACACTGGTATGACGCTTTAAAGGTCGTTTTTGTAGGTTTGATCCTTGAGGGGTCTATGCCCATTTTGCACACTGTATCCTGGTAAAGCAGGTTCAAGCTGCTGCCGCCGTCCATCAGGACTAGTGAGGTGAAATCCGTCAATGATTGGGTCAAGAACCAATGCGGCGAATCTGCCATGGCGGATGCTAGTGGGGTGGTCCATTCGATCAAAAGTGATCGGGCAGGAGGACCATGGGTTGAACTTTGGGGCGACTGGCTCCATCACGTATACGTCCCTCAGTGCATGCTTCCGCTCCCTTTTGGGTATGTGGGTTGCGTATATCATGTTCACCGCCCGCACTTGTGGGGGAAAGCCCTTCTGTCCTCTATTGTTCGCCGACCGGGGCTCCTCCTCGTCATCGCTATGCAGCCCGTTGTCGTCGTTTTCGGCATTTATCTTGCCTGCCTGCATGAACACCCAACAATCCCTATAGGTGTGGTTGGCTGGTTTTTCGGGGGTGCCATGTACCTGGTACGAGCGATCGAGTATTCTGTCCAAACTGGACGGGCCCTGAGTATTTCTTTTGAATGGCTTTTTCCGCTGACCGGGTTTAGAGCCTCTGAATCCGGCATTGACTGTCGTATCTTCAGTATTATCGCCATTAGTGTGGTGCTTGTGCTTATTGCGACGCGACCTGCCGTTGCTGGCCTTGGTATCCGAACTACCAGGGTTTTTGGTCGTTGTTATCATGAGCTAGCCAGCTGTCCTCTCCGCGCAGAAGCGGGTCATGAGTGATGTGAGGGCTGCCATGGATTTCGGCTTTTCCTGTCCTAGGTGCCGGGCAAGCCACTCGTCACGGATGTTATGTTTGAAGGCCGCAAGGGCCTCTGCATCCGGATAGTCGAAGATTTGATTTTTCTTGGTTAAGAACCATGTCCAGAATTGTCTGGCCGATTCATCTGGCTGCTGAATTATGTGGCTTAGGTCATCAGCGTCTGGTGGTCGCAGATATGTGCCCTGGAAGTTATCAAGGAATGCAGCTTCCAGGTCATCCCAACAACCAATTGATTCTGCTGGCAAGCTGTTGAGCCAATGCGAGCTAGTCCTTTAAGCTTGAGTTGGAGGTATTTGATGGCGTGTAGATCATCACCGCGGGCCAAGTGGATGTGAAGGACATGGTCCTCGATCCAAACCGCAGGATCTGTTGTGCCGTCGTATGATTCAATGTTTATGGGTTTGAAACCCTCGGGGATTTGATGATCCATTACTTCGTCTGTGAAGCATAGTGGGTGTGCGGCGCCTCTGTATTGGGCTATATCACGACGAAGCTCAAATGAGCTTTGTCTACTGTGTTCGGCCCGGTCGGAATTGCTATATCTGGCGTGACGGTTGTCATCACGTATCGTGGGGCGCCCACGCGATCCGTAGATCGATCTTATTTGTCTTGCCTTGTCCTCCCATATGTCTCGCAAGTCTGGCGCATTCCCCCGTGGCTTTGTACTTTTCGAGCGACGCTGGGGTGCGGCTTTAGCAGAGGGCCTAGAGGCCTCTATGTCGCGGCCACGAGGTGGCCGGTCGGCCGCGTCATGTGCTGGTGATGTAGGTTTGGGTGCTTCCTCCTCTAACTGGGGTAGCAGCCTGCGTTTTGGGTAGCTCTTGGAGGGGCGATCGAGTTTGTACTCTTCGGCTGCAAGGACTTTGGTCCATCTGTCAGCTAACAAGTCTTGGTCAGCTCTAAGCTGCTGCTGCTTTTTCTTGACGCTGCTTGCCGTGGCCATAAGCTTGCGCTTGAAACTCTCTTGTTCGACGGGATCCTCGGGCACGACAAATTCGTCGTCGTCGAGGCTGGCTTCATCTTCGGAGGGAGGCATATAATTATCGTCCTCTACCTCTCTGTCTGCCTCTCTATCATGAGGGCTGGCTTCTCCCTTCTCCTGTGTTGAATCATGCTGGAGGGGGTTGTCTTCGACACTGTCTGGGGTGTTATTATCTCCCGTGCCGGAATCACCATTTTTGCTGTGGCGGGATTTAGAGCGGCGCCGCTGACGCCGGCGCTTGGGTTGTTTCTTGGAGGGGTCATCCTCCGCTGTTCCATTGCCATTCCTATCTTTTGGGATGTCCACCATGTATATGTCGTGTGATGAGGTGGCCTTCCAGTGCCCTGTAGGCGCTGGTTCTTGGTTGTCTCCTGCATCGTCGTCCATACCGTCGATGTCTTCGGAGTCGAAGTCGAGCGTGTCGGTTAAATCATCGAAAGTGGCTACAAAGTGGGTGGTGCATGGGCATTGAATTTCTTCGTCGTCCGCATCCCAACCTTCCTGACCATAGTCCGGTCAGGGCTCTCCTGATAAAGAGAGAGACTTCAGTGAATTCAGGATGTCGCCAAAGGGCAAGTGCAGAAAGATGTCCACGGCAGTGAAGTCCATAACCGGCACCCAGTCCGGAGAGGAGTCCGACACCTCGGAGTCACGGGCTTTGCGAAGGACAGGGATGGTGTTCGGCTCAATCGCCGTAGAGATCGTAGCCCCCGAGGTGGTGTCCAGCCACTCGTCCTCGACCGGCGAAGTCGGCTCCGAGCTAGGGGTCGGAGCGGACGCTGGTGCGGCCTCCAGGGTACTGTCCGGCGGCAGAGCTAGATCATACCCATCGAGACAGTGCGGAGCGCTTGGCTGTGGCTCGAATCCGTCGAAGATCAAGTCACCGCGGATGTCAGCCGTGTAGTTCAAACTCCCAAATCTGACCTGATGGCCAGGGGCGTAGCTTTCGATCTGGTCCAGATGGCCAAGTGAATTGGCCCGCAGTGCAAAGCCGTAGAATACAAAGATCTGTCCGGGGAGAAAAGTCTCACCCTGGACCATGTTGTTGTTGATGATCGAAGGAGCCATCGGGCCTAAAGGTGATGACACAGAGGAACTCTCAATGACAGCACCAATGTTGGTGTCAAAACCGGCGGATCTCGGGTAGGTGGTCCCGAACTATGTGTCTAGGCGGATGGTAACAGGAGACAAGGGACACGATGTTTTTATCCAGGTTCGGGCCCTCTCGATGGAGGTAAAACCCTACTCCTGCTTGATTAATATTGATGATATGGGTACTACAAGAGTAGATCTACCACGAGATCAAAGAGGCTAAACCCTAGAATCTAGCCTATGGTATGATTGTTGTTCGTCCTATAGACTAAAACCCTTCGGTTTATATAGACACCGGAGAGGGCTAGGGTTACACAGAGTCGGTTACAATGGTAGGAGATCTACATATCCGTATTGCCAAGCTTGCCTTCCACGCCAAGGAAAGTCCCATCCGGACACGGGACGTAGTCTTCAATCTTGTATCTTCATAGTCTAGGAGTCCGGCCAACAGTGATAGTCCGGCCATCCGGACACCCCCTAATCCAGGACTCCCTCAATCATCCTCCAAGGTCTCCCAGCCCTGACGAGGAGCGAACCACCTAGTGAATCCATGGGAGCAGCAACGAACTGCCTTCTATTCAGGGGAGGGGAGCTGTCGAGGAGGAGATAAGAGCGTAGTAACCACAGGGCCTCGTCCCTTGACTAAGAAAATTATGCGGGCACACATAATGGTAGTGCCTTGTGCCCCGCGATGGTGAGGCTATTATTTACTACGTACTCGTACTGTAGCAGTACTGGTACTACTTTCTCAACTAGTAGTGCAATGTACTGTACTTCTATAGTGCACCCCTTTTGAACTCTTGAATCTCAGGGCCAAGGAGCTACCGTTAGAAGTGGAGGGTACTACTGTTCTCTAGAACCATCGCTGTACTATCAATGCAGGGAAAGTACACCGGTGTAGTGGGTACTCTCGGTGCTCTATTCAAGCGTGCTGGCCTACTCAGCCGCTCCTCTCACGCATTCACTAGCAGCCTGTTTATCAGCGATGGTTACTGCGGGGGCAGAACATTTGAGTTAATTGATACATTGAGACTAGGCTTTTCGCTTCCATTTGTGGAGGTGTAATGGATCTCGTCGAACTTTGTTAGTAGTTCTTTTTTTATGAATAAGATGAGGCAAAGCTTTTGCCTCCATTTCAAAACAAAAAAAATCATGTCAAGAGGAATTTCTTTTATAGAGAGTGAAGTCCATGCGTGCAATGCCACAAGCTACAGAGTAGTAGAGTACTAGCACTTTACGTACAGAGCCATATTGAACAGTTCCCAATGCCGCGCCAGGCTTTTCTGGCTCCTCGAGCTTAATTTGGGAGGCGCTAGTTTAAATGTGCTAGCTACTGAGGAAGCTGCAAGCAAGGTGCGGCTAGGGCGAGCATGCAGGAGAGAAACTTCGCATGGTGTGAATTGATATGTAGGAGTACTACTATAGTACGCAAGCCACGAGATGATGGGAGGGAAAACCCATTCACGTGGCGGGGCTATCCTGTGCACCTAGATTGTGGTGTGGCACGTTCGTTCGACTTCAAAAGTCAAACTACCAGTGTACAATATTGGCTAGTAGCGAAGTTACTATTTAAAAAAAGGCCGTCGTGCGTTCGGCCGGGATCGAAACCACAAAACGAGCTATACACTCCCACGACCACTAGTAGTACTCGTTGGAGTACAGCGCAACCTAGAATTGCCTTTTGTCACTAGTACATTGTTCCTTACAAGAAACCACTAATAATGCCAAGAAACCACTAATAATGCCAAGAAACTACCACCACTTGCATACACGGTAGACTTAAGATAAGACTACCTTATCAACCATTGTACATGCCCTTACCAACCAGCCCTACCAAGAAACGACTACTCTACAAAGTGCCTTTATAGGCACGTTTCAACCCATGTCGCCCCTTAAGTCAACACCTTCTATTCGACTGACAAGTTAGGCGTTATGACTTGTGGGACCTACATGTCAGTCTGGACAAAAATCCTCGAGTGACCTCCTACCTCTGACCCGTACACCTAGTCATCCTCGGCCATGGGACACAACTACCGCTGTCGGCAGAAGGCGAGGTCAAAATCGCCGGCGGTGTGGAGCCCATCTTGCGGCAACCCGGATGCCAGCTCCGTCTGGCGCTCGCGGCCGCTTGCTAGCCAATATAGCACACACCCTACTGGATGCATCCTGCTGCTTGTCTGCAAGGTTTGCTAGCTAGGTTGGCACGGCGGTGCGGTGGCTTGCTCGCACGCAGCACGCTAAGGCCAGCCATCTGGCTCGAGCGAAGGCTAGCGCGGCGGCTTGCTCGCGTGTGAGTCATGCTCAGGCCAGCCAGCTAGCACGGTGTCCGGCCCGTCTGACAGAGCAGCGGCAAACTCGCTCATCACCGGCGGCACCGAAGAACATGCATCAGTACCGTTTGAAGTAATGTTCAGGAAAAAATAATGATTTGAGGAGGAATAATAGGATAGAAGGTCAGATGTGGGTCCCTCTTGTCAACAGCCAAACAAAATGTGTTAGTTTAAGCTGCCTCGTCAGCACGGACATGTGGGCCAACCTGTCATAAACGGGTTTAAACGAGCCTAATCGGCACTAGGTACTAGTTTTTTGCCGGTGATTAAGAAATTTTGGGTATGTTTTTGCTATTTTTTATACAATAGTTTCATCCTAGGGCTGGTTGAAAGTGGTAGTTTTTTGTTAAATACTCTACATACTGTAAGTAGGAGTGAAAGTGAAGCTTTGGAAGCCAATAAGCAAGGCTGGTTACATAGTGCCTAGGTGTACGTAATTGAACTACATATCAACCATGAGTTACTAATGTCTTGATGAAAAACTCGAAACCATGGAAATACTAGCATTTTTTGCATGGTTGGAAGTACTAGCAATGTTCACGTGCGTTGCAACGTATCATAATTAGAATAATAGTTATTGACAAACTTGATAGAAAACACTCTAATTTTGATATACATATATCACTAGAGATATATTATGTTTCAATCAGAATATATTCCTTGGGCTGTTTTGGTGAGATGAGGGAGGGATGTGGTTGGTTTTAAGATACTAATTATTGGTTTTTTTGCAATTTGGTAGAGAAGTGGGATGTTGGTGAGAAAAGGCAACAACTTACCTCACAGTCGTTAGATGTAGATCTAATGGTCAGAAATGATGGATGACAGACACACCATCATCACCAACTAAGTCTTCTGTAGGAGTACTAGCAAGATGTCCGTGCATTGCACGGAACATGAAGATGCATTTTTTTTATAAAACACCTGTTGTGATTGACCCATGCGGGAGTAATCCCATGTGTAAAAACTAATGATATCTCGAGAAAGAGGAGATAAGGTGAAGAGGAGTGGGGCGTGGTGGTGATTGGTGGTCGGACTGAGCGTAGGCATGGGGATGGACAATGCCGGCGGCGACCACCATGCCAGTTTGTTCCAGAGGCTTCCTTTTTTAATTTCTTAACAATGAGGTTGTTGGAGATGAGGATGAACAAGGGAAGGCGTTGTCTGCAAATGTGGAGAGAGGTGCGGGTATCTTATAGTTTAATTTCTATCCATCAGATATAGATCAGATGGTCTATATTGCAAGATGGCAGGCGTACCATCATCACCAACTCGGTTTTTTTATAGGAGAAGAAATGTAAGTGTGGAGACACATATGTATTATGGATACTTGTTTCCGTAAACTTTGATCTACATTCTATTCAACGGCTCATCATGTGGGGCCTTAGCACAATGACTTCTCGACTGTGTAAAGCAAAGGTTTGCCCGTCACCGATAAGGAGGGGGTGACGGCGGCGTGCTTTCGGCTTGCCCTAGTCTTAGTAGTCATAGTAGGTGGTCTACGCATGTGTAGATTTATTCTTTTTCACGTCTCGTGTTCGCCGTACTGCCCCGACTGTTGATGAATAGACAGTAAGTTATTCACAGGAAAACCTTTGTTGAGTGTGTGTGCGAGAGAGAGAGACAATGTGCATGTGTGATATGTGTAGAGACTGAGGCAATGATAAGAGATTCTTTGTGTCTCTGTGTGTGGAGGATAGAGAGAGACATGTACATGGGGCTTTGTGTTGTGTAACATGGAGACACACAGACATATTTAGAGAGTGAGTGTGTGAGATACACATGCGGACATGGGGAGAGATGTGTGAGTTAAAGAGATGGAGAATTTTGGTGTGCATCTGAGCTAGAGATAGGGGGGATATATACATGCCTAGAGCTGGAGAGAATATGCAAGGGTGTGTGTCTTAAAAGAAGGATCCAGATAGATGGGTGTTTGTGCGCGCTTGTGTGTGAGAGGGAGTGTGTGTATGTGGAGAAGAGAGACCACTAATGAGGTAAGCCTAGTATAGGGAAGGGGGAATGGTATGACATGTGTAGTAGCGGGATAGCATGGGTGCGGGCGGGGAGCAGACTATTTGGAAGAGACATCGAGTGTGTGTGGGAGAGGGATGTGAGAGCGAGAGAGAGAGCTAGAGGCGGATAGAGAGAGAGGAAGAGAGGGGGAGATATAGGGGTCATTTGTGTGCAGAAGTGGCGTATAGATAGGGAGACAATGTTGTTTGAAAGTGGCCTATGTGCGGAGATGCAAGGGAAGCGAGTCATCGTGCGTGTGATGGGACTTCATGAGAGATCTAGAATAGATGGTGCAGAGAACAACGTGCGAGATTGAGAACAATGATACATTAGGGAGCTATGGAAAGTGTCATGGCATATATATATTCAGGGAAGGAGTTGGGGCGGGTCCGCATGTGGGAGAGATAGAAAGAGGAGAGTGGTGCACAAGGAGAGAAAGTGTGCTTGTTTGCAGTGGGGGTGGTGTGTGAGGTGAGTGTGTGAGAACCACATAACTAGGGAGATAGACGTTTGGGGGCGACATTTTGTGTGTACGGGAAAGATACACTCTACATAGTGTGTGTGCTTGGGAAAGAGAGATGCCGGGAGACCTAGAGAGTGGGGGAAGAGATGTGTGCATGCCTGAGAGACAAAGTGATAGAGACCTATATTGGGTCCAGACTTTAGAAGAGAGGGGGGTGTTAATGTGCTCGCATGTTCATGTCTGTGGGAAAGAACGACTTGTGTGTGTGTGGGGGGGGGTGGCTTCAGATAAAGAGTGAGGTGTCTATATTTGAGGGACTTTAGCGTAATTGAGATATATATGGTCAATAGTGTGTGCTCTCAATGTTGATCAATTTGTTTCACAGTTTGGACTATGAGATAATGATACTTTTGAACATGTGTGATATACCTTGAAGTACCAGAATTACAAACTTAAGATTGGAATTTTGGAATTCGACTCCATCATTAGATTTTATAGTTCAAAATTTAAACGGAGGTACATTTTTAAAGCCGAGATTTCGTGATTTCAAATTCATACATCAAACTTAGAGATATACACATACGGGCATGTTCAAACTTTATAATCATCCACTTTATAACATACACATTTTTGCTTTTGTCATCATATTTAGGATAAACACATTTGGAATTTCATTTGAATTGGACCGTATGATGGTATTTGCTTGTACTAGCTTAATGATCCATATTTGGACTGAATGGACAATCTAAATTTCGAGTTGGAGACACTGATTTTCAAAACTTGCACTTTTTTTGCGTGCAAAACAAATAAATTCTCGTCCATGATATCATAGTCGGTCGTACAAGAGAAGAACACTTAATTTCAGGCGCCAAAAGCTTTTAAACTTCCCACCCACATCAAAATATCTCGTGCCGAAAGTTTAGCCCTGCGATATTCCTGTTTTACCCCTGCCACATGAACAAAAAGGGTTGCTTTGGTAACTCCATTGTTTTCCCCTCTTTACCCCCAACATTCTTCCCAGAGCCCCTCCCCTTCCCCTCCCCGACCCCCAACCACGCCAAGCCACCAAATCTAGTCCTCCGCCGCAGTGGTGGACCTCACAGCCAGCCGGATCTACCTTCCGCACCTTGGAACCCCCAACTGCCAACTCACCAATTCACCGGCGCCGGTTCAGCGACTGGCTTGTCAACCGCTCCAGATCTCCTTGACCGCCATCATGGTCCACCACACCGGATCTGCTTAACCGGCTCCCTCGTCCACCACCGTGTAGGCCCTTCACTGACTCCCTCATCCGCCCCATCGATGGCCCTTCATACAAGCCCACGTCCGCCGCAACAGATCCGCCTCACCGAAAGCACGACACACCGCGCCGGATGTGCTTCGCCGATGCCTTCGTCCACTGCACTGGACCCGCTCCATGGACGCCATATTCAACTCCACCAGCCCTGCTTTACTGATGTCGCAGCCTCATCAGGTTATTTCGACTTGTACTCCTTCGATTTTTCTCTTCTTTATCATGGAACTGTTCACTTACCACATATGAGTTTCTTGTATGTTGACAGTCGCCGCAACCGAAGCACCGGAGCCGCTTCAGCAACAGCGATAGCCGGCCCAAACTCAACCACAACACGAGCACCATCGACGATCCTTAGCTATCAAGTATGACAATGATACCCATACGCCGCCGAGAATCAGGTACTATTATCCAACGGTCGGCGCCTACGTTCACTCTCTTAGCATAAGCACCGCACCTTTGAATTTCTTCAGGGCATCATTCAATTTTTCATGAGATTCGTTATTCTTGCACCTGTAGGGCCATACTTCTAGCAGTGAACATGTTACATGTGCTAAATTACAAACCAGTGCACATATAGTTACAATGCTTTAGTTTTATCCTAAGTATTACTGTACTTCCTAGATATCACTGCCTACTATTTTACTTCTTGCATGCTATATTTAGGATAATGGTGTTGTTCTGATGCCACCTATTGGTTCCATCAGACTGCTTCATGTTCTCTATGCTTAATTACACATCAACAAACTAGCATGTGGTTCCGCTGCTTTTTGTTTGTTTTACCCTACATTTTCTGATGCTAGCTATTACATCACTGCTCCGAGCCTCTGTTCATTACTTTTTTGTGCGTTCTTGATCTTCCCAAGTTGCGTAACTAATTTGATGCTTCTATTAATTATGGAGCAGACAACCCCATCAAGAAAAATATTTGTTCTTTTGGGGCTAGCACCTCGAACAAGTATAAAAATAGAGTGAAGCACATATATTGTCATGTAAGCACACACCCTTCTTTCATTAGTTTAGATGAACCATTGATGATCAATTTGAACCAGTGCATGCGATTAAAATTAATTTTACCTAAATAGAGGGTGCAGAATAAACTGCAACAACTAGATTTGCAACCACGAGATGCTGACGATATCTTCAGAGAACATTACAACAACAGCGAGGCTTCATAACAACATGTGGTAAGCCAGTGTGTTTTAGTACATGTGAAATGTAATGCGTGTGGGATGCTTTCTTGGCTTGTGCCCTCAACCTGTAATCCTATAGAATTACAAATAGTTTAGTTGTCGGCTTTGCTGTATTGCTTGATTCGAATGCTTGTTTGTTACTTGTTAGGCTATACATGAGTTGGCCAATATGTCAATAATGCCTGCTCTACTATCCTAAAGAAATGCATGCCTAGTTCATTTGAGTTCTTAACTTTTCCTATGAACTTCATCACATGACTGTCTTCGTAGTTTATATGAGGCCATGTTGTTAAGTGCTTTCTCAGACTATTTCAACTGCTCAGATGCCTTGGCAACTTAAATATAGTGGTGGTACACTCCCTTTCAACTAGGGATGTCAACTGGGCCCCGTTTAATCCCGATTAAAGTCCACTAGTGGTATGATAGTTCAAAAGAGTTTGTTTTTTGAGGAAAATGAACTAGGGAGCTAGCAAAAACTAACTAGATGGGACTGGCGGATGTTGTTTATCTGCCACTTACATCCCTTTTCATCTTACCATTTTAATTTCTTTTCGGCTGATGCTGCTTCGAACCATTTAAATATAGCTTGTCATGCTCGGCAATAATTCGTATGTCGTTTACCTGTTGGGGAACGCAGTAATTTCAAAAAAAATCCTACGCACATGCAAGATCATGGTGATGCATAGCAACGAGAGGGGAGAGTGTTGTCCACGTACCCTCGTAGACCGTAAGCGGAAGCGTTATGACAACGTGGTTGATGTAGTCGTACGTCTTCACGATCCGACCGATCCAAGCACCGAACGTACGGCACCTCCGAGTTCAGCACACGTTCAGCTCGATGACGATCCCCGGACTCCGATCCAGCAAAGTGTCGGGGATGAGTTCCGTCAGCACGACGGTGTGGTGACGATGATGATGTTCTACCGACGCAGGGCTTCACCTAAGCACCGCTACGATATGGCCGAGGTGGAATATGGTGGAGAGGGGCACCGCACATGGCTAAGGAACGATCCCGAAGATCAACTTGTGTGTCTATGGGGTGCCCCCTGCCCCCGTATATAAAGGAGTGGAGGAGGGGGAGGGACGGCCCTCTCTATGGCGCGCCCTAGGGGAGTCCTACTCCCACCGGGAGTAGGATTCCCCCTTTCATAGTAGAACTAGGAGCCCTTCCATGTAGTAGAAGTAGGAGAGAAGGAAAGGGAAGAGAGAAGGGAAGGAAGGAGGGGGCGCATCCCCTCCCCCTAGTCCAATTCGGACTAGGCCTTGCGGGGGGCGCGGCCTGCCCTAGGCAGCCCCTCTCTCTTTCCCGTATGGCCCAATAAGGCCCAACACTTCTCCCGGCGAATTCTCGTAACTCTCTGGTACTCCGAAAAATACCCGAATCACTCGGAACCTTTCCGAAGTCCGAATATAGTCGTCAAATATATCGATCTTTACGTCTCGACCATTTCGAGACTCCTCGTCATGTCCCCGATCTCATCCGGGACTCCGAACTCCTTCGGTACATCAAAACTCATAAACTCATAATAAAACTGTCATCGAAACCTTAAGTGTGCGGACCCTACGGGTTCGAGAACTATGTAGACATGACTGAGATACGTCTCCAGTCAGTAACCAATAGTGGAACCTGGATGCTCATATTGGCTCCCACATATTCTACGAAGATCTTTATCGGTCAAATCGGATAACAACATACGTTGTTCCCTTTGTCATCGGCATGTTACTTGCCCGAGATTCGATCGTCGGTATCCAATACCTATTTCAATCTCATTACCGACAAGTCTCTTTACTCGTTATGTAATGCATCATTCCGTAACTAACTCATTAGCTACATTGCTTGCAAGGCTTATAGTTATGTGCATTACCGAGAGGGCCCAGAGATACCTCTCCGACAATCGGAGTGACAAATTCTAATCTCGAAATACGCCAACCCAACATGTACCTTCGGAGACACCTGTAGAGCTCCTTTATAATCACCCGGTTACGTTGTGACGTTTGGTAGCACACAAAGTGTTCCTCCGGTAAACGGGAGTTGCATAACCTCATAGTCATAGGAACATGTATAAATCATGAAGAAAGCAATAGCAACATACTAAACGATCAAGTGCTAGGCTAACGGAATGGGTCATGTCAATCACATCATTCTCCTAATGATGAAATCCTGTTAATCAAATGACAGCTCATGTCTATGGCTAGGAAACTTAACCATCTTTGATTCAACGAGCTAGTCAAGTAGAGGCATACTAGTGACACTATGTTTGTCTATGTATTCACACATGTATTATGTTTCCGGTTAATACAATTCTAGCATGAATAATAAACATTTATCATGATATAAGGAAATAAATAATAACTTTATTATTGCCTCTAGGGCATATCTCCTTCAGTCTCCCACTTGCACAAGAGTCAATAATCTAGTTCACATCGCCATGTGATTTAACACCAATATTCATATCTGTATATGATTAACACCCATAGTTCACATCGTCATGTGACCAACACCCAAAGGGTTTTCTAGAGTCAATAATCTAGTTCACATTGCTATGTGATTAACACCCAAAGAGTACTAAGGTGTGATCATTTTTTGCTCGTGAGAGAAGCTTAGTCAACGGGTCTGTCATATTCAGAGCCATATGTATTTTGCAAATATTCTATGTCTACAATGCTCTGCATGGAGCTACTCTAGCTAATTGCTCCCACTTTCAATATGTATCCAGATTGAGACTTAGAGTCATCTGGATCGGTGTAAAAAGCTTGCACTGATGTAACTCTTTACGACGGGCTCTTTTATCACCTCCATAATCGAGAAATATGTCCTTAGTCCCCACTAAGGATATTCTTGACCAATGTCCAGTGATCTACTCCTAGATCACTATTGTACTCCCTTGCCAAATTCAGAGCAAGGTATACAATAGGTCTGGTACATAGCATAGCATACTTTATAGAACCTATGACTGAGGCATAGGGAATGACTTTCATTTTCTTTTCTATTTTCTGCCGTGGTCGGGATTTGAGTCTTACTCAATTTCACACCTTTGCAACACAGGCAAGAACTCTTTCTTTGACTGTTCATTTTGAACTATTTCAAAATCTTGTCAAGGTATGTACTCATTGAAAATCTTATCAAACGTCTTGATCTATCTCAATAGATCTTGATGCTCAATATGTAAGCAGCTTCCCCGAGATCTTTCTTTGAAAAACTCCTTTCAAACACTCCTTTATGCTTTCCAGAAAATTCTACATCATTTCCAATTAATAATATGTCATTCACATATACTTATCAGAAAGGCTGTAGTGCTCCCACTCACTTTCTTGTAAATACAGGCCTTTCCAAAAGTCTGTATAAAACCATATGCTTTGATCAACTCAGCAAAGCGTATATTCCAACTCCGAGATGCTTGCACCAGTCCATTGATGGATCGCTGGAGCTTGCACATTTTGTTAGCACTTTTATGATTAACAAAACCTTCTGGTTGCATCATATACAACTCTTCTTTAAAAATCCATTAAGGAATGCAGTTTTGACATCCATTTGCCAGATTTCATAAATTGTGGCAATTGCTAACATGATTCAGACAGACTTAAGCATCGATACAAGTGAGGAAATCTCATCGTATTCAACACCTTGAACTTGTTGAAAACCTTTCGCAACAAGTCGAGCTTAGTAGATAGTAACACTACTATCAGTGTTCGTCTTCCTCTTGAAGAACCATTTATTTAACATGGCTTGCTGATCATCGGGCAAGTCAATCAAAGTCAATACTTTGTTCTCATACATGGATCATATCTCAGATTTTATGGCCTAAAGCCATTTTGCGGAATCTGGGCTCATCATCGCTTCCTCATAGCTCGTAGGTTCGCCATGGTCAAGTAACATGACTTCCAGAATAGGATTACCGTACCACTCTGGTGCAGATCTTACTCTGGTAGACCTACGAGGTTCGGTAGTAACTTGATCTGAAGTTTCATGATCATTATCATTAGCTTCCTCACTAATTGGTGTATGAATCACTAGAACTGATTTCTGTGATAAACTACTTTCCAATTCGGGAGAAGGTACAATTACCTTATCAAGCTCTACTTTTCTCCCACTCACTTCTTTCGAGAGAAACTCCTTCTCTAGAAAGGATCCATTTCGGCAATGAATGTTTTGCCTTCGGATTTGTGATAGAAGGAGTACCCAACAATTTCCTTTTGGTATTCTATGAAGACGCACTTCTCCGATTTGGGTTTGAGCTTATCAGGTTGAAAACCTTTTTCATATACGCATCGTAACTCCAAACTTTAAGAAACGAGATGTTAGGTTTACTGCTTCCATTCGCCAGAGCTGGATTTTTCTCTCTTGTCCACTTGCCTTTCCCAACTTGTCCCAGGAAGAGCGGCAGTTGCCCGTCGCTCCTCCTCAAGTGTCCAGCGCACGCGCAGGGGGGGCTAGGTAGGTGTGAACGTCTGGGCTCGCCCGCATCCACACCTCACCGAAGCCTTGTAGCCCCAGAGCTTTGGCATCCTTAATCCTCACAAGACGCTCTCGAATGAGCTCGTGGGCATGCGCACCCTCTTAAGTTCGTGCCTCCGGACATCACGCTGCAGTGCACCAGCCACAACCAACCCATGCTCGGGGGCTTGCACGAGGTAGGATGAAACGCCTCATGAGGCCTTCTAAAAACTTTGCAGCTATACAATGTCTACTGAGTCTCGATCGCTCCTGAGTTGTCAGGAAGGAAGCCCTTGGAATATGCGCCTGGAAAGGCGCGCCCTCCCAACATGGAAAACTACCACAAGCACATCGAGATATGTTACTCCAACCGCACCTAGTAAAGACACGGGTATGGCGGCATAACATCAAGATAACAAACATAGCATAGTGGTACAAGCACCATGATTCATTACACACACCAGCAGGGCCCTCTACTTTTGTCAAATGCAGGAGAAAGGAAAGGTAAAACAAAAGCAGGCCGCACGGCTGCGGCAGCTCCTGAGGCCGGGCAGCAGCGCCCGAGCTCAGTCCGAGTCTTCCTCCCGCTTCACCGGTGCACGACGACGCGACGGCTTGTCTCCTTCCCCAATTCGAGCCCCGTGGCATGGTGGTTTGTCATAGCTGCCACCGCTGGAGCTCTCGCTGGAGGAGGAGCTGCCGCTGCTGGAGGCAGTGCGACCGTCGCCAAGGGCAAGCTCATCGTCATCGCTGCCGTCTTCCCGGCAGCACCCCGCACGACGTCCGTCTTCCCCAAACACCCTCACATAGAGGGTCGCGAGGCCGTCGTACCTGAAATGGAGGGTGCACCTCCCTCTCAGGCCCCACGCACAGGCAAACTCCTGCTTACCGCGGGTCAAGGACACGTTGCCCGTGGTGGTGACTTTGAACCCCTCCCATGAGGCCCTCCTACAGCAGCCGTGAGCCTGCAGCCAGAGGCCATCAAGCCCCACAGTTGGCAGCGCACTCGCGAAGGAGCATGGGAGCGGGAGCCAGGTGCCGGCAGGCCTCTCCGACCACATGACAGACTCCGGGAATGCATCCGCTAAGTGGTAGCACGACTGAGGAGGGCCGGGCAACCACAACGCGCCTCCCCTTGTCGCTGGAGCCGCCCTACCCTCACGGCTCCCACTGTCGGTGTTAAAACTAGCGAATCTCAGGTTAGGGGTCCCGAACTGTGCGCCTAAGGCTGATGGTAACAGGAGGCGGGGGACACGATGTTTACCCAGGTTCGGGCCCTCTCTATGGAGGTAATACCCTGCTTCCTGCTTGATTGATCTTTATGAATATGAGTATTACAAGAGTTTATCTACCACGAGATCATAATGGCCAAACCATAGAAGTCTAGCCTATGTGATTATGATCCTACCCTATGGACTAAACCCTCCAGTTTATATAGACACCGGAGGGGGCTAGGGTTGTACAAAGTCGGTTACAGAGAAAGGAATATAGACATCTGAACAACCAAGCTTGCCATCCACGCAAAGGAGAGTCCCATCCGGACACGAGGAGTAGTCTTCTGTCTTGTATCTTCATAGCCCAACAGTCCGGCCCATGTTAATAGCCCGGCCATCCGAGGACCCCTTAATCCAGGACTCCCTCAGTAGCCCCCGAAACAGGCTTCAATGACGAGGTGTCCGGTGCGCAGATTGTCTTCGGCATTGCAAGGCGGGTTCCTTCTCCAATTACTTCAAAGTACCTGACTTACAAAGCAATATCCGGCTTTTCATTTAATGTCGTGCTCATCGGCTTCTACACCTTCATGATTTCAGCTTCCATGTGTTGAGCGAATACGATAGGTCGGGGCATTTTTGCACATGCCGCCCTGACCATGTAAGAAAGTCATCTATTTAAAGAGATGGGGATCTCCAGATCCAATCCACATCAAGCGAGGAATCCTCATAGCTTGCCAGTAGAAACCACTCCAACATGGCTAGCGCTCCCAGCTCTTCCTCCCGCCCCCACGGCCCCAAAAAAGGCGACTAGGAAAAGTGTTTCATATCCCAAAATCAGCTAGTAAAGCTGCAGACACAGGGATTTCTCCCGCCGCAGATCTAGTCCCCGTTCGATCCAGATTGGCTTCCTTTGAAGGTGGGGTTTAGGCGGAGAATTTCCCCAACCCATCCAGGGAGGAACGAGTATGCTTTGTTCCCTACTTGTTGAGATGTGTCGGATTTTCAATCCGTCCATTCCTTCGACAGATTCTGGAGTATTACGGCCTGCAACTGCACAATTTTACTCCTGCCTCCATCTTGCACATCGCGGGTTATGTTGCTCTTTGTGAGCAATTCCTGGGTTGCGAGGCCCATTTTGAATTATGCAAGAAACTGTTTTGCCTCGTCCCTCGTAATCAAGAGGGATCAATATTTCAAGTGGGCAGTGCCGAGGTATGGCGCATCACCGGCACCGGATACCTATCCGGCACGCCGAAGAAGGCATCCGAAGAGTGGCCTTTCGAATGGTTCTATATTGAGGATGTCTCACTTCCCGACCCAGTCCGAATGGGTCTTCCTGAATTTTCAAGTGCGCCATTGAAGAAACGCTACAGTTGGCGCCCCTGGAGCCTCAGGGAGGAACATAGCATGGAAGTTCATCAATTGATGAGCAATATAAAGAAGCTTGCTCGGTTCGGATTGTCAATAGTCGAGGTTATGGCGACATCCATAGTACGGGGGGTCTAGCCAGTCCAATACAGAAGGCGTCCCATGTGGTAGTATAATGGAGAAGATGACGCCACCCGCTGCGGTCGGAAGGGTCCGGATACCCCTGCCACTTTGGCCAAAATACTGGTCGGACTATACAAAGGGGAGAAATAGGAGTTCACCCGCATTAATTGCAGAGATGGATTATCCATGTACAATCCTCCCAGTTGGGTGAGTTTTCATCCCACTACTCCACTCAATTTACTCCCTGAGTCGCTTTCCATAAATATTAATCCGTCCATTTGTGACAGGAATGGCGGAAGATCATCAAGGAGCTCCACAGCCAGGCACCACGGCCAGAGAACCAGAACCGGGCCCTTGACCCCGGTTTCAAAGAGGATCCAGATATATTTGCGGAGCTCGAGGATGGAGTGTTCTACTAGGCGAGCCGTGATGGCATGGAGGTGGCCATCACCACTGACTATCCCGGCCTTCTTCCTGCCTCACATGTAAGTAATTAGGAGACTTCTCTTTTGAAAGAATTTCCTTATTCTGCCTCACCCACCGCACTATCTCGTGCTCCAAAGGGGAGGCGATCGGCACACCACGCTGCACCCAAGGCGACTCACAAGAGAGCGGCGCCTACTCCGGACAGACCTTCGAAGAGGAAGGCAAATAAAGACACGGCCGAGCCTTCATCAAAGAGGTATGGTTATTTAAATATGCTCCTTGGCTGTCACATTGAAGTGTGATGCTATCCGCTGTGTCCTGTCAGAAAAAACATTCGCCGGACTATATCTGGGGATCCTGCCGGACATGCTTCCACTAGCCGGATTCCGGACCCTATCTCAAGGACTGAGGCTGACGCGGGAGTGACACCGGATTGTCCTTCTGTAGAGGATTCGGATGGTGTATCCGTCACAAACTTTGAAGTGGAAAGCGCCATGAATCATCGGCGCCGGTGGGGCGCTCTTCGCGACCCCAGCTTTTTAGAAGAGGATTTCAACGCCTTCAGCTCGGGTGATGCATACATCCGAGCTGCTCGAGATGGGCTTACCAGAGCCACTGACCAATATTTGAAAGATATGCGGGTAAGTACACACTTGTACAATTCTGATAATTATATACCAGTGGCCCTCGAGACTTGAAGCAATTGATGCAACTGATTTGAGGATCGTTGTATATCCAGGTGCTCATAGAGAAGAACAACATGTTGTCTCAGGAGGTGGAAAAGTGTCAGATCCAGCTAGCCACTGCTACCGCCGAACTGGAGAAATCCAAGAAGGTAGTATCTGGTAATGATACCCTCCATCGAGAAAACATAATCATATACTAGAATTATTAATATAGGTGCATATCTTATGGCAGAGTCGTCAGATCATTCGAGAGAGGTACCGGAAGTCGCACAAGCGGGAGGTCTAGAAGCTCAAAGGCAACTGGCCGCGGGCGAACGTATACTGACACAGGTCAGGGAGGAGAAAACAAACTCCAGGATTCCAACACCGAGCTGGGTGTGGAACTAAAAGATGTTCGGGACCAGCTGGCTGACTCCATGAAGGAAAATAAGAGGCTACGAGGTGGCATATTTAGTATGAGTTCAAACTTACCTTTACTTAGTTCGGAGAGGAAAGGCACTGACAAAGTTATGTCTGCAGGTATGCTGATCGGCCGTCCCGAAGAGGAGATGTCCGGATCTTCGGGTGATCTGCTACAAGAGCTGTCGCAAATGCACGAGAGAGCTCGGCAAGCGATGCAAAGTATTGCCAAGGCCTTATGGCCATCCGTCTCCCCTCCAGGAAGTATGGAGGAGCATGTACAACTACTCAAGGGAGCGCGATGGCACTTCCGATTATGGAAGATATCGACCTGCCGGGAAGGTGCGCGAGAGGCTTGGGCCATGGTGAAAACACGGTATACCAAGCTCGATCCGAATCACATGGCCCAGGTCAGACCTTTAGGGTCAGATGGAAAAGAGATTTGGTATATGACCAGGTACAAGTAGCCGCCAAGTATTCCCATCAGGATTGTAGGCTAGATAGCCTGTTAGATGGCATAGAGGAAGAAGTTTTTGAGTCCAAGTGAGTATGTACTTCAATTGAGAAATTTGTCCCTAGCCAGATTGTAAAACGATTGTCATGGCAGACCTTTTTGCTTCGACCTCTGGACCCGAAGGTGCGGAGTGTTTCCGAATACCCGCTCGGTAAGGTAGACCGGGGTATGTGTGGAAACCAGGCGTAGGGGTCATAGTTGCTTGAACAGACAAGTATCCGACTAGCTATGTTATATTACATTTTGATCATAAGAAACATCTTCCTGAGAGAATAGTTCCGTTAAGGGTTCCTTTCCTGGGTCAGCATGCGTCGACGTGCATGTCCGGACTATGTTTGAAAAATCACAGCATACATGACATCTGGGGGTTCATAGTGTAACGAGTAAAGAACATCTTTAGTCCGCCAACCGAATATTCCCTTAAGAACGCTAGCTTTCGGCTTCACCCAGTCTGAGGTACACACCCGGATGACCCGGCAGTAACAATCGCAGATGTGCTCCCTTTATGCCCTAGCCGAATTAACGGGAACGTAGGGAATAAGCACAGGAGCCAGGCAACCCAGCTTGCCCAAAACTTAAGTCATGTCGATGCATATAATGGCAAAGAAGAGGTACATACGCGGAAAACACACATATGTGGTGAGCTTGATGCTCGGAAAATAATAATAATAAGCTTCTGTACAAGAAGCCCCCAGGTATAATTGACGTACATATTGGAAAATGTATGTGTCGTAGGTGTATGGTTTAGCCGTACGAGAGCTTTAAGGCTAAAAATAGAAAAGGTGAAAAGAGAGGAAAAATAAACAACGGAAATAAAAGGAAGAAAGGAGACGAACGGAAAGTCCGGCGCTAGGCAAAGAATCTTCGGAGTCTGGCCGCGTTCCATGGGTTCGGCTCTAGGCGATTGTCTGATGCATCACGCAGGCAGTACGCTCCTCCGGTGAAGACTTTTTAAATGATGATGGGACCCTCCCACTTGGGCTTGAGTTTGTCCTTTTTCTTCTCCGGTAAGGGTAGAACGAGTTCGCTAACAATATAAGTCTTCGCCCGTACTTCTCTGCTTTGATATCTGCGGACCTGTTGTTGATAGAATGCGGAACGGGCTTTTGCGATGTCGTGCTCCTCCTCCAGGGCATCTAAGTTGTCCCGCCTATCAAGCTCAGCCTCTCTCTCTTCATACATGTGCACTCGAGGTGAGTCATGAATAATGTCGCAGGGTAACACAACCTCTGTGCCGTACACCATGAAGAAAGGTGTATATCTGGTAGAGCTATTGGGCGTGGTCCGCAGCCCCCAGAGTACGGAGTCGAGCTCCTCGACCTTGTGCTTGTCTGATTCTTTCAAAGACCGCACTAATCTGGGTTTAATGCCGCTCATGATAAGACCATTGGCTCGTTCGACTTGATCGTTTGTTTGTGGGTGATAGATGGAGGCGTAATCGAGCTTAATGCCCAGATTGGTACACCAGGTTTTCACCTCATCGGCTGTGAAATTGGAGCCGTTATCGCTGATGATGCTGTGTGGAACACCATAACAATGCACAACACCGGATACGAAGTCTATCACTGGTCCGGCTTCGGCCGTTTTAACTGGTTTGGCCTCTATCCACTTAGTGAATTTATCCACCATGACCAACAGATATTTTTTCTTATGGATTCCTCCTTTAAGGGTTCCGACCATATCAAGCCCCTAGACCGCGAAAGGCCAAGTTATGGGGATTATTTGTAGAGCAGTGGGTGGCATATGGCTTTGGTTGGTGAAAAGCTGACATCCGACGCAATGTTGGACAAGGTCCTGTGCGTCTTCTCGGACCGTTGGCCAATAAAAACCTGTACGGAAGGCCTTGCTTACAAGGGCCCGAGCCGCAGCGTGGTGACCACCAAGGCCAGCATGAATTTCAGCCAAGAGCTGCCGCCCTTCTTCCTGAAGATACATATTTGAAGTACTCCGGTAGCGCTTTTCTTGTATAGTTCTCCCTAATGAACCTTGTAGGCTTTGGAGCGCCGCACAATACAATGTGCCTCATTCTGATCCTCAAGGAGTTCTCGCCTATTAAGGTACACCAGGAAGGGGTCGGTCCATGGGGCAATGACTGCCATGATGAGATGGGCCGACGGTGTAATTTCGGTGGTTGAGCCCCCGATGATATCGATGTGTTTGGAATCTGGGGTTATAGTCGGATCCGGATTGGTGTTGCCGCTCTCCCCCTGCCACACCATGGAGGGCTTGAAAAGCCTTTCCAAAAATATATTAGGTGGAACAGGGTTGCGCTTAGCGCCAATGCGAGCAAGGACATCCGCCGCTTGATTACTTTCTCGAGCCACATGGTGAAACTCGAGCCCCTCGAACCGAGCCGACATTTTGAGAACGGCATTGCGGTAAGCGGCGATCTTCGAATCTTTGGCACCGAAATCTCCATTTATTTGAGATATTGCGAGGTTTGAATCTCCGCGCACTTCTAGGCGTTGTATGCCCATGGAGACAGCCATCCGAAGACCATTCAATAAGGCCTCGTATTCGGCTGCATTGTTGGAGTCCGTGTATAATATTTGGAGTACGTACTGAACTGTATCTCCAGTAGGGGATGTTAGGAAAACGCCTGCTCCTAAGCCCGCCAACATTTTGGAGCCGTAGAAGTGCATGAACTAGTTGGAATATGTTTCATACTCTTTAGGGAGTTCGGCCTCCGTTCATTCTGCGACGAAGTCGGCCAGTACTTGGGATTTGATGGCCCGGCGTGGTTTGTATGTTATGTCGAATGGGAGGAGCTCGATGGCCCACTTGGCAATCTAGCCCATGGCATCGTGGTTGTTTATTATGTCATTGAGTGGTACCTCGGAGGCCACCGTTATTGAGCACTCTTGATAGTAGTGTCGTAGCTTCCATGATGCCATGAAGACCGCGTATGCTATTTTTTGGTAATGAGGGTACCAGGATTTGCATGGTATGAGGACAGTGGATACGTCGTATACCGGCTTCTGCAGTGGGAATTTGTGTCTGTCCTCCTCTCGTTCGACGACGAGCACCGCACTTACGACTTGGTGTGTGGACGATATGTATAATAACATGGGTTCGCCAACGTTTGGCGCGGCCAGGATTGGGTTGCTTGCTAGAAGAGCCTTTATTTCTTCCAGTTCGGCCGTTGTCGCGTCCGTCCAATCGAAGTGATCGGTGCATCATAGAAGGCAATAGAGTGGCAACGCCTTTTCTCCTAGTCTGGAGATAAAGCGGCTTAAAGCTGGCACGCATCTGGATAGTTTTTGGACTTGTTTAAGGTCTGTTGGCGTAGCCAACTGTGACAAAGCTCAGATTTTGGCTGGGTTCACCTCAATTCCCCTATTGGAAACGATGAAGCCCAGCAGTTTTCCAGTGGGAACGTCGAAAACACACTTTTTCGGATTGAGCTTGATGTCATGTGTACGGAGGTTGTCAAATGTGAGACGCAGATCGTCTACTACTGACTCGACATGCCTAGTTTTGATGACTACGTCATCCACATATGCTTCAACTGTCTTGCCGATTTGTTTCTCTAGGCATGTTTGAATCATGCGTTGGTAGGTAGCACCGGCATTTTTGAGCCCGAAGGGCATAGTGTTGAAGCAGAAAGGCCCGTATGGGGTAATAAATGCTGTTGCGGCTTGATCGGACTCCTTCATCTTGAGTTGGTGGTATCCGGAGTATGCGTCGAGGAAACACAGTGAATCGTGTCCTGCGGTAGCATCGATAATCTGATCGAGGCGGGGGGGAAGGGATCCTTGGGTCATGCCTTGTTGAGGTCTTTGAAATCGACACATAGGCGCCAGGATTTATCCTTCATTGGTACCACTGATACATCCATTTTGCATCATGCTTTTATATCGATATTTATTGCATTATGGGCTGTTATTACACGTTATGTCACAATACTTATAGCTATTCTCTCTTATTTTACAAGGTTTACATGAAGAGGGAGAATGTCGGCAGCTGCGATTCTGGGCTGGAAAAGGAGCAAATATTGGAGACCTATTCTGCATAGCACCAAAAGTCCTTAAACTCCACGGAAGTCATTTTGGGAATTAATAAAAATATTCAGCAGAAGAAATACCTGAGGGGGGCCACCCACCGTCCACGAGGGTGGCGGGCGCACCCTACCCCCTGGGCGCGCCCCCTGCCTCGTGGGGCACCTTGCAGCCCTTCGGTGCCCATCTTCTGCTATATGAAGTCTTTTACCCTGGAAAAAATCATAAGCAAGCTTACGGGATGAAACTCTGCCGCCACGAGGCGGAACCTTGGCGGAACCAATCTAGGTCTCCGGCGGAGCTGTTCTGCCGGGGAAACTTACCTCCGGGAGGGGGAAATCATCACCATCGTCATCACCAATGATCCTCTCATCGGTAGGGGGTCAATCTCCATCAACATCTTCACCAGCACCATCTCCTCTCAAACCCTAGTTCATCTCTTGTATCAAATCTTTGTACCAAAACCTCAGATTGGTACCTGTGGGTTGCTAGTAGTGTTGATTACTCCTTGTAGTTGATGCTAGTTGGTTTATTTGGTGGAAGATCATATGTTCAGATCCTTAATGCATATTAATGCCCCTCTGTTTATGAACATGAATATGCTTTGTGAGTAGTTACGTTTGTTCCTGAGGACATGGTTGAAGTCTTGCTATTAGTAGTCATGTGAATTTGGTATTCGTTCGATATTTTGATGAGATGTATGTTGTCTCTCCTCTAGTGGTGTTATGTGAACGTCGACTACATGACACTTTACCATTGTTTGGGCCTAGAGGAAGGCATTGGGAAGTAATAAGTAGTTGATGGGTTGCTTGAGTGACAGAAGCTTAAACCCTAGTTTATGTGTTGCTTCGTCAGGGACTGATTTGGATCCACTTGTTTCATGCTATGGTTAGGTTTACCTTAATACTTCTTTTGTAGTTGCAGATGCTTACAATAGGGGTTAATCATAAGTGGGATGCTTGTCTAGGAAAGGGCAGTACCCAAGCACCGGTCCACCCACATATCAAATTATCAAAGTAATGAATGTAAATCACATGAACGTGATGAAAACTAGCTTGATGATAATTCTCATGTGTCCTCGGGAGCGCTTTTCTCTATATAAGAATTTGTCCAGGCTTGTCCTTTGCTACAAAAAGGATTGGGACACCTTGCTGCAACTTATTTACTTTCATTGCTTGTTACCCGTTACAAATTATCTTATCACAAAACTATCTGTTACCGACTATTTCAGTGCTTGCGGAGAATACCTTACTGGAAACCGCTTGTCATTTCCTTCTGCTCCTCGTTGGGTTCGACACTCTTACTTATCGAAAGGACTACGATAGATCCCCTACACTTGTGGGTCATCAAGACTCTTTTCTGGCACCGTTACCATGAAGTGAAACGCCTTTGGTAAGTGGAACTTGGTAAGGAAACATTTATATAGTGTGCTGAAATTTACTGTCACTTGTTACTATGGAAACTAATCCTTTGAGGGGCTTGTTCGGGGTATCTTCACCCCGACCAGTAGCGCAAAGAGTTGCTCCTCAACCTACTGAACCTACTGAAAATGTTTACTTTGAAATTCCTTCGGGTATGGTAGAGAAACTGCTAGCTAATCCCTTTGCAAGAGATGGAACATTGCATCCCGATTTACACCTAATCTTTGTGGATGAATGTGATGATATGGGATCCTAGGACTATAAACGATTGAAATTGGAATTTCACTAGAAGTTTTATCCTATGCATCTTGTTCATCATGATCGTAATTCTATATATAATTTTTGGCCTTGCAAAAGAGAAAGCATCGCTCAAGATTGGGGGAGTCTTAAGTCAATATTATATTCATGCCCCAATCATGAGCTCTCAAGAGAAATGATTATTCAAAAAATTTATGCTCGGCTTTCTCTCAATAATCGCTCCATGCTCGATACTTCTTGTATTGGTTCTTATATGATGAACACTATTGAATTCAAGTGGGATTTATTGGAAAGAATTAAACGTAACTCTAAAGATTGTGATTCCGACGATGGTAAGGAGTCAGGTATGAAACCTAACTTTGATTGTGTTAAATCTTTTATGAATACTGATGCTTTTCGTGGATTTAGCACTAAATATGGACTTGACTCTGAGATAGTAGCTTCTTTCTGTGAATCATTTGCTACCCATGTTGATCTCCCTAAGGAGAAGTGGTTCAAATATAATCCTCCCATGGAAGTAAAAGTAGTTGCACCTGTTATAGTTGAAGAAAAGACTATCACTTATAATGATCCTATTGTTCCTACTACTTATGTTGAGAAACCACCTTTCCCTGTTAGGATAAAGGATCATGCTAAAGCTTCAACTGTGGTTCGTAAGAGTAATACTAGAACATATACACCACCTGAGCAAATTAAAGTTGAACCTAGTATTGCTATGGTCAAAGATCTCTTGCCCGATAATATTGATGGGCATGTTATTTATTTCTATGATGAAGCTGCTAGAATTGCTAGACCCGATGCTAAGAAACATAGACCTGTTGTAGGCATGCCTGTTATTTCCATTAAAATAGGAGGTCATTGTTATCATGGCTTATGTGATATGGGTGCTAGTGCTAGTGCAATACCTCATTCCTTATACAAAGAAATTATGCATGATATTGCACCTGCTGAGATAGAAGAAATAGATGTTACAATTAAGCTTGCCAATAAAGATACTATTTCACCAGTTGGGATTGTTAGAGATGTTGAAGTCTTGTGTGGGAAAGTTAAATACCCTGCTGATTTTCTTGTTCTTGGTTCGCCACAAGATGACTTTTATCCCATTATATTTGGTAGGCCCTTCTTGAATACTGTTAATGCTAAGATTGATTGCAAAAAGGATGTTGTTACTATTGGTTTAGGGGATATGTCTCGTGAGTTTAATTTTGCTAAGTTTCGTAGACAACCCCATGATAAAGAATTGACTAGTAAGGATGAAATAATTGGTCTTGCTTCTATTGCCGTGCCTCCTAATGATCCTTTAGAAAAATATTTGCTAGACCATGAAAATGATATGTTTATGAATGAAAGAAGGGAGATAGATGAAGTATTCTTTAAACAGGGTCCAATTTTGAAACACAACTTACCTCTTGCAATCCTAGGGGATCCCCCTCCATCTAAGGGTGATCCCGTGTTTGAGCTTAAACCATTACCTGATACTCTTAAATATGCTTATCTTGATGAAAAGAAGATATATCATGTTATTATTAGTGCTAACCTTTCAGAGCAGGAAGAGGAAAGATTATTGAAAACTCTGAAGAAGCACCGTGCTGCTATTGGATATACTCTTGATGATCTTAAGGGCATTAGTCCCACTTTATGCCAACACAAAATAAATTTGGAAGAAGACGCCAAACCAGTTATTGATCACCAACGACGATTAAACCCTAAGATGAAAGAAGTGGTAAGAAAGGAAATACTAAAACTCCTTGAGGCAGGTATAATTTATCCCACTGCTGATAGTCAGTGGGTAAGTCCTGTCCATTGTGTCCCTAAGAAGGGAGGTATTACTGTCGTTCCTAATGATAAAGATGAATTGATCCCACAAAGAATTATTACAGGTTATAGGATGGTAATTGATTTTCGTAAATTAAATAAAGCTACTAAAAAAGATCATTACCCTTTACCTTTTATTGATCAAATGCTAGAAAAACTATCCAAACATACACATTTTTGCTTTCTAGATGATTACTCTGGTTTCTCTCAAATACCTGTGTCAGTGAAGGATCAAGCAAAGACTACTTTTACTTGCCCTTTTGGTACTTTTGCTTATAGAGTGTGCCTTTTGGTTTATGTAATGCACCTGCTACCTTTCAAAGATGCATGATGGCTATATTCTCCGACTTTTGTGAAAAGATTTGTGAGGTATTCGTGGATGATTTCTCCGTTTATGGATCCTCCTTTGATGATTGCTTGAGCAACCATGAACGAGTTTTGCAGAGATGCGAAGATACTAGTCTTGTTTTGAATTGGGAGAAGTGCCACTTTATGGTTAATGAGGGCATTGTCTTGGGACATAAAATTTCTGAAAAAGGTATTGAAGTTGATAAAGCTAAAATTGATGCTATTGAAAAGATGTCGTGTCTTAAGGACATCAAAGGTATAAGAAGTTTCCTTGGTCATGTCGGTTTTTATAGGAGCTTCATTAAGGACTTCTCTAAAATCTCTAGGCCTCTGACTAATTTATTGCAAAAAGATATTCCTTTTGTCTTCAATGATGATTATCTAGAAGCATTTGCAAAACTTAAGAAAGCTTTGATTTCTGCACCTATTGTTCAGCCACCTGATTGGAATTTACCCTTTGAAATTATGTGTGATGCTAGTGATTATGCTGTAGGTGTTGTTCTAGGAAAAAGAGTTGATAAGAAACTAAATGTTATTCAATATGCTAGTAAAACTCTAGACACTGCTCAGAGAAATTATGCTACCACTGAAAAAGAATTCTTGGCAGTTGTATTTGCTTGTGATAAGTTCAGACCTTATATTGTTGATTCTAAAGTAACTATTCACACTGATCATGCTGCTATTAAATATCTTATGGAAAAGAAAGATGCTAAACCTAGACTTATTAGATGGGTTCTCTTGCTACAAGAAATTGATTTGCATATTATTGATAGAGAGGGAGCTGAGAACCCCGTTGCAGACAACTTGTCCAGGTTAGAGAATGTTCTTGATGACCCACTACCTATTGATGATAGCTTTCCTGATGAACAATTAGCTGTCATAAATGCTTCCCGTACTGCTCCATGGTATGTTGATTATGCTAATTACATTATTGCTAACTTTATACCACCTAGTTTCACATACCAGCAAAAGAAAAAGTTTTTCTATGCTTTAAGACATTACTTCTGGGCTGACCCGCACCTTTATAAAGAAGGAGTAGATGGTGTTATTAGACATTATGTACCTGAGCATGAACAGGAACAGATCCTATGCAAGTGTCACTCTGAGGCATATGGAGGATACCACGCTGGAGATAGAACTACACATAAGGTATTGCAATCCGGTTTTATTGGCCTACCCTCTTCAAAGATGCCCGTCAGTTTGTCTTGTCTTCTGATGAATGTCATAGAATTGGTAATATTAGTAGACGTCAAGAAATGCCTATGAATTATTCTCTTGTTATTGAACTATTTAATGTTTGGGGCTTTGATTATATGGGACCTTTTCCTGCCTCGAATGGATATACACATATTTTAGTTGCTGTTGGTTACGTCACTAAGTGGGTAGAAGCTATTGCAACTAGTAGTGATGATCATAACACCTCTATTAAGATGCTTAAAGAAGTTATTTTTCCAAGGTTTGGAGTCCCTAGATACTTAATGACTGATGGTGGTTCACATTTTATTCATGGTGCTTTTTGTAAAATGCTTGCTAAGTATAATGTTAATCATAGAATTGCATCTCCTTATCACCCACAGTCTAGTGGTCAAGTAGAATTGAGAAATAGAGAGCTTAAATTAATTTTGCAAAAGACTGTTAATAGATCTAGAAAGAATTGGTCCAAGAAACTTGATGATGCATTATGGGCTTATAGAACTGCATATAAAAATCCTATAGGTAGGTCTCCATATAAAATGGTTTATGGAAAAGCATGTCACTTACCTCTCGAGCTTGAACATAAGGCATATTGGGCTATCAAAGAGCTCAATTATGATTTCAAACATGCCGGTGAGAAGAGGTTATTTGACATTAGCTCACTTGATGAATGGAGAACCCAAGCCTATGAGAATGCCAAACTGTCTAAAGAAAAAGTTAAAAGATGGCATGACAAAAGGATAGAAAAGCGTGAGTTTAGCGTAGGTGATTATGTGTTGCTATTCAACTCTCGTTTAAGATTTTTTGCAGGAAAACTTCTCTCTAAATGGGAAGGCCCTTACATTATCGATGAGGTCTATCGTTCCGGTGCCATAAAAATCAACAACTTCGAAGGCACAAATCCAAAGGTGGTGAACAGCCAAAGGATCAAACATTATATCTCAGGTAATCCTATAAATGTTGAAACTAATGTTATTCAAACCGCAACCCCGGAGGAATACATAAGGGACACTTTCCAGAACATTTCAGACTCCGGAAAGGAATAGGTATGTGGTACGGTAAGTAAACCGACTCGAAAACAGTTCTAATGACATTTTTTCTCCGTTTTGGAATATTTAAGAAAATAGGAAAATAAGAAGTAGTCCGGGAAGGACACGAGGCATCCACGAGGGTGGAGAGCGCGCCCTACCCCCCTGGGCACACCCCCTGCCTCGTGGGCACCTCGTGTGCTCTCCGGACTCCGTTTTCTTGCATGATACTTCTTTTGGTCGGTAAAAATTCATTATATAATCTCCCAAAGGTTTTGACCACCGTAAATATCCTCTGTCTTTGTTTCGAGCTGTTTTCAAATTTGTCAAGGCCAGGCATCATGACGTCACCCTCCTCCAACAACGAAGACAAGGATGCTTGGCTATTGAAGATAGAGCTGAAGAGAGAAGAACATGGGGAGATCAACAAGGATGATGTGATCAAGAAGGCCATGGAGGATCAAGCTCCGACGACAGAAGAAGAAAACATCCTTCAACCTCTTCCTAACCTCTTTACCCCAACTGAGATTGAAGCTTTCAAGATGATTGAGTTAGATCACATACAAAACAAGTATCTCACACAGGAAAATATTTTGTTGAAGGATCATATCTTCGCACTCAAGGGCATTATCCACAAATTGGATGAGCTCCTACGCTCAATGTGCGACTATCCACCATCATCATCACCACCTTCATAACCTCCAAGGACATAATCACATGGGTATGGGCACTCCCCTTGGCAACTGCCAAGCTTGGGGGAGGTGCCCCGGTATCATATCACCATCACACTCCTATCTTTACCGTTTTATTTAGTCCGATCCTTTTGGTAATATCTTGATCTAGTAGAATAAAGTTTTGGTATGAATTAGTTTTGAGTTTTGCATTATGATCCCTCTATGTAATCAAGTCCGTGAGCTATATATAATAAAGATTAGTGTTGAGTCAAGGGCTTTGCTATCTTGCTATCATCTTAAGTGCACAAAAGAATAGAAAGAAACAAAAGAGACCATATTGATCTTATGGATAGTAATGACTTCACACATAAAAAATATGATACATAAAAATTGTTGAGAGTTGGCAAACATAGTTTTGGTCATCGTTGCAATTAATAGGAAGTAATAAAGAAAGAGAGGTTTTCACATATAAATATACTATCTTGGACATCTTTTATGATTGTGAGCACTCATTAAAGTATGACATGCTAAAGAGTTGATGTTGGACAAGGAAGACAACGTAATGGGTTATGTTTTCTCACATCTCAGTTAAAGTATATTTTCATGGATCGTCCTACATGTTGAGTTTGCCTTTCCCCCTCATGCAAGCCAAATTCCTTGCACCAAGTAGAGATACTACTTGTGCTTCCAAATACCCTTAAACCCAGTTTTGACATGAGAGTCCACCATATCTACCTATGGATTGAGTAAGATCCTTCAAGTAAGTTGTCATGTTGTATACAATAAAAATTGCTCTCTAAATATGTATGGCTTATTAGTGCGGAGAAAATAAGCTTTATACGATCTTGTGATATGGAAGTAATAAAAGCGACGGATTGCATAATAAAGGTTCATATCACAAGTGGCAATATAACGTGACATTCTTTTGCATTAAGATTTCGTGCATCCAACCAAAAAGCACATGACAACCTCTGCTTCCCTCTGCGAAGGGCCTATCTTTTATATTATGCAAGAGTCAAGGTGATCTTCACCTTTCCCTTTTATTTTTATACTTTGGCAAACACCTCATGTTGGAAAGATCCTGATATATATATCCAATTGGATGTAAGTTAGCATGAACTATTATTATTGACATTACCCTTGAGGAAAAATGTTGGGAGGCAACACTATAAGCCCCTATCTTTCTCTGTGTCCGATTAAAACTCCATAACCATGAGTATTGTGAGTGTCAGCAATTGTGAAAGACTAAATGATAGTTGAGTATGTGGACTTGCTGAAAAGCTCTTATATTGACTCTTTCCGATGTTATGATAAATTGCAATTGCTTCAATGACTGAGATTATAGTTTGTTAGTTCTCAATGAAGTTCCTGATTCATACTTGACATTGTGAATAGATTGTTACTTGAGCATAAGAAATCATATGACAAAATTTATATATGTTGCTATTATAAGAATGATCATGATGCCCTCATGTCCGTATTTGATTTTTATTGACACTTCTATCTCTAAACATGTGGACATATTTTTCGATATCGGCTTCCGCTTGAGGACAAGCGAGGTCTAAGCTTGGGGGAGTTGATACGTCCATTTTGCATCATGATTTTATATTGATATTTATTGCATTATGGGTTGTTATTACACGTTATGTCACAATACTTATGGCTATTCTCTCTTATTTTACAAGGTTTACATGAAGAGGGAGAATGCTGGCAGCTGGGATTCTGGGCTGGAAAAGGAGCAAATATTAGAGACCTATTATGCAGAGCTCCAAAAGTCTTGAAACTCCATGAAAGTCATTTTGGGAATTAATAAAAAATATTCAGCGGAAGAAATACCTGAGGGGGGCCACCCACCGTCCACGAGGGTGGGGGGGCGCGCCCTACCCCCTGGGCGCGCCTCCCTGCCGCGTGGGCCACCTGGCAGCCCTTCGGTGCCCATCTTCTGCTATATGAAGTCTTTTACCCTGGAAAAAATAATAAGCAAGCTTACGGGACGAAACTCCACCGCCACGAGGCATAACCTTGGCGGAACCAATCTAGGGCTCCAACGGAGCTGTTTTGCCGGGGAAACTTCCCTCCAGGAGGGGGAAATCATCACCATCGTCATCACCAACGATCCTCTCAGCGGGGGGGTCAATCTCCATCAACATCTTCACCAACACCATCTCCTCTCAAACCCTAGTTCATCTCTTGTATCAAATCTTTGTACCAAAACCTTAGATTGGTACCTGTGGGTTGCTAGTAGTGTTGATTACTCCTTGTAGTTGATGCTAGTTGGTTTATTTGGTGGAAGATCATATTTTCATATCCTTAATGCATATTAATACCCCTCTAATTATGAACATGAATATGCTTTGTGAGTAGTTACGTTTGTTCCTGAGGACATGGGGAAGTCTTGCTACTAGTAGTCATGTGAATTTGGTATTCGTTCGATATTTTGATGAGATGTATGCTGTCTGTCCTCTAGTGGTGTTATGTGAATGTCGACTACATGACATTTTACCATTATTTGGGCCTAGAGGAAGGCATTAGGAAGTAATAAGTAGATGATGGGTTGCTAGAGTGATATAAGCTTAAACCCTAGTTTATGCGTTGCTTCGTAAGGGGCTGATTTGGATCCACTTGTTTCATGATATGGTTAGGTTTACCTTAATACTTCTTTTGTAGTTGCGGATGCTTGCAATAGGGGTTAATCATAAGTGGGATGCTTGTCCAAGAAAGGGCAGTACCCAAGCACCGGTCCACCCACATATCAAATTATCAAAGTAACGAACATGAATCATATGAACGTGATGAAAACTAGCTTGACGATAATTCCCATGTGTCCTCGGGAGCGCTTTTCTCTATATAAGAATTTGTCCAGGCTTGTCCTTTGCTAAAAAAATGATTGGGCTACCTTTCTGCACCTTATTTACTTTCATTGCTTGTTACCCATTACAAATTATCTTATCACAAAACTATCTGTTACCGACTATTTTAGTGCTTGCAGAGAATACCTTACCGAAAACCGCTTGTCATTTCCTTCTGCTCCTCGTTGGGTTCGACACTCTTACTTATTGAAAGGACTACGATAGATCCCCTACACTTGTGTGTCATCAACCATCACCAGGTTTGCTAGCCAGTCTGGGTTTTTTATTTCTCTGATGAATCCGGCCTCGAGTATCTTGGCTAGCTCCTCCCCCATAGCTTGTCGTTTGGGTTCGGAAAAGCGCCACAATGTTTGCTTGACCGGCTTATATCCCTTCAGTAAGTTCAGGCTGTGTTTGGCAAGCCTGCATGGGATCCCTGGCATATCAGAAGGGTGCCAGGCGAATATGTCCTAGTTTTCACGTAAGAATGCTCGCAGTGCGGCATCCACCGTGGGGTCCAGCCATGCCCCGATGGATGTTGTCTTCTTGGGGTCCATCGGGTGGACTTGGAATTTGACTATTTTGTCCGCTGGTTTAAAGGAGGTGGATTTGGGTTGCTTGTCTAGGATCACGTCGTCCCTATCCACCGTGGAGCGCAACGCGGTTTTCTTCGGCCGCGAGGGCTTCAGACAATGCCTCAAGGGCCAGGGTTGCGGTTTTGTTTTCGCCGTTGAGTGTTATATCCGGATCACTGGTGAGAGTGATAATACCATTGTGCCCGGGCATCTTGAGCTTCATGTATCCGTAATGGGGTATAGCTTGGAAGCTTGCAAATGCGTCTCGCCCTAATAAGGCGTGATATCCACTGTTGAAAGGGGCCACTTGAAAGGTTATCTCTTCGGACCGACAATTCTCCAGCGTGTCGAATACCACATCGAGTGTGATTTTTCCCGCACATCGCACCTCCCGACTAGGAATGATTCCTTGGAAGATCATGCTACTTTGGTCAATGCTGCTCCTGTCTATTTCCATTTTGTTGAGAGTCTCCTCGTAAATGAGGTTTAGTCCGTTGCCGCCGTCCATGAGCACTTTGGTAAGCTGAAAGTCGTCCATGATCGAACTGAGGACCAATGCGGCTAGTGCCCGGACTATCCTGAATTTTGGTTCATCATTGGCATTGAAAGTTATGGCCGTGTCGTTCCAGGGGTTTATTGCTGCAACTTGGCAGACTTCAGCGAGGCTCCAGAGTGCCCTTTTGCGCCTATTGTTTGAGGCGAAAGTCTTGAAGACTGTCAATACTCTAAGGTCGTCGTCTTCCCTGAGGTGTTGCTCTGCGGTATTTTTAGTGAGGAGATCCTCACCGCTCTTGGCCACTTGCCGGAGTATCCAACATGCTCTAAGGCTGTGGGTTCGTACGGTATCCGGTGTTGTGCGTATTTTGCATGGCCTATTGAGCCATCCCTCCAGAACGGTTCTGCGCCCTGTAATGGGCTTCGATTTATTTACTATTGGCTCAGGCGGCCGATGAGGGTGCATCCTTTTTGTCTGGATGAGGGGTTGAGTGGAAACCGGTTGCTCCCAAGAAGATGCCTGAGTTTTCCAGGTGCTTTCCATTGCGCAGTACTTCTGTACTATGGTTGCCAAGTAAGCAAAGTGTAATACGTGATGGCGGTTGATGGCATTGAGGATTCCCTCGTCTGTGCAATTGTTGTAGAATAATGAGATCACGTCTTCATCACAACAGTCTTTGATCTTGTCTTTGACAAGGAGGAATCTGGCCCAAAAGTGATGGACCGTTTCTTGAGACTGTTGTCTGATGTGCATAAGATCGCATGTATCTGGGTGGGTGGGTGGCTTTAAGTCCGAACCCCAACCAAATTTGGGATCCGGAGTTTGAGAAACTTCCGAGTTTAGCAGCTCGGGGTCCAGGATATCAACTAATTTTTCAAGTCCACAGTCCGACTCCAGGTTCGGAGTGCGTGGCTCGTCTTCCCGTGGATGGGTATCCGGTTCTATGGGTTCGAAAATCCAAACATAGTTCGTCCTCAATATAGAGGAAGAGTTGTTGTGTTGCTCCTCCACTATAGCTATCTGATGGGTGATTGGCGGAGATTCAATTTCTCTCTGATTGGGTTTAAGCCCAATCCGATTGTAGTCTGTAGCGACCCCCAAGGCGGCGATGCGATCCAGGAGTTCGTTTAAAGATGACAACTCCGACGGATCCATCTATTTGCGGTATTCGGAGTTGACACGGAGGCGATTTTCGATGACCCGAGAAGTCACCGTCGGCCCAACGGTCGAACGGGAGTTCATGGTGAAGCCGCCCAGCCTGAGGGTTTGGCCTGAGGCTCGGGATCCACTGGAGGTGATGTCCTTGATAACAAGGTGAGCCATCAATCCTATTTTCAACGTCACAGCGGAACTCTCAATGAAAGCACCAATGTCGGTGTCAAAACTGGCGAATCTCGGGTAGGGGGTCCCGAACTGTGCACCTAAGGCTGATGGTAACATGAGGCGGGGGACACGATGTTTACCCAGGTTCGGGCCCTCTCTATGGAGGTAATACCCTACTTCCTGCTTGATTGATCTTGATGAATATGAGTATTACAAGAGTTGATCTACCACGAGATCGTAATGGCTAAACCCTAGAAGTCTAGCCTATGTGATTATGATCTTGCCCTATGGACTAAACCCTCCGGTTTATATAGACTCCGGAAGGGACTAGGGTTGTACAAAGTCGGTTACATAGAAAGGAATCTAAACATCCAAATCACCAAGCTTGCCATCCACGCAAAGGAGAGTCCCATCTGGACACGGGGAGAAGTCTTCTGTCTTGTATCTTCATAGCCCAATAGTCCGGCCCATGTTAATAGCCCGGTCGTCCGAGGACCCCTTAATCCAGGACTCCCTCAACCACTGCTAGAGGAAGCGTAGCCGCGACTGCCTAAGGTGACACCTGCCCCCGAAGAGGTGCGCCCGCGCCCCTGACAGGCCACCGCCGGGGTTGCGGCATACTTGAGGGGGCGACCACGGACACTTTTGGGCGGCGGTGAATCAGGGCCCTCCTTGGGGGCCTACCCCTTTTTTGGCGGCGGAGAACCTTCTCGTCGGCGCCATGGATGCTACGGCAAGACGATGAAGATGAGAAAGGAGAAGAAGGTGCATGCAACAAGAGGATGGAGATGAGCAAAGGGGGCTCTGCCCTCCCCCCATTTCTAGCCGGAGGGAGGCCAACCGCCGGCCTCCACGATCCCACATAATGATGGTTTTCCTGCATGCAATAGGCTCTAGTCAAGTCGAACGGTTGCCGAGGCTTCATGAGAAGCCAAGGCGCCCACGTCCCATCAAGCGCCACGCGTCGACAGAGGCCGCAAGTGGTTGGGGCCTGCGGCGCTTCACCCTTGCCCTTTGGCTTCACCTTGAAGCCAAGTCCGAGCGCGCCTTGGGCCCGGGGGCTACTGTCGTCATTCTGGGAACGGGGGTACCTAGACTTGCCTGCCTGCGGCTCACCGCGTGGCTCCATCGGCGGCCTGGTACAGCCCACCTTCAACACAAGACCCTCGTGAGGGGCCAAGCCTCGCGAGGTGGACGATACCAAGACTTCCAAAAGGAGCGGCCTCCTCAGGCTGGCTCCTGAGGAGCGGAGATCACTTTGCAAGCCCCCACCTCGTGAGGTTTGGATGGCGTGAGCAATGACGACCAAGACCAGGCGGGCACCAGCGGGCACAGTAGAACAGTTCCCTCTTTGGTGCTAATGAGGCAAGCGCAGGTGCAGAGTCCTGAGGAATCAGCCAAGGTTTCCATTCCCGTGCTACAAGACCAAGACCGCCAGGACGGCAGGATGGAGGTCATTGCCGAGCCCACCACGGTGTCACGACAAGAGGCTTTGCAGGCGAAGACTACCTTTTGTCAGGATAAGATGTACTAGTTGTCTCCCTTCGAATTTGGACATTGTGGGATCCCTTCCCGCCTCCGTTTTGGGGGAAGTGTACCAAGGCCACTATAAATAGGGCCTAGCCACCACCGTAGAAGGGAGAGGATCATTCATAAGCTCACCAGCTCACCCAACACAAGAACATACCTCCTGAGGTTGTTCTCCCACTGTACTAGTTCATCCTCAGCCCGACTCAAGGCCAATCCACCATAAAGCAGGAGTAGGGTTTTACACCGCAAGGTGGCCCGAACCTGGGTAAACTGCCTTGTTCCATTTCCTTCCGGTTCATAGAGCTATGCCATGAGAGCGACGAGTTGGCAGGCTGGGGAGGTTGAGTTCTTTGCACACACCCCAGAGTTCAAATCTATCCAGGGTCTACGGAGCCCAGAATCCGACAACAGCAATAGAAGCAAGGCCAACTATTTCATCCTTACTAGGCAATTCTTTTTTATGAGGTTTTCTACTAAACTTCGAAAAATTAAACTCATGAGACTCATCACCAAAGCTAACACCAACAGTTTGTTTCTCACAATCTATTTTAGCATTAATGGTGTTCAAGAAAGGTCTACCAAAGATAATGGGACACAAGTCATCTTGTGAGGAACCAAGAATAAGAAAATCAGTAGGCCATTTTATTTTCCCACACAAGACTTCAACATCTCTAACAATCCCAAGTGGTGTGCTGGTGTCTCTATTAGCAAGTTTAATAGTAACATCTATGTCTTCTATTTCAGTGGGTGCTATGTCAATTCATAACTTCTTGATATAAGGTAAAAGGAATAGCACTCACACTAGCACCTATGTCGCACAAACCATGATAACAGTGGTCTCCTATTTTAACTGAGACAACAGGCATGCAAACAACGGGTCTATGTTTATCTTTTTTATCAGGTTTGGCAATTCTAGCAGCTTCATCACAGAAGTAAATAACATGCCCATTTATATTTTCTTCCAAGAGATCGTTAACCATAGCAACACTAGGTTCTACCTTGATTTGTTCAGCTGGTTTGGGTGTTCTAATATAACTTTTGTTGACAACGGTTGAAACTTTAGCATGTTCTTTCATCCTAACAGGGAAAGGTGGTTTCTCGATATAAGCAGTAGGAACAACTGGATCACCATTATAAATAATAGTTTCATCTTTAGCTATTACCGGTTCTGTAATTTCTTCTTTGATAGATGGGTGATATTTAAACCACTTCTCCTTAGGGAGATCAACAGGAGTAGCAAATGATTCACAAAAGGAGGCTACTATCTCACTGTCAAGTCCATATTTAGTGCTAAACTTTTGAAAAGCATCAGTATTCATAAAAGATTTAACACAATCAAACATAAGCTTAATACCTGACTCTTTACCTTCGTCGAGTTCCCAATCTTCAGAGTTGCATTTAATTCTTTCTAAGAGATCCCACCAGAAATAAATAGTCTTATTCATAAAAGAAGCAGCACAAGAAGTATCAAGATGGATCGATCATTATGAGAAAGCCGAGCATAAAAATTCTGAATAATAATTTCTCTTGAGAGCTCATGATTGGGGCATGAATACAACATTGACTTAAGTCTCCCCCAAGCTACAGCGATACTTTCTCCTTCATGAGGCCAAAAATTATATATATAATTCCGATCACGATGAATTAGATGCATAGGATATATTTTTTTGGTGAAACTCCAATTTCATTCGATTCCAATTCCAAGATCCAATATCATCGCATAGCCTATACCATGCCAATGCTTTTCCCTTCAAATATAAAGGGAAAACCTTCTTCTTAACTTCATCTCTGGGTAAACCTGCAAGCTTAAATAATCCACAAATTTCTTCCACATATATCAAGCGCATATCAGGATGTTTGGTTCCGTCTCCTGCATAAGGATTAGCTAGCAGTTGTTCTATCACACCCAAAGGAATTTCATATTCAATATTTTCAGTAGGTGTAGTAGGTTGAGGGGTAACTAATTGTGGTTCCTGTCAAGGTGAAGATACCCCGAAGAAACCCCTAAAAGGATTGTTCTCCATAGTAACAAGTGACAATAAATTTCAGCACGTAGTAGTAATCTTTCCTTACCGATTTCCACTTACCAGGAGCACTTGACTCCCCGGCAACAGCGCCAGAAAATAGCCTTGAAGACCCACAAGTATATGCGGTCAATTGTAGTCTTTTTGATAAGTAAGAGTGTCGAACCCAATGAGGAGAAGAAGGAAATGACAAGTGGTTTTCAGCAAGGAAATGTCTGCAAGTGCGGAAATTGTAAGCAACATAGTAGTTTAATAGCAAGATAATTTGTAATGATCAAGTAATGATAGTAGTAGCAAAAGCGCATCAAGGTAGCCCAATCCTTTTGAGGAAAAGGACATGCTAAAACGGTCTCTTATAATTAGCAAAGCGTTCTTGAGGGTACATGGGAATTTCATCTAGTCACTTTCATATGTTGGTTCGATTCGTGTTTGCTACTTTGATAATTTGATATGTGGGTGGACCGGTGCTTAGGTGCTGTTCTTACTTGAACAAACCTCCTACTTATGATTAACCCCCTCGCAAGCATCCGCAACTACGAAAAAAGTATTAAGAATAAATTCTAACCGCATTAAACTTTTGGATCCAATCGGTCCCTTACGAAATAGCGCATAAACTAGGGTTTAAGCTTTTGTCACTCTCACAACCCATCATCTAATTTCTACTCCACAATACATTCCCTTAGGCCCAAATATGGTGAAGTGTCATGTAGTCGACATTCACATGACACCACTAAGGGAATCACAACATACATACTATCAAAGTATCGAACACATATCATGTTCACATGATTACTTGCAACAAGATTTCTCCCGTGACCTCAAGAACAAAAGTAACTACTCACAAATGATAATCATGCTCAAGATCAGAGGGGTAATAAATAGCATATTGGACCCGAACATATAATCTTCCACCAAATAAACCATATAGTAATCAACTACAAGATGTAATCAACACTACTAGTCACCCACAAGTACCAATCTGAGGTTCCGGTACAAAGATTGAACACAAGAGATGAACTAGGGTTTGAGAGGAGATGGTGCTGCTGAAGATGTTGATGAAGATTGCCCTCCGCAAGATGGGATAGTTGTTGGTGATGATGATGATGATGATTTCCCCCTCCGAGAGGGAAGTTCCCTCGGCGGAATCACTCCGCCGGAGGGCAAAAGTGCACCTGCCCAAGTTCCGCCTTGAGATAGTGGCGCTCCATCCCGAAAGTCATCTCCTTATTTTTTTTCTAGGTCAAAATGACTTATATACCAAAAGATGGGCACCGGTGGTGGGCTGGACCAAGCACAACCCACCAGGGCGCGCCTGGGGGGCAGGCGCGTCCTGGTGTCTTGTGCTCACCAGGTGGCCCCACTCTGGTAGTTATTTGCTCTAGTATTTCTTATTTATTCCATAAAAATTCCTTGTGAAGTTTCAGCTTATTTGGAGTTGTGCAGAATAGGTGGCCTGACGTAGGTTTTCCAGGTCCAGATTTCCAGCTGCCGGAATTCTCCCTCTGTGTGAACATTGCATATTATGAGAGAAAAGGCATTAGAATTACTCCAAAAAGCATTATTATGCATTAAAACATTATAAATAACACTAGGTAAACATGATGCAAAATGGACGTATCACATATCATCTATGCATAGACCTGGCTCATGATGCCATTGTTGGGAAACATTGCGTGGAAAACAAAAAAGTTTCTACGCACACGCAAGATCTATCTATGGAGATGCATAGCAACAAGGGGGGAGAGTGTGTCTACGAACCCTTGTAGACCGTAAGCGGAAGCATTTCACAACGCGTTTATATAGTCGAAATTTCTTCGCGCTCCAACCGATCTAGTACCGAACGCATGACACCTTCACGTTCTGCACACGTTCAACTCGGTGACGTCCTCTGCCTTCTTGATCCAGAAAGACGGCGAGGCAGTATATGAGTTCTGACAGCACGACGGCATGGTGACAGTGATGGTGAAGCGATCTCCATAGGGCTTCGCCTAAGCACTACGAAAATATGGCCGAGGGAGTAAACTGTGGACGGGAGCAGCGCACACGGCTAAAACAATGTTGTCTATTCTTGTGTGGCACCCCCTCCCCATGTATATATAGGTGGGAGGGGAGGGGAGGCAGCCAGGCGCGCCCTAGGGCTAGCCGCCGGCCCCTAGGGCCCCTGCCTTGCCCTGTGCCCCTGCCAAATTTCCCCAAAGGGAAAAGGAAGGAGGAGGAGGGGGAAAGAAAGGGGAGATCCCCTAGGGAACCAGCTTTGGGGGCGCACCAGCCCCTTGTAGGCTGGTGTGTTCCCTCACATGGCCAATAAGGCCCAAAGCTTTGCCGGGGGGGGGGGGGGTGGTGCCCGAACACCTTTCGGTGACCCGATAAGTACCATGTACCCTACGAAACACTTCCAGTATCCGAATACCCTCATCGTATATATCAATTTTTACCTCTCGACCATTTCAAGGATCCTCGTCATGTCTGTGATCTCATTCGAGACTCCGAACAACATTCGCTCACCAAATCATATAACTCATATAACACTATATCGTCAATGAACGTTAAGTGTGCGGACCCTACGGGTTTGAGAACTATGTAGACATGACCGACACACCTCTCCGGTCAATAACCAATAGCGGAACATTGATGCCCATATTGTCTCCTACATATTCGACGAAGACCTTTACCGATCGGACCGTTATGACAACATACGTAATTCCCTTTGTCCATCGATATGTTACTTGCCCGAGATTCTATCGTCGGTATCTTCATACCTAGTTCAATCTTGTTTCTGGCAAGTCACTTTGCTCGTTCCATAATACATCACCTTGTGACTAACTCCTTAGTAATTTGCTTGCAAGCTTATGATGTGTATTACCGAGAGGGCCCAGAGATACCTCTCTGATACTCTAAGTGACAGATCCTAATCCCGATCTATGCCAACTCAACAAACACCTTTGGAGATACCTAGAGAGGATCTTTATAATCACCCAGTAACGTTGTGATGTTTTATAGAACACAAGGTATTCCTCTGGTATCCAGGAGTTGCATAATCTCATAATCGAAGGAATATGTATTTTACATGAAGAAAGCAATATCAATAAAACTGAACGATCATTATGCTAAGCTAATGGATGGGTCTTGTCCATCACATCATTCTCCTAATGATGTGATCCCCTTATCAAATGAAAACACATGTCCATGGTTAGGAAACTTTAACCATCTTTGATCAACGAGCTAGTTTAGTAGAGGAATACTAGGGACATGGTATTTGTTTATGTATTCATGCATGTATTTAAGTTTCGGGTCAATACAATTCTAGCATGAATAATAAAGTGATACGTCTCGACGTATCTATAATTTATGAAGTATTCATGCCATGTTACAACAATTCCATATGATTTTTGTATGATTTGATTAGAACTAACTCGGACTGATGTTGTTTTTGGCAGAACTACTGTGGTGTTGTTTTTGTGGACAAATAAAAGTTCTCGGAACGAGCTGAAAATTGACAGAGATTTTTTTGGAAAATATAAAAAATACTGGAAGGAAAAGATACCGAGGAGGAGTCCCGGGGCCACCACAAGAGTGGGCCCCCCTAGGGCACGCCCTCCGTCCTTGTCATTGCTGCCAACACCTACTATAAATCCTAAAAAACCCAGAATAGAAGAGAAATCGGGAGTTCCGCCACTGTAAGCCTCTATAACCACGAAAAACCAATCTAGGCCCTCTCTGGCACCCTGCCGGAGGGGGCCAACATCACCGGAGGCCATGGAGGAGGAAGCCGGAGGACCACAGGGAGAACCTTTCCCCATCTAAGGGGAAGGGCATGGACGCCAAGGACCACAAGGAGAATCTTTCCCCATCTAAGGGGAGGCCATGGAGGAGGAAGCACAAAGGGGAGAACCTCTCCCCCTCTCTCTTGGTGGCACCGGAGTGCCATCGGGGGAACCATCGTCGCAGTGATCGTCTTCATCAACATCAGCTTCATCATCACCATCCTCATCTCTTTTACGCGGTCCACTCTCCCGCACCCCGCTGTAATCCCCTACTTGGAGATGGTGCTTTATGCGACATATTATGATCCAATGATAAGTTTCCATCCTATGATGTTTTGAGTAGATTTGGTTTGTCTTTTGGGTTGATTGATGATATAGATTGGTTTGAGTTGCATGTTTTATTATTGGTGCCATCCTATGGTGCTCTTCGTGTTGCGCAAGCGTGAGGGATCCCGGTTGTAGGGTTTGCAATATGTTCATGGTTTGCTTATTGTGTGTGTTGCGTGAGTGACTGAAACACAAACATGGATAAGTGGGTCATGGCGTATGGGAATAAAGGGGACTTGACATGTTAATGCTATGGTTGGGTTTTACCTTAATGATCTTTAGTAGTTGCGGATGCTTGCTAGAGTTCCAATCATAAGTGCATATGATCCAAGAATAGAAAGTATGTTAGCTTATGCCTCTCCCTCATATGAAGTTGCAATAATGATTACCGATCTTGTTAACAATTGCCTAGGATAATTCCGCACACCGACCCATAATTATTCCACACTCGCTATTTATAATTTATAGTAATATATTCTAACCTTACGTTAATAGCACCTACTTTTATATTTTAGTTCTCCAGTATCATACAAAGTTATCCTCTTCATACCCACAACGTAGTTTTATTTCTCGTTTCTAGTTGGAAGCAAACGTTTGGTGTACGTAGAGTCGTACAAGTTGCAGATAGGACTTGAGAGAATATTGATCTTACCTTTAGCTCCTTGTGGGTTAGACACTCCATATGTATCAGTTCCACATTTGGAAAGTGCTACGATGACTCCTTGCACTTGAGGATTATCAAGCTCTTTTCTCGTGCCATTGTTGGGGAGCAATAGCGTGGGGTTAATATTTTTGTGTATGCTTGTTTGCTTTCTTCACTAAGTAGATTTTGTTTTCCCTTTTGTTTTTGTATAGTTGTGGGTGAAACAAACAAAAAGAAATACAAAACTAAAATACCAAAAAAAAATACTTGCCTCTTTTGCCTAAAAACTTTTTCAAAAAGAGAAGTGATGGGATGGTTATGCATTGGAGAAGTGAGGGTTGACCTTGAACACTTGTGTTCATGCTCATGGAAACAATGTAGAATTTTTCATGGAAGTTTCTCAAAAATAATTACCCCCTTGTATATATTCGTTGCATTATAAAAATAATGTGCCAAAGTTTGGTTTTAGAATGTTTAAATTGCTTGTTTGGTGTGTGCAGCAAAAAAACAGAAACTTTGTCTGTAGTGTTTGAATTTACATTTATTACTAGAGCATGATAAAATCTTGAAATTTTTAAACAATACTTCCCTGCAAATTGTTTAGATTGTCCTAATGTTTTAGATATTTTGAAGTTACAGAAGTATAAAAAAGTTCCCGATTGCTTCAGACTGTCCTGTTCTTGACAGATTCTGTTTTCTATGTGTTGTGCGCTCATTTTGACGAATCCATGGGTTGTATCGGGGGGTATGAACCATGGTGAAGTTGGAATACAGTAGATATAATGCTAATATGAAATTGGAATGAGTTTACAGTAGTACCTAAAGGTAGTGATTGGCTTTATTATACTAACGAATCTCACAAAGTTTTTTGTTAAGTTCAGTGTGGATGAAGTGTTCGAAGAACGAGGAGTTACCGATATGAGAAGAATAAGGAGAGGCAAGAGTTCAAGGTTGGGGATTCCCAAGGCACCCCAAGTAAATATTTCAAGGATACTCAAGCATCTAAGCGTGGGGATGCCCCGGTTGGCATCCCATCTTTCTTCTTCAACAACTATCGATATGCCTCGGTTTTTGTTTTGTTCACATGATATGTGTCTTTTGAGTTTATTTTTCCTTTCTTTTCCTTTATTCTCCATGCTAGTGTGAGATAACCCTTCATTGATTTGTAGAATGCTCTTTGTGCTTCACTTAAATCTTTTGAGTATGTCTTCGTAGAATGCTCTTTGTGCTTCACTTAAATCTTTTGAGTATGCCTTTATAGAATGCTCTTATGCTTCACTTAAATCTTTCGAGTATGTATAGAATGCTTCGTGTGCTTCACTTAAATATTTTGAGCTTGGATATTGATAAATATATATTATTTGTAGAATGCTCTATGAACTTCACTTATATCTTTTAGAGTATGAATAAAATTATCATTGAAAGTGGGTTTGGAAGAGTGTTAACTCTAAGTAATGATCCCACTATTTTTGAGGGTGTTGAATCTTATATTACTTATGAAAGTGGATTTGGATAGGTCATAACTTTATTTAATGATGATTCCACTATTTCGGAAGAGGTTCCAATTGACTATGAGAACAAGTTGCTATCTATGATGATTATTTTGATGACATGAATGCTATAAAGAATAATAATAACCATGAAACTTGTAATCTTGATTTTAATTCTCAATTGGATTATGCCTCACATGATAGTCATTTTGTTAAGTTTGCACCCACTACTATTCATGAGAATAAATTTGCTTATGTGGAGAGTGGTAAAATTTCTATGCTTGTGGATCATGAAAAGAATGCTTTGTGTGATAGCTATATTGTTGAATTCATTCATGATGCTGTTGAAAATTATTATGAGGAAGGAATATATGCTTGTAGGAGTTGCAATAATATCAAGTTTCCTCTCTATGTGTTGAAAATCATGAAGTTATGCTTGTTTTGCCTTCCTATGCTAGGTGATTCTTGTTCCCATAAGTTGTTTGCTCACAAAATCCCTATGCATAGGAAGTGTGTGTCACGCCCAATATGCAATACTATCCTAAAGAGACTCGAAGGTCCCACCAAGGATAGAACCGCATATTGAAACGCTTTTGCAAGGTGGATATCATTACATCAACATTACATAATAGATGGGGATACATACAAAAGGCATACAATGTCACACGAATAGAACATCACATCATACATAAGATCATCATCCGACTACGGATGAAACACAAACAGAAACTCAAACGACATCCACCCTGCTAGCCCAGTCTGCCGACCGAACCTATCCCCGATCAAGAAGAAGCGTAAGAAGAACTCCAAAACAAGCAAACATCGCTCTCGATCATGATCATCGTGATAAACCTGTACCGCAATCGTTGTTGTAGTAATCAGGAGCCACAAGGACTCAAAGAATCCCATTACCATGGGTATCAAGACTAGCAAAGCTTAAAGGGTAAGGAATGGATAAGTGGTGAGGTTGCAGCAGCGACTAAGCATATATGGTGGCTAACATACGCAAATGAGAGCGAGAAGAGAAACAAAGGAACGGTCGTGAAGCTAGCAATGATCAAGAGGTGATCCTGAAATCCTACTTACGTCAAACATAACCCAAAACCGTGTTCGCTTCCCGGACTCCGCCGAGAAGAGACCATCACGGCTACACACGCGGTTGAAGCGTTTTAATTCGGATCAAGTGTCAAGTTATCTACAACCGGACATTAACAAATTCCCATCTGCCACATAACCGCGGGCACGGCTCTCGAAAGTTTATACCCTGCAGGGGTGTCCCAACTTAGCCCGTGATAAGCTCTCGCGATCAACGAAGGATATACCTTCTCCCAGGAAGACCCGATCAGTCTCGGAATCCCGGTTTACAAGACATTTCGACAATGGTAAAACAAGACCAGCAAGACCGCCCGCTGTGCCGACAAATCCCGATAGGAGCTGCACATATCTCGTTCTCAGGGCACACCGGATGAGCCAAACGTCGGGTTGGCATAGACCCTGATTGCCCAGGGGGCGCCGGACATCGCTCGGTTTGGACCAGCACTCGAAGGAGAACTGGCACGGGGGGTAAAATAAAGATGACCCTCGGGCTCCGAAAACCCAAGGGAAAAAGGGCTAGGTGAGGCAAATGGTAAAACCAAGGTTGGGCCTTGCTGGAGGAGTTTTATTCAAAGCGAACTGTCAAGGGGGTCCCACAAATCACCCAACCGCGTTAGGAACGCAAAATCCGGGAACATAACACTGGTATGACGGAAACTAGGGCGGCAAGAGTGGAACAAAACACCAGGCATAAGGCCGAGCCTTCCACCCTTTACCGAGTATATAGATGCATTAATAATATAAGAGATATTGTGATATCCCAACATAATCCTGTCCACCATGGAGCAATCTTCAACTTCACCTGCAACTAACAACGCTATAAGAGGGGCTGAGCAAAGCGCTAACATAGCCAAACAACGGTTTGCTAGGAAGGGTGAAAAAGGTTAGAGGCTGACATGGCAATTTTGGAGGCTTGAAGAGCAAAAGATAGGTAGCGCAGCAAAGCGATAGAACGAAGCAACTAGCATAGCAATGATAGTAATGAGATCCAGGGTAGCGGTCATCTTGCCTGAAATCCCACTAGGAAGAAGAACGAGTCCATGAAGAAGACGAACGGGAGTAGTCGAACGAATCCTCACAATCGCAACATTACCGGAACTAAGAAGCAACACCGGAAAGAAACAAACAACATGGTAAACGACCATCACATAATTATGGCATGATGCACAACCAAGTATGATGCATGTCCGGTTTAATGAGGCATGGCATGGCAAAGTGCAACAACCAATACTACAAGTTAAGTGGAGCTCAATATGCAACGAGTTGCATATTGACGAAACACCACATCTGAGTTATTTAGTTCGCTCTCGTTTAGGTACACAACAATGTTAAATGTTGTTAAACATGGCAAGGGGTGTAACAAAAGTAAACTAACTATTTAGGCAAGTTTAAATGAGGCTGGATCAACAAACAACATTTCTGGAAAATCCTCATATGCAATTTATGAATTTGCTACTGTTCTGCCCTAAAACATATTTTAAAGTTGTTAAACAGGAAAATAAAGTGGGCCACGTTAAACTAGGCATTTTTCCACCTCATTTACATATAAAGAACATTTAATTCCGAGCTACGATTATTTAGTTATGAAATAAAACATTTTTAACATGGCATTTGAGCAAATTTAAACAAACAACATTTTAAACATTTTTAACGTGGATGAAAATAGCAGATTATGAAACTAGATGAAAAACTAAGCATTTTTTATATATAAATCATTTTAATCCAATGCACGGTTTGTAAATTATTAATGCATGAACATGGAGGGGTTTTCTGCAAATCTATAATAATCTTGATAAATGCTAAATCGCAGACATGGGAAAAAAACTACATCGGGCCGAATCTGGAGGGCGGACTAGGCTGCTCACCATGGGCTCTTGGCCCAGCTGGTGAGGAGGAGGCCAGGCAGGCCGGATCTGGCGCGGCTGGGCCTTGGCCAGCAGGCGAAGGGGAGGCAGCCCAGGCGCGGGTCAACGCGGGCGGCGGTCGTCGTCCTCCTCTCGAACAGAGGCGACAAGAGTGCAAAGGCGTGGACTCTGTATGCTGGGACGCGACGTGGGGAACCGACGGGGACCAAGGCGAAGCAGGGGAGGTCCGGCAGGGGCGCGGTTCTCCAGGACGGCGGATCTGGCCGGGAACGGGCTGAAGCTGCTGCTGCTTCGGGCGACAGAGACAGGCGCACCCGTCCTGGACGAAGCAGAGGACTTGGCGCGGCTACGACGACGAAGACCTGCCGGATCTGACGAGGACCAGAACAAGGAGGACGGGTAGGGGGCATCGCGGCCGGATCCTGCTTTGCTGTTGCGGGCACGGGGATGAGGAGGAGGGAGCTCGTGCTCCTGTGGAACACGGGGAAAAGAGAGAGAGGTTAGAGCAGAGGGAGAAGAACGGGAGGAAGAAGGGAAGAAGAAAGGAGAGAGAGGGAAGGAGAGGGCGGTCCTGCTAGTGCTCGTCGGCGTCGGCTCGCTAGCCGGAGCGGCGGGGCAAAGCTCCGGTGGTGGCTGTCGTCGGGTGCTAGTTGGTTCGGACGTGGGTGGGCTCGGTGGATTTGGATCGAGGAAGGAGAAGGCTGCGGCTGGTTGGGTGGAGTGGATCGTTGGGATGGATGGGACAGAGAAGGTCGGGCGCTGCTCTGGTTGGTGGGTGGCTAAAAACGAGGTGGATTTTTGCATCGGGGAAGAACCCGAGGTGGAAGAAGACAAGAGGAGTGGCGGCGGCGGCTAGGAGGATCCCTAGAAATTAGGGGTTTGTCTGATGATTGCACTGCTATTTATACTATGTGGTGGTTAGGGCAAAACGGACCCTCCGATAATGATCGAACGATCGAGAAAAATAGACTAGGAGAGTCCAAATAAGAAAACGGAGATGTTTTATAGATGTTAGGGGATGAACTGAATCCAACGGTGATGACTGAGCAGGTCGGGTTCGGGGAAGTTTCGGACACGCATGAGAGGGGTCTATGCACTGTGGAGAAAGATTAAGTGGCCAGACAAGAGGGACTCGAAAAACCCGGTTGGTCTCGGGATGGCCACTGAACGCAACAGAGAGAAGCGAGGAGCGGCAACTACGAGCGGGGCACGAGTTTTATGAAAACATGCAGATGCAATGCGTATGATGCTATGAGATGAAATGCAAGACATGAACAAAATGCAAAACAAAATACAAAAACCCAACCACGGAGGAAATATCATATCGCATCTCCGGGAAAGGCAAGAGTTGGAGTTACGAATATGGAAAGTTGTATCCGGGGCGTTACAACACTCCACCACTACGAGAGGATCTCGTCCCTAGATCTAGGATGGCACCAGAGAGAAACGGAAGAGGAAGAGAAGAGGTAAAACTAAGTTGCTTCTTCGACAAATGAGTGAAACCATGAATCTTGAGAGGTTGAGCAATTTAAAAGAAAGAGTACAACATAGATGAACGAGATTGCAAACGATCCGGTAGAAAAGAGGAACAAGGAGTATTACGAGAACTTGAAGGTTGAAAGACATGGAAATAAGAGCTTCACGAACGAAAAGAATATGACCACCTCGGTATAATGAGATAGCCAAGGAACAAGAATGACAGAATTTGGACAGCACTCCGGCAGAAAAGAGAAAAAAGCTTGATGAGATGAAAAGATATTGAAGAGATGATACAACACTCCGGTTAAATGGATAAGCATGAAAAGAACACGATCCTCACAAATCGAGATGATGAGTGAAGAGAGCAACATCACCATGCCTTCGGAAGAAAGAATAGAAGATAGATCATTGGAATAAAAGAATGGAGAAGAAAATGCCAACTTCTGCCACAACTGAGCTTGGAAAGCACCCTTCCAAGAAGAATTGAACGGAATTGTTGCAAAATCAACAACGAAAAGCACAAGCTTGTTGTGGGCTTATGGAAACATCTCAACACTTGAGGTGAAATTCTGACACTAACAAAAAAACAATTGCTTGTTTGAGATCAACGAAGAGATGAAAACTGCTTTCGCCGAGAGGATAGGAGAAAACTTGGATCATTGATAAGCACCACAATTAGCAACATTCCTTAGGGAAGGCTTTAGGTGAAATCTATACCAAGATAACTCCAAGGAAGAAATTGATGGATTTAAAATACCTCATTCTTGACAACTTGTGATTCGCGAAACATGAATGGAAATTGCCAAGAATGATATAACACCATCTCAAAATATAGGGTAGGAGAATTGCACTTAGGAATGCAAGATGAAGAATGCTTGAACCCCTCAAAACAAAACATGTGTTGAGCACCATGTTTAATTTTGAGTATAGCTTGGAGTCTTGAAGAACAAATGAAGAATGAAAGAAATCCTTGACGAACCACCATGTAGAGCCTCCATGAAGAACTCCGGTAAACAAAAGGATGATAGAAAGAAGGAGAAGTTAAAAACACAAGGTGAAGCCTTGCAGTGATAAGATGAAGCTTCACGATGATATAACCGAGAGAACTTGGAACTCCGGAAAGAAAAGATGAACACTAGAACTGAGAATTACTTCATCATGAACAATCTCTGAAAGAAAAGAATTGAATCACCTCGAGGAAATAGGAATAAGATTTATTGTATGCTTATCCTTCATCAAATTAAATTGATGACAAGCAATGGATTTGGCATACTACTTATTCTCGTAGAAAGGATTAAGAGAGATATAGCATAAACTTGAGAAGGTATTGACGGAACCAGCGGTGGGATTTGGAAACAACGAATATTTGATACGGTAGCAAAGGAAGAGGAATCTTGAACGAACCATCGTAAGAATTGAAAATGAAAGTAGCAAAGGCACAATTCACCCGGAAGAATTGGAAAACGAATGAAGATACTTGAGGGGATTTAGATACATGAGAACGAAGAGACCATGAACTGATTAGAGGATATTTGAACGATGCACCGGTAAGATTTGGAGAATGATAGCTACACGCTGATAATGAAGAATTATGACATGATGGCCTTCAAAGGAAAGAAATGGAAACAACTCATGAAATGCTCCGGATGGTAAGAAAAGAATTGTCATAATCAAAACAATTATGAGGATAGCATGAACTAGAACCATGAATCTTCAAGAGAATGGACCAAGATTTAAGAGAAACTCTTTTTCGGTCTTCACATGTTGAGAATGATGATGAGAACCACCATGACAATTGTTGAGGCACTCCGGAATGAGAATTGGAAAGGTTGAACCAACGATGAAAAGATATTGAAAGATCTTGGAGAAAGACATATGACTGATGATAACCCATTCTTACGTCAAACTTTGAAAAGAATTTTAGAAGTTCCGGGAAAATTAGAAGAGTTAGGTAAGATCCTGGGAAAAGACCTGTAGGTTAGGGCCCACTCAAAAGAAAACACCGTTGAACGATTTTGAAGAGAGATTGCACCGGTTGAATTAAATGACTTGAATGAGATAATAATCTCAAAATAGCTTGAACGGATTGATAATGGAGACACAAGTCTTCTGAGATATCCTCGACACTCCAGAACAAATGAATAGGAATAAGTGAATGATTAAGGGGTGCATCGGCACGATAAAGCATTAGAAACGAGGAATAGAATATGATGAATATTGAAAGCTTGAATTGGATCCACCGGAGAAGAATACGAGAATGAAGAATGATGAACTTGAAGCTCGTGAGCATCTTCACGAGGGATCACCGGATCAGAACATTGATTGAAAAGAGTGAAGAGACTTCACAAGAATAAATGGATACTTGATTAAAATAAATGAGTCCTTGAAGAAAAAAAAGGGTGGGAGGGTGGGAAAACAAAGTCAACTTGGGGAAGATGGAATAAACACCGTTGAGAAGAACTTAGAATTTATCTTGCGGATGGGGAGAATGATCGGATCCACTTGAAGAGAAGCACGCCGATAGAAAAAGAATTAACATGACAATCTCGATGATCAAAAGGATTAGTATTCACATAGCAATATGAGAACACCGTTTAGGAAAGGTATGGATTCAGCATTTGACATTGAAGCAACTCGAATACCACAAACAAAATAAAACAAAGGATTTGGCTTGCAGAAATAATCCAGAACAAATACATATGATAGAGATTTACCCAATCCCATATCATGCATCTGTCGGAAAGATATTCTAGGAGCTACTTGAATTCCCACCTATAAACTCCCGAAACTTTCTGGTTATGCAATCTGGTGTTGGGGATACATGGGAAGCAATATATCTCACCCAAACTAACAATACCTACATCCAGCTGTATCCATCCATCAACACATAACCAAGAAAACTCCGGAAATCGTGTACCTCAACCTTCGAAAAGCATCCGTTATACGAGTTATGGCAATACTCCCGAACTCCCCAGTACTGGGTGGCGTCGAGGTTATCTCACCAACAACTGCATAAAAGAGATTTTCGATGTCGTCAAAACTCAGGTATTCTAGAACTGCAACAATAAAATTATGACGACAACACCTCGGAGCTCAACTCCTCGGGACACTGCCACAACCCCTAAATGTCAGGAGGCACCAAGAACAATGTTCTCGTCATAGGAATATCAGAACGATCCCAAGATACCCGCGTGATCCTAAAAAAATTTAGTGAAATTTGAGGAGAGAAAAGACAAAACATCTACGTCAGGAGTCCTCACCAGAGCGACGAAGGGGCTGAGGAGTAAAAAGAATCCTACTCTCCGATATATATACTCCTAAGACTCAAAATAGTTTTCTTCTAGACTCAACAATGGCCAACAATCAAGGGGGATCCTATGGTCGGTCGAGGCTCTTATACCAACTTGTCACGCCCAATATGCGATACTATCCTAAAGAGACTCAAAGGTCCCACCAAGGATAGAACCGCATATTGAAAAGCTTTTGCAAGGTGGATATCATTACATCAACATTAAATAATAGATGGGGATACAAACAAAAGGCATACAATGTCACACGAATACAACATCACATCATACATAAGATCATCATCCGACTACGGATGAAACACAAACAGAAACTCAAACCACATCCACCACCTTAGCCCAGTGCCGACCGAACCTATCCCCGATCAAAGAAGAAGCAGAAGAAGAACTCCAAAACAAGCAAACATCGCTCTCGCATCATGATCATCGCATAAACCTGTACCTGCAACTGTTGTTGTAGTAATCTGTGAGCCACGAGGACTCAGCAATCCCATTACCATGGGTATCAAGACTAGCAAAGCTTAAAGGGGTAAGGAATGGATAAGTGGTGAGGTTGCAGCAGCGACTAAGCATATATGGTGGCTAACATACGCAAATGAGAGCGAGAAGAGAAACAAAGGAACGGTCGTGAAGCTAGCAATGATCAAGAGGTGATCCTGAAATCCTACTTACGTCAAACATAACCCAAAACCGTGTTCGCTTCCCGGACTCCGCCGAGAAGAGACCATCACGGCTACACACGCGGTTGAAGCGTTTTAATAATATAAGAGATATTGTGATATCCCAACATAATCCTGTCCACCATGGAGCAATCTTCAACTTCACCTGCAACTAACAACGCTATAAGAGGGGCTGAGCAAAGCGCTAACATAGCCAAACAACAGTTTGCTAGGAAGGGTGAAAAAGGTTAGAGGCTGACATGGCAATTTGGGAGGCTTGAAGAGCAAAAGATAGGTAGCGTAGCAAAGCGATAGAACGAAGCAACTAGCATAGCAATGATAGTAATGAGATCCAGGGTAGCGGTCATCTTGCCTGAAATCCCGCTAGGAAGAAGAACGAGTCCATGAAGAAGACGAACGGGAGTAGTCGAACGAATCCTCACAATCGCAACATTACCGGAACTAAGAAGCAACACCGGAAAGAAACAAACAACATGGTAAACGACCATCACATAATTATGGCATGATGCACAACCAAGTATGATGCATGTCCGGTTTAATGAGGCATGGCATGGCAAAGTGCAACAACCAATACTACAAGTTAAGTGGAGCTCAATATGCAACAAGTTGCCTATTGACGAAACACCACATCCGAGTTATTTAGTTCGCTCTCGTTTAGGTACACAACAATGTTAAATGTTGTTAAACATGGCAAGGGGTGTAACAAAAGTAAACTAACTATTTAGGCAAGTTTAAATGAGGCCGGATCAACAAACAACATTTCCGGAAAATCCTCATATGCAATTTATGAATTTGCTACTGTTCTGCCCTAAAACATATTTTAAAGTTGTTAAACAGGAAAATAAAGTGGACCACGTTAAACTAGGCATTTTTCCACCTCATTTACATATAAAGAACATTTAATTCCGAGCTACGGTTATTTAGTTATGAAATAAAACATTTTAACATGGCATTTGAGCAAATTTAAACAAACAACATTTTAAACATTTTTAATGTGGATGAAAACAGCAGATTATGAAACTAGATGAAAAACTAAGCCAGATTATGAAACTAGATGAAAAACTAAGCATTTTTTATATATAAATCATTTTAATCCGATGCACGGTTTGTGAATGTTAATGCATGAACATGGAGGGGTTTTTGCAAATCTGTAATACTCTGGATAAATGCTAAATCGCAGACATGGGAAAAAAACTACATCGGGCCGAATCTGGAGGGCGGACTGGGCTGCTCACCATGGGCTCTTGGCCCGGCTGGTGAGGAGGAGGCCAGGCAGGCCGGATCTGGCGCGGCTGGGCCTTGGCCAGCAGGCGAAGGGGAGGCAGCCCAGGCGCGGGTCAACGCGGGCGGCGGTCGTCGTCCTCATCTCGAACAGAGGCGGCAAGAGTGCAGGCGAGCGTGGACTCCAGGGCGCGGGGACGCGACGTGGGGAATCGGCGGGGACCAAGGCGAAGCAGGGGAGGTCCGGCAGGGGCGCGGGTCTCCAGGACGGCGGATCTGGCCGGGAATGGGCTGAAGTTGCTGCTGCTTCGGGCGACAGAGATAGGCGCACCCATCCTGGACGAAGCAGAGGACTTGGCGCGGCTACGACAACGAAGACCTGCCGGATCCGACGAGGACCCGAACAAGGAGGACGGGGAGGGGGCGTCGCGGCCGGATCCTGCTCTGCTGCTGCGGGCACGAGGATGAGGAGGAGGGAGCTCGTGCTCCTGCAGGGTAACACGGGGAAAAGAGAGAGAAGTTAGAGCAGAGGGAGAAGAACGGGAGGAAGAAGGGAAGAAGAAAGGAGAGACAGGGAAGGAGAGGGCGTTCCTGCTAGTTCTCGTCGGCGTCGGCTCGCTAGCCGGAGCGGCGGGGCGAAACTCCGGTGGTGGCTGTCGTCGGCCAGGGAGGAGGCAGGAGCCAGGGGCGCGTGGGAGGGCTCGGGCAGGAGGGATCGGGTGCTGGTTGGCTCGGACGCGGGTGGGCTCAGTGGATTTGGATCGAGGAAGGAGAAGGCTGCGGCTGGTTGGGTGGAGTGGATCGATGGGATGGATGGGACAGAGAAGGTCGAGCGCTGCTCTGGTTGGTGGGTGGCTAAAAACGAGGTGGATTTTTGGATCAGGGAAGAACCCGAGGTGGAAGAAAACAAGAGGAGTGGCGGCGGCGGCTAGGAGGATCCCTAGAAATTAGGGGTTTGTCTGATGATTGCACTGCTATTTATACTATGTGGTGGTTAGGGCAAAATGGACCCTCCAATAATGATCGAACGATCGAGAAAAATAGACTAGGAGAGTCCAAATAAGAAAACGGAGATGTTTTATAGATGTTAGGGGATGAACTGAATCCAACGGTGATGACTGAGCAGGTCGGGTTCGGGGAAGTTTCGGACACGCACGAGAGGGGTCTATGCACTGTGGAGAAAGATTAAGTGGCCAGACAAGAGGGACTCGAAAAACCCGGTTGGTCTCGGGACAGCCACCGAACGCAACGGAGAGAAGCGAGGAGCGGCAACTACGAGCGGGGCACGAGTTTTATGAAAACATGCAGATGCAATGCGTATGATGCTATGAGATGAAATGCAAGACATGAACAAAATGCAAAACAAAATACAAAAATCCAACCACGGAGGAAATATCATATCGCATCTCCCGAAAAGGCAAGAGTTGGAGTTACGAATATGGAAAGTTGTATCCGGGGCGTTACAGTGTGTTAGACTTAAATGTGCTAGTCATATTCTTCATGATTCTCACATTATGTTTCAATTCGTATCTTTTATGTGAGCATCATTGAAATCACCATGCCTAGCTAAAAAGGCATTAAAGAAAGCGCTTCTTGGGAGACAACCCAATATTTATCCTTGTTGTTTCTGTGTGTGCACACGATTAAGATATTGTAGTAATCATGTTTTATAGCTTTTGTTGCAATAAAGTGCCAAGTAAGACCTTTGGGATGGCTTACGGTGATAGTTGATTTGATCTTGCTGAAAAATAGAAACTTTTGTGCTCAGGAATATAATTCTTATTTTTAACAGAAGCGTGACAAAATACTGATTCTTTTTGCACAAGATTAATGAACAAATTTCCTAGGTTGTCCTAATGTTTCAGAATTTTCGGAGTAGCAGAAGTATGGTTGTTGTTCAAATCATTACAGACTGTTCTATTTTTGACAGATTCTATTTTCAATGCATAGTTTGCTTGTTTTCTTGTTTCTATGGCTTACATTGCTCAATATAAATTGTAGAAATGATATGGTGCAGTAGGCATTGTGTGAGAAAAAATATGAATATATTCTTTGACTGTACCAAAGTGAATGATTTACTCTATATCATACTAACCCATCTCACGAAGTTTCGTTAAGTTTTGTGTGATTGAAGTTTTCAAGTTTTGGGTGAGATATCGATACAAGGAGAATAAGGACTGGAAAGACCCTAAGCTTGGGGATGCTGAAGGCACCCCAAGGTAATATTCAAGGAAGACTCAAGTGCCTAAGCTTGGGGATGCCCCGGAAGGCATCCCCTCTTTCGTCTTCAAAACCATTGGTATACCTTACTCGGAGCTATATTTTTTTTCGTCACATGATATGTGTTTTGCTCGGAGCGTATTTTCATTTTACTTGTTTGAATAAAATCACTTGAATGAGAGAGAGTCCTCCCATGGCTAGTTAATTATTTGACTACTCATTGTTCTTCACTTATATCTTTTTGGAGTAGTTTGTCATTTACTCACGTGCTTCACTTATATGTTATGAGTAAATGTTTGAATGAATTGTATATCATAGATCTGAAATTATATATGCTTCATATGCTTATACCATGGGGAGTAATGACTTCACACATAATTAATATATGTGGTAAATTTATTGAAAGTTAGCAAACATATTATTGATCACTTGAACAATTCCAAAGAAGGAAGAGAGATTTCACATATGAATATACTATCTTGGACATCTTTTATAATTCTGAGCACTCAATAAAATATGACATGCTAAAAGGTTGATGTTGGACAAGGAAGACAACATAGTGGGTTCTGTTTTCTTATATCCGAATAGAAGTTATATTGTCATGGATCCTCCAACATGTTGAGCTTGCCTTTCCCTCTCATTGCTAGCCAAATTCTTTGCACCAAGTAGAGATACTACTTGTGCTTCCAAACATCCCTTAAACTAGTTTTGCCATGAGAGTCCACCATACCTACCTATGGATTGAGTAAGATCCTTCAAGTAAGTTGTCATCGGTGCAAGCAATGAAAGTTGCTCTCTAAATATGTATGATCTATTAGTGTGAAGAAAATAAGCTTTATACTAACATGTGATATCGAAGAAATAAAAGTGGCGGACTGCATAATAAATGTCTTTATCACAAGCAGCAATATAAAGTGGTGTTATTTTGCATTAAGATTGTGTGCATCCAACCATAAAAGCGCATGACAACCTTTGCTTCCCTCTGCGAAGGGCTTATCTTTTACTTTTATTCTACCGTTATACAAGAGTCATGGTGATCTTCACCTTTCCTTTTTACACTTTTTCCTTTGGCAAGCACTATGTGTTCGAGAGATCCGGATATATATATCCACGAGGCTGTAGGTTTTAATGAAGTATTATTGTTGACATTACCCTTGAGGTAAAAGTTTGGGAGGCGAAACTATAAGCCCCTATCTTTCTCGGTGTCCGATTGAAACTTTGAACCCATAAATATCACATGAGTGTTAGCAATTGTGAAAGATTAAATGATAGTTGAATATGTGGAATTTGCTAAATCAAAGCTCTTACAAAGACCCTTCCTGAAAATAAGATGAATTGCAATTGTTTGATGACTGAGAACATAGTTTGTTAGTTTTCAAGAAAGTTTATGGTCTATACTTTAACATGTGAATAGCTCGTTACTTGATCATGAGAAGTCTTATGAAGATGAGCTACTGTTTATGATAAACAATAATGCTAGTAAAAGTGCTTGGACCTTTCATTGATCAAACGTGTGCATTTGATAGCATTCACACTTCATAAATTATTTCTTTTATCATTACCTACTTGAGGACGAGCAGGAATTAAGCTTGGGGACGCTGATACGTCTCCCACATATCTATAATTTATGAAGTTTTCATGCCATGTTTACAACAATTCCATATGATTTTGGTATGATTTGATTAGAACTAACCCGGAGTGACACTGTTTTCAGCAGAACTACCGTGGTGTTGTTTTTGTGCAGAAATAAAAGTTCTCGGAATGAGATGAAAATTAACGAAGAATTTTTTAGGAAAATATAAAAAAACTGGAAGGAAAAGATACCAAAGAGGAGTCCCAGGGCCACCACAAGGGTGGGGGCGCGCCCTCCGTCCTTGTCATCGCCTTGTGGGGCCCCCTGATGTGAAACCAACACCAACCCCTCCTATAAATCCTAAAAACCCAGAATAGAAGAGACATCAAGAGTTCTGCTGCTGCATGCCTCTGTAGCCACGAAAAACCAATCTAGGCCCTCTATGGCACCCTGCCGGAGGGGCCAACATCACTGGAGGCCATGGAGGAGGAAGCTGGAGGTGTCACCATCGTCTTGGAGGCCAATGACAAGAGGGAAAACCTTTCCCCATCTAAGGGGGAGGCCATGGAGGAGGAAGCACAAAGGGGAGAACCTCTCCCCCTCTCTCTTGGTGGCACCGGAGTGCCATTGGGGAAACCATCGCCGCGGTTATCGTCTTCATCAACATCACCTTCATCATCACCATCCTCATCTCTTCTACGCAGTCCACTCTCCCGCACCCTGCTGTAATCCCCTAATTGAACATGGTGCTTTATGCCACATATTATGATCCAATGATGTGTTGCCATCCTATGATGTTTTGAGTAGATTTTCTTTGTCTTTTGGGTTGATTGATGATATAGATTGGTTTGAGTTGCATGTTTTATTATTGGTGCCATCCTATGGTGCTCTTCGTGTCGCGCAAGCGTGAGGGATCCCCACTTTAGGGTTTGCAATATGTTCATGGTTTGCTTATTGTTTGCGTTGCGTGAGTGACTAAACACAAACACAGATAAGTGGGTCATGGCGTATGGGAATAAAGGGGACTTGATATGTTAATGCTATGGTTGGGCTTTACCTTAATGTTCTTTAGTAGTTGCGGATGCTTGCTAGAGTTCCAATCATAAGTGCATATGATCCAAGAAGAGAAAGGATGTTAGCTTATGCCTCTCCCCCATATGAAATTGCAATAATGATTACCAATCTTGTTAACCCCTTGCCTAGGACAATTCCGCACACCGACCAATCATTATTCCACACTCGCTATTTATAACTTATAGTAATATATTCTAACCTTATGTTAACAACACCTACTTTTATATTTTAGTTATCCAATATCATAAAAAGTTATCCTCTTCATACCCACAACATAGCTTTATTTCTCGTTTCTACTTGGAAGCAAACATTCGGTGTACGTAGAGTCGTATCAGTGGCAGATAAGACTTGAGAGAATATTGATCTTTCCTCTAGCTCCTTGTGGGTTCGACACTCCATACTTATCACTTCCACCTTTGGAAAGTGCTATGATGATTCCTTGCACTTGAGGATTATCATAAAGCTTTATCATGATTAAGGAAATATAATAATAACCATTTTATTATTGCCTCTAGGGCATATTTCCATCAGGCATAGCCCTCGTCGATGCCGGCTTCGCCTCTCGCATGGGCGAGATGATGGTACGCTCCATTAGCAAGTTCACTTTCGTCAAGAAGCACGCGGACGACCTTGTCATGCTCCTCCAGCCTGTGTGCCCGGGCTCCTTGTTGCCTCTCCACCCTCATCAGCCTCCAAGGTGACGAACTCTTTGAAGAAATGGCAGCCCTGCAGCTGCCGGAGGTTACGACAAAGAATGTGCACCTCGAGGTCGTGCTTGCGTCGCAACGCCTTGCCATGCAAGAAACCGTCGACCTGCACATCCACGTCTATGAGGAAATCATCTACATAGGCCACTACAAGGCCAACGAGGATAGAAAGACGTTGTCCTTCTTCCACCGGCTGGAATCTTTGGACGCCATTGTTCGGAAGCACGTTGACCTGGCGACGAAAGCCGCTGCTACTTAGCCGCCGTTCGGTGGGCCGGCGCCCTGAGTCGAGGAGGAGGAGGTCGTCGATGGATGCATCTTTCTTCTTGCCTCCTGTAACCAGCACTGCATCACCTCATGGCCTTAATGTGTTAGTGTATGACATTTTTATTCCAGTCGTAAATGACATGTGTGGTCCCATGCTCTTATTTGGCATTAATTATATGTAGTATCATTGTCTTTGTCCTGGTTTCTACCTACGTCATGGTTTATTAGTCCCTTTTGTAATTTGTGCTAAATTTTGACCAAAGTTTTAACCGACAAAATGTTAGTGCATGTCAACAAAATTTATATCGTTGGATTCGTATTTGAACATAGTTTTCAATGATATAATTTTTGTGACATGCTTGAACATTTTGTTAGCCAAATTTATGGTCAAAATCTGGCACAGATTACAACAGGGGCAAATAAACCAGGACGGAGGTAGACTAGTCACAATCGCTTGTTGTGCCAAATTTTGACTTCGGCTTTACTCCCTCCGTTTGGTGAAGAGTGCACATTTAGCTTTGAAATTTGTCACAAAAGAATGTACTTCTATCTTTCCACTGCACTTGAAAGTAGGAAAATATGTTTCTCTCATCTCACACGGTAATCAAGACCAATAACATTCTATGCATGGTCTCCTTAATTTCTACATGCACTTAGCTCATTGGGGGTTGGGTAATTAAAGAGAAGATTGATGGTGGCTTGAATCTTTCCAAATTTTTACTCCACTCCATAATTTGTCCTAAAATTTCTATATGTACACTTTTCACCAGACAAAGGGAGTAAGTACGAGACCCAACCTACATGGAGGGATTATATATATATTGGCATGACAACCAAACTTATATATGGAGTATTCAAAACTGAGCGTTACTACATGTCACGAGTTCAAACGGGAAAGTGGAACAAGTAGAGCATGACTGGGTCGTTCGCGACGCCCCCGCACTGTCATTCCGACCCGCCGCTTAGTGTGCATTGGCTTGGCATTTTCTATCTACAAGTTAAAAAGGTAAAGACTCCTGCGTTCGCACCGTACCCCCACACGGTCTATCGGGCACGCCACTCATGCTAGGCACCCCCCGATAAAATCCGTAGATTCATCAAAATAAGCACACAATGCAACGAAAACAGAATCTGTCAAAAATAGAACAGTCTGTAGTAATCTCGACTTTAACCATACTTCCATAACTCCAAAAGTTCTGAAAAATTAGGAAAATGTGGGAAATTTGTATATCAATCACGTGTAAAAATGCAGAATTTTTTGTCGCTCCAGTGTTTTTTATCAATTCTGCTACTGGACGTAAAAGTTTCTATAATGCATAGAATCGAATCAACTATCACCAAATCATCCAAAAGGCTTTACTTGGCACAAACACTAACTAAAACATAAAAACACAATAATTACAGAAGAATAATTGTATATTTATTGAGTAGCAGAAAGAAAAACAAAAATTTCAAATAAAACTATTGGGTTGCCTCCCAACAAGCGCTTTTCTTTAAAGCCTTTTAGCTAGGCATTGATAATTTTAATGATGGTCGCATGGAAGACAAGAATTGAAACACAAAGAGAGCATCGTAAACATGTGACAAACACATTTAAGTCTAACATACTTCCTATACACTGGAATTTTATAAGCAAACAAGTTATCAAAACAAGCAAAGACTAACACATTGAAGGAAGAAGGAAGAAACAATAGCAATCTCAACATAACGAGAGGTAATTTAGTAACATAAAAATTTCCACAACTATATTTTCCTCTCTCATAATAATTACATGTAGGATCATAATCAAATTAAACAATATAGCTATCATATAAAATTTTCTCTTCATGATCCACATGCATAAAAGTTTTATAATCTTCCAAGATAGTGGGATTAACATCAACTAAAGTCATGACCTCTCCAAACCCACTTTTATTAAAAAAAAATCATAAGATAGAACACTCTCCAAATATGTGGGTTATTTTTACCTAAAGTTGACGCTCTTCCAAACCCACTTTCAATATTATTGCAAATATTATTATCAATACCATATTCATTATGAGGCTTAAATAAGTTTTCAAGATCATAAGAAACATTATCACCCCAATCATGATCATTGCAATAAGTAGTAGACATAACAAAATTGTCATCCCCAAGCTTGGGGTTTTGCATATCATTAACACAATTGACATTAATAGAATTTATAATAACATCATTGCAATTATGCTTTTCATTCAAGGAGATATCATGAATTGCTTTATAAATTTCTTCTTTTAATACTTCATCATAATTTTCAGATTCATGAATCTCAAGTAAAACTTCATAAAGATAATATAGTTAACTCAATTCACTAGCATTTGGTTCACCATAATTGGATATTTTAAAAATATTAGTAAGTGGATTAAGATCCATATCAATAGATTTTTAGCAAGCAAATAGAAGGCACGTGGCAACACAAGCAAAGATACCAAACTAGCAAAAAGGCAAACAGAAAATATTTTTGTATTTTTGTAAAAAAATAGAAGTGGGGGATATGAAAATGGGAGGCAAATGGCAAATAAAGTAAATTGCAAGGAGATCAGAGTTTATGCGTAGGTACTTGATAGATTTTGACGATGTCTCCCTGGCAGCAGCGCCAGAAATTCTTCTTGATTGCTTGTATCTGCGTTGGTAATTCCCCGAAGAGGAAAGGATGATGTAACACAACAAAGGTAAGTATTTCGCTCAGTTATGAAACCAAGGTTATCAATCCATTAGGAGAACCAAGCAACACTATGTAAACAACACCTACACACAAACAACAAATACTTGCAACCCAACACGTAAGAGAGGTTGCCAATCCCTCAACAATATTGAGATATATTAAATTGTATGAGATTTGATGAATAGGTTTAACTAAAACACAAAATAAAATAAATGAAGAAAAAGTGCAGAAAGTTATTTTTAGATTTAATATGATAGGAAATAGACCCGGGAGCCGTAGTTTTCACTAGAGGCTTCTCTCAAGAAAATAGTATACGGTGGGTAAACAAATTACTATTGGGCAATTGATAGAAAAGCGAATAATCATGACGATATCCAAGGCAATAATCATGTATATATGCATCACGTCCAAGATTACTAGACCGACTCCTGCCTATATCTACTAGTATTACTCCACACATCAACCGCTATCCAGCTTGCATCTAGTGTATTAAGTTCATCGAAAGACGGAGTAATGCAATAAGAACAATGACATGATGTAGACAATATAAACCCACGTATGAGCAAACCCCATCTTGTTACCCCTAATAGCAACGATACGTGCATATCATGACTCTTTTTGTCACCGAGATTAAGCACCGCAAGATTGAATCCATCACAAAGCACATGTTCCCATGGCAAGAAAAATCAATCTAGCTGGACAAACCAGACCAAAATTTCGGAGAAGAAATACGAGGCTATAACAATCATGCATATAAGACTCAAATAATATTCATGGATAGAATTGATCACAAACCCACAATTCATTGGATCCCAACAAACACACCGCAAAAAGGAGTTACATCAAATAGATCTCCAAGAACATCGAGGAGACTATTGTATTGAAGATCAAAAAGAGAGAAGAAGCCATCTAGCTACAAGTCATGGACTAGTAGGACTATGGTAAACTACTCACGCATCATCGGAGGGGCATCACTGATGATGAAAAGCCCCTCCTAATTGTTGCCCCCTCCGGCAGAGTGCCGGAAAAGGGCTCTAGATTGGATCTTGTGGTTCTGGAACTTGCGGCGGCTGGAAAAGTGTTCCATCAACTCCCTTAGGGTTTTGGGGATTTTAGAGTATTTATAGAGACGAAGGTAGGTCGAGAAGCTTCCTGTGGGGCCCACTACCCATGAGGGCGCACGAGAGGCTCCTGGCGTTCCCTGGTGTCTAGTGGGCCCCAATTGCCTTCTCTCGTCTGCTCCAAAAGCTTCCAGGGTCTCTTATCACCAGAAAAAATCTCCAAAAAGTTTCTGGGAAATTGGACTTCGTTCGGTATTGATATTCTACAAAGTAAAAGAACAGGCAAAAAACAACAACTGGCATTGGGCACTATGTCAATAGGTTAGTCCCAAAAAATGATATAAAGTTGCTAGTAAATGTATATAAAACATCCAAGATTGATACTTTAATATCATGGAACAATAAAAAATTATAGATACTTTGGAGATGTATCACCCGACAATACTCAAATGGCTAGTCTGGATAGGAAAGTGACGCAAAATGGGCTCGGGGTTGTTAATGCAATTGCAATGGGAAGTATCCGAAGATGTCGTCGAAGTTATCGTCCTTGCTTACGGTTGATGGTGTCACAAAGGTGAAGTGGTCATTGTCGATGAAGAATTCGTGGCGAAGATGAGCGGCGGTGATGTCAGTGTCGAACCGTCCCTAAGTAGCCGAAACACGTTAGGAAATGGAAACCGCAACTCAAGTTCTCAAAACAGAATGTGTCAAAAAATTGGAGGTGGTAGCGGATAAGCGATGGTGGTTGCGGAAAGCTGTGGTATGACAAGGATATCTCAATGGTTTGCAGAAGTGGAAAGGTGGTTGTGGAAATTGGCTATGCGAAAATATGACCGTGGCTGAAAACTTCAGGCGAACTGCAGTTCTGTTAGTGGAGGCGGATGATCCGGGAGAGGGTCCGACTGATCCTGGCTGGTCCGGATGATCCGGGACTTGGTCCGGATGATTCGGGCAGGTCAGCTTGCTCGGTCTAGGGCTCGGGGTGAACATGAAAATTGTGCAGAAAAGGAAAAAATGGGGGATTTTGGATGGATTTCGTGGTGGAGATGGTGGGTAAGAGGTAGATCTACTTGCAACACAACGAATCCACTGATCAAATTCAGCAAAACATCATCAAACCAAAAAATCACAGAATTTTTTGGTAAGGCTATTTTTGTGGGGATTTCCAAAATCGGACAAAATACACAAAATTAGGCTAGAAAGTGGGGGTAGGGACTCCAATTCGTGATCAACCATGGCTCATGATACCAAGATGATGTAGGGTGGAACCCAAATGGCTGATCTTTCATGATTTGGTGGGTAATTCCCGAAGAACACGATAAACACACGAGAGCAAAACACCCAAATCAACAAGATTCAGTCACACATGTGCTAAATCCACATACACAAATGGGAGATACAAGATCCAAAGTCAACAAGAGAGGATACACGGTAACTAGTTCATCCCAATCCGTGAGGAAAGGGTCTTGAATCCACTAGGGTATCTTCCCTCAAGAGGGGTCTTGAATCCACTTGGGGGATCTTCTCCTAGGAGGTCTTGGTATCCATAGGAGTAGGGATAAGTGGATGATCAAGGCTCGGTCTCAATGTTGAGCTACCACAATGCTAACCCTAAAACATGGGCGGAGTTGGAGTATATATAGGCTAGGGGTAGGTGGAGTTACATGGGCTACTGATACGTCTCCAATGCATCTATAATTTTTGATTGTTTCATGCTATTACATTACCCCTTTTGGATGTTTATGGGCTTTATTTTACACATTTATATCATTTTTGGGACTAACCTACTAACCCGAGGCCCAGCCCATATTGCTGTTTTTTTGCCTATTTCAGTATTTCGAAGAAAAGGAATATCAAACGGAGTCCAAACGGAATGAAACCTTCGGGAGCGTGATTTTTGGAACGAACGTGATCCAGAGGACTTGGAGTGCAAGCCAAGAAGCTGCCGAGGCTCCCACGAGATAGGAGGGCGCCCCCCCCCCTTTGTAGTGCGCGACCCCTGTCTCGTGGGCCCCTCGGGCGGCCACCGACGTACTTCTTCCTCCTATATATACCTACGTACCCCGAAAACATCCAGGGGCGGACGAAACACAATTTCCACCACCGTAACCTTCTGTATCCGCGAGATCTCATCTTGGAGCCTTCGTCGGCACTCTGCCGGAGGGGGAATCGACTACGGAGGGCTTCTACATCAACATCCTTGCCCCTCCAATGAGTTGTGAGTAGTTTACCACAGGCCTATGGGTCCATAGTTATTAGCTAGATGGCTTCTTCTCTCTTTTTGGATCTCAATACAATGTTCTCCCCCTCTCTTGTGGAGATCTATTCGATGTAAACTCTTTTTGTGGTGTGTTTGTCGAGATCCGATGAATTGTGGGTTTATGAGCAAGTTTATCTATGAATAATATTTGAATCTTATCTGAATTCTTTTATGTATGATTGAGTTATCTTTGCAAGTCTCTTCGAATTATCAGTTTGGTTTGGCCTACTAGATTGATCTTTCTTGCCATGGGAGAAGTGCTTAGCTTTGGGTTCAATCTTGCGGTGTCCTTACCAAAGGATGTAAAGGGTTGCAGGGCATGTATTGTATTGTTGCCATCGAGGATAACAAGATGGGGTTTATATCATATTGATTGAGTTTATCCCTCTACATCATGTCATCTTACTTAATGCGTTACTCTGTTCTTATGAACTTAATAATCTAGATGCAGGCAGGAGTCGGTCGATGTGTGGAGTAATAGTAGTAGATGCAGGTAGGAGTCGGTCTACTTGTTATGGACGTGATGCCTATATACATGATCATGCCTAGATAATCTCATAACTATGCACTTTTCTATCAATTGCTCTACATTAATTTGTTCACCCACCGTAATACTTATGCTATCTTGAGAGAATCCTCTAGTGAAACCTATGGCCCCCGGGTCTTTCTCTTATCATATTTGCTTCCAATCAAGTTTTATTTGCATCTTTACTTTTTGCATCTATATTATAAAATACCAAAAATATATTTATCTTATCATACTATCTTTATTAGATCTCTCTTTCGCAAGTGGCCGTGAAGGGATTGACAACCCCTATATTGTGTTGGTTGCGAGTTCTCAGTTTGTTTGTGTAGGTGCGTGGGACTTTTGAGGAGCCTCCTACTAGATTGATACCTTGGTTCTCAAAATCTAAGGGAAATACTTACGCTACTATTGTTGCATCACCCTCTCTAGTTCGAGGAAAACCAACGCAAGCTCAAGACGTAGCAAGAAGGATTTCTGGCGCCGTTGCCGGGGAGGTCTTCGCTCAAGTCATGACATACCAAGTACCCATCACAAACCCATCTCCCTCGCATTTACATTATTTGCCATTTGCCTCTCGTTTTCCTCTCCCCCACTTCACCCTTGCCGTTTTATTCACCCTCTCTTTCCCAATCTCCTCCTCTCTTTTTGCTTGCCTTTTTCTGTTTGCTTGTGTGTTGGATTACTTGTTGCCACGACACAAGATAATACCAAATTATGTGATTTCTCCAATACCAATAACAATGATTTCCTTAGTACTCCGATTGCTCCTCTTAATGATGTTGAGTCTTGTGAAATCAATACTGCTTTGCTGAATCTTGTTATGAAAGATCAATTCGCCGGCCTTCCTAGTGAAGATGCCGCTACTCATCTAAACATCTTTGTTGATTTGTGCGATATGCAAAAGAAGATAGATACGGATAATAATATAGTCAAATTGAAGTTATTTCCGTTTTCACTTAGAGATCGTGCTAAAGTTTGGTTTTCGTCTTTGCCTACAAATAGTATTGATTCTTGGAACAAGTGCAAAGATGCTTTTATCTCTAAGTATTTTCCTCCCGCTTAGATTATCACTCTTAGGAACGATGTTATGAATTTTAAACAACTTGATCATGAGCATGTTGCCCAATCTTGGGAAATAATGAAATTGATGCTCCGCAATTGCCCTACTCATGGTTTGAATTTATGGATGATCATACAAAAATTTTATGCCGGTTTGAACTTTGCTTCTAGAAATCTCTTAGATTCGGCCGCGGGAGGCACGTTTATGGAAATCACGTTAGGAGATGCTACAAAACTTCTTGATAATATTATGGCTAATTATTCTCAACGGCACACCAAAAGATCTTCTAGTAAAAAAGTGGATGCTACAGAAGAAATCAATGTTTTGAGTTAGATGGATGAACTTATGAAATTATTTGCTACTAAAAATACTCCTCTTGATCCCAATGATATGCCTTTGTCTTCTTTGGCTGAGAATAATAATGAATCTATGGATGTGAATTTTGTTGGTAGGAATAGTTTTGGAAACAATGCTTATAGAGGAAACTTTAATGCTAGACCGTTCCCTAGTAATTCCTCTAATAATTATGGAAATTCCTACAAAAATTTGTATGGTAATTTTAATAAGATGCCCTCTGTTTTTTAGAATAGTGTGAAAGAATTTATGATTTCTCAAAAGAACTTTAATGCTTTGCTTGAAGAAAAATTGCTCAAAGTTGATCATTTGGCTAGGAACGTTGAGAGACTTTCGCTTGATGTTGATTCTCTTAAACTTAGATCTTCTCCTCCTAAGCATGATATCAATGAGTCTCTCAAAGTAATGAGAATTTCCATTGACGAGTGCAAGGAAAGAACCGCTAGATTGCGTGCTAAAAAAGGTAGCTTTATAAAAGCATGTTCTTCTAGTTTCCATGAAAATAATGATGAGGATCTTAAAGTTATTAATGCATCTCCTATTAGATCTATGTTTTGCAATATGAATTTTGATGATTATGGTACTAATGATGAATCAACTTTGCCTAGAAGGCGTCCCAAGAATTCGGAGTCTTTAGATCTTGATGCTAAATTTGGTAAAAAGGAGATTGGAGAGTCCTCAACTTCTAATAATATTGAACCTACTATCTCGGATTTCAAGGAATTTGATTATGATAATTGTTCTTTAAAAGGTTGTATTTCCTTGTTGCAATCCGTTGTTAATTCTCCTCATGCTTATAGTCAAAATAAAGCTTTTACCAAACATATTGTTGATGCCTTGATGCAATCTTATGATGAAAACTTAATTTGGAAGTTTCTATACCTAGAAAACTTAATGATGAGTGGGAACCTACTATAAAGATTAGAATTAAAGATTATGAGTGTTTTGCTTTGTGTGATTTGGGTGCTAGTGTTTCCATGATTCCGAAAACTTTATGTGATATTCTAGGTTTCCATGATCTTGATGATTGCTCTTTAAATTTGCACCTTGCGGATTCCACCATTAAAAAGCCAATGGGAAGGATCAATGATGTTCTCATTGTTGCAAATAAAAATTTGGTGCCCATGGATTTTATCGTTCTTGATATAGATTGCAATCTTTCTTGCCCTATTATTCTTGGTAGACCTTTCCTTAGAACGATTGGTGCAATTATTGATATGAAGGAAAGGAATATTAGATTCCAATTTCCATTAAAGAAAGGCATGGAGCACTTTCCAAGAAAGAAAGTCAAATTACCTTATGAATCTATCATGCGGGCTACTAATCAATTTAATGCCATAGATGGCACCCGTTAGATCTATCTTCACTTTTATGCCTAGCTAGGGGCGTTAAACGATAGCGCTAGTTGGGAGGCAACCCAAATTTCTTTGTGTTTTTTGTTTTTGCTCCTGTTTAGTACTAAATCTTGCATATAACTTCTGTTTAGAGGTATTTTTATATTTTAGTTAGTGTTTGTGCCAAGTAGAACCTATAGGATAACCAACGATGATAGTTGATTTGATTCTACTGAAAAAACAGAAACTTTGCATGCACGAATATAATTTTGTTAAATCACAGGAACGTTATTTTGTGTTGATTCTTTTTGCTGCTGTTCAATAAACAAATTTTCCAGGACTTCCTATTTTGGTAGGATTTTTAAAGCTCCAGAAGTTTGTGTTAGTTACAGATTGCTACAGACTGTTCTGTTTTTGACAGATTCTGTTTTTCGTGTGTTGTTTGCTTATTTCAATGCATCTATGGCTAGTAAAATAGTTTATTAACCATAAGGAAGTTGGAATACAGTAGGTTTAACACCAAAATAAATAAAGAATGAGTTCATTACAGTACCTTATGTGGTGGTTTTGTTTTCTTTCACTAACAGAGTTTATAAGATTTCCTGTTGAGTTTTGTGTTGTGAAGTTTTCAAGTTTTGGGTAAAGATTTTATGGACTATGGAATAAAGGGTGGCAAGAGCCTAAGCTTGGGGATGCCCAAGGCGCCCCAAGATATTCAAGAATATCCAAAAGCCTAAGCTTGGGGATACCCCGGGAAGGCATCCCCTCTTTCGTCTTCATTCATTGGTAACTTTACTTGGAGCTATATTTTTATTCGCCACATGATATGTGTTTTGCTTGGAGCGTCGTGTATTATATTAGTCCTTGATTTTTAGTTTACCACAATCATAATTGCTGTACACACCTTTTGGGATAAGCCTATTTGATTAGAATTTGCTAGAATACTCTATGTGCTTCACGTATATCTTTTGAGCTTGATAGTTTTTGCTCTAGTGCTTCACTTATATCTTTTAGAGCACGGTGGTGTCTTAATTTTGAAGAAATTACTAGTCTCTCATGCTTCACTTATATTATTTTGAGAGTCTTTTAGAGCAGCATGGTATTTTCTATGGTTATAAAATTTGTCCTAGAATGATGGGCATCCAAGTTGGGTATAATAAAAACTATCATAGGAAGTGAATTGGATGCTATGATCAGTTTGATACTTGATAATTGTTTTGAGATATGGAGGTAGTGATATTAAAGTCATGCTAGTTGGGTGATTATGAATTTAAAGAATGCTTGTGTTGAAGTTAGCAAGTCCCGTAGCATGCACGTATGGTTAAAGTTGTGTAACAAATTTGAAACATGAAGTGTACCTGGCTTGTGCATCCTTATGAGTAGCGGTCGGGTACGAGCAATGGTCTTTTTCTACCAATCTACCCCCCTAGGAGCATGTGTGTAGTACTTGATTTTTGATTACTTCTAAATTTTTGCAATAAGTATATGAGTTCTTTTGACTAATGTTGAGTCCATGGATTATACGCACTTTTACCTTTCCACCTTTGCTAGCCTCTTCGGTACCGTGCATTGCCCTTTCTCACCTTGAGAGTTGGTGCAAACTTCGCCGGTGCATCCAAACCCCGTGATATGATAGCTCTACCACACATAAACCTCCTTATATCTTCCTCCAAACAGCCACCATACCTACCTATTATGGCATTTCCATAGCCATCCCAAGATATATTGCCATGCAACTTTCCACCGTTCTGTTCATCATCATCATGACATACTTTACTTTTGTCATATTGCCATTGCATGATCATGTAGTTGACATCATATTTGTGGTAAAGCCACCATGCATTATTTTTCATACATGTCACTCTTGATTCATTGGACCATCCTGGTACACCGCCGGAGGCATTCATATAGAGTCATATCTTGTTCTAGTTTCGAGTTGTAATTCTTATGTTGTAATCAATAGAAGTGTGATGATCATCATTATTAGAACATTTCCCAAAGAAAAAAAGAAAGAAAAAAGGGAAAGGCCAAAAAGAAAAAAAGAAAGGCCCAAAAAAAGAAAAAGAAAAAAAGGGGAAAAAGGAAAAAAATGAAGAAAATAAATAAAAAGGACAATGTTACTATCTCTTTTTCCACACTTGTGCTTCAAAGTAGAACCTTGTTCTTCATGTAGTGAGTCCCATATATTGTGCTTCAAAGTAGCACCATGTTTTTCATATAGTGAGTCTCATAAGTTGTGTTTTTTATACTAGTGGGAATTTTTCATTATAGAACTTGGCTTGTATATTCCTACGATGGGCTTCCTCAAATGCCCTAGGTCTTCGTGAGCAAGCAAGTTGGATGCACACCCACTAGTTTTCTTTTGTTGAGCATTCATTTATAGCTCTAGTGCATCCGTTGCATGGCAATCACTACTCCTCATGTTGACATCAATTGATGGGCATCTCCATAGCCCGTTGATTATCCTCGTCAATGTGAGACTTTCTCCTTTTTCGTCTTCTCCACACAATCCCCCATCATCATATTCTATTCCACCCATAGTGCTATATCCATGGCTCACGCTCATGTATTGTGTGAAGGTTGAAAAAGTTTGACATTATTTAAGAGTCAATTACACCGGTGGTGCTAGAACTTGACGCAAACGATCACTTTAGTGCTAGAACTTGCGGCATACATTGAACTGGTGTAAAAACTTGACCCGGACGTGCAAATACGGTGCTAATCGTGTTTGTATACACCGACGACGCTGACAGGTCAGGTCAACGTGGAATTAGGCCCGCTGTCAGTAACCCCATGGTGGAGTCAGGGCGTGTGGCGTGCTCTTTACAAAAAACCCCTCAGATTTTTCTTTACAAAAAGGCCCATGTAGGTGTACACTAACAGCATGTGCGGCATCGGATGGGTTCCACCTGTGAGCAAATGTCACATATTTTATCGGAATGAAAAAACAGGCCGCCCAGAATTTGAACTGGTGTCCTCGGGATAGCCCACATGTGTAGCTAGCCAACAAACCCACATAACATTTGATATCCTATTGGGATACTGAACCTTTATATCTTTTCCTAAATGACATGAACTCCAGATTTTTATTCAGGAAAAAAGGGCACGGCAGAGTGGTTTAGAACCAGCGACTTGTTGAGAGATACCAGCAGGAAGGAGTGCCAATAGAACCACTGGCTTTGCGTAGATATAAATGATTTTCAGCATCTATGTCCACGACAGATCGCCTGTTGGGCTAAAATAGACTGCAATTTTTTTTGTGAAAACTTTTTATTTATCCAAATTTGTAAAAAATACATAAATTATAATTGTATTTATAATTGTAAATATGTATTCATTTTGAGAATCCATAGTTTGCAAGCACATTAGGCTCTTCCATACATATACTTATATATTTCAACATTTTTTATAGCACACACAAACTTTATTAAAATGCATGAACACTTTTAAAACACCATAAAAATTAAATCATGATCAATTATACAATATGAATATGTATTTTTTTCTTTTTTGAACTTATATGATCATTTGTTAAAATGCTAACAATTTGTAAAATTATAAAAATAATTCATAATTTAGTTTGATGGATTTTCTAAATTAATAGGTGATCTTTTTTAGCATAATTTATTTTATTTTATGTATATTATTTATATTATAATTTACATTTTGTAAGAAAATAAAAAATGAAAAAAAAACAAAGATTGTAACCCACGGGCGAAGCTTCAGAAATTCTGTTTAGACATGAGATTCCATTAGTTGGAGTGGCACGGCCTCCTTGTTAGCGGGTCGCTGGTTCGAAACCCCACGGGCGCAACTTTTTCTCCTGGTTGAAATTCTTAATTTATGTTATTTAATGCGAAGATATAAAGACCGTGTATGCTTGTATCTGTATGTCATCAACACTACTCTGGGTGATTGGCAAGCCGCGCACGCATGATTAACCGAGGGCACTGGTCTGATTCCCTCAATGCGACCTGTTTTTCATTCTAATAAAATTTGTGATGATGCCACACATGCTAATTATTACCTAACAGGGTCTTTCCATGAGGAAAAAAATATATAAAAATACAGGGTTTTTCTTTTGCAAAAAAAAGCATGCCACAGGCCCATCTTCACCATGCAGCCACTAACAGTGGGCCCTGCACCATGTTGTCATGCCCCGTCAGTGTTGTCGGTGTATACCAACGTGATTAGCACCGTATTTGCACGTCCGAACCAAGTTTTTACACCAGTTCAATGTATGCCACAAGTTCTAGCACTAAAGTGATCGTTTGCACCAAGTTCTAGCACCACTGGTGTAATTGACTCATTATTTAAGTATGAAACAATTGCTTGGCTTGTCATTGGGGGTATGGAAGTTGCGAACATCTTTGTGTGACGAAAATGAAGCATAGCCTAACTATATGATTTTGTAGGGGTGAACTTTCTTTTGCCATGTTATTTTGAGAAGACATGATTACTTTGATTAGTATGCTTGAAGTGTTACCATTTCTTTTATCAATATGAACTTTTATTTTGAATCATTTGGATCTGAACATTCATGCCACAATAAAGAAAATTACATTATGAATTATGCTAGGAAGCATTCCACATCAAAAATTCTCTTTTTATCATTTACCTACTAGAGGACGAGCAGGAATTAAGCTTGGGTATTCTTGATACGTCTCCAACGTATCTATAATTTTTGATTGTTCCATGCTATTATATTACCCCTTTTGGATGTTTATGGGCTTTATTTTACACATTTATATCATTTTTGGTACTAACCTACTAACCAGAGGCCCAGCCCATATTGCTGTTTTTTTGCCTATTTCAGTATTTTGAAGAAAAGGAATCTCAAACAGAGTCCAAACGGAATGAAACCTTCGGGAGCGTGATTTTTGGAACGAACGTGATCCAGAGGACTTGGAGTGCAAGCCAAGAAGCTGCCGAGGCTCCCACGAGATAGAAGGGCGCCCCCCCCCTGTAGGGCGCGCCCCCTGTCTCGTGGGCCCCTTGGGCAGCCACCGACGTACTTCTTCCTCCTATATATACCTAAGTACCCCGAAAACATCCAGGGGGCGGACGAAACACAATTTCCACCACCGTAACCTTCTGTATTCGCAAGATCTCATCTTGGAGCCTTCGTCGGCACTCTCCCGGAGGGGGAATCAACCATGGAGGGCTTCTACATCAACATCCTTGCCCCTCCGATGAGTTGTGAGTAGTTTACCACAGACCTACGGGTCCATAGTTATTAGTTAGATGGCTTCTTCTCTCTTTTTGGATCTCAATACAATGTTCTCCCCCTCTCTTGTGGAGATCTATTCGATGTAAACTCTTTTTGTGGTGTGTTTGTCGAGATCCGATGAATTGTGGGTTTATGATCAAGTTTATCTATGAATAATATTTGAATCTTCTCTGAATTCTTTTATGTATGATTGAGTTATCTTTGCAAGTCTCTTCGAATTATCAGTTTGGTTTGGCCTACTAGATTGATCTTTCTTGTCATGGGAGAAGTGCTTAGCTTTGGGATCAATCTTGTAGTGTCCTTACCCAGTGACAGAAAGGGTTGCAAGGCACGTATTGTATTGTTGCCATCGAGGATAACAAGATGGGGTTTATATCATATTGCTTGAGTTTATCCCTCTACATCATGTCATCTTGCTTAATGCATTACTCTGTTCTTATGAACTTAATACTCTAGATGCAGGAAGGAGTCGGTCGATGTGTGGAGTAATAGTAGTAGATGCAGGCAGGAGTCGGTCTACTTGTTATGGACGTGATGCCTACATACATGATCATGCCTATATAATCTCATAACTATGCGCTTTTCTATCAATTGCTCGACAGTAATTTGTTCACCCACCGTAATACTTATGCTATCTTGAGAGAAGCCTCTAGTGAAACTATGGCCCCCGGGTCTAATTCTTATCATATTTGCTTCCAATCTACTTTTATTTGCATCTTTACTTTTTGCATCTATATTATAAAATACCAAAAATATATTTATCTTATCATGCTACCTTTATTAGATCTCACTTTCGCAAGTGGCCGTGAAGGGATTGACAACCCCTTTATTGTGTTGGTTGCGAGTTCTCAGTTTGTTAGTGTAGGTGTGTGGGACTTTTGAGGAGCCTCCTACTGGATTGATACCTTGGTTCTTAAAAACTGAGGGAAATACTTACGCTACTATCGCTGCATCACCCTCTCCTCTTCGAGGAAAACCAACGCAAGCTCAAGACGTAGCAGCTACGGCCAAGTCATGCACGCAGGCAAGGTCCGGATGGTGGTATGGATGATCCGGGCTTCGGGTGTCCAGAGGATCCGGGCGACCATCCGGATCGTCCAGATGTGTCGTGAGGCAGCGGCTGGTCCGATCGCTCGGGTTCTGGTCCGAATGTCCGACCTCATCCGGATGATCCGGTACCTAGCCCGGATGATCCGACTTCGTTGAGAAGGCTGTTGTTGTCTTGGTGCGCGGTAGCCAGATGGTCCGGGCTGGGGTCCGGATCATACAGGCTGGGTCCGGATCATCTGGGACTTGGTCCGGATCATCTAGGCAGCTCCTGACTTGTTCGTTTTCTTCTCCGTCTTCACGTTCCTCATCTCCCTTTGTTAGACCTTACTCCTTAGCTTTTCCATGGCTAGTTCCTTGGTACCTGAGTATGCAAAGTGTCTCCGCTTGAGGTAGTTGCCATGTCCCATGTGTTTCAAAAAGAATTGCAAGAGGACAGATGTCACCTCGGTCTTGATAGCTCTTATACGTGTCATAGGTCCACTTGGCACTCGGGGAGATGAAGGTGGGTCCATGGGGATGCCCTTGGGATGGTCCGCATAAGGAAGGGTGAAACAGTACAGTAGAGATAAGTATTTCCCTCAGTGAGAACCAAGTTTATTGAAGCAATAGGACAATCACACAAACCCCAATGAACATCACCTGCATAAACAAAAGAAAATACTTGCACCCAAAGCGGGCAAGAGGGTTGTCAATCCCCTTGAACTCGTTACTTGCAAGGATTAAATCTTGTATAGGTAGATAGGTAAATTGCAAAACAAAAGAAAAGTAAATAAATTGCAGAAAGGTATTTTTGGTTTTTATTATATGATTAAAGTAGATCCGGGGGCAATAGTTTTCACTAGAGGCTTCTCCCTCGAAACAATAGCATACAATGGGTAGACAAATTACTGTTGGGAAATTGGTAGAAAAACGCATAGTTATGACTATATTCATGGAAGTGATCATACATATAGGCATCACGTCTGTAACAAGTAGAATGACTCCTACCTGCATCTACTACTATTACTTAACCAATCGACCGCTATCTAGCATGCATCTATGGTATTAAGTTCATGACAAACAGAGTAACGCCTTAAGCAAGATGACATGATGTAGACAAAGCAAACTCAAGCAATATGAATAAACCCCATAATTTTACCCTTAATGGAAACAATACAAATACGTGCCTCGTTACCCCTTCTGTCACGAGGTGATGTACCACAAGATTGAACCCATTACAAAGTACCCCTCCCACTGAATATAAATCAATCTAGTTGACCAAACCAAACGGATAGATCAGAGAGAAATACAAAGCTATCACAATCATGCATAATAAACTTCACAAAAAGACTCAATTACTTTCAGTGAACAATCTAATCATAAACCCACAAGTCCACAATTCATCGGATCCCAACAACACACCACAAAAGAAGATTACATCAGATAGAACTCCAAGAAGATCAAGGAGAACATTGTATTGAAGATCGAGAGAGAGAGAGAGAGAGAGAGAGAGAGAGAGAGAGAGAGAGAGCCATCGACCTACTAGCTATGGACATATAGGTCTATTGTGAACTACTCACGCACCATCGGAAGGCAACAAGGACGATGTAGAAGCCCTGTGTGATCAATCCCCCCTCCGGCAGAGTATCGAAAAAGGCCTCCAGATGGGATCACGGAAGAACAGAAGCGTGCGACGGCAGAAAAAGTGTTTCGGGTGGCTCTCTGGGGGTTTCCCAATATTTGAGAATTTAAAGAAGTGAAACTATGTCATACGGAGCAATGTGGGGCCCACAAGGTAACAGGACGCGCACTACCCCCTCGGCGCGCCCTGTTGCCTTGTCGTCTGCTTGTTTCCCTCTTGGCTCCTCTCAAAGCTTCTAAAATCTCTTTTGTCCAGAAAAAAATTGTCAGAAAGTTCCATAGCGTTTGGGCCCCACTTCATATTGATTTTATGGAATATCAAAAACAAGCAGAAAACAGCAACTGGCACCAAGCACTGGGTTAATAGGTTAGTTTCTAGAAGTATATAAAATAGCATATAATGCATAAAGTATCCAAGATTGATAATATAATAGCAGGAAACAATGAAAAAATATTGATACATTGGAGACGTATCACGGACCAACACGGAGGACTATGGCGAGGCCTCGAACAGGAACAACCTGGAGCCAGGGAAGACATTGCAGTGGAGTCTGAGGTGGAGGGGAGTACGAGGTTTGACTAGTTCCTGTGCTGAGTGGGGCTGCCACCGTGAGAGAATAATAGATAGTGTGAGGATGAAAGCGGGATGTCCTGGTTGGTAGTGGGGAAGTGTTTTGCGGTAAGGTATGCGCGATAGGGCTTCTTGTCGTCGGAGATGGGAGCATGTGGTCCCGCCGGCGATGGAGGAAGAAGACAAGAGATTGAAGAGGCATGACGGTCATTGGATTTACGTGGTGTGGAGCACCCTACGGATATCACCATGTCAAGAGCTCTAATATGTCTCCAACGTACCTACATTTTTGAAGTATTTATGCTATATTAACATCTATTATATATGGTTTTGGTGCACTTTTATATTAGTTTTCTGGACTAACCTATTAATCTAGTGCCCAGTGCTAGTTCTTGTTTTCTGTTGGTTTTTGGTTTTGCAGAAAATTGATATCTATGAAGGTAAAAATACCTTGGTGATTTATTATGATTTTTTTCTGGAATATATGTGGTTTATGGGCGAAGGAATCAACGCAAGACTGTGCCCGAGGGCCCCACACGGCCAGGGATGCGCCCACCCCCTGGGCGTGCCATGGGCTCATGTGGCTGCTCCTCAAGTCGGTTGGACTCTTTGTTCGCCACAAGAAAGCTAATTTTATGGAAAAGTATCCTCTCAAAATTTCAGCTCGACTGGAGTTATGAATCTACGAATATTTATGAAACGGTGTTCGGCCAGAAAATAGGACCAAAAATAGAGAGACACGGAGTAAAGATCCAATCCTGGAGGGGCTCTCGCCCATCCGAGAGCCTTGGTGGCCAAGGACCAGAGGAGAGAACCTATTCCCATCTAGGAGGCAGCCATAGAGGAAGAAGCTAGGGGGAGCCTCTCTATGATTGCTCTGAATACATAGCTATCCACATCCGAGAAATAGAGAACATACATTGAAACATAGCAATACATTGAAACAGAGCAATAAACAGAGCAATACTATGATTGCTCTGAATACATAGCTATCCACGTCGAAACGAATCAACAAAATAAAACGTGTCCATGAGACCATGACCAACAGCCCTTGCCTACGATAGCTCTTGGCTCTGCCTGAACTCGTGCAGGCGTTCGTCCAAGCGGTCAACATGCTCGCGGTACATCTGGAGCACGATCTCGAGCTCCAAGTTGGCTATTTCATTGGAGATCACCAGCTCGAGGATGTGATGGCCATGTTCCTCTATTGCACCCAGGTGGACACCTGGGCCTAGGAGGTGGTCGAGCCTACCGACCAGCTGGTTGGCATCGAGCGGGCCGCGGACAAGGCAAACGGCACCGCGAGCGTTGATACGTCTCCATCTTATCTACTTTTCCTAATGCTTTTCCTCTTGTTTTGGACTCTAATTTGCATGATTTGAATGAAACTAACCCGGACTGACACTGTTTTCAGCAGAACTACCATGGTGTTGTTTTTGTGCAGAAATAAAAGTTCTCAGAATGGAACGAAACTTTGCAAGGATTTTTTATACAATAAAAGAAAATATCTAGAGCCAAGAACCACCGGAGGGGGCACCTTGGTGCGCACAACCACCAGGGCACGCCACCCCCTCCAGGCGTGCCCAGGTCGGTTGTCCCCACCTGGTGGCCCCGATGACCCTGAAACTGACGCTATAAAATCACATTATTCCAGAAAAAAATCAAGGAGAAAGAATTATCATGTTTCACGAGATGGAGCCGCCACCGTCTCCTGTTCGTCATCGGGAGGCCAGATCTGGAGTCCGTTTGGGGCTCCAGAGAGGGGGATCTTCGATCTTCGTCATCACCAACACATGTCCATCTCCAATTCCATGATGCTCCCAACCAGGAGTGAGTAATTCCTTCGTAGGCTCACTGGTCGGTGAGGAGTTGGATGAGCTTCATCATGTAATTGAGTTAGTTTTGTTAGGGCTTGATCCCTAGTATCCACTATGTTCTGAGATTGATGTTGCTATGACTTTGCCATGCTTAATGCTTGTCACTTTGGGCTCGGGTGTCATGATTTCAGATCTGAACTATTTATGTTATCACCATTATATCCATGATCTAGATCCGATCTTGCAATTTATAGTCACCTACTACATGATATCATCCGGCAACCCCGGAGTGACAATAGTCGAGACCACTCCCGGTGATGACCGTAGTTTGAGGAGTTCATGTATTCACCATGTGTTAATGCTTTGTTTCTGTTATCTATTAAAAGGAGGCCTTGATATCCCTTAGTTTCCAATAGGACCCCGCTGCCACGGGAGGGTAGGACAAAAGATGTCATGCACGTATGACTATTTACAGAATACATGCCTACATTATATTTATGAACTAGAGCTAGTGCCGTATCGCCCTAGGTTATGACTGTGTCATGATGAATATCATCCAACGAGTCACCGATCCAATGCCTACGAATTTACTTTATATCACTCTTGCTAAGTTACTACTATTACTACTGCTATCGTTACTGCTACAAAATCACTGCTATCACTGCTACCATTACTAGTGTTGCTGCTACTATCATCAAAACTATCATATTATTGTGCTACTGATCACTTTGTTGCAGATAATTAATCTCCAGGTGTGGTTGAATTGACATCTCAGCTGCTAATACTTGCAAGTATTCTTTGGCTCCCTTGTGTTGAATCTATAAAATTGGGATGAATACTCTACCCTCGAAAACTGTTGTGATCCCATATACTTGTGGGTTATCAGGCATCTAATGCAAGTACGGTGCGGCCGGCCTCTGGTGCAAGTACGGCACAAAGGGCCTCTGCCCACTCCTAGCAAGGAATGGGGGTACTGACGGGATATGTACCCAGCTGTGATGCCCTGTCGACAGCAGGCAATCGCCGATGGATCCGCTCTTGTTGTGCGGTGTGCCGCGCCTCTCGCTCTCCGGCGCTCAACAGTCTTGCTGTGCAGAGAGCCACAACCACTCAGCATGGACGCTCCTAGCTTGCTCTGCGGAGCGCCATCGATCATGTTGTGCGGCGAGATGCAGCCTCTCGATGCTGACATGCCTATCTTGATCCGCGGCGCTCAAGCACTATGCACCAAGAGTCTGCTCAACCCTGGCGATGACACGCATCACAGTGTCATCCATCGCGTTGCCGGGGAGCGCCTCGGCCTCGACGGGTTGTGGCGCCTGCTCATTTTCCTCATTGATGAGGTTGATGGCAGATGGGATGCTTTGGTGGGTTGGCATGCTTGGAAAAGGTGGATGTGCTACCGGCTGCGCTTGTTGCCTCCGTGCATCGCGTGCCACCTAGGTTTATGCGCAATATCACTGGGTGGCGGGAAACCGGTGAGGAAATGGCGGGAAACGGTGGAGTGTTCATAAAATGCCATCAATTAATGGAAACTTAGCATAGAAGGAACATCGAGTTCGCACAAGAAGTAGATGATAATCAGATGATCGTTTATCCTAGTTAATTATGCATGTAATAGTTTACTTTGGTGTGTGGAAATGTCATGTGTGTACTAGCCACCTATGTAATTGGATGTTTGCCGCGTATTACACACATCTTGTTTATGTGAAACGTTTCTGTTCACTTGGCTCAACACAAACAGTTTATCGGAATGAACTGTATGCCCTCCATTGCACACACCTTGATCTGTTTGAACTGTTTTTGTTGTGTCGCCTAATCGAAAACAGTTCATCCAAGTGAAAGGTATGTCGTATATCGCACACACCTTGATCTGGCTGACCATTTCTTTTGTGTTGCCTAATCACAAACAGTTCATCCGAGTGAACCGTAAGCTGTATACCGCACACGCCTTCATCTGGCTGCCCGTTTCTTTTGTTCTGCCACATCGCAAACAGTTAATTGAACTGAACCGTATGCCCTGCATCACACACGCAACTAAAATCTGAACTGTTGATGCATCCATCATCGCAAATGTTTTGTACCTTTTTGACGGGGTTTTTACACCACCGTTTGCAATTAATGCATCGCACACAGTTTCTTTAAAGGGTCTCTGAATGTAGTGTCGCATTAGCAGCAACCTGCAGTAGTGTTACTCAATCCATAGGTATGTATGGTGGACTCTCAAAATATGAATTTGGGTTTAAGGGTTTTTGGATGCACAAGTAGTATCTCTACTTAGTGCGGACTTTTGGCTAGCAAAGATATTGAGCAAGCACCACACGTTGAAGGATCGATGACAATATAACTCCTATGTGAATATGAACAAACATAAATCATTATGTTGTCTTCCTTGCCCAACATCAACAATTTGGCATAAGATATTTAGTGGGGGCTCACAATCATAAAAGATGTCCAATATAGTATATTTGCATGTGAATCTTCTCTTCCCTTATTAACTCTTTCATGAATTTCATCATTGACCAATGCTATATTTGCCAACTTTCAATAAATTTTACCACTTATACTTTTCCTTATGTGATGTCATTACTTACCATAAGATTAGCATATGATATTTTTCATTATTTCTTTTATTTTGATTGAAACAAAAAGGTAGGGAAGCAAAAACTCAAACTAAACTTTATTATATAACTCTCACTCGATTACATAGATTGATAGATCATGAAACTAGCACTCGAAAATAGATCATACTCAACTTTTATTCAACTAAATCACGAAATAGCTACGGATCAAACTAAGATAGGTAAAGGTAATAAAAGTGATGGTGATACGATACCGGGGCATCTCCCCCAAGCTTGGCACAAATCAAGGGGAGTGCCCATACCCATGAACTTAAGTCTCCTTCTTTGGTGATGATGAAGATGGTGTGGGCTTGTCCTCCAAACTATTTATGTGTGCCTCCCTCAAACTTTCAATTTCATGGAGGGCTCGACGAAGAAAATCAGTGTTCCTCTCCACCTCAGCCATAATATGTTTATTCTCCGATCCCCAGGAGATTGTTCCAGCATCGCTTTCTCTTGGACGAGATATGTCTCAATTGGATGGTATGTGCACACGAGGAGTAATTTTGACCCCATAGTTATGAATCAAATTGTGAAAATTATTTCAATGTAACCTGATTAAGGGCATCCTTGGAGGGATTCCCTCTTGCACTTCATGACTTCCTCGATCATTTGTTGAACTCATGGCTTGATGGGGACTAGGGATAATGGAGATGCCAGCCAGAGTGCCCCTCTCGGAGGCCGGAGAGTGGATTCCAAGCACGTTCCCTTCATGTTCTTCATGGATGCCTCCTCGATTCCCTCTCCCCTTCACTCCACATGTAGAAACCAAGCATCATCTTCAACGTTGTTGGAGGAGGGAGAAGACATGATGGCGGGCTTGATAGATCTAACAGAAAACAGCACAAAACAAGAACAGAGGATTTCTCCACGATACAGTTGTCAAATCTTTCGGGGGTATATATAAAGATTTTTATCTTGGGAAACAAGTATATTGAAGGAAAACATAGTCGGGAAGGTGCCCGAGGGGCCCACTACCCACCAAGGCGTGCCAGGTGGCGCAAGCGCGCCCTAGTGCCTTGTGGGAACCTGGGTTGCCTTCCCGGTTGTTTCTTTTTTTTAATATTCCAAAATTGACAGAAAATAGTTTTGCGGATTTTTCGGAGTCTGTTTACTTACCGTATCACATACCTCTTCCCTTTAGGGTTCTAGAGTGTTCTGGAGGGTTTCTATTATGTGTTCCTCCAGTGTCATGGTATGGATAATGTCAGTTTCAACATTGATAGGCATACCTGAAATATAGTGTTTACTTCTTTCTCCATTGACCACCTTTGGATTGGTGCCTTCGGCATTATTAATCTTGATAGCTCCAGAGCGATAAACTTCTTCGATGATATATGGTCCTTCCCATTTGGAAGGAAGTTTCCCTGCAAAAAATCTAAAACGAGAATTGTACAATAGAACATACTCACCAACTTTGAATTCCTGCTTTTGGATTCTTTTGTCGTGCCATTGTCGGTGTACTAGAGTAGGGGTACCCTAGTATCCCGAACTTGTGCACGGGCAGTCGCAGCACCCCGCGGCAAGGCTTGCCGGGTGACCGCCAAGGTCCTCTGTGGTTCCTTTGGAGCCATTCAAGAACAAAGTATCCAGGCCAGGGAGGCAAGGCCCCGGCAAGAGGAGCTTGCCGGGAAGGCCAACCAAGGCATCTCTAGGAACTTGCCGCGACGCGCCACGCGTCCCGGCAAGGCCCGGTGAGCGACAAGCTTCCGGACGCGACAAGACAACGACCACGGCAAGGCGCTTGCTGCGACAAGCTACCACTCAGACCAGCTTCTGGCGCATCCACCAACGTGTCGCCTCGACCTTTCCAGTAGCTGCTGCAAGAAGTCAGTGCAGCCAGCGGTGCGTGGTGGCAAGCGCGACAAGATTGCCATCGTGGCAAGCGGTGGCGCCCGACGGTCCCTTTTGCAATGTTTGGGCGATTTAGACGGGCATTTAATGCCTTTGTCCCCGCCATCGTGGTTAGGTATCATACACTGTACAAGTAGTTGTACCAACCGCAAATCCTTTTCCATTTTTGCCCTTGTCTACGTTGCCACCTGTCGGTGACCCCTTGAGCATATAAAAGGAGGCCCATGCGCAACGTAGAGGCGGTTCGAAGCCAGAAAACATTCACGCTCGGTCTCGTTAGCGGCTAGTGTGTATTGTAGCACTCAGCGCTCCCGAGCAAGAACTCAATACAATCAGACAAGCAGCAGTAGGAGTATTATCTCTCCGGAGAGCTCCGAAGCTGGGTAAACCGCTCGTGTGTTCCGCCTCGATCCGCTCTTCGCGCGGCCTCCGCCCCCCGCCGAACCAAAAGGGGCCCGGTCCGCCGGCCCCATAGGTGTTCGTGGGTCAGCCTCCCCGACAGCCATATTTTTAATTTTTCTTTAAATAGTTTGGCATTTTCATAGGCTCGGGTTCTCCATTGATCTAGTTAGTTGATATCAAGTTACCTCTTTTCATCGGAAGGTTTGAAATCATAGTTGAGTTATTTGATTGCCCAATATGCTTTATGTTCTAACTCAAGAGGCAAATGACAAGCTTTTCCATAAACCATTTTATATGGAGACATGCCCATAGGATTTTTATAAGTTGCTCTATAGTCCCAAAGTGCATCATCAAGTTTCTTAGACCAATTCTTTCGGGACCTATTGATAGTTTTTTATAATATTAATTTTATTTCTCTATTGCTAAGTTCAACTTGACCACTAGATTGAGGGTGATAGGGTGATGCAATTCTATGGTTAACATCATATTTAGCAAGCAATTTACGGAAAGCACCATGAATAAAGTGTGAACCACCATTGTTCATTAAATATCTAGGGACTCCAAACCTCGGGAAGATAACTTCTTTAAGCATTTTAATGGAGGTATTATGATCAACACTACTAGTTGGAATAGCTTCTACCCACTTAGTGACATAATCAACAGCAACCAAAATATGTGTATACCCATTAGAGGAAGGAAAAGGCCCCATATGATCAAAGCCCCAAACATCAAACGGTTCAATAACAAGTGAATAATTCATAGGCATTTCCTAATGCTTACCAATATTACCAATTCTTTGACATTCATCACAAGATAAGAGAAAATTACGAGCATTCTTGGAAAGAGTAGGCCAATAAAAACCATATTGTAATACCTTGTGTACAGTTCTATCTCCCGCATGACGCCCTCCATAGGCTTCGGAGTGATATTTCCATAGGATTTGTTCCTGTTCAGGCTCAGGTATACAACGTCTAATTATACCATCTACTCCTTCTTTATAAAGATGTGGGTCATGCCAAAAATAATGTCTTAAGTCATAGAAGAATTTTTCCTTTTGTTGGTATGTGAAACTAGGTGGTATAAATTTAGCAACAATGTAATTAGCATAATCAGCATACCAAGGAGTATTATGAGAAGCATTTAGGACAACTAGTTGTTCATCAGGGAAACTATCATCAATAGGTAGTGGGTCATTAAGAATATTTTCTAACCTAGAAAAGTTATCAGCTACGGGGTTCTCAGCTCATTTCCTAGCAGTAATATGTACGTCAAATTCTTGTAGCAAGAGAACCCACCTAATGAGTCTAGGTTTAGCATCTTTCTTTTCCATGAGATATTTCATAGCAGCATCGATGTGAACAATTACTTTGGAATCAACTGAAGGAAATATGCCCTAGAGGCAATAATAAAGTTATTATTTATTTCCTTATTTCATGATAAATGTTTATTATTCATGCTAGAATTGTATTAACCGGAAACATAATACATGTGTGAATACATAGACAAACATAGTGTCACTAGTATGCCTCTACTTGACTAGCTCGTTAATCAAAGATGGTTAAGTTTCCTAACCATAAACATGTGTTGTCATTTGATTAATGGGATCACATCATTAGGAGAATGATGTGATTGACTTGACCTATTCCGTTAGCCTAGCACTTGATTGTTTAGTATATTGCTATTGCTTTCTTCATGACTTATACATGTTCCTGTAACTATGAGAATTATGCAACTCCCGTTTACCGGAGGAACACTTTGGGTACTACCAAACGTCACAATGTAACTGGGTGATTATAAAGGAGTACTACAGGTGTCTCCAAAGGTACATGTTGGGTTGGCGTATTTTGAGATTAGGTTTTGTCACTCCGATTGTCGGAGAGTTATCTCTGGGCCCTCTCGGTAATGCACATCACTATAAGCCTTGCAAGCAATGTAGCTAATGAGTTAGTTACGGAATGATGCATTACGTAACGAGTAAAGAGACTTGCCGTAACGAGATTGAACTAGGTATTGATACCGACGATCGAATCTCGCAAGTAACATACCGATGACAAAGGGAATAACGATGTTGTTATGCGGTTTGATCGATAAAGATCTTCATAGAATATGTAGAGCCAATATGGGCATCCAGGTCCCGCTATTGGTTATTGACCGGAAACGCTTTCGGTCATGTCTACATTGTTCTCGAACCCGTAGGGTCCGCACGCTTAAGGTTTCGATGATGCTTATATTATGACTTTACATGTTTTGATGTACCAAGGAGTTCGAGTCCGGATGAGATCGGGGACATGACGAGGAGTCTCAAATGGTCGAGACATAAAGATTCACATATTGGATGATATGGTTAGGCTAAGGGTCAAGCCCATGAGGCTTTAGGTCGGTGGAAAAGGAGTTTTATGGAGGCCGGGGGCCAAACGCCGGAGATCCTGGCGTCTGGCCCTGGGCCGACGCCGAGGCCCATGGCGTCGGGCCGACGCCAAGGATTGTGGCGTTTGGTCCCGAGTCCGAGTGGGACTCTTGCCTTTCGGGCAAAACCGACTTTGAGGAGGCTTTTGCTCCAAGTTTCGACCCCGGGGCTCAACATATAAATAGAGGGGCAGGGCTAGCACCAAAGACACAACAATTGATCCCTTGGATCTCTTAGCCGTGTGCGGTGCTCCCCTCCACCATAGTCCACCTCGATAATATCGTAGCGGTGCTTAGGCAAGCCCTACGACGGTAAAACATCAAGATCATCACCACGCCGTCGTGCTGACAGAACTCTCCCTCGACACTCGGCTGGATCGGAGTTCGAGGGACGTCATCGAGCTGAACGTGTGCTAGAACTCGGAGGTGCCGTAGTTTCAGTGCTTGATCGGTCGGGCCGTGAAGACATACGACTACATCAACCGCGTTGATAAACGCTTCCGCTTAGCGATCTTCAAGGGTATGAAGATACACTCCCCTTCTCGTTGCTATACATCACCATGATCTTGCGTGTGCGTAGGAAATTTTTTGAAATTACTACGTTCCCCAACATCAACAATGTAAGATCTGAATTTATCACAAGCAAACACAACTACTAAAAATTCTTTATCGATAGTAGCATAATTTCTTTAGGCATTGTCTAGTGTTTTACTAGCATAATAGATAACATTTAATTTCTTATTGACTCTTTGTCCTAGAACAGCACCAACAGCATAATCACTAGCACCATACATAATTTCAAAAGGTAAGTTCCAATCAGGTGGTTGAACTAAAGGTGCAGTAGTTAAAGCTTTCTTAAGTGTTTGAAAGGCTTCTACACAATCATCACCAAAAACAAATGGAACATCCTTTTGCAAAAGATTAGTATCAGGCCTAGAAATTTTAGAGAAGTATTTAATAAACCTCCTACAGAAACCAACATGACCAAGGAAACTACAAATACCTTTGATGCCTTTAGGACATGGCATTTTCTCAATTACATCAACTTTAGCTTTATCCACCTCAATACCTCATTCAGAAATTTTATGCCCCAAGAGAATACCTTGTTTACCATAAAGTGGTACTTCTCCTAGTTCAAGACGAGATTAGTTTGTTCACATCTTTGCAAAACTCGGTCAAGGTTGCTTAAGCAATCATAAAAAGAAGTTCCATAAACGGAAAAATCATCCATGAAAACCTCAACAATCTTTTCACAAAAATCAGAGAATATAGAAGTCATACATCTTTGAAAGGTAGTAGGTGCATTACATAAACCAAAGGGCATACATATATAAGCATAAGTTCCAAAAGGACAAGTAAATGTGGTTTTCTCTTAATCGTTTTGTGATAGGTATTTGACAGAAACCAGAATATCCATCAAGAAAACAAAAGTGTGTGTCATTTGAAAATCTTTCTAACATTTGATCAATGAAAGGCAAAGGGTAATGATCTTTTCTAGTAGCTTTATTTAATTTTCTAAAATCAATTACCATTCTATAAAAATGAACTTATTTCATTTTTATCGTTAGGATCAACAGTGATACCTCCTTTCTTAGGGACATAATGAACAGGACTTACCCATCTACTATCAGCTATGGGATAGATTATACCTTCTTCCAGAAGCTTTAGTAATTCAGCTCTTACCACTTCTTTCATCTTAGGATTGAACCGCAGTTGGTGATCAACAACGGTTTTAGCCTCAGGTTCCATATTAATCTTGTGCTGACAGAGAGTGGGACTAATACCCTTTATATCATCAAGAGTATACCCAATAGTAGCACTGTCAGTGTCAAAACCGGCAGATCTCGGGTAGGGGGTCCCAAACTATACCATATTTCCTGCTTGATTGACTTTGATGGGTATAGGGGTTACAAGATTTGATCTATCCCTAGATCGTAATGGCTAAACCCTAGATGTCTAGCCTGTATGATTGTGATTGCCCCTAAGACTAAACCCTTCAGTTTATATATGCACCGGAGGGGACTAGGGTGTACCAAGTTGGTTTACAGAGGAAGGAAACTACACATCCGGACGCCAAGCTTGTCATCCACGTAAAGGAGAGTCCCATCCGTACACGGGAGAAGGCCTTCGGTTCTGTATCTTCACGGCCCATCAGTTCGGCCCATGTCACATAGGCCGGCTCTCCGAGGACCCCATAATCCAGGACTCCCTCAGTAGCCCCCGAACTTGCCTTCAATGACGATGTTGTATCTAGCTTCATGTCTTTGGCTTTGCAAGGCAAGTTCCCCATTGTGCTTCATATAGTTCGGATTTTGCATTTAAATATTGTACTCTTCAGCTTCTGCGCCGCCGTCGCCTCGGCTTCCACGTGTTAGACGAATACGAAGGGTCTAAGCATTTTTACAAATAACCCCTTGACCATGCAGGGAAGGCGCTTATTTAAAGAGATTGAATCTCATATTCCGTTTTCCACCAGACGAAAATCCTTTGAGCTTGCCATAGGAAACCAACCAAAGATAGCCAACGCTCCTTGTTATTCCTTGCATCCCCAAGACCCTCAAGAAGGCGACTGGGAGAGCTGCTCGGTACCCCATGCCCAATTGACCAAGCTTCAGGCGCAGGGATACCTCCCTCCATCGGATCTAGTCCCCGTTCGGGCGGGATTAACTACCTTCAATGGCGAGGCCCTGGCAGAAAAATTCCCCAATCCCAATAAAGGGGAGTGGGTGTGCTTTGTTTCCTTCCTACCGAGGGGCGTGGGATTTCCAATCCACCCTTTCCTCAAAGGTCTTCTGGAGTATTACGGTCTCCAATTGCACAACCTCACGCCGGGCTCCATTCTACACATCGCAGGTTTTGTTGCTCTTTGCGAGTTGTTTCTAGGCTGTGAGGCCCATTTTGATTTATGGAGGAAGTATTTCTGCCTCGTCCCTCGCTGCCATAAGGGATCCATTTTCGAGGTGGGCGGTGCCGAAGTATGGCGTATAGGAGGAACATGATACCTGTCCGGCACTCCGAATAAGGCATCTGAAGAGTGGCCCTCGGAGTGGTTCTACATTGAAGATGTTGTCCTTGCAGACCCTCGGAGTGGCCCTCAAACAAGGCTTTGAGTAACTTGGCTAGCTCCTCCCCCCATAGCCTGTCTTTTGGGTTCGTAGAATCGGCGAAGAGTTTGTTTGACTGGTTTGTATCCTTTCAATATATTGAGGCTATGCTCGGCCAGTCTTCGTGGGATACCTGGCATATCTGAAGGGTGCCAGGCAAAAATGTCCCAATTCTCACCCAGGAATGCGCGTAATGCAGCGTCCACCGTCGGATCTAGCTGTGCCCAGTGGAAGTTATTTTCTTGGGGTCCGTCGGGTGGACCTGAAATTTGACTATTTCGTCCGCTGGCTTGAAGGAAGTAGATTTGGGTCTCTTATCGAGGCTCACATCGTCCCTATCTACCGTAGAACATAGAATGGTTAATTCCTCGATCGCGAGGGCCTCGAATAAAGCCTCAAGGGCCAGAGAGGCAGTTTTATTTTTGGTGCGGAGCGCTATGTCCGGATCACTGGTGACAGTGATAATTCCATTGGGCCTGGGCATTTTGAGCCTCATATATCCGTAATGGGGACAACTTGGAAGCCTGAATGTGTCTCGCCCCAGCAAAGAATGATACCCGCTGTTGAATGGTGACACATGGAAGAGTACCTCTTCGAACATATAGTTCTCCGACGTGCCGAATACCACATCAAGTTTGATTTTTCCCGAGCGTCTGGCTTCTCGACTGGGGATAATACCGCAAAAGGTTGTGTTACTTTGCTCAATGAGACTCCTGTCCATTTGCATTTTATTGAGCGTGTCCTTCTAAATGAGGTTCGGTCTGCTACTGCCGTCCATGAGCACTTTAGTGAGGCGAAAGCCGTCTACGATTGGGTTTAGGACCAAAGCGGTTAGTGCCCGGACTAAGCAGTCTCTTGGTTCATCATCGACGTTGAAAGTGATCGTCGTGTCATTCCAAGGATTTACTGTTGCTACGTGGCAAACTTCGGTGAGGTTGCGGAACACTCTCTTGGGCCGATTATTCGAAGAAACGGTCTCGAAGACCATGAATACTTCGGGATCATCGTTCTCTGAAAAATAGTTCTCTGGAGTGTTGTTAGTGAGGAGACCCTCGCCGCTTTTGGCCACCTATCGGAGTATCCAACATGCTCGAAGGCTATGTGTTGGTTCGCTATCCCGCGTCATGTGAATTTTGCAGGGTTTGTCAAGCCATTCCTCGAGGATAGTTTTATGCCCCGTAGCGGGTTTAATTTTCTTGTCCATGGGATGATGATTGGGCGCTCCGTGGGGGTGCATCCTCTTTGCCCGTCCAGGGGATGGCCTAAAGTCTTGTGGTTCCTAGCAGGTTGCCTGGGTTTTTCAGACGCTTTCCATTGCACAATACTTCTGTATTATGTGTGCCAAATCAGCAAAGTACCATACACGACGGCGGTTGAGGGCATTAAGGATTCCCTCATCCGTGCAATTGTTGCAAAATGCCAAGATCGCGTTGTCGTCACAACAATCCTTGATCTTGTTTTTAACAAGCAGGAATCTAGCCCAAAAGTGGTGGACTGTTTCCTGAGGCCGCTGCCGCACATAGATTAAGTCGCGTATGTCCAAGGGACCGGAGTTTCTTGGGGAATATTGCTTGTGGTGGGTGGGTGGGATCAAATCTGAACCCTGCCCCGTTGAGAAGTCCGGATTTTGAAGAATTTCCGAGGTTACCGGCCTGGGCTCCGGAGCATCCGGTGTGTTTTTAGGCTCAGCGCCCGATTCCATGTTCGGAGGACAAGAACTGTCTTCCAGAAGACGAGAGTCCGGTTCTCCGGGTTCGGAAACCCGAACATACTTTCTTCTCAATGTACGAGAAGAGTCATTGTCGGCCTGTTCTTCCACGATTGCCACATGATGGGTGATCGATGGAGATCTGATTTCTCTCTGATCGGGTTTAAGCCCGATCGATCGTAGTCTATTGCGACCCCCAGGGCATCAATGCGATCTAGCAGTTCGTTTAAGGCTGATACGTCTGCCGGATCCATCTTGTCGGAGTATTCAGGGCTGACGCAGAGGCGATTTTTGGCGATGATTTGGGCTGCATCTGGCTTAATGGTCGGGCGAGCGCCCATGATGAAGCTGCCGAGTCGGAGAGTTTTCCCTAAAGCTAGGGCTTCTCGGGAAGTGATGTTGTTTTTTATGACAAGGCGAGCCATCAATCCTTCTGTCAATGTTGCAGAGGAACTCTCAATGAAAGCACCAATGTCGGTGTCAAAACCGGCAGATCTTGGGTAGGGGGTCCCGAACTGTGCTTCTAAGGATCAAAGGTAACAAGGAGGCAGGGGACACGTTGTTTACCCAGGTTTGGGCCCTCTTAATGGAGGTAATACCCTACTTCCTGCTTGATTAACTTTGATGGGTATAGGGGTTACAAGAGTTGATCTACCCCGTGATCATAATGGCTAAACCCTGGATGTCTAGCATATATGATTGTGATTGCCCCTAAAGACTAAACCTTTCGGTTTATATAGGCACCGGAGGGGACTAAGGGTGTACCAAGTCAGTTTACAGAGGAAGGAAAGTACACATCCGGACGCCAAGCTTGCCGTCCACGTAAAGGAGAGTCCCATCCGGACACGGGAGAAGGCCTTCGGTTCTGTATCTTCACGGCCCACCAGTCCGTCCCATGTCACATAGGTCGGCTCTCCGAGGACCCCATAATCCAGGACTCCCTCAAGCACAATGCTTCCTCAGAATTTTTAATAATCTCTGTTCCTCGTGTTATGAAAGGTTAGCACTGATAATAATAGGATATATCCTTTTTTCATCAAGATAAGCATACTTCAAGGTGTCAGGCAATTGCTTTAATTCAAACACAGGATCACCTTTAGGTGGAGGAGGACCTCCAAGCATTTCAATAGGCAAATTGTGTTTAAGGATAGGTTGTTGTTCAAAGAATATTTTATCTATTTCATTTATTTCACGCAAGTGCATATCATTTTCATGTTCTAGCAAATATTGTTCTAGTGGATCAATAGGAGGTACAGCAATAGAAGCAAGACCAATATTTTATCCTTGCTAGGTAATTCTTTATCATGAGGTTGTCTACGAAACTTAGAGAAATTAAACTCATGAGACACATCACCAAAATTGACACTGACTATTTCTTTATGACAATCTGTCTTAGCATTGACAGTGTTGAAGAAAGGTCTACCAAAAATTATGTGACAAAAGTCATCTTGTGGGGATCCAAGAACTAGAAAATCAGTAGGGTAGTTTATTTTTCCACACAATACTTCAACATCTCTAGCAATCCCAAGTGTTGTGATGGTGTCTCTATTAGCAAGTTTAATAGTGACATCTATGTCCTCTATTTCGGTAGGTGCTATATCATTCATAATTTCTTGGTATAAGGTAAAAGGAATAGCACTCACACTAGCACCTAAATCACATAAACCATGATAGCAATGATCTCCTATTTTAACTGAGATGACAGGCATGCCAACAACAAGCTTGTTCTTATCTTTAGTATCGGGTTTGTCAATTCTAGTTGCTTCATCACAGAAATAAATAACATGCCCTTCAATATTATCGACCAAGAGATCCTTGACCATAGCAACACTAGATTCTACTTCAAATTTGTTCAGAGGGTTTAGGTGCTTTAATATTTCTTTTATGAACCACTATTGATACCTTAGCATGCTCCTTTATTCTAACAGGGAAAGGTGGTTTTTCAATATAAGCAGTAGGCACAACTGGATCAACATTGTAAATGATAGTTTCATCTTTAACTATAACCAGTTCTTTAGTTTCTTCTTTAATAGGGGGGTGATATTTAAACCACTTCTCTTTAGGGATATCAACATGAGTAGCAAATGATTCACAAAAAGAGGCTACTATCTCGGAGTCAAGTCCGTATTTGGTGCTAAATTTGTGAAAAGCATCGGTATTCATAAAAGATTTAACACAATCAAACTCAAGCTTAATACCTGACTCTTTTTATCTTTCTCGAGTTCCCAATCTTCACAGTTGCATTTAATTCTTTCTAAAAGATCCCACCTGAATTCAATAGTTTTCTTCATAAAAGAACCAGCACAAGAAGTATCGAGCATGGATTGATCATTACGAGAAAGCCGAGCATAAAATTCTGAATAATAATTTCTCTTGAGAGCTCATGATTGGGGCATGAATATAACATTGACTTAAGCCTCCCCCAAGCTAGAGATATACTTTATCCTTCACGAGGCCAAAAAATATATATGTAGTTTCGATCACGATGAACTAGATGCATAGGATAAATTTTTTGGTGAAATTCCAATTTCAGTCGATTCCAATTCGAAGATCCAATATCACCGCATAGCCCATACCATGTCAATGATTTCCCCCCAAATATAAAGGGAAAACCTTCTTCTTAACTTCATCTTCGGGTAATCCTGCAAGCTTAAACAATCCACAAATTTTATCCACATGTATCAAATGCATATCAGGATGCTTCGTTCCATCTCCTGCATAAGGATTAGCTAGCGGTTGCTCTATCATACCCGAAGGAGTTTCATAACTAATATTTTCAGTATGTGCAGTAGGTTGAGGGGCAAATCATTGTGCTTCTGGTCGAGGTGAAGATACCCCGAACAAACCCCTCAAAGGATTGTTTTCCATACTAGCAAGTAACAATAAATTTCAGCACAAAATATAATTTTTTTCCTTATCAATTTTCACTTACCAAGAGTGCTTCACTCCCCGTCAATGGCAACAGAAAAGAGTCTTGATGACCCACAAGTATAGGGGATCAATCGCAATCCTTCCGATAAGTAAGAGTGTCGAACCCAACGAGGAGCAGAAGGAAATGACAAGCGGTTTTCAGCAAGGTAATTTCTGCAAGTACTAAAATTGTCGGTAACAAGTAGTTTGATTGTAGGATAATTTGTAATGAGCAAGTAATGGTAATGGTAAATAAAGTGCAGCAAGGTAGCCAAATCCTTTTTGTAGCAAAGGACAAGCGAAAACGATCTCTTATAATAAGCAAAGCGTTCTTGAGGACACACGGGGATTTCATCTAGTCACTTTCATCATGTTGGTCTGATTTGTGTTCGCTACTTTGATAATTTGATATGTGGGATGACCAGTGTTTGGGTGTTATTCTTACTTGAACAAGGCTCCCACTTATGATTACCCCCTCGCAAGCATCCGCAACTACGAAAGAAGAATTAAGATAACAATCTAACCATAGTGTTAGACATATGTATCCAAATCAGCCCCTTACGAAATAGCGCATAAAATAGGGTTTAAGCTTCTGTTACTCTAGCAATCCACCATCTAATAACTACTCCACAATACATTCCCTTAGGCCCAAACATGGTGTGTCATGTATTCGACATTCACATACCACCACTAAGGGAATCAGAACATACATATCATCAATATATCGAACGAATATCAAATTCACATGATTACTTGCAACATGACTTCTCCCGTGGCCTCAAGAACAAGGGCAACTACCCAAAAATAATATTCATGCTCAAGATCAGAGGGATATTAAATAGCATAATGGATCTGAACATATAATCTTCCACCAACCATCTAGCATCAACTACAAGATGTAATCAACACTACTAGTCACCCACAGGTACCAATCTGAGGTTCCGGTACAAAGACTGAACATAAGAGATGAACTAGGGTTTAAGATGAGATCTTGTTGTTGAAGATGTTGATGAATATTGGCCTCCCAAAGATAAGAGGGTTGTTGGTGATGACGATGGCTTCTATTTCGCCCTCCCGGGGGGGAGTTCCCCCGGCGGAATTGCTCCGCTAGAGGGCAAAAGTTCTCCTGCCCAAGTTCCGGCTCGAGAAAGCGGTGCTCCATCCCGAAAGTCCTCTCCTTATTTTTTCTAGGTCAAAAGACCTTATATACCAGAAGATGGGCACCAAAGGTGGGCCAGGGCCCCCACTACCTACTAGGGCGCGCCAGCCGCCAGGCGGGCTAGCACGCCCTAGTGCCTTGTGGGCACCTAGCTGCCCCCCTCTAGTAGTTCTTCTCTCCAATATTTATTATATATTGCAAAATAATTCTCTATGAAATTTTAGCTCATTTGGAGAAGTGCGGAATAGGTATCTCTGACATAGTTTTTTCAGGTCCAGAATTCCAACTGCCAGTATTCTCCCTCTTTGTATAAACCTTGCATATTATGACAGAAAAGGCATTAGAATTACTCCATAAAGTGTTATAATGCATAAAAACACTATAGATAACAGTAGGAAAACATGAAGCAAAATGGACGTATCAAGCCCCTTTTTCAAGAGGCACATACACCATCTACTTCTTACATATAAAGGTGAATTTTCTCCTTTACAAGTATCTACTTGATCCCTTCTTGAATGGTAAACTACCTGATCCACCTCTTGTGTGCATGCATAGGTTTGAGCAGAGGGTCACACATGGTGAGGAGGAGTTCATGTGGAAGAGTATGCCTACACCATCTGCGAGGGAAGCATGGTAACAAGGACGAAAGAATGATCAGGTGGAGGTTTTGCTGAGCTACAATTATCGGACATCTGGGCCAAGGACTGGACATCCAGCGCCATCGTAGAAGAGAAGGAGCATCACCAACTGGCTGCCGAAGAACATCATCAGCTAGACATTCGGTGCAAGCTCAGACATCTGAAGCCACTCCAAAGACCCAGACATTCAGCTTGAGTCTGGATTTTCTGTAATGGATCTCATAGTCGGGCCCGGTTGGCCGGACATCTCGTACTCAAACCCAGACATCTGGGGGCCCAACATGAGCTCGGACATCTGGCCCCATGTCTAGACATCGGGCGTGCCTGCGCATAGTTTCAGATTTTGACCCTTGTATCCACCTCACATGTCACCCTAGATTATAAATACCCTCTCCCCTTTCTAGTTAGGGTTAGCTAAGAATAGATCTAAAACTATAATACTTAACTCATGTACCTCCCCTTGTGGGATTACTCCTTCATGGATTGGATCCTCTCATGGAGTTGAAGACCTCCTCTTGAGGGGAAGACTCCAAGGAGTACCAAGGCCTCCACTTCCGGAGAAGATATCTCCATAGAATTCAAGACCCATCTCTCTTAGAGATTTGGATGAACTATCATTGTATCTTTTCCTTTGTTGTTTTTGAATGTTTGTGATCTATCATTTGATTGGAACCCCCCTCCCCTCACTTTTCTAGCCTTAGTTTGGTTGTTCTTGACCAAATTCGAAAATCTCTTGTGATTTGTTGTTCTGTTGAGTTTTTATTGATTTTGATCCGTGGATCTAGTGTTTGGCAAGTGTATCTACCTCCCTTGGCATTCCCTAGCCCAATTTTTCCCCATCAATTTTTATTTCCAAATCAAAAAATTCCACCTCAAAAAGTGTTTTCGACCTCCTAATCGCACCCCGGATTTGCCCGACCGTACATCCAGGCACCCCACCCCTGAAACAACAGAAACATGATTTCCAAGGCCGAACATCTGGAGTAGAGCTCGGACGTCCTATCAGTGTCATTTTAGCCATGAACTTTCACCGTTTGGCCACATCTTCTTCATTGGACTCTGATTTGAGCATTATTTGGCTCGTTTTGAAGTTATCGACGTGCCTGAGGGCCAATGCCCTTATATAGGTTTTCACATCATTTGGCCAAGATAAATTTGGAGGCTTTTCATCAACGCGGGAACCCCTCCACCCACCATCACATTCATGCCATTGGATCATCACCAATGCTTCACCGGAGTGACCATTGCACTGGTACGCGTTGGTGCTATACAAACGGTTTTTAACCCCTTTCCGCAGTGGCATTTCGAACCGTCGGCAAGTGAGTGTGGGCGATAGGGGGGTCCTTCCCACACGACCCAGAAACCATCGGGGATAGGGAGCCTTGATGCATACAGTTGTCCCTATATAACTATTTCCGATATCTCGAATATCCCAAACACTTCATCCTTGCTACTCGTTTGTGCTCGCATTGGCATCACAGTCGAAGTTTTGTGGTTTTACCTAAAACCAGGCAGATTCTAGGCACGGGAGTTTTCCAGGCACGTACCAAACTGGCTCTACATTTACGATGCCTGGCACATCACAAATAGTTCATGATTATAAACCATGTACGATAGGTAGACAATCACACACATGTAGTCCTCCCGCACCATATGTGATAGTGTCTGACACCACACATGCTTTGCAAACGACAACTATGTGCATTGTTACACAAGTTTCCTCTCCGTGAACCGTGTCGGGTTATGATGTATATCGCACACGTTGTGCTTTATTAACCATGGCGCCATAATGACCTGCACACCGTAATTTTGCCCTGATTTAGTTGTTGCTATTTAAAATTGTACCTAATTTAAACTTGAAAGTAGGCTATAGCTTTATTCATATCCATCAGGTTCAAACAACCAATGCATTATTCAATTCACACGTCCATATGTTTAAGAATTACATAAGCACTAAATAAAGAATGATGAATCAGGGTTCTATACTTGTCCTATTATAGATGATAAGAAAGAGGCGACAGACATTCTGGTTGCTGAACAAGGTGAAGCGGAATGGCCCTATTGTGCTCTCCTGGATGCAGAAGGCACGCACGACTCTAGTCCAACCCCTTGTGATGGTCGGCCGCCAATCATGTAGTTTAAGAGGTAATCTTGAGTAAACTGCTTCAGGATCCACTTCAAAGGAAAAAAGATTCAGACATTGTCATCTAACACAACTCACTACAGGCAGTAAAAAGAAGGCTACAGGGTTCTTGCTTACCATCTTGCAGTTCATTGTTGTTTTGCATAAAGTGTAGACAAATAGTTCGATTGACATCTTTTGACCCATTTTAATAACAATCTTTATCAGTTTCCTCACTTGATGCTGGTTCATGAATATCTCATTGCCCCATAAGTAGAAAGGGTCGAAGTGTGGATCTTTGGCAATGACATATGTACCTAAAAGCACCAAGTTAATATTAGAAGCTAAACAACAATTGCAAAATGATGTAGTACAACACTCACTCCATCCCATTATATAAGATTTTATTACATGTATATCTAGACATCATCAGAACATTAAGGTAACACTCTTCCTTGTTGCTATGTAGCCTGGGATTGCATATTTACTCATTCAGTACAATGCATGTTGCTATGTAGCCTCAGATATATTAAATATGGCCCTAGTTAACCTACTGATAAATGGGTTACAAATATATTCAGTGAAATGTCCGATCCGATGATTAAGCCCTTATCAGCCCCCAGGCTATATGGTACTAGCTACCGATATCCTGAGTACATATAAGCAATGCGATGAAACTAACCTCGATGGAAAATAGCACTGTTCTCAATATTGTCCTGTATGAGTACATATAAAGGCATGTTAAGCACAACAGGCTAAACATCAACCAAATATATCCATGGTAGACTACATAATCTACAAATGATAGCTTCAGTGTGCAGGCTTAAGCACGCTAGTTAAGCAAAACAAGAAGTGGAAAGGTGTGTTAACTGCATCAGGCATAACATTTAAAAACAAGCAAATAGTCATTCAAACTGGTATTGTGCAGGCCTAAAGTACACTAGTTATTGTTAAAAACAAAAAGGCATATTAATTGCAATATCCTTAACAGCAACCCAATATCGCAAAGGACTAAAACCCTTAGTGGATATATGTCGGTGTTCTGGGAACGGGGGTCCCCAGACTTGCCTGCCTGCAGCCTGCGGCATGGCTCAAGCAGTGGCCCGGTGTGGCCCGTCTTCATCAACCCAAGCTCAAGACCCTCGCGAGGGGCCAAGCCTCGCGGGGCGGACGACGCAAGGCTTCCTCAGGGGCGGCCTCGCCAGGCAGGCTCGCAAGGAGGCGGAGAGATCAATGCAAGGAGTACCTCATGAGGTGCTCGTGACGCAAGCCATGACGATCGAGACCAGGCAGGCGCTAGGCAGGCGCTAGGCGGGCGCTAGCCGGTGCAGTGTCCTCGTTTCCTCTTTGGTGCAAAGGGAGCAAGCACAAGCGTGGAGTACTGAGGCATCGAGCAAAGGTTACCATATCGGTGCAACGAGACCAAGACCAGCAGAGCGGCAGGACGGAGGTCACGGTGGAGCCCAAGACGGCGTCATCGACGGTGCCTTTGGCAGTCAAAGACCAACTTTAGTCAGGATAACTTGTAATAGTTGTTCCCCTTCAAAATGGCCGTTGTTGGCTCCCTTCCTGCTCAATATTTGGGAAGAGTGCCAGGGCCTCTATATATAGAGATAGCCACCACCGTAGAAAGGGGACGATCGAATCCATCCCAGGTAGAACACCGCACCAGCTCAAGAACACCCCTCGCGAGGCTGTTCTTCCTCTGTATTGTTCATCATCAGCCCCAGAGGCAATCCACCACCACACACTAGAGTAGGGTATTACACCACAACGGTGGCCCGAACTAGTATAAACCCTGTGTCCCTCGTGTTGTTCATCATGTAGCTTAGATTCACAGCGAGGCGCTGGGACGTGGATCGGTAGGGAGAAGATCTTCATGCGCACCCCAGAATTTGAACCTTAAGGGTTTTGCCGAAACCCAATATCCGACATTTGGCGTGCCAGGTAGGGGTGCGCCGGAATCTTTCTTCCGCTGTTCCGCATTCCATCATTCGCCGCATCCATGGCAGACGCTCGCCGAGCTCGCGCCGAACGTCGGGCTGCTCTCATCGCCCGCATCGCCCAGACAAGTCCCATCGGTGGGCCTCCTCGTCGTTCCCCGTTGCCTGCCGCCACCGGCCTGGCGGGGAACGAGCAGCAGGCATCGTTGCTGCATCCCTCGGTGCAGCGGGAAGGCCGCACCGCCACTCTGTCGCTAACTCCAGCTAGTTCATCGTCTCACGCTCGTCGCGCTCCCACGGACACGCAAGCCGCGTTGCTCCTGGCACGTGAGCTCTTGCACTACCACCCCGTCGACGACCTCTACGAGGAGTGGCTCGCTCGCATCACCGAGCTTGTCAGTGCCGCAGGGGGCTCTCCTGCGCCGTCCCTCTCGCTGCCTCAACCTCCATCCTGCGTGGGCAATGCAGCTCAGGAGGTGCCTCCGCCACCTCCTCCCCAAGAAGGCACCCTGGATCCAAGGTGCGTGGCCCCTAGACAAGACCCACCGCGTCCAGCGCCCGCGTGACAAGAAAGGAGCTGCCAAGAGATCCTCACCAAGAAGGCGCCGCGTGCTCCCGCCTCCAAAGACGCTAAGACCGCATCCTCGTGCAAGACGTCAAGACCCCGCGCTGCCCCTGGCGGCGGTGCGCGGGAATCTCCAAGACCAAGCCCCGCGTCTGCAAAGGGCTCCGGTGGCCACTGCAGGCTGTCGCGCCTTCACTACTGAGCTACACAGTGTCGCCTAGTCGGGCAAGTTCAAGCCAGATCTGCCTCCTCGCTACGACGGCACTACCGACCCTGCAGAGTTCCTGCAGCTCTACGAGCTAGGCATCGAGGCGGCCAACGGAGATGAAAAGGTCATGGCGAACTGGTTTTCTATGGCGCTCAAGGATGGTGCCCGCACCTAGCTCCTGAACCTGCCTCCCGGCTCGATCTCCTCTTGGGACGAGATGCGCACCCGCTTCATCGCCAACTTCCAGGGCACTCGCGACCGTCCTCCAATCGTGGGTACATCCAGCACTTCAACAGCGCTTGCCTCAAGATTCCCAAGGTGACCGAGGAGGCCATCATCTCTGCGTTCTCTGATGGTGTCCGCGACGTCAAGATGAAGGAGGAGCTGGCTATCCACAAGGATCTATGCACATCTCTGGAGTTGTTCAACCTGGCGACCAAGTGCGCAAGGGCTGGGGAGGGGCGCCTCTCCCTCCTCGAGCTTCCAGCTACTGACCCAGAAGAGAAGAAAGCCAAGGCCAAGGATGTGAAGTGCAAAGGAGCAGCCATGCTCACAGCAGAACTAGGCACGAAGCGCGGCAGGGACAAGCCGGAGTCGTCTAAGGGTAGCCGATTCTGCGCCTACCACAAACTCTACACCCACAACACCATCGAATGCTAGGAGCTCAGTGTCGTTCGATAAGGACGCATCGGTCGAGGAGGAGGAAGAGGTGGAGGACGAGGAGACGACCGAGGCCCTCGCCAGGAGTGGCGTGACTGACCTCGCGAGGATCGCTGGCAAGACCAGCCTCGCGAGGGGGCTTGGAGGGATCAGCCTCGCGAGGATTGCCTGCAGGGCAATGCAGGCCTTCCTCCTCTGTTACCACCACCAAGAAGGAATGACGACCACCACCAGGACGAGGGGGCTGGGGGCTTCCAGGAGCCATGTGCTATCGCTTGCATCTTGGGCGGTGCCCAGGCCCCAGCCTCTCAGTGCATCTTCAAGCAGTTTACTCGCGAGGTGAATGCAGTCCTCCCCAAGCTCGAGGCCACGCGCCCTCTCACGTGGTCCACGTGCGCCATCATGTTCAGCTCAACGGATCAGCTCAAGTGTGCGGCTGCTGCTGGTGTCCTCCCAATGCTTTGTTCCTCAGTCATCAGCAATGTGCAAGTTACCAGGACCCTCATCGATGGCGACGCAGGACTTAACGTTCTGTCTGTCAAGACGTTCAACAATCTCCAAGTGCCATATGACTAACTTCAGCCAACCAAGCCTTTCTCAGGAGTCACTGACGGCTCCACCACTCCGATAGGGAAGGTTCGTCTCCCTATCACTTTCGGACAGTGCAAGAACTACCTACCGAGCTCATCGACTTCGATGTTGCCCACATTCGCCTGCCATACAATGCCATCCTCGGGTATCCGGCCCTAGCCAAGTTCATGGCGGTAACTCACCTTGGTTACAATGTCCACAAGATGCCAGGAAGTAGCGGAATCATCACAGTCCCCTGTGAAGAGAAGGATGCGGTGTGCTCTCTCGAGCGTGCCTTCAAAGCTGCATCAGTCGAGGGCCGAGACAGCAAGAGTAAGAACCCTCCTGAGGTAGTTCCCAAGAAGAAGAAGACATCACCCAGCTCAAGGCCTCAGGAGGTTGGCATCTCCGGAGGCGTCATGTCAGGATGTGCGCCCGTGCAAGGGGCACCACCCACCGTCGCATAGGAAGGCACGCCCGGTTCCCTCCCTGGGCAAGGCTCGGGGGCTCTCTCCTGGAGGGCCTCAGACTTTCCCAAGATCATGAGGGAGGCGCTCGGGCACCACTTGGAGGCGTGCTTCGTGGCATGTTTCCCTCAGGAAGGCATGAGGCAAGGAGGGCCCAACCCTCAGGAGTTCATCACCAAGGCCACTCAGGAGCTTCAAGGGTCAAGAGTCATACGGGGCGATCGCCGCCTACCTGGTGTAGCTCCCCATCCAGGCAAGGATGGCGGGCTGCGCGTCTGCATCGACTACCCAGGGCTCAGCCGAGTCGCGTCTCAGGAATGCTTCTGGCCTTCACGTGTGGGATGCTGCGAGGGTCCGCCACACAGCTACGTTCGCATGCCTTTCGGCCTGCCGGACGCGGCTGCTGCTCACCTGCATCTTCTGGGGAGCATCCTGGCAGCTCAGGAGGCCAGGCACCACGCGGTCCTGGCAGAGATGGAGATGGTCCTAGAGGAACCGCCCGGACCCCCAGAGCCTCTCGAGGATCAAGGGCCCGGTGGCTCATGAGGATCGGTCGCTTCACCGCGCATCGTCAGCTACTTCAACACCCGCTCTACAATAGTATCAGGTGACATCTTTCGAGTTTCATTTCAGCTGGGAGCGCCCTCAGGGCTGCATTATTCCCAGGTTGCATGGGTCTGTCCCTTCGGCATGTATCCCTTTTGCTTATGTCTTTAGTTCACCTTGTCGGGGGTGCCCCACGGGCTGCATCATCCCCAAGCCGCTCGGGCCTGGCCCAGTGGCATGTATCTTTCCTGCATCTATCTAAGCTGATTTGCCTTTCATGCTTAACCCGCTTGTGATAATCGCCTGCTCGATTGACACCTACCTTTGGAGCCGCTCGCACTGGCACGACGCTTGTGCATGGGTCCGTCCCTGCAACAAAGACAAATCTGAGTGGTCGAGCTCTGGCCCGCGGCAGCCCCGCAAGCGTCACCTCACCAGGCCCTCAGTGCCCACACCACACTCCCAGAGCAACCAATGTCCGGCTAGCAATCATAATTGCAACCCTTGCTTCTCTCGTGTTGGTTTACAGGGACTACCTGAGGAATAATGTGGGGGGCGTCGCGATCTCTCTCTCTCTCCCCCTTACCCGTATGGTCCGCTCGCGCGTTAAAAGGGGGGCTCCTGAGCATTGTGACTCAGGAGCTGTTACTGGCTCTCCAGCCCTCACCCCCTGGCCTTGTCCACGGCATCGCGACCTGGCATACCAGCGGCGGCTGAGCTCGCTTGAGAGCCGGGACCTGAGGACGTAGAGCACGAAGGAGAGTGCAGAGAAGGGAGGAGAAGCTCACGAAGGCCTAACCCAGCTACATCCCAGTTGCTGACGCGCAAGTCCGGCACCTCGCGAAGTAACGACTCCATGCTTTCGAGATAAGTCTCGCTCCTGGAATAGCTAATCGATGCAACGCCAAACCCCCACTTAATGCGGCTCTGTGGTGGCAACGTTGCCTTCCTTTCTCGCCTTTTGGCGACTGCTTGAGCGCTAAAGGGGACCTCCTGAGCATCGCGCCTCAGGGGCTCTTATCGGACCTCTCACGACCTGGCATACCAGCGACGACTGAAGCCTGCCTAGGGATCGGGACCTGTCAGCGTAGAGCACCAAGTCGTCGCGAGGTTAGAAAGGGGGAATCAAGCTCGAACAGGACAAGCATTTGCACCAGTTCATAATAAGGATAATATCAACCAAAAGCATTGCGGACGCTTTACATGCCCCCACAAGGTGCTTTCTCAATTCCTCGCAGGGATCAAAAGGCGCTAATACAAGGGAGCCCTAACTACACGCGCCCCCATGGTCGAAGCCATCATCAACAGTGGGCCACGGGAGGCCGGCGCCAACCCCATCCAGATCAGCTGCAGCGACGGCCTGATGCAGCCGCCTTGCTCCGGGTGCGGCGCGAGCTCGGGGGCACTTAGTTGTCATCGCTCGTCTTCGGAGTCGTGAAGAGATCGGGAGAGCCGCTGGACTCCCAAGCATCGCCACTGCTGCCGGAGGAGCCGCTGGGGAAGCGGGTGGCAGGCCTAGCCCTTGCCACATCGACGTCCTGGCTGCCTCCTCTGGGGCAGCACTCCAGTCGGCGTCCTTCCACATCGAAGACCTTGAAGAGCATCAAGGAGGCGCCATCGTATTCAAAACGAATCATGAGGGCACCCCCTATTCGGCAGACCCGGGCGATCTTGCCCCAGCCTCGGGTCATGTAGACCTTGCCCGGAGCGATGACTTCAACCTCCGCTCCGGTCGCCAGGGTACCGCAGTCGCCATGCTGCAACCAGAGCTCGGGGGGCCCATGGCGTAATCTCGAAGGCGAAGAAGGGAGGAAAGCAGATCCAGGTGCCCGGAGGTATCGTAGTATGGAGCACGAGCTCGTGAGAGGAGTCCGCAGCATGGACTCCAGGAGCAACAGCGCGCACCGCCATGGCTCGTCGGCGTCACCAACAGCGCGGGCGGTGCCGCTCGGCGTCTTCTTCTCCAGGGCCCTCAGCCCGAGCGTACAGAGGTAGAGGACACCCAAGAGGTGGCCGCTCGTACCAAGGCCTCGATGTCTCCAGCCTTGCGACCTCGCCGCGGAGGCCGGGGACCGGCCGCTTCTTCGGCGAGAGCGGTCGAGCCCCTCCCGGGGGGCCTTTCCTTTCTCCTTGGCTGGGAACCGGCGGATCAGTTCCATTGGAGGCAAGATGGAGGGGAGCAAGGAAGAAGAAGTGAGCGGAGCAGGTGGACTGCGAGGGCTCACGCCTCTCCATACTTATAGTCCAGAGGAGGCCAACCGTCGGCCCCCACAATCATAGGTAATCATGACTCTTTTTGCATGCAGCAGGGACTCGTCAAATCGGGCAGTTGCCGAGACAGCGTGGGGAAGCGGAGACGCCCACATCCAATCAACCGCCACGCGGCGACCAAGGCCGCAGGCTGTTGGGGCCCGCGGCGCTCTGCACTTGCCCTTTGGCTTCGCTGCTAAGCCAAGTCCAAGCGCGCCTTGGGCCGAGGGGCTACTGTCGGCGTTCTGGGAACAGTGGTCCCCATACTTGTCTGCCTGCGGCCTGCGGCATGGCTCAAGCAATGGCCCGGTGCGGCCCGTCTTCATCAACCCAAGCTCAAGACCCTCGCGAGAGGCCAAGCCTCGCGGGGCGGACGATGCAAGGCTTCCTCAGGGGCGGCCTTGCCAGACAGGCTCGCGAGGAGGCGGAGAGATCAATGCAAGGAGTACCTTGCAAGGTGCTTCTGACGCAAGCCACGACGATCGAGACCAGGTGGGCGCCAGGCGGGCGCCAGGCGGGCACCAGCCGGTGCATTGTCCTCGTTTCCTCTTTGGTGCAAAGGGAGCAAGCGCAGGCGCCGAGTACCGAGGAATCAAGCAAAGGTTACCATATCGGTGCAACGATACCAAGACCAGCAGAGCGGCAGGATGGAGGTCACGGTGGAGCCCAAGACGGCGTCATCACCGGTGCCTTTGGCAATCGAAGACCAACTTTAGTCAGGATAATTTGTACTAGTTGTGCCCCTTTAAAATGGCCGTTGTTGGCTCCCTTCCCGCTCAATATTTGGGAAGGGGACCAGGGCCTCTATATATAGAGATAGCCACCACCGTAGAAAGGGGACGATCGAATCCATTCCAAGTAGAACACCGCACCAGCTCAAGAACACCCCTCGCGAGGCTGTTCTTCCTCTGTACTGTTCATCATCTGCCCCAGAGGCAATCCACCACCACACACTAGAGTAGGGTATTACACCACAACGGTGGCCCGAACTAGTATAAACCCTGTGTCCCTCGTGTTGTTCATCGTGTAGCTTAGATTCACGGCGAGGCGCTGGGACGTGGATCAGTATGGAGAAGATCTTCGTGCGCACCCCAGAGTTCGAACCTTAAGGGTTTTGCCGGAACCCGATATCTGACTATATATATACTCCAGCAATTTTTGGCCATTTCTAGTCGATCCCCTAAACTTAATGTTGTAAACTTCAATTGATCAAGTTTAAAGCAGGTTCAACCGAAAGTAGCATGCATTCAAACATAAACATAGATAGTTTTGCATAATTGAACATAAAACATAAATTTAAGCTAAGCTAAACTACTTTCGGTCGAAGTGGAGGTCGAGCCAATCCTTCCTCGTCAGGTATGTTGTGCCGCGAGCCGGGTCCGGGCCGGTGCCGTCATCGGGGTCGTTGGGGAAGACATTCCTCCACTCGTTGACTTCAATCTCCTCATCCTCTCCGCCCACCTCGACGCCCTCCGCGTCGCCCTCCTCGCCGCCTTTGACCTTGTCATCAGAGGAGAGCGCTATAACCTCGCCGCCCTCCGCACCATCAAAGATCACCCGCTCCACCTCCACGAGCTCCGGGTGCTGCTGGCAGAGCTCTTACATGTAGGCCTCGTCGGCGGCCTCGGCCTCAAGGCACTCCCACGCCTCGTGGTCCTCTTGCGCCATAGCCAAGCTCACCACCCCTGGCTCCGACGGAACGAGGTCGACAGGACGTGTGCCGAAGGGGAAATTGAGCCTAGCCGCCACGCCGTGGTAGCGGACCTGCCATCGGTCGTACTCGATGGCCGCGAGCTCGGTCGTGTGGAAGCTACCGAACCATCGGCGAGTGTGGGTCTCCCGATCTATAATCTCGAAGACCCACGTCCCCCACCACCGCTGCCAGACCCCGAGGTAGGACCTCATCAGCTACCGGGTCCGAGGGAGGGCGGGGAAGTCCTCGAAGCGGCATAGAGGCGCGGCGGTGGGCGGATCGAGGGACCGGCGACGGAGAATCGATAAAGAGCCCGCGGAGGACGATGGGGACACCTCGGCAGCCACCTCGCCGGCATCAGGCGAAGAGACCGCGATAAACCTCCTTTTGGCCATTGGCTCCTCGAGCTCCCCGGCACACAGGCAGAGGTTGAGGAAGGAGGCAGCAGTGATGGCGGTGACCTACCAATGGTTACGAGGGTGGTGTGTGTCTGTGACTGGAAGTTTGGTCAGTGTGTGGTGTGTGTGGAGGGGGGGGCAAGGTGGTGTGTGAGGAAATACTGTGGCAACTGAAAACTTTACTAGGAGGGAGTAACAAGGCGGGGCTACTGAAAATTTGGATCAAGGGCGAGCAGATATTTTTGAGATTGCGAGGGATGCAGAGGCGGGAGTAAAATGCTGGGGCTACTGAAAATTTGAATCAAGGGACTGAAGCAGAGCGGGAGTAACAGACATCGCACACGGTCCGCACATACTAATCGTGTTCTATCAAACATTAAAATCTTCAAGGCGGTAGATATTTTTAAGATTGCGAGGCAGTAGATATTTTCGAGACCGGGGGCAAGCCTCGTGGATCCCAATCTACTGTGCTGATGTGAGGAACTGCAAAGCATGGGTGTGGCACAAAGGTAGTCTGACCGAACCATGTCTGTTGCGTACCCAATCGCAGACAGTTTCTACATCCAAGTCGTGTGCTGTTTATAAATTTGGCAAAAAGAATAACACGGGAGAGGGTCAGAACACGAACACACTTGCATGTGGACCAAATATATGTATGAAAAGGGTAGTTTGATGTTCGAATACCCAATGCACAACTTTGATGTGGCACCTATCGCACAAAAGCACAGTATTGCTAGTCAGCCACCCCCTACGAACCCCACTTCATGTCGGCGGTAAGGGAATCCTAGCTATGAATGCATGCCCCCAAATAGCTAGGTCTGAAATCTCACCCTACCGTAACACAAAACCTATAGGAGTCCATCATATATATATAATATGGTCAAACTTCCCCTTTCACTTCCTGACAAAGGTGGACTGTGTGCCGGCCCACAAATGTGTGCTTGTGGTGTCAGATGGGTGAGACCACATACGAACCACATGTGGGTGGCCCTACTATATGTATGAAAAGGGTGTGGTGTGTGATGTTTAACTACCATTCACAACTTTTGATGTGGCACGTGTGCCTTGCAAATTAACTGGACTTCCCCGACTCCACGGAGGTTGTAGGTAGCACGAAGTAGCCCCCCCCATACACACACACACGTCGGGGGGAGGGCATCTCACCAAGACGTACTATAACACGGACCAAGCAGAATCCAACTTGGTCGTACAACCTCTCCCCGCTCGTTGTTGGTCAAAGTGATGGACGTCCACACGGCCCCACAAAATGGGCTAGCTTGTCACGGATAACCTCGCGAGGGAGTATTGTATGAAGACAAACCCAGTCTGTGCATGTGGCCCAAGTATGTATATGGAAGTGGTGTGTGTGGTGTTTGAATACCCAATGCACAAATTTGATGTGGCACCATGCTTTGGAACTGTAAAATCCCCACACCGAGCGAGGGTTAACGACGTGTAGCATACGCTCAAACTTAATTAGGCGGGTCAACCTACTATACGGTAACTCGAAGCAAAGAAGAAGAATATATCCACCCGGGTAACCTTTCTCGTCGTTGGTCAAAATGATGGACGTCCACGCGGGCCCATGAATATATATAGGCTTGCCGCCCATAACCAAGCGAGTGAGAGTGTGTCCAAAGACAACCATTATTGCATGCATGTGTCCCGAACATATTTATGGAGGTGTATGATGCATGCATATGTGTTGAATACCCGACTCAATGCACAACATTGATGTAGTGCATGCATTGAAACTCGCAGAGGTCCCCACACAGAGCAAGAGGTCGTTCATGACGTGTCGTGTGCTCGCCCCCCCCGATCCAAATGGGATGGATTCATGTGTACAGATGCGATATTACATATGTATATATATGTAACCTAACATCATGATCTATATCAAGACAAAACAAAAAATTAATCTCCTCCTAAGTCAAATTAGTTAACCTCTCTCGCCTTGTCGGTGAAAGTGATGGACCAAGCTGGTCACCCCCCCTCGACACGTACTATATATACACCTAGTAACACAGCCCTACAAGAATTAATACACCTTGTTCGTCAAACGCGTACCTTTCTCTCACTGGGTCAAAGTGATATGGACGACGAACTCGCGGGCCCAACACAAAAGCGAAGCATGCATCGCACGCAAGTGATCATCCTATATAGGACTACGTACCACCGTCTGCATGTGGCTCAAAGAGCTTATTGTGTGATGTTTGAATACGCAATGCACAACTTTGATGTGGCACCACGTATATAGGAAACCAAAAAGTCCCCACAGAGAGCATGAGGTTCATGATGCGTGGTATGTGTTATATGTACGCCCCCATTCGACGCGTGGTATATATGTACTTCTACTATATAGCACAAACCAAAAAAGAATCATTCCTTGATGATCAAATTAACCTCTCTCTCATTGGGTCAAAGTGATGGAGGACAACCTCGCATGCCCACGGATGGAAGCATGATACGTCTCCAACGTATCTATAATCTTTTATTGTTCCATTCTGTTATATTATCATTCTTGGATGTTTTACAATCATTTTATAGTCATTTTATATCATTTTTTGGTACTAACCTATTGACATAGTGCCCAGTGCCAGTTGCTATTTTCTACATGTTTCTTACATCGCAGGAAATCAATATCAAACGGAGTCGAAACGCAGCAGAACTTCTTGAGGATTTTTTTTGGGCCAGAAGACATCCAGTGCACCAAGGAAGCACCTGGGGGTGCCTCGAGAGGGGCAGCACCCACCAGGGCGCGCCTGGGGGCCCAGGCGTGCCCAGGTGGGTTGTGCCCACCTCGGGTGCCCCCTGAACCGCCTCTTTGCTCTATAAATACCCCAATATTCCAGAAACCCTAGAGGAGTCGACGAAAATCAATTACAACCGCCGCAGAGTCCAGAACCACCAGATCCAATCTAGACACAATCACGGAGGGGTTCACCACTTCCATTAGTGCCTCTCCGATGATGCGTGAGTAGTTCTTTGTAGACCTACGGGTCTGTAGATAGTAGCTACATGGCTTCCTCTCTCTCTCTCTCTCTCTCTCTCTCTCTCTCTCTTTCTCTCTCTCACACACACACTCTCTCTCTCTCTCTCTGATTATCAATACAATGGTCTCTTGGAGATCCATATGATGTAAGCCTTTTTGCGGTCTATTTGTTGGGATTCGATGAACTTTGAGTTTATGATCAGATCTATGTTTTTATCCATGAAAGTTATTTGAGTCTTCTTTGATCTCTTATATGCATGATTGATTATAGCCTCGTATTTCTTCTCCGATATTTGGGTTTTGTATGGCCAACTTGATTTATTTATCTTGCAATGGGAAGAGGTGCTTTGTGATGGGTTCGATCTTAGGGTGATTGATCTCAGTGACAGAAGGGAAAACAACACATATGTATTGTTGCTATTAAGGATAACAAGAGGGGGACTATTTCTACATAAATAGATCTTGTCTACATCATGTCATCGTTCTTATTGCATTACTCCATTTCTCCATGAACTTAATAACTAGATCCATGCTGGATAGCGGTCGATGTGTGGAGTAATAGTAGTAGATGCAGGCAGGAGTCGGTCTACTAATCTTGGACGTGATGCTTATATAATGATCATTGCCTGGATATCGTCATGATTATTTGAAGTTCTATCAATTGCCCAACAGTAATTGTTTTCCCACCGTTTGCTATTTTTCTCGAGAGAAGCCACTAGTGAAACCTACGGCCCCCGGGTCACTTTTCATCATATTTGCCTTTGCGATATATTTTCGTTTACATTTATTTTCAAATCTATTAAACCAAAAATACAAAAATACTTTGCTGCAAAATATTTGTTCCGTGATCTATTTATCCTATCTACCACTTTTACCTCATGTTATTTGCCTATCTTGAGGCGCCATACCCGAAAGGGATTGACAACCCCTTTAACACGTCGGGTTGCGAGTATTTGTTATTTGTGTGCAGGTGTTATTTATGTGGTGTGAGGAGGTTCTCCTAATGGTTTGATAACATTGGTCTCATCACTTAGGGAAATACCTACCGTGCTATACTGCATCATCCCTTCCTCTTTAGGGAAATACCAACATAGTTCTAGCAGATATCAAAGCGCCACACGCGAGTGAGTTCCTATATATAGGGCAGCCATCGCCTGCATGGTATTGCATGATGTTTGAATACCAATATAATGTACAACTTTGCTGTGGAACCTGCCTCGGGAATCGAAAAGTCCCCACATGGAGCGAGGTTATGACACGCATATATAGAGAGTATTAATGTTGCCCCCTCTTTGACATGTACATACTCCTATACCGTGCATATACGTAACACAAACCAAAAAAGAACCATCCTTGTTGGTCAAATTAGCCTCTCTCTCTCTCTCTCGTTGTACGTTCAACTGGTCGACGATGACTTCGTGGGCCCATGGAGAGAGCGCGAGTGATGTCATAGGACAAAACCACCGTGCGCATGCACCCATGTGTTATGTGATGTTTGAGTACCCAATGCACAAATTTGACGTGGCACATGCTTCGCAAACCGGAAACATACTAGACCATGATGCGTGTAGCCCCCTTACTTCAAGCCGGTGGGAGTGTGTACGCACGTGCTCGAACTTTGATATGGAATCCCACCATGATACACACCACACAAATGCCAAGATGAATTCCACCTTTTGGTCAAATGCCTCTCGTTGTCAGTGGAAACTGAAAACCTTTACGGGCTAATGAATGGGCACGTCGCTGATAACCGCACGAGGGAGAGTGTCCAAGAGGACCACCAATGCATGCATGTGGCCTGAACATTATGTATGAAAGGGATGTGTAATTCTTTAAAATAACCAATTCATGACTTTAATGTGGCATATATGACTCACAAAATGATCAATAATCCCAAACGGAGGTTCACGACTCGTAGTGTACTGCCAGACCCCTCCCCCCACACACCCCCTCACACACACAGACACACACATCTCGCACCACCACAGCCACTCTGAGGCATGTCAAACTTTTTCTGCATTGAACATGTGACGAAAGGCGGAGTGTCATGTTAATTTTAAAAAAATAGACATCATTCGACCGTTTTTATACATTGGTTGATTTCCCAGGGATTTAATGTGCAAAATCAAATTTGAGCTACATGTGCACCAAAATGGGTTGCAAAATCATGTGTCCCTGGGTGAATGTTTCCCTGTGCAAGAGATTTCAAAATATTGAGAACATATATTTTTAAAATTCAGTAAATCCAAAACTTAGTTGAAATTCATGAAACTTATCGTGGTGTCATATATGGACACCAGTAGGCTGTGATATTGTATTTTTTTCATCAATGAGACCCAATGTGATATAATTTTCTTACAAACGGGAGATTATTAAAAACTGGCAATCAATATCTCATCCGGATTATTTATTCGGACCATGTGCGTTAGACCGTGCCATACTTCAGTTAAGCAGTAAAGCGGCAGAATGAATCATCAACAAACGAAAAAATATACGTGTTGCCACACGCCCCGTGTGTCGTGCGTGCAGGCGTGAGTTGACGGGGCGCATGCGAGCAGTCCGCCATGCAGGCATACCGGGAGGCGTGTGTGTAGGTGTGCGTATTGACTGGAGGCGTGTGAGTGTGTGAAATGATGGTAGGAATGGCAGAAGTCCACCGCGCATGCTCACCGGGAGGCGAGACAGTTTTTGACCGCAGCCTGCCTCGCTCCCACTGGTCTGTATTAATTGCGCGCCCGAGCCGCCGGCCATAATAGGCGGCCGCACCCCGGTCCACAGTGGTCACCAACGTCGAATCTGGAGTGTATGTGGATGCCGCCGGAGTGCACCATTGGAGGGAGTGGCGACGTCGGGGCTGGTGAAGCACCTGCGCAACGCGTAAAGCTGGGCACAAAGGTTGTCGTCACTGTCGACGAGGTCTCGCATGTGCAGCAACACGACCTTGACTTCGTCGGCACCGTCATGCCCCCCCCCCCCAGCCGGAGCCGTAGGTCAACAGCAACTCCGGCAATGAGTGTGACTCCGACGGAAAACCGATTAGTCATCTATATACCCATTTGTGCGGCAAACATATCATGTGTTTTCTCTGTTTACCCCCCCCCCCCTCTATAATTTTTTTGGAATACAAATCCTATGGTTATGTTCTCTCAGTCCATGAAATCAGAGTAAATAAGTTCCGTTAGATGCACATAGTGTATTGATTGTTTGAATTTTATCCGTATAGAGTTAGTGATTAATTGTTTCCTCTGTACAAATTATTTTTGCTAATAATCCGACTAGGGTTAGCTTGCGTGCTAATAATTCGTGCCAGATCTTGAGAATTGATTTTGAATGTCTACATATATGTTTGTGCCTTTTTTCTTCCAGATCTTGAGAATTGATTTTGAATGTCCTACATGTATTTTATGCCATTTTTTCTTTCAAATTGGTATGTACACAGATGAGGCTACGGCCAGTGTCGCCGCCGATGTAGATCTTGGACCCGACTGTGCAGCCAGAAGCGGCCCCCTGGACCTAAGGAATCAATAGAATCTCCGACGGACCGCATCAGCGATCTCCCGGACGGCATCCTTGGGGAGATCATCTCCCTTCTCCACACCAAGGATGGCTGCCGCACACAAGTCCTCGCATCTTGGTGGCGCACTCTATGGCGCGCCGCGCCTCTTAATCATGATTGTCATCAGCTATCTGTTGATGATGATTCTAAACTCCCCGGAGCCATCATCTCCTCCCACCAGGGCTCCGTTCAACCCATCTGCATCTCGGCATGCTACCTGCTAGACATACCCTGCATAGTGGCTGCCTAGCTTACATCCCTTCAATTCGATAAACTCCAGCAGCTTGAGTTCTACCATGACTATGTATGTAACACACCACGAACCGATGTATCCATGCCCTCACCACCGATGTCCATCTCGTGGTTTTCCTCCTTTCTCTCCACACCGCCACCTTCACCCGGTGCCATCTAGCAGACAATCTGGTACAAGTGCTTTGACTCCCACTGCTAAAAACGCTTGCACTTGTGGTGGTTGATCTGTCGGAGGCCGCACTGCACAAAATCATCCACTCCAGCTGCCCTGCCCTGGAGCGCTTGCTGCTTGTTTTTGGAATAGAAATTCGTATCCGTTGTCTCAAAATAAAGTTGCCCCACCTTGTAAGCATGGGGATTTGTTTTTTGGACATGATCTCATCATCGAAGATGCCCTTTTCACTTCAAAGGTTGCTCCTTGATTTTATTATAGTACCTTCGCAAAAAACTATAGTCTCTACGCCTAAACTGGAGACCTTGGGTACAATTCGTGATCCTTTTAGATGGTTCAAGATGGTGTTTGGCTCCACACCTATTGAGGTAATGTATATTATTCACGTAAACTTTTGTAATCTGCTTTTTTCATTTGTGCGCATAAGTATCATCTTGGAGTACACTTTTGGTACTAATATTATGTTCTATGCTCAATGAAGAGCTTGTCCATCCTATCAGTGATGGTGGATTCTATCAATACCTTACATATCAGTATGTGGTGTTTTGATCTGAACACGATTATTGGCTTGCTGCGATGCTTTCCAGGTCTGGAGAATTTGTATATAAAGGTGATGATTTCACACACATTGAAAGCCCATATATAATGTATAATAATTAATCGTTCAACTATCGCCCTTTCAACATAATCTTTTTAGACATTAAGTGTTTTTAATCTTCATCTCTATTTAGGCACTAACACATGGAGAAAAAAGTATAACCACTGGATGGTTCAAGAAGCAACAGAATTTTCTCAGATCTCATGACATTCGTTTGAAGACAGTAACGCTGGAAGGATATGCATCCAACAATGCAAACACTAGTTTTGTCACTTTCTTCATGTTGAATGTGAGGGCACTATTGTCCATGAGGATTAAGTTTTTCGACAAGAAAAATTTCTTACGGCTGCAAGTGTTGAACAACATAAAAAGAAGTTTCAGGTGGACCTAAGGGCTTCGGGTTGTGCTCGGCTTCTATTTACAACAGATTGTCATCATGGACCAGTAGAATTTCTGGCCCGGGATCTTGATTTTATGGATCAGACTAATCCATTTGATTATGACTGCTGAAAACTTTGGTTAAGTTAGATGTCATTGTCCTGTTCAACCTGGATTTTATCTAAACCTGATGAGCAATTAATCCTCGTGCTTTTGTACTGTTTGTAAGCTTGAGTTAGATATTGTTGCCCTTTTCAACTAAGCTTTGACTGATAACCCACAAGTATAGGGGATCAATTGTAGCCTCTTTTGATAAGTAAGAGTGTCGAACCCAACAAGGAGCTAAAGGTAGAACAAATATTCCCTCAAGTTCTATCGACCACCGATACAACTCTACGCACGCTTAATGTTCGCTTTATCTAAAACAAGTATGAAACTAGAAGTACTTTGTAGGTGTTGTTGGATAGGTTTGCAAGAATATAACGAGCACGTAAATATAAACTAGGGGCTGTTTAGATAAAGAAGAAATAAAGTTAGTATAGCGAGTGTGGAAAAGTGGTGGTAGGAGTTGCGGAATTGTCCCTAAGCAATTGACTACTTTACTAGACCGATAGCAAGTTTTATGTGGGAGAGGCCACTGCTAGCATGTCATCCCTGACTTGGAATTCTATGCACTTATGACTAGAACTATTAGCAAGCATCCACAACTACTAATGTTCATTAAGGTAAAACCCAACCATAGCATTAAGATATATTGGCCCCCCTTCAATCCCGTATGCATCAATTTCTATGCTAGGTTGAAGCTTCTGTCACTCTTGCCCTCCAATACATAGTCCTATTAACATACAACTAACCCTATGGTGTGATCCATGCGCGCGCTAATATGATGGGCACCAAAGGGCAGCAACATAACCACAAGCAGATTAAACCAATCATAGCAATTCACCAATTACCGAAAGGACAACGAAAATCTACTCAGACATCATAGGATGGCAACACATCATTGGATAATAATATGAAGCATAAAGCACCATGCTCAAGTAGAGGGTACAGTGGGTTGCGGGAGAGTGGACCGCTGTAGATAGATGGGGGAAGGTGATGGAGATGTTGGTGAAGATGACGGAGGTGTTGGTGTAGATCACGTTGATGATGATGGCCCCGGCGGTGTTCCGGCGCCACGAGGAGAGAGGGGAGAGAGCCCCGCCCCCTTCTTCTTATTCTTCCTTGACCTTCTCCCTAGATGGGAGAAGGGTTTCCCCTCTGGTCCAAGGTCTCCATGGCGTGGGAGGGTAGAGAGCCTCTCCGAGATTGGATCTGTCTCTCTGTCTCTCTCTGTTTCTACGTTTCAGATTCTGCACTTTCACCATTTCTTATATTCCCGGAGATCCATAACTCCGACTTGATTGAAACTCTGAACACGATTTTTTTCCAGATATTAGCTTTCTTGCGGCAAAAGGAGGGCAACAACCACCTTACGGGGTGTCCACGAGGGTCAGGGGTGCGCCCACTATTGGGGAACATAGTAATTTCAAAAAAAAATCATACGCACACACAAGATCATGGTGATGCATAGCAACAAGAGGGGAGAGGGTCGTCCATGTACCCTCGTAGACCGTAAGCGGAAGCGTTATGACAACGCGGTTGATGCAATCGTATGTCTTCATGATCGACTGATCCTAGTATCGACCGTACAGCACCTCCGTGATCTGCACACGTTCAGCTCGGTGACGTCCCACGAACTCACGATCCAGTAGAGCTTCGAGGGAGAGTTCCGTCAGCACGATGGAGTTATGATGGTGTTGATGAAGCTACCGACGTAGGGCTTCGCCTAAGGACTGCTACGATATGACCGGCGTGGATTATGGTGGAAGGGGGCACCGCACACGGCTAAAAGAACAATGATCAACTTGTGTGTCTTGGGGTGCCCCATGCCCCCGTATATAAAGGAGCAAGGGGGAGGCGGCCGGCCTAGGAGAAGGGTGAGGGAGTCCTGGATTAGGGGGTATCCGGACAGCCGGACTATATACAAGCCGGACTGATGGACCGTGAAGATGCAAGACTAGAGACTTCGTCCCGTGTTCGGAGGGGACTCTCCTTTGCGTGGAAGACAAGCTCGGCGATCCGGATATTAGATCTCCTTCTTTGTAACTGACTCTGTGTAAACCCTAGCCCCCTTCGGTGTCTATATAAACTGGAGGGTTTGGTCCGTAGAGGGACGATCATAATCATCATAGGCTAGCTTCTAGGGTTTAGCCTCTACGATCTCGTGGTAGATCAACTCTTGTAATACTCATATCATCAAGATCAATCAAGCAGGAAGTAGGGTTTTACCTCCATCGAGAGGGCCCGAACCTGGGTAAAACATCGTGTCCCTTGCCTCCTGTTACCATTAGCCTTAGACACACAGATCGGGACCCCCTACCCGAGATCGGCCGGTTTTGACACTGACATTGGTGCTTTCATTGAGAGTTCCTCTGTGTCGTCGCTGCAAGGCTCGATGGCTCCTTCGATCATCAACAACAACATGGTCCAGGGCGAGACTTTTCCCCCCGGATAGATCTTCGTGTTCGGCAGCTTCACACTACGGGCCGATTCGCTTGGCCAACTGGAGCAGATCAACAGCTACGCCCCTGACCGTCAGGTCAGGTTCGGAAACTTGAACTACACGGCTGATATCCGCGGAGACTTGATCTTCGACGGATTCAGGCCTACGCCAGGAGCGCCGAACAGTCATGATGAGCACGGCTTAGACCTGTTGTCGGACCATACTCGAGATATCGCACTTGCAGAAGCTCCGAACCTAAATCTGGGGCAGATTGCGTCGTTCGAGGATGGGTGGATGGACCCCGCCCCGGAGGCCACACATTCATCGGCGGTAGAGCCAAACACAGACTTCACCCCCAAGGAAGCCTGTGTCCCCGGACCCCTGGACTTGTGTCCGGCTATAGGTTCCAGACGGCGCGCCCTCGAGCCTGCCGATTCTGGTTGGGCTCCGGTAATGGAATTCACCGCTGCGGATATCTTCCAGCACTCACCCCTCGGTGACTTGCTGAATTCATTAAGGTCTCTCTCTTTGTCAGGAGACGCTTGGCCGAACTATGTCCGGCTTGAGAGGGAAGAAGGCGACGAAGAAACTCATTCCCCACCCACCACCCACTTAATAGCCACTGTCGACGATGTAACAGACATGCTTGACTTCGACTCCGATGACACCAACAGTACGGACGTCGGCGCAGGGGACGATTCTGAACCACCGCCCACGAGGAGCTGGACTGCCACCTCATCATATGATATATACATGGTGGACACGCCTAAGGAGGACAATGGTGATAAAACGGAGGATAAAACCCCCGGACAAAAGCCAAAAAGACGGCGCAGACGCTGCTCTAAGTCCAGCCACAGCAAAAACAGCGATAACAACGCTAGAAAGATCGATACCCTAATCAACAACGACCATATGGACCCAGCGATGGAGCAGGATGAGCCAGGTCACGCCGAACACAGCCCGGAGCAGATGCCCGATCACAGTGATCCCGAGGGCCGAAATCATCAACATGTCCCGGGAGAGGAGCACAGTCCGGACGACGATGCGTTCATCATCCCGGAAAAACGTTTGGAACGAGATAACCTCCATAGAAGTCTTATGGCCACTGCGAGAAGTCTAAAGAAGCAGAAGCAAAGGCTTAAGGCCACACAGGAAACGCTCAATCGCAGATGGAATAAAGTCCTAGACACTGAAGAAAAATACGGCGACGATCGCCACACAAAGAGCTATCCAAGGCGCAAGTTGCTGCCAGAATTCAATGATGAGGCCGTTCCACCAAAGAACAATACGGCCAGTAGGCCGGACCAACCACTTCATGACCGCAATAGAGCAGCTACTGACGCCGCACACGATTTACGTGAGCTCCTGGATAAAAAGGTCAACGCGACCAGGTCCATCTATGGATCTAGAGGACACGCCCCGGTGCAGGATTATGGTCACCAAAACAATCAGACTGATCGAGTACCAGTTCGGAATCAGCACCAGACACAACAACAGTCGACAGCACGCCACAACATGTCCAGATACAGAGGGGCCGCTCACCCTCTGTGCTTCACCGAAGAGGTACTGGACCATGAATTTCCACAGGGTTTCAAACCCGTGAACATAGAGGCATATGATGGAACGACAGACCCCGGGGTCTGGATTGAGGATTTTATCCTTCACATCCACATGGATCATGGGGATGACCTCCATGCCATCAAATACCTTCCGCTCAAGTTGAAGGGACCAGCTTGGCATTGGTTGAAAAGCCTCCCTGAAAACTCCATCGGAAATTGGGAGGAACTTGAGGATGCTTTCAGGGCCAATTTTCAAGGAACCTATGTCCGACCTCCGGACGCTGACGATTTAAGTCACATAATTCAACAGCCCGGGGAGTCCGCTCGCAAGCTTTAGAATAGATTCCTCACTAAAAAGAATCAAATTGTATATTGTTCGGATGCCGAGGCCCTAGTGGCCTTCAAGCACAGTATCCGGGATGAGTGGCTGACCAGACACCTCGGCCAAGAAAAGCCGAGGACAATGGCAGCCTTAACAAGCCTTATGACCCGCTTTTGCGCGGGTGAAGACAGCTGGTTGGCCCGTAGAGGCACCAGCGACCTAGGCACATCCGAAATAAGGGATGGCAACGGGAAGCCACGGCGCTATAAAAACAAATGTCGAAACAAGGAAGAAAGTACAGACAGCACAACGGTCAACGCTGGATTCTGAGGCTCTCGACCTGGTCAACAAAAGAAGCCATTTAAAGGCAGCAAAGAGGGACCGTCCGGCCTGAACAAAGTCCTGGACAGACTGTGCCAAATTCATGACACCCCCAAAAAACCTGCGAACCACACTCACAGAGAATGCTGGGTCTTTAAGCAGGCTGGCAAGTTAAATGCCGAACACAAGGGAAGGGAAACACAAAGTGAAGACGACGATGAGCCTCGCCAAATTAACACCGGCGACGTAAAAATTCCCACCAGAGGTAAAAACAGTAAACATGATCCACGCGGCTCACATACCCAAGAGAAGGCGTAAACGCGCGCTCAGAGACGCATACGTTGTAGAGCCCGTCGCCCCCAAACTTAACCACTGGTCGGCCTGCCCGATCACCTTCGATCACAGGGACTACCCGACTAGTATGCGGCACGGAGGATCAGTCGCCCTGGTGCTCGACCCAATAATCGACGGATACCATCTCACTCGCATCCTCATGGACGGCAGCAGCAGTCTCAATCTAATATACCAGGACACTGTCCGCAGGATGGGGATAGACCCATCCAGAATCAGCCAAAGTAACACCACCTTTGAAGGGGTGATACTAGGCGTTGAAGCCCGCTACAGGGGCTCCCTCGTACTAGAGGTGACATTCGGTTCCCCAGACAACTTCAGAAGCGAAGAACTACTCTTCACCATCGCCCCTCTCCAGAGTGGTTATCATGCATTGATCGGGAGAACGGCCTTTGCCCGCTTCAACGCAGTACCGCACTACGCCTACCTTAAACTCAAGATGCCCGGTCCACGTGGCGTCATCACCGTTAACAGAAATATAGAGCGTTCCTTACGCGCGGAAGAGTAAGTGACGGCTCTAGCAGCCGGACACTAAGCGGCCTCTAATATCAGAACGCATGATCGGTCGTTAAGACCACGGACACGGTTAGACGAGTCCGGCAGCCCAGAGCTGGGCGCTATACATGTAATCCCATAGAGGACACCAGGGGCTACAGATATTCAATAAAGCCCACCTTTTGGCTTGACCTTATTAACAGGCCAATGTCTTACACTTCTACTACCCATTGATAATAGCCAACTCTTTGCACGCTTACGTCATACTCTTCTACATGAGTTTTCCTTTTTACAGACACCATTCATGCGGTACCCTCCCAGGGCACAGCACAACAGAGACAAAGGCGCAGACGTGTAGCAGGGCCCCACTCAAAGGTTTCTCTTTAGATTAAGCCCCTGTGTAAACCTTCTTTATTGTCTCTTGTTACTTACACATCCCATGGGTACTATACCCACAGGGATACTGCCATTATTGGCATTTCGCCACGACAGACTAATGCACGTACCTAGAAATACAGGGTTCATAATAAAGGGCGTTATTCAGCCTAGTATATGTTCTAAAGTCCAAATACCTTCAGGAGTCTTCGGCATCGCGAGTTTGGCCTTATATGCATCAGCTCCGAATCATGTCTTTGGTCAAATGTTGGGTTTGCCCGGCTCTTGGGTTTGCCGCCTTACGTTCCATTCTTATCGTCTAAGGCGGCCAAAGGAGAACTACTGCGATTGTGCCCTGGTTATTCCGGATGAGCACCTCAGTAGAGAAAGCCGAAAACTGACTGTCATGATATAGCGAGAGACTGGTCAACCACTCGAGGACTCACCGGAATCTTTAGGATCCCTCCGCATTAACGAAGGACCGTTTCCCAGTCATGTACACACGCGCCCATATTTGGATGCACGCAAAGGTACCAGGGGCTACATAGTAGCCCCACCGTCAAACTCCTATGGCTAAGTGAAAGTGTTAAAGCTATATAGTCCAGTTGCCTAGTTCGACGTACGATCACCTCCTTAATGGACCAAGACGTTGGATCAAGTGTGATTACGCATATTCTTGCGAACACCCCCGCATTGTATTCGTGGGGGCTAAAGCCAACGACTGCTAACTTTCAAATTACATACATACATCAAACGGCAGCACAGGAGGCACAATAACACTTTCAGGCAAAAAGTATAAACATAGCCTCCATCATTAAAATAAAATTGTTTTTAAAATGAAACGATTTGTCACTCGAACATGACATTCTTCGAGCACTGAGCCTCTATTAAACGAGCACCTTCTGTTACCTGCTCCAAGTAGTGCTCGGCTGGATCCTGGTTTCCCGCTGGATTCTAGGTCGCAATGATGGTGGCCTCCATATTTGTCCAATATTCTTTAACACGGGCAAGAGCCATCCGCGCACCCTCTATGCACGCTGACCTTTTCATGGCATCGATTCGCGATACTGCACCAAGGAATTGTTGCACTAAACCAAAATAACTATCCGGCTTCGGCCCCTTCGGCCATAGATGGTCTATTACAGACCTCATTGCAAGACCGGACAACCTATGGAGCTCGGCCACAACAGCCATCCTCTCACTCAGTGGCAACGGGCGCGTTGGAGCACTGAATTGCGACCACAACAACTTTTCCACTTCATTATCTTTTTGATCCTCAAAAAACTTGGCTGCATTAGTCGTACTCTTCGCCAGATCCGCATACGCGTCTGCAGGGCTCCAACGTCGATCCAGAGGAGCCTACTTTGGATCTAAGACCTTCATCCGCAATAAATAGGGGTCTCCATCCGTGATTTCTCTGGCCTGTCGAAGCTCCTCCCGTGCATTCCTAATTTCAGAACGCGTCTCCTTGGCCGCATCAAGGGCCTTCTTCAGGTCAGCCGAATTAGCCTGATTCTCTTTTTCAAGGAGCTCATACCGGTTGGCGGCATTTTTCAGCTCCATAGCCATCTCGGCTATTTTATCCTCGCTTCGGCGATGAGCAGCCTGTTCGGCTCTCAGCTCTTCGGCCGCCTTTAGGGCAGCCGCATTGCTAGCCCGGGCTTGTTCCTTGGCTAGGGCAAGTTCCTCCCTCAGGGTCTCCATGGGAGCAGCTCCGCCTACAGTCCAGGCATATTACATTAACATTATGCTCCTCTTAATATTTCCTATAAAAAATAAGGAAAGCAGAGCACATACTTTGTGACTCGTTAAGCCGCTTGTTCACAAGTGTGATATCGGCATCCACAACTTCAATCTGCCGCCTCAGTTCGGCGACTTCAACGGACCGGTCGGCTGCCGGATCCTTAGCCACCTGCACATGAATACAGTGCGATCATTACGCAACAATGTGATCCTCCGTTTGCCGCCTAGGGCTGGCAACCAGTCACAGGGGCTACTATCCATATGGAGCACACCTAGCGCGTATGCCACAATCAAAAATTAAGTATTTCATTACATACCTCAAAGCCTCTGAGCAGGCTCGTAAAAGCTTCATTCAACCCACTTGTGGCGGATGAAATCTTCTCAAGCACCGTGCTCATTAATGAATGGTTATCCTCCGAGAGAGCAGCTTGCTCCAGAAGGCCCGTCAACGTATCCGGCTGGTCGCCGAAGTGTGCCGGACCCTTCTTATCACCCCCCCATGAGAGCCGAATGCACTGGGCTCAGGGCAGCCGAAGTACTAGCTTCTGGCCTCGGCAAATCTGGACTCCTCCGTGATGACACCTCGGGGTCGCCCACCCCATGAGGCGGAGAGGCTGGTGGGGTTTCACTCTCCATCATCTCCGGAAGGAGATCCCCCAAAGACGAACTCTATCGAGAAGAGCTGCTAGCCGGACTGCAAAGAATGGATCCTGGTTATTGTTCTCGGAGGAGGGAGTAGTAGCTTTGTATTTACGATTAACTTACAGCTCGGCTGAGGGGTGGCCCGTTTGCGGGCATGGCGCGGTGAGGACACCCGTCGGGGCAGGGCTCCCTGGTGAAGTTTTCTTCCCTTGTCTGGGCACCTCCATCTCCAAGTCTTCGGAGGCAGCCCTCTTCTTCCCGCGCGGGGAGGAGACCCTAGATTCCCCTCCCCGACTATCCTCCTTCGTGGAGGTAGTAATTCCCCCGTTTTGGATGTGCAATGTGTAAAGTTCTGCTTCTGTGTTCTTCCCTTCGTCTTTCCCAGAGGGCACTTAACTTAGCACACGACTAAGCATCTTGGCTATGGCAGGACTAGGCGAGCCTTCGGGAAGTGGCGCCAGACACCTGATTCTCTCCGCTTTGCTGAGCCATTCCTGGCCGTGGATGGTTTTCAGAATAATGTTATGATAAATATAAACGAAGTGTTCGGTTTCTGGGTTACTTACTCGGGTATCTGGGCGGTTGCAGCTCAGGCCCTCATCCTCGGTGGTGTCCGGACATTTTACTTGTGGTCCGAAGAATAACTTACACATCCCTTCGAGCGTCATGCCGAAGAAGTGCAGAATAGTCCGCGGACCCTCCGGATTGAACTCCCACATCCGGAGAGGCCAGCGTTTGCACAAGATCCGTCGGACTAGCATTACCTGAATTACGCTGACAAGGCTAATGTCCCTCTCAAGAAGCTCCCGAATACGATCTGCAATGTTGGTACATCATTAGCCGGCCCCCAATCCAGTCCCACATTGGCCTATGACGCCAATTGAGGTGGAGGGCCCGAACGGAAGTCGGGGGCAGCCACCCACTTTGTGCCTCTGGGAGCCGTGACGTAAAACCACCTTCACTGCCATAGATCGGACACCTCCGGGAAGAATCTCTCTGGCCATGGGGCGTCGGCGTTTCTGCTTATTACAACACCTCCGCACTCCGCGTGTCGCCCCTCAATCATCTTCGGCTTCACAGTGAAGGTCTTGAGCCATAAGCCGAAGTGCGGGGTGATGTGGAGGAAGGCTTCGCACACGACGATGAACGACGAGATGTGAAGGATGGCGTCCAGAGCCAGATCATGAAAATCTAGCCCGTAATAGAACCTGAGCCCCCTCACAAAGGGATCAAGGGTGAAGCCCAAACCACGGAGGAAGTGAGAAACAAATACGACACTCTCGTTGGGCTCGGGAGTAGGGATGACCTGCCCTGGAGCAGGAAGCCTGTGCTTGATGTCGGCGGTCAGATATCTGACCTCCCTAAGCATCGCAATGTCCTCCTCTGTGACAGAGGAGGCCATCCACCGGCCTTGAAGGTTGGATCCAGACATGATTGAAGATCTGAAGTGCTTAAGCTTGGGCTTCGAGTGTTGGAACTCGATATGCGAAAGGGCGCAAGCGTGGTAGAAAAGAGGGATAGGCCTCGGCCCCTCTATAAAGGGGGTGAATATCAAGTGTCCTCATTGTAACCGCTTGGGACTTGCCTAAAAACACGGAGTCATGCCAACAGGCGTCATGGGGTTGCATGCACCCGTATTGATGGAGGATCCCGCGATAAGGGGAACACGATCTCTGCTTAGGCAAGGTGTGCCAATGAAACCGCCTCACAACGCATATCGAGGCAGGCCAAGAAAAACCAGTTCGTGTTGTCCAGGCCACGGCGTAAGGGCACACCATAAAAAAAATGTCAGCAGATCGGATTTGTGAAGTGTTATGCTCTCTACGGTGGTGTGCGGAAATTATCTCGCAGAGCCGAACAAGATCCTTAATCTTCTTTGGAGTATTCGGAGATGGAACCCGCCTTGCAATGCCGAAGACAATCTACGCCGGACTCATCGTCATTGAAGCCTGGTTCAGGGGCTACTGAGGGAGTCCTGGATTAGGGGGTATCCGGACAGCCGGACTATATACTTTGGCCGGACTGATGGACTGTGAAGATGCAAGACTGAAGACTTCGTCCCATGTTCGGAGGGGACTCTCCTTTGCATGGAAGACAAGCTCGGCAATCCGGATATTAGATCTCCTTCTTTGTAACCGACTCTGTGTAAACCCTAGCCCCCTATGGTGTCTGTATGAACCGGAGGGTTTAGTCCATAGAGGGATGATCATAATCATCATAGGCTAGCTTCTAGGGTCTAGCCTCTACGATCTCGTGGTAGATCAACTCTTGTAATACTCATATCATCAAGATCAATCAAGCAGGAAGTAGGGTTTTACCTCCATCGAGAGGGCCCGAACCTGGGTAAAACATCGTGTCCCTTGCCTCCTGTTACCATTAGCCTTAGAAGCACATATCGGGACCCCCTACCCAAGATCCGCCAGTTTTGACACCAACAAAGGGCGCGCCAAGGGAGGAGTTCTACTCCCACTAGGAGTAGGACTCCCCTTTCCTAGTAGGAGTAGGAGAAGGGGAAGGGAAGGAGAGGAGGAGAAGGAAGGAGGGGGCGCCGCCCCTCCCCCCTAGTCCAATTCGGACTAGGCTTGGGGGGCGCAGCCCAGCCCTAGCCAACCCCTCTCTCTATCCCCTAAAGCCCATTAAGGCCCATATACTCCCTGGGGGGTTCCGGTAACCTCCTTGTACTCCAGTATTTATCCGGTGACCCCCGGAACCCTTCCGGTGCCCGAATATAACCTTCCAATATATCAATCTTTATGTCTTGACCATTTCAAGACTCCTCGTCATGTCCGTGATCTCATCCGGGACTCTGAACAACCTTCGGTACATCAAAACACATAAACTCATAATACCGATCGTCACCGAACGTTAAGCGTGCAGACCCTACGGGTTCGAGAACTATGTAGACATGACCGAGACATGTCTCCGGCCAATAACCAATAGCGGAACCTGGATGCTCATATTGGCTCCGACATATTCCATGAAGATCTTTATCGGTCAAACTGCATAACAACATACATTGTTCCTTTGTCATCGGTATGTTACTTGCCCAAGATTCGATCGTCGGTATCTCAATACCTAGTTCAATCTCGGTACCGGCAAGTCTCTTTACTCGTTCCATAGTGCATCATCCCACAACTAACTCATTAGTCACATTGCTTGCAAGGCATATAGTGATGTGCATTACCAAGAGGGCCCAGAGATACCTCTCCGAAAATCGGAGTGACAAAATCCTAATTTTGATCTATGCCAACTCAACAAGTACCATCGGAGACACCTGTAGAGCACCTTTATAATCACCCAGTTATGTTGTGACGTTTGGTAGCACACAAAGTGTTCCTCCGGTATTCGGGAATTGCATAATCTCATAGTCATAGGAACATGTATAAGTCATGAAGAAAGCAATAGCAACAAACTAAACGATCAAGTGCTAAGCTAACGGAATGGGTCAAGTGTCGTGGTTCTAAGTCTAACAGTAGAGTGGGGGTAGGTATGGAGAGGCAAGGTCCTAGCTATGGAGAGGTTGTAAACACAAGAGATGTACGAGTTCAGGCCCTTCTCGGAGGAAGTAAAAGCCCTACGTCTCGGAGCCCGAGGGCGGTCGACTGGATTATGTGTATATGAAGTACAGGGGTGTGAACCCTTCTGCCTGTGGAGGGGGGTGGCTTATATAGAGTGCGCCAGGACCCCTGCCAGCCCACGTAATGAAGGGTTTAAAGTACATTAAGTCTGGGGCGTTACTGGTAACGCCCCACATAAAGTGTCTTAACTACCATAAAGTCTACTTAATTACAGACCGTTGCAGTACAGAGTGCTTCTTGACCTTCTGGTGGTCGAGTGAGTCTTCTTGGTCGAGTCCTTCAAGTCAGTCGAGTGGATTCCTCGTGGGTCGACTGGAAGGTGATCTCTTCTAAGGGTGACCTTGGGTAGGGTATTTAGATCAGGTCTATGACCCTACCCTAGGTATATGACTCCATCATTAGCCCCCGAATGGATTGAGGCTTGAGTGAAGAAGGAGTTGACGTTGTTTCCGACTGGCTTTTGTGTGCTGGTCCTGCGCTGTTGTAACGCCCCGGATCCGATGCGCCAGGTGTCCGCCAGTTATTCGCCGTCGTTGTCATGTCATTTGCTTGCGTGTTGCACTTTGCCATGTCATCTTATGCATTTCATATCATGTCATCATGTGCATCGCATTGGCATACATGTTCATCTCATGCATCCGAGCATTTTCCCCGTTGTCCGTTTTGCAATCCGGCACTCATATGTCCTCCGGCATCTCCCTCTTCTCTCTTCTCTTGTGCGGGTATTAAACTTTCTCGGAATGGCCCGAGGTTTGCCAAGCGGCCTTGGTATAGCACCGGTAGACCGCCTGTAAAGTTTCGTGCCATTTGGAGGTCGTTTGATACTCCAACGGTTAACCGGGTAACCATAAAGCCCTCTTTGAGTTGCAGCCCAACACCCCTTACAAAGTGGCCCAAAACCCACCTAACTCCCCTCCATGCTCTCGGTCGTTCGATCACGATCGCGTGGCCGAAAACCGCTCCTCATTTGGACTCTCCTAGCTCCCTCTATGCCTATTTATATGCCCTCCCCCTCCAAATTCGCGGTCTAATCCCCCCGAAACCCTAGCCCCGCTCCTCCGCGCCGCCGGACATGTCCATCCGCGCCAGACATGTCCGCCGGACACGTCGCTTCAGCCAACCACGGGCTGCCACGTCAGCAGCGCCGCCTCTGCGCCCAATCTCCGCCTGCCACGTCACCTGTCCGGCTCCCCACCACCGTCGCGGCCCGCCAACCCTATCAAGGGCCCATTGAGCCCGCTGTCGCCCAGCGCTTGCGCCGCCGCGCCGCCGTCCTCCGCTGCCCGCCGTCGGTTCCGACCCGCCGGCCCGCGCCGCCGCTCCGCCGCCCGGCTCGCCGCGCCGCCCGCCTTGCTCACGCGGCCGCGGCGCCGCCTCCGCCGCCCGGCCTGCCGCCCGCGCCTGCTCTGAAGGCCACGCGCGCCGCCGTTGCGCCCGGCGCCCGGTCGCGCCGCCCTCCGCCTGCCTCGCCGCTCTCCGGCGTGGATCCGCCGCCAGCGCCGGGCAAAGCTCCTGCCGTCTTGCCTCGGGTCTTCACTGCTCGCCTCGCCTCCCGCGCCCCTCTGTCCGTCCAGCGGGATCCGGCGAGATCCGGCCGGAGGCGACCTCCCCGGCCCCGGATCCGTCCGTCTCCGGCAACCCTGCCATCTCCGGCATGCTCTCCGGCGATATCCGCGTGCATCGAAGTCCGTGCCACGTACCCGCAGGTTGCCCCCGATTTCATCTAAGTCCCAGATTTCAGTAATTTTCATGCATGTTCATGCCATCACATCTTCGCACCCGTAGCTCCGTTTTGCGCGTATAATATGCCAAATTGTATCTTATTGCATCATTTGCATTTGAGCTCATCTTGATGCCCGAAATGCTGTTGGAAGATGGCTTCAGATTGTTAGTTCCAGAATCTTATCAGCTCGAGCTCTTTTGTCATTTTTGCCATGATTAATGTGTGCATCCTATGAACTTGAGTTCTACATGAATGTTGGACTATGCCATGCCATCTTTCCAGGGGTGTCAACTATATATTTTTGTGATGCTTGTAGTGAGTGCATTGAGCTTGTAAAGTAGGGTAGTTGCTGTTGTTGTTTTTCTGACAGATTCTGTTATAATTTGTTGCTATGTTAACATGCTTCTACTAATCATTCTATGCATAATCTGGAGATGCTCTATAAACATGTTTTGATATACATGTCTTGCTCTATCAATTCATGCCCTTGGTTGCAATTATAGCCTGCTGGAACATGTTCATTTCTTGCTCCAAAGTTGCTTGAAAATGTTGTTTGTCAGCCTGTTAACATTAAGTTCACTTGTTCCCATGTGTTTTCCTAGTGATCCATGTACCCTATGAACTTGATCTTGCCATGCTTAGCTTCATAAACATGCCTTATTGCTGTTGGTTGCCTTGCCATGCCATGTATTGCTCTGTAGTGAGTGGTTCAAGCTCACGAACATGCCTACTTATTGTTGTTCTTGCCATGTATAAATCTGTAATATAACTTGCCATGTTTACATGGGTGCCATCATATTTTTCGTGCCTTTTTGGCTCATGGTCAGTAAGGGTCTTTTGATATATGTTATTAGTAGATTCATGCCATGCCTTTGTTTGCCATGATAAGTTCCTGTAACATGTTGTTTGATAGCTCTAAACATTGCAACCTGATGTTATTTCCGCTAAAGTCTGAAACTGTTATTATTTGCAATATCTCCATGTCTTTTTGAGCATGATCCATTGATTTCTAGAGATAGCTCAGTGTTCATGTTTAGTTATGCTTTACCAGTACTTCATGCCCATGCCTTTTGTTATTATGTTGGGATGCTGTAGCTTGTTGTTTTGATGCTTGTAAGATGCCTAGTTGCTGTTTTGGACAGATTGTAGCTATGACTTGTATAGTGTGTGTGTGTTGCACCGTTACTCCGTTTTGAATGTGCTCTATATGAAACTTGCTTGATTTTGCATGTAGCTTCATATTATCATGTTGCATCCTTGTTTTGGTGTGTTTGCTTGATGTTTGTATGCATTTTGCATCAATGCCATGCTTAACTTGTTTTGCTCATATCTTCTAGGCCGTAGCTCCAAATCTAATGAACTTTATATGTAACTTGACTAGAATTTCGTGTAGATCATCATGGTGCATCTTAACTTTCTGTTTAACAACTTGAACATAATGTTTATTCAGTTCTGGACCAATTTCGAAATATGCATATGAGGACTTACCGGACTTGTTATATGTTGTTTCCGGCCTCATTTAAACTTGTCTTGATGTGTTGTTCTTGTGTGCATCATCTCTTGCCATGAATAGCTTCATGTAGCTTGGTCATGCATCATGCTTGTTGTGCATCATGTCTTGTTCATGTGTGGTGTGTTTACCTTTGTTGTGTGCTTCTTCTCGATAGTTCCCGTTTCGTTGCGATCGTGAAGATTCGTTCGTCTACGATTGGTTCGGCTTCATCCGTCCATCTTCTTCATGGACTCGTTCTTCTTCCTTGCGGGATTTCGAGCAAGATGACCGCTACCTCGATCTCACTACTATCATTGCTATGCTAGTTGCCTCATTCTTTCGCTATGCTGCGCTACCTATTACCTGTTTGTCCAGCCATCCCATATTGCCATGAACCTCTAACCTTTGACACCTTTCCTATGCAAACCGTTGTTTGGCTATGTTACCGCTTTTGCTCAGCCCCTCTTATAGCGTTGCTAGCTGCAGGTGAAGTTGAAGATTTCTCCATGGTGAACAGGATTTTGGTTGGGATATCACAATATCTCTTATATTATTAATGCATCTATATACTTGGTAAAGGGTGGAAGGCTCGGCCTTATGCCTGGTGTTTTGTTCCACTCTTGCCGCCCTAGTTTCCGTCATACCGGTGTTATGTTCCCGGATTTTGCGTTCCTTACGCGGTCGGGTGATTTATGGGACCCCCTTGACAGTTCGCTTTGAATAAAACTTGTCCAGCAAGGCCCAACATTGCCTTTTACCATTTGCCTCACCACCACCTATTCCTTTCCCTTGGGTCGGCCAACCCGAGGGTCATCTTTATTTTAGCCCCCCCCCCCGGGCCAGTGCTTGTCTAAGTGTTGGTCCGAACCGAGCAGCCTGCGGGGCCACCTCTTGGCAACTTGAGGGCTGGTTTTACTCGTAGCTTGACTTATCCGGTGTTGCCCTGAGAACGAGATATGTGCATCTCCTATCGGGATTGTCGGCGCATCGGGTGGCTTTGCTGGTCTTGTTTTACCATTGTCGAAATGTCTTGATGTACCGGGATTCCGAGACTGATCGGGTCTTCCTGGGTGAAGGTCTATTCCTTCGATGATCGCGAGAGCTTGTCATGGGCTAAGTTGGGACACCCCTGCAGGGTTTAAACTTTCGAGAGCCGTGCCCGCGGTTATGTGGCAGATGGGAATTTGTTAATGTCCGGTTGTAGATAACTTGACACTTGATCCGAAATAAAACGCATCAACCGAGTGTGTAGCCGTGATGGTCTCTTCTCGGCGGAGTCCGGGAAGTGAACACGGTTTCTGGGTTATGTTTGACGTAAGTAGGTGTTCAGGATCACCTCTTGATCATTGCTAGTTGACGACCGTTCCGCTTGTTCTCTTCTCGCTCTTATTTGCGTTTGTTAGCCACCATATTCTGCTTAACCGCTGCTGCAACCTCACCACCTTGCCCCTTCCTTTCCCATTAAGCTTTGCTAGTCTTGATACCCATGGTAATGGGATTGCTGAGTCCTCGTGGCTCACCAGATACTTCCAAAACCAGTTTGCAGGTGCCTATGTTACCGAAAGCGGTGACGCAACCAAGCTCAAGGAGGAGCTCGATGAAGATCTTGTCCTTTGTGTTGTTTCGTTCTAGTTGATCGAGAGTGGAGCCTAGTTGGGGTCGATCGGGGACCTTTATCATTTGGGGTTCTTCTTTTATTTTGCTTCCGTAGTCGGACCTTGATTGTATCTGGATGATGTAATGCTTTATTCATGTAATTGTGTGAAGTGGCGATTGTAAGCCAACTATGTATCTCTTTCCCTTATGTATTACATGGGTTGTGTGAAGATTACCTCACTTGCGACATTGCTTTCAATGCGGTTATGCCTCTAAGTCGTGCTTTGACACGTGGGAGATATAGCCGCATCGAGGGCTTTACAAGTTGGTAATCAGAGCCATCCCCGACCTTAGGAGCCCCATTGCTTGATCGTTTTTAGCGGCCGAGTTATGTCTAGAAAAATGTTTTGAGTCATTTAGGATTATATATATCGGAGAGTTAGGAATTCTTTTTTACTCCTCAGTCCCGTCGTCGCTCTGGTGAGGTATCCTGACGTAGAGTTTTGACTTTCCTCTCCTCAAATTTCACTAAAAAAAATTTTAGGATCACGCGGGTATCTTGGAATCGTTCCGATGGTTTTATGATGACAACATTGTCTTGGTGCCTCCCGTCAGCAGGGTTTTTTTATGGAGGTGTCCCGGGAGTTGAGCTCGAGGTGTTGTCGTCATAATTTTATCGTTGCAGTTCGGAATACCGAGTTTAGTACGCCGACATCGAAAATCTCTTTTATGCGCTTGTTGGTGAGATAACCCCGCTAACCCAATCTTGAGGTGAGTACGGAGTATTGCCATGACTTCATATAACGGATGCTTTTCAAGGTTGAGGTAGATGATTTCCGAAGGTTTCTTGGTTATGTGTTGACGGATGGATACAGCTGGATGTAGGGATTGTTAGTTTGGGTGAGATATATTGCTTCCCCTGTATCCCCAACACCAGATTGCATAACCAGAAAGTTTCGGGAGTTTTATAGGTGGGAATTCAAGTAGCTCCTAGAATATCTTTTCGACAGATGCATGATATGGGATTGGGTAAATCTCTATCATATGTATTTGTTCCGGCTTATTCTGCAAGCCAATCCTTTGTTTTGTTTTAATTGTGGTATTCGAGTTGCTTCCAAGTCAAATGTTGAATCCATACTTTTCCTAAATGGTGTTCTCATATTGCTATGTGAATACTAATCCTTTTGATCATTGAGGTTGTCATATCAATCCTTTTCAACCGGCGTGTTTCTCTTCAAGTGGATCCGATCACTTCAACATCAGCAAGACCAATTATCATTTCTTCTCAACGGTGTTTGTTTCATCCGTCTCTAAGTTGCCTTTGTTTTTCCCGCCCACCCACCCTCTTTCTTCAAGGACTCATTTATTTTAATCAAGTATCCATTTATTCATGTGAAGTCTCTTCATTCTTTTCAATCAATGTTCTTATCCGGTGATTTCCCATGAAGATGCTCAACAGTTTCAAGTTCATCATCCTTCATTGTTGTTTCTTCTTCGGTGGATTCAAGTCAAGTTTTGTTGATCATACCTTTTTCCTCATTTCAATGTCTTCTCATACCGGTGCACCTCATTATCATTCTACTTCTCGCTATTTGTTATTCCGGAGTGCTCAAGATATCTCGAAGATTCGTGTTTCCACTCTGCATTAGTTCAAGCTCTTTCGAGATTGGTATCTCATTCAAGTCATTTAATCCAACCGGTGCAACATCTCTTTTAAATCTTTTCAACGGTGTTCTTCTGAGTGGGCCCTAACCCACAGGTCTTTTTCCAGGATCTTACCTGACTCTTCTAATTCCCCGGAGCTATTCTCAAATTCTTTTCATTTGTGACGTAAGAATGGATCCCATCAGTCACATACCTTCTCAAGTTTTGATATATCTCTTTTAATCCTTTCAATGAGAATAAGTAGTATGCCAAATCCGTTGCTTGTCATCAATTTAATTGGTGAAGGATAAGCATAACATAATTCTTATTCTTGTTCATCCAAGTGATTAATTCTTTATTCTGGAGGCCCTTAAAATTCTCGGTTTCATTTGCTTCATCGTTTCTTTTCGGAGTTCAAAGTTTTCTCGGTTATATCATTTCAAAGCTTCATCTTATCACTGCAAGGCTTCACCTTCTGTTTTCAACTTCTCCTTCTTTCCACCATCCTTTTATTACCGGAGTTCTTCATGGAGGCTCAAGATGGTGGTTCATCAAGGATTCTCTTCATTCTTCAATTGTTCTTCAAGATTTCTCTCGAAGTTATGACCCGTCAAGCTATACTCTAAAATAAACATGGTGCTCAACACATGTTTTGTTTTCAGGAGTTCTAGCATTCGTCATCTTGCATTCCAAAGTGCAATTCTTTCTACCTTATCTTTTGAGGTGGTGTTATGTCACTCTTGACAATTTCCTTCATGTTTCATGATTCACATGTTGTCAAGAATGAGGTATTTTAAATCCATCAGTCTCTTCATTGGAGTTATCTTGGGTTATATTTCACCTAAAGCTTTCCCTAAGGATTGTTGCTATTTATGGTGCTTATAAATGACCCAAGTTCTTCATTTGTCCTCCCGGTGAAATAAGTTTCTCGTCTCCTTGTTGATATCAATCCAATCATTTGTTTCCGTTGGTGGCAAAAGCTCACCTCATAATTTTGAGATGTTTCCATAAGCCCACTACAAGCTTATTCTTTTCGTTTCGTTGTTGATTTTCCAACAACTCCGTTTGATTCTTCTTTGCAAGGATGCTTTCCAAATTCAATTGTGGCAGAAGTTGGCATTTTCTTCTCCATTCTTTTATTTCAGTGATCTATCTTCTATTCTTTCTTCCGGAGGCATGGTGATGTTGCTCTTTTCACACATCATCTCGAATTGTGAGGATCATGTCCTTTCCTTGGTTATCCATTTAACCGGAGTATTGTATCATCTCTTCAATATCTTTTCATCTCATCAAGTTTTCCTTCTTCTTTCAGTCGGAGTGCTGTCCAAATTCTGCCATTCTTGTTCCTTGTCTATCTCATTATACTGATGTGTTCATATTCTTTTCGTTCGTGAAGCTCTTATTTTCATGTCTTTCAACCTTCAAATTCTCGTAATACTCCTTGTTCCTCTTTTCTACCGGATTATTTGCAATCTCGTTCATCTCTGTTGTACTCTTTCTTTTAAATTGCTCAACATCTCAAGGTCCGTGGTTTCACTCGTTTGTCGAAGAAGCAACTTAGTTTTACCTCCTCTCTTCCTTTCCGTTTTCCCTCCGGTGCCATCCTAGATCTCGGGACGAGATCCTCTCGTAGTGGTGGAGTGTTGTAACGCCCCGGATCCGATGCGCCAGGTGTCCGCCAGTTATTCGCCGTCGTTGTCATGTCATTTGCTTGCGTGTTGCACTTTGCCATGTCATCTTATGCATTTCATATCATGTCATCATGTGCATCGCATTGGCATACATGTTCATCTCATGCATCCGAGCATTTTCCCCGTTGTCCGTTTTGCAATCCGGCACTCCTATGTCCTCCGGCGTCTCCCTCTTCTCTCTTCTCTTGTGCGGGTATTAAACTTTCTTGGAATGGCCCGAGGTTTGCCAAGCGGCCTTGGTATAGCACCGGTAGACCGCCTGTCAAGTTTCGTGCCATTTGGAGGTCGTTTGATACTCCAACGGTTAACCGGGTAACCGTAAAGCCCTCTTTGAGTTGCAGCCCAACACCCCTTCCAAAGTGGCCCAAAACCCACCTAACTCCCCTCCATGCTCTCGTTCGTTCGATCACGATCGCGTGGCCAAAAACCGCTCCTCATTTGGACTCTCCTAGCTCCCTCTATGCCTATTTATATGCCCTCCCCCTCCAAATTTGCGGCCTAATCCCCCCGAAACCCTAACCCCGCTCCTCCGCGCCGCCGGACATGTCCATCTGCGCCGGACATGTCCGCCGGACACGTCGCTTCAGCCAACCACGGGCTGCCACGTCAGCAGCGCCGCCTCTGCGCCCAATCTCCGCCTGCCACGTCACCTGTCCGGCTCCCCACCACCGCCGCGGCCCGCCAGAGCCATCATGGGCTCACAGCGAGCCCGCCGTCGGCCAGCGCTTGCGCCGCCCGCGCTGCCGTCCTCCGCCGCCGCCGCGCGTTCCGTCCCGCCGGCCGCTGCCGCCGCTCCGCCGCCTCGGCCTCGCCGCGCCGCCCGCCTTTCTCTGCGGCGCCGCGGCCGCCTCCGCCGTCCGGCGCCTGCCGCCCGCGCCTGCTCGCTTCGCGCGCCTGCGTCTGCTGCGCGCCGCCCGCCGCCCGGCCCGGTGGTCGGCGCCGCCCTCCGCCGCCTCGCTGCTGGCCGGCGTGGATCCGCCGCCAGCCGAGCCCGAAGCTCCCTGCCGTGATGCCTTGGGTCTTCACCGGCTCGCCTCCCCTCCCCGCGCCCCCTCGCCGTCCCGCGCCGGATCCGGCGAGATCCGGCCGGAGGCGACCTCCCCGGCCCCGGATCCGTCCGTCTCCGGCGACCCTGCCATCTCGGGCATGCTCTCCGGCGAGATCCGCGTGCATCGAAGTCCGTGCCACGTACCCGCAGGTTGCCCCCGATTTCATCTAAGTCCCAGATTTCAGTAATTTTCATGCATGTTCATGCCATCACATCTTCGCACCCGTAGCTCCGTTTTGCGCGTATAATATGTCAAATTGTTCGCCTCGAAGAGTACATCATTTCATTCCATTGCATCATTTGCATTTGAGCTCATCTTGATGCCCGTAATGCTGTTGGAAGAGGGCTTCAGATCGTTAGATCCAGAATCTTATCAGCTCGAGCTCTTTTGTCATTTTTGCCATGATTAATGTGTGCATCCTATGAACTTGAGTTCTACATGAATGTTGGACTATGCCATGCCATCTTTCCAGGGGTGTCAACTATATATTTTTGTGATGCTTGTAGTGAGTGCATTGAGCTTGTAAAGTAGGGTAGTTGTTGTTGTTGTTTTCCTGACAGATTCTGTTATAATTTGTTGCTATGTTAACATGCTTCTACTAATCATTCTATGCATAATCTGGAGATGCTCTATAAACATGTTTTGATATACATGTCTTGCTCTATCAATTCATGCCGTTGCAATTATAGCCTGCTGGAACATGTTCATTTCTTGCTCCAAAGTTGCTTGAAAATGTTGTTTGTCAGCCTGTTAACATTAAGTTCACTTGTTCCCATGTGTTTTCCTAGTGATCCATGTACCCTATGAACTTGATCTTGCCATGCTTAGCTTCATAAACATGCCTTCTTGCTGTTGGTTGCCTTGCCATGCCATGTATTGTTCTGTAGTGAGTAGTTCAAGCTTACGAACATGCCTACTTATTGTTGTTCTTGCCATGTATAAATCTGTAATATAACTTGCCATGTTTACATGGGTGCCATCATATTTTTCGTGTCTTTTTGGCTCATGGTCAGTAAGGGTCTTTTGATATATGTTATTAGTAGATTCATGCCATGCCTTTGTTTGCCATGATAAGTTCCTGTAACATGTTGTTTGATAGCGCTAAACATTGCAACCTGATGTTATTTCCGCTAAAGTCTGAAACTGTTATTATTTGCAATATCTCCATGTCTTTTTGAGCATGATCCATTGATTTCTAGAGATAGCTCAGTGTTCATGTTTTGTTATGCTTTACCAGTACTTCATGCCCATGCCTTTTGTTATTATGTTGGGATGCTGTAGCTTGTTGTTTTGATGCTTGTAAGATGCCTAGTTGCTGTTTTGGACAGATTGTAGCTATGACTTGTATAGTGTGTGTGTGTTGCACCGTTGCTCCGTTTTGAATGTGCTCTATATGAAACTTGCTTGATTTTGCATGTAGCTTCATATTATCATGTTGCATCCTTGTTTTGGTGTGTTTGCTTGATGTTTGTATGCATTTTGCATCAATGCCATGCTTAACTTGTTTTGCTCATATCTTCTAGGCCGTAGCTCCAAATCTAATGAACTTTATATGTAACTTGACTAGAATTTCGTGTAGATCATCATGGTGCATCTTAACTTGCTGTTTAACAACTTACACATAATGTTTATTCAGTTCTGGACCAATTTCGAAATATGCATATGAGGACTTACCGGACTTGTTATATGTTGTTTCCGGCCTCATTTAAACTTGTCTTGATGTGTTGTTCTTGTGTGCATCATCTCTTGCCATGAATAGCTTCATGTAGCTTGGTCATGCATCATGCTTGTTGTGCATCATGTCTTGTTCATGTGTGGTGTGTTTACCTTTGTTGTGTGCTTCTTCTCGATAGTTCCCGTTTCGTTGCGATCGTGAAGATTCGTTCGTCTACGATTGGTTCGGCTTCATCCGTCCATCTTCTTCATGGACTCGTTCTTCTTCCTTGCGGGATTTCAGGCAAGATGACCGCTACCCTGGATCTCACTACTATCATTGCTATGCTAGTTGCCTCGTTCTTTCGCTATGCTGCGCTACCTATTACCTGTTTGTCCAGCCATCCCATATTGCCATGAACCTCTAACCTTTGACACCTTTCCTATGCAAACCGTTGTTTGGCTATGTTACCGCTTTTGCTCAGCCCCTCTTATAGCGTTGCTAGCTGCAGGTGAAGTTGAAGATTTCTCCATGGTGAACAGGATTTTGGTTGGGATATCACAATATCTCTTATATTATTAATGCATCTATATACTTGGTAAAGGGTGGAAGGCTCGGCCTTATGCCTGGTGTTTTGTTCCACTCTTGCCGCCCTAGTTTCCGTCATACCGGTGTTATGTTCCCGGATTTTACGTTCCTTACGCGGTCGGGTGATTTATGGGACCCCCTTGACAGTTCGCTTTGAATAAAACTTGTCCAGCAAGGCCCAACATTGCCTTTTACCATTTGCCTCACCACCACCTATTCCTTTCCCTTGGGTCGGCCAACCCGAGGGTCATCTTTAATTTAGCCCCCCCCCCCCCCGGGCCAGTGCTTTTCTAAGTGTTGGTCCGAACCGAGCAACTTCTTGGGCCACCTCTTGGCAACTTGAGGGCTGGTTTTACTCGTAGCTTGACTTATCCGGTGTTGCCCTGAGAACGAGATATGTGCAGCTCCTATCGGGATTGTCGGCGCATCGGGCGGCTTTGCTGGTCTTGTTTTACCATTGTCGAAATGTCTTGATGTACCGGATTCCGAGACCGATCGGGTCTTCTGGGTGAAGGTCTATTCCTTCGATGATCGCGAGAGCTTGTCATGGGCTAAGTTGGGACACCCTGCAGGTTTAAACTTTCGAGAGCCGTGCCATGCGGTTATGTGGCGATGGGAATTTGTTAATGTCCGTTGTAGATAACTTGACACTTGATCCGAAATAAAACGCATCAACCGAGTGTGTAGCCGTGATGGTCTCTTCTCGGAGTCCGGAAGTGAACGCGGTTTCTGGGTTATGTTTGACGTAAGTAGGTGTTCAGGATCACCTCTTGATCATTGCTAGTTGACGACCGTTCCGCTTGTTCTCTTCTCGCTCTTATTTGCGTTTGTTAGTCACCATATTCTGCTTAGCCGCTGCTGCAACCTCACCACCTTGCCCCTTCCTTTCCCATTAAGCTTTGCTAGTCTTGATACCCATGGTAATGGGATTGCTGAGTCCTCGTGGCTCACGGATACTTCAAAACCAGTTTGCGGTGCCTATGTTACCGGCGGTGACGCAACCAAGCTCAAGGAGGAGCTCGATGAAGATCTTGTCCTTTGTGTTGTTTCGTTCTAGTTGATCAGTAGTGGAGCCTAGTTGGGGTCGATCGGGGACCTTTGTCGCATTTGGGGTTCTTCTTTTATTTTGGTTCCGTAGTCGGACCTTGATTGTATCTGGATGATGTAGTGCTTTATTCATGTAATTGTGTGAAGTGGCGATTGTAAGCCAACTATGTATCTCTTTCCCTTATGTATTACATGGGTTGTGTGAAGATTACCTCACTTGCGACATTGCTTTCAATGCGGTTATGCCTCTAAGTCGTGCTTCGACACGTGGGAGATATAGCCGCATCGAGGGCTTTACAAGTTGGTAATCAGAGCCATCCCCAACCTTAGGAGCCCCATTGCTTGATCGTTTTTAGCGGCCGAGTTGTGTCTAGAAAAATGTTTTGAGTCATTTAGGATTATATATATCGGAGAGTTAGGAATTCTTTTTTACTCCTCAGTCCCGTCGTCGCTCTGGTGAGGTATCCTGACGTAGAGTTTTGACTTTCCTCTCCTCAAATTTCACTAAAAAAAAAATTTTAGGATCACGCGGGTATCTTGGAATCGTTCCGATGGTTTTATGATGACAACATTGTCTTGGTGCCTCCGTCGTGAGGGTTTTTTATCGGAGGTGTCCCGGGAGTTGAGCTCGAGGTGTTGTCGTCATAATTTTATCGTTGCAGTTCTGAAATACGAGTTTAGTACGCCGACATCGAAAATCTCTTTTATGCAGTTGTTGGTGAGATAACCCCGCTAACCCAATCTTGAGGTGAGTACGGAGTATTGCCATGACTCGATATAACGGATGCTTTTCAAGGTTGAGGTAGATGATTTCGAAGGTTTCTTGGTTATGTGTTGACGGATGGATACAATGGATGTAGGGATTGTTAGTTTGGGTGAGATATATTGCTTCCCTGTATCCCCAACACCAGATTGCATAACCGAAAGTTTCGGAGTTTTATAGGTGGGAATTCAAGTAGCTCCTAGAATATCTTTTGACGATGCATGATATGGGATTGGGTAAATCTCTATCATATGTATTTGTTCCGGCTTATTCTGCAAGTCAATCCTTTGTTTTGTTTTAATTGTGGTATTCGAGTTGCTTCCAAGTCAAATGTTGAATCCATACTTTTCCTAAATGGTGTTCTCATATTGCTATGTGAATACTAATCCTTTTGATCATTGAGGTTGTCATATCAATCCTTTTCAACCGGCGTGTTTCTCTTCAAGTGGATCCGATCACTTCAACATCAGCAAGACCAATTATCATTTCTTCTCAACGGTGTTTGTTTCATCCGTCTCTAAGTTGCCTTTGTTTTTCCCGCCCACCCACCCTCTTTCTTCAAGGACTCATTTATTTTAATCAAGTATCCATTTATTCATGTGAAGTCTCTTCATTCTTTTCAATCAATGTTCTTATCCGGTGATTTCCCATGAAGATGCTCAACAGTTTCAAGTTCATCATCCTTCATTGTTGTTTCTTCTTCGGTGGATTCAAGTCAAGTTTTGTTGATCATACCTTTTTCCTCATTTCAATGTCTTCTCATACCGGTGCACCTCATTATCATTCTACTTCTCGCTATTTGTTATTCGGAGTGCTCAAGATATCTCAAGATTCGTGTTTCCACTCTGCATTAGTTCAAGCTCTTTCGAGATTGGTATCTCATTCAAGTCATTTAATCCAACCGTGCAACATCTCTTTTAAATCTTTTCAGCGGTGTTCTTCTCGAGTGGGCCCTAACCCACGTGTCTTTTCGAGGATCTTACGACTCTTCTAATTCCCGGAGCTATTCTCAAATTCTTTTCATTTGTGGCGTAAGAATGGATCCCATCACCACATACCTTCTCAAGTTTTGATATATCTCTTTTAATCCTTTCAATGAGAATAAGTAGTATGCCAAATCCGTTGCTTGTCATCAATTTAATTGGTGAAGGATAAGCATAACATAATTCTTATTCTTGTTCATCCAAGTGATTAATTCTTTATTCTGGAGGCCCTTAAAATTCTCGGTTTCATTTGCTTCATCGTTTCTTTTCGGAGTTCAAAGTTTTCTCGGTTATATCATTTCAAAGCTTCATCTTATCACTGCAAGGCTTCACCTTCTGTTTTCAACTTCTCCTTCTTTCCACCATCCTTTTATTACCGGAGTTCTTCATGGAGGCTCAAGATGGTGGTTCATCAAGGATTCTCTTCATTCTTCAATTGTTCTTCAAGATTTCTCTCGAAGTTATGACCCGTCAAGCTATACTCTAAAATAAACATGGTGCTCAACACATGTTTTGTTTTCAGGAGTTCTAGCATTCGTCATCTTGCATTCCAAAGTGCAATTCTTTCTACCTTATCTTTTGAGGTGGTGTTATGTCACTCTTGACAATTTCCTTCATGTTTCATGATTCACATGTTGTCAAGAATGAGGTATTTTAAATCCATCAGTCTCTTCATTGGAGTTATCTTGGGTTATATTTCACCTAAAGCTTTCCCTAAGGATTGTTGCTATTTATGGTGCTTATAAATGACCCAAGTTCTTCATTTGTCCTCCCGGTGAAATAAGTTTCTCGTCTCCTTGTTGATATCAATCCAATCATTTGTTTCCGTTGGTGGCAGAAGCTCACCTCATAATTTTGAGATGTTTCCATAAGCCCACTACAAGCTTATTCTTTTCGTTTCGTTGTTGATTTTCCAACAACTCCGTTCGATTCTTCTTTGCAAGGATGCTTTCCAAATTCAATTGTGGCAGAAGTTGGCATTTTCTTCTCCATTCTTTTATTTCAGTGATCTATCTTCTATTCTTTCTTCCGGAGGCATGGTGATGTTGCTCTTTTCACACATCATCTCGAATTGTGAGGATCATGTCCTTTCCTTGGTTATTCATTTAACCGGAGTATTGTATCATCTCTTCAATATCTTTTCATCTCATGAAGTTTTCCTTCTTCTTTCAGTCGGAGTGCTATCCAAATTCTGCCATTCTTGTTCCTTGTCTATCTCATTATACCGATGTGTTCATATTCTTTTCGTTCGTGAAGCTCTTATTTCCATGTCTTTCAACCTTCAAATTCTCGTAATACTCCTTGTTCCTCTTTTCTACCGGATTATTTGCAATCTCGTTCATCTCTGTTGTACTCTTTCTTTTAAATTGCTCAACATCTCAAGGTCCGTGGTTTCACTCGTTTGTCGAAGAAGCAACTTAGTTTTACCTCCTCTCTTCCTTTCCGTTTTCCCTCCGGTGCCATCCTAGATCTCGGGACGAGATCCTCTCGTAGTGGTGGAGTGTTGTAACGCCCCGGATCCGATGCGCCAGGTGTCCGCCAGTTATTCGCCATCGTTGTCATGTCATTTGCTTGCGTGTTGCACTTTGCCATGTCATCTTATGCATTTCATATCATGTCATCATGTGCATCGCATTGGCATACATGTTCATCTCATGCATCCGAGCATTTTCCCCGTTGTCCGTTTTGCAATCCGGCACTCCTATGTCCTCCGGCGTCTCCCTCTTCTCTCTTCTCTTGTGCGGGTATTAAACTTTCTTGGAATGGCCCGAGGTTTGCCAAGCGGCCTTGGTATAGCACCGGTAGACCGCCTGTCAAGTTTCGTGCCATTTGGAGGTCGTTTGATACTCCAACGGTTAACCGGGTAACCGTAAAGCCCTCTTTGAGTTGCAGCCCAACACCCCTTCCAAAGTGGCCCAAAACCCACCTAACTTCCCTCCATGCTATCGGTCGTTCGATCACGATCGCGTGGCCGAAAACCGCTCCTCATTTGGACTCTCCTAGCTCCCTCTATGCCTATTTATATGCCCTCCCCCTCCAAATTCGCGGTCTAATCCCCCCGAAACCCTAGCCCCGCTCCTCCGCGCCGCCGGACATGTCCATCCGCGCCGGACATGTCCGCCGGACACGTCGCTTCAACCAACCACGGGCTGCCACGTCAGCAGCGCCGCCTCTGCGCCCAATCTCCGCCTGCCACGTCACTGTCGCTCCACCACCATGGCCCCGCCAGCCGCCAGCGAACCAGCGCGAGCCCGCCGTCGCCCAGCGCTTGCGCCGCCGCGCCGCCGTCCTCCGCCGCCCGCCGCGGTTCCGACCCGCCGGCGGCGCCGCCGCCCGCCGCCCGGCCTCGCCCGCGCCGCCCGCCTTGCTCCGCGGCCCCGGCGCCCGCCTCCGCCCCTCCGGCGCTGCCCCGCCTTCTCTCTTCTTTAGCGCCGCCGCGCGTGCTTGCTGCCGCCCCGCCGCCGTTGCGCCCAGCGCGGTCGCGCCGCCCTCCGCCGCCTCGCCGCTTCGCCGGCGTGGATCGCCGCCAGCCGGGCAAAACTCCCTGCCGTCTTTGCCTCCGGTCTTCACCGGCTCGCCTCGCCTCCCCGCGCCCCCTCGCCGTCCCGCGCCGGATCCGGCGAGATCCGGCCGGAGGCGACCTCCCCGGCCCCGGATCCGTCCGTCTCCGGCGACCCTGCCATCTCCGGCATGCTCTCCGGCGATATCCGCGTGCATCGAAATCCGTGCCACGTACCCGCAGGTTGCCCCCGATTTCATCTAAGTCCCAGATTTCAGTAATTTTCATGCATGTTCATGCCATCACTTCTTCGCACCCGTAGCTCCGTTTTGCGCGTATAATATGTCAAATTGTTCGCCCCGAAGAGTACATCATTTCATTCCATTGCATCATTTGCATTTGAGCTCATCTTGATGCCCGAAAAACTGTTGGAAGAGGGCTTCAGATCGTTAGTTCCAGAATCTTATCAGCTCGAGCTCTTTTGTCATTTTTGCCATGATTAATGTGTGCATCCTATGAACTTGAGTTCTACATGAATGTTGGACTATGCCATGCCATCTTTCCAGGGGTGTCAACTATATATTTTTGTGATGCTTGTAGTGAGTGCATTGAGCTTGTAAAGTAGGGTAGTTCTTTGTTGTTGTTTTCTGACAGATTCTGTTATAATTTGTTGCTATGTTAACATGCTTCTACTAATCATTCTATGCATAATCTGGAAATGCTCTATAAACATGTTTTGATATACATGTCTTGCTCTATCAATTCATGCCCTTGGTTGCAATTATAGCCTGCTGGAACATGTTCATTTCTTGCTCCAAAGTTGCTTGAAAATGTTGTTTGTCAGCCTGTTAACATTAAGTTCACTTGTTCCCATGTGTTTTCCTAGTGATCCATGTACCCTATGAACTTGATCTTGCCATGCTTAGCTTCATAAACATGCGTTCTTGCTGTTGGTTGCCTTGCCATGCCATGTATTGCTCTGTAGTGAGGGGTTCAAGCTCACGAACATGCCTACTTATTGTTGTTCTTGCCATGTATAAATCTGTAATATAACTTGCCATGTTTACATGGGTGCCATCATATTTTTCGTGCCTTTTTGGCTCATGGTCAGTAAGGGTCTTTTGATATATGTTATTAGTAGATTCATGCCATGCCTTTGTTTGCCATGATAAGTTCTTGTAACATGTTGTTTGATAGCTCTAAACATTGCAACCTGATGTTATTTCCGCTAAAGTCTGAAACTGTTATTATTTGCAATATCTCCATGTCTTTTTGAGCATGATCCATTGATTTCTAGAGATAGCTCAGTGTTCATGTTTTGTTATGCTTTACTAGTACTTCATGCCCATGCCTTTTGTTATTATGTTGGGATGCTGTAGCTTGTTGTTTTGATGCTTGTAAGATGCCTAGTTGCTGTTTTGGACAGATTGTAGCTATGACTTGTATAGTGTGTGTGTGTTGCACCGTTGCTCCGTTTTGAATGTGCTCTATATGAAACTTGCTTGATTTTGCATGTAGCTTCATATTATCATGTTGCATCCTTGTTTTGGTGTGTTTGCTTGATGTTTGTATGCATTTTGCATCAATGCCATGCTTAACTTGTTTTGCTCATATCTTCTAGGCCGTAGCTCCAAATCTAATGAACTTTATATGTAACTTGACTAGAATTTCGTGTAGATCATCATGGTGCATCTTAACTTGCTGTTTAACAACTTGAACATAATGTTTATTCAGTTCTGGACCAATTTCGAAATATGCATATGAGGACTTACGGACTTGTTATATGTTGTTTCCGCCTCATTTAAACTTGTCTTGATGTGTTGTTCTTGTGTGCATCATCTCTTGCCATGAATAGCTTCATGTAGCTTGGTCATGCATCATGCTTGTTGTGCATCATGTCTTGTTCATGTGTGGTGTGTTTACCTTTGTTGTGTGCTTCTTCTCGATAGTTCCGTTTCGTTGCGATCGTGAAGATTCGTTAAATCTACGATTGGTTCGGCTTCATCCGTCCATCTTCTTCATGGACTCGTTCTTCTTCCTTGCGGGATTTCAGGCAAGATGACCGCTACTACTGGATCTCACTACTATCATTGCTATGCTAGTTGCCTCGTTCTTTCGCTATGCTTTGCGCTACCTATTACTGTTTGTCCAGCCATCCCATATTGCCATGAACCTCTAACCTTTGACACCTTTCCTATGCAAACCGTTGTTTGGCTATGTTACCGCTTTTGCTCAGCCCTCTTATAGCGTTGCTAGCTGCGGTGAAGTTGAAGATTTCTCCATGGTGAACAGGATTTTGGTTGGGATATCACAATATCTCTTATATTATTAATGCATCTATATACTTGGTAAAGGGTGGAAGGCTCGGCCTTATGCCCGTGTTTTGTTCCACTCTTGCCGCCTAGTTTCCGTCATACCGTGTTATGTTCCCGGATTTTGCGTTCCTTACGCGGTCGGGTGATTTATGGGACCCCTTGACAGTTCGCTTTGAATAAAACTTGTCCAAAGAAGGCCCAACATTGCCTTTTACCATTTGCCTCACCACCACCTATTCCTTTCCTTGGGTCGGCCAACCCGAGGGTCATCTTTATTTTAGCCCCGGGGCCGGTGCTTGTCTAAGTGTTGGTCCGAACCGAGCAGCTTCTGCGGGCCACCTCTTGGCAACTTGAGGGCTGGTTTTACTCGTAGCTTGACTTATCCGGTGTTGCCACGAGAACGAGATATGTGCAGCTCCTATCGGGATTGTCGGCGCATCGGCGGCTTTGTTGGTCTTGTTTTACCATTGTCGAAATGTCTTGATGTACCGGATTCCAGACCGATCGGGTCTTCTGGGTGAAGGTCTATTCCTTCGATGATCGCGAGAGCTTGTCATGGGCTAAGTTGGGACACCCTGCAGGTTTAAACTTTCGAGAGCCGTGCCCGCGGTTATGTGGCAGATGGGAATTTGTTAATGTCCGGTTGTAGATAACTTGACACTTGATCCGAAATAAAACGCATCAACCGAGTGTGTAGCCGTGATGGTCTCTTCTCGGCGGAGTCCGGGAAGTGAACACGGTTTCTGGGTTATGTTTGAAGTAAGTAGGTGTTCAGGATCACCTCTTGATCATTGCTAGTTGACGATCGTTCCGCTTGTTCTCTTCTCGCTCTTATTTGCGTTTGTTAGCCACCATATTCTGCTTAGCCGCTGCTGCAACCTCACCACCTTGCCCCTTCCTTTCCCTTATGTATTACATGGGTTGTGTGAAGATTACCTCACTTGCGACATTGCTTTCAATGCGGTTATGCCTCTAAGTCGTGCTTCGACACGTGGGAGATATAGCCGCATCGAGGGCGTTACAGCTGTCTTGGACCAATAATCTCCTTGTGATAGCTTAGCAACTTTTCTTTAGTCAACTCGATCCATTCTTTTCTTTCGTCGAGTGATCTTTTGGACTTTGACAATTTCCGAGCGACGGATCGCAGGAAATCCCGCGTCTGACAGACCGATCTGTTGTTCGCGGATTCTGCGGGATATGAAATTTGGGGAAGCGCGCGAAGCGGGGCGGGCCGCGACGTTCGGATGGGATAGGGCATAGACGCCTCGATTCTCGCGCCGCCTTTTTCGCCACGTATCGCGTCCGCGCGACTGTTTTGGGATGTGATTAGATCGACCGGGCCCACCTGTCATCCACTCGGAAGGGATCTTATAATTGCACCCGGCGAGGGTTTTTGAACAATGCCTCTGCATTCCCTCTCTGCTCTCCTCGTCTCCGCCCAACGCGCCCGCTCTCGCCTCCGCACAACCTCCCCTCGCGCGTCTCACCGGCAGCCATGGTGAAGGAGAAGACGGCGCGCCGAGCGCTGCCAAGAAGGCGTCGGCGACGGAGAAGGCGAAGGGAGAACCACCGATCATGGCGGGTCTTCGTCTAGATCTCGTCTGCCGAAAGGCTGGGTCCAGGGAGATTGGATCCGGTCGACCATCACGGAGACGGATCTCCTCGACATGGCCAACGACGGTCTGATCCCCCACGGAGCCGCAAGGCTTCCGGGGAAAGAGTGGCAGCCCCAGCCGGAAGAGGGTGAGTGCGTGCTTCTGGCTACCCACGTCGACCGCGGGTTTTCTTTGCCACCGAGTGTTTTCTTCCGTGGTTTCTTGAACTTCTTTGGAGCGCAACTCCACCACTTCACCCCGAACTCTATCGCCTATCTTGCAGCGTTTGTGTCCATGTGTGAGAATTTTCTGGGTTGCCGATCGCCTTGGGCTTGTTCAAGCACATATTCATGTGTCGCTCTCGGACCGTGAAGAAGGCGAGCCCAGCGATTTAAAACCAAAGTTGTCCAGATGTGTGGAGGTCAGGGATCGGTGAGGAACAAGAGCACCTTCCAGCCATGACGTTTCCGAGTCGATCGAGGTGGCGATCGACCTGGTTCTCTCGCGGAATGAGCCGACGCCGGGGCAGACGAGTGGACTCCCTCAGTTTACCATGGACCGAGTGAACAAACCCTCCTCTCTGAAGGTGATTCCGGAGGAGAAAGTTGACGTGAAGATGCTGATGGAGCGTGTAGTTCGGTTGGTTCGAGAGGGAGTAACTGGCATGGATCTGTTGGAGGTTTTTCTTAGGCGACGTATCCAGCCTCTTCAGTTCCGGAGCCATTGCATGTGGTTGTACTGCGGAACTGAAGATGAGACTCGGATCCACCCAAAAGCAGTCGACGATGCCACGGTGGAAAGGTGGATGGCCGCGGTCACTGGGAACAAGGATAACCCCCGTGGAGCCAGAAGGATTCCTCCACTCGACCATCACAGTGTTCCAGACAAGGTATGTCCGGTCTACTCTCCATTGTATTCTTGTCATATTTATTTCTGTTTTCTCTGCAAATTGATCGATTGATCTTTGCCTTGATGTCTACCAGGCCCTCACCGAGCTGTACTCGATGCCCAATGGAGCACAGGCTCCGACTGAAGAGGGAGAAGCGAGCGGGGGCGAGAGCCAGGAGGAGTGGGACTCGGATGCCGCTGAGGATGATGATGATGATGATGACAATGAGGAGGACGAAGAAGAGGAGGAGGAGGAGGTCGCACCACCGCGCTCGGAAAGGCGGTCGAAGCTTGCCCATGACCCTGTGACTAAACGTGGCAAGGGGGTTGCGACTGTCGCGCAGTCGACCAAGCGCCCTCGGACCACTTCCCCGGTGCTGACTGAAAAGGCGCCGAAGCAGTCCAGGGTGGCTCCGTCAAAGCCGACCAAACTCCTGCCGAAGATGAAGGTGTCCATCCCCACCATATCAGGGTAAACATGCTACTTAACACTCGAGTTTTATCTCTGATTGACACTTGAGTTAGCCGGTGATTCTTTGGGCTGCAGTCTTGCTATTTCGAGACCTCGGCCAGTATGGCGACCATGAGATGGAGGACGTAGCAACCTCAAACCCTGGTACTATACTCTTAATTCCGTTTTTAGTCGATTGACTCTTGATTTCTAATTTTGATTCTTTTTTGTAGCTCCATCCAATGTCGTTATCACTCTTCCTGATGATGATGACGATGAGGAACCGTTGAAGCACGGAGGAGGCGAGAAGCGTCTCGCGGCCAGGTGGCTCAGATGATGTGGCGCGCCGAGACCACAGTCGCGGAGGAGGAGAACACCACTCGACACACCTTGTCCTTCGCGGTTCCACTGACGAGTGCTCTCCCCGCTTCGTCAAGTGCCGCACAGCCTTCCCTCTTCACGATGCACCACACCCCAGAGGACCAAGCTAGTGCCGCAAAGGAGGCGATACGCCAGGCGGGGATCATGATGGAGCAGGTGAAAGCCATCCAGGATGCGAGCCAGGCAGCTTACGACGCCAGTTCTGCTCTTCAAAGCAATGTCCAGGTCAGTCGGATCGCCTCTTCTGTTAGGATATGCTATCAAAAAGCTTCTCTTTCCGGAATCCATAGCAATCACCCACTGGGTGTGTCGATTGAAACTCCGTGCTAGCGGGGGCACGCTGAGTGCACCCGCTAGGTGTAGTCCCCAAGGCTAAGGTCGACTGCTGGCAGTCGGCCTTAGGCTTTATAAGTTCAGTCTTTCCGTCATTCGACTGAGGCGAATGGATTTCCCAAACCGGTGGGGGTACGCTGAGTGCACCCACCGGTGTAATCCCCGAGATCGTGGTCGATCGCTTGCGATCGATTACGATCTAAAGAATACGCTCTTTTTTGGGGTGTCGATGGTCGACTTTGTCTTTAATAGAACTAGTGGGGCACGCTGAGTGCACCCACGGTGTAGTCCCGAGACTACGGTTGAATGCTTGTATTCGGTCGTAGTCTTAAGCACGCATGATTTTCTCTTATCCACTCGAAGTGAATTATCCTTGATATTTTTTCGATTGGTTCTTCGCAAATCCTGTGACCTTTGCTCGTTATACCGAGTGGAGAACAAGCACATTCAGCTCGAGGTGGATCTGAAGCTGGTTCAGAGAATCGACAAAGGCGAAGGAGGAGACCAAAGGTATGTTCGGTGAGACCTCGGCGACTCCTTTTTCCCTTTATTTTTTCAAAATCTGACTGGCTGTAACTTGCGTGCAAGGTGAAGGAGGCCCAAAGAAAAAAGACCTTGAGCTAGTTGAGAAGATCAAGCTTGCGGAGAAGTTAACTTCACCACCAAGCTCAAGAAGAAAATACTAATCTGAAAGCTGCTCTTGGGATTGCCAACAAGGAAGTCGGATCAAATCGACAAAGCTGCCTTGATGACAAGGTCGGTCGGTTATTGACCGAAGAAAAATGATCTGAGGCCTTCTGAGTGAACTTGCCAAGAAGCTGTTCCTTATGCTCGAAGGTAAACCTTTACGCTCGACAATCATTTTCAACGATGATCTTTTCATTCGACCATTGCCTTGACTCGGTGATTGTCCTTGCAGAGTCTGTCAAAACTTTGAAGAGGAAACCACGATCGAACCGAACTTGGACCCCGTCAACTCTCCAGTGACCGATGAAGCTGCCATGAATGTGTTCCGCCTTGAGTCCCGCGTTGCCGTTGTTGCTAACTATCTTGCAAGGTTGAAGGTCGCCACTTCTCGCATCGACACCACGCTCTGGCCTAGGGAGACACTCCAGAATGACCTCGAGTCACTGATGCCTCGACTAAACACAGTTCCTGGTCGAGTGCAAGAGTGGAAAAAATCCTCTGCGAGGTGCGGCGCAGATGTTGCTCTGTGTCTGGCTCGAGTCCACTGCAAAGATGCGCGAGAAGATAAGTTGGCAGCTCTTCGCGTGGCCAACACCAAGAAGCACGACTTCAGGTCCTTCATGGAGACCTTCATCGCTGCCGCCACTCGGATTGCGGGCGGAATTGACCTTGATGAGCTTGTTGCGCCTTCCAGCCCTCCACAGGAGGGGTAAAAAACTTCTTTGAGCTCGACCCTTTAAATTTGCCTCGGTATGCCGAGTGATTTTGTAACCGATAAACCTTAACAGGCTTAATGCCTGAGCACTTTCGGTTCCTTTAGGTATCGATCTGAACTTGGATTCGTCGTTTGAATACGCTTGTTTTTGCCCTGAAATGTCTTTTGCAGGTTTAAAGCAAGACGCTTATTGCAGTCGACTTATTCCCTAATTCACTTAGGCGAGCACTGGGCTGCAGCTAAGCCCCCGAGTGGGAGGTTTGCTCTCCACTCGGTAGGATTTTCAAAAACTTAGGCGAGCACTGGGCTGCAGCTAAGCCCCCGAGTGAGAGGTTTGCTCTTCACTCGGTAGGATTTTTATACCTTAGGCGAGCACGGGGCTGCAGCTAAGCCCTTGAGTGAGAGGTTTGCTCTTCACTCGGTAGGATTTTTATACCTTAGGCGAGCACGGGGCTGCAGCTAAGCCCCTGAGTGAGAGGTTTGCTCTTCACTCAGTAGGATTTTTATACCTTAGGCGAGCACGGGCTGCAGCTAAGCCCCAGTGAGAGGTTTTGTCGGGGCATGGACGGCGCTGGTGGCACGCCTGGCCAGGGACACCTATGGGGCGAGGAGCCCTTCGTGTGTTGATGCGAGGCGGAGGAGGCACAGAGAGCAGATCGAGGCGATGCACGCAGGCGGATTTTACCCAGCTTGGACGCGATGGTCGCGTAAAACCCTCTGCTGCTTTGTGTTGTATTTGATCTTGCTCAAGAATGCGGCGAATGGTGGTGTGGTGTGTGGAACCAGCCAATCCCAGCGCTAGGGTTGCCAAGGATTCCAACCTCGAACCCCTCACGTTGTGCATGGGCCTCCTTTTATAGGGCAAGGGTCACCGGCAGTGTCAGCGTGGAGAGAGGGGTAAAACGTAAAAGAGGTGGTAGTTGGAGCAGTGCGGGAAAGTCAGCTCTGATTAGCTTTGAGCAGTGGATTCTACCTACTTTTGACAGAGGGGACAAGAGCATTTAATGCCTGTCGCCGTCGCCCCAAAAGCTCCCGCCTTATGCGTCTCCGTTTGCCACGGCGATGAAGCCACCACCGTGGAGTGCCACCGCACCCTTCATGCAGCACAGCCATCCGCCACGCGTCTCTGGAGAGGGCTGAAGGCGACGCGTGGGCAGATGAGCTGGAGTGCGGGCGCACATCGCAGCTCGCCCGGCAAGTACCTTGCCGGGGTCTTGATCTTGCCGAGCCCGGGAGCTTGTCGGGCTTGTAGTCTTGTCGCTCCCCGGGCCCTCGCCGGGACGCGCCGAGACGTGTCTTTTGTGATGTGATCTTCTAGTCCCCCCGGCGAGCTCCTCTCGCCAGGGACTTGCATGAGTGATGTAATCTTGAGCCTGGAACGGCCTTCCCGGCAAGCTCCTCTTGCCGGGGCCTTAATCTTCTCTCTTGTATACTTTGTTCTTGAATGGCTTGGTATGGAGCAGGAATGGTCTCCGGCAAACATTTGGTGGATCCAGCTACGGGGAAGCTGCGATTGCCCGTGCACAAGTTGGGGTACCGAGGTACCCCTACCTTAGTACACCGACAGAGCCCGGGCTCGGGCCATCTGCTGTGCCGAGCGCTGTTGGGCCAGGCCCAAGGCGATCTGCAGACACACGAAAGCCCATGGCGCGTCGAATCCACTTCCGCCTCTGCCGCCTTCCGTGCAACAAGACGCGTCGATTCTTGGCGTCGTGGGATAGGACGTGCCCACGTCCTTTAATGAGAAGAGCGGAACGCCCCCCACTTCCCCATAAAAACAGAGGAAGCAGGCGCGGTTCCCCTCCATCGCTTTCATTGCTTCTTCTTCCTCCTCCAGAAATCCTCTTTGCGCTCCGCCTCCGCATCTCCTCCGTTGTTTCTTTCGTTTGCGGCGCTGCCGGATTCTTCGTCCCCCTTCCCTCGCCGCCTCCGCCATGGCCCCGAAAACCAGGAAGGGGAAGGGGAAAGCGGAGAAGACCAAGAAAGAGAAATCCGAGCATGCGGAAAGCTTCGCCCAGATCACGGAGGGAGAACGTCGTCCTCCGCCGCGGCTCGGCGTCTGCAAGAACTCTGAGGCAAGTATTTCTGTTACGGGCCAAGAGGACCACGGCGCATCCTCGGACAGAGCTCATCCGCCGCCACCATGGACAACTATCTGGCGGGTACTATTTCTTCGCAGCCTTCTTCCATCATGGTCTTTGTCCTCCTTTTTCTGAATTTTTGCGACATCATGAACACGTATGGCTTCCACCTTCTTGATTTCACCCCCAACGCCGTCCTCACAATGGCGGTTTCGCTTTATATGTGCGAAAACTTCATAAGGATATACCCAAATGTAGCTCTGTTCGTGCACTTCTTTACTTCTAGAGCAGAGCCCGGCTCCCCCTCTCCGGAGGATTTCTTGGGTTTTCCGTCCGAACTTGAAGGGGTCAGACTTGCCGGGAGCTCCGCGTCAAGTGGGAAGAGTGGCGTCTTGGACTGGTGCTGGATCGTCGAAGATGAGCCGCAGCCCATCACGCGCGCGCTGGCGCCCATTGTGCGCGGCGAGATCGGAGCGAGCTGGATTCGACGACATCAAGCAGCGTTGCCCTTATCCGGATCGCCGTCTTGAGAAGCGGGCTGTCCGTTGCGTAGTAGGCGCCGACTTCCTCCGCCGCCGCATTGCCCTCCTCAAGACAGGAAAAGGCCGCCTGGGAGTACGGCGCGCAGCGGATATAATGAGGCTGCGCCCGGGTTGAACTTTAACTTCACGACGCTGAGCTGAGGGGATGGTCCGGAACTCTTGAGATATGACCGGACCATCCCGAGTGGTTCGAGCCTCCCGGGGTGGTGCCCCTCTGCAACAGCACGGCTCGAGATCGCCTCCTCGCCATGATGCCCGCGTGCGACTCGCACGGCGTGGAGCGCTCATGGATTCCGCCCGAATCAATAGACGTCCTCAACTTCTTCGACACCCTTGAGGAGGTGGCGAAGAACAAGAACGAGACCCGGGAGCTGACACGGGACACCACGGACCAGGAGCTCGCGTACATAGCTTCCCGGGCCGAAGAGGCCGCTGCAGCTACAGCGACAGGAACGTTCGGCTGTACGCCCGAGGAGGCAGAGGCTGCAGAGGAGTCCTACCAAACGGAGGCGGCGGAGATCTGCAGATGCTGCAACTTCCTCCAGCCTTCGCCGGGTCCTCTCGAGGCACTCCGGGATCCCGGAGTGGTGGCGAAACTGCGGCAAGAGGAGGTCTTGGCAGAGGGAGCCGAGGCGTCGCAAGGAGCGGAGGCGCCGGAGGGAGCGGAGACGCCAGAGGAAAAAGGGGTCGCAGCACAGGGCGATGGGTCCGGCGAGCCAATCGGCGTGGAGGAGGAGGAGGATGCCGCGGCCGCCGAAGATGCCGGTGGGTTCACGGACCTTTATGACGACGACCTCTCCTCGTCGTCGGAAACCTCCCCGCCCCGGGCGAGCCCCAAGCGTTCTCCGCTGAAGCGCCTCCGCAAGGCGGCGGCGAGGCAATCGCAAGCCCCGGCAACTACTGCTCGCTGGCAGCGCAAGCTTCCGGGAGTCGAGCCGCGCCGAGGGCGCACGGACGCACAGACATGGCGGAAGCGACCAGCGCGAGGCCACAGCAAAGCGCCTCGCCCGGTCGGCGCCAGCGGACAGGGTCTTCTCGAGCGGAGCGGCGGCGCCCGCTTCTCGGGTCCTGCCGCTCTGAGGCCGGGTCTTCGCAGCCCCAGCCCCGAGGACCGCCAAAGCGCCGAGAGGGCGCCGCCTCCTGCTCCTCGCACCGACGCAACCCAGTGCGGATGATTTCTCCGCCTTGGCGAAGACGGCGAGGAGGAACAGGAAGCACCGAGATCTTCATCTTCTTAAATTTCGCCTTGATTATTGTCGAGGCTAATCTTATTTTTTTTTTTGATTTCAGGACCTTGACCGGCGGGCGGCGAAAAAGCCAAGGTGCCCGTGGTCGAGTCGCGGACGACTTCGCCCGCCGAGGCGACCGGGATGCGCCGGATCCAAGCTGCGGACCCGAGCGCCGTCCCGAGGAGCAGCCCCAGCGCAGCCCCAACAGAAGCCTGGGCCCCTGACCTTCGCTTGCGGGCGCGTCTCGAGATTTCATCTTGTTCCAACATCTTGGCGTGTTTGTCTTGACTTGTGCGAGAGATGGAGCCGCGGCGCAGGAGCATCCGGAGGTCGCCCTCGAGGAGCCGGCAGTCCCTCCATCCCCGCCAAGGTCGGACTCCCCGACAAGGGGGGGCGTCCCGCCAAAGGCGGGTACTCCGCCAAGGGCGAGTACCCCGCCAAGAGCGAGCAGCCCGACGAGGGCGGCCACTCCGCCAAGGGATAGTTCCCCGGCAAGAGAGCCCGCCGCTGAAGACGTCCGCCAAGGTAAGTTCTGCAACTTTGCCTTCTTGGCGTCGCCTCTTTTCGGATATTTGCTTGAACTTCTTTTGCTTTTTCTTCTTCTAGATCCTCCTCCTCCCCCCGAGCAGATGGAGACGGAAGTCGTCATTGAGGAGGAGGACGCGCAGGGTGGCGGCAACGACGCCCCTGTCGTCGAGGACGCGGCGGGAGCCGCCGAGCCACATGTGCCAGAGACCGCTCCGGCTGCGAGCCTTGCGGCCGGAGAGGGAGGCGGCGACTGCACCACTTGGCCCGGAGGTCGCGGAGCGTCGAGTCTTCGCCGGTCACCGACCCTCCGCCGGAGAAGAGCGGTCCGGCTACTACTTGAAGCCCCAGGGCGTCTTCATCCAGATGCCGTGGGGTTCCTCGTCATGAGCCCCCCGGAGGGCGAGGCCTTCGATGGGGAGATCCTCGCCTCCATGGCTTGAAGGTCGTCGAAGGGCCCGGCGGGGCGACGGGCTGATGAGGAGAAGCTGCTTCACCAGCTCCTGGTCCTTTACCGGGCCAGACAGGCGAAGCTCGCTTCCCGGGAAGCCCTTGCCGCCAAGGCCGCCGAGGAGATGGAGAAGCGCGCGGCGGAGCTCAGTGCCGCCAACCAGGCTGCTCTCCGCGAGGTGGCGGAGAAACGTGAGCAACTCGCCGGGCAGTATGAAGGGTGGCTGCTGGAGAAGGCCGAGGCCGAAGAGCAGCAACGGCTCGCCGGAGTGGAGTTGTCCCGGCGAGAAGGAGAGCTCATTCAGCGGAAGGTTGACCTTGACGCCCACGAGGAAGACCTTGCCGCTCGGGAGCAGGCCCTCGTCGGGGAATTGAAGGAGGCGAAAGACGCCGCGGCGGCCGCGGAGACCGCCAAGGAAGATCTTGGCGCCAAGGTCGCGCAACTGGAGGAGCTGTTGAAGGTGGATGCGGAGAAGATCGCCGCGCTCATCACGGAGCGCGAGAAGTACGCCCTCACCAACTCAGAGCTCCAGGTGCGCCTTTCCGAGAAGGGCGACGAGCTGAAGACCGCCAAGGACTCCGTCGAGGATCTTGAGCAGAAAATTTCTGCGCTGAAGGACTCGCTCGACGCTGCCCGGGACCGGGAGACCAAGCTGAAGGAGGAGCTCCGCGAGGAGCGAACCTTGGTGGCCAACGCCAACAAAGCAGCCGAGGACTTCCGCCGTGTCGTCGAGATATGGATGAGGACTTGGTATCTGTCGTCCGCCATCGACCGAGAGCTGCTGGCGCTGAAGCTGGAGCACCTCATCTACTCCCCGGATCCAAACCTTGCTCACAGCGCCAAGCTCAGCCTCTTCTTCAGGGGGATCGCGCCAGCTCTTGCAAATCTGCGGAAGAAGATCCCCGCGCAGGTCGCCGAGGAGACGCGCCACCGGTGTCTTGGGGAACCATGGAGCGTCTTGTGAAAGATCGTATACCGCAACCCGGTATAAACCTCTCAATGTCCTTCGCAGCTTGCCGGCCGACGCGACATGGAGGCTCAAGGAGCAGGTCGCCCACATCATCGCCAAAGTGAACAAGATCTCGAGAATGGAGGCGACCGTGTAGACTAGGCCTCCTTTATCTTTATCTCTTTTAGTTGTCTGCATAGGGCGTCATCACGAACTTATCGATTATCGCGACAAATTATTCTTTGTAAGATATTACCTTTATTTTGATCAGCAGATGCGATGTCATCTCCTTGCCTTGATCCTCAACCGCACGCTTTTAATCTTTATGCTTCTAGGAGTTTTGCGGCAAGGAGCCCTTGCATGAGTGCTTGAGTGTCAAACTCGAAGCAGCACTGCTAGCTAAGGTCTTACCGGCAAGCAACCTCGCCATGGCTTGCTGCAACGCACCTAGCTTGCTGGAGCGGCTTCAAACGAAACAAGGGCGCAACACTTTGTCGCAGCTCACTTAAATCGTTGAGCATGCTCGAAAACAAGATAAGGGTGCGGCTATCCACGGTAGGTTCCTCCGAGCACAAGTTTTCCATACGAAGTGTGGTTGTTCAAGGAAGGCAACTTAAAATTTAAAACTACGAGCTGTTCTCCGCAAGCTTCTCTTTCTTGAACAGCACTTGTTTCATCCTCCACTTCCTTCCCCGGCAAACTTGTGCACGAGGAATGTTTCTTTTGCTTAAGAGACAAGGAAAGAAGAAGAAAAAAGCATATGGCCTTTCGGTGCTATTGCTTGCGGATATGCGTGCCGTCTGAAAGATGCCAAATAACTCATGCAAATAGCAAAGAAGAGCATGGGAAAAGGCAAATAACATAAAACACGGAAACTTTATTGCTGCACGGGGTCTGCGCCCGCTTTGTACAAAGGGTTACATGCAACGGCGGCAAAGCTTTTGTACAAAAGGTGGTTGCGGAGCGGATCACGGCAACCGCGCTTTATGGGTAAAACTTGCGAAGATGCTCTATGTTCCAGAGTTACTCATCGGCAAGCCTTCTTCGGTCTCGGCGGACAGCGCCGGGCCTCGTGACTTGTCTCACCCGATAAGGGCCTTCCCACTTCAAGCGTCAACTTGTTGGAATTCTTGGCGGACTGAACACGCCAAGAACAAGGTCGCCTTCCTCGAGACTCTGGCTTTGACCTTGCGGCTATGGTAGCGGCGCAAGGCTTGCTGGTATCGAGCAGCTCGTCAGACAGCACAGAGACGTCCCTCCTCGAGGAGCAATCGTCATCTTGTCGCGATTGCTCTTGCTCAAGCTCATCATAGCGAGCACTCGAGGAGATCCGTATCTGATTCCGTGGGGAGAACTGCTTCGCTCCATAGACTAGAGCAAAGGGTGTCGTCCGGTGGCTCGATTTGGTGTCGTTCGATTGACCAAAGAGCCGCCGCAGCTCCTCTATCAATTTCTTCCGCACTTGCGCAGCTCGTCGAAAGTTCTTGTCTTGAGTCCGCGCAACACTTCAGCATTGGCCCTTTACGCTTGACCGTTGCTCCTTGGGTGAGCAATGAAGCGAAAAGACCTTGGCGCCAAGGTCTTGGGCGTCTTGCATGAAGGTGCGGCTAGTGAATTGTGTACCGTTGTCGGTGATAACCCGGTTAGGAATCCCAAACGCACACAATCGACTGAAGAACTTGACCGCCGATCGTCTTGTCACCTTTCTCACTGGCTCCACTTCGCCACTTTGTGAACTTGTCGATTGCCACGTACAAGTACTCAAAGCCCCGACAACACGGGAAGGGGCGAGATATCGAGCCCCTGCATCGAGAAGGGCGAGGATAAAGGGATTGTTTGGAGAGCTTGAGCTGGTGATGAATTTGCTTTGCATGGGCCTTCGCACGCTTCACACTTGGTTACTAGTGCGATTGCATCTTGAGGGCTTCTTGCCAAAGAACCCTTGCCGGAAAGCTTTCGGCAAGTGCCCTTGCGCCAATGTGGTGGCGCAGATGCCTCCGTGTATCTCGCCAACAGCTTCGCCCATCTTCCACGGAGATGCACTTGATCGACACCATTGAGCCTTCTTACATGCAGCTCGTTGTCCACGAACTGGTACATACTTGACTGTCTGGTTATCTTTTCTATTTCTTCCGGTCGTCGGAAGTTCTCCGGTTGCAGGAAGCAGACGATCTGCTGCGCCCATGCCGGAGCTTGGGGCTCGGCGGCAAGGACTAAAGGCATGCGGGCCGCTGCGGGAACCCCAGCTTCTACGGCAAGGATCTCTGCTCTGCGGGCTGAAGGTCCCGGCAAGCTTGCCGGGGCAAGGCTTGTCGGGAACTCTTGCTTCGATCGCACAGATCCGAGGATCGGCAGGAGCAAACTGTTCCTCAGCGTTCTGGCCGTTGATCCTGGGGACTTTGGCGGCGGCCTCAGGGAGATCCGCCGGCAAGTAGTCGCCGGAGACCAACTTTCTCTTCTTGGACTGCCCAATTGATGGTGCGACGGAGGGTTGAGTCAGCTTGAGCAAGAAGGTCCCTGGTTCCACAGGTAACTTCATCGAAGCACACTTTGAAAGGCCATCTGCGATTTCATTCTGAGCTCTCGGAATGTGCTCCATCTGCAGACCTTCAAAGCGCTCCTCAAGCTTCCTCACTTCATCTACATAAGCTTCCATCAAAGGGCTCTGATAGCTCTTGTTAACTTGCCGGACCACCAACTGAGAATCTCCCTTTACAATCAACTTCTTGATCCCAAGTTCGCCGCAATCCACGAGGCCGGCAAGCAAACCTTCATATTCGGCGGTGTTGTTTGTCGCTTGCTCTCTTGGGAAGTGCATCTGGATGACATACTTGAGGTGCTCTCCGTTGGTGCGATGAGTACGACGCCGCACCGCGCCTTGCAGCGAGAAGGCACCATCAAAGTACATTACCCATTCACTGCCGCTTATGCGGGTGTACTTGTTTCTTGAACTTCTTCATCGTGTTGGGGTCCACTCTGCTATAAATTCTGCCAAAGCTCGCTTTCTGTATGGTTGAAGTACTTTCAAACTTGAGCCCAAAGCTCGACAGCTCTAGTGCCCACTCAGCGATCCCGCTGTTGCCTCAGGGTTGTGCAATATCCTCTTGGCCGGGAAGCGAGTGACCACTGTTATCTCGTGTGCTTGGAAGTAATGGCGCAGCTTTCTTGAGGCCATGAGGAGGCCGAAAAGCAACTTTTGCACACCAGAGTATCTTGATCTAGCTCCCTGGAGAAGGGAGCTTACGAAATACACTGGGCGCTGCACCATCTTTTTCCGCACCTCATCCTGTCCCTGCGCAGAGTTGTCCTTGTCGGGGCCAGAGCTTGTCGGAGTAGTCCCCTGCTTGTCGCTGGACCCGTTTGCCGGTGGCGTGGCCTCCTCGTCGGGCTCCCTCTCCGCTACTAGCGCAGCACTAACCACTTGGTTGGTTGCTGCTAGATACAGCAGCAACTTCTCCTGTGGTTTAGGTGCGACAAGTATTGGGGTGGAGGATAGGTACCGTTTCAAATCTTGCAGCGCTGCCTCCGCTTCCGGAGTCCATTTCATGGGGCCTGCCTTCTTCAAGATTTTGAAGAAAGGTAGGGCGCGCTCTGCAGACTTTGAAATGAACCTACTGAGGGCAGCCACACAACCTGCGAGCCTTCTGACATCCTTGACTCGCTTCGGGGCCTCGATCTGCTCAATGGCTTTAATCTTGTCGGGGTTGGCTTCAATCCCTCTCTGTGACACAAAGAACCCGAGAAGCTTGCCGGAGGGAACTCCAAAGACGCACTTCTCAGGGTTCAACTTTAGTGTATTCTTGCGAGGTTAAAATGTTTCTTCCAAATCTTGGATCAGCGTATCCCTGCTCTTGCTCTTTACCACGATATCATCCATGTAAGCCTCTACATTTCTGTGGATCTGTGGCTCAAAAGCAGTATACACTACCCTCGCAAACGTTGATCCTGCATTCTTCAGTCCAAATGGCATGCGTATGAAGCAATAGGTGCCACATGGAGTGATAAACGCAGTCTTCTCTTCATCCTCTTTGGCCATAAAGATCTGGTGATAGCCCGAGTATGCATCAAGAAAGCAGAGTAGCTCACATCCGGCAGTGGAATCAACAATCTGTCGATCTTGCGGCAAGGGAATGGATCCTTGGGACATGCTTTATTCACATCGGTGAAGTCTATACACAGCCTCCATTTCCGTTGGCCTTGCGCCTGACGGCATCGGGTTTGCTAACCACGTCGGATGGATCACACCTCTAACTAGGCCTGCTGCCTCTAGCTTCTTGATTTCTTCGCTGATGAATTCTTGGCGCTCCACGGCTTGCTTCCTTACTTTTTGCTTGACGGGCCGCGCATGAGGGCAAACGGCAAGCTTGTGCTCAATTACCTTCACAGGAACACGGGGATGTCGGATGGTTGCCATGCAAACACATCGACATTCGCCCGCAAGAAAGCAACGAGCACGCTTTCCTATTTGCTGTCAAGCGTGGCACTGATGGTGAAGGTACCACCAGTGCCGTCCTCCTTGGCGGACACCTTCTTGGTCGCTGGCGGAGCAGCCATTCCCTTTTTACCCTTGCCGGTGGAATTCGACGGGGCGTCCTCGACAGCAGCGCAACACTCCGAAGAGGTGCAGTTGCCGGAGTGGGCCCCGGAGCGCTTGCCGGACTTGGTCTTTGTCTTCTTCTCCCCGGGAGCTTCAGCGGCAAGTGTATTCTTGCCGGCCGCTGCTGCCGCGTCCCGGTAGATCTTGTCGGTGCAGATAAGCGCATCTTTCTTGTCGCCATGGACAGTGATGACGCTTATCGGCCCCGGCATCTTGAGCACGTTGTAAGCATAATGGGAAGCTGCCATGAACTTGGCGAGAGCAGGACGGCCGAGTATTCCGTTGTATGGCAACGGAATATCGGTGACGTCGAAGGTGACGCGCTCGGTCCTGAAGTTGAGCTCCCCGCCAAAGGTCACCGGCAGAGTGATCTTTCCCTTGGGCTTGCTCCGTCCCGGGTTGATTCCTTGGAAAGAACCGGTCTCTTCGAGCTCGCCATCTGGAATTTGGAGTTTCTTGATCACAGCGAGAGGAGATCAAGTTCAGCCCGCCCCGCCGTCGACCAACATCTTGGTGACCTTGAGGTTGCGGATGGTGGGTGAGACTAACATCGGCAAACACCCGACCGCGGTGGTGCGGTCGGGTGATCCTCAAGATCAAAAATGATGGGCGTCTTTGGACCATTTGAGGAGCTTGCGCGACTCCATGGGCGGCTCTGCTGCATTCACCTCACGTGCCCACTGCTTTAGTTGGCGGTGGGAGGTGTGTAACGAGGCACCACCGTCGACGCACAGGACCTCCGTGGCCTTCTGGAACTCCTGTTCACTGTCATCCTCATCCTCCATGTCCTCGTCGCCGTCTTCTTCATCCTTGTCGCGGCTCCGGGAAGGTCGATCACCTTGTCGCCGCTTGGCCTTGCCGGGGGGTCCTCCCCGACCATTGAACGGCCGCTTCTTGCTCGGTTCTCCTCCGCCACCTTGGGCCCTCTCCTTGTCGCGCCTCTCGTACTCAGCTTTTTGCTGCTCGACGAGATAATCGACGCGCTTGCAGTTGTAGAGGTCGTGGCCCTTGGTGCGGTGGATTTTGCAAGATTGCTTGCGGGGCCGCCACAGCTTGTCGGCTGCCGCCATTGTGGCAAGCTCCTTGCGGAGTTGCCAACCTGTGTTTGCTTGGCGGGAGCTTCCTTGCCGGACTTTTCGACGGCAAGCACCTGTTCCTTGTTCTTCTTCTGAAAGTTCTGCCGCCGGCGCTTCTTTGCCGGGGCGGCGTCGTCGGAGTCGCTTCCTCCTGCGCCAGCATCCTCCCCGGGGAGCCTCCTCCCCTCTTCCGCGCGTGCGCATTTATCAGCCAGAGCATAAAGCTCGCTGACATCCCGGATCTTGGTCATCGCCATCTCTTCACGCATGCGGCGGTTACGCACGTTCCGGTGGAACGTCGCGATAACCGCGCAGGGTGGACGTCGAGGATGTTGTCTTTGCACACACCGAAGCGTTGGATGTACTTGCGAGGGATTCTCCTTCCTTCGGGCCAAAATGTGGAGATCACTCTCTGGTCGTGGGGTTTGTGGCCGCCAAGAAGGCGCCAACAAACCGATGGCAAAGGTCCGCCCAGAAGAAATGGAGCCCTCCGGCAAGTGCATAAGCCAAGAACGAGCGTTCGGCCTAAGCACGAAGCGGGAAGTAGTTCGCCGAGAATCTTCTCGTCGCGCCCGCAGCTGCACGCGATGGTGTAGAACGAGGAATTCCGAGGTGCGTCTTGCCGTCGTATTTCTCGATGCGTCGGGCTTGAAGTTCTTCATCTGCTGGGCCACCGGGCCGCGCCGCAGCTCACGGGTGAACGCAGGGCAGCTCGCGTATGGCAAGTCGCTGGCTCCCGGCGCTGCAGCGTCGGCAGTCTTCCAGCTCTCGGTCGATTGCCGCCGAAGTCTCTCGGCGGCGCCGATCGTGGTCCGAAGCGTCTTCTCGCCGCCGATCGTCAAGGACTTGGCGTTGATCGGCGAGCCCGCGGATCCGGCGATGCTTGTGGAGCCGTCGTCGGCGTTGTTCCGCGGGCGGCGTCTTCGTTTCAGCGGCGGGAGTGCACGGTAGTTGCACCCCGCGGTCTGGTTGCCGTTGACCTTCGTCTTCTCAGCTTGTCGCGCCGTGAGGCGCGAGCTGCTGCCAGCGGTCGTTGTTGGCGGCGACGGACTACTGGATGGTAGCCCTCGGTCCTCGGCCTTGTCCGCCGCCGGAGGGAAGTCGAGGAGCATTGCGCTCTTGTGAGTGCTTCCGCACGAGTGGAGGGAAGCGGGGCGAGTGGTGCGAGGCGGGGCGCGCCGGACTTCTAACATGTTAGAAGGCGAGGTCCTCCCCGGCGCCTTCACTTTACTGTGTCCGGGCGGGGGTTGGAACATCCCGCGAGCCCGGGCGCGCTTCGCTCCAGCGAGCGGATACCACCTCCCGTGGTATGGCGCTGCTGGGTCGTCGTGCGCTGAGATGGACGTGGATCTACGGAGGCCGAGGCGCGGTCATCCGTCCTGTCCCTGGATCTGGTGGCGTCGCGAGCACCCTCGCCGGTGTCCACCCTTCCGCTGGCGTCTCCTCCGCCCACCGCTGGCTCCGGTGGCGGCGGGTGAGACGCAGACGGATCTGCAACCCTTGAAGCCCTCGTCTTCGGGGCCATGACGCAGTTGTCGATGAAGCCGCTGACGAAACTGGAGAGGTTGATGAAGAATGCGGCCGCGCGAACGCCGGATCAGGTCCGCACAACCTCGACGCCCCCTACCTGGCACGCCAAAGATGTCGGGGGGCGCGCGGATGGCGCTGGGTGGCACGCCCGCCGCGGGACACCTATGGGGCGAGGAGCCCTTCGTGTGTTGATGCGAGGCGGAGGAGGCACGAGAGAGCAGATCGGCGATGCACGCGGGCGGATTTTACCCGGCTTGGGCGCGATGGTCGCGTAAAACCCTACTGCTGCTTTGTGTTGTATTTGATCTTGCTCAAGAATGCGAGCGAATGGTGGTGTGGTGTGTGGAACCAGCCGAATCCCAGGCGCTAGGGTTGCCAAGGATTCCAACCTCCGAACCCCCTCTACGTTGTGCATGGGCCTCCTTTTATAGGGCAAGGGGTCACCGACAGGTGTCAACGTAGGAGAGAGGGGTAAAAACGTAAAAGAGGTGGTAGTTGGAACAGTCTTCGAGAACAGTCAGCTACGATTAGCGAGCAATGGATTCTACCTACTTTTGACAGAGGGGACAAGAGCATTTAATGCCCGTCGCCGTCGCCCCAAAAAGCTCCCGCCCTTGCGTCTCCGTTTGCCACGGCGATGAAGCCACCACCGTGGAGTGCCACCGCACCCTTCATGCAGCCAGACCATCCGCCACGCAGCGTCTGAGAGGGCTGAAGGCGGCGCTGGGCGAGATGAGCTGGAGTGCCACACGCGCCGCAGCGCCCGCAAGTACCTTGCCGGGGTCTTGATCTTGCCGGGCCCGGGAGCTTGTCGGGCTTGTAGTCTTGTCGCTCCCCGGGCCCTCGCCGGGACGCGTATAGCGCCGAGGCGTGTCTTTTGTGATGTGATCTTCTAGTCCCCCCGGCGAGCTCCTCTCGCCAGGGACTTGCATGAGTGATGTAATCTTGAGCCTGGAACGGCCTTCCCGGCAAGCTCCTCTTGCCGGGGCCTTAATCTTCTCTCTTGTATACTTTGTTCTTGAATGGCTTGGTATGGAGCAGGAATGGTCTCCGGCAAACATTTGGTGGATCCAGCTACGGGAAGCTGCGACTGCCCGTGCACAAGTTGGGGTACTGAGGTACCCCTACCTTAGTACACCGACAGGTTTGCTCTTCACTCGGTAGGATTTTTATATTGTACTTGTGGCGGAGCTCAGAGGAGAGGGTCGCAGTCAACCTGCACCTCGTCCTCCTTACGACCGCACGTTGTACTTGTGGCGTAGCTCAGAGGAGAGGGTCGCAGTCGACCTGTACCTCGTCCTTCTTGCGAGCGCACGTTGTACTTGTGGCGTAGCTCAGAGGAGAGGGTCGCAGTCGACCTGTACCTCGTCCTCCTTGCGAGCGCACGTTGTACTTGTGGCGTAGCTCAGAGGAGAGGGTCGCAGTCGACCTGCACCTCGTCCTCCTTACGAGCGCACGTTGTATTTGTTCTTAGGCGAGTGTTTAGACTGCAGCTAAGCCTCCGAGTGGGAGTCTGGCTCACCACTCGGTAGGATTTTATTTGAACTTAGGCGAGTACTTGGACTGCAGCTAAGCCTCCGAGTGGAAGTCTGGCTTACCACTCGGTAGGATTTTATTTGAACTTAGGCGAGTACTTGGACTGCAGCTAAGCCTCTGAGTGGAAGTCTGGCTTACCACTCGGTAGGATTTTGTTGAAACTTAGGCGAAACGGATTCGCAGCTAAGCCCCCGAGTGGGAGGCTGGCTCACCACTTGGTAAGGATTTTGTTGAAACTTAGGCGAAATGGATTCGCAGCTAAGCCCCCGAGTGGGAGTCTGGCTTACCACTCGGTAGGATTTTGTTGAAACTTAGGCGAAACGGATTCGTAGCTAAGCCCCCGAGTGGGAGGCTGGCTCACCACTTGGTAAGGATTTTGTTGAAACTTAGGCGAAACGGATTCGCAGCTAAGCCCCCGAGTGGGAGGCTGGCTCACCACTCGGTAAGGATTTTTTACAAACTTAGGCGAAACGGATTCGCTGCTAAGTCACCCACTGAAGGGAAAATTTTATTGGACAAATAAAAAGTGACAAAAAATTATGGAGAAATTATGACACTACTTTTTGTAATCCATGAACTACAGAAGTACTTTATTACAACTCATCCGAGTGAAAACTTTAAGTGTAAAATGGGCGGAGTAGTTCCGCGTTGCAAGCTCGGGGCTCGTCAATATTGTGCTTGACATTGTAGAGACGGTATGCCCCATTGTGGAGAACCTTGGTGACGATGAAGGGTCCTTCCCAAGAAGGAGCAAGCTTGTGTTGTTTCTGCTGATCCACTCGGAGAACCAGATCTCCTTCCTGGAAGGCTCGACCTCTGAAAGTGCAACTAATCCCCGGGTGGTTTTGGTAATTAATAACAACATATATATCATTGAACTAATTGTTTCTTGAGAATATTTCAGAAAGTTCAGTGATATGGGTATGGCAATGACTGATGATGTGGACCCCTCAAAATGCTAAGGAAAACATTGGCAAAAGCTCAAGACTCTATTTTTGGTTTAGTGATCCAAGATCACATTGAGTCTATAGGAAAGCCAATACTATTAAAAGGGGATGAGGTTGTGTTGATGATCTGGTTGCTCAAAGTGCTTAGTGATCTATCTCCCAAACTATCAGCAATCTTTCACTCCAACATATACTCATAAGTAATCTCGGTCCCACCGATTCCATAAACTCAGTCACACCGAGATGAACCACCTCAGCCATATACCCAAACCCTAGAAATTTCGGATTTTCCGATTCCAAACTCGGTCTTACGAAACTAGTGTTATCAACCTTACAGAACATACGTACTCAAATCGGTGTCACCGAGATGAGAAAGTCGGTCCCACCGAGAATGGCAAACCCTAGTCTTTGGAAGAATCGGACTAACCGAGATTGTATTTTGGTCCCACTGAAAATCCCAACGTTCACAAGATTTGAACTTTCGGTCTCACCGAGTTGTCAACTTCGGTCCGACCGAGATTGGTCAAATGTGTGTAGCGGTTGGATTTTGTGTGGAGGCTATAAATACCCTCCACCTCCTCTTCATTCGTGGAGAGAGCCATCGAAAGAACTACCACTCCTACCTTACATTTCGAGAAGAAAACTACCTACCCTTGTGTTGAGATCAAGTTGCTCCACTCCCACCATATGAAACTTGATTTCTAGTCTTCCCAAGTTGCTTTCCACTCAATCCTTTCTTCCACCACAGCCAAATCGGTGAGGAGAGTTGAGTGTTGGGGAGATTATCATTTGAAGCACAAGAGCAAGGAGTTCATCATCACCAACACCATCTATTACCTTTTGGATGGTGGTGCCTCCTAGATTGGTTAGGTGTCGCTTGGGAGCCTCCGTCAAGATGTGGAGTTGAACCAAGAAGTTTGTAATGGCAAGGAGATCGCCTACTTGTGAAGATCTACCCCAGTAAGGCTAGTCCTCCGTGGGCGTAAGCCATGATGGCATAGACAAGGTTGCTTCTTCGTGGACCCTTCGTGGGTGGAGCCCTCCGTGGACTCTCGCAGGCTGTTACCCTCCGTGGGTTGAAGTCTCCATCAACGTGGATTGACGATAGCACCACCTATCGGAACCACGAGAAAAATCTCCGTGTCTCCAAATTGCGTTTGCTCTTCTCCACCTCTTATTTACTACATGTGCAATTTACTTTCCGCTGCCATTACTCTAGAATTGCATGTGTAGGGTGATACTTGACTTGGTCATCATTGTGAACTTGCTAAAAATTGTCCTAATCAAAAGGCAAAACTTTTAAGTTGTCAAGTAGTCTAATCACCCCCCCTCTAGACATACTTCCGATCCTACAAGTGGTATCAGAGCTTTGGTCTCCATTGGATTGGTTTCCATTGCATTGGACTCCATAAGCTTGGTTTCACAACCTAGGAGAGTATGGCGTCTAGTGAGGGTAATTTTCGTAGAGGTCCTTACTTTGATGGTTCAAATTTTGCTAGTTGGAAGCATAAAATGAAAATGCATATTCTTGGACATAACCCTGCATGGGGCATTATTTGTGTTGGCTTGCAAGGTGAGTTCTTGAGGAAGGAAAAGTTCCGGATCGCGAAGCTTACAATGGATGAGTTGCGGATGTTCTGAAACAATGCTCAAGCTTGTGACATTCTCTTCAATGCTTTGTGTCCCGAGGAGTTCAACAAGATCAGCCGTCTTGAGAATGCAAAAGAGATTTGGGATACTTTGGTGAAATGCACGAAGGTACCGAGTCCGTGAAGGAATCAAAGCTAGATGTTCTTCAAGGTCAACTTGACAAGTTCAAGATGAAGGAAGGTGAAGGAGTCCTGAAATGTACTCTAGGCTTGCTCTCATCACCAATGAGATTGCCGGCTTAGGAAGCGAAGAAATGACCGACCGATTCATCATCAAGAAGATCCTCAGAGCTTTGGATGGAAAGTATGACACCGTGTGCACTTTGATCCAAATGATGCCAAACTACAAGAATCTCAAGCCTACCAAGTCATTGGAAGAATTGTTGCTCATGAGATGACACTTAAAGATAAGGAAGAGCTTCACAACAAGTCAAGTGGTGCTTACAAAGCTACAGTTGAAGCTCCCACAACCTCAAGTGACAAGCTGGTTTCCAATGAAGAGATAAGCCTAATGGTGAAGAACTTCAACAAATTCTACAAGAGTAGAAGCAAGGAAAGAAGCTCAAAGTCTAGATCATATGATGAAAAGAGATCTTCTAGTCGTGATCGAATCTGCTACAATTGTGGAAGACCGGACACTACTCAAATGAGTGTTCGACTCCCCACAAGAGAAGAGAAGAATCTCCAAGAAGAAGAAGCTCAAGAGAAGAGTCACCTCGGAAAGAGAGAAGGAGTAGAGATGATCGTTATGAGCGAAGATCCTCTCGGAGAAGCAAGGATTCGGAAAGGAAAGACAAGTCATCAAGGAGCTACACAAGAAGAAAACATCAAGCTCATGTTGGTGAATGGGTTTCGGCTCCGACTCAGACAATCACTCCGAAGAAGCTATCACTCCAACTCGAATCAGATCAAGATGAAGGTGTTGCGGTCTTGCTCTCGTGTCCTCCAACTCCAACTCCTATGACTTGTTTGATTCACCAAATGAGGGAATTGGAAGATGCTTCATGGCAAAAGGCCCCAAGGTATCACACCCTGAATTCATTGACTTTGATAGTGATGAGGATGACTTGCTTGGTGAAGATGAGCTTTTACATGACAAATCTAGTGAGCTTAGTAATGATGAACATGCTAATAGTCTTTATAGTCGAGAAGAGTCGAATGACAATGCTATGAAGGAGATTGAGCGCCTAACTAAAGAACTAAACACTCTTAAGTTAGCTCATGAAACAACTCAAGAAGATCATAGAGAGCTCCTAAGATCTCATGAGAAGCTACGCTTCGAGAAGCTCAATCTAGAGCAAGAACATGAGTTTCTAAAAGCTATCAATGACGATCTTCGAAAGAGGAGTTCTTCATATCTTGCCAAACGACTTCTCTTGTCTAATTTCTTGCCAACTATTAAAACTAAGCATGACAAGCATAAGAAAAATTCTTCATCTAGTAGTAACAATATTCATGCTAAATCAAATGTTGTTGCTTCTAGTAGTTCTCTTGATTCCACTAACAATGTTTCAAGCCAAGTTTCACTTGAGCAAGAAAATAGTTTATTGAAAGGAATTATAGAGAAAGGTGTCTACAAGAGCCTTGCCGGAAGCAAGAACTTTGAGGAAATTGTTCGCAAACAAGGAAGACACCGGAAGAATCAAGGAATTGGTTTTGAGCGAAAGTTCAACGCCGAGGGTGTTGAATGGGAAGAAGGTCAATATCCCACTCCAAAGTTTGTTTCTCAAAAGGAGAAGTATGATCCTACTTCTTCCAATGTGGAACAAGCTCAAGATGACCTTCCACCACAAGACCACAAGCTAAAAGGCAAGGACAAGCTTCAAGAGGAGATTGATGCATTCATTGAAGCACCCAAGGCCATGGTCAAGTGGGTTCCCAAGGCAACTTCAAGTTCTACTTCGTCAAGCTCAACTACTACCCCAAGGATTCCCATCAAGATGATGTGGATCCCGAAGAAGAAGAACTAGAGAGTTCTTGAGGGTGACTCCGCCAACAATCTTCACTCACATTCTTTTTGGCAAGAACTTGTGCAATCAACTTCCACATCTTGCACTAGTTCATGGAGTCACAAACCCTCATGTTGGTAAGTCAAGGGACAAGGTAATCATTGCTTTCATGGACATCATCTTTTGTGTACTTCAATCTATGTCCATGGATATCCTTGTTTGTTCCTTGTGGGACTAACCCATGTAGGCATTGAAAGTGCCCGAATCCAAAGGATTGCTCCCAACTCTTGATGATCTTCATCAACATTGAGCATCCACATCTTCAACATCTAAGTCTTCTACGACAACCCAAGGTTAGTTTGACCCTTTAAAAGGGGTTCTCACATCAAGGGGGAGCTTTGCTCTTAAGAATTGAGCTAAAGCATCTTCAAATGATGTGAACACATTAATGCTTTATGTAAAAGTGGTAACCCCACTTGTGCTTAAGCGATGAGTATGACCTATGATCAAATGTTCTCATTTGACTCCTAAGTCAATATACTCATATATAGATGACCTAGTCATCGCCAAATTGTGTGATAGTAGCTAGTGTTTTGTTTGTGCATGTTTGACACATATTTCATTTGCTATCTTATTGTGTGAGCATGTTGGATGCATGATTTTATCCATTCGAGGACATCCATTTGTTGCTTTGGTCTTTTGGATTTTTCTTTTGACCAAATGGATGGACAAGAATGCCTAAGTTCCTCCCCTAGCTATCTATGCTTTCTTGTCTCAAACTCTATTCATGCTTATATCACAAACTTTGAGCAAGTCTTTTTGGACGAGACCGAGTGAGGAGCACTCGAGCCACCGATCCATCAAAAGCTTAAATTCCAAAACCTTCTAAGTACTTTCGGTCAAACCAATATACTCAAATCGGACGGATCAAATCACTTGGATTGATCTAGGTTTTCACCTCGGTGAAACCGAGTTGCAATTTCGGCATGACCAAGTGAGTAATCGCTGCGCTTAACCATCTCGGTCCCACCGAGTTTTCCAACTCGGTCCCACCGACAGCTGAAGGGTATAAATACCCGAGGGCAGCGCGCGTTGATTATTCCTTCAAAACGTCTCGCCCTCAAACCCTTAGCTGCCGTCGCCGTGGTCTCCGGATCGTCTCCGCCGTCGCCTGTGTGCCCTCGCCGCGGGTCTCCATCGCCGTCAACGGTCTATCTCATCGCGCCGTTGCCGCCGTGGTGAAACTCCACCTAGTTGGGTGAGTTTCGATCCCTCTCGTGCTTCAACCTCTGATTCAATGCACGATAGGTTTTGCCTAGCTTCTTGCCAAGTTTGAAATCTTCCTATCCAGCAGATTAGTTCTTAGAACGAAATTCGAGTAAAAATTTTAGGGTTAGGTTTCCGCGAACACATCTCGGTGTGACCGATTCTACATTCTCGGATGACCGATTTGGCCTCGGCCATTGCCTCGCACTTTTCGGTCCAACCGAAGTTGTGCAAATCGGTAAGACCGAAATGAGGATTTAGTGAAACCCTAGTGTTCTCGGCTAGACTGAAACCCATTTCGTCCAACCGAAAGTGGTGTGAATGGTTCTGTTTAGACACTTGGATTCACGAATTTTAGACTCGGTCGACCAAATGCATTCTGTGAAAACCTAAAACTGAAGTTTGAACTCATTCATTTTGCAAAATCTTCTGCAGCTTTGTGATAACTCTTCTATTCTCGCCTATACCTATTCTATTCACAGGTTGTCGGTCATATCGATGCAAGTGACAGCGAATGTGTCTGAATCACCAGTTGAGATTCCAGAGGCAGGCACTAGTCCTGAAGCCAGCAGTTTTTCTAATGATGGTGAGAGGAGCACCCCAAGTGGTTTGCCTCCTGCTGCCACGAGGGCCAGGAAGAAGAGAGATTTTGATGAAGAGGATTCGACTTTGTTCTTTGAGGAGGAGATTACATCCAAGCCTAAGAGGAAAGTGGTTGCCAAAGACTATCAAGGGCAACATACCAAGAAAGGCACCAACAAAGTGAAGAAGTCCACAGTGCAAAGAAGCTGAGCATGGAAGAAGAAACCTCCAAAGAAGATAAAGAAAACTTCCAAGAGGAAGAGGATAGTTCATGATGAAGTGATGATGATTCTCGATGAGGAAGCACCCCACCTCCTCGAAGCCTAAGTTGATGGGAGATGCCATCGTAGGCGGGAGCACCTACTAAATCTAAGCCATCAGCTCCAAAAAAGGCAGCCCAAGCCAAACCTGCTGCCAAGCCTAAGAAAACAAAGAGAAATATTCCTGCTTGAGAGAAGAAGAAGGACAATGTGCCACCGCTGAATCGATGAAGAGGCACATGTGTTGTTGAAACTTCGCATGTAAATTGCCAGTTCATAATGATGCTCATCCTCGAGCTGAAAATATGAAGGAAAGGAAGGACAAAGGTCTCGGGCTATGGAGGCAAGTTGATCCATATGCCACCAGAGAAGAACATTTGTTGACTCAAGGTTCCACACTAGAGAGCAACAAGATTTCTATGAGGCAGTGCTCATGGACAAGAAGCCAATTATTCTTGACACGAGATCGTTGACCGGAAATACATCGACAATGAAGAGCACAGAGACTACTTCCCACATGTGCATGAGAGCTTCACTTGCATGTGGAGTTGCGAGTTCGTTGGTCGGTCGATCGCTTGGAACGATGAGATGATCATGCGCTTCTATGCCACACACATTTCTATCCAGATGGCGAATTGTGTGGATGATCAAGGCCGGCAGAGATTCTCTTCAACAGTTGAAGAGTGGGCTGCACTACTGAACGCTCCAGGATCAAGAGATGATGATGTTGATGTTTATGGAATCCCCAAGAAGAATCACGAGTCTATGAGGAACATGTACAATGAGGTACCAGCCAAGGATGTTGAGATATGGAAGCTCGGATCAGTGTATCATCTTCAGGCAGGTCTCCCAACCACTAACACTATTCTGAGGCATACTTTGATGCCCAAGTCAGGAGACCATCGCATGATAAGAGGCAATTCAATCAACATGCTGCACATTCTAGATCGAAGACACCTTTCAAGGTGATGGACACGATAGTTGAGACTATCAAGAGGACAGAGAGAGACGAGAAAGAGGTCATGTGGGTTTGCCCGCACATTCAGATGCTCATCAATGCCAAGTTTGGCACGGAACCTACTTGTTGGATAGACCCCACTTGCCACCGCAGCCCTAACATGAAGATAATGAAGTTGTGATGACCGAGGATGATCCCACATCTGTTGAAGGACAAGCTAAGTCTGAAGCGCCAAACAAGCCAAAGTCGAGAAGGAAGCAAGCGAGCAGCTAAGCCCAAGAGCGTTGGAGAACAACTTCTTGAAGCTACCGGAGGATTGAACTACGCTGGCCAAAGATAGTGCAATCTCGGGAGAGTCTTGAGAGGATAGTTGAAGACAAGTTCCATGCTCGGATGTCAAGTCGATCAAGTGCAAGTTCACCGTCAACAAGCTTGAGGCAGATATCGAGGAAGCCAAGAGGGAGAAGGCAGAGCTCATGAAGGAGATGCAGGAGGACCTTGTTGAGGATGACTATGAGCAGCCTGCTCCGGTCCCTACAAAGCCCAGATCAGCTGCTATTCCAAAGGATGACCCTGTGGCTACAAAGATCAAGCACCTCCCACAGCTCCATCGGTTCCAGCTCCAGCTCCAGTGTTCACTCCTCCAGCTCCACAGACTTCAGCGAAGCCTTTGCAGATGCAGCTATCTCCACTCCATCGACGCAGCAGAGCCGCCAAACAGAGTCCCTAGTGACGATTAGCTCTATACCTTCGAACTTTTGGTAACTTGTTGCCAAAGGGGAGAAATTGTATAGATCATAGGACTTCGAGAGAGAGTGCTCGTTTTGCTCTTTCGTTTGCGGTTTTCCTTGAGATACTTTTGAGTTCTTGAGACATTTCGTGTGTTTGATACTACGTTTGCTCTATCTTGATGAGTGCTTGATCATACTATGCTTAATGAGTGCTTAATGCTTATCATATTCTATTCACATCTTGTATGATCATTTACTCATGTCTTGGTGATTGGGTGCATGCTATTCATTCTTATCATTTTGTGCGCTCCACCAAGATGTATGTGACATGGAAGAGTGACCCATGATCCTAATCGATTGTGCATTTGCATTCAAACGCAAATCTTAAATAATGCACAAATTTAGGGGGAGCTCTTGCTTATCACATACTTCTCAAAGCGACGATATTATTCATTGATTATATCATTTGTCGAAGCTTTGATCTATATGTTGTCATCAATTACCAAAAAGGGGGAGATTGAAAGTGCAACTAATCCCGGGTGGTTTTGGTAATTAATAACAACATATATATCATTGAACTAATTGTTTCTTGAGAATATTTCGAAAGTTCATTGATATGGGTATGGCAATGACTGATGATGTGGACCCCTCAAAATGCTAAGGAAAACATTGGCAAAAGCTCAAGACTCTATTTTTGGTTTAGTGATCCAAGATCACATTGAGTCTATAGGAAAGCCAATACTATTAAAAGGGGATGAGGTTGTGTTGATGATCTGGTTGCTCAAAGTGCTTAGTGATCTATCTCCCAAACTATCAGCAATCTTTCACTCCAACATATACTCATAAGTAATCTCGGTCCCACCGATTCCATAAACTCACCACACCGAGATGAACCACCTCACCATATACCCAAACCCTAGAAATTTCGGATTTTCCAATTCCAAACTCGGTCTTACGAAACTAGTGTTGTCAACCTTCAGAACATACGTACTCAAATCGGTGTCACCGAGATGAGAAAGTCGGTCCCACCGAGAATGGCAAACCCTAGTCTTTGGAAGAATCGGACTAACCGAGATTGTATTTTCGGTCCCACGAAAATCCCAACGCTCACAAGATTTGAACTTTCGGTCTCACCGAGTTGTCAACTTCGGTCCGACCGAGATTGGTCAAATGTGTGTAACGGTTGGATTTTGTGTGGAGGCTATAAATACCCTCCACCTCCTCTTCATTCGTGGAGAGAGCCATCGAAAGAACTACCACTCCTACCTTACATTTCGAGAAGAAAACTACCTACCCTTGTGTTGAGATCAAGTTGCTCCACTCCCACCATATGAAACTTGATTTCTAGTCTTCCCAAGTTGCTTTCCACTCAATCCTTTCTTCCACCACAGCCAAATCAGTGAGGAGAGTTGAGTGTTGGGGAGATTATCATTTGAAGCACAAGAGCAAGGAGTTCATCATCACCAACACCATCTATTACCTTTTGGATGGTGGTGCCTCCTAGATTGGTTAGGTGTCGCTTGGGAGCCTCCGTCAAGATGTGGAGTTGAACCAAGAAGTTTGTAATGGCAAGGAGATCGCCTACTTCGTGAAGATCTACCCCGAGTAAGGCTAGTCCTCCGTGGGCGTAAGCCATGATGGCATAGACAAGGTTGCTTCTTCGTGGACCCTTCGTGGGTGGAGCCCTCCGTGGACTCTCGCAGCCGTTACCCTCCGTGGGTTGAAGTCTCCATCAACGTGGATTGACGATAGCACCACCTATCGGAACCACGAGAAAAATCTCCGTGTCTCCAAATTGCGTTTGCTCTTCTCCACCTCTTATTTACTACATGTGCAATTTACTTTCCGCTGCCATTACTCTACAATTGCATGTGTAGGGTGATACTTGACTTGGTCATCATTGTGAACTTGCTAAAAACTTGTCCTAATCAAAAGGCAAAACTTTTAAGTTGTCAAGTAGTCTAATCACCCCCCCTCTAGACATACTTCCGATCCTACAACCTCTCACATTTCTGGCGTGGAAGCGATGCAAATCTTGTTGGTAGATAGTCGATCGGATCAGAGCCATCTCCCTTTCTTTCTCTAAAAGGTCGACTGCGTCCTGCCGCGCTTGTTCAGCTTCTGCTTCGTTGTAGAGTTCAACTCGAGGAGCATTGTGAAGAAGATCACTCGGCAAGACTGCTTCAGCTCCATAGACCAAGAAGAATGGAGTTCTTCCGGTCGACCGATTAGGCGTGGTCCGCAGTCCCCAAAGCACCAAGGGAAGTTCGTCGACCCATGCTCCAGCCGCATGCTTGAGATCACGCTTCAGTCGGGGTTTCAACCCTTTGAGGATCAGGCCATTGGCTCGCTCTGCTTGTCCATTCGACTGCGGATGAAGCGTAGTCGACTCGTGTGCCTTGAGAGTTGCAGAAATCACTGAATTCCTCCGAGTCAAAGTTCGACCCATTATCTGTAATGATGATGTGCGGGACTCCATATCTGAATATCGCCTCGATGAAGCTAACAGCGATACAGCGTCAAGGTTCTTGATTGGTTTAGCCTCAATCCACTTGGTGAACTTGTCGACTGCCACCAGTACATGCGTGAAACCACTTCGACCTGTTCTCAAGGGACCGACCATGTCCAACCCCCATACTGCGAAAGGTCAGACGAGTGGAATGGTCTTCAGAGCTGATGCAGGCTTGTGTGACATATTTGAGTAGAACTGACATCCTTCGCACTTGTCCACTATTTCCTTTGCCATCTCATTCGCCTTTGGCCAGTAAAATCCGGCTCGGTATGCTTTGGCCACGATGGTCCGAGAGGACGCATGATGACCACAGGTCCCCGAGTGGATATCATTGAGGATGATTCGACCTTCTTCTGGCGTTATGCACTTTTGACCAACTCCAGTCGCGCTCTCTCTATACAACTGTCCTTTGATAACGGTAAAGGCCTTGGATCGACGAACGATCTGTCGAGCCTCTTCCTCGTCCTCTGGGAGCTCTTTTCTCAGAATATATGCGATATATGGAATTGTCCAGTCAGGTGTGCCTACCAAAACCTCCATAACCAAGTCGACCACTGCTGGGACTTCTACCTCAGTCGGATCCGTGGCACTCTTGGGTTGCGGGGCTTCTTCAGTGAAAGGGTCTTCCTTAACTGACGGAGTATGAATGTGCTCCAAGAACACACCACTCGGAATGGCTTCTCTCTTGGAACCTATCTTTGCTAGATCATCACCGCTTGATTTTTCACCGGGTATATGATGGAGCTCTAACCCTCAAACTTCTTTTCCAGCTTCCTCACCGCATTGCAAAGATCCAAATATGGTTGGGCTTCTCACGTCCCACTCCTTCATCACTTGGTTGACCACTAAATCTGAATCGCCATAGACCATCAGGCGACGGACGCCGAGTGAAATGGCCATGCGTAATCCATATAAGAGGGCCTCATACTCTGCCTCATTGTTGGAGGAATCAAAGTGAATCTGGAGCACATATCTAAGCTTATCTCCTCTGGGGGAAACCAAGACCACCCCAGCACCGGAACCATTCAGCATTTTAGAGCCATCAAAGAACATGGTCCAATGCTCCGAGTGAACTTCAGTCGGCTGCTGTTGTTCAATCCACTCGGCGAGGAAATCTGCTATTGCACAGACTTAATGGTTTTCTTTGCCTCAAACTTGATATCAAGGGAAGAAGTTCAATCGCCCATTTCACCACTCGACCAGTTGCATCTCCGTTGTGCGAAATCTCTAAAGTGGAGCGTCGTGGCAATGATGGAATGATCGAGAAATAGTGAGCAACCTTCTTCGTGGTCATGTATATTCCATACACAAGCTTCGATAATGAGGATATCTCGCTTGGATGGAGTCAAAACTTCGCACAAATAATACATTTGGCGCTGAACTTTGAAGGCTTTTCCTTCTTCTTCCCGCCGACCGTAAATCTTTATCTTGACGACTTGTCCTGTGGCTGCGATATAAAGCAACAGAGGCTCTTTGCTGATTGGAGCAGCAAGCATCGGCTGGGTGGAGAGCGAGCTTTTAGCTCGGCAAGCGCTGCATCGACTTCGAGTCCACTCGAACTTGTTCCGCTTTCTTCATCGATCGGTAAAGAGGCAATGCCTTTTCACCGAGTCGTGAGATGAATCGACTTAATGCGGCCAAGCATCCAGTAAGCTTCTGGACATCATGTACTCGCACAGGGCATTTCATTCGGAGTATAGTGCCGATCTTCTCTGGATTAGCATCGATCCCTCGCTCGGAAACGAGAAAAGCGAGTAACTTGCCACAAGGAACTCCGAATGTGCACTTGGATGGATTGAGCTTGATATCATACCTTCTGAGGTTGGCAAATGTTTCGGCGAGGTCAGTGAGCAGGTCGGAACCTTTTCGCGACTTGACATGATATCATCCATATACGCTTCCACATTCCGACTGATTTGAGTGAGCAAACACTTCTGAATCATTCGCATAAATGTGGCTCCAGCATTCTTGAGGCCGAATGGCATGGTGATATAGCAGAAGCACCCGAATGGACTGATGAAAGCTGTTTTTATCTCATCGGGTCCGTACAGATGGATCTGGTGGTACCCGGAATAGGCGTCTAGAAAAGACAATCTCTCGCATCCCGCAGTCGAGTCAACAATCTGATCTATGCGAGGGAGAGGAAAATGATCTTTCGGGCAGGCCCGATTGATGTGCTTGAAATCAATGCACATTCGGAGTGATTTGTCCTTCTTAGGAACCATGACGACGTTTGCGAGCCACTCGGAGTGGTATATCTCTGATAAATCCGCCGCCAACAATGAGCCACTTCCTCACCAATAGCCTTTCTCTTACGGGCGGCGGACCGCCAAAGATGCTCTTTAACTGGTTTTGCTGATGAGTCGACTCTAAGGCGATGCTCAGCCAGTCCCTGAACACCCGCATGTCACCGGCTTCCATGCAAAATGTCCCGATTCTCACGGAGGAACCGGATGGCGCTTCTTCCTATTTCGGTCGAGTGTTGTGGAGATGTGGGTCGGGGCTGCATTGGGGTCGGTCGGGTGAATGTGGACAGGCTTCGTCTCACCGGACGACTGAAATGCAGATTCTGTGGCGGGCTTCTTGGATCGCAACAAGTCACTCGGATCTGCGCTTTGCTTATACTCTTCAAACTCGACCGCTGTCACCTGGGAATCGGCAATCTTGGAGCCCTTCTGAAAGCACTCTTCTGCCTTTTTCCGATCACCGGTGATAGTGATCACTCCTTTGGGGCCGGGCATCTTCAGTTTGAGGTACACGTAACATGGTCGAGCCATGAACCGTGCGTAAGCTGGCCTCCCCAAAATGGCATGGTACGCACTCTGAAAATCCACGACCTCAAACGTCCGCTTTTCCGTGCGAAAATGTTTTGAATCACCAAACACCACGTCCAGAGCTATTTGGCCGAGTGACTCGGCTTTCTTTCCGGGTATAACTCCATGAAAGCTCATGTTACTGGTGCTCAGTCGGGACATCGGAATGCCCATTCCTTTCAATGTGTCTCGCATACAACAAGTTCATCCATCGCCACCGCCCATCAAGACTTTCGTCGATCGAGTGCCTTCGACAACCGGGTCGACCACCAAAGCTTGCCTCCCGGGGGTGGCAATATGAGTCGGGTGATCAGACTGTTCGAATGTGATGGGTGTTTGGGACCATCTCAGATAACTTGGCTTCACTGGGGCAACCATGTTCACCTCGCGATTAATGACCTTCAGTCGACTATTGCTTTCCACATCTGCGAAGATCATCATAGTGGAGTTGACATGCGGATATCCTTCCTCACTGTCCTCCTTGTCTTCAGCTTTGTCCGACTCCTTCTCCTTGTCCTTAGACTATTTTCCATGAAACTGCTGGATCAGGAGTCGACATTGGCGAGTGGTATGCTTTGGGTAAATGATATTGCCCTCTTCATCTTTCTTCGTGTGGATGTGACATGGCATATCCATCACGTCATTCCCTTCTTTATCCTTCACCTTCTTATGGTTCCAGGATCCTTTTGGTTTCCCTTTGAACTTTCCCTGAGTCACGGCCAGAGCCTCTCCAGGAGCTGCTGGTTCAGCCTTCCGTTTCTGTTTCCGACTGGTGTTTCCCTTCTCCGACTGACTCGGCTTGTACTTGCCGCTTCGGAGTCGGTCTTCTTCTTCACCGTTGGCGTACTTTGTAGCAATCTCCATCATCCGATTCAGGGTCATGTCTCCGGTTCGACCAAACTTCAAACTCAATTCTCTATTCTTGACACCATCCTTGAAGGCGCAGACTGCGTGATGATCAGACACGTTCTCCACGGTATGATGCAAAGTGATCCATCTCTGAATATACTCTCTGAGAGTCTCATTCGTCTTCTGTACACAAACTTGCAGCTCTGTCAATCCAGCAGGTCACTTGCAAGTTCCTTCAAATGTTCTAACGAACACTCGGGACAGATCTTCCCAAGTGTAAATGCTGCTAGGAGGTAGCTGATTCAACCATGCTCTGGCAGAACCTTCCAACATGAGGGGCAAATGCTTCATGGCCACCTCGTCATTCCCACCACCAATCTGAACCGCCACTCGGTAGTCCTCAAGCCAGGTTTCCGGCTTGGACTCACCGGTGAACTTGCTTACTCCAGTTGCCAACCTGAAATTGGGGGGAATCACTGCGGCTCTGATAGCCCTGCTGAAACATTCTAGACCAGAGACATGCGCTTGACTGCTTGTGGGCACATCTCTGTCGGGCCCACCCCGATGGGCTCTGTTCCGGTCGACCAAGCCTTGCACGATAATGGATCGTGCGTCGAAGCCTGGTTCCCTGGGGTCGACTGGAGCTCTTCGCCCCACACTGAGTTGACGCATGTCATCTTGCTGCCGAGGAGCGTAAGACCCCCCCCCCCCTCGGAGGGGAAATGGGCACTCGACGCCTATCATCATGGTCGTGTCGGTCTCCATACTGGTCTCGCCGATTCTCGCGTCCTTCACACCGAGGAGGCGATCTGGGACTAAGCCGACTGAACCGTATTCGCAGCGACGGATCGACTGTGAATTCTGTTGCGCGACTGCGACACGGCTGAATTCTGGTCTCCTGCTGCCCAGAGCAGATCTCTGATCTGCATCAAGCCTCTCCCAGCTTCCGACTGAGAGGGCTGGATGGACTCTGCTATACGGGTCGCAGCTGCTAAATTCTGGATTGGGGTTCGATATACCTGAGTCGGCGGGAAGAGTTGACGTCGATTGGCATCGGAACTCGCGTTGCAGCAGCATTCCGTCGAGTGCTCGCTGAAGGTTCTCCAGACGAGCGCGTTCAGCCAAGTTGGCTAAACGTGCCTCCTCCAAGGCGCGAGCCTCGGGGGTTTCTCCTGCAATGGGAGTGTGCAGGGCATCCATGTTCCTGCGGCGGAGCTCTTCCCTCTGCAGAGAGTCGAGTGGCTCGGGCTGGTACTCTTCATGGTCCCGTACTGGGTCGCCTCCACCGCCTGCCCCGCTCTCATGGGCGAAGCCAGGAGGACTGCGAGGCCCGTTGACCATCAAGATTTCCGCCGCCGGGTCACTGCTATCGCACTCGGATGTAGTCTCTATGGAGCCAGTCGACAGATAGAACGGGCCGTAGAGGGATTCGTCGGGCTCGATTGCCGCAACTTGAGCGGTGGCCGTCTGGCGAGCCACCGCGTGCTTCACCCACCGCTGAAGCCTCGACCGACCAGAGCGCTTGCGCTGGTGGGAGACCGGGAGGGTAGCCGATAGGGGAGTCGACCGATACGGGGTCGATGGCTGTCGCAGCAGAACGCCGCGGACACATGCACGATAATGCGTCGCACCGCGAACGGGGAGCGCATCAACGTCGAGTGGAGCCTCCTGGAGCCATGCGGAGTCGTCGGCGATGAAGGTGAGAGCGCCAAGACGGATCTCGTGGCCCTCGACCAAAGCTCCAGTGGCAACCATGATGAAAGTACTCAGAAGAATCGCAACTTCTCCAGAAAATTGCTAAAACACCTGCCCCACGGTGGGCGCCAAGTGTCGTGGTTCTAAGTCTGACAGTAGAGTGGGGGTAGGTATGGAGAGGCAAGGTCCTAGCTATGGAGAGGTTGTAAACACGAGAGATGTACGAGTTCAGGCCCTTCTCGGAGGATGTAAAAGCCCTACGTCTCGGAGCCCGGGGGCGGTCGACTGGATTATGTGTATATGAAGTGCAGGGTGCGAACCCTTCGCTGTGGAGGGGGTGGCTTATATAGAGTGCGCCAGACCCCGCCACCCCACGTAATGAAGGGTTTAAAGTACATTAAGTCAGGGCGTTCATCGTAACGCCCACATAAAGTGTCTTAACTACCATAAAGTCTACTTAATTACATCGCTGCAAGACAGAGTGCTTCTTGACCTTCTGGTGGTCGAGTGAGTCTTCTTGGTCGAGTCCTTCAAGTCAGTCGAGTGGATTCCTCATGGGTCGACTGGAAGGTGATCTCTTCTAAGGGTGACCTTGGGTAGGGTATTTAGATCAGGTCTATGACCCTACCCTAGGTATATGACTCCATCATCAAGTCAATCACATCATTCTCTAATGATGTCATTCCGTTAATCAAATGACAACTCATGTCTATGGTTAGGAAACACAACCATCTTTGATTCAACGAGCTAGTCAAGTAGAGGCATAGTAGTGACATTATGTTTGTCTATGATTCACACATGTACTAAGTTTCCGGTTAATACAATTCTAGCATGTATAACAAACATTTATCATGATATAAGGAAATATAAATAACAACTTTATTATTGCCTCTAGGGAATGTTTCCTTCAGTCTCCCACTTGCACTAGAGTCAATAATCTAGATTACATAGCAATGATTCTAACACCCATGGAGTCTTGGTGTGGATCATGTTTTGCTCGTGAGAGAGCCTTAGTCAATGGGTCTGCAACATTCAGATCCGTATGTATTTTGCAAATCTCTATGTCTCCCTCCTTGACTTGATCGCGGATGGAATTGAAGGGTCTCTTGATGTGCTTGGTTCTCTTGTGAAATCTAGATTCCATTGCCAAGGCAATTGCACCAGTATTGTCAAAAAAGATTTCCCGATGCACTAGGTATGACACCTAGATCGGATATGAACTCCTTCATCCAGACTCCTTCATTTGCTGCTTCCGAAGCAGCTATGTACTCCGCTTCACATGTAGATCCTGCCATGACGCTTTGTTTAGAACTGCACCAACTAACAGCTCCACCGTTCGATATAAACATGTATCCGGTTTGTGACTTAGAGTCATCCGGATCAGTGTCAAAGCTTGCATCGACGTAACCATTTACAACGAGCTCTTTGTCACCTCCATAAACGAGAAACATATCCTTAGTCCTTTTCAGGTATTTCAGGATGTTCTTGACCACTGTCTAGTGATCCACTCCTGGATTACTTTGGTACCTCCCTGCTAAACTAATATCAAGGCACACATCAGGTCTGGTACACAGCATTGCATACATGATAGAGCCTATGGCTGAAGCATAGGGAACACCTTTCATTTTCTCTCTATCTTTTGTTGTGGTCGGGCATTGAGTCTGACTCAACTTCATACCTTGTAACACAGGCAAGAACCCTTTCTTTGCTTGATCGATTTTGAACTTCTTCAAAACTTTATCAAGGTATGTGCTTTGTGAAAGTCCAATTAAGCGTCTTGATCTATCTCTATAGATCTTGATGCCCAATATATAAGCATCTTCACCGAGGTCCTTCATTGAAAAACTCTTATTCAAGTATCCTTTTATGCTATCCAGAAATTCTATATCATTTCCAATTAACCATATGTCATCCACATATAATATTAGAAATGCTACAGAGCTCCCACTCACTTTCTTGTAAATACAGTCTTCTCCAAAAGTCTGTATAAAACCATATGCTTTGATCACACTATCAAAACGTTTATTCCAACTCCGAGATGCTTGCACCAGTCCATAGATGGATCGCTGGAGCTTACACACCTTGTTAGTATCCTTTGGATTGATAAAACCTTCAGGTTGCATCATATACAACTCTTCTTCTAGAAATCCATTCAGGAATGCAGTCTTTACATCCATTTGCCAAATTTCATAATCATAAAATGCGGCAATTGCTAATATGATTCGGACGGACTTAAGCATCGCTACGGGTGAGAAGGTCTCATCGTAGTCAACTCCTTGAACTTTTCGAAAACCTTTTGCAACAAGTCGAGCTTTGTAGACAGTAACATTACCGTCAATGTCAATCTTCTTCTTGAAGATCCATTTATTCTCGATGGCTTGCCGATCATCAGGCAAGTCAACCAAAGTCCACACTTTGTTCTCATACATGGATCCCATCTCAGATTTCATGGCCTCAAGCCATTTCACGGAATCTTGGCTCAACATCGCTTCCTCATAGTTCGTAGGTTCACCATGGTCAAGTAACATGACCTCCAGAATAGGATTACCATACCACTCTGGTGCGGATCTTATTCTGGTTGACCTACGAGGTTTGGTAGTAAGTTGATCTGAAGTGGCATGATCATTATCATCAGCTTCCTCACTAATTGGTGTAGGGATCACAGGAACTGATTTATGTGATGAACTACTTTCCAATAAGGAAGCAGGTACAGTTACCTCATCAAGTTCTACTTTCCTCCCACTCACTTCTTTCGAGAGAAACTCCTTCTCTAGAAAGGATCAATTCTTAGCAACGAATGTCTTGCCTTCGGATTTGTGATAGAAGGTGTACCCAACAATCTCCTTTGGGTATGCTATGAAGACACATTTCTCTGATTTGGGTTCAAGATTATTAGGTTGAAGCATTTTCACATAAGCATCACAGCCCCAAACTTTCAGAAACGACAACTTTGGTTTCTTGCCAAACCACAGTTCATAAGGCGTCGTCTCAACGGATTTAGATGGTGCCCTATTTAATGTGAATGCAGCCGTCCCTAAAGCATAACCCCAAAACAATAGCGGTAAATCAGTAAGAGACATCATAGATCGCACCATATCTAATAAAGTGCGGTTACGACGTTCGGACACACCATTACATGTGGTGTTCCGGGTGGCATGAGTTGCGAAACTATTCCGCATTGTTTCAAATGAAGACCAAACTCGTAACTCAAATATTCTCCTCCACGATCAGTTCATAGAAACTTTATTTTCTTGTTACGATGATTTTCCACTTCACTATGAAATTCTTTGAACTTTTCAAATCTTTCAGGCTTATGTTTCATTAATTAGATATACCCATATCTGCTTAAATCATCTGTGAAGGTGAGAAAATAACGATACCCACCGCGAGCCTCAATATTCATCGGACCACACATACATCAGTATGTATTTCCAACAAATCTGTTGCTCGCTCCATTGTTCCGGAGAACGGAGTTTTAGTCATCTTTGCCCATGAGGCTTGGTTTGCAAGTACCAAGTGATTCATAATCAAGTGATTCCAAAAGTCCATCAGAATGGAGTTTCTTCATGCGCTTTACACCAATATGACCCAAACGGCAGTGCCAGAAATAAGTTGCACTATCATTGTCAACTCTGCATCTTTTGGCTTCAATATTATAAATATTTGTATCACTACTATCGAGATTCAATAAAAATAGACCACTCTTCAAGGGTGCATGACCATAAAAGATATTATTCATATAAATAGAACAACCATTATTCTCATATTTAAATGAATAACCGTCTCACATTAAACAAGATCCAAATATAATGTTGATGCTCATCGCTAGCACCAAATAACAATTATTCAGGTGTAAAACTAATCCCAAAGGTAGATGTAGAGGTAGCGTGCCGACTGCGATCACATCGACTTTGGAACCATTTCCCACGCACATCGTCACCTCGTCCTTAGCTAATCTTTGCTTAATCCGTAGTCCCTGTTTTGAGTTGCAAATATTAGCAACAGAACTAGTATCAAATACCCAGGCACTACTTTGAGCATTAGTAAGGTACACATCAATAACATGTATATCACATATACCTTTGTTCACCTTGCCATCCTTCTTATCCGCCAAATACTTGGGGCAGTTCCGCTTCGAGTGACCAGTCCCTTTGTAGTAGAAGCACTTAGTCTCAGGCTTAGGTCCAAACTTGGGCTTCTTCACTTGAGCAGCAACTTGCTTGCCATTCTTCTTGAAGTTCCCCTTCTTCCCTTTACCCTTTTTCTTGAAACTGGTGGTCTTATTGACCATCAACACTTGATGCTCCTTCTTGATTTCTACCTCCGCAGCCTTTAGCACTGCAAAGAGCTCGGGAATTGTCTTGTTCATCCCTTGCATATTATAGTTCATCACGAAGCTCTTGTAGCTTGGTGGTAGTGATTGAAGAATTCTGTCAATGACACTATCATCCAGAAGATTAACTCACAGTTGAATTAAGTGATTATTATACCCCAGACATTTTGAGTATATGTTCACTAACAGAACTATTCTCCTCCATCTTGCAGTTGTAGAACTTATTGGAGACCTCATATCTCTCAATCCGGGCATTTGCTTGAAATATTAACTTCAATTCCTGGAACATCTCATATGCTCCATGACGTTCAAAATGTCATTGAAGTCCCAGTTCTAATCCATAAAGCATGGCACATTGAACTATCGAGTAGTCATCAGCTTTGCTCTGCCAGACGTTCACAACGTCCAGCGTTGCTCCTATAGCGGGTCTTGCACCTAGCGGTGCTTTCAGGATGTAATTCTTCTATGCAGCAATGAGGATAATCCTCAAGTTACAGACCAAGTCCGTGTAATTGCTACCATCATCTTTCAACTTAGCTTTCCCAAGGAACGCATTAAAATTCAAGGGAACAACAGCATGGGCCATCTATCTACAACAACATAGACATGCAAAATACTATCAGGTAATAAGTTCATGATAAATTAAAGTTCAATTAATCAAATTACTTAAGAACTCCCACTTAGATAAACATCCCTCTAATTATCTAAGTGATTACATGATCCATATCAACTAAACCATGTCTGATCATCACGTGAGATGGAGTAGTTTTCAATGGTGAACATCACTATGTTGATCATATCAACTATATGATTCACGCTCGACCTTTCGGTCTTAGTGTTCCGAGGCCGTATATGCATATGCTGGGCTCGTGAAGTTTAACCCGAGTATTCTGCGTGTGCAAAACTGGCTTGCACCCATTGTGTGTGAACGTAGAGCTTATCACACCCGATCATCACGTGGTGTCTCGCCACGACGAACTTTCGCAATGGTGCATACTCAAGGAGAACACTTATACCTTGAAATTTAGTGAGAGATCATCTTATAATGCTACCGTCGATCTAAGCAAAATAAGATGCATAAAAGATAAACATCACATGCAATCATTATAAGTGATATGATATGTCCATCATCATCTTGTGCCTTTGATCTCCATCTCCAAAGCACCGTCATGATCACCATCGTCACCAGCGCGACACCTTGATCACCATCGTAGCATCGTTGTCGTCTCGCCAACTATTGCTTATACGACTATCGCTACCGCTTAGTGATAAAGTAAAGCAAATACATGGCGACTGCATTTCATACAATAAAGCGACAACCATATGGCTCCTGCCAGTTGCCAATAACTCTGTTACAAAACATGATCATCTCATACAATAAAATATAGCATCATGTCTTGACCATATCACATCACAACATGCCCTGCAAAAACAAGTTAGACGTCCTCTACTTTGTTGTTGCAAGTTTTACGTGGCTGCTACGGGCTAAGCAAGAACTGTTCTTACCTACGCATCAAAACCACAACGATATTTCGTCAAGTATGTGATGTTTTAACCTTCACAAGAACCGGGCGTAGCCACACTCGATTCAACTAAAGTTGGAGAAACTGACACCCGCCAGCCACCTGTGTGCGAAGCACGTTAGTAGAACCAGTCTCGCGTAAGCGTACGCATAATGCCGGTCTAGCCGCTTCATCCAACAATACCGCCGAATCAAAGTATGGCATGTTGGTAAGCAGTATGACTAGTATCGCCCACAACTCACTTGTGTTCTACTCGTGCATATAATATCTACGCATAGACCTGGCTCGGATGCCACTATTGGGGAACGTAGTAATTTCAAAAAATCCCTACACACACGCAAGATCATGGTGATGCATAGCAACGAGAGGGAAGAGTGTCATCCACGTACCCTCGTAGACCGTAAGCGGAAGCGTTATGACAACGCGGTTGATGTAGTCGTACGTCTTCACCATCGAACGATCCTAGTACTGAACGTACAGCACCTCCGCGATCTGCACACGTTCAGCTCGGTGACGTCCCACGAACTCACGATCCAGTAGAGCTTCGAGGGAGAGTTCCGTCAGCAAGACGGCGTGATAACGGTGTTGATGAAGCTACCGACGCAGGGCTTCGCCTAAGCACCGCTACGATATGACTGAGGTGGATTATGGTGGAGGGGGGCACCGGACATGGCAAAAGATCAATGATCAACTTGTGTGTCTTGGGGTGCCCCCCTGCCCCCGTATATAAAGGAGCAATGGGGGGAGGCGGCCGGCCTAGGAGGAGGGCGCGCCAAGGGAGGAGTCCTACTCCCACTAGGAGTAGGACTCCCCTTTCCTAGTAGGAGTAGGAGTAGGGGGAAGGGAAGGAGGGGAGGAGAAGGAAGGAGGGGGCGCCGCCCATCCCCCCTAGTCCAATTCGGACTACACTTGGGGGGGCGCGGCCCAGCCCTAGCCAGCCCCTCTCTCTCTCCCCCCTAAAGCTCATTAAGACCCATATACTCCCCGGGGGGTTCCGGTAACCTCCCGGTACTCCGGTATTTATCCGGTGACCCCCGGAGCCCTTCTGTTGTCCAAATATAACCTTCCAATATATCAATATTTATGTCTCAACCATTTCAAGACTCCTCGTCATGTCCGTGATCTCATCCGGGACTCCGAACAACCTTCGGTACATCAAAACACATAAACTCATAATACTGATCATCACCGAACGTTAAGCGTGAGGACCCTACGAGTTCGAGAACTATGTAGACATGACCGAGACATGTCTCCGCCCAATAACCAATATCAGAACCTGGATGCTCATATTGGCTCCTACATATTCTACGAAGATCTTTATCGGCCAAACCGCATAACAACATACATTGTTCCCTTTGTCATCGATATGTTACTTGCCCGAGATTCGATCGTCGGTATCTCAATACCTAGTTCAATCTCGTTACCGGCAAGTCTCTTTACTCGTTCCGTAGTGTATCATCCCGCAACTAACTCATTAGTCACATTGCTTGCAAGGCTTATAGTGATGTGCATTACCGAGAGGGCCCAAAGATACCTCTCCGACAATCGGAGTGACAAATCCTAATCTTGATCTATGCCAACTCAACAAGTACCATCGGAGACACCTGTAGAGCACCTTTATAATCACCCAGTTACGTTGTGATGTTTGGTAGCACACAAAGTGTTCCTCCGGTATTCAGGAGTTGCATAATCTCATAGTCATAGGAACATGTATAAGTCATGAAGAAAGCAATAGCAACAAACTAAACGATCGGAATGGGTCAAGTCAATCACATCATTCTCTAATGATGTGATCCCATTAATCAAATGACAACTCATGTCTATGGTTAGGAAACACAACCATCTTTGATTCAACGAGCTAGTCAAGTAGAGGCATACTAGTGACATTATGTTTGACTATGTATTCACACATGTACTAAGTTTCTAGTTAATACAATTCTAGCATGAATAATAAACATTTATCATGATATAACAAAATATAATTAACAACTTTATTATTGCCTCTAGGGCATATTTCCTTCACCCACCCCCCTGGGGCGCGCCCCTGCCTCGTGGGCCCCTCGAGCATCGTCTCGCGTTGATTCCACTTTCCAAAATTCATAAATATTCCAAACATAATCTCCGTCAGATTTTATCCCGTTTGGACTCCGTTTGATATGGGTTTTCTGCGATACAAAAAACATGCAACAAACAGGAACTGGCACTGGAAACTGGATCAATATGTTAGTCCCAAAAATAGTATAAAAAGTTGCCAAAAGTATATGAAAGTTGTATAATATTGGCATGGAACAATCAAAAATTATAGATACAACGGAGACATATCATTGACCCATATTTTCTTTCATACTGGACCAATGGCTTGCCATTTCTTTAATTAAGACATAAATATTATAAGCATTCACAACATAGGGAAAGAACCTCACTCTCACGGGATCCTTGAGATCTTTGTTCATTGCAGAACCGCAAGTTCTTAGAGGCCACCAGCACCCACAAACTTATTTTCAGCTAGCACACCTAATGGGCTGTAATTCTTAATAAGAAATGTTGCATGGTAGTGACAGATTTGGATTTGTCATTTGGGACCCACGAGGAAAAGACCTATCCAGGGCGGTGCCGACTCAACCGTAAACATTGAGAAACCTGGTTTTAAAATTACTATAAATCCAAAACTCGCCTCAAAATCATGAAACTTGGCATGGTGTTATGACATAGTACCAACATGTTGTTGTAAAAAAATAGTCCAATTTGGGACAAGTTTTGGTACAAACTTCTTACAAACCGGAGCTTCTCTCAAAAAGGCTCATGGTTCCGAGAGGAACCTTGTTACCTATGTGTGCGAAATGACATACGCTGTCTCTTTCCACCTTTATTTATTTTACAGAGGCAACATGCAACTATAGTAATATGAAATTATTCACGGTTCGTTTTGCCTTTTTATACATTATTTGAGTTTTCTAGGCGTTTTGGAACATACTTTGGTGTGTGCAAAGGTCATGTGTGTACTAGCCACATATGTAATTGGATGTTCAATCTGTTTATGGAATGAAGTCCTTATAAGTTATAAGTACATATGTTGTTGCTCTGTGTGCAATGACATCGCACATGGGCCATACTAGGGAACCCGTTGGTGATGATTTCATCAATCGCTGACAATTGTATACCACCAAGCGTTTGCCTAGAACACACACGGCTTATTAGCAGCAATCGTCTGTATTATTATCGGTCTTCGCCACATTTCTGATTACAGACCTGTTTGCCGCATATCACACACATCCTGTTAAATTGAACCATTTCTGTTCTTTTGGCTCAAAGCAAACAGTTCATCCAAGTGAACCATATGTTGTATATCGCACACACCTTGATCTGGCTGACGGTTTCTTTTGTGTTGCCAAATCACAAACAGTTCATCCGACTGAACCGTATGATGTATATCGACCTTCATCTGGCTGCATGTTTCTATTGTTCCTCCTTATCGCAAACAGTTAATTGAACTGAACCGTATGCCCTGCATTGCAAACGCAACTAAAATCTGAACCATGTTTGATGCATCCGTCATAGCAAACATTTTGCACCTTTTTTGGCGGGTTTTTTACACCATCATTTGCGATTAATGCATCACACACAGTTTCGTTGAAGGGTCTCTGATCGTAGTGTCGTGCTACCTCTTGAGTATGCATTCATTTTCCTCTAAGAGGAAAGGGTGATGCGGCAAAGTAGCGTAAGTATTTCCCTCAATTTTGAGAACCAAGGTATCAATCCAGTAGGAGATGACACACCAGTCACCTAGTCTGCACAAACAATCAAGAACCTTGCAACCAACGCGATAAAGGGGTTGTCAATCCCTTCACAGCCAATCACAAAAGTGAGATTTGATAGAGATAATAAAGTAAATATTTTTGGTATTTTTGTTGTATAGATTGGAAAGTAAAGACTGCAAAATAGTAAATTAGATGCGATGTAAATAAAAGAGATGTAATATAATAGGAAAGAGACCCGGGGTCCATAGGTTTCACTAGTGGCTTCTCTCAAGATAGCATATATTACGGAGGGTGAACAAATTATTGCCGAGCAATTGATAGAAGAGCGCATAATTATGAAGACATCTAAGGCAATGATCATGAACATAGGCATCACATCCGTGTCAAGTAGACCAAAACGATTCTGCATCTACTACTATTACTCCACACATCGACCGCTATCCAGCATGCATCTAGAGTATTAAGTTCATAAGAACGGAGTAACGCATTAAGCAAGATGACATGATGTAGAGGGATAAACTCAAGCAATATGATATAAACCCCATCTTTTTATCCTCGACGGCAACAATACAATACATGCCTTGCTGCCCCTACTATCACTAGGAAAGGACACCGCAAGATTTCACCCAAAGCTAAGCACTTCTCCCGTTGCAAGAAAGATCAATCTAGTAGGCCAAGCTAAACCGATAATTCGAAGAGACTTGCAAAGATATAAAATCATGCATATAATTCAGAGAAGAACCAAATAATATTCATAGATAATCAAGTTCATAAATCCACAATTCATCAGATCTCGGCAAACACACCGCAAAATAATATTACATCGAATAGATCTCCAAGAACATCAAGGAGAACATGGTATTGAGAATCAAAGAGAGAGAAGAAGCCATCTAGCTAATAACTATGGGCCCGAAGATCTGTGGTAAACTACTCACGCTTCATCGGAGAGGCAATGGTGTTGATGTAGAAGCCCTCCGTGATCGATTCCCCCTTCGGCAGATCGCCAGAAAAGGCCCCAAGATGGAATCTCATGGGTACAGAAGGTTGCAGCGGTGGAAAAGTGGTTTCATGGCTCCCCTGATGTTTCTAGGGTATAAGAGTATATATAGGCGAAAGAAGTACGTCGATAGAGCTATGAGGGGCCCACAAGGGTGGGGGTGCGCCTACCCCCTGGGCGCGCCCTCCTGCCTCGTGGCTTCCTCGTAGAGTCCCAGACTTCAACTCCAAGTCTTCTGGATTGCTTTTGGTCCAAGAAAGATCCTCGTGAAGGTTTCATTCCGTTTGGACTCCGTTTGATATTCCTTTTCTGTAAAACACTAAAATAGGCACAAAAAAACGGGCACTGGGCCTTCGGTTAATAGGTTAGTCCCAAAAATAATATAAAAGAGCATATTAAAGCCCATTAAACATCCAAAACAGATAATATAATAGCATGGAACGATCAAAAATTATAGATACGTTGGAGACGTATCAAACATCCCCAAACTTAATTCCTGCTCGTCCTCGAGTAGGTAAATGATAAAAAAATTGATGTGTAATGCTACCTAGCATATTTATCAATGTAATTTTCTTTATTGTGGCATGAATGTTCAGATCCGAAAGATTCAAGACAAAAGTTTAATATTGACATAAAAATAATAATACTTCAAGCATACTAACAAAGCAATCATGTCTTCTCAAAATAACATGGCCAAAGAAAGTTATCCCTACAAAATCATATAGCCTGGTTATGCTCTATCTTCATCTCACAAAGTATTTAATATGCACAACCCCAATGACAAGCCAAGCAATTTTTTCATACTTTTGATGTTCTCAAACTTCTTCAATCTTCACGCAATACATGAGCGTGAGCCATGGACATAGCACTACAGGTGGAATAGAGTGGTGGTTGTGGAGAAGACAAAAAAGGAGAAGATAGTCTCACATCAACTAGGCGTATCAACGGGCTATGGAGATGCCCATCAATAGGTATCAATGTGAATGAGTAGGGATTGCCATGCAACGGATGCACTAGAGCTGTAAATGTATGAAAGCTCGAAAAGAAAACTAAGTGGGTGTGCATCCAACTTGCTTGCTCACGAAAACCTAGGGCATTTTTGAGGAAGCCCATCATTGGAATATACAAGCCAAGTTCTATAATGAAAAATTCCGACTAGTATATGAAAGTGACAACATAGGAGACTCTCTATCATGAAGATCATGGTGCTACTTTGAGGCACAACTGTGGTAAAAGGATAGTAGCATTGCCCCTTCTCTCTTTTTCTCTCATTCATTTTTTTGGGCCTTTTCTCCCCTTTTTTACGGCCTCTTTTTCTCTCTCTCTTTTCGTCCGGAGTCTCCATCATCCTTTCCTCACTAGGACAATGCTCTAATAATGAAGATCATCACACTTTTATTTACTTACAACTCAAGAATTACGACTCGATACTTAGAACAAAATATGACTCTATGTGAATGCCTCCGGTGGTGTATCAGGATGTGCAATGATCCAAGAGTGACATGTATGAAAAATTATGAACGGTGACTTTACCACAAATACAATGTCAACTACATGATCATGCTAGCAATATGACAATGATGGAGCGTGTCATAATAAACGGAACGGTGGAAAGTTGCATGGCAATATATCTCGGAATGGCTATGGAAATGCCATAATAGGTGGGTATGGTGGCTGTTTTGAGGAAGGTATATGGTGGGTTTATGGTACTGGCGAAAGTTGCGCGGTACTAGAGAGGCTAGCAATGGTGGAAGGGTGAGAGTGTGTATAATCCATGGACTCAACATTAGTCATAAAGAACTCACATACTTATTGCAAAAAATTATTAGTTATTGAAGTACTACGCGCATGCTCCTAGGGGGATAGATTGGTAGAAAAAGACCATCGCTCGTCCCCGACCGCCACTCATAAGGAAGACAACCAATAAATAAATCATGCTCCAACTTCATCACATAACGGTTCACCATACGTGCATGCTACGGGAATCAAAAACTCTAACACAAGTATCTCTCAAATTCACAACTACTCAACTAGCATGACTCTAATATCACCATCTTCATACCTCAAAACAATCATAAAGAATCAAACTTCTCATAGTATTCAATGCACTTTATATGAAAGTTTTTATTATACCCATCTTGGATGCCCATCATATTAGGACTAATTTTATAACCAAAGAAAATTACCATGCTGTTCTAAAGGACTCTCAAAATAATATAAGTAAAGCATGAGAGATCAATAATTTCTATAAAATAAAACCACCACCGTGCTCTAAAAAGATATAAGCGAAGCACTAGAGAAATATTGTCTAGCTCAAAAGATATAAGTGAAGCACATAGAATATTCTAATAAATTCCGATTCATGCATGTCTCTCCCAAAAAATGTGTACAGCAAGGATGATTGTGGTAAACTAAAAAGAAAATACTCAAATCATACAAGACGCTCCAAGCAAAACATATATCATGTGGTGAATAAAAATATAGCCTCAAGTAAAGTTACCGACAGACGAAGACGAAAGAGGGGATGCCTTCCGGGGCATCCCCAAGCTTAGGCTTTTGGTTGTCCTTGAATTATCTTGGGGTGCCTCGAGCATCCCCAAGCTTAGGCTCTTGCCGCTCCTTATTCCAAAATCCATCAAATCTTTACCCAAAAGCTTGAAAACTTCACAACACAAAACTTCAACAGAAAATCTCATGAGCTCCGTTGGTATAAGAAAATAAAACACCACTTTAAGGTACTATAATGAACTCATTCTTTATTTATATTGGTGTTAAACCTACTATATTCCAACTTCTCTATGGTTCATACCCCCCAATACTACTCATAGATTCATCAAAATAAGCAAACAACACACAAAAAACAGAATATTTCAAAAACAGAACAGTCTGTAGTAATCCGTAACTTTCTAATACTTATGTAACTCTAAAAAATCTTAAATAAATTTGTGGACGTGAGTAATTTGTCTATTAATCATCTGCAAAAAGAATCAACCTAAGATCACTCTCCAGTAAAAAATGACAGTTATTCTCGTGAGCACAAAAGTTTCTGTTTTTTACAGCAAGATCGCAAAGACTTCACCCAAGTCTTCCCAAAGGTTCTACTTGGCACAAACGCTAACTAAAACAAAAAAATACATATAACCAGAATCTAGATTAATTGTTTATTAATAAAAAGGAGCAAAAAGCAAAGAACAAAAATAAAATTGGGTTGCCTCCCAACAAGCGCTATCGTTTAACGCCCCTAGCTAGGCATAAAAACAAGAATAGATCTATGTATTGCCATCTTCGGCATGCAGTCCATAAGTGACTGTCATAATAGATTCATAAGGCAATTTAATTTTCTACCTATGAAAGTGTTCCATGCCCTTCCTTAATGGAAATTCGAATCTAATATTTCCTTCTTTCATATCAATAATTGCACCAATCGTTCTAAGGAAAGGTCTACCAAGAATAATAGGACATGTAGGATTGCAATCTATATCAATAACAATGAAATATACGGGCACATAATTCCTATTTGCAACGATAAGAACATCATTAATTCTTCCCATAGGTTTCTTAATGGTGGAATCCACAAGATGCAAATTTAAAGAACAATCATCATCACGGAAAACTAGCACATCACATAAAGTTTTTGGAATCGTGGAAACACTAGCACCCAAATCACACAAAGCATAGCATTCATAATCTTTAATCTTAATTTTAATAGTATGTTCCCACTCATCATAAAGTTTTCTAGGGATAGAAACTTCTAGTTCAAGCTTTTCTTCATAAGATTGCATCAAAGCATCAATGATATGTTTAGTAAAAGCTTTATTTTGATCATAAGCATGAGGAGAATTTAACACGGATTGCAACAAGGAAATACAATATATCAAAGAACAATTATCATAATTAAATCCCTTGAAATCCAAAATAGTGGGTTCATTGTTGTGTAAAGTTTTGACCTCTTCAATCCCACTTTTATCAATTTTTGCATCTAGATCTAAAAACTCCGAATCATTGGGATGCCTTTTAACTAAAGTTGACTCATCTCCAGTCCCATATTTATCAAGAATCATATTGGAAAACAAAGATTTAATAGGAGTCACATCAATCACTTTTTGATCTTCATCATTATTATCATGAAAACTAGAAGAACACGCTTTCATAAAGCAATCTTTTTTAGCACGCATCCTAGCGGTTCTTTCTTTGCACTCATCAATGGAAATTCTCATGGATTTTAGAGACTCATTGATATCATGCTTAGGTGGAATAGATCTAAGTTTCAAAGAATCAACATCAAGAGAAATTCTATCCACGTTCCTAGCCAACTCATCAATCTTAAGCAATTTTTCTTCAATCAAAGCATTGAAATTCTTTTGCGAACTCATAATTTCTTTAACACTATTCTCAAAATCAGAGGGCATCTTATTAAAATTTCCATAAGAGTTGTTGTAGGAATTACCATAATTATTACAGGAATTACTAGGAAACGGCCTAGAATTAAAATTGCCTCTATACGCGTTGCTACCAAAATTGTTCCTACCAACAAAATTCACATCCATAGATTCATTGTTATTCTCAATCAAAGTGGACAAAGGCATATCATTAGGATCAGAAGAAACACTTTTGATTAGCAAACCATTTCATAAGTTCATCCATCTTTCCACTCAAAACATTATTCTCTTCAATCGCATGAACTTTTTTACTAGTGGATCTTTCGGTGTGCCATTGAGAATAATTAACCATAATATTGTCTAGGAGTTTAGTAGCTTCTCCTAAAGTGATTTCCATAAAAGTGCCCCCCACGGCAGAATCTAAAAGATTTCTAGAAGCGAAATTCAATCCGGCATAAAAAAATTGTATAATCATCCACAAATTCAAACCATGTGTAGGGCAATTACGTATCATTAATTTCATCCTCTTCCAAGCTTGTGCAACATGCTCATGATCAAGTTGCTTAAGATTCATAATATCGTTCCTAAGAGAGATGATCTTAGCGGGAGGAAAATACTTAGAGATAAAAGCATCTTTGCACTTATTCCATGAATCAATACTATTTTTAGGCAAAGAAGAAAACCAAGTTTTAGCACGATCTCTAAGTGAAAACGGAAATAGCTTCAATTTAACAATATCATTATCCACATCTTTCTTCTTTTGCATATCACACAAATCAACGAAGTTGTTTAGATGGATTGCGACATCTTCACTAGGAAGCCAGAAAAATGATCTTCCATAACAAGATTCAACAAAGCGGTATTAATTTCACAAGATTCAGCATCGGTAGTTGGAGCAATCGGAGTGCTAATAAAATCATTGTTGTTGGTATTGGAAAAGTCACACAATTTAGAATTATCTTGAGCCATTGTGACAAACAATCAATCCCACACACAAGCACACAAGAAGCAAGCGAAAAGAGACGAATGAAAGAGGGGCGAAGAAAATGAAAAGGTTTTCAAAAATCGTTTTAGAAGTGGGGGAGAGGACAACGAAAGGCGAATGGCAAATAATGTAATGCGAGGGAAAAGAGTTTATGATGGATACTTGGTATGCTTGACTTGGCATAGATCTCCCTGGCAACGGCGCCAGAAATCCTTCTTGCTACCTCATGAGCATGCGTTGGTTTTCCCTCGAAGAGGAAGGGTGATGCAGCAAAGTAGTGTAAGTATTTCCCTCAGTTTTGAGAATCAAGGTATCAATCTAGTAGGAGATGACACACAAGTCACCTAGTACCAGCACAAACAATCAAGAACCTTGCAACCAACGCGATAAAGGGGTTGTCAATCCCTTCATGGCCCAATCACAAAAGTGATATCTGATAGAGATAATAAAGTAAATATTTTTGGTATTTTTGTTGTATAGATTGGAAAGTAAAGATTGCAAAATAGTAAACGAGATGTGATGTAAATAAAAGAGATGTAATATAATAGGAAAGAGACCCGGGGGCCATAGGTTTCACTAGTGGCTTCTCTCAAGATAGCATATATTACGGTGGGTGAACAAATTACTGCCGAGCAATTGATAGAAGAGCGCATAATTATGAAGACATCTAAGGCAATGATCATGAACATAGGCATCACGTCCGTGTCAAGCAAACCGAAATGATTTTGCATCTACTACTATTACTCCACACATCGACCGCTAACCAGCATGCATCTAGAGTATTAAGTTCATAAGAACGGAGTAACGCATTAAGCAAGATGACATGATGTAGAGAGATAAACTCAAGCAATATGATATAAACCCCATCTTTTTTATTCTCGATGGCAACAATACAATATGTGCCTTGCTGCCCTTACTATCACTGGGAAAGGACACCGCAAGATTGAACTCAAAGCTAAGCACTTCTCCCATTGCAAGAAAGATCAATCTAGTAGGCCAAACTAAACCGATAATTCGAAGAGATTTGCAAAAATATCAAATCATGCATATAAGAATTTAGAGAAGAACCAAATAATATTTATAGATAATCAAGTTCATAAATCCACAATTCATCAAATCTCGGCAAACACACCGCAAAAGAATATTACATCGAATAGATCTCCAAGACCATCGAGGAGAACATGGTATTGAGAATCAAAGAGAGAGAAGAAGCCATCTAGCTAATAACTATGGGCCCGAAGGTCTGTGGTAAACTACTCACGCTTCATCGGAGAGGCAATGGTGTTGATGTAGAAGCCCTCCGTGATCGATTCCCCCTTCGGCAGATCGCCAGAAAAGGCCCCAAGATGGAATCTCATGGGTACAAAAGGTTGCCGCGGTGGAAAAGTGGTTTCATGGCTCCCCTAATGTTTCTAGGGTATAAGAGTATATATAGGCGAAAGAAGTACGTCGATGGAGCTGCGAGGGGCCCACAAGGGTGGGGGCGCGCCTACCCCCTGGGCGCGCCCTCCTGCCTTGTGGCTTCCTCGTAGAGTCCCAGACTTCAACTCCAAGTCTTCTGGATTGCTTTTGGTCCAAGAAAGATCCTCGCGAAGGTTTCATTCCGTTTGGACTCCGTTTGATATTCCTTTTCTGTAAAACACTAAAATAGGCACACACAAAAAGAGAAAGAAACTGGCACTGGGCCTTCGGTTAATAGGTTAGTCCCAAAAATAATATAAAAGAGCATATTAAAGCCCATTAAACATCCAAAATAGGTAATATAATAACATGGAACAATCAAAACTTATTGATACGTTGGAGATGTATCATGTCGCATTAGCAGCATCCTGCAGCAGTTTTGGGTCTCATCGACATCGACCAACAAGCTCGCAATTGATGACGATCATCCATCCTTTGATTCCTTCAACCGGAAGCAAGGTTGGTTACCTCCGACTTCGTGAAAGGTTGAGTGTGACCAGGGTATCCATTATGTCACAAACTTTTCCTTGCCATTACCTTAGACCCACCATTCTCTGTGTACACTTTCACACCTATTGAGACTAGCTATCCAAGTATTGTCGGGCTTCAAGAAAACTTGAGCACCTTATTAGTGGTAGCAATAGCATTAGCTTACTCCCATGCATATGTTACGATACTTGTCTCGCATATTTTGTTGAGGCTCAATAAGGACAGTGGAAAGGAAGAAAAAGTTCACAAAAAAAGATCTTCTAAGCAAGAAAAGGAGAACCACAAATTATAAGCAAAGGAGTTGAGCATCAAAATAGATACTTATGCATATGATATTTGGAAAGGAAACACTATGCTTGCATTGTATAGGTTGGTGCCAAGTAGCGAGCATGTCCACATGTGCAATCAAGTTAGCGTTTCTCCTAGTGTTTGTGCAACAAGAGCTTAGTCTTCATTAGGCAATTTTTTATTACTCATCCCTATAGTTGCAGAAGTTCGACCGTGTGTGTTTCTTTTATTGCCCTCTTCTACATTTTCCCTCGACTATAGGTTGATCCTTGATGGCGATGATTTGCGGTGACTGGCAACACTGGTAGGCGTCAGACAGAGGTGACGAGAGACATGATTTGGGGAATGCGAGTGCGAGTGAAGATTCCCAAGTGGAGAGAAGAGGGAGGAGGAAGTTCATGTGACTATACAAGAGTGTCTCGCAATTTGGGCCCACTTGCCAGCGCAGAAATAAATGTTAGCACATACTGTGAACCAACAATGTCTTGGGACTCAAACAAATGACATGGGCAATGCAAGCATGAAACAACTATAAATTAGAAAGGCAGGTAAGAAAGTGCAAAACTAGGTGATATATTTCACGATACAAAACTTGGAACTGGACATACAGTTGGTAATGCTTGATTTCACCTCATGTCACTTGAGAGTACAAGTGAGGAAACATGGAGAAAGCAAGTTTCGTCAAAAGTAACTTGACAATACAAATGTAAGGTAGCAAAACGAGGATAATGCAATATTCATCGGACGTAAATTTACAGGAGAAGATATGTAAAAACAAGATTATAGGAGCATACGATGATTGATAAGTGCCCGACGAAGAATCATTGTATTGGCAAGGATGAAATTGTAATGGTATATGTAAGGAAAATTTTCCATAGGAAGGAGGAACATTTTGAAGATTCACTTGAAGGTCGCGATGAAGAAAATTCCAGAGGAATTTGCTTAGGAATGGCGAACGAGGATGATTTTATGGCGGGACAGAACATTAAAAGGTGATCTGTGATCTTATGAGAACTTGGACACAAAGATAAGTGGACGGGAGTAAAATGAATTGAAAAAGAAGAGGGCATCACGATTGGAAGGAAGAACACAGATCACCGCAATGGGAAGCGTGGGGAAGGTTGTCAGTGGAACAAGTGTACCGAGGAAGAAGATGAATATATGTGATGGAGGGAAGAGGATTTAACAGAAAGACAACTTTGAAGGAGAAAGAACAAGATGGGAGCAGGAAAAAGAGGTATTTACCCAAAACCACCACACTTGGGGCTAGGGTAACAATTTAGTATCACTTTTCAGACAAGGCACGAGTAACCACCTTTTTGTGCCCAGCAACTAATGGAGAGCACCCATCGTCTGATTTGCTCACAAAAACTGCCGTTTTGACCTATTGGGCCTACCTGTCGGGCTGATGTGGCGAAGACCAAAAAATTGACCAACTGATGGGGCAAATGAGACTTGGTCCCCACATGTCAATGACCGGAAGGTCTTCTTCATATCACTCTTTCAATGGTACATTCCATCGAGCACCTTCTGGGCGTCCAGAGAGCGGCGACGTGCTTCCCGCGCCCTAAGCCCTAGTCTGCTCGCCGCAGACGTCGCCATGGGTGCTTTGCTCTCAGGATGTACGAAGCTCGTCACCGGCCCTTGAGTGCTCTGCATGGTCCAGAGCAGTGCGGTGAGGCCCTTGGTGAGCTGCGGGTCGGAGTTAGCCTAGAACCTGACGCAAACGGAGGGCTCCACCTCCGGCGCGTCGTGGACCATGAGCTGGGTGAGACGCATCCCCAGACGTTGTTGACATCCTTTTCTCATCGTCTGGTCCAGGGGAGGAAGCCGAGCGACGTAGGCGAGGAGTTGCTTGTAGAGGGTGCGCTTATGGGGCGAATAGTTAAGGAGACAAAGAGGGGTGGAAGTGGGGGCAGCGAACGCCAAGGGCGGCAGCAAGGCAGCGGTCTGGGAGACAGGGTGGATGGGCGTGCGGCACGACTGCCGCCAGCCGGCCCTTCCTGCGCCTCCTCCCTTTCCTCTCGAAGGCCATCTTCCATCATAGCACCTGCGCGCTTGCCTTCGCTCCGGACCGAAGGGACGAGGAAGAAGAAAATAAAAGGAGAAAGACGATGAGTGGCTGACTGGTGGGGCCCCCGTCCACCTCAGTTGGTCAAATATTGACATGGATTAGTCTTCGCCATGTCAGTCTGACAAGTGGACCCAACCAATCAATTTTGCTGTTTTTGCAAGCAAAATCGACAATTAGTGCTCCGAGTTATAGGTTAAGCTGTTAACCTAGCCTCAGCTGTGGTGATTTTGCGTAAATAACTCGATAAAAAGAACATGCAAGAACAGTTGTACCAAGTACGAGCACCGATTGGCATGTATATCGTCTCACATACTGATCTCAATTTCCAGCTGTTTTTCAGGAATTTTCTAGTCAAACCAAGCTTCCGAATCACGGCGCGGATGAACAGTCTGGAGGTGCACGCCCCGCCCCTGCGTATTACTCTCCATTTTCCATGCTCTTAGTAAATGTACCTTTGCTCGGTTGTGTATTGATGCTGGATGCAATTTACAATGCTGATGTGTGAAAGTTAATATTAACTAACAGCTCATGCATTTGTGTGCCGGAACGGCACGATCCTTTGTAGCAGCGGAAATCGCAAAAATGAGTTTAAAATGTAAAAAAAAGGAAGAGTGCATTCTTCACTTTCTTATCTCGAAAATGCGTAATATAGTGATGTCATGTGTCTGTTTCTTTGAAAAGGCGGGTTGGCCCTTAGGGCAAACAGTAGTGCGAGGTTCCATTGTGGAACAGTCGTTTGCCGGTGGCCCTTAGGGAAATCACTGGCACATCGTATCCAATCTCTCATGTCAATGAGTCAGTTAGAAAACAGCTCCAAATGAATCAGTGATTTCCCCTTTATTTGCCTCGGAGTGCAAGGGGAAATAAGAAAGTCATACTCAAGTTGATCACGATGTGCCATCCGATCTATGGAAGACTAGGAAGAAGAATTCTTCATCTTCGGTAACCCGGTAAGGTACTTTTGGAACACCAATGGGCATATTAGATTAATACTATTATTATATTTAAGTAAGAAAACTACACTTTAATATATAAACATAAGAATGGAAGAGAAAGAAAGAACCTGAGAAGAGCTTAGTTGGAACTCTTTACTGGGATCATAGGGGCTATGCTCCCCTCTCTCTGTCTCAGTCCCACCAACGGCATAGCAGTCCCACCAACGGCATAGCAACACCTACTCTTCCTTCTGATGCAGCCTTCCTGGATCCATAATTTGGCTACTTTTTCATTTTCATTTAGTAGATCCTAGGAAACATACGTACGAGATATTTACAGCCCTTCTTCGGCAAGGGTATCAGGTAAAAGGAGGACGGTTCCTAATCTTTTGATCGGCAAAGGGTTCGATGCATTAGTTTTCGACTATGAACAAGTCAATCAGCTAGATCTACTTGCGGCAAACGGCACCTTCCTTTTCCAGCCAATGGTACGTAAGGCAATGGTTGTTATTTGAAGTTCAGATCAGATCAGGAAATACCCTAGGTTTCGGCTTTTTCCAAGGTTCCGTAACGGTAGGTTTCGGCTCCTTGCTACATCCCTTCCGCTCCTACTAAGACGCTGCTGAACCGATAGAATTTGCCGAGCAAGCACTACATAACTTATGTATCTGAGTGTTAAGCATTAGCCATCCAGGGAATGAAACTATGCGACTACCTGCGCTGCGCTATCACACGGCTCCATTTACTGAAGAAAGGGATCAGACTGCTGCCATTAAGTCAATGCCTTCCGATCCTGAACCAAATGGAAGGGCTTAGTGGGTGTTTAACTTCTTTCGATTTGTGTTTTGTTTTCCCGGAGGCGAATATTGCAGCTCATCAAACTGCTAAACAATTTGTGAGTGCTGTACCTGAGTAAGCCTGGAGTTCCCGGGTTCTTATCACAGCTGATAAACGAATGAAGCTCTACTTTTCACACCCAAAAACGCGAAAAGGAGAAGATTGCACAAAGCTATTATCATCCACAACATCCCAAATCAAAAGAATCAGAGTTAGAGGAGCTACCAAATTAAGGATTCCAGAAGGAAGATCAATGATAACATCAGCAGTTCACCACCTGAAACCAACCAAGCCAGACACAGACGGACGCTACACGATGGTGATTCTTGTTTAAAAATCCGCTGACAGAGTAACCAAACAGTAGCACATAGTTTCATATACCCTACCAAAGTAACAGTATGCGTTTGATTTTTGATCGGCCATGACAGAGCTCACAGCAATTGAAAAGCATTACTACAAAATTGGCGTTACATATTGCAAAGATAAGCTGCGACTCAGTTCTCCAGGCCGGGCACCTGCATGCGGCGGGCGGCCTCGGACTTCTTGCCGCCGAAGATGTCGTCCGAGACGACCCTAAGCTGACCTCGGTTCTTGGACTTGGCGATCTTCTGGATCGTCTTGGGGTTGGTGACCTTCTGCAGCTTCGAGCCCGTGCGCAGCACGTTCTCCTTCTTGCGCTTCTCCCGCTCCTCCTTCTGCTTGCGCTTGGCGACCTTGTTCTGCCGGATCTCGTCCTTGAGCTCCGCCACGCGCGCCTGGTACGCCTTCTTCAGGGACTTGTCCCTCACGCGCTGCTCCAGAGGGACGGGCTTCCGGGACACCATCAGCGCGGAGGAGCGGCGCGTGCGTGGCTCCTTCCATGTCCGCCCCGAGACGCGCCCGGCGATGACGCCGTCGTAGGTGGGCGACCCGAAGGCCGCCGGCTTGGACGGGTCGGACTGGGAGGCCACTGCACGGAGCTTGGACGGCCGGGGCGCGTCGGCGTCGAGGTCCATGGAATCGGCGGCATCTGCCTCCTCCTCCCGGCGCTTGCGCTTGCCGCGCTCGCCGCCGAGGCCCTCGTCGAGGTAGCGAAAGTCGAGGTGCGAGGCCATGGGGGAGACTGGGAGCTAGGGTTTCGCCGTCTTTGGGTTTGGGAGAGAGAGGAAGAGGGACTGGAGGCGCAAGGGGTGGTCTTTGTTAGGGTTTGAGACACGGATGGCGGAGGCAGGTTGGATGGGCCAGAGTTGGCCTAAATTTGGACAGGCCCATTTCACTATATGTAAAAGTTCTTTCAAAAAAAGTTCTTTTTTTTTGTAAAAACATGTGTCGGAAAACAAATAGTGCATGAAAAGTTGTTATTCCATCCATTAATTCTTAATTCTTGTAATTATATTTTTAAGAACACAAACGCTTATTTTTCTCGTGCAAATTTGTAGTAGTACATATACTAGGAAAAAACTGTGAATCAGCCGGCCGAAAACAACAATGTGCGTCCGTCGCCTTCTACAGGGGCCGCAGGCCACGTCTGGAAACCTCCTCGTGTTATCTTTACGCATGCTGATCTTCTCTTCTTTCCCCAATCCTCTCCGCTGCTCTCTCTATCTCTTTTCTTTCGCAAATGTTAACGTCCACACGTGTGGCATGAAGCAACATGATCCAAACGCCTTCATTACCATTCGTTTTGCCACGTCAAAATAGATGACATCAGCGAAAATCTTTTTTGTTTTCGGCTTAAAAATATTTTATCTCCTAATTAAAAATCTAATTTAAAATCCGTTTTCACCATTAAATCCGTCTCGACGAGATCTTCAAAACTAGATCCCATATTGATATGTTTCGACGAAAAAAAGTTGCCCAAAAGTTGCCATGATGTTTACACCGTAGTTGTCATAGTGTTTACACTAAAATTGCCATGTGGCAATTTTAGTTGATAGAGCCTGGCAATTTTAGTATTTTAACCATGGTTAGTAGCCTCATGGTGGACTGTCCTAGGTGTGCTTTTGTTGAATAAAGAACCCCATATTCCATTGCAAAAAAAATAGTTTTTTGACCATGACAATTCCAGTACTTTGACCATTAAAATTATTTTTTGTATGAACCATGGCAATTTTAAGTGCATGTATCATGGCAATTTTAGTTTATAGTTCATGGCAAGTCTAGTTTCTTAATTCTCCATTTTATAATATGTTAAAGTTTACTTTTAAATATAGAAGAAAATAGCTGAAACATATCAGAGAAACTTCAGTGTAAACACCATGGCAGTTCATGTGCAATTGACATGGCAACTTTTAACCCAAAAAAAATCGTTAAAACATATTGATATGACATCTAGTTTCGAAAATCTTGTCACGATGGATTTAATGGTGAAAACGGATCTTCAATCGAATTTTTCATTTAAGAGATAAAACATTTTAAAAACTAGAAATCAAAAAATTTCCACACGCATGCATGCGGTAACGTGGCGCAGTCTGTGTGTTATAAGGCGTGTGGCGAATGTCGCTCCCACCACACGTGTAGGCGTTATCAGCATCCTTTTCTTTCTCTCAAGGACCCAGCCATGGCGACGTGCTCCTGGACGGACAACCCGCACTGCAAGATTAAGGACTACAGTTAAGTGATACAGCGGGGGCGAGACCGTCCGGCTACTACGGCGACCGCGGAACGACCAGTTACGCAAGCTGGTTGTCCGCTGCTACTTGTTGCTAGTCGGGACAACGGCTTTTCTGCCACTATGATGGCAAGCACCACGACGAGTCAACCGCAGCGGACGTGCGGCAGCCTAAAACACCATGACAGCTCACTACTTCAAGGTGAAGGTTCACAAGCGGCGCCTAACGGCTAACTCTTCTTTCCTTTTTCGCAACATCCTCCCTGTTGCAAGAAAGATTCATGCAACAACATTCATGTTTTAAAACTTTCTTCCATAACATCACCTACATTGTATGAAGGAAAAAAAACTGCAACATCACCTTTGTTGCAAAAAAATACACAAATATTACCACTGTTGCAAAAGTTACATTACGTCTTCGTGCACAAAAATATACACGAGGAAGATGTTGTTGCATTTTTGCAACAAGGATCTTGTTGCAAAAAATTAGAGAAAATAATATTTTTGTAACATGAATCTTGCTACAGTAAATTAGACAAGTGAAGATTTGCAACTGTCCTGTTGCAGAAAATTAAAGAAGAGAAAGTTTATGCAACAAGGATCGATGGCGGATCTTTTAAAAATATCCGCCGGCCGACGCGTTACCTAACTTGTAACATGGATATTTTTATAAGTACTACATATACTACAAATTTTTATAAGTACTATATGTGGATGATATAAATATTTGTAGTACTTATAAAAATTCAAAATAGGACTCTTTTTTCAGAACTAAAGGGTGCAACGGGTATCACAGAATTCGTTTGTACATGGACTTCAATCTCGCATCGTCCGGCTTTTATAAGGTGTGCGCCACATTTTCTGTTGATCAATTAACAACATAAGAAATACGTGAACCCCTTATAAGCACGAACGAACGAGTACTATGCTAAAATTAACATTCAAAGATTACACAGCATCAATCTGATTACTGAATCAAGTTATCTGCTTGACCTTAATTCACGAAACATTTAACTCAAATGCGCAAATTCACGCATCAGCGATGGATGCAAAAGAGATCGTTTCTTTATATTTTCAATCTTATTTCCAGTTATAACTTGGCAAGTTTCTGGTGAGTTGCTCAAATTATTCTGAAGCAAAACCAGAAAGAACGCACCGGAAGATTTACAGTGATTCGCTGAACAAAATGGCAATCTAAAGCTACAATCAACGAAAATCGGTCCAGACTAGGTAGGCCTAGTCCGAGGGGCGTAAAAAAACTAGTCTCGAAAAGCACGCAATTGGCGGCTAATCAAGTTTGGCGATTACTGCATCCGTGACTTCCTGGGTGGTGCTGGTGCCGCCCAAATCCCTGGTCCTGTATTTGCCTTCTGCAATGACACTCTTCACTGCTGATTCCAGACGGTCGGCGAATGACGGGAACTGCAAATGCCTCAGCATCATGGCGGACGAGAGAAACAGAGCAACTGGGTTAGCTTTCTTCTGTTGCACAATCTTGTCATTTCCCACATTTCCTGCAGAAGCACCCTGCTCAAAGATGGCATGGTCCTGACCAACATTGCCTGAAATAATGCAGTAGACAAAGATTTAGAGACTTAATTTTCCACCCCCATATGCTCACAGGTTGGGTATTTATGCATTGCATGGTGCTAAGACGTTCACACATGGGAAGGCTAAATAGATATATCAAATGCAACATTGAGCAGGCTATTATTTGACAAACAATCAATTTATACCAATTGTAAACCTATTTCCGCTAAAACAGAAGAATCACAAGCAGAATCAAACTCTACCTCCAGGCATGACACCCGTGCCTCCAGCAATACCTGCTGCCACATTAGACACCAGATTGCCATAAAGATTTGGGGTGACCTATAAAGGGAAGAAAACAAAAGTAAGTCAGGTAAGTTCCGAAATTTATTTGTAAACTTTGGGACATCACGACAACCTTTAGAATTTTGTAAAACAGCGCATACAAAGAAACATGAGATTGCCAACAGAGGTACAAACATAAGAGGTGTTACTACCAGATTTGCAAAAACTTAGCTAAACGATCCGCACTGATATTTTCTGTATAGGATCAATATAATTATTATATCAAACAGCGTGCTCAAGGTTAAAATAGTAACTTATTGTATAACCACGAGAACATATCAGCTTGATAAACATTGAACAATTAGAATATGGTTGCAATACAGTGACATTTAGTGAGAAGTGCATAGATTTCATATACATACCATAACATCAAACTGTTCAGGTTTTGCAACAAGCTGCATACAGCAGTTGTCCACAATGATTTCACTATATTGAATTCCAGGATACTTCGTCGCAACCTCACGGCAGGACTCCAAGAACAAACCATCAGCTAGCTTCATGATGTTTGCTTTATGCACAGCCGTCACTTTCTTTCTATTGTTGAGGTAAGCATACTCAAAGGCGTATTTGGCAATCCTTTCAGAGCAGAACTTCGTCATCACCTGGCAAATCCATTCAATGAGTTTAACATGAAGAAAAGAAATCCTTTAGACAACAAAACAAAAAGAGAGAACAGTTGCAATTGTAAAAAAAAAATCAGAAGCAGAATACAGTGCAAAGAGGCACAAAATTGATGCGACAACTATAGTTCCAATGACAGGGCATTTAACTATGCAGGGAAAAGCACCGAGTATATGCCGACTAACAGACAAATCTTACTGTGAGATCAAAACCCCTAGGGGAAATGTCACTGGATACTTAACTAAATTATCATTTTGTATTAAGAATAGACTAGAGAGAAATATATTTTTACTGAATTATTAAATTCACTACTCAAAGCATGGGCACCACAAGCTGTACATTTGAATGCTTCTATTGTTGTGTTATGTAGGGCAAAGATATTACTATTCATCCTTGGCCAGGACAGTACATAATCAACCACAAGAACCAATACATAAAGTTGATAGTTGAGAGGGCGACATAACCATAACTTGTGTAATATGACTGCACCTTTGCTCACTTCGTCCATTAAAAAGGCTATGGGAAGCAATGCAGCACCATTGCAAGTTGACCATTAAGTCATTTTATGAATGTTCAACAAAAGCTAGTGCTTTGGTAAATACTCCCTCCGTCCCAAAATTTTTTGTCTTAGATTCGTCTAGATACGGATGTATCTAATACTAAAACATGACTTGATACATCCATATTGAGACAAATCTAAAACAAGAATTTTGGGACGGAGGGAGTATATGCACATCAAAGGTTAGGCAAGTTTAAGCAACTTGGCTGGGTGTTTGGTTGAAGTCAAACCTTAGGCAAGATTATTATTCCAATAAATGGGTACATGTCATACGCTTACAAAAGTGTAACAAAATTGTAATACCCCGGCACATTAGCAGATGCTCACGTTGCCCAATTAGAGTTGTGTCACTGTATTAGCTTCCCATGGAGATTTTTAATGGAGTTGGACCAACATATATGCTCTGTTCCAAACATAGCACCTCCAGGTTTACCCTTTTACATGAAATGACTGCTTTCTACAAGTGGGCTGGGCATTGAGCAGATTTGGGACGGGACAGGACAGGACAGAGATTCCTCTTATACTTGCCAAGTTGTGTCTTCAATTTTGTTGAATGAACGTAATGAAAGTTCGATAACAAATGTGCGGTAAATTGTGGCATTGTTAGTTCTAGAACAAGACAGGCCCACAATCCATCAGTATGGTAGTCCTATTATACACAGCAGACCTTCTATTTACAAGCAAATTAGTGATGGATATCATTGAAACCTTAAAGTAAAGAACCCGCTGTCCCAGTACTACAAATAATGACAGGAATAAATGTTGTAGAAGATTGTAAATGGTTAATGTGCGCCCATCACACCTTTTAGTGTTTATAGACATGATAAACGTCCTTTTACACGGATATATGCATACTTATGAAGTTACAAGTATCAATGTAATACATTTTTTCTAGACAGAGAATTTGCAGGAATCGGAGAGGAAACTATTTGAGTGAATTATGCGCGCTGCATGCTTCATACTTAGGAGGAGAGTTCTTTGGCTGGCTACTAAAGCCACATTTTTGTGTAAAAGTGTGGCAAGCTAGACTTAGGCAAGTTTTGGCAAAATATTCAGCCAACTACAGGTAGGCTGCAGGGCAACTGACGGACACGTACAACAGATGGCCAAACTTGAATATATATGGGTTGACAAAGTGGGGCTGTGAACCAAACATGCACCAGATGTTCCATGCTACAATTTGCAATGAGAAATAATGGTGTCTCACGTACCTTTAAAATTCAATTTAAAGAAACAGATAGGCAACCTTAACTTAGAACAGTGGAACAAATAACATAAGCATTTGTGTATCATCCTAACATTGCTACATGTGATCTCATAGATAAAGTTAATCCCAGAATTAGAAAACACGGCCATGATCCATCGAAGTATGTACTAAATGCTCTCACAATTCACTCACCCCAATATATCAATGAACCTCGTGGCAATCATATTCAGTTTGAACAAACCAATCATAAATGCCTACAGTTTTGTTTCACATTATCACAACTTGTGCAGTAAAACCCAACAACCAATGAACTCAGCTAGATTGTCCATTATGCAAATTCCCACAGCCTCCCAATTGCCAATAGCCATATATTATACAACCTACCAAGTACTCAGTAACCCGCAGTAAATAAAACAAACTTGTTACAAGCATATTGACGGAATATTGTTGCTTCAACAATACAACGATTGTCCATGAGGGTCTCTTGTCCATCATGTGTTCAGCAAAAGTGTGGGAAAGCTAAGTACCTCTACTAGCGATCAAATAGTATATTCGATCACAATCCAGCAACACATTAGCTAGCATAAACTACATCAGCAAGGTCAATGATTGTCCTGTATTGAGCAGTGTGCGGAATTCACCATACCTTGAGGCTCTCGACGACGCCAGGAACGACCTCGTGCTCGAGACCCGAGTACTCGCCCTCCGTGTTCTCCCTGATGACGGCGATGTCAACGTTGTCGTGCCTGGTGGGCAGGCCAGGGAGATTGAAGCAATTGACGAGGGAAGCGTAGAGGTCGAGCTCCTTGCGCAGCTGCAGATTGAGGGAGGAGACACCTCCGCCGACGGGTGTAGCGAGACCGCCCTTGAGGCAGACCTTGTTGCGGCGGATGGACTCGATGACCTCGGGAGGCACCGATGGCATGTCGCCGTGGACCTCGTACGTCTCGAAGCAGACCGGTGCGTGCATTGCCTCCATCACCTGGCGCACGGCGCCGGTCACGAGGGGCCCGATGCCGTCGCCCGGGATGAGCGTGACGGTGCGCGGGGCGCCGTCTCCGGGGCGCGGCATATAGGTGACGGTACGGCGGGACACGGCGCCAGCGAGGGGGGGTGGAGAGGCCGGGGAGAGGACGCGCCGGAGGAGAGGGGCGGATCGCCGCGCCATGGTCAGTCCGGCTAGGGTTTCGGGGTGGATGCGATCGGCGCCGTGTCCAGAAGGATGAGCGGAGGCTGGTATGGGGAAGGAGAAGGAAAGGGATGGGATGGTTCTTTACCCTTTCTCATTCCATATTTTTCTCCCTTTTCAACATTATATTAATATAATAAGATGATTATTCGGTGTCATCCCTGTCGCATGCAATCATTTTCTGTTACGGGAATGTATAATTGTATATTCCCCATCCGACTCATACATATTCTGCCCCCTTTTCCTTCTGGTTAGCCAATCCCTTATTTCTCCGTCTTAGCAACCATCGTCGTTTACATTCAGTTAAAAAAAAAAGGTAATGTCATGTAGCTGGCGTTTCTCTATAAACATTTTTTTTAGTGAATATCTTGATGGTCGTCGGATGAAGGCGTGCAGATCTTGGAGCGATGGAGTGTTCCACGTCAGCCACAGCCACCCGTTCGCTCGGAGTGAGCCCTCATGCGAATGAACTAATCTACTGAGGTTATCCAACCAGCTCCGTCGCCACTCCACAACATTAGGCCGTCAGTGGATCGAGCAGCGGCTGGCGACGAGGCCAGGTGGTCGTTGAATCCGGGAACATGGCGGCGCACCTTGCAGCTACCGGTTCGAGGCGAGCACAGCGGCTCGAGGACGAATAACGGTGGTCCTCTACTTCGATTCGTCGCCACATTGATGGATGATGGCGTCGAAGAGCCAGCAAGGAAGGTGAAGGTCGACATGGAGCCGCCACGCATTTTCATCCATTCTCTCTGGTAATGGAGACGACACATATTCGAGGTACGCTGCATCTCCAAGTTCTGGTCCTGGATTCATGATAGGGATTCACGGTTTTGGGATTTGTTCAACGCTGGCAGCGATGATGGGGGAGGGGTGAGTGGGTCAAGGGGCGCCTGTTGGGGCGTTGGTATTGTCGGACGGGGTACTGTAGTATTGGTTGCTATGGGCAGTTGTAGCCATTTTGTTGAAGGCAGAGGAAATTATATTATCTCTTTTTTTTATGTTTTTTGGCTGATCCATAAGATGCAGCATAAAATGTCCAACGTGCAGAGCAATAGCAACAAAGCAATAAAATATGTCGCGCGAAGGGGAGTAGGAGGTTGCTTTATATAAGAAAGAGGAGGAAAATCAGCTATGCGATTGCTGTCGAGGTTGCGAGATTAGTTTGCCCTACGTTTTTCTCCATAGTTTCATACCGAGCTACCCTGAGAGATGTATGTTAAAGAGTTGATGAGGAAATTTGCCCTCGCAAATTTGCTGAGGAGAGTTTAAGAGCGAGGTTTTGTAGCCATGGCAAATTTGTCTAACTTGCAATTGTTTTAGAAAACAAGTTCTAAAATGTGTATCTAACCGGTACACATTTTTATACATTTACCATCTTTTACATAGCAAAAATCATCTAAACTTGCCACCTAACCAGTACAAAAGTCATCTAAAATTGATATGAATACCGGAACATTTTTTTCCTATGATTTGCCATGATATGCACATTTTCCATGATGTTTTTTAAGATCATTTGTTGTGATGTTTGTTGTAATTGACATGGAGTATTTATAATTACACACCATCCTACAAAAACAATTTGCCATGTGAATAATTTGGTTTTTTGTTATGAAAATTGCCAACAACTTTTAAGCGTGGAACTGCCATGTACAACTTTTACTTGCCATCCACCAAAAACCATTGAAAAAACAAAAAGTTTGAACATAACCTATCTACATTTTCCATTTGTTCTAGGAACACATTTAAACATTCTTTAAACTAGCCCAGTGACAACACATTTTTTTCCTACATTTTGACATGATCTGAATATTTACATTTCTAAAGTTGGCATATCACGAGCACAAAACTTTTTCCTATGTTTGCCATGAATTAGAGAATAACCCTTTTTAGGTTTCGTTCTTTCGAATTTTATTGCAACTCAAATATTTAGCTTGTTGGCAAATCTGGATACAAGATCACAAATTATTTTTTCCAGTAGTGGTGAAAGTGACGGCTCTTGCTTTTTGATTAGTGTCAAACTTATAGTTGTTCTTGCCATATTTTAATTAAATTATTTTGTCTAAAGTTTTTTTTGCAAAAAAAATGAAGCATGGCAAAAATATATTTAACCATTCTAAATCTGCAACTTTATTTTTTGAACCATGTCAAATTTATTGTTCGAACTATAACAAAGTTACTATAACAAATTTATTTTTTGGGCCATGGACAAAAAGGCAAACTTAATGTTTGAACCATGGCAAAGTTTGTTTGGTACACACCCAAGGCAAATTTTATCGCACACACCATCATAAATTATGTTTTGTATTTTTTTTAAACATGGCAGCTTGTTGAACAAAGCATGGTAAATTATTTTGCTTTATACCATGGCAAATTACTTGAACGTCCCATGGCAAATTTCTTTTCATTAGACTTTTTCACGGGTTTTCTTTTCAATATTTGTTTTGCTATCATCTTATAACATGGCCACTTAGGTTCAAACATGTCTGCTAAGTTTTCTTCTATGTGTTTTTAAGTTCTGGCATTTTCTAACCATGGAAAAATAATTGTGGATACCCTGGCAAAATTTATAGCTTTTAACCATGGTAGCATACAATTTCAAAAAAAATCCTAAGATCACGCGAAATCTATCTAGGAGATGCATAGCAACGAGAGGGGGAGAGTATGTCCACGTACCCTCGTGGACCGAAAGCGGAAGTATTAGCTTAACGCGGTTGATGTAGTCGAACGTCTTCTCGATTCAACCATCAAGCACCGAACATACGGCACCTCCGAGTTCTGCACACGTTCAGCTCGATGACGTCCCTCGAACTCTTGATCCAGCAAAGTGTCGAGGGAAAGTTCCGTCAACACGACGGCGTGGTGACGGTGATGGTGATGTGATCCGCGCAGGGCTTCGCCTAAGCACTACAACAATATGACCAGAGAAGTAAATGGTGGAGGGGGCACCGCACACGGCTAAGAAACAATTGATGTGCCTAGAGGTGCCCCCTCCCCCCCCCCCGCCCCCGTATATGAAGGAGGGAGAGGGAAGGAGGCCGACCTAGGGCGCGCCAAGTGGGGAGGAATCCCACTTGGACTTCTAGTCCTATTCGCCCCCTTCCTTTTACCGGAGGGGGAAAGGGGGGAGGAGAGGGAGAGGGAGAAGGAAAGGGGGGCCGCGCCCCCTTCCCTTGTCCAATTCGGACTCCCCATGGGGGGGGGCACCCCTTGTGGGCTGCCTTGCCTCTCCCCTATGGCCCATTACTTCCCCCGGGGGGGTCCAGTAACCCCTCGGTACTCCGATAAAAACCCGAAACACTTCGGAACCATTCCGATGTCTGAATACTATCGTCCAATATATCAATCTTTACCTCTCGACCATTTCGAGACTCCTCGTCATGTCCGTGGTCTCATATGGGACTCCGAACAATCTTCGGTCACCAAAACACATAACTCATAATATAAATTGTCATCGAACGTTAAGCGTGCAGACCCTATGGGTTCGAGAACTATGTAGACATGACCGAGACACATCTCCGATCAATAACCAATAGCGGGACCTGGATGCTCATATTGGTTCCTACATATTCTACGAAGATCTTTATCGGTCAAACCGCAATGACAACATACGTCATTCCCTTTGTCATCGGTATGTTACTTGTCCGAGATTCGATCGTCGGTATCTTCATACCTAGTTCAATCTCGTTACCGGCAAGTCTCTTTACTTGTTCCGTAATACATCATCCCGCAACTAACTCATTAATCACGTTGCTTGCAAGGCTTATCATGATGTGTATTACCGAGAGGGCCCAGGGATATCTCGCCAATACTTGGAGTGACAAATCCTAATCTCGATCTATGCCAACCCAACAAACACCTTCGGAGATACCTGTAGAGCATCTTTATAATCACCCAGTTACGTTGTGATGTTTAGCACACAAGGTATTCCTCCGGTATTTGGGAGTTGCATAATCTCATAGTCAAAGGAATATGTATAAGTCATGAAGAAAGCAGTAGCAATAAAACTTAACGATCACTATGCTAAGCTAACGGATGGGTCTTGTCCATCACATCATTCTCCTAATGATGTGATCCCGTTCATCAAATGACAACACATGTCTATGGTTAGAAAACTTAACCATCTTTGATTAACGAGCTAGTCAAGTAGAGGCATAATAGGGACAGTTTGTTTTGTCTATGTATTCACACATGTATCAAGTTCCCGGTTAATAAAATTCTAGCATGAATAATAAACACTTATCATGATATAAGGAAATATAAATAACAACTTTATTATTGCCTCTAGGGCATATTTCCTTCAGTCTCCCACTTGCACTAGAGTCAGTAATCTAGATTACATTGTAATGATTTTAACACCCATGGAGTCTTGGTGTTGATCATGTTTTGCTCGTGGAAGAGGCTTAGTCAACGGGTCTGACACAGTCAGATCTGTATGTATTTTGCAAATCTCTATGTCTCCCTCCTTGACTTGATCATGGATGGAGTTGAAGCGTCTCTTAATGTGTTTGGTTCTCTTGTGAAATCTGGATTCCTTTGCTAAGGCAATTGCTCCAATATTGTCACAAAAGGTTTTCATTGGACCCGATGCACTAGGTATTACACCTAGATCGGATATGAACTCCTTCATTTGCTGCTTCCGAAGCAACTATGTACTCCACTTCACACGTAGATCCCGCCACGACGCTTTGCTTGGAACTGCACCAACTGACAGCTCCACCATTCAATATAAATATGCATCCGGTTTGCGAATTAGAGTCATCCGTATTAGTGTCAAAGCTAGCATCGACGTAACCATTTACGATGAGCTCTTTGTCACCCCCATAAACGAGAAACATATCCTTAGTTCTTTTCAGGTACTTCAGGATGTTCTTGACCGTTGTCAAGTGATCCACTCCTGGATTACTTTGGTACCTCCCAGCTAAACTTATAGCAAGGCACACATCAGGTCTGGTACACAACATTGCATAACTGATAGAACCTATGGTTGAGGCATAGGGAATGACTACCATTTTCTCTCTATCTTCTGCAGTGGTCGGGCATTGAGTCTGACTCAATTTCACACCTTGTAACATAGGCAACAACCCTTTTTTTGACTAATCCATTTTGAACTTCTTCAGAACTTTATCAAGGTATGTGCTTTGTGAAAGTCCAATTAAGCGTCTTGATCTATCTCTATAGATCTTGATGCCCAATATATAAGCAGCTTCACCGAGGTCTTTCATTGAAAAATTCTTTTTCAAGTATCCTTTTATGCTATCCAGAAATTCTATATCATTTCCAATCAACAATATGTCATCCACATATAATATTAGAAATGCTACAGAGCCCCCACTCACTTTCCTGTAAATATAGGCTTCTCTGAAAGTCTGTATAAAACCATATGCTTTGATCACACTATCAAAGCGTACATTCCAACTCCAAGATGCTTGCACCAGTCCATAAATGGATCGCTGGAGCTTGCACACTTTGTTAACACCTTTAGGATCGACAAAACCTTCTGCTTGCATCATATACAACTCTTCTTTAAGAAATCCATTAAGGAATGGAGTTGATGTCCATTTGCCAGATTTCATAATCATAAAATGTGGCAATTGCTAACATGATTCAGACAGACTTAAGCATCGCTACGGGCGAGAAGGTCTCATCGTAGTCAACTCCTTGAACTTGTCAAAAACCTTTCGCAACAAGTCGAGCTTTGTAGATAGTAACATTACCATCAGCGTTGGTCTTCTTCTTGAAGATCCATTTATCCTCTATGGCTTGCCGATCATCGGGCAAGTCAACCAAAGTCCATACTTTGTTCTCATACATGGATCCCATCTCAGATTTCATGGCCTCAAGCCCATTTCACGGAATCTGGGCTCATCATCGCTTCCTCATAGTTCGTAGGTTCGTCATGGTCTAGTTACATGACTTCCAGAACAGGATTACCGTACCACTCAGGTGCGGAACGTACTCTGGTTGACCTATGAGGTTCGGTAGTAACTTGATCTGAAGTTTCAGATCATCATCATTAGCTTCCTCACTAATTGGTGTAGGCATCACGAGAACAGTTTTCTGTGATGAACTACTTTCCAATTCAAGAGAAGGTACAATTACTTCATCAAGTTCTACTTTCCTCCCACTCACTACTTTTGAGAGAAACTCCTCTAGAAAGGATCCATTCTTAGCAACAAATATCTTGCCTTCGGATATGTGATAGAAGGTGTACCCAACAGTTTCTTTTGGGTATCATATGAAGACGCACTTCTCTGATTTGGGTTCGAGCTTATCAGGATGAAGCCTTTTCACATAAGCATCGCAACCCCAAACTTTAAGAAATGACAGCTTTGGTTTCTTGCCAAACCACAGTTCATACGGTGTCATCTCAATGGATTTAGATGGTGCCCTATTTAACGTGAATGCAGTTGTCTCTAATGTATAACCCCAATACGATAGTGGTAAATCGCTAAGAGACATCATAGATCGCACCATATCTAATAAAGTACGGTTACTCCGTTCGGACACATCGTTACCCTGTGGTGTTCCAGGTGGCGTGAGTTGCGAAACTATTCCACATTGTTTTAAATGAAGACCAAACTCGTAACTCAAATATTCGCCTCTGCGATCTGATCGTAGAAACTTTATTTTCTTGTTACGATGATTTTCCACTTCACTCTGAAATTCTTTGAACTTTTCAAATGTTTCAGACTTGTGTTTCATTAAGTAGATATACCCATATCTGCTCAAATCATCTTTGAAGGTTAGAAAATAACGATACCCATCGCGAGCCTCAACACTCATTGGACCGCACACATCGATATGTATTATTTCTAATAAGTCATTTGCTCGCTCCATTGTTCCGGAGAACGGAGTCTTAGTCATCTTGCCCATGAGGCATGGTTCGCAAGCATCAAATGATTCATAATCAAGTGATTCCAAAAGCCCATCTTCATGGAGTTTATTCACGTGCTTTACACTAATATGACCTAAACGGCAGTGCCACAAATATGTTGCACTATCATTATCAACTTTGCATCTTTTGGCATCAATATTATGAATATGTGTATTACCACGATCGAGATTCAACAAAAATAGACCACTCATCAAGGGTGCATGACCATAAAAGATATTACTCATATAAATAGAACAACCAGTATTCTCTGATTTAAATGAATAACCGTCTCGCATCAAACAAGATCCAGATATAATGTTTATGCTCAACACTGGTACCAAATAACAATTATTCAGGTCTAAAACTAATCCCGAAGGTAGATGTAGAGGTAGCGTGCCGACGACGATCACATCGACCTTGGAACCATTTTCGACGCGCATCGTCACCTCGTCCTTAGCCAATCTTTGTTTAATCTGTAGGCCCTGTTTCGAGTTGCAAATATGAGCAACAGAACCAGTATCAAATATCCAGGCACTACTACGAGCATTAGTAAGGTACACATCAATAACATGTATATCAAATATACCTTTGTTCACTTTGCCATCTTCTTATCCGTCAAATACTTGGGGCAGTTCTGCTTCCAGTGACCGGTCCCTTTGCAGTAGAAGCACTCAGTTTCAGGCTTTGGTCCAGACTTGGGCTTCTTCCCGGGAGGAGCAACTTGCTTGCTATTTTTCTTGAAGTTCCCCTTCTTTCCTTTGCCCTTCTTCTTGAAACTAGTGGTCTTGTTAACCATCAGCACTTGATGCTCCTTCTTGATTTCTACCTCCGCAGCCTTGAGCATTGCGAAGAGCTCGAGAATCGTCTTGTTCATCCCTTGCATATTATAATTCATCATGAAGCCTTTATAACTTAGTGGCAGTGATTGAAGAACTCTGTCAATGACACTATCATCCAGAATATTAACTCCCAGTCGAGTCAAGTGGTTATGGTACCCAGACATTCTGAGTATGTGTTCACTGACAGAATTGTTCTCCTCCATCTTGCATGCTAGGCTCGTCAAGTTTAACCCGAGTATTCCGCACATGCAAAACTGTCTTGCACCTATTGTATGTGAACGTAGAGCTTATCACACCCGATCATCACGTGGTGTCTCGGCACGACGAACTGTCGCAACGGTGCATACTCAGGGAAAACACTTATACCTTGAAATTTTTGTAAGGGATCATCGTATAATGCTACCGCCATACTAAGCAAAATAAGATGCATAAAAGATAAGCATCACATGCAATCAAAATATGTGATATGATATGGCCATCATCATCTTGTGCTTTTGATCTCCATCTCCAAAGCACTGTCATGATCTCCATTGTCACCGGCTTGACACCTTGATCTCCATCGTAGCGTCATTGTCATCTCGCCAACTATTGCTTCTACAACTGTCGCTAACGCATAGTGATAAAGTAAAGCAATTACATGGCGATTGCATTTCATACAATAAAGCGACAACCATAAGGCTCCTGCCAGTTGCCGATAACTTTTACAAAACATGATCATCTCATACAACAACATATATCACATTATGTCTTGACCATATCACATCACAACATGCCCTGCAAAAATAAGTTAGACGTCCTCTACTTTGTTGTTGCAACTTTTACGTGGCTGCTACGGGCTTCTAGTAAGAACCGTTCTTACCTACGCATTAAAACCACAATGATGTTTTGTCAAGTTTACTGTTTTAACCTTCAACAAGGACCGCCCATAGTCAAATTCGATTCAACTAAAGTTAGAGAAACAGACACCTGCCAGCCACCTTTATGCAAAACAAGTTGCAGGTCTGTCGGTGGAACCGGTCTGATGAACGTGGTCATGTAAGGTTGGTACGGGCCGCTTCATCCAACAATACCGCCGAATCAAAATAAGATGTTGGTGGTAAGCAGTATGACTATGATCGCCCACAACTCTTTGTGTTCTACTCGTGCATATCATCTACGCATAGACCTGGCTCGGATGCCACTGTAGGGGAACGTAGCATGTAATTTCAAAAAAATTCCTACGATCATGCAAGATCTATCTTGGAGATGCATAGAAACAAGAGGGGGAGAGTATGTCCACGTACCCTCTTAAACCGAAAGCGGAAGCATTAGCTTAACGCGGTTGATGTAGTCGAACGTCTTCTCAATTCAACCGATCAAGCACCGAACGTACGTCACCTTCGAGTTCTACACACATTCAGCTTGATGGCGTCTGAGGGAGTCCTGGACTAGGGGGTGTCCGGATAGCCGTACTATCATCATCGGCCGGACTCCAAGAATATGAAGATACAAGATTGAAGACTTCGTCCCGTGTCCGGATGGGACTTTCCTTGGCGTGGAAGGCAAGCTTGGCAATACGGATATGTAGATCTCCTACCATTGTAACCGACTCTGTGTAACCCTAGCCCTCTCCGGTGTCTATATAAACCGGAGGGTTTTAGTCCGTAGGACGAACAACCATTACAACAATCATACCATAGGCTAGCTTCTAGGGTTTAGCCTCCTTGATCTCATGGTAGATCCACTCTTGTACTACCCATATCATCAATATCAATCAAGCGGAGTAGGATTTTACCTCCATCGAGAGGGCCCGAACACAGGTAAAACATCGTGTCCCTTGTCTCCTGTTACCATCCGCCTAGACGCACAGATTCGGGACCCCTACCCGAGATCCGCGGTTTTGACACCGACATTGGTGCTTTCATTGAGAGTTCCTCCGTGTCGCCACCGATAGGCTTGATGGCTCCTTCAATCATCAACAACCACGCAGTCCGGTGAGACTTTTCTCCCGGACAGATCTTCGTGTTCGGCGGCTTTGCATGCGGGCCAATTAAGCTTGGCCGTCTGGAGCAGATCGAAGCTACGCCCGCCATCGTGTCGTTTGGAAGCCTAAACTTCACGGCCGACATCGCGGAGACTTGATCTTGATGGATTCGAGCCACCGAAGCGCCGCCACATCCACGATGGGCATGATTTGGCTCGCCACGGACAAGACTCGAGGCCGCACATGAGTCCGCTCGACCCATAGTTCGAGCCGACCGCGCAGACGAGGATGTGGCTGGACACCGCCTCGGGGCTGCAACTTCTCGGCGATGGAGCGAATCGACCTTGTCCCTTGCAAAGCTCGTGACTCCGAGGTGCCGGACTCCTCGCCGGACTCCAAACCTCCTGCGCCCCTACCAATCGAATCCGATTGGGCGCCGATCATGGAGTTCACCGCCACGGACATCTTTCAGCACTCACCCTTTGGCGACATTCTGAATTTGCTAAAACATCTCTCGTTATCAGGAGAGCCCTGGCCGGACTGCGATCAGGACGGTTGGGATGCGGACAACGAAGAAATTCAAAACCCACCCACCACCCACTTTGTAGCCACTGTCGACGATCTAACCGACATGCTAGACTACGACTCCGAAGACATCGACGGTATGGACGACGATGCCGGAGACGACCAAGAACCAACGCCTACGGGGCACTGGAAGACCACCTCGTCATACGACATATACATGGTAGACATCCCAAAGGATGGGAACGTCGAAGAAGCGGGAGGCAGATTCCCTAAGAAACAGCCCAGCGGCCGACGTCGCGGCGCCGCTCTAAATCCCGCCACAAAGAAGAATGGAGATTCCGCACTAGAGATAATAACACCCCAGAGAGTGCCGAAGACAGCCCCCTCCAGCAAGATTCAGCGCAGGAGGACGCAGAAGCCAGCCCTCACAAGAGAGCGGCAGACGAAGAGGTCGAGGATGACAATTACATGTCTCCCTCCGAAGACGAGGCAAGCCTCAACGACGACGAATTTGCCGTGCCCGAGGATCCCGTCGAACAAGAGCGTTTTAAACGCAGGCTTATGGCCACGGCAAACAGCCTAAAGAAAAAGCAGCAACAGCTCAGAGCTGATCAAGACCTGCTGGCCGACAGGTGGACCGAAGTCCTCGCAGCCGAAGTTCATGAACTCGAACGCCCCTCCAAAAGCTACCCAAAACGCAAGTTGCTCCCCCAATTAGAGGAGGAGTATAAACCCTAATCACCAACGCACAATACGGCAGACCAACCACCTCGTGGCCGCGACAGAGAGGCATCTAGGCCCTCCACCAGAACGGTACCCCGACACCGCTCGAAAAGTGCAAAGCCACGGGGGAATGCGCCGGACTTGCGAGACGTATTGGAGGACAAGGCAAGACAATCAAGATCGATCTACGGATCACGTGGGCGCCCCATGATGCGTGACGACTACCGTCGCGCCGGATACATCAACTCCGGTCGGGCCGAACACAGTAGACAAAGCTCTCTTGAGCTACGTCGTGATATTGCCCAGTATAGAGGCGCCGCACACCCACTATGCTTCACAGATGAAGTAATGGATCATCAAATCCCTGAAGGGTTTAAACCCGTGAACATTGAATCCTACGATGGCACAACAGACCCCGCGGTTTGGATCAAAGACTATCTCTTTCATATCCATATGGCCCGCGGTGACGATCTCCACGCCATCAAATATCTCCCACTCAAGCTTAAAGGACCAGCTCGGCATTGGCTTAACAGCTTGCTAGCAGAGTCAATTGGGTGTTGGGAGGACCTGGAAGCCGCATTCCTTGACAACTTCCAGGGCACATATGTGCGACCACCAGACGCTGATGACCTAAGCCACATAATTCAGCAGCCAGACGAATCGGCTAGACAACTCTGGACACGGTTCCTAACAAAAAAAATTCAAATCGTCGACTGTCCGGATGCAGAGGCCCTCGTAGCCTTCAAACACAACATCCGCGACGAGTGGCTGGTCCGGCACCTAGGACAGGAAAAGCCGAAATCCATGGCAGCTCTCACATCACTAATGACCCGCTTCATGCGGGGAGGACAGCTAGCTAGCCAAGATAACAACCTCAAAGAAAATGCCGGCAGTCCGGACACTAAGGACCGCAATGGCGGTCGCGTCGAAACAAAACAAACGCCACGTTAACGGCGATAACACCGAGGATCGACGATCAACACGGATTCGAGGCTCTAAACCCGGTCGTGGAAGAAGCCATTCAAAAGAACCACTCTGGTCCGTCCAATTTGGACCGAATACTCGACCGCTCTTGCGGATACATGGCACCCTGAAAAGCCACCGATCACACTAACAGGATTGTTGGGTATTCAAGCAAGCAGGCAAGTTAATTGCCGAAAACAACGACAAGGGGCTGCATAGCGATGACGAGGAAGAGACCCGACCGCCGAACAGTAGAGGACAGAAGGGTTTCCCCCCACAAGTGCGGATGGTAAACATGATATACGCAACCCATATACCCAAGAGGGAGCGGAAGCGTGCACTTAGGGATGTATACGCGATGGAGCCAGTCGCCCCGAAGTTCAATCCATGGTCCTCTTGCCCGATCACTTTTGATCGAAGGGACCACCCCACTAGTATCCGCCATGGCGGATTCACCGCATTGGTTTTAGACCCAATCGTCGATGGTTTTCACCTCACTAGAGTCCTGATGGACGGCGGCAACTGAACCTGCTTTATCGGGACACGGTCGCAAGATGGGCATAGACCCTCAAGGATTAAACCTACAAAGACGACCTTCAAAGCGCCATACCAGTGTAGAGGCCAATTATACAGGCTCGGTTACACCGAAGTGGTCTTCGGATCCCGGATAACTTCCGGCGAGGAGTTAATCTTCGATATAGTCCCGTTCATGGCGGCTATCATGCTCTGCACGGACGGACCGCGTTTGCAAAGTTCAACGCGGTGCTGCATTATGCATACCTCAAGCTCAAGATGCCAGGCCCTCGAGGAGTCATCACGGTCAACGGAAACACGGAATGCTCCCTCCGAACGGAGGAACATACAATGCTCTCATGGCGGAAGTCTGAGCAGCCTCTTAAGGCAATTCTCAAGTCCGGCCGTTAAGCGACCGGACATGGCCAAGCGCGCCCGGAGTAACATACATCAAGACCACCTGGCACGTTCCGAGCACGCGTAGCAATGCGGCCCCAACACCAGCCCTTGCATGATTGCAAGACCAGTCCTTCGCGTACATCATTACGCTCGGGAGATACCATGGGCATAGGGGGAGGGGCACGACCACGACAGGCCCAGAGTGCGGCTCAACCACACCAGGGGCTCCCAAGTGCGTCGCTCTTTTTCTTTTTTATTTTTTCTTATCCACAGGACTTCGTTCACAAGAGGCCTTGTCCGGCAGTAGACCCGCCGAAGTCACGATGCAACAACCAGGGAAGGAGAAAGGCTACGATGAACACTAAGGTGGTCTCCATTACGAGCATTAAATCTGTTTAATACACCATTCCGCAGCCTACCCCTGGAGGGGGACATGTTTAAATAGTCCAATCCCTTGCTTACCGCACTATTTGTATCGCTCTGCATTCATGGCAGTATTTCTGAATAAACAATGCATCGCTTCTTGCTTATAGCCGCATTTCTTTCTTTCTTTCTTTCTTTCTTTATATATATATATATATATATATATATATATATATATATATATATATGCATTTACGACATCCTGCATCCGTACACTTTGGTATGGCCGAATACACCAGGGCTTAAGTTCCCGCATTATGGTGTGATAAGTCCGAACACTTTCCCAAGTGCGGCACCCCGAACTTATAGCATTATATGCATCGGCTCGAATCATGTCTTGGGTCAATAGTTGGGTTTGCGGCTCCCATGTTTTGGTACCTTATGTTCCGTTTTATCGGCTAAGGTAGCACTGGAGAACCACTGCGATTGCGCCCGGTTGAGCTGGGCGGCGCCTCGATGGAGAAAGCTAAAACTGACCGTCATGATAAGGCGAGAGCTGTTCGCTGTTCGCGAGGTCTTTTCGAGTCCCTAAAGACTTATGCCGCTTAGAGCGAGGAACCGGCTTTGTCCGCCCAGCGTGGATAGTGCCCCAACTCGGTCTTCCGAATACTAGGGGCTTCACCAAATTTAAAATTATAGAATTCTATGGCTAAGTGAGAGTGTTCAAGCATTATAAGTCTGGTTGCCTTGTTACGTCGTGTTGGCGCCTCCTAGATGGACCCAAAATGGGAACAAGAGCGCTCAAGTTTATCCCGAACACCCCACTTGTGGCATGGGGGCTGAAGCCGACGACTTGCCATCTCTTAGATTTGATAAACGGCCGCACAGAAGATAATATTTTAAATCAATAAGCGTTGCTTAGCGCATATGAACAAAGTTTTCAGCGCACAGGATAACACATTGCGAGTCTAATCAAATATTACATCTTTGGAGCACTCATCCGCAATCTTGCCGGCACCCTTCAGGACACTCTTATAATACATTTCGGGCGTGCGATACTCCTTGCCCACCGGCGGCGCATTCGTCAGAAGCTTCTCAGCATCCAGCCTGCCCCAGTGCACTTTTGCACGGGCAAGGGCCCGACGGACACCTTCAATGCAGGCAGAGCGCTTGACGACTTCCACCCAGGGACATGCATCCACCAGCCGCCACACCAAGCCGAAGTAGCTCCCAGGCATGGCCTCCTAGGGCCACAGCCGAACTATGAGGCCCTTCATGGCCTGTTCGGCTACCTTGTGGCGCTAAGGGGCACCGGATGTCCGGCCTCAGCATATTGATACCAGAAGACCTTCTTCGTCGAGCTCCCCTCCTCGGCCCGGTAGAATGCCGCAGCATCGGACATGCTGCGAGGCAGATCTGCAAACGCTCCTGGAGAGCTCCGACTTCGGGTAAGTAACAGGTAATTCACTTTCACATGCTTGCTCTGCATGAAAAAAGCCTTACCCGCTGCTATTTTCTTCAAATCTTCGACCTCTGGAGGGCCTTGTGGGCTTCGCCTTAGCGGCTTTAAGCCCTCAAGAGCCGATGCAAGCTCGGACTCGAGTCCTCGAGTCACGCTCCAAACCCTCATGTTTTTCCATGAGAGCCTGGAGCTCTTGCTGCACCTCCGCCACCCTCGCCTCCTGCTTCTCCCACTCGCCTCGCTCTGCGGCCGCATTGCGTTCAGCCGCAGACACCGCCTCCTTCAGGGTCGCCACCTCGTTCGTGGCCCCTGGAGTACCCATGTTATCCTTGTTATTTCTCTTGCAACCAAAATCCTTTTCTGTAAGGTACAAATTCAATATGGTGTTACTCACCTTCCCTGTCCTCGAGCTGCTTCTTAGCACGGCCGAGCTCACTCTCGGACCGCTCGAGGTTCTGCTTCAAAGCATCGACCTCCGCAGTCAGTGCAGTGGAGGTTAGTAGCACAGCCTGAAATCCCATATTGACATAATTTTTAGACCTCCTGCATATATATTTTTAGATTCTCAGTCCGGCTTTTCTTTCCGAACACCGAACCGAGCATCAGGGGCTACTGTCTATGCGGTATTACATTACATATTTTAAATTTCTTACCTCAAAGCCCGTTAGAAGGCTGCTGCAGGCTTCGGTCAGCCCGCTCTTGGCGAGCTGAACCTTATGAATCACCGCACTCATGATAGTGCGGTGTTCTTCCTCGATGGAAGCGCCGTTGAGCGCCTCCAACAAGTTGTCCGGCGCCTCCGGTTGGACGGAGGCCGCCGGTGCCACGGTCTTGCCCTTCTCACGAAGGGGCCGCTTGCCGGACTCCGGAACCACTGCTAGTTCCGGTGCGGAGTCCGGCGCAAAGTCCGGGAGGCTGCCCTGCGGCACCTCTGGAGCCTCCTCCTCCTGATGGGTCCCCTCCTGGGACCCCACCTCGGTGTCGTCAGCGTCACGGGGAGTTGAGGCGGTCGGAAGGGAATCCACATCCGACGGAGCCAAGGGCCCGCTCGATGAAGCGGGAAGATCATCCTCGGCCGGACTACAGGTAGTATGCGGCATTAGAAGACACTACGTGGCACAAAGAGAAATTATAAATCATTCAAGAATCCGGATACTTACGATCTTGCCGGGGCTTGGCCCTTGAGGGCCACTCTCCGTTGCCGTCGCCGGCGTTGGCGGAGCAGTCCGGAGGAAGGGTCCTTCCCTTCTTGGACCCTTCGGCCTCCCCCGTTGGGGAAGCCTGAGCCATCGGACGACGAGTCCGATACCACCTGGCGCCGGGAACTTCTTCGGGTTCCCGTGGCCTTCTTCTTGGCCTTCTTCTCTGGCACCACATAAAGTGCCGGGACTAGCAGCCCCGTCAAATGGGTATCCGCTGGGTCTTCGGGGAGGGGAGTCGGGCGATTAACTGCCGGATGTCCTCTGCCGATCTGATAAAGGCATGGGGAATTTTAAATCCCACATAGAGTCAAACTATGAAAGAAATGAATGTCCCGTAAGGATAACATATCTTACACGCCGGTCGGGCGGCGTCTTGAATCCGCGATCTTGATTCGGAGGCGGGGCCTCTCCCCTGAACAGCACCCTCCGTGCCGCTTCGTATGTTGTGTCAAGAGCCCGCTAAGGGTCCGTCTTGTCAGGGGATCAAATCCACAGATTGAAGGCCCGTTGTTGGCGGGGAGAATCCAGCGACGAGCATGACTCGGATCACGTTGACAAGCTTAAGCTTCTTGTTCACTGTGGTCTGCAGAGACAGGATCGAGTCGGTCGGCTCCTCGAACTGCCCCATAGCAAGCCCTTCTCTTTCCAGGAGGTGAGCTGCATGGGGATACCAGATCTGAACTCGGGGGCCGCTGCCCATTTAGGGTCACGCGGATCGGTGATGTAGAACCACCCCGATTGCCACCCCTTGACGGATTCCACAAAGGCGCCCTCGAGCAAAGTAACGTTGGGCATTTTGCCCACCATGGCGCCTCCGCACTCCGCTTGAATGCCCTTCACCACCTTCGGCTTGACATTGAAGGTCTTTAGCCACAAGCCGAAGTGGGGCTGGATGCAGAGGAAGGCCTCGCAGACGACGATAAACGCCGAGATGTTGAGGATGAAGTTTGGTGCCAGATTGTGGAAGTCCAGGCCGTAGTAGTACATGAGCCCCCGGACGAAGGGATGAAGTGGGAAGCCCAGTCCGCGGAGGAAGTGGGGAAGAAATACGACCCTCTCATGGGGCCTGGGGATTGGGATGAGCTGCCCCTCGTCGGGCAGCCGGTGCGCGATGTCGCTGGACAAGTATCCGGCGCCGCACAGTTTTTCGATGTGCCCCTCCATAACGGAGGAGGCCATCCACTTGCCTCCCGCTCCGGACATGGCTGGAGAAGGATGAGGCGAGGTGTGCAGACTTGGGCGCTGGAGCTCGAGTGCGCGGAGATGGATAGGCAAAGGAGGAAGAAGGCGTAGGTAAAAAGGGTGGATCCTTATCCCCTTATATATGAGCGGACGAAAACTATGCATCCCCACCGGCCTGGTAAAACTCTCCTATCTCCCAAGCGCCACAATCAATGGCGCGGTTGGGTTACCCACGTCCGTATTGATGGGAATCCCGGAATAAGGGGAACACGATCTTTGCTTCGACAGGACGTGCCAAGGAAACCGCTTCGCTAAACGCGCTGAGGTGGTATAATAAAAACGATTCAAGTAAAGGCTTGGCAGTGGTGTGACGTCATGCCACAAAATACGTCAGCAGATTGAGCTTGTGTACATATTATTCTCTCTCGGTAGTATGTGGAATTTATTTTGCGAGCGGACACTATCCCGGTGTTCACAATCTTCTATGAATTAATTCGAGGAGGAACCCGCCTTGTAATGCCGAACAATATGCGCGCGGACTCATCGTCATTGAAGCCCGATTCGAGGGCTCTTGAGGAGTCTGGACTAGGGGTGTCCGGATAGCGGACTATCATCATCATCCGGACTCCAAGAATATGAAGATACAAGATTGAAGTCTTCGTCCCGTGTCCGGATGGGACTTTCCTTGGCGTGGAAGGCAAGCTTGGCAATACGGATATGTAGATCTCCTACCATTGTAACCGACTCTGTAACCCTAGCCCTCTCCGGTGTCTATATAAACCGGAGGGTTTTAGTCCGTGGGACGAACAACCATTACAACAATCATACCATAGGCTAGCTTCTAGGTTTAGCCTCCTTGATCTCGTGGTAGATCCACTCTTGTACTACCCATATCATCAATATCAATCAAGCGAGTAGGGTTTTACCTCCATCGAGAGGGCCCAACACGGGTAAAAACATCGTGTCCCTTGTCTCCTGTTACCATCTGCCTAGACGCATAGTTCGGGACCCCCTACCCGAGATCCGCCGGTTTTGACACTGACAGTGTCCCTCGTTCTCTTGATCCAGCAAAGTGACGAGGGAAAGTTTCATCAGCACAATGGCGTGGTGACGGTGATGGTGATGTGATCCGCGCAGGGCTTCGCCTAAGCACTATGACAATATGACCGGAGGAGTAAACGGTGGAGGGGGGCACCGCACATGGCCAAGAAACAATTAATGTGCCTAGAGGTTCCCCCACGCCCCCGTATATAAAGGAGGGAGAGGGGAGGAGGCCGGCCTAGGGTGCGCCAAGTGGGGAGGAATCCCACTTGGACTCCTAGTCCTATTCGCTCCCCCTTCCTTCTATCGGAGGGGGAAAGGGGGGAAGGAGAGGGAGAGGGAGAAGGAAAGGGGGGCTGCGCCCCCTCCCCTTGTCCAATTTGGACTCCCCATGGGGGGGGGGGCTGATAACCCACAAGTGTAGGGGATCGCAACAGCTTTCGAGGGTAAAGTATTCAACCCAAATTTATTGATTCGACACAAGGGAAGCCAAAGAATATTATTGAGTATTAGCAGTTGAGTTGTCAATTCAACCACACCTAGATAACTTAGTATCTGTAGCAAAGTATTTAGTAGCAAAGTAGTATAATAATAAAGGTAACAGTGGCAAAAGTAAAGATAATAGTTTTTGGGTTTTGTAGTGATTGTAACAATAGCAGCGGAAAAGTAAATAAGCAAAGCACAATATGTGAAAAGCTCATAGGCATTGGATCAGTGATGGATAATTATGTCGGATGCGATTCCTCATGTAATAGCTATAACATAGGGTGACACAGAACTAGCTCCAGGTCATCAATGTAATGTAGGCATGTATTCCGTATATAGTCATACGTGCTTATGGAAAAGAACTTGCATGACATCTTTTGTCCTACCCTCCGTGTGGCGGGGTCCTAGTGGAAACTAAGGGATATTAAGGACTCCTTTTAATAGAGAACCGGAACAAAGCATTAACACATAGTGAATACATGAACTCCTCAAACTACGGTCATCACCGAGAAGTATCCTGATTATTGTCACTTCGGGGTTGTCGGATCATAACACATAATAGGTGACTATAGACTTGCAAGATAGGATCAAGAACACACATATATTCATGAAAACATAATAGGTTCAGATCTGAAATCATGGCAGTCGGGCCCTAGTGACAAGCATTAAGCATAGCAAGGTCATAGCAACATCAATCTCAGAACATAGTGGATACTAGGGATCAAACCCTAACAAAACTAACTTGATTACATGGTAAATCTTATCCAACCCATCACCGTCCAGCAAGCCTATGATGGAATTACTCACGCACGGCAGTGAGCATCATGAAATTGGTGATGGAGGATGGTTGATGATGTCGACGGCGACGAATCCCCCTCTCCGGAGCCCCGAACGGACTCCAGATCAGCCCTCCCGAGAGAGATTAGGGCTTGGCCGTGGCTGCGTATTGTAAAACGCGATGAAACTTTCTCTCTGATTTTTTCTCCGCAAGACGGAATATATGGAGTTGGAGTTGAGGTCGGCGGAGCCTCAGGGGACCCACAAGACAGGGGGCGCGCCCAGGGGGGTGGGCGCGCTCCCCACCCTCGTGGACAGGGTGTGGGCCCCCTGGTCTTGATTCTTTCGCCAGTATTTTTTATATTTTCCAAAAAGTGCCTCCGTGGATTTTCAGGACATTCCGAGAACTTTTGTTTTCTACACATAAAACAACATCATGGCAGTTCTGCTGAAAACAACGTCAGTCCGGGTTAGTTTCATTCAAATCATGCAAGTTAGAGTCCAAAACAAGGGCAAAAGTGTTTGGAAAAGTAGATACGTTGGAGACGTATCGACTCCCCCAAGCTTAAACCTTTGCTTGTCCTCAAGCAATTCAGTTGATAAACTGAAAGTGATAAAGAAAAACTTTCACAAACTCTATTTGCTCTTGTTGTTGTAAACATGCAAAGCCAGCTTTCATGTTTCAGCAAATATTATGAACTAACCATACTCACAATAACACTTAGGTCTCACAATTACTCATATCAATGGCATAATCAGCTAGCGAGCCATAATAATAAAACTCGGATGACAACACTTTCTCAAAACAATCATAACATGATATAACAAAATGGTATCTCGCTAGCCCTTTCTGAGACCGCAAAACATAAATGCAGAGCACCTTTAAAGATCAAGGACTGACTAGACATTGTAATTCATGGTAAAAGAGATCCAGTCAAGTCATACCCAAAATAAACCAATAATAATGAATGCAAATGACAGTGTGCTCTCCAGCAGGTGCTTTTAATAAGAAGGGTGATGACTCAACATAAAAGTAAATAGATAGGCCCTTCGCAGAGGGAAGCAGGGATTTGTAGAGGTGCCAGAGCTCGATTTTAAAATAGAGATTGAATAACATTTTGAGCGGCATACTTTCATTGTCAACGCAACAACTATGAGATGGTTGTATCTTCCATACTACATGCATTATAGGCAGTTCCCAAACAGAATGGTAAAGGTTTATACTTCCCCAACCACCAACAAGCATCAATCCATGGCTTGCTTGAAACAACAAGTGCCTCCAACTAACAACAACCCCAGGGAGTTTTGTTTAATTATTTTGATTTGCTTTGATCTTTTTGGATCATGGGATTTGGGCATCCGGTTCTGGGGCCTTTCTCGTGAATGAGGAGCGAGTCCACTCCTCTTGAGAATAACCCACCTAGCATGGAAGATATAGGCAGCCCTAGTTGAAACATGAGCTGCTTGAGCATACAAAACAGAATTTCATTTGAAGGTTTGGAGTTTGGCACATACAAATTTACTTGGAACGGCAGGTAAATACCGCATATAGGTAGGTATGGTGGACTCATATGGAACAACTTTGGGGTTTAAGGAGTTTGGATGCACAAGCAGTATTCCGCTTAGTGCAGTGAAGGCTAGCAAAATACTGGGAAGCGACCAACTGAGAGAGCGACAACAGTCATAAACATGCATTAAAATTAATTCACACCGAGTACAAGCATGAGTAGGATATAATCTACCATGAACATAAATATCGTGAAGGCTATGTTGATTTGTTTCAACTACATGCGTGAACATGTGCTAAGTCGAGTCACTCAATTCATTCAAAGGAGGATACCATCCCATCATACCACATCATAATCATTCTAATAGCATGTTGGCACGCAAGGTAAACCATTATAACTCATAGCTAATCAAGCATGGCACAAGCAACTATAATCTCTAAATGTCATTGCAAATATGTTTACTTCATAATAAGCTGAATCAGGAATGATGAACTAATCATATCTACAAAAACAAGAGAGGTCGAGTTCATACCAGCTTTTCTTATCCCACTAAGTCCATCGTATATCGTCATTATTGCCTTTCACTTGCACGACCGAACAATGTGTATAATAGTAATAGTGCATGTGCATTGGACTAAGCTGGAATCTGCAAGCATTCAACTCAAGAGAGAAGACAAAGTAATATGGGCTCTAAGTTAAATAATCAATCATGCATATGAGAGCCACTAAACATTTTCAATATGGTCTTCTACTCTCGACCCCAAAGAAAAAGAAAAGAAAATAAAACTATTTACACGGGAAAGCTGCCAACAAGTAAGAAGAAGAACGGGAAATCTTTTTGGGTTTTCATTTTAAGTCTACTACAAGCATGGAAATTAAACTAACTATTTTTTTTGATTTTTCTTAAGGTTTATCAAACACACAAGAAGAAAACTAGAAAAAGAAATTTAAACTAGCATGGATAATACAATGAAAGAGTATGAGCACCGACAGCTAGAATAGTGTGTGAACATGAATGTAAAGTCGGTGACAAATACGTACTCCCCTAAGCTTAGGCTTTTGGCCTAAGTTGGTCTAATGCCAAGGACCGCTGCTACTCTCCCCGGTGTACTGGGAAGTGTAATCAGGATACCACTGGCTGGCCATCTCCGGGTCCCACTGGTAAGATGATGCACGATAGGGGTCCAGTTTAGGTTCCGGCTCAGGCTCAGGTTCTGGAGTGGATGCTTGGCCTCGATGAGCGTACACCGCTTCCGGTGTAACAAGAAAATTATCTGCAATCAAATCAAACAACAGAGGCGCAGGCAAAATAATAGTCTCAATATGTTTCTTATTAAATCTCAGGTTATACAAGAGCATCTTTTCTTTGTTGTTAACAATAAACTCGTGTGCTACCATGCTCTTGTAATCTAAAATGTAAGGAGGCAATTTTGTCTCCTCTTTCCATGGTGCCTAATAGGTATATCAAAATGTCTAGCAAGACGTGAAGCATAGATCCTCCAAAGATGGGGCCTTTTGTACGATTCAGGCTTAGTCGTTTAGCAATGATGACACCCATACTAAAACTATTATCTCCAAACAAGGCATGATGAAGAATGATAATATCGGCAACATTGAAGTTTCCACTATTTCCACGACCAATCAAGCATCTACTAGCAAATATGGCAAAGTAGCGTAAAACAGGAAAGTGTATGCTAGAGATTTTCGCATCGGAACCCTTCTTTGGATCCTCTACAGTGATAGTGTTAACAAAGCCATCGACATCTTTACGATGAGGTTCCTCTAATTTTCCCTCAAAGGGTATCCTACATACCGCGCAAAAATTACGTAAAGACATTTCCTGAATTCATCATATAAATGAAATGATCTTTGAAGGCGGTGACTTCTTAGGATAATAATAAAAGTTTTGCACGAAAGTATTGGTGAGTAAGAGATACTGATCGATCCGGTCGTGGAGGAAATCGGTGAGGCCTGCATTCTCGATCAAAGAATAAAAATCTTCATGAATTCCAGCTTCTTTCAAGAAATTATCGCATGGCCATTCACACGGCCGTACTTCTGATATGCGAGGAAGATTATACTTTGCTTTTTCCTTCTCTTTAGCTTGTTTCTCCTGGGAGCCTTGGCTAGAAGAGCCCCTCAAAATAAGAGTAAATTAAACTAAACAAGATTGGTAGCAACTACTCCTACAAGTGCCTAGAGCCTATATCAAGCATTAGAATTACTTGGGACCTCAAAATTTAACATGCAAGCTCAAGAACATGGTCACCTATGCAGCAAAAATTTGCAATGAATAAATCACTAGAACAAAAACTAATTGGACCAATGGAGGAGTCACATACCAAGCAACAATCTCCCAAAGCAGTTTTGTGAATGGAGCTTTGAGCAAGATCGAAAATCGCAGCAAAATGAGCTAGAACTCATGCTTGAGCTGGATGGGGATTTTTTGGGAAGAAGATGGAGTGTGTGGGTGCTGGCATAAGTGGAGGGGGCCACCAGGGGCCCACGAGATAGGGGGGCGCGCCCTCCACTCTCATGGCCTGGTGCTTGCCCCTCCTGCAGTGATTTCAGTGCCTAAAATCCTCAAATATTTCATAAAAAAATCATACTAAATTTGCAGGGCATTTGGATCACTTTTATTTTTGGGATATTTTTTATTGCACGGATAATTCAGAAAACAGACGGATAATACTATTTTTGCTTTATTTATTCTAAATAACAGAAAGTAAAAAGAGGGTACAGAAGGTTGTGCCTTCTAGTTTCATCCATCTCATGATCATCAAAATGAATCCACTAACAAGGTTGATCAAGTCTTGTTAACAAACTCATTCCGAATAACACGGAACCGGAGAAATTTCGAATAACACTAAGTTACCACAACGGGGATATGAACATCCCCAACAATAAGAATATCATATTTCTTCTTGACAGTAGGAAGAGGAAATTCAAAACCTCCAATAATAATTGATGGAATTTTTCAATAGAATTGATGCTATGAACTTGAGGTCGTTTCCTTGGAAAGTGTACCGTATGCTCACTACCATTAACATGAAAAGTGACATTGCCTTTGTTGCAATCAATAACAGCCCCTGCAGTATTCAAAAAGGGTCTACCAAGCATAATCGACATACTATCATCCTCGGGAATATCAAGAATAACAAAGTCCGTTAAGATAGTGACATTTGCAACCACAACAGGCACATCCTTACAAATACCGACAGATATAGAAGTTGATTTATCAGCCATTTGCAAAGATATTTCAGTAGGTGTCAACTTATTCAATTCAAGTCTACGATATAAAGAGAGAGGCATAACACTAACACCGGCTCCAAGATCACATAAAGCAGTTCTAACATAATTTCTTTTAATGGAGCATGGTATGGTTGGTACCCCTGGGTCTCCAAGTTTCTTTGGTATTCCTCCCTTAAAAGTGTAATTAGCGAGCATGGTGGAGATTTCAGCTTCCGGTATCTTTCTTTTATTTGTAATGATATCCTTCATATACTTAGCATAAGGATTTACTTTAAGCATATCAGTCAAGCGCATACGTAAGAAGATAGGTCTAATCATTTCAGCAAAGCGCTCAAAATCCTCATCATCCTTTGTCTTGGATGGTTTAGGAGGAAAGGGCATGGGTTTCTGAACCCATGGTTCTCTTTCTCTACCGTGCTTCCTAGCAACAAAATCTCTCTTATCATAACGTTGATTCTTTGGTTGTGGGTTATCAAGATCAACAACAGGTTCAATCTCTACATCATTATTTTTGCTAGGTTGAGCATCAACATGAACATTATCATTAACATTATCACCAGGTTCAAGTTCATCACCTAATTGTGTTTCAGCATCAGAGATAGAAATATCATTGGGATTCTCAGGTGTGTCTACAGCAGGTTCACTAGAAGCATGCAAAGTCCTATTGTTTTTCTTTTTCTTCTTTTTAGAAGAACTCGGTGCCTCTAAATTGTTTCTCTGAGAATCTTGCTCGATCCTCTTAGGGTGGCCTTCAGGATACAAAGGTTCCTGAGTCATTCTACTGGTTCTAGTAGCCACTCTAACAGTAAAGTCATTTTTATTATTTAATTCATCAAGCAAATCATTTTGAGCTTTAAGTACTTGCTCAACTTGAGTAGCAACCATAGAAGCATATTTGCTAACGAGTTTAAGTTCACCTTTAACTCTAGCCATATTATCGCTCATGCGTCCTATCTCGAAAGCATTATTCTTTAATTCTCTACCAACATAAGCATTAAAACTTTCTTGTCTAGCCATAAAGTCATCAAATTCATCTAAGCATGGGCTATGAAATTTAGTAGAGGGAATTTCAACTTTATCATATCTATAGAGAGAATTTACCTTTACTACCTGTGTTGGGTTATCAAGACAATATGGTTCTTTAACAGGCGGTATATTAATACCATGTATTTCTTCAATAGGTGGTAAATTCTTAACATCTTCAGCTTTTATACCTTTTTCTTTCATTGATTTCTTTGCCTCTTGCATATCTTCAAGACTGAGAAATAAAACACCTCTCTTCTTCGGAGTGGGTTTAGGAATAGGCTCAGGAGTTGGCTCAATTGGTTCAGGAATTGCCTCAGGGAGAGTCCAATTATTTTCATTAGTCAACATATTATTCAATAGTAATTCAGCTTTGTCGGCTGTTCTTTCCCTGAAAACACAACCAGCACAACTATCCAAGTAATCCTTGGAAGCATCGGTTAGTCCATTATAAAAGATATCAAGTATTTCATTTTTCTTAAGAGGATGATCAGGCAAAGCATTAAGTAAACGGAGAAGCCTCCCCCAAGCTTGTGGGAGACTCTCTTCTTTGATTTGCATGAAATTATATATTTCCCGCAAGGCAGCTTGTTTCTTATGAGCAGGGAAATATTTAGCAGAGAAGTAGTAAATCATATCCTGGGGACCACGCACACAACCAGGAGCAAGAGAATTAAACCAAGTCATAGCATCACCCTTTAATGAGAACGGAAATATCTTAAGGATATAATAATAGCGAGACTTCTCATCATTAGTAAATAGGGTGGCTATATCATTTAACTTGGTAAGATGTGCCACAACAGTTTCAGATTCAAGGCCATAAAAAGGGTCAGATTCAACTAAAGTAATAATCTCAGGATCAACAGAGAATTCATAATCCCTATCAGTAACACAGATAGGTGAAGTAGCAAAAGTAGGGTCAGGTTTCATTCTAGCATTAAGAGATTGTTGCTTCCATTTAGCTAATAACTTTTTAAGATCATATCTATCTTTACAGGCAAAGATAGCTCTAGCAGCTTCCTCTACCATAACATAACCCTCAGGAACAACAGGCAATTCATAATCATTGGGAGAACTTTCATCATCACTATCATCAATAATAGCATCTTCAATAATTTCATTCTCTCTAGCCCTAGCAAGTTGTTCATCAAGAAATTCACCTAATGGCAAAGTAGTATCACGCACAGAAGTAGTTTCATCATAAGTATCATGCATAGCAGAAGTGGCATCATCAATAACATGCACATATCGAATTCATAGCGATAGCAGGTTTAGGTGTCGCAAGCTTACTCAAAATGAAGGAGAATCTAGTGCAGAGCTAGATGGCAGTTCCTTACCTCCCCTCGTAGTTGAGGGAACAATCTTGGTTCTTTCATCTTTCAAGTTCCTCATAGTGATCAACAGATATAAATCCCAAGTGACTCAGAGAATAGCGCTATGCTCCCCAGCAACGGCGCCGGAAATTAGTCTTGACAACCCACAAGTGTAGGGGATCGCAACAGCTTTCGAGGGTAAAGTATTCAACCCAAATTTATTGATTCGACACAAGGGGAGCCAAAGAATATTATTGAGTATTAGCAGTTGAGTTGTCAATTCAACCACACCTGGATAACTTAGTATCTACAGCAAAGTATTTAGTAGCAAAGTAGTATAATAATGAAGGTAACAGTGGCAAAAGTAAAGATAATAGTTTTTGGGTTTGTAGTGATTGTAACAATAGCAACGGAAAAGTAAATAAGCGAAGCACAATATGTGAAAAGCTCATAGGCATTGGATCAGTGATGGATAATTATGTCGGATGCGATTCCTCATGTAATAGCTATAACATAGGGTGACACAGAACTAGCTCCAGTTCATCAATGTAATGTAGGCATGTATTCCGTACATAGTCATAAGTGCTTATGGAAAAGAACTTGCGTGACATCCTTTGTCCTACCCTCCCGTGGCAGCGGGGTCTGATACGTCTCCAACGTATCTATAATTTTTGATTGTTCCATGCTATTATATTACCCCTTTTGGATGTTTATGGGCTTTATTTTACACATTTATATCATTTTTGGGACTAACCTACTAACCGGAGGCCCAGCCCGTATTGCTGTTTTTTTGCCTATTTCAGTATTTCAAAGAAAAGGAATATCAAATGGAGTCCAAATGGAATGAAACCTTCGGGAGCGTGATTTTTGGAACGAACGTGATCTAGAGTACTTGGAGTGCAAGTCAAGAAGCAGTCGAGGCGGCCACAAGAGGGGAGGGCGCGCCCCCTGTCTCGTGGGCCCCTCGAGCGGCCACCGACGTACTTCTTCCTCCTATATAAGCCTACGTACCCCAAAAACATCCAGGGAGCCAATGAAACACAATTTCCATCGCCGTAACCTTCTGTATCCGCGAGATCCCATCTTGGAGCCTTCACCGGCACTCCGCCGGAGGGGGAATCGACCATGGAGGGCTTCTACATCAACACCATAGCCCCTCCGATGAGTTGTGAGTAGTTTACCACAGACCTTCGGATCCATAGTTATTAGCTAGATGGCTTCTTCTCTCTTTTTGGATCTCAATACAATGTCCCCCCCTCTCTTGTGGAGATCTATTCGATGTAAACTCTTTTTACAGTGTGTTTGTCGAGATCCGATGAATTGTGGGTTTATGATCAAGTTTATCTATGAGAAATATTTGAATCTCCTCTGAATTCTTTTATGTATGATTGAGTTATCTTTGCAAGTTCGAATTATCAGTTTGGTTTGGCCTACTAGATTGATCTTTCTTGCCATGGGAGAAGTGCTTAGCTTTGGGTTCAATCTTGCGGTGTCCTTACCCGAAGGATGAAAGGGTTGCAAGGCACGTATTGTATTGTTGCCATCGAGGATAAAAAGATGGGGTTTATATCATATTGCATGAGTTTATCCCTCTACATCATGTCATCTTGCTTAATGCGTTACTCTATTCTTTATGAACTTAATACTCTAGATGCAGGTAGGAGTCGATCGATGTGTGGAGTAATAGTAGTAGATGCAGGCAGGAGTCGGTCTACTTGTTGCGGACGTGATGCCTATATACATGATCATGCCTAGATAATCTCATAATTTTTCGCTTTTCTATCAATTGCTCGACAGTAATTTGTTCACCCACCGTAATACTTATGCTATCTCAAGAGAAGCCTCTAGTGAAACTTATGGCCCCCGGGTCTATCTTTTATCATATAAACTTCCAATCTACTTTTATTTGCATCTTTACTTTTTGCATCTATATTATAAAATACCAAAAATATATTTATCTTATCATACTATCTCTATCAGATCTCACTTTACAAGAAGTGGCCGTGAAGGGATTGACAACCCCTTTATTGTGTTGGTTGCGAGTTCTTTGTTTGTTTGTGTAGGTGCGTGGGACTTTTGAGGAGCCTCCTACTGGATTGATACCTTGGTTCTCAAAAACTAAGGGAAATACTTACGCTACTATTGTTGCATCACCCTTTCCTCTTCATGGAAAACCAACGCCAAGCTCAAGACGTAGCAAGAAGGATTTCTGGCGCCGTTGCCGGGGAGGTCTTCGCTCAAGTCAAGACATGCCAAGTACCCATCACAAACTCATCTCCCTCGCATTTACATTATTTTCCATTTGCCTCTCGTTTTCCTCTCCCCACTTCACCCTTGCCGTTTTATTTGCCCTCTCTTTCCCCATCTCCTCCTCTCTTTCGCTTGCCCGTTGTTTACTCGTAGTTATGTCTAGTTCCTTATCCGCTCCTATGTCTCTCGAGTTTGAAGTTCTTCACTTCAAGCAAAGGCAAGGAGAAAAATTAAAAGATGCTTGGTATAGGATGATGGAATCTTATCGCAAGTGCACCCTAGAGGTGAACTTTAGAATTCTTCTTTGCAATTTTTATGTTGGGTTAAATATGACGCATAGACAACTCTTGGATTGCATTGCCAAGGGAAACTTTATTGAAATTGATCCCAGTATCACGCATGAAATTATAGGGGGAATAGTGGCACTACCTCAAAAGGGAGGACCACATCCTACCCAAGAAGAAACCCAAGTGTTTGGAAAGATTTGCGAAGTAACAATTTTTTTTACAAAAGTCTCTTGAGCCTCTTAAAAGTGTTAGCGGGAATCTTCACCGCATGAATATGTTGATTACTCTTTGCAATAGGCGGTTGGATTTTTTAGATATAAAAATTTCCGAGTATGAAGGGAAGCAGAAAGAACCTCCTAGATTCGAGCATGACTCCGCTAAAAACCTGAAAATTAAAGATGGCACTACTTAGATCTATCTTCGCTTGTATGCCTAGCTAGGGGCGTTAAACATAGCGCTAGTTGGGAGGCAACCCAATTTTCTTTGTGTTTTTTTGTTTTTGTTCCTGTTTAGTAATAAATCTTGCATCTACCTTCTGTTTAGATGTGTTTTTATCTTTTAATTAGTGTTTGTGCCAAGTAGAACCTATAGGATAACCTATGATGATAGTTGATTTGATTCTGCTGAAAAACAGAAACTTTGCGCGCACGAATTTAGTTTTGTTAAATCACAAAAACGTGCTTTTGCGTTTATTATTTTTGCTGCTGATCAATAGACAAATAGTACAGTACTTCCTATTTTGGTAGGAGTTTTAGAGTTCCACAAGTTTGCGTTAGTTACAGATTGCTACAGACTGTTCTGTTTTTAACAGATTCTGTTTTTCGTATGTTGTTTGCTTATTTTGATGCATCCATGGCTAGTAAAATAGTTTATAAACCATAGATAAGTTGGAATACAGTAGGTTTAACACCAAGATAAATCAAGAATGAGTTCATTACAGTACCTTATTTGGTGGTTTTGTTTTCTTTCACTAACGGAGCTTATAAGATTTCCTGTTGAGTTTTGTGTTGCGAAGTTTTCAAGTTTTGGGTAAAGCTTTGATGGACTATGGAATAAGGAGTGGCAAGAGCCTAAGCTTGGGGATGCCCATGGCACCCCAAGATATTCAAGAATAGCCAAAAGCCTAAGCTTGGGGATGCCCCGGGAAGGCATCCCCTTGGTAACTTTACTTGGAGCTATATTTTTATTCGCCACATGATATGTGTTTTACTTGGAGCGTCGTGTATTATATTAGTCTTTGCTTTTTAGTTTAGCACAATCATCCTTGCTGTACACACCTTTTGGGAGAAGCCTATTTGATTGAATTTGCTAGAATATGCTATGTGCTTCACTTATATCTTTTGAGCTTGATAGTTTTTGCTCTAGTGCTTCACTTATATCGTTTAGAGCACGGCGGTGACTTATTTTTATAGAAATTGCTAGTCTCTCATGCTTCACTTATATTATTTTGAGAGTCTTTTAGAACAGCATGGTATTTGCTATGGTTATAAAATTGGTCCTAGAATGGTAGGCATCCAAGTTGGGTATAATAAAAACTATCATAGGAAGTGAATTGGATGCTATGATCAATTTGATACTTGATAATTGTTTTGAGATATGGAGGTAGTGATATTAAAGTCATACTAGTTGGGTGATTATGAATTTAAAGAATGCTTGTATTGAAGTTAGCAAGTCCCGTAGCATGCACGTATGGTTAAAGTTGTGTAACAAATTTGAAACATGAAGTGTACCTGGCTTGTGCATCCTTATGAGTGGCGGTCGGGGACGAGCGATGGTCTTTTCCTACCAATCTATCCCCCTAGGAGCATGCACGTAGTGCTTGATTTTTGATGACTTATAAATTTTTGCGATAATTATATGAGCTCTTTTGACTAATGTTGAGTCCCTGGATTATACGCACTTTTACCTTTCCGCCATTGCTAGCCTCTTCGGTACCGTGCATTGCCCTTTCTCACCTTGAGAGTTGGTGCAAACTTCGCCGGTGCATCCAAACCCCGTGATACGATATGCTCTATCACACATAAACCTTCTTATATCTTCCTCAAAACAGCCACCATACCTACCTATTATGGCATTTCCATAGCCATTCCGAGATATATTGCCATGCAACTTTCCACCGTTCCGTTTATCATCATCATGACATACTTTACTTTTGTCATATTGCCATTGCATGATCATGTAGTTGACATCGTATTTGTGGCAAAGCCACCATGCATAATTTTCATACATGTCACTCTTGATTCATTGCACCATCCCGGTACACCGCCGGAGGCATTCATATAGAGTCATATCTTGTTCTAGTTTCGAGTTGTAATTCATATGTTTTAATCAATAAAAGTGTGATGATCATCATTATTAGAGCATTGCCCAAAAAGAAAAAAGAAGAAGAAGAAAGGCTAAAAAAAGAAAGGCCCAAAAAGAAAAGAGAAGAAAAAAATAAAAAAAATAAAAAAATAAAAAAATAAAAAGGGCAATGTTACTATCTCTTTTTCCACACTTGTGCTTCAAAGTAGCACCTTGTTCTTCATGTAGTGAGTCTCATATGTTGTGCTTCAAAGTAGCACCATGTTTTTCATATAGTGAGTCTCATAGGTTGTCTTTTTCATACTAGTGGGAATTTTTCATTATAGAACTTGGCTTGTATATTCCTACAATGGGCTTCCTCAAATGCCCTAGGTCTTCGTGAGCAAGCAACTTGGATGCACACCCACTAGTTTTCTTTTGTTGAGCATTCATTTATAGCTCTAGTGCATCCGTTGCATGGCAATCCCTACTCCTCATGTTGACATCAATTGATGGGCATCTCCATAGCCCGTTGATTATCCTCGTCAATGTGATACTTTCTCCTTTTTTGTCTTCTCCACACAATCCCCATCATCATATTCTATTCCACCCATAGTGCTATATCCATGGCTCACACTCATGTATTGCGTGAAGGTTGAAAAAGTTTGAGATTATTTAAGTACGAAACAATTGCTTGGCTTGTCACCGGGGGTATAGAAGTTGGGAACATCTTTGTGTGACGAAAATGAAGCATAGCCTAACTATATGATTTTGTAGGGATGAACTTTCTTTTGCCATGCTATTTTGAGAAGACCTGATTACTTTGATTAGTATGCTTGAAGTGTTACTATTTCTTTTATCAATATGAACTTTTATGTTGAATCATTTGGATCTGAACATTCATGCCACAATAAAGAAAATTACATTGAGAATTACGCTTGGGGATGCTTGATACGTCTCCAACGTATCTATAATTTTTGATACGTCTCCACATCAAAAATTCTGTTTTTATCATTTACCTACTCGAGGACGAGCAGGAATTAAGCTTGGGGATGCTTGATACGTCTCCAACGTATCTATAATTTTTGATTGTTTCATGCTATTATATTACCCCTTTTGGATGTTTATGGGCTTTATTTTACACATTTATATCATTTTTGGGACTAACCTACTAACCGGAGGCCCAACCCGTATTGCTGTTTTTTTTGCCTATTTCAGTATTTCGAAGTAAAGGAATATCAAACGGAGTCCAAACGGAACGAAACCTTCGGGAGCGTGATTTTTGGAACGAACGTGGTCCAAAGGACTTGGAGTGCAAGTCAAGAAGCAGCCGACGCGGCCACGAGAGGGGAGGGCGCGCCCACCCCTACAGGGCGCGCCCCTGTCTCATGGGCCCCTCGGGTGGCCACTGACGTACTTGTTCCTCCTATATAAGCCTACGTACCCCGAAAACATCCAGGGAGCCAACGAAACACAATTTCCACCGCCGTAACCTTCTGTATCCGCGACATCCCATCTTGGAGCCTTCGCCGGCGCTCCGCAAGAGGGGGAATCGACCATGGAGGGCTTCTACATCAACACCATAGCCCCTCCGATGAGTTGTGAGTAGTTTACCGCAGACCTTCGGGTCCATAGTTATTAGCTAGATGGATTCTTCTCTCTTTTTGGATCTCAATACAATGTTCTCCCCCTATCTTGTGGAGATCTATTCGATGTAAACTCTTTTTGCGGTGTGTTTGTCGAGATCCGATGAATTGTGGGTTTATGATCAAGTTTATCTATGAGAAATATTTGAATCTCCTCTGAATTCTTTTATGTATGATTGATTTATCTTTGCAAGTCTCTTCGAATTATCAGTTTGGTTTGGCCTACTAGATTGATCTTTCTTGCCATGGGAGAAGTGCTTAGCTTTGGGTTCAATCTTGCGGTGTCCTTACCAAAGGATGAAAGGGTTGCAAGGCACGTATTGTATTGTTGCCATCGAGGATAAAAAGATGGGGTTTATATCATATTGCATGAGTTTATCCTCTACATCATGTTATCTTGCTTAATGCGTTACTCATTCTCGTATGAACTTAATACTCTAGATGCAGGCAGGAGTCGGTCGATGTGTGGAGTAATAGTAGTAGATGCAGGCAGGAGTCGGTCTACTTGTTGCGGACGTGATGCCTATATACATGATCATGCCTAGATAATCTCATAATTATTCGCTTTTCTATCAATTGCTCAACAGTAATTTGTTCACCCACCGTAATACTTATGCTATCTTGAGAGAAGCCTCTAGTGAAACCTATGGCCCCCGGGTCTATCTTTTATCATATAAACTTCCAATCTACTTTTGTTTGCATCTTTACTTTTTGCATCTATATTATAAAATACCAAAAATATATTTATCTTATCATACTATCTCTATCAGATCTCACTTTCGCAAGTGGCCGTGAAGGGATTGACAACCCCTTTATTTCGTTGGTTGCGAGTTCTTTGTTTGTTTGTGTAGGTGCGTGGGACTTTTGAGGAGCCCCCTAATGGATTGATACCTTGGTTCTCAAAAACTGAGGGAAATACTTACGCTACTATTGCTGCATCACCCTTTCCTCTTCAAGGAAAACCAACACAAGCTCAAGACGTAGCAGGGTCCTAGTGGAAACTAAGGGATATTAAGGCCTCCTTTTAATAGAGAACCAGAATAAAGCATTAACACATAGTGAATACATGAACTCCTCAAACTACGGTCATCACCGAGAAGTATCCCGATTATTGTCACTTCGGGGTTGTCGGATCATAACACATAATAGGTGACTATAGACTTGCAAGATAGGATCAAGAACACACATATATTCATGAAAACATAATAGGTTCAGATCTGAAATCATGGCACTCGGGCCCTAGTGACAAGCATTAAGCATAGCAAGGTCATAGCAACATCAATCACAGAACATAGTGGATACTAGGGATCAAACCCTAACAAAACTAACTTGATTACATGGTAAATCTCATCCAACCCATCACCGTCCAGCAAGCCTATGATGGAATTACTCACGCACGGCGGTGATCATCATGAAATTGGTGATGGAGGATGGTTGATGATGACGACGGCGACGAATCCCCCTCTCCGGAGCGGACTCCAGATTAGCCCTCCCGAGAGAGATTAGGGCTTGGCGGCGTCTCCTTGTCGTAAAACATGATGAAACTTTCTCTCTGATTTTTTTCTCCGCAAGACGGAATATATGGAGTTGGAGTTGAGGTCGGCGGAGCCTCAGGGGGCCCACGAGACAGGGGGGCGTGCCCAGGGGGGGCGCGCCCGCCACCCTCGTGGACAGGGTGTGGCCCCCCTGGTCTTGATTCTTTCGCCAGTATTTTTTATATTTTCCAAAAAGTGCCTCCGTGGATTTTCAGGACATTCCAAAACTTTTGTTTTCTACACATAAAACAACATCATGGCAGTTCTGCTGAAAACATCATCAGTCCGGGTTAGTTTCATTCAAATCATGCAAGTTAGAGTCCAAAACAAGGGCAAAAGTGTTTGGAAAAGTCGATATGTTGGAGACGTATCAGGGGGGGGGGGGAGCGCCACCCCCTTGTGGGCAGCCTTGCCGCTCCCCTATGGCCCATATGGCCCATTACTTCCCCCGGGGGGTTCCGATAACCCCTCGGTACTCTGATAAAAACCCGAAACACTTTGGAACCATTCCGATGTCTGAATACTAACGTCCAATATATTAATCTTTACCTTGCGACCATTTCGAGACTCCTCATCATATCCGTGATCTCATCCGGGACTCCGAAATATCTTCGGTCACCAAAACACATAACTCATAATACAAATCGTCATCGAACGTTAAGCGTGCAGACCCTACAGGTTTGAGAACTATGTAGACATGACCGAGACAAATCTCCGATCAATAACCAACATCGAAACCTGGATTCTCATATTGGTTCCTACATATTCTACGAAGATCTTTATCAGCCAAACCGCAATGACAATATACGTGTTTCCCTGTCATCGGTATGTTACTTGCCCGAGATTCGACCGTCGGTATCTTCATACCTAGTTCAATCTCGTTACCGACAAGTCTCTTTACTTGTTCCATAATACATCCTCCGCAACTAACTCATTAGTCACATTGCTTGCACGGCTTATCACGATGTGTATTACCGAGAGGGCCCAGAGATACCTCTCCGATAGTTGGAGTGACAAATCCTAATCTCGATCTATGCCAACCCAACAAATACCTTCGGAGATACCTATAGAGCAACTTTGTAACCACCCAGTTTCGTTGTGATGTTTGATAGGACACAAGGTATTCTACGGTATTCGGGAGTTGCATAATCTCATAGTCAAAGGAATATGTATAAGTCATGAAGAAAGCAATAGCAATTAAACTTAACAATCATTATGCTAAGCTAACGGATGGGTCTTGTCCATCTTTATCAAATGACAACACATGTCTATGGTCAGTGAAACTTAACCATCTTTGATTAACAAACTAGTCAAGTAGAAGCATACTAGGGACACTTTGTTTTGTCTATGTATTCACACATGTATCAAGTTTCCGGTTAATACAATTCTAGCATGAATAAGAAACATTTATCATGATATAAGGAAATATAAATAACAACTTTATTATTGCCTCTAGGGCATATTTCCTTCAAAGACATGATGTGATATATGTTATTGTATGAGATTATCATGTTTTGTAAAAGTTATCGGCAACTGGCAGGAGCCTTACGGTTGTTGCTTTATTGTATGAAATGCAAACACCATGTAATTGCTTTACTTTATCACTATGCATTAGCGATAGTTGTAGAAGCAATAGTTGGCGAGACGACCACGACGCTATGATGGAGATCAAGGTGTCAAGCCGGTGACGATGGAGATCATGACGGTGCTTTGAAGATGGAGATCAAAGGCACAAGATGATGATGGCCATATCATCTCATGTATTTTGATTGCATGTGATGTTTATCTTTTTATACATCTTATTTTGCTTAGTACAGCGGTAGCATTATAAGATGATCCCTCACTAAAATTTCAAGGTATAAGTGTTCTCCCTGAGTATGCACCATTGCGACAGTTCGTCGTGCGGAGACACCACGTGATGATCGGGTGTGATAGGCTCTATGTTCACATACAACGGGTGCAAGACAGTTTTGCACATGCGGAATACTCGGGTTAAACTTGACGAGCCTAGCATGTACAAACATGGCCTCGGAACACTGGAGGCCGAAAGGTCGAACATGAATCATATAGTAGATATGATCAACATAGAGATGTTGACCATTGATGACTACTCCATCTCACGTGATGATCAGACATGGTTTAGTTGATTTGGATCACGTAATCATTTAGATGACTCGAGGGATGTCTATCTAAGTGGGAGTTCTTAAGTAATATGATTAATTGAATGTAATTTATCATGAACTTAGTCCTGATAGTATTAGCATATGTATGTTATAGATCAATAGATCGCGTATAGCCCCCTATTTTGTTTTTTGATATGTTCCTAGAGAAAACTAAGTTGAAAGATGATAGTAGGATTGATGCAGACTAGGGTCTGTGATCTGAGGATTATCCTCATTGCTGCACAGAAGAATTATGTCCTTGATGCACCGCTAGGTGACAGACCTATTGCAGGAGCAGATGCAGACGCTATGAACGTCTGGCAAGCTCGGTATGATGACTACTTAATAGTTTAGTGCACCATGCTTTATGGCTTAGAACCGGGACTTCAAAAATGTTTGAATGCCATGGAGCATACGAGATGTTCCAAGAGTTGAAATTGGTATTTCAGACTCATGCCCATATCAAGAGTATGAGACCTCTGACAAGTACTTTGCCTACAAGATGGAGGAGAATAGCTCAGCTAGTGAGCATGTGCTCAGAATGACTGGGTGCTACAATCACTTGAATCAAGTGGGAGTTAATATTCGAGATAAGATAGTGATTGACAAAGTTCTCTAGTCAGTATCACCAAGTTACTAGAACTTCGTGATGAACTGTAATATGCAAGAGATGACGAAAACGATTCCTGAGCTTTTCACGATGCTGAAATCAATGAAGGTAGAAATCAAAAAGAGCATCAAATGTTGATGGTTAACAAGACCACTAGTTTCATGAAAAAGGGCAAAAGGGAAAGAGAGGTAACTTCAAAAAGAATGGCAAGCAAGTTGCCACTCTCGGGAAGAAGCCCAAAGCTAGACCCAAGCCTGAAACTGAGTGCTTCTACTGCAAAGGGAATGATCACTGCAAACGGAACTGCCCAGATACTTGGTGGATAAGAAGTATGGAAAAGTGAACGAAGGTATATTTGATATACATGATATTGATGTGTACTTTACTAGTGTTCGTAGCAACCCCTGGGTATTCGATACCGGTTTAGTTGCTAAGATTAGTAACTCGAAACGGGAGTTGCAGAATGAATAGAGACTAGTTAAGGAGAGGTGACGATGTGTGTTGGAAGTGATTCCAAGGTTGATACGATGTGTGTTGGACGCGTGGCCGCACGTAATTGGTAAGTCGAACACCCACGGTTTCAATAATACTTCTGTTTCCAATTTGTAATGTGACAACACTTGTTCCAAAATGACTTTGTTGATTGTTAATGTGTGCGTCTTCGCAAATTGGACAGAAAAATTACCACATCATGTTGGTGCCATGTCATGAGACCATGCCAAGTTTCATGATTTTCAGACGTGTTTTGGAATTATAGGAATTAAAAAACCAAGTTTCTCAATCTTTCCAGCCGAGCCACGACGCCCAGATGTTTGAATTTCACTCCCATCTCTTGCATGGGACCTAGAAATTCACCCAAGGACACACATGTGATTTTCAAACAACTTTGGTGCACTGGAGCATGTGCTTGTAGTTCAAATTTGAATTATGCACATTAAATGCCCGGAAACTCAATTAATGTATAAAAAAGGCCAAATGAACCCGGTATAATTCCAAAATTTAAGACGGTACTTCTATTTGGTCTAATCTGGCAGTGTGAAAAAATTAAGGCAGGAGAAGGCAGTGTATGTATGTGGTTTCACACACGGAGGTGACACATTCCCTCTCGAAACCACGAGCCTTGTTGAGGGAAGCTCCGGTTTGTAAGAAGCTCACACCAAAGCTTGTCCCAATTCGGCCAAAAAAATTACCGCAGCATGTTGGTGCCATGTCATGACACCATGCCAAGTTTCATGATTTTTAGGCGTGTTTAGGAATTACAGGAATTAAAAAAACAAGTTTCTCAATCTTTCTGGCCGAGCCAGGACGCCCATATGTTTGAATTTTACTCCCATCTCTTGCATGGGACCTAGAAATTCACCCAAGGACACACATGTGATTTTTCAAACAACTTTGGAGCACTGGAGCATGTGCTTGTAGTTCAAATTTGAATTATGCACATTAAATGCGCATAAACTCAATTAATGTATAAAAAAGGCGAAACGAGCCTAGAATAATTCCAAAATTTAGCACGGTACTACTATTTGGTCTAATCTGGTTGTGTAAAAAAATTAAGGCGGGAGAAGGCAGTGTATGTATGTCATTTCGCACACGGAGGTGTCACGTTCCGTCTCGGAACCAGGAGCCTTCTTGAGGGAAGCTCCGGTTTGCAGGAAGCTTACACCAAAGCTTGTCCCAATTTGTCCAAAAAATTACCACAGCATGTTGGTGCCATGTCATGACACCATGACAAGTTTCATGATATTCAGGCATGTTTTGGAATTAAAGGAATTAAAAAACCAAGTTTCTCAATCTTTCCGGCCGAGCCACGACGCCCAGAGGTTTGAATTTCACTCCCATCTCTTGCATGGAACCTAGTAATTCACCCAAGGACACAAATGTGTTTTTTCAAACAACTTTGGTGCACTGGAGCCTGTGCTTTTGGTTCAAATTGAATTATGCACATTAAATGCACAGAAACTCAATTAATGTATAAAAAGGCCAAACGAACCCAAAATAATTCCAACATTTAGCACAGTACTTCTATTTGGTCTAATCTGGCTATGTAAAAAAATTAAGGCGGGAGAAGGTAGTGTACGTATGTCGTTTCACACACGGAGGTGACACGTTCCCTCTTGGAACCACGAGCCTTCTTGAGGGAAGCTCTGGTTTGCAAGAAGCCTACACCAAAGCTTGTCCCAATTCGGCCAAAAAATTACCGCAACATGTTGGTGCCATGTCATGAGACCATGCCAAGTTTCATGATTTTCAGGCGTGTTTTGGAATTACAGGAATAAAAAACCAAGCTTCTCAATCTTTCCGGTCGAGCCACGACGCCCAGATGTTTGAATTTCACTCCCATCTCTTGCATGGGACCTAGAAATTCACCAAAGGACACACATGTGATTTTTCAAACAACTTTGGTGCACTGGAGCACGTTCTTGTAGTTCAAATTTGAATTATACACATTAAATGCGCAGAAACTCAATTAATGTATAAAAAGGCCAAACGAACACAGAATAATTCCAAATTTTAGCACGATACTTCTATTTGGTCTAATATGCCCGTGTAAAAAAATTAATGCGGGAGAAGGCAGTGTACGTATGTCGTATCGCACACGGAGGTGACACATTCCCTCTCGGAACCAGGAGCCTTCTTGAGGGAAGCTCCGGTTTGCAAGAAACTTACACCAAAGCTTGTCCCAATTCGGCCAAAAATTTACTACAGCATGTTGGTGCCATGTCATGACACCATGCCAAGTTTCATGATTTTCAGTAGTGTTTTAGATTTACAGGAATTAAAAAACCAAGTTTCTTAGTCATTCCGGCCGAGCCACGACACCTAGATGTTTGAATTTTATTCCCATTTCTTGCATGGGATCTATAAATTCACCCAAAGACACACATGTGATTTTTCAGCAAACTTTGGTGCATTGGAGCATGTGCTTGTAGTTCAAATTTGAATTATGCACATTAAATGCCCAGAAACTCAATTAATGCATAAAAATGCCAAACGAACCCGGAATAATTCCAAATTTAAACACGACACTCATGTACAAGTTGCATGTTCACTGTACGTAAATGTTCTAGCAATTCAAACACCATCCTTTCCCTCCATAACACCATATTGCCTTTCAAAACATAAAGGAAAAAATTAGGTATACCACAAATAGTTTACTAGAAAGAATCGTGTGGGATATGATATAAAATATCTTGGCGTACCATCTTGTCTGGCTTACGTAGGAAGCTTTGTTGCCTACAGTCCACCGCCCCTACTTGAACCACACTTGCGCGCTAGTTTCTCGCGGCACCGAGCGAAATTTTTTTGCCACCGCGGAAATATCTATCTCCCTGCCCCTCCCTCCTACCAAAAGCCACATTTCCACTGTTCCTCCTTGCTTTCCAAGTTCAAACCTTCACTGCTGCTTACTGGCAGCTCAGCCTCCTCGCCGGCGACCCTTCTTCTTGCAGCACCGCCTCCTTGCCGGCTACCCTTCTTCTTGCAGCGCCGCCTCCTTAACGGTGACCCATCTTCTTGCAGTGTCGCCTCCTTGCCGGTGACCCTTCTTCTTGCTGCGTGGCCTCCTCGCCGCTGACCCTTCTTCTTGTTACGCGACCTTGTTGATATGGCCAGGTAATTCACACCCCACCCACACCATCCTCCTCCTTTCCCGTCCCACATGCCCCGACTGATGGAGCGACACCTTCCACCGAAATCACTGCCCCCTCCTCCAATTGAGCGCGCCCATAGCCATTTTACATGCAGTATAACATGGAGCTGAGTAGCATTCGACCGCACGCATGAACGATGTCGCTATGGCTGACATGCGTGTCGACCGCCAGATCTTGGAGGAGCACCTCGTCTTCAAGGCCACCATCGACACCACCGCGCGGTTGTCTACTTTAAAATACAGTTCGTGATGTTTTCTCGAGGCCACCGCCAGTGCCTTCTAGTGATTTGTCCTCTGTAATGTTAATATGCAATCTGATGTTCAGTTAACAGTTTGGTCCTCTAAAATGTAATGTTCAGTTAACACTTTGGTCCAACAATTGCTACATTTCATAGTACTGTTCTCAAGCATTCTTTGTTTTGTTAACTGTCTTGTCTTCTAGTACATGTTTCTATTCTGCAATGTCGTGCTCAGTTAACTATTTTGGTTCATCTGGTCTGCCGTCCATTTAACTATTTGGTTCAGCTCTGCAATTTGATTTTCATTTGTTGTGGGTACAATTTTGTATTGTTATGCATGTGACACCAATCGAATTTGGCCGTACTCAATACATATTCTACTGATAGTATGGCAACTCTCAGTTAACCTGATCAAGATCTTCCTTATGTGTGTTGTAGGGAAACAATGGGAGACACCGCGGCTTACCATCGAGGTTTATTCAAGCAGGGTCCTTTGGGTAATAGCACATTATTGTGCAGTTGCAGGAATCATTCTAATATTTAGGTTTCTTACAATTTGGTCTTGCACATGTAGGTCCTACTATCAGAGGCTTAGACCCATTGTTCGACCCATTTTGCATATGGGGAAATGAGATGTCCATGAATATCAGTCAAGTCAAGAAACTCAGAAAGATTGTTAGGATGAAGAAACTTGCGACGAATAACAACAAGATCTTTGTTTGCACAATGAAGAAGACATCAGTCAACTATAGGATGGTACCAACTCTTTTACCTTGATTTTACCCCTTGCGACATTTCAAAATGATTTATGCATACCTTTGTTTTCAGTACTTTTCAAAGCAATTCACCGATGATTACCTCTCAAACCACCTGCATCGTCAAGAGGTGAGGAAGGTATTCATTCAACACCCATGGTACAAAGTCTTGCTACTGGCCTAAAGTTGCAAGGACATTCAACATCACTGAAGGCTCAATATTTGCCTTCCGCTTCTGCAGTTTCCCAAATGAGATTCATCTGTCTATTTACCGTGTATGATGCTACTTTCCAAAGGTTTTTGATGATGCATGTGAAACTTGGTGCTGTTGTGTAATGGTGTAACTGAGTGCCGAAGCTATCTAATGTAATTCGATTATGAAATCCTGGTTCATTTTATACAGATATGAAATATCTGGCATGTTTTATAAGAAATATCAGTTTTATTAGTACATGGATTATTAATAATAGGCCTGTGACGCCCCCGATTCAATCGTACACTAATCATGCACGCAAACGTGTACGATCAAGATCAGGGACTCACGGGAAGATATCACAACACAACTCTAAAAGTAAAATAAGTCATACAAGCATCATAATACAAGCCAGGGGCCTCGAGGGCTCGAATACCAGTGCTCGATCATAGACGAGTCAGCGGAAGCAACAATATCTGAGTACAGACATAAGTTAAACAAGTTTGCCTTAAGAAGGCTAGCACAAAGCGGGATCTGATCAAAAGAGGCGCAGCCTCTGCCTCGATCCTCCTAAACTACTCTGGTCGTCGTCGCCGGGCTGCACGTAGTAGTAGGCACCTCCGATGTAGTAGGGGTTAAATAAATCGACGGTGGCGTCTGCTCTGGACTCCAAAGATCTGGTTGCGACAACCGTAAAGAAAGGAAAGGGGAAAAAGGGGGAGAAAGCAACCGTGAGTACTCATCCAAAGTACTGCAAGCAAGGATCTACACTACATATGCATGGGTATATGTGTAAAGGGCCATATCGGTGGACCGAATCTGCAGAATGCCGAATAAGAGGGGATAGCTAATCACGTCGAAGACTACGCTTCGGCAGCCTCCGTCTTCTGCAAAGATGTAGAAGAGAGTAGATTGAAATCCTCCAAGTAGCATCTCCAAGTAGCATCTCCAGTAGCATCTCATAGCATAATCCTACTCGGCAATCCTCTCCTCGTCAGCTCGCTAGAGAGCGATCACCGGGTTGTATCCGCACTTGGAAGGGTGTTTTTATTAAGTATCCGGTTCTAGTTGTCATAAGGTCAAGGTACAACTCCAAGTCGTCCCATTATCAAGATCACGGCTATTCAATAGATTAACTTCCTGCGGTGCACCACATAACCCAACACGCTTGATCCCATTTGGCGGACACACTTTCTGGGTCATGCCCGCCTCGGAAGATCAACACGTCGCAGCCCCACCTAGGCACAACAGAGAGGCCAAGACGCCGGTCTAAACCTAAGCGCCGCAGGGTGCAGGGCCCATCGCCCAATGCACACCAAAGACGCTTGCGTGGGCGGCAAAGCGTAACTAGCCCCTTAATACAAGAGCGGGCTTACGTTCCAATCCGCGCCGCTCGCCGCCAAGGCGTCCACGAAGGCCGGTGATACCACGACGTCGGGATACCCATAACTACTCCCACGTAGATGGTTAGTGCGTATAGACCAAATGGCGGACTCGGATCAAATACCAAGATCTCGTTAAGCGTGTTAAGTATCCGCGAACGCCGAGCAGGCCAGCCCACTGCCTCCTAGGTGGTCTCAACCTGCCCTATCGCTCCGCCACAAAGTAACAATCGGGGCCGTCGGAACCCAGCCCACCTCTCACCGGGATGGAGCCACCGTCCTTTCAAATTTCTCATCGTAATCACTTGCGGGTACTCAATGAGTGACCCGACTTTAGTCACCATCTTTATAGTATGTATGTATGTATAGTATATACCCGTGATCACCTCCCAAGTGATCACGGCCCGATAGTATAGCAAGGCGGTCGACAAGAATGTAGGGCCAATGATGATAAACTAGCATCCTAGACTAAGCATTTAGGATTGCGGGTAAGGTATCAATATTTGTAGCAACAATGACAAAGCTATACAATGTAATAGGAGTAACCGAACAGTAACATGCTACACTACTCTAATACAAGCAGTATAGAGAAGAATAGGCGATATCTGGTGATCAAGGGGGGGCTTGCCTGGTTGCTCAGACAAGAATGAGGGGTCGTCAACACTGTAGTCGATCGAGGTACCAGCAGCAGCGTCAGTCTCGTAGTCTACCGAAAAGAAGTAACGGAGGGGGAACACAATAAATAACAGAGCAATCAAAGCATCACAAAGCGGAACATGGCAATACGCGGTGCTAGGTGTGCCCTAACGCGGCAGTAGGTGGTACCGGCGAAGGGAACATCCGGGAAAGTATCCCCGGTGTTTCGTGTTTTCGGACAGATGAACCGGAGGGCGAAAGTTGCGTGTTTGCTATGCTAGGGATGTGTGGCGGACGAACGGGCTGGATATTCGGATTCGTCTCGTCGTTCTGAGCAACTTTCATGTAGAAAACTTTTTCATCCGAGTTACGGATTATTTTAAATGATTTTTTTGAAGTTTAAACAATATTCTGAAATTATTATTAATTCAAAATAAAAGGTGAAATTGCTATGTGCACACGAGCAAAGGTACACAAAGAAAGGGCTGTGAGGCTGACAGGTGGGGACAGTTGACCAGGTCAAAAGTTGACTGGTCAAAAGGGGAATAGTGTTGGGGTCCCACTTGTCATTGTCTCTGGCTTTATTAGATTAACCGTTTTTCTTTAAGTTACAGTGGGGCCCTTCTGTCATGGAGTCACTAACTTAACAGATATTAGTTAACTGAAATTAATTGTTTTTTAACTAGCGATTTGGGGTTAGTTAAACCGGTCGAATACCCACGTCGCTGGGTCAACCCACCGCTAAACTTGTGTCTTGCTGCGTGCCGCCGGGCGAAACCTGAAAGACGACGGCGGTGTTCGGGACTCGTCGTCCGGTGGCCGAACCGCACGCGGTTGGCCACTTCTGAACGTGGGCGCCGAGCCGCGTCCAGGGCGGTGAAGGGAGGCGCGGGGGTTGACGGTCGCGGGTGGCGAGGCCGTGGGCGTGCGGACGCAGGCCAGAGAAGGGGAAAGGGCGCGTGGCCGCGAGCTCCGAGGAGGGCAGGCATGGGGGCTGCGACGAGGGGTGGAGCGCGCGCGGACGTGAGGGCCAGCAGGCGCGGATGTGAGGGCCAGTGTGCGCGGCGCGGACGTGGAGGCGCGCGAGATGACGGGGACGGGGAGAGAGGTAGGTGTTGCTCACCCCCGATGCAGGGGTCCAGGATGGTGAGGCTTGATGCGGCCGTCGATGGAGAAACGGGCGGGCGGTCCGTCGAAGGCGCTCAAGCGGCGACGATCCGATGACGGAGCCCGACGCTGCCGAGGCGGTGGTCCGCGACATGGGGACGGGCAAGCGACGGGCGGCGTCGGGAGGGCGCCAGCGTCGAGGTGCTAGGCGGCGCGGGATCGAGCGATGCCGCGCGGGAGGAGAGGGGGCGCGGGGTCGAGGTGGTGGCGAGGGGGCGACGGTGATGGGGTCGGGGCGGGTCGTCTGATCCCGATCCAGATCGGGTCGGGTTGGGGAGAGGAGCGAGGGGGATCGAGGGGATCGTGCGGGAGTGGGAGAGGGGGTGGATCGGTTAGGGTTACGGGGGAGGAGAGGTAGGCCATATAGGCTGGGGGGGGTGGGCGGTGGTGGCAGGTTAGACCTCACTACCAAATGGGGAACTGGCCTTTTGTTCCTTTTTTTTTTCTTTAGTTTTGTTTTCTCTTATTATTTTCTATTTTATTTTAAGTCCCCTTTTATTTCAGTTTTATAAAAATTATCACTAGCACCTAAAATTGTATTTATAAATATAGTACTGCCACCTTAATTCTCAACCCAAATTAAAATAGCTTAATATTTTAATAAAACTCAACAGGCATTTATTTAATTGTCTTAACTACTGTTTTTTTAATTATCTTAGAGCCTTTACATTTTATCAAAGTTTGGTTTCTCCACCATAATCACCTATGTATTATTTTGTTCACTCTGAACATTTAAATTTTAATATTTGAAAACTTTTATTGTTTGTGTGAATTTGAATTTGAATTTGAATCGGTTTCGAACTAACTCGAGATTAGCAACTATAATCGAGGTGACGTGGCTTCACTAGCAGAGGATCACTGTAGCTTAATTACCCGGGCGTCACAATTCTCCTCCACTACAAGAAATCTCGTCCCGAGATTTAAGAGGGGAGTAAGGGGGAAGGTGCTTGTAGCGAAAAACCTAACGAGTCATCTCGGTCTTGGTTACCCTTTCGAAGAGGTTGATCTCTTTCATTGATGTCTTCATTTCTCGGCTTCAAGTCACCATGATCAAGTCGTCATCCTTTCGTCAGGAGTCCCATCGTACTTATGAAAAAATAAGAGGGGTACTTCGGGAGAACGGACCCCGGCAAGGTTGACTATTTGGTAGATAACATCGGGGAGGGAGGCGGAAAGTAACTCTCGAATTGAAACTTAAGAAAATATTGAGAGCAAAGTAATGAGATTGCACAGAAGTTTCATGCGAAAGCAGCAACCGCTCGATGCCCAAAGCAGGCGTGAAAGGGCCCAAAGCAATCGGGAATAAGTATTGTGTCCGGCAACAGATTTGATGATCCCTCGGAAGATGGCTCGTGAATTACATACGAGGCCATACGCGAGGAGGAACCTTGGGAACAGGGGTGCAGGAGAGTCGGGTTTCGATCCAAAGGAATCAGGGTTATGGGCCCACCATGTGGTCCAAAAGGTGAAGGACGCCGACATATTGCACGGTCATGGTAGCAAGGCATAGCAGAGGATAGCTTGTCGCTTATGTTGGCAACAACGTTGGTACCAAGGGCGAGGGACGAAGAGAACCATTTTCCGCTTCGTTGAGCGAGGCGGACCAATAAACAAAGTTCTCGTCCATCGGTGGTTACCGAATGCTATCAACAAAAGCAACAGAGTCTTACCGACACGGTTGTACACCAAGGTGTTTTACATAAGCGTAAGAATACTACGCTTATTTAATATAGATTACAAGAAGGGTTAAGCAAACCAATGGAAAGGAAAGGTGATTACCAGGTTTAATCGAAAAATGGGGAGGAAAATGTGTATACACACATATTTCGGGGTATATCCTTCCCAAGGACAAGCAGCATGATATCCATGACAGATATTATGTAGAAAACTCCTTAGGTAGGGAAGAGAAATTTCATGACATTACCCATACAACGGTGTTTGGATAATTGAGCAAGAAACATTTAGCATTGGGCTTCAAATGTTCTTGTTGAAAATCGGAGTACCACAGACAAGCTTTTGAGATAGCATTGACATGGTATTGAAACAAAGGTCGGACTTTAGATACTCATTGGATCCATCAGGAACAGCTTATAAAATAGGTCTTACAATTTCCTCCAGGAAGAGTGGTTATCCTTGCAAAAGAAATTATAACGAAGGTCCTCCACCCAGGCGAGGGGTGCTAGGCATGACATCATGTTACCGGGTCATCAAAAGACCAACATCATAACTCTTGGAAAGTTGTCCCAACCATCATATCTGACCGAGATTCAGATCCGATTGGTGTCATGATACCTCAGACTCAGGATGTCCGAGAAGAAAAGGTGCAACACAAATAGACGAAATGACATTTCAAGATTCTCAGGAAATGAACTATGGGAGCGGGTCCTTGAAGCAATAGTTCATCCTTAAACCAAGGAGGGGATGAGAAGGTGGCTGATGGGCTCAGCGACAATTCATCAAGAATTCCAAACAGATGGCTTTCCACAATAATGTGATCAAGAAGATGACACTTGTCAATTCAAATGATATAATGTTGTAGGCTCGAGGAAAGACATACACAATTAAACATTGGTTGAAAGGTGCACCCGAAATATGGGCTGGGTTGCACGATCAATGTTAGAATGGTGACTTGACGAACAAAAGAATTAGAATGAAACTCGACCATTCACTCCAAAGCAATAGGGTTGCTAGAAGTTTTGAATTCACACATCATAGTTCAATTGTCGGTATTCCGGTTAGAAACAACACGGGTAACAAGAATGGTGAGGGTGAGAAGTATCACCATACCACGAATTCTCAAGAGGTGGTGAAATTCTCACGACATTCTTGACATAAAGGATGGTAATACTCCAAGGTAATGGAGAACAATTGCTGGATAGTAAGGATCCCAAGGTATAACACAAAACATGAATAAGTTTGTGTTGATCGGAAGGCAATAAAGTGGTCGGCGATAACACAAACCATTGAGGGGCGAGGATGGTATTTATTATCAAGAATTCGATATATATCTTGGAAGAGCTCAGGATGTTGATGATGACCATGACACATTTGTCGAGAGATTTCGTGAAGATGTAATCGGTCGGCGATGACATCAAGTCAAATGATGATGCAGCGAAAGGTTATGGGAACCAAGGGTACGACACAAACTCGAAATCAAGTTTGTGGTTCAAGGCGAAATGATATGATGAGGAAAGTCGACGTAAGCTTAGCTCAACATCAAAAATTGTGCTTCGGAAAGAAAGACCAGATAGCACAATTAAAAAGTTGGACGATAATGATATAGCCGATCAGGCTAGGAATGACTTCAAGGATTATTAAACTCATAAGCAACGGAAATTACTTAGAGTTATCGTATCGGAGTGCGGAATTGATTCACTTATCGGTGTTCTCGAGTGACTAATAACTTAGAACCCATGAAAAATTGGAATCAGTGGGAATGTAGCACTTGATGAAGAACTCATAAGAAGTTATGCACTTCCATGATAATCTCGAGATACCAGGGGGGTAATACTCGATGACAGATCAAGGTAGAGGTTGTACTGGGGTATTGCTCTATAGAAGACAAGTGCTTAAACTTGCATAGGAAATGGTATTTAAAGGAGAACATGGTCGAAACCACAATTGCAAAGGATCAATTCACCGATACCAAAGGATATTATATCAAGGAAATAGTTACAAGAAGCTTCCATGATAGGATCTACATCGTGTCCATGGGCATGAACACAAAGTTCAAGGTCGACTCCCACTTCTGCAATGCATAACCTTTCATTCACTTCTCGCGTTCGATGAAGTTGCAGTGTTGAAATTTTATCTGCGAAACACCGTAAGAGTATGGCTCGTGAAAACTTTCGGTTCACACGGTTTAGAGAAGGCATATGTTCAACCCATAGGGGCTTCTTAGAAACATATACCACAAGTTTCAAGAGTAAATAACACAAGCCCGAAAGCAGAGCATGGTTGGCCAAGCAGAGGATACAGCTTAACAAAGGCATTATGTATCAGGGGAAGAACTCACAAAGTGGTCAAATGAAGGACAACGCCGGATAATAATCCAACAAAGGATATGGCGACCCACAATGGAGCTGATGTGAGTATCGATACACAATCAGAGGAAGAAAGAATGCAAATGCATCGGTTTATAGAACATCTGAGTAATTCAACGTTTAAATAGCAAAGGAATTATGATTTTCAAATCAAGGGATCAGGAGCAAATGCTCTGATCAAGGATGGATAAGTTGAATAGACTTAGGGGTACGATCGACGGCAATTTGATTGGTCGATAACCAGCTCATGTTTAAAATGACGTCTGAGCCGGAAAGATAATTTAGAAGGGTTGATAGATGATTGTGTGCATTCGCACACATATTGAGTCAACAGACTCAAAATGATAATGACAAGGGATGCCATTAAGATTACGAGACTTATGGGATTAACCATAATGCAAGTAAGCAAGAATTCCAAGAGCAATAGGCTGCTCAGGATTTTCGGAAGATCGGGTAGTATTTGAATGTATTTTTGGTGAAACACATGAACAACTTTGTACAAACGGATACTCGGCAAGCGCAAGTAATTATCCGTAGGGGTATTCATGCAGCAAGAAACTGCGGGGCAGTAAGCGTAAGGAATTCTCAGAATATCGAGGAGTATTTCAAGACATCTTGTAATAACAAGAGCAACCGGGGATGACAATATGAACGATAGGTGTAAGTAGTTATCCAGAGGGATTTATCGATGGAAGTGAATTGCAAAAGCGATGGCACATAGTCTCGAGAGCACATTGTAGAGTATCTTCGAATCTTCAGTGCAAAGAAAGGTCATCGGTAACAAGGGGCTCTCCGGGAGAAAGTACTTGCGAGAACCTAAAGTTAGTTTTGTTTTTAGCAAAATCATTTAACCCGAATAGAAGAGAGCTCAGAGTCCCAGAGTAAAGATCGAGGAGTAAAAGATCCTAACACCACCCAATGGCGACGTGTGCCGGTAAGACACACAACCATGTTAGTAAAAGTTTTTGCAACGTCTAGACTCGACTTCGGCCAAGGAGTTGGGAAGGGGATTCTACAGCGATCGGCTCGATACCAACTTGGCGCCCTGATTCAATCGTACACTAATCATGCACGCAAACGTGTACGATCAAGATCAGGGACTCACGAGAAGATATCACAACACAACTCTAAAAGTAAAATAAGTCATACAAGCATCATAATACAAGCCAGGGGCCTCGAGGGCTCGAATACTAGTGCTCGATCATAGACGAGTCGTGGAAGCAACAATATCTGAGTACGACATAAGTTAAACAAGTTTGCCTTAAGAAGGCTAGCACAAATCGGGATACAGACGAAGAGGCGCATGCCTCCCGCTCGATCCTCCTAAACTACTCCCAGTCGTCGCCGCCGGGCTGCACGTAGTAGTAGGCACCTCCAGTAGTAGGGGTCGTAAATCGCCGACGGTGGCGTCGCCTCGGACTCCAAAGATCTGGTTGCGACAACCGTAAAGAAAGGAAAGGGGGAAAAGGGGAGAAAGAAACCATGAGTACTCATCCAAAGTACTGCAAGCAAGGATCTACACTACATATGCATGGGTATATGTGTAAAGGGCCATATCGAGGACCGAATCTGCAGAATGCCGAATAAGAGGGGATAGCTAATCACGTCAAGACTACGCTCGGCAGCCTCCGCCTTGCAAAGATGTAGAAGAGAGTAGATTGAGATCCTCCAAGTAGCATCTCCAAGTAGCATCTCCAGTAGCATCTCATAGCATAATCCTACTCGGCAATCCTCTCCTCGTTGCCCTGTTAGAGAGCGATCACCGGGTTGTATCTGGCACTTGGAAGGGTGTGTTTTATTAAGTATCCGGTTCTAGTTGTCATAAGGTCAAGGTACAACTCCAAGTCGTCCTGTGACCGAAGATCACGGCTATTCAAATAGATTAACTTCCCTGCAGGGGTGCACCACATAACCCAACACGCTTGATCCCATTTGGCCGGACACACTTTCCTGGGTCATGCCCGGCCTCGGAAGATCAACACGTCGCAGCCCCACCTAGGCACAACAGAGAGGCCAAAGACGCCGGTCTAAACCTAAGCGCCAGGGTGCGGGCCCATCGCCCAATGCACACCAAGACGTTGCGTGGGCGGCCGAAAGCGTAACTAGCCCCTTAATACAAGAGCGAGCTTACGTTCCAATCCGGTCGCGCCGCTCGATCATTGGCGTCCACGAAGGCTTCGGTGATACCACGACGTCGGGATACCCATAACTACTCCCACGTAGATGGTTAGTGCGTATAGACCAAATGGCCGACTCGGATCAAATACCAAGATCTCGTTAAGCGTGTTAAGTATCCGCGAACGCCGAGCAGGCCAGGCCCACTGCCTCCTAGGTGGTCTCAACCTGCCTGCCGCTCCGCCACAAAGTAACAATCGGGGCCGTCGGGAACCCAGGCCCACCTCTACCGGGATGGAGCCACCGTCCTTTCAGCCCCTCATCGAATCACTTGCGGGTACTCAATGAGTGACCCGACTTTAGTCACCATCTTTATAGTATGTATGTATGTATAGTATATACCGTGATCACCTCCCAAGTGATCACGGCCCGATAGTATAGCAAGGCGGTGACAAGAATGTAGGGCCAATGATGATAAACTAGCATCCTAGACTAAGCATTTAGGATTGCGGGTAAGGTATCAATGATTAGTAGCAACAATGACAGGCTATGCAATGTAATAGGAGTAACCGAACAAGAACATGCTACACTACTCTAATACAAGCAAAGATAGAGAAGAATAGGCGATATCTGGTGATCAAGGGGGCTTGCCTGGTTGCTCGAACAAGAATGAGGGTCGTCAACACTTGTAGTCGATCGAGGTACCAAAGCAAGCAGCGTCGATCTCGTAGTCTACCGAAAAGAAGTAACGGAGGGGGAACACAATAAATAACAGAGCAATCAAAGCATCACAAAGCGGAACATGGCAATACGCGGTTGCTAGGTGTGCCCTAACGCGCGATGGGTGGTACCGGCGAAGGGGGAACATCCGGGAAAGTATCCCCGGTGTTTCGTGTTTTCGGACAGATGAACCGGAGGGCGAAAGTTGCGTGTTTGCTATGCTAGGGATGTGTGGCGGACGAACGGGCTGGATATTCGGATTCGTCTCGTCGTTCTGAGCAACTTTCATGTAGAAAACTTTTTCATCCGAGTTACGGATTATTTTAAATGATTTTTTTGAAGTTTAAACAATATTCTGAAATTATTATTAATTCAAAATAAAAGGTGAAATTGCTATGTGCACACAGAACAGTGTACACAGCAAAGGGCTGTGAGGCTGACAGGTGGGGACAGTTGACCAGGTCAAAAGTTGACTGGTCAAAAGGGGAATAGTGTTGGGGTCCCACTTGTCATTGTCTCTGGCTTTATTAGATTAACCGTTTTTCTTTAAGTTACAGTGGGGCCCTTCTGTCATGGAGTCACTAACTTAACAGATATTAGTTAACTGAAATTAATTGTTTTTTTAACTAGCGATTTGGGGTTAGTTAAACCGGTCAGGCCCACGCGTCAGTGGGTCAACCCACTGGCTAAACTTGTGTCTTGTAGCGTGCCGCCGAGCACGTAAGACGACAGCGGTGTTCGGGACTCGTCGTCCGTGGCCGAACCGCACGCGGTTGGCCACTTCAACGTGGCGCCGAGCCGTCGAAGCGGTGAAGGGGCGGGGTTGACGGTCGCGGTGGCGAGGCCGTGGGCGTCTGGCGCAGCGCGAAGGGAATGGCGCGTGGCGCGAAGCTCCGGAGGAGGCGAGCACGGGGGCTGCGACGGTGGAAGCCTTGCGACGTGAGGGCCAGCCAGCAAGGATGTGAGGGCGAGGTGCGGGCGCGCGGACGTGGAGGCGCGCGAGATGACGGGGGCGGGAGAGAGGTAGGTGTTGCTCACCCCGATCAGAGGTCCAGGATGGTGAGGCTTGATGTGGCGTCGATGGAGAAAGCGGGCGGGGCGGTCCGTCGAAGGGAGCTCCAAGCGGCGACGATCCGGTGATGGAGCCCGACGCGTCGAGGCGGTGGTCCGTGGGTCATGGCGGTACGGGCAAGCAAGCGAGGCGGCGCGTGGAGGGCGCCAAGGCGTCGGGGTGCTAAGCGGCGCGGATCGAGCGATGCCAGCAAGGGAGGAGAGGGGGCGCGGGTCGAGGTGGTGGCGAGGGGCGACGTGATGGGGTCGGGCGGGTCGTCGATCCCGATCCAGATCGGGTCGGGTTGGGGAGAGGAGCAAGGGGGATCGAGGGGATCGTGCGGGAGTGGGAGAGGGGGTGGATCGGTTAGGGTTACGGGGGAGGAGAGGTAGGCCATATAGGCCAGGGTGGGGTGGGCCGGCTGGCTGGCCAGTTGGGCCTCACGGCCCAAATGAGGGAACGGCCTTTTGTTCCTTTTTTTGTTTTCTTTAGTTTTGTTTTCTCTTATTATTTTCTATTTTATTTTAAGTCCCCTTTTATTTCAGTTTTATAAAAATTATCACTAGCACCTAAAATTGTATTTATAAATATAGTACTGCCACCTTAATTCTCAACCCAAAATAAAATAGCTTAATATTTTAATAAAACTCAACAGGCATTTATTTAATTGTCTTAACTACTGTTTTTTTAATTATCTTAGAGCCTTTACATTTTATCAAAGTTTGGTTTCTCCACCATAATCACCTATGTATTATTTTGTTCACTCTGAACATTTAAATTTTAATATTTGAAAACTTTTATTGTTTGTGTGAATTTGAATTTGAATTTGAATCGGTTTCGAACTAACTCGAGATTAGCAACTATAATCGAGGTGACGTGGCTTCACTAGCAGAGGATCACTGTAGCTTAATTACCCGGGCGTCACAAGGCCAATTACGCTGCTTATTGGGGTTTTCTATTGCAAACGGTTACTCAGACAGCACCGTGGGCGATGAACTCAAACAACCCGCATGGTTTCTAGAAAGTAGGTGTGTTCGATCAACTAACAATCACACATGGCTTCCGGCAGCGAACTGTTGGCATTAGGCCACCTTGCACAAACGTTTCCACACAAAGAACTATGTGGGATGTACATACCTACGGAAATGATTTTCTGGGATTCACCGTGTGGGATGTACATACCTACAGAAATGATTTTCGGGATTCACCGTGTGGGATGTACATACCAACGGAAATGATTTCTGGGATTCACCCTGTGGGATGTACATACCTACAGAAATGATTTCTGGGATTCACCGTGTGGGATGTACATACCTATGAAAATGATTGGGTTTTGATGCCTCGCCCGATCGCACACGGCCCCAGCCTGGGTCCCAAGAGGGCCTATCCCCAACGATTTATGGGTCGTGTGGGAAGGACACCCTATCGCACACACTCACTTGACGACGTTTCCAAATGCCTTCACGGAAAGGGGTTTTAAACTGTTTGTTTAGGATGTCGCTGTACCAGTGTATGCTGAGTTTGATTTGCCGGGTTAAGCTCTGCTGTCAACAATGTTGTCAGAGTGTCCAATAAGTCGGACAAGACTTGAGCCGGCGGGCGCGCAGGGCCTCCTGCCCCGTCCGCCATCACCATTGCTGACCCGGAAACCATTGCCGCTGCAGTCGAAGAATTTTGTACTGACTGCATACCGGCCATGAAAATCGTGACCCGGTTCGACGGCTCATAGGGGTCCGGAATACTATCGCCATCGGAACAGCCCCCAAGCCTGCCGTTGCTACCTCTTGAGAATGCCTTGGTTTTTCCCTTGAAGAGGAAAGGGCGATGCAGGAAAGTAGCTTAAGTATTTCCCTCAGTTTTTGAGAACCAAGGTATCAATCCAGTAGGAGGCTCCTCAAAAGTCCCATGCACCTACACAAACAAACAAGAACCTCGCAACCAACGCGATAAAGGGGTTGTCAATTCCTTCACGGTAACTTGTGAAAGTGAGATCTGATAGAGATAATAAAATAAGATAAATATTTTTGGTATTTTTATGATATAGATTGGAAAGTAAAAGATGCAAATAAATGTAGATGGAAAACTTATATGATAAAAGATAGACCCGGGGGCCATAGATTTCACTAGTGGCTTCTCTCAAGATAGCATCAGTATTACGATGGGTGAACAAATTACCGTAGAGCAATTGATAGAAAAGTGCATAGTTATGAGAGTATCTAGGCATGATCATGTATATAGGCATCATGTCTGTGACAAGTAGACCGACTCCTGCCTGCATCTACTACTATTACTCCACACATCCACCGACTCCTACCTGCATCTAGAGTATTAAGTTCATAAAGAACAGAGTAACGCACTAAGAAAGATGACATGATGTAGAGGGATAAACTCAAGCAATATGATATAAACCCCATCTTTTTATCCTCGATGGCAACAATACAATACGTGCCTTGCTGCCCCTGCTGTCACTGGGAAAGGTGTTGGGGAACGTAGTAATTTCAAAAAATTTCCTACGCACACTCAAGATCATGGTGATGATACAGCAACGAGGGGAGAGTGTTGTCTACGTACCCTCGTAGACCGAAGCGGAAGCGTTGACGCAACGTAGAGGAAGTAGTCGTACGTCCTCCCGGTCCGACCGATCCAAGCACCGTTACTCCGGCACCTCCGAGTTCTTGACACGCGTACAGCTCGATGACGCACCCTCGATCTCCAATCCAGTAGAGGCTCCGAGGGGGAGTTCCGTCAGCACGACGGTGTGGTGACGATCTTGATGTTTTCCTGTCGCAGGGCTTCGCCTAAGCACCGCTACAATATGATCGAGGTGTAATATCGTGGAGGGGGGCACTGCACACGGCTAAGGAACGATCAATGATCAACTTGTGTGCTCTAGGGTGCCCCCTACTCCCGTATATAAAGGAGGGAGGGAGGAGGTGGCCGGCCCTAGAGGGGGCGCGCCATAGGGAGGGGGAAACCTACTCCAAGTAGGTTTCCCTCTCTTTTCCTTATCTTATTTGGAGGGGGAAGGAAGGAGTACTAGTATTAGGAAGTAGTACTAGTAGTAGGAATAGGAAGAGGGGGAATGAGAAAGGAAAGGGGGGGCCGGCCCCCTTCCCCAATTCGGATTGGGCTTGGGGGCGCCCCCTTGCTCCTTCTCCCTTCCTCCGACATTGGCCCAATAAGGCCCATATACCTCCCGGGGGGTTCCGGTAACCTCCCGGAGCTCCAAACTTCTCCGGAACCTTTCCGGTGTCCAAATATATCCGTCCAATATATCAATCTTTATATCTCGACAATTTCGAGACTCCTCGTCATGTCCGTGATCATATCCGGGACTCCGAACAAACTTTGGTACATCAAAATACATAAACTCATAATATAATTATCATCGAAACCTTAAGCGTGCGGACCCTACGGCTCGAGAACAATGTAGACATGACCGAGACACGTCTCTGGTCAATAACCAATAGCAGGACCTGGATGCCCATATTGGTTCCTACATATTCTACGAAGATCTTTATCGGTCAAACCACATAACAACATACTTTGTTCCCTTTGTCATCGGTATGTTACTTGCCCGAGATTTGATCGTCGGTATCCAATACCTAGTTCAATCTCGTTACCGGCAAGTCTCTTTACTCGTTCTGTAATACGTCATCTCATAACTAACGCATTAGTTATATGCTTGCAAGGCTTAAGTGATGAGTATTACCGAGAGGGCCCAGAGATACCTCTCCGACAATCGGAGTGACAAATCCTATTCTCGATTTATGCCAACTCAACATGAACCTTCGGAAACACTTGTAGAGCACCTTTATAATCACCCAGTTACGTTGTGACGTTTGGTAGCACACAAAGTGTTCTTCCGGTACACGGGAGTTGCACAATCTCATAGTTGCAGGAACTTTGTATAAGTCATGAAGAAAGCAATAGCAGTATACTAAATGATCAAGTGCTAGGCTCACAAAATGGGTCATGTCAATCACATCATTCTTCTAATGATGTGATCTCACTAATCAAATGACAACACATGTCTATGGTCAGCAAACATGACCATCTTTGATTAATGAGCTAGTCAAGTAGAGGCATACTAGTGACTATATGTTTGTCTATGTATTCACACATGTATCATGTTTCCGGTTAATACAATTCTAGCATGAATAATAAACATTTATCATGATATGAGGAAATAAATAATAACTTTATTATTGCCTCTAGGGCATATTTCCTTCAGTCTCCCACTTGCACTAGAGTCAATAATCTAGATTACATAGTAATGATTCTAACACCCATGGAGTCTTGGTGCTGATCATGTTTTGTTCGTGAGAGAGGCTTAGTCAACGGGTCTGCAACATTCAGATCCGTATGTATCTTGCAAATCTCTATGTCTCCCACTTGGACTTGGTCCCAAATGGAATTGAAGCGTCTCTTGATGTGCTTGGTCCTCTTTTGAAATCTGGATTCCTTTGCCAAGGCAATTGCACCAGTATTGTCACAGAATATCTTCATTGGTCCCGATGCACTAGGTATGACACCTAGATCGGTAATGAACTCCTTCATCCAGACTCCTTCATTTGCTGCCTTAGAAGCAGCTATGTACTCCGCTTCACATGTAGGTCCCGCCACGACACTTTGTTTAGAACTGCACCAACTTACAGCTCCACCGTTTAATAAAAACACGTATCCGGTTTGCGATTTAGAATCGTCCAGATCTGTGTCAAAGCTTGCATCGACGTAACCATTTACGACTAGCTCTTTGTCACCTCCATATCTGAAAACATATCCTTAGTCCTTTTCGTATTTCAGGATGTTCTTGACCGCTGTCGATGATCCACTCTGGATTACTTTGGTACCTTCTGCTAAGCTTATTGCTAAGCATCGTCGGTCCGGTACACAACATTGCATACATGATAGAGCCTATGGCTGAAGCATAGGAACATTTTTCATTTTCTCTCTATCTTCTGCGTGGTCGGGCATTGAGTTCGACTCAACTTCATACCTTGTAGCACAGGCAAGAATCCTTTCTTTGCACGATCCATATTGAACTTTTTCAATATTTTGTCAAGGTATGTGCTTTGTGAAAGTCCTATTAAGCGTCTTGATCTATCTCTATAGATCTTGATGCCTAATATATAAGCAGCTTCTCGAGGTCTTTCATCGAAAAACTTTTATTCAAGTATCCCTTTATGCTATCCAGAAATTCTATATCATTTCCAATTAATAATATGTCATCAACATATAAAACTAGAAATGCTACTGAGCTCCCACTCACTTTCTTGTAAATCTGAGCTTCTCCAAAAGTCTCAGATAAAACCATATGCTTTGATCACACTATCAAAACGTTTATTCCAACTCCGAGATGCTTGCACCAGTCCATAAATGGAGCGTTGGAGCTTGCACACTTTGTCAAGACCTTTTGGATCAACAAAACCTTCCGCTGCATCATATACAACTCTTCTTCTAGAAATCCATTCAAGAATGCGCCTTGACATCCATTTGCCAAATTTCATAATCATGAAATGCAGCAATACCCAACATGATTCGGACAGACTTAAGCATCGCTATGGGTGAGAAAGTCTCATCGTAGTCAACCCCTTGAACTTGTCGAAAACCTTTCGCAACAAGTCGAGCTTTATAGACGATAACATTACCATCAGCGTCGGTCTTCTTCTTAAAGATCCATTTATTCTCAATGGCTTGCCGATCATCGAACAAGTCAACCAAAGTCCATACTTTGTTTTCATACATGGATCCTATCTCGATTTCATGGCCTCCAGCCATTTTGCGAATCTGGGCTCATCATCGCTTCCTCATAGTTCATAGGTTCATCATGGTCAAGTAACATGACTTCCAGAACAGGATTACCGTACCACTCTGGTGCGGATCTTACTCTGGGAGACCTACGAGGTTCAGCAGAAACTTGATCTGAAGTTTCATGATCAATATCATTAGCTTCCTCACTAGTTGGTGTAGTTGTCACGGAACCGGTTCTCGTGATGAACTACCTTCCAACAAGGAGTAGATACAGTTATCTCATCAAGTTCTACTTTCCTCCCACTCACTTCTTTCGAGAGAAATTCTTTCTCTAGAAAGGATCCATTCTTAGCAACAAATGTTTTTGCCTTCGGATCTGTGATAGAAGGTATACCCAACAGTTTCCTTTGGGTATCCTATGAAGACACATTTCTCCGATTTGGGTTCGAGCTTATCTGGTTGAAGTTTCTTCACATAAGCATCGCAGCCCCAAACTTTAAGAAACGACAACTTTGGTTTCTTGCCAAACCATAGTTCATAAGGCGTCGTCTCAACGGATTTCGATGGTGCCCTATTTAACGTGAATGCGGCCGTCTCTAAAGCATAACCCCAAAACGATAGCGGTAAATCGGTAAGAGACATCATAGATCGCACCATATCAAGTAAAGTACGATTCACGACGTTCGGACACACCATTTCGTTGTGGTGTTCCAGTGGCGTGAGTTGCTAAACTATTCCGCATTGTTTCAAATGTAAACCAAACTCGTAACTCAAATATTCTCCTCCACGATCGATCATAGAAACTTTATTTTCTTGTTACGATGATTTTCTACTTCACTCTGAAATTCTTTGAACTTTTCAAATGTTTCGACTTGTGCTTCATTAAGTAGATATACCCATATCTGCTCAAATCATCTGTGAAGGTGAGAAAATAACGATATCCTCCACGAGCCTCAACATTCATCGGGCCACATACATCTCAGATGTATGATTTCCAACAAATCTGTTGCTCTCTCCATAGTACCGAGAACGGCGTTTTAGTCATCTTGCCCATGAGGCACGGTTCGCAAGTACCAAGTGATTCATAACCAAGTGATTCCAGAAGTCCATCAGTATGGAGTTTCTTCATGCGTTTTACACCGATATGACCTAAACAGCAGTGCCACAAATAAGTTGCACTATCATTATCAACTCTGCATCTTTTGGCTTCAACATTATGAATATGTGTATCACTACTATCGAGATTCAATAAAAATAGACCACTCTTCAAGGGTGCATGACCATAAAAGATATTACTCATATAAATAGAACAACCATTATTCTCTGATTTAAATGAATAACCGTCTCGCATCAAACAAGATCCAGATATAATGTTCATGCTCAACGCAGGCACCAAATAACAATTATTTAGGTCTAAAACTAATCCCGATGGTAGATGTAGAGGTAGCGTGCCGACGGCGATCACATCGACTTTGGAACCGTTTCCCACGCATCGTCACCTCGTCCTGGCGATGCTCGCTTATTCCGTAGTCCCTATTTCGAGTTGCAAATATTAGCAATGTAACCAAGATCAAATACCAGGTGCTACTACGAGCTCTAGTTAGGTACACATCAATAACATGTATATCACATATACCTTTGTTCACTTTGCCATCCTTCCTATCCGCCAAATACTTGGGGCAGTTCCGCTTCCAGTGACCAGTTTGCTTGCAATAGAAGCACTCAGTTTTAGGCTTAGGTCCAGACTTGGGTTTCTTCTCTTGAGCAGCAACTTGCTTACCGTTCTTTTTGAAGTTTCCCTTCTTCTTCCCTTTGCCCTTCTTCTTGAAACTAGTGGTCTTGTTGACCATAAACACTTTATGCTCCTTCTTGATTTCTACCTCCATGCTTTCAAAGATCGCGAAGAGCTCGAAATAGTCTTGTTCATCCCTTGCATATTATAGTTCATCACAAAGCTCTTGTAGCTTGGTGGCGATGATTGAAGGATTACATCAATGACACTATCATCGTGAAGATTAACTCCCGGTTGAATCAAGTGATTGTTATACCTAGACATTCTGAGTATATGTTCACCGATGTAACTATTCTCCTCCATCTTGCAGCTATAGAACTTATTGGAGACTTCATATCTCTCAATCCGGGCATTTGCTTGAAATATTAACTTCAACTCTGGAACATCTCATATGCTCCATGACGTTCAAAACGTCGTTGAAGTCCCGGTTCTAAGCCGTAAAGCATGGCACATCGAACTATAGAGTAGTCATCACTTTGCTCGCCAAACGTTCTTAACGGCGTCGGTTGCATCAAGAAGAAGTTCGGCACCCAGCGGTGCTTCTAGGGCGTAACTCTTACGTGCAGCAATGAGGATAACCCTCACGTTACGGACCCAAATCCGTAATTGCTACCATCATCTTTCAACTTTGCTTTCTCAAGGAACGCATTAAAATTCAACGAAACAACAAAGACGAGCCATCTATCTACAAACAAACATAGACAAGCAAAATACTATCGGTACTAAGTTCATGATAAATTTAAGTTCGATTAATCATATTACTAAAGAACTCCCACTTAGATGACATCTCTCTAGTCATCTAAGTGATCACGTGATCCAAATCAACTAAACCATAACCGATCATCACGTGAGATGGAGTAGTTTTCAATGGTGAACATCATCATGTTGATCATATCTACTATATGATTCACGCCGACCTTCGGTCTCCGTGTTCCGAGGCCATATCTGCATATGCTAGGCTCGTCAAGTTTAACTCGAGTATTCTGCGTGTGCAAAACTGGCTTGCACCCGTTGTAGATGGACGAGAGCTTATCACACCGATCATCACGTGGTGTCTCGACACGACGAACTTTGGCAACAAAGGCATACTCGGGAGAACACTACTTGATAATTTTAGTGAGAGATCATCTTAAAATGCTACCGTCAATCAAAGCAAGATAAGATGCATAAAGGATAAACATCACATGCAATCAATATAAGTGATATGATATGGCCATCATCATCTTGTGCTTGTGATCTCCATCTCCGGCACCGTCGTGATCACCATCGCCACCGGCGCGGCACCTTGATCTCCATCGTAGCATCGTTGTCGTTCGCCATCTATTGCTTCTACGACTATCACTACCGCTTAGTGATAAAGTAAAGCAATTACTGTAGCGTTGCATTTCATACAATAAAGCGACAACCATATGGCTCCTGCCAGATTGCCGATAACCGGTTACAAAACATGATCATCTCATACAATAAAATATAGCATCACGTCTTGACCATATCACATCACAACATGCCCTGCAAAAACAAGTTAGACGTCCTCTACTTTGTTGTTGCAAATTTTACGTGGCTGCTACGGGCTTAAGCAAGAACCAATCTCACCTCGCATCAAAACCACAACGATAGTTTGTCAAGTTAATGCTGTTTTAACCTTCGCAAGGACCGGCGTAGTCACACTCGGTTCAACTAAAGTTGGAGAAACAGACACCGCTAGTCACCGTGGTGCAAAGCACGGTGGTAAAACCAGTCTCGCGTAAGCGTCACGTAATGTCGGTCCGGCCGCTTCATCCAACAATACCGCTGAACCAAAGTATGACATGCTTGGTAAGCAAGATGACTTATATCGCCCACAACTCACTTGTGTTCTACTCGTGCAAATAACATCAAACCATAAAACCTAGGCTCGGATGCCACTGTTGGGGAACGTAGTAATTTCAAAAATTTCCTCGCACACTCAAGATCATGGTGATGATACAGAACGAGGGAGAGTGTTGTCTCGTACCCTCGTGAGACCGAAGCGGAAGCGTTGACGCAACGTAGAGGAAGTAGTCGACGTGCTCCCGGTCCGACCGATCCAAGCACCGCTTACTCGGCACCTCCGAGTTCTTGACACGCGTACAGCTCGATGGCGCACCTCGATCTCCAATCTAGTAGAGGCTCCGAGGGGAGTTCCACAAGACGACGGTGTGGTGACGATCTTGATGTTTTCCTGTCGTAGGGCTTCGCCTAAGCACCGCTACAATATGATCGAGGTGTAATATCGTGGAGGGGGGCACCGCACACGGCTAAGGAACGATCAATGATCAAGTTGTGCGCTCTAGGGTGCCCCCCTACTCCCATTTATAAAGGAGGGAGGGAGGAGGTGGCCGGCCCTAGAGGGGGCGCGCCATAGGGAGGGGGAAACCTACTCCAAGTAGGTTTCCCTCTCTTTTCCTTATCTTATTTGGAGGGGGAAGGAAGGAGTACTAGTATTAGGAAGTAGTACTAGTAGTAGGAATAGGAAGAGGGGGAAGGAGAAAGGAAAGGGGGGGCCCGCCCCCTCCCCAATTCGGATTGGGCTTGGGGGCGCCCCCTCCTTGCTCCTTCTCCCTTCCTCCTACATGGGCCCAATAAGGCCCATATACCTCCCGGGGGGTTCCGGTAACCTCCCGGAGCTCCAAACTTCTCTGGAACCTTTCCGGTGTCCAAATATATCCGTCCAATATATCAATCTTTATGTCTCGACCATTTCGAGACTCCTCGTCATGTCCGTGATCATATCCGGGACTCCGAACAAACTTCGGTACATCAAAATACATAAACTCATAATATAATTATCATCGAAACCTTAAGCGTGCGGACCCTAAGGTTTGAGAACAATGTAGACATGACCGAGACACGTCTCTGGTCAATAACCAATAGCGGGACCTGGATGCCCATATTGGTTCCTACATATTCTACGAAGATCTTTATCGGTCAAACCGCATAACAACATACTTTGTTCCCTTTGTCATCGGTATGTTACTTGCCCGAGATTTGATCGTCGGTATCCAATACCTAGTTCAATCTCGCTACGGCAAGTCTCTTTACTCGCTCAGAATACGTCATCTCATAACTAACTCATTAGTTATATGCTTGCAAGGCTTAAGTGATGAGTATTACCGAGAGGGCCCAGAGATACCTCTCCGACAATCGGAGTGACAAATCCTATTCTCGATTTATGCCAACTCAACATGAACCTTCGGAAACACACAGAGAGCACCTTTATAATCACCCGATTCGTTGTGACGTTTGGTAGCACACAAAGTGTTCTTCCGGTACACGGAGTTGCACAATCTCATAGTTGCGAGGAACTTTGTATAAGTCATGAAGAAAGCAATAGCAGATACTAAGCGATCAAGTGCTAGGCTAACAAAATGGGTCATGTCAATCACATCATTCTTCTAATGATGTGATCTCACTAATCAAATGACAACACATGTCTATGGTCAGGAAACATGACCATCTTTGATTAATGAGCTAGTCAAGTAGAGGCATACTAGTGACTATATGTTTGTCTATGTATTCACACATGTATCATGTTTCGGGTTAATACAATTCTAGCATGAATAATAAACATTTATCATGATATGAGGAAATAAATAATAACTTTATTATTGCCTCTAGGGCATATTTCCTTGAAAAGGACACCGCAAGATTGAACCCAAAGCTAAGCACTTCTCCCATTGCAAGAAAGATCAATCTAGTAGGCCAAACCAAACTAATAATTCAAAGAGACTTGCAAAGATAACCAATCACACATAAAAGAATTTAGAGAAGATTCAATTATTTCTCATAGATAAACTTGATCATAAACCCACAATTCATCGGATCTCGACAAACACACCGCAAAAAGAGTTACATCGAATAGATCTCCAAGAAGATCGAGGAGAACTTTGTATTGAGATTCAAAGAGAGAGAGAAGAAGCCATCTAGCTAATAACTATGGACCCAAAGGTCTATGGTAAACTACTCACAACTCATCGAAGAGGCCTTGGAGATGATGTAGAGGCCCTCCATGGTCGATTCCCCCTCCGGCGGAGCACCGACGAAGGCTCCATGGGATCTCGCGGATACAGAAGGTTGCGGCAGTGCAAATAGTTTTTCATGGTGCTCCTGGATGTTTTTGGGGTACGTGGATATATATAGGCGAAGGAGGTAGGTCAGGGGAGCCACGAGGGGCCCACGAGGGTGGGGGGCGCGCCGGGCACCCTCGTGGCCGCCTCGGTTACTTCTTGACGTCCACTCCAAGTCTCCTGGATTGCATTTGTTCCAAAAAGATCGCTGCCGAAGGTTTCATTCCGTTTGGACTCTATTTGATATTCCTTTCCTTCGAAACACTGAAATAGGCAAAAAACAGCAATTAGGGCCGGGCCTCGGAGTTAGTAGGTTAGTCCCGAAAATGATATAAAAGTGTAGAGTAAAGCCCATAAACATCCAAAACGGGTAATATAATAGCATGGAGCAATAAAAAATTATAGATACGTTGGAGACGTATCAAGCATCCCCAAGCTTAATTCTTGCTCGTCCCCGAGTAGGTAAATGATAAAAACGGAATTTTTGATGTGGAATGCTACCTAGCATAATTCTCAATGTAATTTTGTTTATTGTGGCATGATTGTTCAGATCCAAATGCTTCAATATAAAAGCTTATAAAATATAAAAATAGTAATACTTGAAGCGTACTAACAAATAATCATGTCTTATCAAAATAGCATAGCCAAAGAAAGCTTATCCCTACAAAATCATACAGTTAGGCCATGCTTCATTTTCATCACACGGAATACTCCCATCATGCAAAACCCCGGGTTCAGCCAAGCAATTGGTTCATACTTTTTAACGCGCTTAAGCTTTTCCAACTCTTACACAATACATGAGCGCAAGCCATGGACATATCACTATATGTGGTATATGGTGGTGGTTGTGAAGACAAAAAGGGAGAAGGTAGTCTCACATCAACTAGGCATATCAACGGGCTATGGATATGCCCATTAATAGATATCAATGTGAGTGAGTAGGGATTGCTGTGCAACGGATGCACTAGAGCTATAAATATATGAAAGCTCAACAAAAGAAACTAAGTGGGTGTGCATCCAACTTGCTTGCTCACGAAGACCTAGGGCATTTTGAGGAAGCCCATCATTGGAATATACAAGCCAAGTTCTATAATGAAAAATTCCCACTAGTATATGAAAGTGTCAACATAGGAGACTCTATCATGAAGATCATGGAGCTACTTTGAAGCACAAGTGTGGAAAAGAGATAGTAGCATCGTCCCTTCTCTCTTTTCTCTCTTTTTTTTAGTTCTTATTTGGTGGGATTCTTTGGCCTCTTTTTTTATGGGCTTCTTTGGCCTTTTTTTGTAAAGTCCGAAGTCTCATCCTGACTTGTGGGGGAATCATAGTCTTCATCATCCTTTCCTCACTCGGGACAATGCTCTACTTTATTGATTTACAACTCAAGAATTACAACTCAATACTTAGAACAAAATATTACTCTATGTGAATGCCTCCGGCAATGTACCGGGATATGCAATGAATCAAGAGTGACATGTATGAAATTTTTTGAAGGTGGCCTTGCCATAAATACGATGTCAACTACATGATCATGCAAAGAGCAATATGACAATGATGGAGCGTGTCATAATAAATGGAACGGTGCAAAGTTGCATGGCAATATATCTCGGAATGGCTATGGAAATGCCATAATAGGTAGGTATGGTGGCTGTTTGAGGAAGGTAAATAATGGGTGCATGATACCGGTGAAGGTTGCGCGACATAATAAAGGCTAGCAAAGTGGAAGGGTGAGTGTGCGTATATTCATGGACTCACATTAGTCATAAAGAACTCATATACTTATTGCAAAAGTCTACTTGCCCTCGAAGCAAAGTACTACTACGCATGCTCCTAGGGGAAGGGTTGGTAGGAGTTAACCATCGCGCGATCCCGACCTCCACTCATAAGGAAAACAATTAAAAGAGCACACCGTGCAACAAATTTGTCACACAACTTTTACCATACGTGCATGCTACGGGACTTGCCAACTCTAACACAAGTATTTCTCAATTTCATAATTACCCAACTATCATGACTCTAATATTACCACCTTTATATCCCAAAACAATTATCGAGCATCAAACTGATCATAGTGTTTAATGCACTTTCTATGATAGTTTTTATTATACCCAATTTGGATGCTCATCATTCTAGGACCAAGTTTATAACCATAGCAAATACCATGCTGTTCTAAAGGACTGTCAAAATAATATAAGTGAAGCATGAGAGATCAACAATTTCTTCAAAATAAAAGCCACCGCCGTGCTCTAAAAAGTATAAGTGAAGCACATAGAACAAAACTATCTAGCTCAAAAGATATAAGTGAAGCACATAGAGTATTCTAATAAATTCCAAATCAAGTGGGTCTCTCCAAAAAGGTGTGTACATCAAGGATGATTGTGGTAAAATAAAAAGCAAAGACTCATATCATACAAGACGCTCCAAGAAAAACACATATCATGTGGCGAATAAAAATATAACTCCAAGTAAAGTTACCGATAGAAGAAGATGAAAGAGGGGATGCCTTCCGGGGCATCCCCAAGCTTAGGATTTTGGTTGTCCTTGAATATCTTGGGGTGCCATGGGCATCCCCAAGCTTAGGCTCTTGCCACTCCTTATTCCATAGTCCATCAAATCTTTACCCAAAACTTGAAAACTTCACAACACAAAACTCAACAGGAAATCTCATAAGCTTCGTTAGTGCAAGAAAGAAAAACCACCACATAAGGTACTGTACTGAACTAATTTTTTATTTATACTGGTGTTAAACCTACTGTATTCCAACTTCTCTATGGTTCATATACCCCGATACTAGCCATAGATGCATCAAAATAAGCAAACAACACACGAAAAACAGAATCTGTCAAAAACAGAACAGTCTGTAGAAATCTGTAACTTTCGAATACTTTTGGAACTCTAAAACTCCTACCAAAATAGGAAGTCCTGGGAAATTTGCCTATTGATCTACAGCAAAAATAATCAATGCAAAATCACGTTTCTGTATTTACTAAATTATTCTCGTGCATGCAAAGTTTCTGTTTTTCAGCAGAATCAAATTAATTATCACCGTAGGTTATCCTATAGTTTCTACTTGGCACAAACACTAATTAAAACATAAAACCACATCTAAACAGAAGCTAGATGAAAAATCTATTACTAAACAGAAGCAAAAAGTAAGAAACAAAAATAAAATTGGGTTGCCTCCCAACAAGCGCTATCATTTAACGCCCCTAGCTAGGCATAAAAGCGAGGATAGATCTAAGTAGTGCCATCTTTGGCATTCAATTCATAAGTAGCATGCATAATAGACTCATAAGGTAATTTGACTTTCTTTCTAGGGAAGTGTTCCATGCCTTTCCTTAATGGAAATTGGAATCTAATATTCCCTTCCTTCATATCAATAATTGCACCAATCGTTCTAAGGAAAGGTCTACCTAGAATAATAGGACATGAAAGATTGTAATCTATATCAAGAACGATAAAATATTGTAGCGACCAGACGTCAAAACAGTCTGATCTCTATGCATCAGTGTCATCCCTGGATCGGTAATGCGGACACGCACAGTACTTGAAGATTTATAACAGAGTAGCAATCACACACTTATTACATCGTACGTCTCAAAAGAGAACTTATTACAATAAATATGGCTTAAGGCCATCTAAAATCGATAATAGCGGAAGGCTTGGAAGATAAAGTGAGTCCATCTACTTCAACGACATCACCGAGTGAAAGACAACAACCTATGGCACCTTACTCGTCGTCTGAAAAGTCTGCAACATGAACATTGCAGGCCGAAACGGGTCATCACATGGAATATGCTGGCAATGTAACACATAGAGTAATGAACAGAATAAATGCTATCACATGCATATATGGCTGGTGGAAAGCTCTATGGTTAACAGTTTTGCATAAAGCCAATTTTTTCCTACAACAAAGGAATACACTTTTATTTAACTATCATGGTGATTGTTAAACATTGAGAAGGTTCCTCCAACTCAATCCCAATTAAGCATCATCATTAAACCCAATCAAATTATATTTAGAGTGATGAGATCAACATGATAATCCAAGAACTAGATACTCAAGACGTCCATAACCGGGGACACGGCTAACTATGATTAGTTTATACACTCTGCAGAGGTTTGCGCACTTTTCCCCACAAGACTCGAATACATCCATGATCGGAGAATCAAGACACAGTCTTTCTGAAACAATACCTCTTACTCTGGGTGGACAGTTACACCTAGTTTCCCCTACATCTGCTAGCCCACCACTGAAAGAGGTCTTGCAACTTACTCAACTATGCTAGAGCCCATAATAGCTCGTGGCTGCACATGGAAGTTTCTAGCATGAATAATCTTATGATCCCTTTGAGCCTGGGTGGCGGACCGTAGGATGATCACACGGGTACTCCGAGATATCCTAGGACAACACTGGATTCTCCAGGTGCCCTGACAACCACTGGGTACGCCAGGGTGCCTCAAGCAATCCACCCAGATGCGTATTAAACTAGCCACCTTAAGTTAACCATTAATAACTCTCACATCTGTCATGAATCACTCGAACCAAACCACGTCTACGAGCATAACATAGCAATATAAGCAACGTAGAAGTAACTCCCAAAGGTTTGATAATGAACAGGGCAATAGGTACTACCTCATCATCTACTTCCCAGAACCCACATGTTAAACAGATCCTAACCATGCAATTGTTTGAAGATTGATCTAATGCAATAAAACTGGGTAGTAAAGAGGTATGATCAAAGTGTTACTTGCCTTGCTGATGGTCCGTGAAACCTAGAGACTCGTAGTAGCACGCTTCACACTCCGGGTACTCTATCGCCTACAAACAAGCATACGATAAGCACTCAACTAGAAGCATGGGTAAAACTCAAGAAAGAGATCTAACCAAAAAGTTCAACTTAAGAACTCCAGTTTGCAAAAAGAATCAAATCAAACGAAGCAACGGAACTCAAACTGCAAAAGAAACAAGATCTGTTTACTAATCTAGACTTAAGTCCAATTTTACAGTACCAAAATCTTGTTCAAGTTTGTTAAACAGAAAGAGGGCTTCGAGATGAAGAATTAGGCGCTTGAATCGCCTGATTCTGATAAACGAGTGAAAAGATAAAATAAAACGAAAATTAGGGAAGAAATCGCTATCGAAAAATAATCACGGAAAAATCCCTAGAAAAAGAAAACTGACGAACAGGCTAACGAACGAACGTTCACTGTTTGCGGCTAACGAGTGAAAACCGTTCGTTAAAATGAACGTACGAACGGGCGTTCGCTAAATAACTAAACCTGGAAAAAAAATAAACCGATCTAGAAAAAAATAACCAAGGGTTTCTAAAAAAACCGTATGGTTTTCCGGTGAAAACCGGCGGCTACCTCGGGTCGCGGGTCGGCGGCGCCGGCGGGAACTCCTGTGGCGGCGGTGAGCAACTCTGACAGGTGGCGGGGTCGGTGGCGAGCGGCGACGACGGCGTCCGCGGCGGGCGCGGTGGCGCTGGTGGTGGGCGGCGGGTTAGGGCTTCATGGGTAGGGCGGGATGGTGGGCTGTGGGGTCGCGGGTTATAAAGGCTGGCCGTGGCGAGTCTTAGTCGGGCACGACCCGGCTAGGTCGGTTGACTTTAAAAAAAAATCCGCGCGCAGAAAAACAAATAAAAGAAATACTAAACAGGCTCCAAAAATCCTGAAATAAATTTCTCCGTCCTCTAAAAATATAGCGAACAAAGTGAACATTTATTTGGGCCTCTAATGCAATTTTGAAAAACGCATACATTTCCTAATTCAAATAAAATAGCGATAAAACTCTGAATAAAATTCTTTTTTGATTTTAATATTTAATCTCCAATATTTCTTTATTTTGGGGAAGTCATGTTATCCCCTCTCCTTTATTTTCCTAAAAAAATATTCGAAGAGAAAACAATTAAAATCAAACGATCCTCTTTTCAAAATTTGAGAAAACTCAAATATGAAAATAACAAAATCCCCAACTCTCTCCGTGGGTCCTTGAGTTGCGTAGAATTTCTAGGATCAAGCCAAAATGCAATAAAATATGATATGTAATGATGATCTAATGTATAACATTCCAAATTGAGAATTTGGGATGTTACAAACCTACCCCCCTTAAGATGAATCTCGCCCTCGAGATTCAGGTTGGCTAGAGAATAGGTGCGGGTGATCCCTCCGTAGGTCTTCCTCTCGTTCCCAGGTGGCTTCATCCTCGGTATGGTGGCTCCACTGAACTTTGCAGAACTTGATAACCTTGCTGCGTGTGACTCGACTGGCAAACTCGAGAATCTTGACTGGTTTCTCCTCGTAGGTCAAATCGCTATCCAACTGAATCGCATCCAGTGGCACTGTATCTCTCAGAGGAATATCGGCCATCTCTGCGTGACACTTCTTCAGCTGGGAAACGTGGAACACATCGTGAACTCCTGACAATCCTTTGGGCAATTTCAAGTAGGCAACTTCTCCCATATGTTCCAAAACTTTGTATGGTCCCACAAAACATGGTGCTAACTTTCCCTTAACTCCAAATCACTTAACTCCTCGAAGTGGGGACACATGAAGATACACTCTGTCTCCGACTTCGTAAACTGTCTCCTTGTGTTTAGAATCCGCATAGCTCTTCTGCTTGGATTGGGCTACCTTGAGTCTATTGCGAATCAACTTAACCTTCTCTTCAGACTCTTTAATCAAATCTGGTCCAAACAACTGACGGTCTCCAACTTCATCCCACAACAACGGTGTCATGCACCTCCTTCCGTACAAAGCTTCGAAAGGGGCCATCTTCAAACTGGCTTGATAGCTGTTGTTGTAAGAGAACTTTGCATATGGCAAATTGTCATCCCAACTAGATCCATAATCTAGCGCACAAGCTCTCAACATGTCTTCCAGAATCTGATTGACTCTCTCAGTCTGTCCATCTGTCTGTGGATGAAATGCTGTACTAAACTCTAACCTGGTACCCAAAATTTCATGCAACTGATTCCAGAACTTTGAGGTAAACTGGGTTCCTCTGTCTGATACAATGGTCCTCAGAACTCCTTGTAGACATACGATCCTGGTCATATATATCTTTGCCAACTTAGCACTGGTGTAAGTGGTCTTCACTGGGATGAAATGAGCTACCTTCGTCAAACAATCGACTACAACCCATATCGAGTCATAGCCTAGATGAGTCCTGGGCAACCCCGTGATAAAATCCATGCCTAGCTTATCCCACTTCCATTCAGGTATCTGCAATGGCTGTAACAATCCAGCTGGCTTCTGATGCTCGGCCTTCACTCTGTGACATACATCACAAACTGCTACATACTCCGCAATATCCTTCTTCATTCCGGTCCACCAGAAACTATCCTTCAAATCTAGATACATCTTGGTATTTCCTGGGTGAATCGAATATGACGAATCATGGGCCTCTTGCAGAATCAACTTCCTGATCTCCGGGTCATTAGGCACATATAGGCGGTCCTCAAACCATAAGGTATCCTTTTCATCCTCACGAAATCCCTTGGCCTTTCCTTTGCTCATCCTTCTTCCTTCTAGGGTGGTGAGCATAGTCAACTTACTGGCGCAATCGATGTTCCCTCCATACATCGATAACCAATCCATACCCAAAATCACATCCAAACCTTGCGACTCCAAAATTATCAGGTCTGAGGGGAAAACATGCCTACCTATGGTCAAAGGCATCTGAAAGCATCCTTGGCTTGCCATATGCTCCACTCCTGGCGAGCTTACTAACATAGGTGTTCTAAGAACTTTGGCGGGCAACTTATACTTATCCACAAATCCCCTTGATATGTATGAATGCGATGCACCAGTATCAAAAAGAACGATTGCAGTAAATGACTTAACCAAAAACTTGCCTATTACTGCATCTGGCTGGGTTTCAACCTCCTCCATGTTAACGTGGTTCACTTGTCCTCTGTTGAAAGGGTTGGGCTTCTTCCCAGAGCTTCCATTGCCATTTCCATTCTTTGCTTCAGAACACTCTGTGGCGTAATGTCCATTCTTCCCGCACTTGAAACAAGTAATGTGACTTAGATCCTTCTTGGCAGGCGTTGCTGTGTTGGAACGGTTCTGACCGTTGCTTCCTCCATTACCATTCCCATTCTTGGGGCCAATATGGTTATGCGAACTCCCACCATTGTGATTGTGACCTCCATGGTTATGGTGAAGGGGTCCTCCCGAGTTCAGGGTAAAACGGGGTCTCTGCTAATCTCCTGAATTGTACTTCCCTTGTCCATACTTCCTCTTGCGGTTGTCAATCTGCTGCTGCTTCCCTTCAATCATGAGAGCTCTATCTACCAACTCCTGGTAGTTGTTGAAGGTTGCCACCATCAATTGCATGCTCAGCTCATCATTCAGTCCTTCTAGAAACTTCTCCTGCTTAGCTGCATCCGTAGCAACGTCATCTAGGGCATAACGTGCTAACTTACTAAAATCATCCACATACTGGCCCACTGTGCGTCCTCCTTGGTTCAAGTCGCGAAACTCGCGCTTCTTCATGGCCATAGCTGCTACTGAAACATGGGCAGTACAGAAAGCCTGCTGATATTGGTCCCATGTGACAGTGTCGATGGGGTAAGTGGCTGTGAAATTCTCCCACCATGATGCTGCGGGTCCATCAAGCTAATGTGCGCCAAAATGCACTCTCTCCGCATCTGTGCATCCTGTAGTGGTCAACTCCCTTCCAATCTTGCGGAGCCAATCATCCGCAACTATCGGCTCGGTGCTACTGGAGAACATCGGCGGATTCAGCCTTAGAAAATGGGCTAAGTGATCAATAGGTGGTGGTGGTGGTGGGTTGTTGTTGTTGTTGTTCCCCTGATTCTGGTTCTGGACTAGTATCTGCATCAATGCATTCTGCTGCTGGATCAACTGAGTGAGCTCTGGCAGGAAAGCAAATCCATTGTCGCGTCTCGGAGGCATCTGATGGGTTTAGAAAAGGTGAGAAAACAGAGTAGAATGAGATCTAGAGGGAAAACACTACCCATATGCACATGAGACAAACACACACCATATCACTTCAATCAATTCAAACAAGGGCATACATCGGTCTAACTATCATTACAAAAGTGCTCGGACTATACTATATACATGGGGAAATACTACTACTGATATGGTGGTCGACTAGAAAAATTGATTGGTGGAAGACTCCATGATATCTGCTCCAGCTTCATCAACAAAATCATCATCACTATCGTCGGGGTCCGAGTTGGTGTCGTCGATGATGATGTAGTTCTCCGGGGGGGGTGGAATCATCGTCCTCTCCTACTGGCATGGGGTCTCCCATGAATACTCCTAGCTTCCTCGTCAAATCGTCGTTCTTCTCCACGAGTATCATTATTTCCTCCTCATATCCATTGCGTGTAGACTTGATTTCTTCCTCCAGCTCCGTGATCCTGGTCATCGCTTTCTTCAGACCTATCATGCCTGCGCACATCTGGTTCTCCTGGCGACGAATGTGCTGGTTTAACTCCTGGATGAAAGCTGCAATTGATCTATCCCTCCCGGTGCTGATCATCTCCCATTGCTCATCTCAACACCCACAAATCTGATAGATAGTATCCTTGAGATCCTTGTGGTAAACTTCTCCAATGCGTCCCATGGTGATATGGGCCGCCATGCTCTTTCCTAGACTCCAGGTTGGTGCATCAAAGGAAAACTCTATGGGCTCAGTGACTGGCATGAACGTCCTTCCCAGAACTTGAACTCGAATCATCCAACGCTCTTCTTTTGGTAAAGTGGTGATGTAGGTCCCGGTGAAGCTTGGTATTCTGATGTTCAGGTATCTAGTAACTTCCTTCAAGTGTCGTCCAAAAGGAGTGTCTTCATCCAGTTGCGTGAACTTGTTCCTTGCATACGCCATCCTAAAGATGTAGAAAAGGGAGAGGAGTCAAAAATGAGGAGAGAGTAGTGATCTAGGGCTTTAGCTTAGTGGTCGTGTCCTACAGTCAGCATGTGCTCTGATACCATCTTGTAGCGACCAGACCTCAAACAGTACGATCTCTGTGCATCAGTGTCATCCCTGGATCGGTAATGTTGACACGCACAATACTTGAGAATTTATAACACACTAGCAATCACACACTTATTACATCGAACATCTCAAAAGAGAACTTATTACAATAAATATGGCTTAAGGCCATCTAAAATCGATAACAGCGGAAGGCTTGGAAGATAAAGTGAGTCCATCAACTCCAATGGCATCACTGAGTGAAAGACAACGACCTATGGCCCCTTACTCGTCGTCTGAAAAGTCTGCAACATGAACGTTACAGCCCGAAACGGGTCAGCACATGGAATATGATGGCAATGTAACACATAGAGTAATGAATAGAATAAATGCTATCACTACATGCATATATGGCTGGTGGAAAGCTCTATGGTTAACAGTTTTGCATAAAGCCAATTTTGCCCTACAACAAAGGAGTAAATTTTTATTTAACTATCATGGTGATTGTTAAACATTGAGAAGGTTCCTCCAACTAAATCCCAATTAAGTCTCATCATTAAAACCAATCAAATTATATTTAGAGTGATGAGATCAACATGATAATCCAAGAACTAGATACTCAAGACGTCCATAACCGGGGACACGGCTAACCATGATTAGTTTATACACACTGCAGAGGTTTGCGCACTTTTCCCCACAAGACTCGAATACATCCATGGCAGGAGAATCGAGACACAGTCTTTCTGAAACAATAACTCTTTAATCTGGGTGGACAGTTACACCTACTTTCCCCTACATCTGCTAGCCCACCACTGAAAGAGGTCTTGCAACTTACTCAACTATGCTAGAGCCCATAATAGCTTGTGGCTGCACATGGAAGTTTCTAGCATGAATAATCTTATGATCCCTTTGAGCCTGGGTGGCGGACCGTAGGATGATCACATGGGTACTCCGGGATATCCTAGGACAACACTGGATTCTCCAGGTGCCCTGACAACCACTAGGTACTCCAGGGTGCCTCAAGCAATCCACCCAGATGTGTATTAAAGTAGCCACCTTAAGTTAACCATTAATAACTCTCACATCTGTCATGAATCACTCGAACCAAACCACGTCTACGAGCATCGTATAGCAATATAAGCAACGTAGAAGTAACTCCCAAAGGTTTGATAATGAACAGGGCAATGGGTACTACCTCATCATCTACTTCCCAGAACCCACATGTTAAACAGATCCTAACCATGCAATTGTTTGAGGATTGATCAAATGCAATAAAACTGGGTAGTAAAGAGGTATGATCAAAGTGTTACTTGCCTTGCTGATGGTCCGTGAAACCTAGAGACTTGTAGTAGCACGCTTCGCACTCCGGGTACTCTATCGCAAACAAACAAACATACAATAAGCACTCAACTAGAAGCACAGGTAAAACTCAAATAAGAGATCTAACCAGAAAGTTCAACTTAAGAACTCAGGTTTGCAAAAAGAATCAAATCAAACGAGGCAACGAAACTCAAACTGCGAAAGAAACAAGATCCGTTTACTAATATGGACTTAAGTCAAATTTTACAGTACCAAAATCTTGTTCAAGTTGGCTAAACAGAAAGAGGGCTTCGAGACAAAGAATTAGGCGCTTGAATCGTGTGATTCCGATAAACGAGCGAAAAGATAAACTAAAACAAAAATCAGGGAAAAATTGCGATCGAGAAATAATCGCGGAAAAATCCCTGGAGAGAGAAAACTGACGAACAGGCTAACGAACGAACGTTCACTGTCTGCGGCTAATGAGTGAAAACCATTCGTTAAAACGAACGTACGAACGGGTGTTCACTATATAACTAAACTGGGAAAAAAAATAAACCAATCTAGAAGAAAATAACCGAGGGTTTCCCAAAAAACGTACGGTTTTCCGGCGAAAACCGGCAGCTACCTTGTGTCGCGGGTCGGCGGCGGCGACGGGAACTCCGGCGGCGGCGTAGCAACTCCGGCGAACGGTGGGGTCGGTGGCGAGGCGGTGGCGGCGCAAAGCGTCCGGCGGCGGGCGGCGATCGGGCGCGGTGGTGGGGGCGGTGGCGGCAGCGACGGGTTAGGGTTTCGGTGGCAAGTCAGGTTGGTGGGCTGTGGGGTCGTGGGGGCGTGGGTTATAAAGGCCGACCGGGGCGAGTCCTAGTCGGGCACGGCCCGGCTAGGTCGGTTGACTTTTTTTAAAATAATTCCATGTGCAGAAAAACAAATAAAAGAAATACTAAATGGACTCCAAAAATCCTGAAACAAATTTTCCCCGTCCTCTAAAAATATAGTGGACAAAGTAAACATTTATTTGGGCCTCTAATGCAATTTTAAAAAACGCATATTTATCCTAATTCAAGTAAAATAGCGATAAAACTCCGAATAAAATTCTTATTTGATTTTAATATTTAATCTCCAATATTTCTTTATTTTGGGGAAGTCATTTTATCCCCTCTCCTTTATTTTCCTAAAAGAAATATTCGAAGAGAAAACAATTAAAAACAAACGATCCTCTTTTCAAAATTTGAGAAAACTCAAATATGAAAATAACGAAATACCCAAGTCTCTCTGTGGGTCCTTGAGTTGCGTAGAATTTCTAGGATCAATCCAAAATGCAATAAAATATGATATGCAATGATGATCTAATGTATAACATTCCAAATTGAAAATTCGGGATGTCACAAACCTACCCCCCTTAAGATGAATCTCGCCCTCGAGATTCAAGTTGGCTAGAAAATAGGTGCGGGTGATCCCTCCGTAGGTCTTCCTCTCGTTCCCAGGTGGCTTCATCCTCGGTATGGTGGCTCCACTGAACTTTGCAGAACTTGATAACCTTGCTGTGCGTGACTCGACTGGAAAACTCGAGAATCTTGACTGGTTTCTCCTCGTAGGTTAAATCGCTATCCAACTGAATCGCTTCCAGTGGCACCGTATCTCTCAGAGGAATATCGACCATCTCTGCGTGGCACTTCTTCAGCTGGGAAACGTGGAACACATCATGAACTCCTAACAATACTTCGGGCAATTTCAACTTGTAGGCAACTTCTCCCATATGTTCCAAAACTTTGTATGGTCCCACAAAACATGGTGCTAACTTTCCCTTAACTCCAAATCCTTAACTCCTCGAAGTGGGGACACACGAAGATACACTCTGTCTCCGACTTCGTAAACTGTCTCCTTGCGTTTAGAATCTGCATAGCTCTTCTGCCTGGATTGGGATACCTTGAGTCTATCGCGAATCAACTTAACCTTCTCTTCAGACTCTTTAATCAAATCTGGTCCAAACAACTGACGGTCTCCAACTTCATCCCACAACAACGGTGTCCTGCACCTCCTTCCGTACAAAGTTTCGAAAGGGGCCATCTTCAAACTGGCTTGATAGATGTTGTTGTAAGAGAACTCTGCATATGGCAAATTGTCGTCCCAACTAGATCCATAATCTAGCGCACAAGCTCTCAACATGTCTTCCAGAATCTGATTGACTCTCTCAGTCTGTCCATATATCTGTGGATGAAAGGCTGTACTGAACTCTAACCTGGTACCCAAAGTGAACTTTGAGGTAAACTGGGTTCCTATATCTGATACAATGGTCCTCGGAACTCCATGCAGACATACGATCCTGGTCATATATATCTTTGGCAACTTAGCACTAGTGTAAGTGGTCTTCACTGGGATGAAATGAGCTACCTTCGTCAAACGATCGACTACAACCCATATCGAGTCATAGCCTGAACGAGTCCTGAGCAATCCCGTGATATGAGATGCTGGTACAGTTGAAGCGGATGGTGCAGCTGGTGGAGCAGGTGATACTGTGTTTGTAGATTTAGCCGGTGGACTTGGAACTTCTACTGCACTATAAGTACCAGCAGAATCTCAAGGGCAGATCCTTTTCCGTTTCACTCGATGAGTAACACCATTCCCTACTATATTCTTTTCCTTGCTCTTTTTCGACTTTGCCATGTCAAGCCGTACCCACAACACAAACGAATAAAATCGCTCCTCAGAACTCATTGATGCATGATACAGACAAGCAATACTTTGATGTAAGACAACCGTATGAGGATGGAATATGTAAGAAAAGCAGGACGACATGACATATTCACAACTATGATGTGTAAACCAAATAGAAGGATTTTCAAGAAAATGAAGTAATGCAAGCTGGACACCATATGAAAGATGTGACCAATATCACTCTGCCTAGTTAAAAGTGTCTTGTCATAAGTGGCATTTTGAAAATAAGAAGCAGTACAACGTAGAAATCAATGCAAGATGCAACCACTATCAAACTACCATGTTAAAAGCGTCGAATCATGAGTGACTGATGCGGGATACACAACAGCAGTACTTTGATGTAAGAATGGTAGATTGATAGATGTAGTGTATTCTAGACACAGAAAGGCATGTCATATGCACATGTATAACATATAAACTTAGCAGGTGCAATTTAATCAAAATAGAAGAAATACAGGCTAGAAAACATATGCAACATGAAACCAATTATCACACTTTCAACTTAGAGCAAGCACCTACGTTGGTGGAGGACGGAAGATGAACTCATCATGTAGACTTGGGACTTCAACTTCGTTAGCAGTAGCAGTGGCAAATCTAGAGATTCTCTGTTTGCGTCAGTCCGGAGGACCACCAACATCCCCTAACTTCCTATTTTCCTTCCTATTTTCCGATATTGCCTTATGAAGTCAAAACCAAAAGAAGATAAATAAAATTAGCTTTGCATAACTGGTTGATGTATGATACAGACGAACACTACTTTGATGTAGGGCAAGCGCGGGATAGGTGGATGGAATATATACAAAAAAAGACAACATTGCATATTCAGACGTACGATAGGAGGATGGAATATGTATGAAAAACAGTAAGCAGAAGGCATTTCAACAAAATTAGAAGAAATGAAAGCTAGGCACCATATGAACATGCAACCAATATCACTCTATCAGGTAAAAAGTGTCTCGTCGTAAGTGCCATTTCAAGAAATTAGAAGCAGTACAAGCTAGAAGACAATGCAAGATGCAACCTACATCACACTCCCAAGTTAAATGTGTCTTACGGGTAAGTGATCGTTGCAGGTATAAGTTCTAAGCTACGAGATGCAATTCAACAAAATCAGAAGCAATACAAAATTATACATCATACGGAACACGCAACCAAGTTAGAGCAAGCACCTGTGATGGTGGAGTAGGGGAGATGTGCTCATCACCTACACGTATGTTCTAGATGAAGGAAATATGCCCTAGAGGCAATAATAAAGTTATTATTTATTTCCTCATATCATGATAAATGTTTATTATTCATGCTAGAATTGTATTAACCGGAAACATAATACATGTGTGAATACATAGACAAACATAGTGTCACTAGTATGCCTATACTTGACTAGCTCATTGATCAAAGATGGTTAAGTTTCCTAACCATAGATATGAGTTATCATTTGATCAACGAGAACACATCATTAGAAGAATGATGTGATTGACTTGACCCATTAGTTAGCTTAGCACTTGATCGTTTAGTATGTTGCTATTGCTTTCTTCATGACTTATACATGTTCCTATGACTATGAGATTATGTAACTCCCGCTTACCGGAGGAACACTTTGTGTGCTACCAAACGTCACAACGTAACTAGGTGATTATAAAGGTGCTCTACAGGTGTCTCTGAAGGTACTTGTTGAGTTGACATATTTCAAGATTAGGATTTGTCACTCCGATTGTCGGAGAGGTATCTCTGGGCCCTCTCAGTAATGCACATCACTATAAGCCTTGCAAGCAATGTAGCTAATGAGTTAGTTGCGGGATGATGCATTACGTAATGAGTAAAGAGACTTGCCGGTAACGAGATTGAACCAGGTATTGAGATACCGACGATCGAATCTCAGGCAAGTAACATACCGATGATAAAGGGAACAGCGTATGTTGTTATGCGGTTTGACCGATAAAGATCTTCGTAGAATATGTGGGAACTAATATGAGCATCCAGGTTCTGCTATTGGTTATTGGCCGGAGATGTGTCTCGGTCATGTCTACATAGTTCTCGAACCCGTAGGGTCCGCACGCTTAAAGTTTGGTGACGATCGATATTATGAGTTTTAGTGTTTTGATGTACCGAAGGTAGTTCGGAGTCCCGGATATGATCACGGACATGACAAGGAGTCTCGAAATGGTCGAGACGTAAAGATCAATATATTGGACGACTATGTTCGGACACCGGAAGTGTTTCGGGAAGTTTCAGACATATGCCGGAGTACCGGGGGGTTATCGGAACCCCCCGGGGGGTTTATTGGGCCTCATGGGCCCTAGTGGAGAAGAGGAGGGCCGCCAAGGCAGACGCGCTCCCCCTCCCCCTCTAGTTCGAATTGGACAAGGAGGGGGGGGGGCGGCGCCCCCCCTTTCCTTCCTCTCTTCTCTCCCTTCCTTCCCTTCTCCTACTCCAACAAGGAAAGGTGGAGTCCTACTCCCGGTGGGAGTAGGACTCCCCCCTTGGCGCGCCCTCCTCCTTGGCCGGCCGCCTCCCCCCTTGATCCTTTATATACGGGGGCAGGGAGGCACCTCGAGACACAACAATTGATCATTGATCTCTTAGCCGTGTGCGGTGCCCCCCTCACCATATTCCACCTCGGTAATATCATAGCGGTGCTTAGGCAAAGCCCTGCGTCAGTAGCATCATCAACACCGTCATCACGCCATCATGCTGACGGAACTCTCCTGCAAAGCTCTGCTGGATCGAAGTTCATGGGACGTCATCGAGCTAAACGTGTGCTGAACTCGGAGGTGTCGTACGTTCGGTACTTGGTCGGTCAGATCGTGAAGACGTACGACTACATCAACCGCATTGTGCAAATGCTTCCACTTTCAGTCTACGAGGGTACGTTGACAACACTCTCCCCTCTCGTTGCTATGCATCACCATGATCTTGCGTATGCATAGGAATTTTTTGAAATTACTATGTTCCCCAACAGTGGCATCCGAGCCTGGTTTTATGCGTAGATGTTATATGCACGAGTAGAACACAAGTGAGTTGTGGGCGATACAAGTCATACTGCTTACCAGCATGTCATACTTTGGTTCAGCGGTAGTGTTGGATGAAGTGGTCCGGACCGACATTACGCGTATGCTTTCGCGAGACTGGTTCTACCGACGTGCTTTGCACATAGGTGGCTGGCAGGTGTCAGTTTCACGAACTTTAGTTGAACCGAGTGTGGCTACGCCCGGTCCTTGAGATGGTTAAAACAACACTAACTTGACGAACTATCGTTGTGGTTTTGATGCATAGGTAAGAACGGTTCTTGCTCAGCCCGTAGCAGCCACGTAAAAATTGCAACAACAAAGTAGAGGACGTCTAACTTGTTTTTGCAGGGCATGTTGTGATGTGATATGGTTAAGACATGATGCTAAATTTTATTGTATGAGATGATCATGTTTTGTAACAAAGTTATTGGCAACTGGCAGGAGCCATATGGTTGTCGCTTTATTGTATGCAATTCAATCGCCCTGTAATTGCTTTACTTTATTACTAAGCGGTAGTGATAGTCGTAGAAGAAATAGTTGGCGAGACGACAATGATGTTACGATGGAGATCAAGGTGTTGCGCCGGTGATGATGGTGATCATGACGGTGCTTTGGAGATGGAGATCACAAGCACAAGATGATGATGGCCATATCATATCACTTATATTGATTGCATGTGATGTTTATCCTTTATGCATCCTATTTTGCTTTGATTGATGGTAGCATTATAAGATGATCTCTCACTAAATTTCAAGGTAAAAGTGTTCTCCCTGAGTATGCACCATTGCCAAAGTTCGTCGTGCCAAGACACCACGTGATGATCGGGTGTGATAAGCTCTACGTTCATCTACAACGGGTGCAAGCCAGTTTTGCACACGCAGAATATTCGGGTTAAACTTGACAAGCCTGGCATATGCAGATATGGCCTCGGAACACTATGACTGAAAGGTCAAGCGTGAATCATATAGTAGATATGATCAACATAGTGATGTTCACCATTGAAAACTACTCCATTTCACGTGATGATCGGTTATGGTTTAGTTGATTTGGATCACGTAATCACTTAGATGATTAGAAAGATGTCTATCTAAGTGGGAGTTCTTAAGTAATATGATTAATTGAACTTGAATTTATCATGAACTTAGTACCTGATAGTATTTTGCTTGTCTATGTTGTTGTAGATAGATGGCCCATGTTGTTGTTCCGTTGAATTTTAATGCGTTCCTTGAGAAAGCAAAGTTGAAAGATGATGGTAGCAATTACACGGACTGGGTCCGTAACTTGAGGATTATCCTCATTGCTGCATAGAAGAATTACGTCCTGGAAGCACTGCTAGGTGCCAGACCTGCTGCAGATGCAACTGACGACGTTAAGAACGTCTAGTAGAGCAAAGCTCATGACTACTCGATAGTTCAGTGTGCCATGCTTTACGGCTTAGAACCGGGACTTTAACGACGTTTTGAACGTCATGGAGCATATGAGATGTTCCAGGAGTTGAAGTTAATATTTCAATCAAATGCCTGGATCGAGAGATATGAAGTCTCCAATAAGTTCTATAGCTGCAAGATGGAGGAGAATAGTTCTGCCAGTGAACATATACTCAAAATGTCTGGGTATAACAATCACTTGATTCATCTGGAGTTAATCTTCCGGATGATAGTGTCATTGACAGAATTCTTCAATCACTGCCACCAAGCAACAAGAGCTTCGTGATGAACTATAACGTGCAAGGGATGAACAAAACAATTCCTGAGCTCTTCGCGATGCTAAAGGCTGCGGAGGTAGAAATCAAGAAGGAGTATCAAGTGTTGATGGTCAACAAGACCACCAGTTTCAAAAAAAAGGGTAAAGGGAAGAAGAAGGGGAACTTCAAGAAGAACGACAAACAAGTTGCTGCTCAAGAGAAGAAACCCAAGTCTGGACCTAAGCCCGAGGCCGAGTGCTTCTCCGCAAAAGACCGTCATTTGAGCGGAATTGCCCCAAGTATTTGGCGGATAAGAAGGATGGCAAGGTGAACAAAGGTATATGTGATATACATGTTATTGATGTGTACCTTACCAGAGCTCGCAGTAGCACATGGGTATTTGATACTGGTACTGTTGCTAATATTTGCAACTTGAAACAGGGACTACGGATTAAGCAAAGACTGTCTAAGGACGAGGTGACGATGCGCGTGGGAAATGGTTCCAAAGTCGATGTGATCGCCGTCGGCACGCTACCTCTACATCTACCTTCAAGGATTAGTTTTAGACCTGAATAATTGTTATTTGGTGCCAGTGTTGAGCATGAACATTATACCTGGATCTTGTTTGATGTGAGATGGTTATTCATTTAAATCTGAGAATAATGATTGTTCTATTTATATGAGTAATATCTTTTATGGTCATGCACCCTTGCAGAGTGGTCTATTTTTGTTGAATCTCGATTGTAGTGATACACATATTCATAATGTTGAAGCCAAAAGATGCAGAGTTGATAATGATAGTGCAACTTATTTGTGGCACTGCCGTTTGGGTCATATTGGTGTAAAGCGCATGAAGAAACTCCATACTGATGGACTTTTGGAATCACTTGGTACTTGCGAGCCATGCCTCATGGGCAAGATGACTAAAACGCCGTTCTCCGAAACTATGGAACGAGCAAGAGATTTATTGGAAATCATAAATACTAATGTATGTGGTCCGATGAATATTGAGGCTCGCGGCGGGTATCGTTATTTTCTCACCTTCATGGATGATTTGAGCAGATATGGGTATATCTACTTAATAAAACATAAGTCTGAAACATTTGAAAAGTTCAAAGAATATCAAAGTGAAGTGGAAAATCATCATACCAAGAAAATAAAATTTATGATCTGATCATGGAGGAGAATATTTAAGTTACGAGTTTGGTCTACATTTGAAACAATGCGCAATAGTTTCGCAACTCACGCCACCTGGAACACCACAACATAATGGTGTGTCCGAACGTCGTAATCGTACTTTACTAGATATGGTGCGATCTATGATGTCTCTTACTGATTTACCGCTATCGTTTTGGGGTTATGCTTTAGAGACGGCTGCATTCACGTTAAATAGGGCACCATCAAAATCCGTTGAGACGACGCCTTATGAACTATGGTTTGGCAAGAAACCAAAGTTGTTGTTCCTTAAAGTTTGGGGCTGCGATGCTTATGTGAAAAAACTTCAACTTGATAAGCTCAAACCCAAATCGGAGAAATGTGTCTTCATAGGATACCCAAAGGAAACTGTTGGGTACACCTTCTATCACAGATCCAAAGGCAAGACATTCGTTGCTAAAAATGGATCCTTTCTAGAGAAGGAGTTTCTCTCGAAAGAAGTGAGTGGGAGGAAAGTAGAACTTGATGAGGTAACTGTACCTGCTCCCTTATTGGAAAGTAGTTCATCACAGAAATCGGTTCCTGTGACGCCTACACCAATTAGTGAGGAAGCTAATGATATTGATCATGAAACTTCAGATCAAGTTACTGCCGAAGCTCGTAGGTCAACCAGAGTAATATCCGCATGTAATCCTATTCTGGAGGTCATGTTACTTGACCATGGCGAACCTACGAACTATGAGGAAGCGATGATGAGCCCAGATTCCATAAAATGGCTTGAGGCCATGAAATCTGAGATGGGATCCATGTATGAGAACAAAGCATGGACTTTGGTTGACTTGCCCGATGATCGGCAAGCCATCAAGAATAAATGGATCTTCAAGAAAAAGACTGATGCTGATGGTAATGTTACTATCTACAAAGCTCGACCTGTTGCAAAAGGTTTTCGACAAGTTCAAGGGGTTGACTACGATGAGACTTTCTCACCCGTAGCGATGCTTAAGTCTGTCCGAATCATGTTAGCAATTGCCGCATTTTATGATTATGAAATTTGGCAAATGGAAGTCAAAACTGCATTCCTGAATGGATTTCTGGAAGAAGAGTTGTGCTAACAAAGTGTACAAGCTCTAGCGATCCATTTATGGACGGGTGCAAGCCTCTTAGAGTTGGAATAAATGCTTTGATAGTGTGATCAAAGCATATGGTTTTATACAGACTTTTGGAGAAGCCTGTATTTACAAGAAAGTGAGTGGGAGCTCTATAGCATTTCTAATATTATATGTGGACGACATATTATTGATTGGAAATGATATAGAATTTCTGGATAGCATAAAAGGATAGTTGAATAAAAGTTTTTGAATGAAAGACCTCGGTGAAGCTTCTTATATATTGGGCATCAAGATCTATAGAGATAGATCAAGACGCTTAATTGGACTTTCACAAAGTACATACATTGATAAAGTTTTGAAAAAGTTCAAAATGGATCAAGCAAAGAAAGGGTTCTTGCCTGTAATACAAGGTGTGAAGTTGAGTCAGACTCAATGCCCGACCATTGCAGAAGATAGAGAGAAAATGAAAGATGTCCCCTATGATTCAGCCATAGGCTCTATCATGTATGCAATGTAGTGTACCAGATCTAATGTGTGCCTTGCTATTAGTTTAGCAGGGAGGTACCAAAGTAATCCAGGAGTAGATCACTGGCCAACGGTCAAGAACATCCTGAAGTACCTGAAAAGGACTAAGGATATGTTTCTCATTTATGGAGGTGACAAAGAGCTAGTCGTAAATGGTTACGTCAATGGAAGCTTTGACACTGATCCGGACGATTCTAAATCGCAAACCGGATACGTGTTTATATTGAATGGTGGAGCTGTCAGCTGGTGCAGTTCTAAACAAAGCGTTGTGGCGGGATCTACGTGTGAAGCGGAGTACATAGATGCTTCGGAAGCAGCAAATGAAGGAGTCTGGATGAAGGAGTTCATATCCGATCTAGGTGTCATACCTAGTGCATTGGGTCCAATGAAAAATCTTTTGTGACAATATTGGTGCAATTGCCTTGGCAAAGGAATCCAGATTTCACAAGAGAACCAAGCACATCAAGAGACGCTTCAATTCCATCCGGGACCAAGTCCAGGTGGGAGACATGGAGATTTGCAAGATACATATGGATCTGAATGTTGCAGACCCGTTGACTAAGCCTCTTCCACGAGCAAAACATGATCAACACCAAGGCTCCATGCGTGTTAGAATCATTACTGTGTAATCTAGATTATTGACTCTAGTGCAAGTGGGAGATTGAAAGAAATATGCCCTAGAGGCAATAGTAAAGTTATTATTTATTTCCTCATAGCATGATAAATGTTTATTATTCATGCTAGAATTGTATTAACCGGAAACATGATACATGTGTGAATACATAGACAAACATAGTGTCACTAGTATGCCTCTACTAGACTAGGTCATTGATCAAAGATGATTCAGTTTCCTAACCATAGATATGAGTTATCATTTGATCAATGGTATCACATCATTAGAATAATGATGTTATTGACTTGACCCATTCCGTTAGCTTAGCACTTGATCATTTAGTATGTTGCTATTGCTTTCTTCATGACTTATACATGTTCCTATGACTATGAGATTATGTAACTCCCGCTTACTGGAGGAACACTTGTGTGCTACCAAACGTCACAACGTAACTGGGTGATTATAAAGGTGCTCTACAGGTGTTTCCAAAGGTTCATGTTGAGTTGGCATAAATCGAGATTAGGATTTGTCACTCCGATTGTCGGAGAGGTATCTCTGGGCCCTCTCGGTAATGCACATAACTATAAGCCTTGCAAGCAATGTAGCTATTGAGTTAGTTGCGGGATGATGCATTACATAACGAGTAAAGAGACTTGTCGGTAACGAGATTGAACTAGGTATTGAGATACCGACGATCGAATCTCGGGCAAGTAACATATCGATGACAAAGGGAACAACATATGTTGTTATGCGGTTTGACCGATAAAGATCTTCATAGAATATGTGGGAACCAATATGAGCATCCAGGTTCCGCTATTGGTTATTGGCCGGAGACGTGTCTCGATCATGTCTACATAGTTCTCGAACCCGTAGGATCCACACGCTTAAAGTTTGGTGACGATCGGTATTATGAGTTTTTGTGTTTTGATGTACCGAAGGTAGTTCGGAGTCCCGGATATGATCACGGACATGACGAGGAGTCTCGAAATGGTCGAGAGGTAAGGATCGATATATTGGATGACTATGTTCAGACACCAGAAGTGTTTCGGGAGGTTTCAGACATATACCGGAGTACCGGGGGGTTACCGGAACCCCCTGGGCCTCATGGGCCCTAGTGGAGAAGAGGAGGGGCGGCCAGGGCAGGCTGCGCCCCCCCATCTAGTCCGAACTGGACATGGAGGGCCCCCCCCTTTCCTTCCTCTCTTCTCTCCCTTCCTTCCCTTCTCCTACTCCAACAAGGAAAGGTGGAGTCCTACTCCCGGTGGGAGTAGGACTCCCCCCTTGGCGTGCCCTCCTCCTTGGCCGGCCACCTCCCCCCCTTGCTCCTTTATATATGGGGGCAGGGGGGCACCTCAAGACACAACAATTGATCATTGATCTCTTAGCCGTGTGTGGTGCCCCCTTCCACCATATTCCACCTCGGTAATATTGTAGCGGTGCTTAGGCGAAGCCCTGCGTCGGTAGCATCATCAACACCGTCATCACGCCATCGTGCTGACGGAACTCTCCCGCAAAACTCTGCTGGATCGGTGTTCATGGGACGTCATCGAGCTGAACATGTTCTGAACTCGGAGGTGCCGTACGTTCAGTACTTGATAGGTCGGATCGTGAAGACGTACGACTACATCAACCGCGTTGTGCTAGCGCTTCCGCTTTCGGTCTACAAGGGTACGTGGACAACTCTCTCCCCTCTCGTTGCTATGCATCACCATGATCTTGCGTGTGCGTAGGATTTTTTTTGAAATTACTACGTTCCCCAACACTAGAAACTGGAACAAGTGTCATATTCACACGCATTATGTGTAAAGTAAGCGGATGCAATTCAACAAAGTTAGAAGCAATACAAGCTAGACATCATACGCAACATGCAACCACATATAATAGTGCCACGTTAGAGCAAGCACCTGTGATGGTGGAGTAGGGGAGATGTGCTCATCATCTACACAGCTACGTTGACTGTACAGCCTTGTGTTGTCTTGTGAATCTGGTTGGTAGGATGGTGGAGTATAATCTGTAGAGACCCTCTGTTTGAGTTGCTCCGAAGGACCACCATCATCTACTGTCGGACTAATTTCCTTCAGCTGTATTGATTTTGCATTGTGAAGTCAAAGCGATAAGAAAAAGGAATAAAATTCTCTCTTCAGAACTCATTCATGCATGATACTGACGAACACTACCCGGATGAAAGGCAAACACATGATATGAGGATGGAATATGTACGAAAAACAGGACGGCGTGACATATTCACACCTATGATGTGGTAACTAAGCAGAAGGCATTTCAACATATTAGAAGTACTGCAAGCTAGACACCATATGAAAGGTGCAACCAATATCACTCTGCCAAGTTCAAACTGTCTGGCGTTTCAACAAATTATAAGCAGTACATGCTAGAAATCATATGCAAGACACGACCAATATCATAGTGGCGACTTAAAGGTGCCTTATCATAAGTGACTGATGCGGGATATGAAAGAACAGTTGTCTGATGTAAGAACATGGTGTGATCAGATATAGTATGTTCTAGAAACAGGAACATGTGTCATATTCACAAGCATTATGTGTAAAGTAAGGAGATGCAATTCAACAAAGTTAGAAGCAATACAAGCTAGACATCATACGCAACAAGCAACCACATATAATAGTGCCAAGTTGGATCAAGCACCTGTGATGGTGGAGTAGGGGAGATGTGCTCATCATCTACACATCTACGTTGACTATCTAGCCTTGTGTTGTCTTGCGAATCTTGTTGGGAGGATGGCAGAGTAGAATCTATAGAGACCCTCCGTTTCAGTTGCTCAGAAGGATCACCATCATCCAATGCCTTACCAATTTCCTTCCGCTTTATTGATTTTGCATTGTGAGGTCAAACCGACAAGAAAAAGGAATAAAATTCGCTCTTCAGACCTCATTCATGCATGATCCTGACGAACAATACTCTGATGAAAGGCAAAGTCATTATACGAGGATGGAATATGAACGAAAAACTGGACGGCTTGACATATTCACACCTATGATGTGGTAACTAAGCAGAAGGCACTTCAACAAATTAGAAGCACTGCAAGCTAGACACCATATGGAAGGTGCAATCAATATCACTCTGCCAAGTTAAAACTTTCTCGTCATAGGTGGCTCAAACTAGAAGCACTACATGCTAGAAATCATATTCAAGACGCAAACCAATATCACACTGCCAACTTAATGGTGTCCCATCATATGTGACTGATGCAGATACACAATAAGAGTAGTTTCATGTAAGGAAATGGTGTGATAGACAAATATAGTATGTACTAAAAATAGGAATGCGTGTCATATTCACACGTATCATGTGTAAGCTAAGCAGATGCAGTTTACACTAATTAGGAGCAATACAAGCTAGACACCATATGCAACATGCAACCAGATATCACACTGCCAAGTTAGAGCAAGCACCTTGGATGGTCGAGTAGGGGAGCAGAGACTTGGAACTTGTAATGCACTAGCAGTACAAGGAGAATCTGTACAGATGCTCCAGTTACCACTACAAAAAAAAGACACATCCGTGACATTTTGGGCCGAACGAATTTTTTTCTGTCATACATATGACACTTCTATGACGATAATTGTGACAAAACCCGGTATCATCATAGATGTGGTGGGCTCCTACTTCTATGACAAAAAATCATGACAAAAAATGGGTTTTTTTGTCCTAGGCGGGCCGGAGACGCAGCTGCATGACATTCTTTGGGTCGTCCATGACGGAAAAAACCATGGTAGAAGCGAGGGCGAGGAAAATTTCGGGGAGTTCCCGGTTATGGTGGGAGGTCGGGGGCCGAGCGATGCGCGTTTCTCTCGTAAGGTACGCGCATGTGTGCGAGGCGTTGGCTATAACTGAACCCGAGCGAGGCGTTGGGCTCTAACTAAACACGAGCGATTGCACTGCAGGCTACGCGTTACTGAACCCGAGTGATCGATCGATGGTCGTTAATCGAACCCGATCGGCGATTCGCCGCTCTCGCTGCTAACTAAAGCCGACCGATTGGATGAGCAAGTGGCGTTGTGGGGGGGTTGGATGAGCGATGGCGGTGGCGTTTGCCTCTGGATGAATAGGACCCGTGGTGTGGAAGGCTGGATTAATAGTAGGCGGTGGAGGGTGCTGTGGAGGGTGGTTGAGCAGGACCCGTGGTGTGGAGGGCTGGATGAGCAGAGCGGTGGAGGGGTGGTTGAGCAAGGCGTCGTGGAGTAGCGCGGTGGAGGCTGGATGAGCAGAGCTGTGTAGGCCGGAGGAGGTCGACGGTGGCCCGTGGAGGCCGGAGGAGGTCGACGGTGCCCGTGGAGGCCGGAGGAGGTCGACGGTGGAGATGAGCAGATCCGTGGAGTCCTGTTTTGCGATCGCCACACCCTCCCGATGAACAGGACCCCGTTTGACCGTAGCCCTCCAACACAAGTCCGTTTAAATCCGCTTTTGCAAGACGCCACACCCTCCCGATCAACAGACCCCGTTTCAACCGTAGGAGGTCCGTTTCCTCCGTTTTGCGGTACGCCACACCCCTCCCGATCAACAGGACCCCTGTTTCGACCGTAGGTGGTCCGTTTCCTCCATTTTGCGGTATGCCATACCCCTCCCGATCAACAGGACCCCGTTCCGAACGTAGGAGGTCCGTTTTGTCCGTTTTGCGGTACGCCAGGCCTCGTTTCCATCGCATGTTCCGTCCAAGCCCTCCGGATGAACACGACCACACATTCCGTTCCGACCCAGCCAGTTGGCTCCCCATGAACACAACGACAATGTTGTTTCTCCGTTCCAACCCAGACATGTATGTATGTGCGAGTAGGCGTTCGAGACCCTGCCCGTATGTACGTACATGGCCGTATTTTCTTTCTTGCACCCTGGCCGCTGTATGTACGTGTACATGCTACATGCGCGCCTCTACTACGACACGTGCGCGCCTCTACATCGACCAGTATGTACATACACATTCACGACCAGAATGACAATGCTACGTACGCTTCGACCAGGTGGGTCCCGATCGAGCACTTCCTTACTGCGAAGATGTAGCTGGTGGGTCCGGCAATCGGGGCGAATCGTTTTTGCGGGACGCACTTCCTTGCGTGCGAAGATGTAGCCGGAGGGTCCCAGCAATCGGGAGAATCGTTTTTTGCGGGACGCACTTCCTTGTGTGCGAAGATGTAGTGGTGGGTCCCAGCGATGTGGGGAAACATTTTTTCACGAAATACGGTGGCCCGTCCGGTGGGTCCCCGCTGTCAGGTGGAGGAATCATTATTTTGCGCATAATAAGGAGGCACTTCCTTGCTGCGGCCGTGGACCAGCTGTCAGTCTCTCCATGTACAGTCCATGTCCGATGGAAGTCGTTCCTTGACCACGTTGACCACGCTGTGCCGAGAGCACCATGGCGGTGGACGACGGCGAGGCCTAGGAAGGGGACGACTCGGAGCCGGGGAAGATGCAGTAGTGGATGCCCACGCGAAGAGGTACGAGGGTTCACTGGTTCGGCTGTGGTGTGAGGCTGCTGTCGCCGCAGAATAACAGGGGGTGTGGGTGAGTAGAGGGATGACCTTGCCAGCGGTGGGAGTAGTAGGAGGCGGTGAGGCCTCCGCGCATCCAAACCGCCACGGGGAGGCGGAGCACGCAGCACGACCGGGCGCTGGTTTGGGTGGTGGAGCAAGAAGACCAGAGGTTGAAGAAGCACTACGACCGTTGGATGAACATCGTCTGATAACAGAGCTAGAATCGTTCATATTGACTAAGTTGACAAAGCCCTCCGTCCCCGTCAACTTGGTAGGCCCACAATTCAGCCTCCCACTATGCTGGGTTCCAGCTGGCAGGGGGAGTATTCATTTTTTTGTGCGTAATAAGGAGGCACTTCCTTGCGTGCGAAGATAGCTGGTGGGTCCGATATGTCAGCGGGGGGCACATTTTTTCGCGAAATATAGAGGACCTTCCGGTGGGTCCCAGATGTCTGGTGGAGGAATCATTATTTTGCGCGTAATAAGGAGGCATTTCCTTGTGTGCGACCATGGACCCAGTTGTCAGCCTCTCCACGCACAGTCTACTTCCGATGGTGTCGTTCGTTGACCATGTTGACCACGCCACGCCGAGCGCATCCAAGGTGGTGGACAACGGCGAGGCCGCGGACAGCAATGAGCCGGAGATGGGAAGACGCGGGAGTAGAGTCGCAGACGGAGAGGTGTACGAGGGTTAACTGGTTCTAGGGCAGTGTAGTTTGGCAGTCGGTGAAGAAGAACAGGAGGTGTGGAGGGGTGGAGGGATGGCTTGGCCAACGGTAGAGTAGGCTTCATAGAGAAGCGTGCTAAGCAGAGCTGCTAGCAGCAGGAGGCGGGAGGTGGTCCCGGCGGCACTGGAGGAAGAAGACGAGAGATAGAAGATGGATGCTGGTCGTTGGATGTAAATCCAACGGCTAACATGTTAGAATCATTTGTTGACTAAATTGACAACGACTTGCGTTGGCTTCGACTTATTGGCCCACATTTCAGCCTCCAAAAATGTGGCACGTATTCAACCCATTTTTTCGAAATTCTGATCTTTTTTTTGCGATGAGAATTTACATCAATTTGATCTTTTTTTGAATTACAGCCATTAGTTGGGCTGGGTGAACAAATAATGTAGCATCCATGCGGCCCATTTATTTATTTCTTAAAAAAATACAGGCCATTTGCACTTTCTCGAAATACACGATTTTCTTTGGTGATTCTAATTATAATGTTGGGTTGGGCGAGAATGTTATCAAAAAATAAAAAGGGCTGAGCATTTTGTTATAAATATATTTAAATAATAAGTGATATTATTACATTCATCCTTAAATCTTACCAAGCTTTTGTACACAAATCACTAGGATTTTCGTGCCAAAACAATCCAGGATTTTATTTGTTAAGAAATTATTTTTATAAGTTAATAAGATGTGGGATATTGTTTTCTTACATATGTAAGTATCTGTTCAATATATGATGACAATAAAAATAATATATAATAACATATAAAATAATTTAAATCTTTACCTAATAATAAAGCAAATTGGGTTTCTTTAAATCATCATGGCATCTTTCGAAAAGTCCTCTCTTTTGTAAAATTCAACCCATGATCTGTTTTAAGTTAAAACGAATCATTTTTTTTTCATATTTTACACAAAAGTCCTTGTATTTTGTTGAAATCAACCCGCAGTCCGGATTTAAGTCACATCCGAACCGTTATTTTACATTTTCTAAAAACCTCCCTAATGTTTTAGGTAATTCATCCGCGGATCATATTTAAGTCAAACAAAGTTTTTTTAAATCATCCATATCTTTTAAACCGTAACTCCGATTTGAACATGTTATATATGAAATTTGATTAGAAAAATATGTAGAATATGAATATGAGATTATTTTCACCTGTTAAGAATTTTTTAATATTATTTTGGAATATATTTAAGTCAAACCAATGATTTTTTAAATTATCCATATCTTTTAAACTGTAACTTTGATTTTAACATATTATATATGAAATTTTATTAGAAAAATATGTGGAATCTAAATATGATGTTAATTTTACCTGTTAAATATTTTTAAAATATCATTTTGGGAGCAAACTTATAATTTATAGCGTAATATCCCTTTTCCTTTCATACCGGCGGCGACCCGGATTGCGAATAAACACCACACTAACAATATAAGGAAAAGAAAACATCAATAACTACACATGCATACCTCTGAAAAATCTCGCAGGGGAAAACAACAAATTTCCCAACGCGCGCGTGCGAGAGAGAGAGAGAGAGAGAGAGAGAGAGAGAGAGAGACGCCTTAGGATTAAACATATTCAAACACATTTTTGTTTTGTTTTGTGTGAACACCGATGCCATCGCCGGCGAGGGTGAGAAGGAGAATAAGCGGCAACACAAATATGATGCCTCGCAAAAATAAAAGAGATGGACCTATTGTGGTCTTGAGTGATGGTTGTTGGGTTAAGAGTGTGTGTTATGTTTTCTCTCCCGTTGCAACGCACGGGTTCTTTGCTAGTATGTATAATATAGTTAGAAGGGAAACATAAGTTGGACCTGGCGTTCCTATTCTTATATAGAAAATAGAACAGTCCTTTGCATTTTCTTCAAAAAAATACCTAAATTGGGCTGCCAAAAATAAAACCTCGGATGGGAGGTCCATAGGCCGGTCGATACATGACGGCCCTAAGAAAATACAAACAGACATATGGACCTCCCATCCGAGGTCGTGGGCTGCACATGTTAAAAATGAAAGCCTAGACGGGGCAGCCCAAAACCACGTCCAACACTTGCCAAAACTTTGTCCCTCGTTTTCTCTGTGTTTCGCACACTCGACATTGTGTCGGCATTTTGACCGTGCATCATATGAAGATGTGCTATGCATGAATGTTGATCAGCATGATGTTAACTGGCTGGTAGTTCCATTTTCGACCATGAATAAAACTTCCAACATGATGTTAACCCTGTTTGAAAAGGCCGTGTTAATATAAATGCTCGCCTTTGAAATTTGCGATTTCTTATCGAATCGAACTTGCGATTCTTATCTCAAATGAAACTTGTAGTTTCTTCTCTGAGAATCACATTATGCACTTTTATACTCCTATGAAACTACATTTTTAAGTGCTAAAATAGATCTCTAGAATTCATAACATACTTCATATGCTCAATCTTGCAAATCTGAAATTCAAAAGACATTCATATCTGAAAGTACTCTCAAAATACACAACACAAAACACAATTCACAACCTGCAAATACTGACAACCCTAAGCTCCTCCTCACAATTCACAACCTGCCCGACTATTGGGGTGGGGGAGCAGCCCTCCTATTCCTCGGCGGATATAGCCAAAGGTGAGACGATGTGAACGGCGAGGGAGACGATGGCACGGAAGCATCATCGGGCCAACTGCTTTTCTCCTCTTGCAGTTGGCTTTGGTCGACGAAGACTCCACCGGCTCGCTCTGGCAGGACACCCTCACAAACGGCACCCTGTAGATGCTTGATCCTTCAATCTCTGGTGGATGCTCCATCTGGGATCGATACTCCCACCACCGCTCCCTCATGATCGGATTCGGTGAATCTGTTTGCTCCATGGCCCAGAAGAGCAGCTCTATGTACTCCGGCGCGACTCCTTCCGGGAGTATCGCCGCTTTTTCACTCTGTTGGAGATATTTGGCCATGGATGTCGCCGTCGCCGCTAGTTGGTCCTTGTTGTCAAACCAAGACTGTACCTCCAACATCCTAGCTAGCTTCATAGGGTCGCCGTCTGCGATCCTCACGTATCGGTTGTACTCCTCCATCGATCTACTTCTCCACAGCACCTTCACTCGCCGGCGGTGGTTTTTGAATGGAAGAGGAGAGGAGCAGCACTGGTTTTGTATTAGAACAGGAGAGGAGCGACGCTGGTTTTGGACTGGAACAGGAGAGGAGGGGCGGTGGTTTTGAAATGGAAGAGGAGAGGAGTGGCGCTGGATTTAGATTGGAACAGGAGAGGAGCGGCGGGGGTTTAAGAGGAGAAGAGCGGAAGAGCGGCGCTAGTCTTGGAAGTATCTTTTTGTTGTTTTGCGTATGTTGGGTCAAAGTTTGACCACGTACTGTATTTGACAAGCAAAATGTGACTGCATGTCACCAAAAATTGTATCGTTTGGTTCGTATCTGAATGTACTTTCAAATTATATTATTTTTGCAATGTATAACATATATTTTATGTGCGAAAATCATGGTCAATTATGACCCCGAATAAAAGGGAGACTAGTTAATGTGGGGTCGCTTTCTTAATTGAAGGGTAAATTGAGTTTGATTTTGATCCAGTCACAGCGCGCCGGCCCTCTCGTCCAATCCTAAATTGCTGCGGCACGCTCCTCTCGCTCTTCTCCATTGCAAACCCACCTCCTCTCCTCTCCCTCTTCTCCATTGTAAAACCACCTCCTCTCCGCTTCATCATCTCCATTCCAAAACCACTGTCTCGCCTCTCCCTCTTCTGATCTTCTCAATTGCAAAACCACCTCCTCTCCTCTCCATCATCTCCATTCCAAAACCACCATCTTGCCTCTCCCTCTTCTGATCTTCTCCATTGCAAAACCACCTCCTCTCCTCTCCATCATCTCCATTCGAAAACCACCGTCTCGCCTCTCCCTCTTCTCTATTGCAAGACCACAGTCTCTCCTCCCATCTTCCAAAGCTAGCACCGGACCACTCAGAAGGACATCTATGGAGAGGATGCAGCAATGAATCAGCAGATCACGGCGGCGACCAGCAAAGTTAGCCAGGTTGAAGGAGATCCTTAGTTGGTTTGACAATGAGTGGGAGATTTCGAGGGCAGTCGGGCCATGTGGCAATGTATGCGAAAGAGCGAGACGGCAGCGATGAGGGCGGAGATGTACATGTACTCCTCGGCGGCGATCACGCCGCATCCTCCGAGTTCATCGAGTATCTCCTATAGGCGATGGAGCGAGCATGATTCGCCCGAGGCGATGATCAGCGGAGGTGGTGGGCATACAGGTCGAAGGTCGAGCACCCAGAGGATAATGAATCGATCGAGTATGGTGTGCTGTTCGTGAGGGTGCAGAGCCAGCCGGAGCCACAGGAGTATTCATATCCCACCACAAGAGGAGGCCGGATGGCGCGACGTCGCTTCCCCGCCGTTGTCCACGGTTCCCTCGACACTCGCCTCATTTCAACAGCGGCGGTAGGGTTTAAGGTAAGCTTTGCACTAACCTAATCTTCCACCTGCTCATGCTTACAATCAGTGTGACAGCTAATGAAAATCATGCTTACAATCAGTCTCCGAGTACTACGCCAATCACCCTAAAATGGCTCTGGACCTTTGGGTCAAAGTTGTGACACAGTGTACAAATAAAGAAAAATAGATTGGTGCTTCCTTCAGAAAAGAGTACTCCCTAGAAAACTGCCAATATAAGCTAGTAGTATTTGGTTAGAGGATTTGCTTCCGAGAAAGATCCGTCCACAGAGAGCGCCACACATCCCACTGGTGGTGGTGGATGCCAATGTGTGCATGCAGCATGGTTGGTGTCGGTAATTTTTACTTGGCACACCTCGCACTCTGCATATATGCCGGTTCCATACGTACATTTGTGCAGTTCCACCAAAATGCAGCTGAATACCCTATTTGCACAGATAATGAAAAAGCGTGATTACGTTATAGTGGCACTAGTTGATGAAACACACAAAATAAATAGAAGAAAATATTGCGATAGTATCTTAGTATGCCATGCTGCAAGGGCGAGATGGACCCTGCGACGCATCATACGGTACGCCTCATACTGGATCGTCCCAAGTCTCCCAGATACACCTTCGCGTTGATGAACATCAGCATGCATTAATAGTACAAGGAGGCACCTTGAGACATTCAAATCTCTATTTTTGTACATATCAACTAAAATTAAGCACCCCAGTTCGCAGAAACGCTTAAACATTAACAATGGGACTAGTTGATGAAACATACATTAACAAAGAGAAGCACTTTCTTTATCTACATTGGAAATGAAATGATAGAGATGACACTCGCTCTATTTTAACTGTATTATTACTTCATTTTATCAGTGACACTAGGGTCGAGCAGGTGGCAAACGAGGTGTGACGTGCGTCGCTAGGATGGAGGCCGGGGGTGCTTAGACTGGGATGCTGAAGCTGGCTCTTTCAGTCACCAACATGGATGATTCAATTCATGGGATCTTTTGGTGCAGTTCACCAATAAAGCAATGTCCCATGAGCTAGCAACTTGTTCTTCAATTTTTTTAAGAGAAGGGCTCCAGCCCGGGTTCCATTTCCATTAGAAAACGAAACCCACAGAGCTTCTTCTTCATTAGTTGCAATAAAATTGAGCAACATCAAGGTTGGTTGTGAAGCTCCTGGAATGCTCAACTATAATTTGGATATCATTTGTTCTGTTCAACTAAGATCGAGCATGAAATGTATATCTCTGTTTGCACAAAAAGGTGGAAAGGAGGGTGACTAACAAGTGATGAAACATGCATCAAACGAAAAGAAGCATGTTCCTTATCTGAATGGCAATCCTACAAGGACAGTAGCAATTTCTAAAGTAGTAGCATTGCTAGATATTAGTGTGGGCATTAGGATTAACTATGACAACCGTTAAATACGACATTACTTTGGGCACGGGAGAGTAGGCGGACCAGGACAGTTGCATTTCTAACGAAAAGAACCAACTTATCTTAATGGGAAATTTTAGCAGGACATGTAAAGAAGTGCCATTGATTCATATTACTGGAGGCATTACATTGAAAACAACATTGGTTTAACGTGTCCTTACTTTTAATAGTGCGACTGCTACATTTTACCAGTGGCATTACATAAGAGTGGCTCGGGGCAACAAACATCAGAACAGGATATCTTGGTTGGTCCCATTTTTGTTCGGTATAGCCACCTTATACCGTGTGAGGCTAGCAAATCTAGTGCCGGACTTACTTTGTTGACTTGTCCCCCAGTCCCCACTTTCTTTCCTTTTTCAACCAATAGATCGGGTTTATATTGAGTTTGTACTGCCTTTCCCTTTATTTCCCTATTAGACCTAGAGACCAGTTGGATAGCCAGTCTCTGCTACTTTTTGCCCCCATTATTTCCTCTTTCGACCAAGTCCTAGATTCAGATAACAAATCCTCCCCCACCCCACCCCCTTTCTTCCTTGTTTGAACCAAGTAGTACTAGATTCGAGTGCATGAACTAGTTTTACCTCTTAAACGTAAAAATATAGGTGGTTTTCGAACAGCCGATCGATCCTATCTACGAGGGGGCCTGAGAAATAGTAAAAGATACAAATGCAGCAACGTCAGGAGCTCGAGAAGTAGAGCAAGGCCGGTTTCGAAGGAAGTTATACCTGATGGTCGCCGGGATGTCGCTAGGTGGGCGGTGAGAGGTCGGATCTGCCCACACTACGGCAGCAAGGAAGAAGGGGTCGGAGGCCCTCCCTCGCCAACGGTGCTTGGGAGAGAACGACAAGGCAGGCTGATCGGGACGCGCCCAACAGTGGGTAAGAGCCGTCGCCGAGGACGACCGCGTGAATGTTGCACCTTCTCACCTTCCCCGGCGGAGAGGATCCGGCTGGACCTGTGACCGGCAGTGAGCAAAGAGAGAGAGTGTGTGTCCACCGCTGTCGTGTTTAGATCTGGAGAGGCCGAGACAGTGTGAAGAGAGCAACACTAGCAAGCAAGCGCGGAGGCTCCTGCCTATATAGTGGAGTAGTACTAGTTTTCTTTTGTCTACCGGAGTCGGCTTGACATCGTCAATGACTGTCGAGAAGTCTTCATTTTGATCTGAAGCGCCGGATTATAACATATAACACAAAAAATGCCACATGACAAGAAATCATAACCTCACTGCCCAAAGGAGACAACATGAATCCCGAAGAGGAACAAAGCTCAAATTAAAGATAAACTCGTAGAAAAGGGGTCCATCGATAGATGTCCTAATTAACATAGCCGACTTGACCTAGATGGCAGCCGAGTAGTCACTGTTCGTGCATGTGCCCCCAATGTCTAGCCCAACTCAGTTGTCGCTGTTTAACCCTCGCAGTGATCCGAAGCACATGACACCTAATTTTGTGAGATGACAAGAAACCTTTTTTTAGATTTCTCACCACAACTACAGCCATGTACAACACAGCCTGCACGATATGTAGATGATAGCCAATCCAGGCGTGTCTGCTGGAGTCTGGTCACATGCATGGACGAACTGATCTTCCATATCTTGCAGGGATCATCCAGGCACCAACGTAGTACAACACTTCTCTAGTAGTATCGCTCGTCTCCCTCTTCTATTAAGTCACCCGACTTGCGGGGCCGGGGAGTGTGCCTATGGTTGGTTCTCAATTGCCGTCCCACATGTGTGTGCGAACGCAATATGACGCACGTTCCATTCGGAGAGCAGCGTGCCAGACCGACCGACCGTCTGGGGTGCGACGCGAACGCGACGGGCGTGTTGTATACTCCGTACATGTGTACCACCGTTTTCTAGACGCTTTGCTCCATGGCGCAGGTGCAATCCATGGATACAAAATTAGTATACTATATACTATTTAAAAGTCGAGGGCGGGGCTTTTCCTGCGCGATAGGCGGCGGGGCAGTTCCGCCTATACGGTTCGACAGGGACGCGAGAAGACGAGGGAGTAGGTTGCTGCAAACGTAGGGCTGTGTGATTTGACAGCGAGTTACTGCTGGACAGGTGGGACCCCGTGATTTGACTTACCATTATCATTTTAACTGCGGCGCTACGACCGGCGTGAGTCTCCTGATTCCTGACCACCTCCATACAGGTGCCTCTCCCAATGCTCCACAATGTAGTAGAGGCTGGCTCTTGCACGAGATCCCACTTCTCCACTTTTTCCTTGCCTCTCTTTCCTCCACATATGCAAAAATGCCATGTAAAGCGCACTATTGTACTTACTTGCTCCTACAGGTGCTTAAGCTTGCCACATAGGCATAAAGTCTGATGTGGCAAGTTAATCAAGAAGAGAGAGACTAGTTTGGTGACCCAAGGAAGAAACGGTGCTAAGGCATCCACAATGTGAGTATTTGGCGCCACTAAAGCTGCCTCTAGACCCATGAACACTGCCTCTATACACTGCATCACCCGCCTCTAGGCTAAAAATTCTTGGAGACGCCTCTATGCTAAGCGCCGGCCTCCAATGCTTTGTGGTGAATAAAATATTCCGATGTCCCCATTGTCAGTCAGTTAGGTGCTGGAGGGACCGATGAGTTGGTTGAAAGATGCATCATATTTTATTTAATTTTGGGCCCGGCTTTGTCTCTAACGCTAGAGGCTGCACACTGTGGAGTTTTCATCTATGGTTAGAGGCAGACCCGTGGGTCCCGGTTTAGAGGCAAGGTTGCCTCCAAACACTGGAGATGCTCTAAGCGTGTGTACCTAGGTGAAAAGACAATTTTGAGTCTATAGCTAATTAAATGAAGCAAACTTAGCAACACCATTTCATTGGAAGAGGTCACTCCTTGGCAAATGCAATAAATACTAGTACTCCCTGTGTCCCATAATATAAGAATATTTTTGGCACTACACTAGTGTCAAAAACGTTCTTATATTATGGGACGGAGGGAGTACGAAGAAAGAGATAGAGGGAAGTAAACAAAATACACTTATAGCCAACCTTATAGCCAAAACCTTGTTGTAGTATGAGTGACTAAGTGATGACTATGTATGACATGCCAACATCAGATAGCCTAACGCACCGTGTTAAATCTCCAAGGGCGCGACTGCACGAGCGACGCGACGGTCGTGGTAGGCGCGACCATGATACGGGCTGCTGGCAGCCCTTGGATCTGAGATCAAACGGTCGCAGCCCTTGGATCTGAGATCAAACGGTCGCTGAAAATTTGCAGAATAACCCTCTAGGATAGGATATTCACCCATAGGTCTAGAATCACGCCATGCAACTGTTCGATCTCAGATCCAAGGGCTCTCCGAAGCCCGTATCATGGAAGAATGGAAAGCCACTACCCTGCCATTCGCACGCTGGCAGTTCGCTCCTACTTGTCCCCGCACGTCCTTTAATACTACGGCGGTTCACTCCTAGTCGTCCCGTCCTTTCACATTACGGCAGTTCCACTAATCCTAACCCTCCTCCCAAATCCATGGCATCCCAAATCTCCTCGATCGGCGGTGAGTACAAGGTTAGAACCATCACCGGCGATGAGTTCGACGTCATCTACACCCGTTCTTCCGCGACGGTGAAAGGATGCCTTTCTCGCTTCAGACGCATGTTCGAAGACTCAGATGATGAGTGGGTCGCTGGGCTAGATGTTGAGTACACCACAGTCCTGGGATGAGAGAAGGATCTAAAGGACGAAGAGAGGAAGAAGCCCGCCGTGATCCAGGTTTGCGTGCATGACTTATGCTTGGTCTACCACATATGACATGCCGACGTTGAGTGCCAGGATTTTAAGGACTTCCTCGAGAGCAACCTAGTCAAATTCGTTACTGTAGACTTTGGTAACGACAAAGAAGTCCTGCGTCGGATAGGCCTCATTGTAGGCAACACCTTCGACCTCCACAAGAATCGGCTGGTGTCCTCTCGTCAGCCTTCAATGCCGACCCTAGCAGGAGACATGGTTCATCCTTTGTACGGTAAACTGGAGAAACCTCCATACACGTTTCATCGTCATGCATGGCAGCGGAATGTACTAGATATAGACCACATCCACTATGTTGCATGGATGGCTACCTTTGTTTCAATATCTACAAGGGTTGGATGAAGAGCAACAGCCAAGTTGGCGGTTCAAGCAAAGAAGTATCGGCCAAGAGAAAGAGGGACAAGGACGAAGTCGAGGACATGGACGAGGACTCCGAGTAAGGTGGCAGTGTCATTGCTCATGGTGGTTCTAATGCAGTGTCTACCAAAATAGTTGTAAAGTTTAATTTCAGGTGTGCTTAATTTAATTTGAGGGGTGTGTTGTGCTAAGCCCCCAGCAGAACTATGTTATGTTTTTCTTATTACTATAACTCTTCAATACGTACATACTAGTATTTCTTATATTTCATCTTTTAGTTGGTATAGTACTACCACTCGTTTCTTCACATTATATATGTACAATATATATGGCCAACATCATATAGCCAGCAGTTTAGTTGTCAAAGAATTTGGGTGCTTAGTTTTGTCAAAGAATTCGGGATGCTTAGTTTTATTTGAGGGTGGGTTGTCTTTGACACCATTATTGTGACTAGCCTGTTTAATAGTACTATATGCATAATTTGGCGACGCGCTCTCTATATGTACCACCTTTTTTTAATTTCAAGTTTTGCTCCATGGCGCAATCCATCGATACTCTTGTTGTACAAAAGTATACATTTTTAAAAGGCTAGAGGGCGGGTAGTCTAGCTTGGTCGGTTTCACGAGGCGAGGGCCTTTGTGATTTGACGACTCATTATCTTCTGGAAGGCGGGGCCTTGTGATTTGACTACTCGTATAAATCGCCGACGACCGATCGAGGAGGAGCAAAGAACCGTGCGGTATACTCAAGTTTTCCACTGGAGTAGTACTGCAATGGAGGAGCACGAAACACGGCAGCCCAGTGCCATATGGCGATAAAAAATGATCTAATTTGCTAGTCATCTCATTGTTAGCATTGTTCTATTCATTCCCTCAAAAAAACCATTGTTCTATTCATGCCTCGCAGAGAACGTGACACGTGCGGCGAAACACCCAAAGCAAAAGATGAAACACAACAGCAAAAGAAGAAGGAAGATTATCACCCCAAATGATCTAATTCGCCGCGGAGTCGTAATTGCTTCTTCATCGCCTCCACGACCTCCATCTCCTTGCGCGTCTCCTCCGCCATCTTCTTCATTCTGTCCATGATGTGGGATTTCTCAACGCGAGCCTTCATCATCTATTCCACGACCGCATTACGTACCTTGACAACAGCCAGGTGCTCGATGTGGAGCTTCACCAACTCCTCCTTCTGTTCCATGACGAGGGCCTACAACATCTTCATCGAGGAACTACTATTCTCATGCAGCTTCTTCCAGCCGGCGTTCTTCTCCTTCAACAGGTCGATCTCATGGCAGAGCTTCGCCTTGTCCTCCCGAAGTCGCAGAATTTAGCCGGTCGCCTTCTTCTCCAAGGCAATGCTCTTCTTCAGCAGCATCACCAAGCCGGCGGTCAACTCCCCCTGCTGATTGAGCTCAGCACGCATGTCTTCGAGGCTCTCCTTCAGCAACTCCATCAAGCCTTGGATGAACTCCTTCTGCTTATTGAGGTGCTTATTGAGCTGATCGGGCATGCCATCAAGGGATAACGACTCCAGCTTCGCCGGCTCGGCATGTTCGCCTCCACGGCTAGGGCGCTCCTGGGAGCCATCGCCTGCCCGTGAGAGATCTTTCGAGGTTTCTGCGTGGCGGCGAGCCCTCTCTTTTTTTTCTGCAGCCTTGGTTGCCGCTCCCTTATTACAAATAGTTGTCGACCTAGAGCTCTGCTCACAGGCCATGGCAACGACGGACGAAGAAGAAGCACTTATGAGGAGGAAAGGTAGAGTAATTTTCGGTTAGGTAGTTACCCTTTTTATAACCTAAGTACTAGCACTAGTACTAATACCTGCATAGTGGGAACACGTTCAGGTTTGGTATGTACTAGTAGGTGTGAGCAGGCTTTCGAATGTGATGGGAACAAGGTAAAGATTAATTGGTGGTTTTGGTTTCGAGGCCCGAAACGGCTCCCGATGAGTTTAGCGGAACATAAATTTCAAGTACTACACTGCTCAAATGCGTAAATGTTATGTTACTGTCAAAAATTGGCACAAAATACGAAGGAGACCAATGGAAGTACTACTAGCAACCCACGATTTAACGACTCACATGCGCGCAGTGGAGTAATAATGTCTTTCTTCCGCCCTCACGTCCACTCAATTTGCATGCGCTGTATTAATTGACCATCAATGAAGTGAACGACTTTACACGCGTCAAATTATCACATGGGGTGGATCTGGGTACAAAATTGCATCCTCCCGTGTACCCGCGTGTGCGTGCGAGGGAATGAGTGCGTGCGTGGCGTGCGTGCACATCTTTGCTTTGTGCATGTACCGCCAGTATGGCTCAGGGAGGATGAGTACATTCTTCTGGAACCAGCAGCATGTCACTGTGATCAATCCACGCAAGGAGGTCGTGACAACGCCTCCACATGTGCCACGTGGCTTCATGAACTGTAAGAGATACACCATGTAGCGTGCCATTGGTATTCTAATTTACGTGTTTTGCACATACTCGAAGTACTAGTAAGGTACACGTGCATTGCACGCATCAGATTTTGCAACCAAATTATGAATAAATACCACACTATATCATGTAAGCTCTGAGTCATATATGCCTGATGTAGCCCTTCGTTTAATTCTTATAGTTCATCTCATTCAAAATCAATTAGTTTTTATAAAAAAGCTAAGAACGCGGGAATAGGAAAAACATGGGATTATAGTGCAATGTCATCTTGAATCCTACAGGATTGTATGAGTGTTTGATTGTGCATAGAAAAAATGCAGAATTCTTTCAAAGAGGTTTGAGTGGATGGGATGTTTCCTATGAAATCTAGTGCAAATGAATCATATGGAAAAATTCCTATGGTTTACAATCCTACGAATCAAACAACCAAGATAGGAAAAATTCCTAATGATTAGAATCCTCCAAATTCCTTTGAGAATCCTTTGAATCAAAGAAGCCCTTAATCTATTTTATGATTCATGGAATTGTGCGTTGTAAAGCATAAAGTAAAAACAAATAATGACAATTCAACTAGAAAAAAAAGTTTGGGCAGTTATGATACGGAAGATTCTAGAACAAAAGAGAACCACTGTTGTTTTGAGGTTTGTGCATTATGCTTAAGTTCAACCATGGAGTCTGCTAGATTGTACATGTGGCAAAATCCGGTGGGGGCTAGAAGATGGTGCGAGGGGCTGAGTGGAGGGAGATTATGAAGGAATGCACAAGTGTGAGATTGATATTTAGAGAGAGGGGGCGAACACGTGCGCTGGTGCACGCAGTGGCGGAGCCATGAAAAATAAATTAGCTAGGGGGCCAAGCATTGCTAATCCTTTATGAGGAGGGTAAATTCATGAAATTAAACCATTTTTAGCAGCAATTGTCTAATGATCACATTCATATTAGCCTCGATATATAGTGATGTTAGGGGGGGCAGGGCCCTTACTGCCCCTGTCTTCGCCATTGTGCACGCATCTGAGAGATGAAGCGGAAGGCATGGATGATGAGAGGGGGACGTTGGATATATAATTAATGTGGGTGTATTAGCTATATATGTTAATCCTATATAAAGAGGTATAGATTGATCGATGTGGACGTGGGAAAGAGGGTGAGACTTCACTGGATATATCGATTGATCGGTTTGTGTGGAAAACTATGAAAGACCTAGCTATATACACATACATAGAGGAACATCGATCGTTGCGCATGCACGCGTGAGAGATAAAGAATGCCCGATATGATGGAGAGGGGGATGTGTGTGGGTGTGTGCCTTCATGGGAGACCGACCTGAAGAAAAAGATTGCATGCGTGCGATGGATAATGCCGACTGGTAGTGTGTGTGCATGCATGCATGAGAGAAAGTTAGTGGTACAATTATAAAGAGAAGACTACTGTGGGTGTAAAAGAATAGGTGAGGTCATAATCAATGTAAAGTTGAATTCAAATATTTGAATAAGAGATCCTGATGTTTGAAACCCATGCATGCATGAATATAACTCTGCGCGGTGTGGTTTGCAAACGAGCATGTTGTAATGTATACACATTGAACAAGGTCAGACTGATTTGAATTTGAGATACCGATGGCAGACATCATTTGGCCACGTCGCATCCGTGCATGGACACACTATTCTAATTGGAGATGATGGGCGGCTTTCGCATCACATATCTATATCTATACCCCTATATATATTATATTATATTTTTTATTGTGTGCGGGTAACTTTAACATTGAAAGATGGTCGTTGGATGAGGCGAATCCGATGGTCCAAAGATGGCAAATTTGAGCACTACTGGCCGTTGGATATCATCTAGATTCCACCAGATTTCGCCACATGTATAATCTAGAAGACTCCATGGCTGAACTTAAGCATAATGCACAAACATCAAAACACAAGCACTTCTTATTTGTTCTAGAATCTTCCGTATCAGAATTGCCCAAATGTTTTTCTACATGATTTGCCATTATTTGTTTTTACTTTATGTCTTGCAACGCACAATTCCATGAATCTTAAAATAGATTAGCTTTCTTATAAAAACTAGATGATTTTGAATGAAATGAACTATAAGAATTAAACAAACATCTACATCATGCATATATGACTCAAAGCTTGCATGCTATAATGTGGTATTTATTCATAATTTGGTTGCCAAATCTCATGCGTGCAATGCACGTGTACCTTACTCTAGTCTAAATGGTGTTTGTGTGTGTGTTGTGCGTGTTGAGGCGCAAATTGTCTTTTTTGGGTACACGTTAAGCTTGTTCTTCCGAAATTTCAAGTCGCGCCTTGTTGTGCCGAAAATTCAAGCTAGCGTCTCTGTCTATCGTCATGCGAAACTCCCGCCTCTTCAACCCGCGCCTTGTTAGCCCGAAATATTTAAGATATATCTTTGTCTCGTTGTGCTCCGGCAACTCCCTCCATCTCAACCCGTGCCTTGCTATTCCGAAATTACAACGCGCATGAAAACTCCCACCTCCTGTGAAATCCCGACATGCGAAATGCTCGTGGTACCCCTGAACCGAAAGAACCGCCTCAAATCGGTGGGGGGTAGTTTCGTAACTTACCCCACATTTCGGACAAGCGCGTCTCCAAGCCATGGTTCCCCACTGCCATCCCATCCGCCCACCCATTCGTACATCGAGGCCGCGAAAACCCGCGACGAAACCCCACACCCTGCTCTGTCCGCCACCTAGCCGGAGCCTCTTCCCCGACGACGTCGTCCACAGCAACACCTCGACGTCCCTCATCCATCGTACCGGATGAGGATCCGTCGTCGATCTCATCGTCCCGCCGGTTCAGCCACCCCGTCCTCCACCTCCAAGGAGATGCCCCGACGTTCCCCTTGTCTTTCTCGCCACCTCCATTCGCCGTCTTCACTTGCACCACCGGAAGAGCATCATCATCACCATTTCCTCGGATGAAGCTGCGATCTAATCGGCGCCACCAAAGAGGTTGTACACTAATCGCCGCATTTTCTTCTTGATTCGATCTTAGGGTGCTGCCGGCGCTCGGTCCCGAGCCGACACGGCGCGGCTCCATCCACCGCGGCGTCGCCGGCCACTTCTTCCACGGCATCGCTCCCTCAGCGGCAACGTCCACATCAGTAGGAGCTGCTACTGCTTTAGCTCTCGCTCGCGCTACTGCTCTGCTCTTGCTCTCGGTCCCCTGCCTGGTCTGCTCTTGCTATTGCTCTTGCTCGCGCTGCTGCTCTCGCTCTTGCTCTTGCTTGCGATGTTGCTCCGATTTAGCTACGCTTCAGTCGACTGAATCGACTTTTGGGTCAGTCGATTTTCAGGGGGTGGGGGGCTCGCCGGGGTGAAGGAAGAACCAGCCGCAGCGGGGAGGGGGGGCTTGCCAGAGAGGTACCCCACTATCTATCTTAGGGTTCAGGATGGGGGCAGTGGTCGCCGGTGTTGGCTGGGCGTTGGCAGGGCGGTGGCATGGGGATCGCCGGAGAAAAAGCACGGCACGGGGGGACCTAGAGGGATGGCTGGGGCGGCGGCGGACCGGCGGTGGGGAGTGTTTTTGGGGCGGGCGGGGCGGTGCACCACTGGCCGCGGGCGGCGGGGGGCTGCTGTTTTGTCGGTGGTGGCTGGCGGCTCAGGGGGTGGAGGTTGAAGATGAACCGTAGGCCCTTGATTTCGTATCCAACAGCTGCAAAATCGACTGACCAGAGATGAAAAAGTCATTCGACCGACGTGTAGCCTCACCTTGCTAGTGCGTTCAGTTTCGACAGCAAAATTCAGTTTCAACAGCAAAATTCAGTTTCGACAGTTAAGTTTAGTTTCGACAGTTAAGTTCAGAGATGAGCAGCTGAATTATTTTACATCTAGCACTTTGTGGTTATGTATTTTACGTCATGTATTGGAGATGCTATTAGAATTCCACTCAGGTTAACATTGTTCGTTGTCTCTCTTATCCTGCTTCAGCCTCGGCGTCGTACAACTCACCAGTAGCTGCTCCAACGATTTAAACCCTCCATCACAGCGAGAGCATACCTCGGGCTCCATCTCCGGGCGCCTAAGATCTTCTTCCCCTCCTCCGACAGCCAAGTCAGCCGGAGCATCCTCACCGGCCAACCCAATCACGCTGAGATCGACATGGCTTCGCCAAAGAGGTTGTACACTTGTTGCATCTATTTTTTACTCTACATGTTATATATATTGTCCACTGAGCACTCGTAGTAACTGAAAATACGATTATTTTATCCTACTATATGACAAGTAGTGAGGTACCAGGCAACTTAGCTATCCGTGATGGACTCTCTTGAACGCCATCATTATTTATCTCTGTGCGTTTGAGCTGTGCATTTGTCGATGGGCCTGGGAGTTGAGCTAGTATGGTAGTGGCCTGGGTCCAAAGTAATAGAAGTAGCACAAAAACATTTTTTTAGTGTAGGATTTTCCTTGCTCAAGCCTGCCTACTAGAATCGCCAATGCTTGAAAGGAAAAGTGAATGAAAAACATAGGAATTGGAAAGTTTCCTATGGTACTACTTTTCATGAATTTTGTGCAAAGTAATGGAGCAAAGGAAAACTGTAGAATTTGTTCCTTTGGTGTCTCCTTGAAAGAAAAACTATAGGAATTCTAATTTCCACTTCTCCTCCTTTTCATATTCCTATTCATCAAGCACAAGACAAAGAGATAGTAGCATAATAGCATTATAACCGTACATTTTCTTGTGGTTTGACTTAATCTTCTCCTCCGCTTTTGCGGTGCTTCAATTGTTTGTATGAACTGCATGAACGCGAAAATAAATGAATGAAAAACCATATGCATCATGGCTCGATAGATGCCATGCCCCACAGTGGGCGCCAACTGTCGTGGTAACAATTCCGACAATAGAAACGGGGTAGGGTGAAAGAGCATGATCTATCGAGATGCATATGGGTGACACGGTGGTTTTAGCGAGTTCGGGCCTCTCACGATGGAGATAACAACCCTACATCTCGTGCTCTGGAGAGGCTTTGTTTTATCTTAGTATGTATCCGGGGATTACAATGTGTGTGTGAGAGAGAGAGGAACGGATCCCCATGCCTGAGCTAAGTCCGGAGACTAGAGAGGGAGAGAGAGAGAGGTGGAAGAAAAAGGCCCCCCTAGTCTAGTGGTGGGGGTGGCTTATATAGAGTGCGCCACCCCCTCACCTCCTGTGTTACAATGTGGAGTATCAATGCCATAATGCCTGCCCACTACAAAACCGTCATGCTGACTATTGGTCCTCACATATCCGAGTGAGTTACACGGCCGAGTGGAATGAGCTCGTCAAGTGGAGTGCCGTGCTCCGAATGGTCGTTGCCGTCCGAGTGACTTTCAAGTTGCGGTATATCTGGACGGCCCCAGGGGCCCAGTACAAAGTGTACGGTGTCCATGGGTAGGGTCTTTAGGTCAGGCCTATTACCCTACCCCTGATACATGTCCTCGTCAGCGGCAGCGGAGAAGAGGGAGAGAAGGAAGGGGAAACCCTAGGGGGCGCGGCTGGGGCTTAAAAGGAGGGGGAGAAGACGGCGCGACCTCGGCGTCCGTGAAGCTCACGACGCGAGCGCGAGCGCTTTGTCTCTGGAACAGAGCCGGCGACGCAACGGGGTGGGCGGCCGTGAACAGAGTTGCGCCAGGTGGGCTACTGCTAGGCTTGGTTGGGCTGCAGGTGAGGGAAAAAGGCCCGAGTGGCTGCACTGGGAGGGCTTTCCCTTTTCTTCTTAATTCTATAAATTTGAAAACTTGTAGCTGAAGAAAAGGAAATGGCCAGGGAGGTAGGAAATGAATTTGGCAGATATAAGAGTATCCTCATGCTACAGAGATTATGCTCTATTGGATAAAATTCCTTTGGGCATTTTTAGAGGTAGAAAAATAATTCAAGTTTGAATTAAATTCAAACTTGAGCCATTTTTGGACCCAACCAAAACATCTTAAAAAGAGCTGAAAATTGACATAGGGTTAAAGGCAAGTTGTAGGGTTTGTAGGAAAATAAGGAACATTTTCTAGACAGGGAAAATGTCACATGAAAATAAATGTAATAAAGAATAAAGGAGAAGTTTGAATGGCATAGAAACTTGGGTGAACTTGACGAATGGTCACTGGTATGAGCATGTTGCATGAGTGAGGTGGAGATAAGAAGAAAAGGGGGGTTCGCAGAAGATCACACAACAAAATTTCAAGATGCAAAACAAGGCATGACGCTCATGATGCAAATGCAACAAAAATGACATATGCAATATCATGAAGCATAGAACGAAGCAAGGATGGTGCAATGCAATATAATATAAGATGAATATGATGCAAGAAGCAAAAATGGCAAGGAACCCAACAAGATCATGGCATACCATATATGAATGAAATAGGCAAAACAATTATGATAATGCAACAAACATAATAAACACACGTCAACAACTAAAAAAATGGAAGGGCAACTGAAGCGTCGGTCTCGGGGCATTACAACTCTCCTCCACTAACAGAAGATCTCGTCCCGAGATCTCAGGAACGAGAAGGAAGAGAAAAAGGAAGAGGTGAAGTAAGAACATGATGACCCGCGAGTATACGGGATAGTTGTAGCCTCAACGAGGAGCTAAAGGTAGAACAAATACTCTCTCAAGTCCTATTGGCCACTGATACGACTCTACGCACGCTTGACGTTCGCTTTACCTAGCACAAGTATGAAACTAGAAGTACTTTGTATGTGTGATAGGATAGGTTTGCAAGATAATAAAGAACTCGTAAATAAAAGGTAGGGGCTGTTTAGGTAAAGAAGCAATAAAGTAGATATAGCGAGTGTGGAAAAGTGGTGGTAGGAGTTGTGAAATTGTCCCTAAGCAATTAGCTACGTTACTAGACCGGTAATCACTATTGCAATTCTATTTGAGGGAGAGGCATAAGCTAACATACTTTCTCTACTTGGATCATATGCACTTATGATTGGAACTCTAGCAAGCATCCGCAACTACTAAAGATTCATTAAGGTAAAACCCAACCATAGCATTAAAGTATCAAGTCCCCTTTATCCCATACGCAACAATCCCCTTACTGGGGTTTGTGTTTCAGTCACTCACGCAACCCACTATAAGCGAATCATGAACGCATTGCAACAACCTACAGCGGGAATCCCTCACGCTTGCGCGACACGGAGGGCACCATAGGACAACACCAATAATAAAACATGCAACTCAAACCAATCATAGCAATTCATCAATCACCGATAGGACAACGAAAATCTACTCAGACATCATAGGATGGCAACACATCATTGGAAAATAATATGAAGCATAAAGCACCATATTCAAGTAGAGGGTACAGCGGGTTGCGGGAGAGTGGACCGCTGGATATAGATGGGGGAAGGTGATGGAGATGTTGGTGAATATGGCAGCGGTGTTGGTGAAGAGCGCGGTGATGAAGATGGCCCCCGGCGGCGTTCCGACGCCACCGGAAGCAAGGGGGAGAGAGCACCCTTCTTCTTATTCTTCCTTGACCTCCTCACTAGATGGGAGAAGGGTTTCCCCTCTTGGCCTTGGCTCCCATGGCGTGGGAGGGGCGAGAGCCCCTCCGAGATTGGATCTATCTCTCTGTTTCTGTGTTTTCTGATTCTGCCCCTTCACCGTTTCTTTTATATCTGGAGATCAGTAACTCCGATTGGGGTGAATCTTTCGCCCAGATTTTTCTCATAAACTTAGCTTTTTTGTGGCAAAAGAAGAGCATCAACCGCCTTATGGGTGGCCCACGAGAGTCCAGGGCACGCCCAGGGGGGAGGGCGCACCCCCCTGTCTCGTGGCCACCCCGGACACCGTTTCGTGTTGATTCTTCCTCCGGAAAATCCCAAATATTCCAAAATAATTCTCCGTCCGTTTTTATCCCGTTTGGATTCCGTTTGATATTGGGTTTCTGCGAAACATAAAACATGCAACAGATCAGAACTGGCACTGGGCACTAGATCTATATGTTAGTCCCAAAAATAGTATAAAAAGTTGCGAAAAGTATATGAAAGTTGAAGAATATTGGCATGGAACAATCAAAAATTATAGATACGACGGAAATGTATCAGCATCCCCAAGCTTAATTCCTGCTCGTCCTCGAGTAGGTAAATGATAAAAAGATAATTTTTGATGTGGAATGCTACCTAGCATAATCTTGATCATATGTCTAATCATGGCATGAATATTAAGACACGAGTGATTCAAAGCAATAGTCTATCATTTGACATAAAAACAATAATACTTCGAGCGTACTAATAAAGCAATCATGTCTTTTCGAAACAACAAGGCCAAAGCAAGCTTATCCCTACAAAATCATACAGTTTAGCCATGCTTCATTTTCGTCACACAAATTGCTTCCATCATGCACAACCCTGATGACAAGCCGAGCAATTGGTTCATACTTTTTAACGCGCTTCAGCTTTTTCAACCCTCACGCAATACATGAGCGCAAGCCATGGATATAGCACTATGGGTGGAATAGAATATAATGATGGTGGTTATGTGGATAAGACAAAAAAAGGAGAAAGTCTCACATCGACGCGGCTAATCAACGGGCTATGGAGATGCCCATCAATTGATGTCAATGCGAGGAGTAGGGATTGCCATGCAACGGATGCACTAAGAGCTATAAATGTATGAAATCTCAACAAAAGAAACTAGTGGGTGTGCATCCAACTTGCTTACTCACAAAGACCTAGGGCATTTGAGGAAGCCCAACGTTGGAATATACAAGCCAAGTTCTATACTGAAAAATTCCCACTAGTATATGAAAGTGACAACATAAGAGACTCTCTATATGAAGAACATGGTGCTACTCTGAAGCACAAGTGTGGAAAAAGGATAGTAACATTGCCCCTTTTTTTTCTTTTTTTCTTTTTTCTTTTTGGGTGGGACTTTGGCCCCCTTTTTTATTTAGGCTTCTTTGGCCTTTCCTTTTTTTATTTTTTATTTTTTTTCTAGGGAAATGCTCTATAATGATGATCATCACACTTTTATTTACTTACAACCCAATATTACAACTCGATACTAGAACAAAGATATGACTCTATATGAACGCTTCCGGCGGTGTACCGGGATGTGTAGTGATCTAGCGTAGCAATGACATCAAAAAATGGACAAGCCCTAAAAACATCATGCTAGCTATCTTACGATCATGTAAAGCAATATGACAATGAATGCTCAAGTTATGAATATGATGATGATGGAAGTTGCATGGCAATATATCTCGGAATGGCTATGGAAATGCCATGATATGTAGGTATGGTGGCTATTTTGAGGAAGATATAAGGAGGTTTATGTGTGATAGAGTGTATTATATCACGGGGTTTGGGTGCACCGGCGAAGTTTGCACCAACTCTCGAGGTGAGAAAGGGCAATGCACGGTACCGAAGAGGCTAGCAATGATGGAAAGGTAAAAGTGTGTATAATCCGTGGACTCACATTAGTCATAAAGAACTCATGTACTTATTGCAAAAGTTTATTAGCCCTCGAAGCAAAGTACTACTACGCATGCCCCTAGGGGGATAGATTGGTAAGAAAAGACCATCGCTCGTCCCTGACCGCCACTCATAAGGAAGACAATCAAAGAAACACCCCATGCTTCAAATTTGTCACTCAACGGTTACCATACCTGCATGCTACGGGACTTGCAAACCTCAACACAAATGTCTCTACAATCCACAACCACCCACTAGCATGACTCTAATATCACCATCTTTATATCGCAAAACTATTGCAAGGAATCAAAGATATCATATTCAGCGATCTACAAGTTTTATGTAGGATTTTATGACTAACCATGTGAATGACCAATTCCTGTCATCTCTCTAAAAATATATAAGTGAGGCAAGAGAGTTTAATTCTTTCTACAAACGATATGCCCACTCTCTAACAAGTATAAGTGAAGCAAAAGAGCATTCTACAAATGGCGGTTTTCTATGTGAAGAGAAACAGGCAATCCAAACTTCAAATGATATAAGTGAAGCATATGAAGCATTCTATAAAGCCACACTCAAAAGATTTAAGTGAAGTGAAATGAGCATTCTTTAAATCAACCAAGGACTATCTCATACCAGCATGGTGCATAAAATAAAAGTGAAAACTAAATGCAAAAGACGCTCCAAGACTTGCACATAATGCATGAACGAAACGAATTCGAAAACATACCGATACTTGTTGAAGAAAGAGGGGATGCCTTCCGGGGCATCCCCAAGCTTAGACCCTTGAGTCTCCTTGAATATTTACCTGGGGTGCCTCGGGCATCCCCAAGCTTGATCTCTTGCCTCTCTTCCTTTTCCTCATATCGAGACATCCTCGATTAGACACTACATCCACACAAAACTTCAACAGAAAACTTGGTAAGATCCGTTAGTATAATAAAGCAAATCACCACTCTAAGTACTGTTGCAAACCAATTCATATTTTGTTTTTGCATTGTGTCTACTGTAGTATAACTTTTTCATGGCTTAATCCACTGATATAAATTGATAGATTCATCAAAACAAGCAAACTATGCATCAAAAACAGAATCTGTCAAAAACAGAACAGTCTGTAGAAATCTGAACATCCACCAAACTTCTGGTACCACAAAAATTCTACCAAAATTAGGAAAAATAAACAAGTTGTACAGTAATACAGTGCAATAGGAATCAGAACTATTTGACGTTTTAGTTAAAAATGTAAAATCGCGCACTACAGCCAAAGTTTATGTCTTGCACCGTACAAACCAACAAGCATTGTAAACATCCTAAAGGCAAACCTTAGCACATTATTTTTATAATACAATGGAATTGTACAAGGGGATAATTATTTTTGATGAAAAGTTTCTGTAATCAAGATTCACAAAGTTTCTGTGAGCGTGAACAAAGTTCAAGGCTAGCTCCGACTTCAACAATGCTTGTCTTTCTCACTTTCACTTTCCTTTTTGAAAAGTTTTGGGTTCCCCTCTTTATTTTTGTGTTTTTAAACTATATGAAAGCACTCAAAAGAAATAAATGACTTTCTAAAACTTCCGGGTTGTCTCCCTAGCAGCGCTTTCTTTAAAGCCATTAAGCTAGGCATTTAGTGCTCAAGTAATGAATCCACCCGGATCCCAAGGTATATCAAATCCAATTTTAATTAACAATGATTTGTAATTTAGTAGTGAGCACAAAGTAACATATATCAAGCAATGACGAAGTCTAACTCTCTTCCTATGCATCGGCATGTCATAAAAGAACAATTCATGCACACCAAGTAAAGGTCAATGCATAGTATAAGCAGTTTCTTGCAATTCTATCGTGTTGGAAACATAGAGAGGTGGAGATAGAGTTCCTCTCTCATAATAATTGCAAGTAGGAGCAGCAAGCACATGCATATTATATTCATCAAAATCATCATGTGCAATGGTAAAAGGCAACCCATCAATATAATCCTTAATAAGCACAACTTCTCCGATAAAGTGTAGTAGGGAGAATTCAAAAATATAATAGAACTATCATGCGTGGGTGCAATAGCAACAATTTCATGTTTAACATAAGGAACTATAGCAAGTTCATCTCCATAAGCACAATTCATATTGGCATCTTGGCCACAAGCATAACAAGCATCATCAAAAAGGGATATTTCAAACAAATTCAAGGGATCATAGCAATCATCCTTCGGTAAGCATGAAGGGGAATTAAATAATGTATGAGTTGGAGGGTTACTGTCAGTGTCAAAACCGGCGGATCTCGGGTAGGGGGTCCCGAATTGTGCGTCTAGGCGGATGGTAACAGGAGACGAGGGACACGATGTTTTACCCAGGTTCGGGCCCTCTTGATGGAGGTAAAACCCTACGTCCTGCTTGATTAATATTGATGATATGGGTAGTACAAGAGTGGATCTACCACGAGATCAAGGAGGCTAAACCCTAAAGCTAGCCTATGGTATGATTGTTGTAATGTATGTTGTCCTACGGACTAAAGCCCTCCGGTTTATATAGACATCGGAGGAGGCTAGGGTTACACAGAGTCGGTTACAATGGTAGGAGATCTACATATCCGTATCGCCAAGCTTGCCTTCCACGCCAAGGAAAGTCCCATCCGGACACGGGACGGAGTCTTCAATCTTGTATCTTCGTAGTCTTGGAGTCCGACGGATAATGATAGTCCGGCTGTCCGGACACCCCCTAGTCCAGGACTCCCTCAGTAGCCCCTGAACCAGGCTTCAATGACGATAAGTCCGGCGCGCATAATGTTCGGCATTGCAAGGCGGGTTCCTCCCTTGAATAATCCAGAGAAGATCATGAACACCAGGATAGTGTCCGGCTCTGCAAAATAAATTCCACATTCCACCGTAGAGAGAATAAAATGTACACCAGTCCAATCTGCTGACGTATTATGCGGCGTGACATCACACCGCTACCAAGCCTTTGTTTGAATCGTTTTTTACTATACCACCTCAGCACGCTTAGCGGCGCGTTTCCTTAACACGTCTTGCGAAGCGAGATCGTGTTCCCCTTATTCCGGGATCCTCATCAATACGTGCGTGGGTAACCCAACCGTGCCCGCCGCCACGCCTCCTCCATCGAAGGTGAATCCCGAACGGTCATGGAGACGACCCTTGGTATTTTCCCCCTTTATAAGAGGACCAAGGACCGTTCCTTTTCTTCAATCTCGCATCGAATCTCCTTCTCGCTCCTAGTTCCAGCACCCAGAGCCCCAGATTCGAGTGCTTCGGATTCTCAATCATGTCCGGCTCCGACCTCCATGGTCAGTGGATGCCCTCCTCCATCACGGAGGAGGACGTGTCAAAGCTGCAGGAGGCCAAGTACCTGTCCTACGAGATTTCGCACAGGTTGCCTGCCCAAGGGCAGGCCGTGCCCGCCCCCGAGCTCGGTGAGAATGTTGTCTTCGTACCCCACCTCCGTCGGGGTTTAGGCTTCCCGACGGACCCCTTCGTGAGAGGGCTCATGTTCTACTACGGGCTGGATTTTCACGATTTGGCTCCGGAGTCCATCCTCCATATCTCCGCATTCATTATCGTCTGCGAGGCCTTCCTCCGCGTCACCCCCCACTTTGGCCTGTGGCTGAAAACCTTCAATGTGGAGCCGAAGATGATCGGGGGGCGCCAAGCGGAGTGCGGCGGGGCGGCCATAATCATAAGGGCCGATGCCCGTGGCTCGAGGTTCCTTCAAGAGGAACTCGGACTATGGCAGCAGGAGTGGTTCTATATCACCGCTCGAAGGCAGCAAGCAAAAGCCGCCGCCTTCATTCCGCCCGGGACCTCCACGTCAACTGATGTCGTGGGTCAACCAAGGGCTCAATTGGGGGCCGTCCGAAGACGTGCCCTCACTGCAGGGGCGGATTCGAGACCTCCAAGCAAGGGAGATCAATCTGGTCGTGGTAATGCAGGTAATGCTAACCAGGCGTCTCCTGCCCTGCAAACGCCGTCCTCTCCGTCTATGGGAGTTCAACCCGGAGGGAACTCGAATTCTCCAACACTTCATGGGTGCAACACCCATGGAGATGTACAGGTTGTTCTTCGGACCGCAGGTGGCGTGTCCGGAATTGACCGAGGACGCAGGCCTAAGCCGCAATCGCCCGGATACTCAGGTAAACAGCTCAGAGTCCGGACGTTTTATTTATCTGCTTTTCTAGGGTTCGCCTCCTGACCCATAACTTTTCACAGGAGTGGGTAGTGCGATTGAAGCTGATAAGGTGTCCGGTTCCCCTCCCAGAGACCGCACTGGTCAGAATGTTGGAGGTCGCGCCCGTAAAAGGGGGCGATGGGAAAGATAAAGGAGCTATTACTTCGCCCAAAGGGGCGTCTGAAGAGGGGGGAATCAAAAACTCCTCCTTCCAGGGGGAGAAGAGGACCGCCTCCGAAGATCCGGAGGCCAAAGCCCCTAAACAAGGAAAGAGATCTTCACCGGGGGGTCCGGCGTCCGGGGAGAATCCGGACGTACAATTATCACCAAAGGATCAGCCCTCCAACGAGCCGTAAGTATGAAAGGGGGTTCATTAGCAAGAAAATACCTTCATTTGTGCTTTTGTGGGTGACCGAAATCTTTATCTTGCAGTTCGGATTTGCGGCCTTCGCAAATGAGTTCGTCTTTGGGGGACCTTCTTCCGGAGATGATGGAGAGCGAAACGCCCCCATCTGCTGCGCCGTCAGATAGGGCAGACGAGTCCGGAGGGGCCGGGGAGTTCGGCGCCCGCTAGTGTCCGGTCGGGAGAACTGAAGAATCTGCTGGAGAGGGCGTCCATCTCAGAAGATCACCGTGCGTTGATGCGTATGGTGATTGGAAGGATTTCGTCCGCTGAGAGCGGATTGCGTGATGCCGCTACGAGTTTGCTGGCGGGATTTGAGGTACGCGAAAATGACGCACCTGTTTTTTTTTTGCCGTTTTGCACATAAAAGTGCGCCCTGTATAGGTAGTAGCCCCTGAGACTCGGTGGGTTGTCGAAAGCGACAGCGTGCCGAGGATCGAAATCGCAAGTAATGAATGTCGTCGTTCCTATGCAGGTGGAGGATAGTCCGAGGGCTAGCCGGACTAGTGGGGTTGCCGAGTTAATGCGGCAACTTGACATGGCGGATGCGGACATCGCACTTGTCAACCGGCGACTTGACGAGTCGCAAGGTAAATGAGTTCTCCACAGTCGCTTTATTAAGGGGGTCAAAGCCCTCCTCTGATAAATTAAATGCTGTTACTCAGACGGTGCTGCTGCTGTGGAGAGCCTTGGCGAACTTGCTCAAGCTAAGGAGCAAGCCCGAAGGAGTGACGCGGATGCCTCGAGGGCGGCCGAGGAGTTGAAAGCCGAAGGGCTGCACACTTGCCTAAGCGAGGGAAGAGGTGGCCGAATTGGCCGTGAAAGTAAAAGATGCTGCCGACCGCAATGAGGCTCTTGAAAAGGAGCGCTTATCAGAGCGGGAAGACCTGAGGAAGGCCACCGCCGAGGCCAAGGATGCCCGCTCTGCAATGCGGGCCAGGAAGGAGGAGCTGCGCCAGGCCGGAGATATCGTGGCTGGCAAGCCTTTTCTCTCTCGTCGCGGTTTATGGATCAAAAGTATGCTCAATTTGATCAGCTGTGGAATCCGGAGGATCCGTATATGGATTTAGCGGCAAGTGCGGCTGATGCCGTTGAGCACATCCGGAGCCAGAAGGATCACAAGACGGAAGAGCTATTTTGGTCTCAATTCCATAGTCCGGATCGCTCACTTCCGTTGACCGACCGGTTGGCCGAATGGGCCGAGCTAAATAGATTATCCGGACTTGCCATGACTGACATCGTGGCTCATGTCTGTCCAGAGAGGCCTAAGGCGACGAGCTACTTCGGCTTACTGCAGCAATTCCTTGGAGCGTGTAACACCCTCGATGCGGCTATATCTCCCACGTGTCGAAGCACGACTTAGAGGCATAACCGCATTGAAAGCCATGTCGCAAGTGAGGTAATCTTCACACAACCCAAGTAGTACATAAGGGAAAGAGATACATAGTTGGCTTACAATCGCCACTTCACACAATTACATGAATAAAGCATTACAACATCCAGATACAATCAAGGTCCGACTACGGAACCAAAATAAAAGAAGAACCCCAAATGAGACAAAGGTCCTCGATCGACCCCAACTGGGCTCCACTACTGATCAACTAGAACGAAACAACACAACAGGCAAGATCTTCATCGAGCTCCTCCTTGAGCTTGGTTGCGTCACCTGCTCGGTAACATAGGCACCTGCAAACTGGTTTTGGAAGTATCTGGTGAGCCACGAGGACTCAGCAATCTCGCACCCACGAGATCAAGACTATTTAAGCTTATGGGTAAGGTAAAGGCATGAGGTGGAGCTGCAGCAAGCGACTAGCATAATCGGTGGCTAACATACGCAAATGAGAGCGAGAAGAGAAGGCAAAGCACGGTCGACAAAAGTATGATCAAGAAGTGATCCTATAGCAACCTACGTCAAGCATAACTCCAACACCGTGTTCACTTCCGGACTCCGCGGAAAGAGACCATCACGGTAACACACACGGTTGATGTATTTTAATTAAGGTCAACTTCAGGTTTTCTACAACGGACATTAACAAATTCCCATCTGCCACATAACCATGGGCACGGCTCTCGAAAGTTTATACCTGCGGGGTGTCCCAACTTAGCCCATGACAAGCTCTCGCGATCATCGAAGGAATAGACCTTCACCCGAGACACTCCGATCGACTCGGTATCCGGTACATCAAGACATTTCGACAATGGTAAAACAAGACCAGCAAAGCCTCCCGCCAGCCGACAAATCTTGATAGGAGCTGCACATATCTCGTTCTCGTGGCACACCGGATGAGCCAGACGTCGGGTTGGCATAGACCTGGTTGCCAGGGGGGCGGACATCGCTTCGAAGTTGGACCAACACTCGAAGGAGCACTGGCCCGGGGGGGGGCTAAAATAAAGATGACCCTCGGGCTCCGGAAACCCAAGGGAAGAAAAGGGCTAGGTGAGGCAAATGGTAAAAGTAAATGTTGGGCCTTGCTGGACAAGTTTTATTCAAAGCGAACTGTCAGGGGGGTCCCATAAATCACCCGACCGCGTAAGGAACGCAAAATCCGGGAACATAACACCGGTATGACGGAAACTAGGGCGGCAAGAGTGGAACAAAACACCAGGCATAAGGCCGAGCCTTCCACCCTTTACCAAATATATAGATGCATTAATAACATAAGAGATATTGTGATATCCCAACAAGTAAACATGTTCCAACAAGGAACAACATCTCCATGTTCCAACAAGGAACAAACTTCATCTTCACCTGCAACTAACAACGCTATAAGAGGGGCTGAGCAAAGCGGTAACATAGCCAAACAACGGTGTGCTAGGAATGGTGTCAAAGGTTAGAGGTTCATGGCATTTTGGGAGGCTGACAAGCAAATGGTAGGCATCGTAGCATTGGCATAGCAAAAGAGCGAGCAAACTAGCATAGCAAAGATAGTAGTGATTTCGAGGGTATGATCATCTTGCCTGAAAGGTTCTCAGAGTTGTCGAAGGCTTGATCCTCGTAGGCGTTCTCAACAGGCTCCTCGTTCACGTACTCGTCTCCCGGCTCTACCCAAAGCAAGAACACAAGCAACGGAACCACAATCAAACAAGGAACAATGCACAAGCAATATGATGCAATACATGACATGCTATGCGAGATGTGTTATGCAATGCATATGTATGCTCCGGAAGGAAAATGATGAGCCGGGCATAAACTTGGCAAACCAAGTATGCCGCTGGAAAGATGAGATGATTTCGGTTGAAATCGATATAAAGATCACCGGAATCGGATGCACGGTTTGCAAATGACAAGCAAAACAAGAATGACGCAAATCTGCGTTTAACAGCCCGATGCTACTTAGCACGCAACACGAAACTATGCTACAGCACCCCAACATAATAACAAAGCATATGGCAGCGATCTACAGGAGATTCTTAACAAAATAGGAACACTGAGCTACGGCTAAATCACATCATAACATGTTCAAACAAGCATGGTGAAAGTGCTAAAAATATCAGGTTCACAGACTTGGTGAAAATACTAACATGCCAGGAATTAATATCAGGAAGGCATGTTTAGAGCAAGCAAACAACATGCTACAGGAACTTATAATAGCAAAACAAGGCATGACATGATTCTACTCAAAGCATATATCAATAGTCCCTTACTGACCATAAGCCAAAAAGGACCTTAAGAAATGATGGCACCCATGTAAACATAGCAAGTTTTATTACAGATTTCAGACTTAGCGAAAAAACTGGGCATGGCAAAAACAGTTAACAGTAGGCATGTTAAGTGAGCTCGATGCACTCACTACAGAGCATCTCATGATAAACTAAGCATACCCCCATCAAGAAGACATGGCATAGAAGCTATACATGGCAAGAACAACATCATAGCCTACACGGATCAACTACAACGACCTCGTGAAAATTGAATCTCATGCAAACAGTCTGCCAGGAAACATTTTCAAGCAAAAGTAGAGCACGAAAATGACATGCTAGACTACTCCATAAATGCCAACAAAGGCATGGATGGATAGAGAACATCCATATGTTTAAAACACCCTTACTGATCATGCTCAAAAAGGGCACGGATCTCTCTGTAACAACATGAACATATGGCATAAAAATAACAGCAGGACAAGACTTGGTGAAATCACTAAGTTCCTGAAATCAGCAACATCATCATCCCTACTTTGCATGCTTGTTCTAGTCAACACATAACTCACAAAAATACATGGCAAACACCCCTGGAAAGATGGCATGGCAAAGTTCAACTCACATGTAGGACTTAAGTTCATAGGGTGCACACATAAATCATGGCAAAAATGACAAAAGAGCTCGTGCTGATAAGATTCTGAAACTAACGATCTGAAGCCATCTTCCAACAGCATTTCGGGCATCAAGATGAGCTCAAATGCAAATGATGCAATGGAATGAAATGATGTACTCTTCGAGGCGAACAATTTGACATATTATATGTGCAAAAAGGAGCTACAGATGCGGAGATGTGATGCGATGAATATGGCATGAAATTAACTGAATCTGGGGACTTAGTGGTTTCGGGGTCAACCTACGGGTTGCACGCTTTTCGAGGCTCGCCGGAGCAAACTCGCCGGAGTAGGAGGAGGCTCGCCGGAGGGACTCGGGGTCGCCGGATCCGGGCGCGGGGTCACCGGATCTGGCCGGAGAGGGGCCGGGGCGGCACCGGGCGCGAGAGGAGAGTTTCGAGCTCGCCGGAGCTTTGAGCGAGGCCGCCCGCAGCACGGCGGTGAGGCGCTGGCGGCGCCAGCGCCTATGGCGCGAGGCGGCGGCGATGTGCGCGGCGGGCGGGAATGGAGGCGCTGGGCGGCGATCGCGACGCCGGCGGCCGAAAGCAGAGGCGGCGGGCACGGCCTCGCAGGCGCGAAGCGCTGCGGCGGCGGCAGATCCATGGCGCGGCGGCGGCGGGCCAGCGCGGGCGGAGAGGCGGAGCGGCGGGCGACGGCGGGCAGGCGGCGGGGCGGGACAGGCGGCGCGGCCGGGCCAGCGCGGCCGGATCTGGGCAGCGGGCTGGGCGCGCGGAGGGAGCAGCGGTGAGGTGGCGCGCCCGGTTGGCAGGAGCGACCATGAGGCGACATGGCGGCCTCTCATAGGCCGGGCGACGTGGCTGCCGCGGTGGACACGTCCGTGGCGGGAAGGGACATGTCCGTGGCGGCGAGAGGGTGGTTTGAACTAGGGTTTGCCCGAGATTTCGGGGGAGGGGCTAGATTTATAGGTAGAGGGAGCTAGGAGAGTCCAAATGAGGAGCGGTTTTCGCCCACACGATCGTGATCGAACGACCGAGAGCATGGAGGGGAGTTTGATGGGCTTTGGGCCACTTTGGAAGGGGTGTTGGGCTGCAACAAAAGAGGCTTTCACGGTTACCCGGTTAACCGTTGGAGTACCAAACGACCTCCAAATGGCACGAAACTTGACAGGCGGTCTACCAGTGCTATACCAAGGCCGCTTGGCAAACCTCGGGCCATTCCGAGAAAGTTCGACACCCGCACACGAAAGGAGAGAAGAAGGGGACGCCGTGGGACATAGGAGCGCCGGATTGCAAAACGGACAACGGGGAAAATGCTCGGATGCATGAGACGAACATGTATGCAAAATGAAATGCACATGATGACACTATAAAATGCAGATGATGACATGGCAAAGTGCAACACGCAAGCACATGACATGGCAACGACGGCGAATAACTGGCGGACACCTGGCGCAACGAAACCGGGGTGTTACAGAGCGGTGCCGCATATCAAGGAGATGAAGCGGTCGGCCTGCATCGAAGGCGCGCGGATGGCTCTTGCCCGCGTGAAGGCGCATTGGACAGAGATGGATGCCACCGATGTTGCCGCCCAGGGTTCGGATGAAAGCGGCTCCCGCCGAGCACTATTTCGGGGAAGTTATGCGTGGTGCTTGTGTAATAGAGTCGCAGTGCTCAAAAAATGTCACGTTCAAATGAACGTTTTAGCTTGTAAAACGATGATTATGCTATGACTGCTTTTTATACTTGTGCGTCCCAAGTAGTAAAACTTCTCCTATGCGGCCGTTTACGTATACGTTTGTATAACCTGAAAGATTGCAGTCTTCGGCTTGAGCCCCCACGCACAAGGTGCGGGGGTGTTCGCAAAAATAGCGCGTGTCACACTTAATCCGACGTCTCGGTCCTGTTTAGGAGGTGGTAGCGTAGCGAACGAGGCAATCCGGACTATAATGCTTTATCACTTTCACTTAGCCAGTGGAGTTTGAGGGTGGGGCTACGATATAGCCCCTGGGGGCACCGCACTTCTCCGATTTCGGGGCGCGTGTGTGCCTGACCGAAACGGTCCTTCGTCAAGCGAAATTCTAAACATTCCGGTAGTCGATCGAGTGGTTGACCGATCTCTCGCTATATCATGACGATCAGTTTTGGCTTTCTCTCTTGAGGTGCTCGCCCGGCCGAACCGGGGCTGTCGCAGATAGTTCTCCGGTGCCGCGTTAGCGATTATCTGAGCGTAAGGCAGCAAAACACATGAGCCGGGCAAACCCAACATTTGACCAAAGACATGATTCGAGCTGATGCATATAATGCCTAACTTTCGAGGCGCGAACACTCCCTAAGGTGTTCGGTCTTTATGATAATGGGCAGAATAATGCCCTAAGCCCCTAGTGTCCAGGTACGGGCATGGTCTTCTGACGCGGCCGATGCCAAAACGTCAGGCTCCGCTTTGGTTATATGAAGAAACCAAGGGAGAATAACAACAAGAGACAGTAAAAAAGGTTCACACAGGGTCTTAATCTGAAAAGAATCCTCGCAACGGGTCCCTACTGCACGTCTGCGCATGTGTCTCCGTTGTGCCGTTATCCTGGACGGGTATGCACGTTGTTCATCTGTAAAAAGAGAGGAACGCTTAGTTTGAAAAAAATTCGTGCGAAAAAAAGGTATGTGTGAAAGAAAAAATATGAATAAGCAAAGCGGGGTTTGAATGAACCCGCGGCTGTTTGTGCGCGCAGCCCCTTGTGAAGGGGTGTGCAGCTAGGGAGCCCCTAGCCTACTGATGCCGGACTCGTCTATCCGAGTCCGGGGTCTTTGGGTGACCCTCGCACTGAGATGATGCCACGCGGACCGGGCATCTTGAGTGTAAGAGACGCGTAATGTGGTATGGCGTTGAAACGGACAAAAGCCTTTCGTCCCAAGAGTGCTTGATATCCACTTTTAAATGGGACGATATGAAAAATTAGTTTTTCGCGCCGAAAGTTGTTCGGTGATCCAAACACGACTTCTAGTAATAGGGAGCCTGTGCACTTGGCATAAGGGCCTGGCGTCACTCCTTTGAAGGAAGTGCGGCTATGTCGAATTTTGTTAGGGTCTATCCCCATCTTGCGGATTGTGTTTGAATACAGCAGGTTTAAGTCGCTGCCTCCGTCCATTAGGACTTTAGTAAATTGTAATCCGTCGATTATGGGATTCAATATCAGGGCAATCCGTCCCGCGTTGCGAACGCTTCTGGAATAGTCCAGGTGGTCGAAAGTGATTGGTTTTGATATCCAATCTCTATGGTCTGCTGGGTCGGGCCGTGCGAGGCTTTTTTTAGGAAGTGCCACACTATTTTTCCGCATTATCACATGAAGTGAGTTTACTGCTTTGACCTCTTGTGGGAAAGTCTTTTGTTTTCCGGTGCTCTGCTGGTGGGGATTATCATCTTCGCTTGACACATCGAGCCCCTTGTGTTCGGCGTTTAGTCGGCCGGACTGTTTGAAAACCCAACAGTCTCGATGGGTATGGTTTGTAGGCCTTCCGGGGGTACTGTGGATTTGACATATCCGACCCAAAATCTTGTTTAAGTTGGACAGCTCATCGTCGTCATCCTTAAGAGGCGGTGTTTTGTTGTTTGGCCGCGAGCTTTTGAATCCGGCGTTGACTGCCGTGCTCTTTGGGCTTTTCTCTTGATTCTGGCGCTGCTCTTTTCTGCACCGTGATTTTCCGTTTCCATCTCTTATCTCGGATGTACTTGGGTCGCTTGTGCTGCATCTTGCTAGCCAGCTATCCTCTCCCGCACAGAAGCAGGTCATGAGGCTTGTTAGCACGGACATTGTCCTCGGTTTCTCTTGGCCGAGGTGTCTGGCAAGCCATTCGTCTCGGACGTTGTGTTTAAAAGCTGCTAAGGCTTCGGCGTCCGGACAGTCGACTATTTTGTTCTTTTTAGTGAGGAACCTGTTCTAGAATTTGCGCGCTGACTCTCCGGGCTGTTGAGTTATGTGACTTAGATCATCTGCATCCGGAGGGCGGACATAAGTCCCTTGAAAATTTGCTCTAAACGCGTCCTCGAGCTCTTCCCAACTTCCCACAGTGTTTTCTGGGAGGCCTTTAAGCCAATGACGGGCTGGCCCTTTGAGCTTGAGGGGTAGGTATTTTATGGCGTGGAGATCATCTCCTCTGGCCATGTGTATATGTAGTATATAATCTTCTATCCAGACTCCAGGGTCTGTTGTTCCATCGTAGGCCTCTATGTTTATTGGTTTAAATCCTGCTAGGAATTCATGGTCCAGCACTTCATTGGTGAAACATAGTGAGTGTGCGGCGCCCCTGTATTTGGGTGTGCTGCTATCTTTGGACACTTGACGTGTTGCCTTGCTTCCTGGGGCCTTCTTCTTTGGCCCGTAGATGGACCTGGCTAGGCCATCTGTCCTTCCAAGTTCAGTGGTTGGTTTATGTGTGGCGCCGCTTTCAGAATTTGGCCTGTCATCCGGCCGTCTATCCGACTAGGCAGCCTCTTTATTTTTTGACTGTGGGGGCTCTATGGCCTCGTCGTCGAATTCTGGTAGCAGCTTGCGCTTCGGGTAGCTCTTTGATTGGTGGCTAATACCGTATTTATCCGCGGTTTTGAGTACTTTGCTCCACCTCATTCTGAGTGTGTCTTCCGTTGTTTTGAGCTTCCGCTTTTCCTTCTTCAAGCTTCTTGCAGTATCGACGAGTCTTTTCCGAAGGTTTTTACCTTCCAGTGGCGTGTCCGGCGTGAGATCGTCCGAACCGTCGTTTTCGCCGGGCCTGGACTGATTATCTGACTCGTCCTGTTCGGACGGTTGCTTATCTGCATGTTCGTCGTCCACTTTTGTGCCCTGCTATATTGCGGGGTCCTTAGGAGCGTTGTTGTTGTTGAGGCGGGGCTTAGGGCGGCGTCTGCGCCGCCGTTTTGGTTGTTTATCGGCGGGGTTATCTTCTGCCGCGGCCCGTTGGTCCTCGTTATCGCTCTCTTTTGGGGTATCCACCATGTATATGTCGTATGACGAGGTGGTCCTCGCATGCCCTATAGGCGCTGTTTCTTGTTCATCTCCGGCGTCGTCGTCTATTCCGTCGATGTCTTCGGAGCCGTAGTCTAGCATGTCAGTTAGATCGTCGACAGTGGCTACAAAGTGGGTGGTGGGTGGGCTCTGAATTTCTTCGTCCGTATCCCGACCGTCCCGGCCATAGTCCGGCCAGGACTCTCCCGATAACGAGAGATGCTTTAGTGAATTTAGGATGTCGCCAAAGGGCGAGTGTTGGAAGATGTCCGCGGCGGTGAATTCCATAACCGGCGCCCAATCCGAATCGATTGGTAGGGGCGTGGGAGGTTCGGAGTCCGGCAAGAAGTCCGGCACCTCGGAATCACGAGTTTTGCGAGGGACAAGATTAGTGTTCGGCTCCATCGCCGTGGAAGTTGAAGCCCCCGGGGCGGTGTCCATCCACCGATCCTCTATCTGGGCAATCGGCTCCGGACTAATGGCGGGCGGATTCGTCGCGCCACCAAGGCAATCGCTCGGCGGCAGAGCTAGATCATGCCCATCGCAAGCAAGGCGGCGCGCTATTGTGGCTCGAGTCCGTCGAAGATCAATTCTCCGCGGACATCGGCCGTGAAGTTTAAACTTCGAATCGACTGACGGCGGGGGCGTAGCTTCGATCTGCTCCAGATGGCCAAGTGAATTAGCCCGCATCGAAGCCGCGAATCTGAAGATCTGCAGGGAGAAAAGTCTCACCGGACAGCGTCGTTGGTTGCAGATGCCATCAAGCCTATCGGTGGCGACACGAGGAACTCTCAATGAAAGCACCAATGTCGGTGTCAAAACCGGCGGATCTCGGGTAGGGGGTCCCGAATCGTGCGTCTAGGCGGATGGTAACAGAGGCGAGGGACACGATGTTTTACCTGTGTTCGGGCCCTCTTGATGGAGGTAAAACCCTCGTCTGCTTGATTAATATTGATGATATGGGTAGTACAAGAGTGGATCTACCACGAGATCAAGGAGGCTAAACCCTAAAGCTAGCCTATGGTATGATTGTTGTAATGTATGTTGTCCTACGGACTAAAGCCCTCCGGTTTATATTGACACCGGAGGAGGCTAGGGTTACACAGAGTCGGTTACAATGGTAGGAGATATACATATACGTATCGCCAAGTTTGCCTTCCACGCCAAGGAAAGTCCCATCCGGACACGGGACGGAGTCTTCAATCTTGTATCTTCGTAGTCTTGGAGTCCGACGGATAATGATAGTCCGGCTGTCCGGACACCCCCTAGTCCAAGACTCCCTCAGTTACTCTCATTAGAAGGTGGGCACGGGTAGCTAATCCGCTCTTCCACCTTTTGTTCTTCGCTCTCCTCATCATCTTTTAAATCCAATGAGCTCACAGTTTCATCAATTTCTTCTTCCATAGTATTAGTCTCTTCTTGGACAGCAGAGACTTTCTCAATAAATGCATTAATATAGTAATTGTATTCATAATTTTCATAGCAATATCTAAGTATAGCAAGATTTTCAGGCCTATAAGCATCATCATCTAAAGCTTCATACTTTTCAAACAAAGATTCAATTTCATAAGCAGCCTTAAAAGCAACAAATTCTTCTATTTGTTCCACATCATAGTAATCATATATACCATTAGCATAAGAAGCTAAGGTTTCATTATCATTAAAATTGCATGAAAAGGGAAGGTGTGGAGCCTTCATCCTAGAATAACAAGTAATATCATATCTCAAGCATAGATTCCAGGCATACCAACGCAACATAATAAATTGATCCCATAATAGTTTCCCTTTTTGTGTCGAGCGATAATCCCTAAAGTATCCACGTTGATCCAACATGTCTCCCATTATAAAGTTGACTGGGGTTTTCTCAGGATTATCAAAGTAGTACATAATATCTTTCGCATAATGAGAATCGAGGATTTTAGGAGTTACCCCATCTCCATGAGAAGCAAGTACACCTAATTTTTTTGGTATTTTGCGTTCCATATCCATAACTAAAGATAGAGAACAACTTAGAACAGCAAATAAAAATTACTTAGTGATAAAGCAAACAAGCACACACGAGAATATTCACCCCACGCTACGACTCCCTGGCAACGGCACCAGAAAAAGGTCTTGATGACCCGCAAGTATACGGGATAGTTGTAGCCTCTTTCGATAAGTAAGAGTGTCAAACCCAACGAGGAGATAAAGATAGAACAAATACTCTCTCAAGTCCTATCGGCCACTGATACGACTCTACGCACGCTTGACGTTCTCTTTACCTAGAACAAGTATGAAACTAGAAGTACTTTGTAGGTGTGATAGGATAGGTTTGCAAGATAATAAATAACTCTTAAAAGCTAGGGGCTGTTTAGGTAAAGAAGCAATAAAGTAAATATAGCGAGTGTGGAAAAGTGGTGGTAGGAGTTGTGAAATTGTCCCTAAGCAATTGACTACGTTACTAGACCGGTAATCACTATTGCAATTCTATTTGACGGAGAGGCATAAGCTAACATACTTTCTCTACTTGGATCATATGCACTTATGATTGGAACTCTAGCAAGCATCCGCAACTACTAAAGATTCATTAAGGTAAAACGCAACCATAGCATTAAAGTATCAAGTCCCCTTTATCCCATACGCAACAATCCCCTTACTCGGGTTTGTGTTTCAGTCACTCACGCAACCCACTATAACCGAATCATGAATGCATTGCCACACCCTACAGCGGGAATCCCTCATGCTTGCGCGACACAGAGGGCACCATAGGACAGCATCAATAATAAAACATGCAACTCAAACCAATCATAGCAATTCATCAATCACCGATAGGACAACGAAAATCTACTCAGACATCATAGGATGGCAACACATCATTGGAAAATAATATGAAGCATAAAGCACCATGTTCAAGTAGAGGGTACAGCGGGTTGCGGGAGAGTGGACCGCTGGATATAGATGGGGGAAGGTGATGGAGATGTTGGTGAAGATGGCGGCAGTGTTGGTGAATATCGCGGTGATGATGATGGCCCCCGGCGGCGTTCCGGCGCCACCGGAAGCAAGGGGGAGAGAGCCCCCCTTCTTCTTCTTCTTCCTTGACCTCCTCTCTAGATGGGAGAAGGGTTTCCCCTCTGGTCCTTGGCTCCCATGGCGTGGGAGGGGCGAGATCCCCTCCGAGATTGGATCTATCTCTCTGTTTCTGCGTTCTCATATTCTGCCCCTTCACCATTTCTTTAATATCTGGAGATCCATAACTCTGATTGGGGTGAATCTTTCGCCCACATTTTTCTCGTAAAATTAGCTTTCTTGCGGCACAAGAAGAGAGTCAACCGCCTTACGGGTGGCCCACGAGAGTCCAGGGCGTGCCCAGGGGGGAGGGCACACCCCCTGTCTCGTGGCCACCCCGGACACCGTTTCGCGTTGATTCTTCCTTCGAAAAATCCCAAATATTCCAAAATAATTCTTCGTCCATTTTTATCCCGTTTGGATTCCGTTTGATATTGGTTTTCTGCGAACCATAAAACATGGAATGCATGAACTGCACTTGGGCAATTTGGATCAATATGTTAGTCCCAAAAATAGTATAAAAAGTTGCCAAAAGTATATGAAAGTTGAAGAATATTGGCATGGAACAATCAAAAATTATAGATACGACGGAGACGTATCATAACACAAGAGAGAAGAAGAACAAAGTCGAGAGCACTCGGTAGAAAAGAGGAACATCGAATATGACGAGAATCAAAAACTCAAGGAATAAGATAGACTCTGAAACCACTTCGGTTAGAACAAGGTAGAAAAAGAATGAATAAAAGAATTTCGGCAACACTTCGACTGAAAATGGAGGATTAGAACATGAAATTCACCCAATGAGATGGCACTTGACGAGATGAACAATGCAATGCCTCCGGAAGAATTGAAATAGTGGAATGAAAAGAACTTAGAAGGAAGGATTGAACGGAGTTGTTGAGAAAATCAACAACGGAAGAATAAGCTTGTTGTGGACTTACCAAAACATCTCAAAACTTGAGGTGAAATTATACCACAACCAAATGTCTGAAAAGCTGAGAAGAACGAAGAAAATGCAAAACTCCACTTCAGAAGAATACGGAGAATTAATTGCACTTCGAGAAGTGAGAAGAAAAGATACTTGAACTCCTCCAACAAGAATCTTGATGAACACTTGAAGAATGGATTATATCATGAGGGACCACCATGAAGGACTCCGGTGACAAAAGGATGATGAGGTAGAATGAAGGATGAAAGAATAAGATTAAAGCCTTGTGATGATTTAGATGGAACTTCACGACGAGACAAGCGAGACACTTGGAACTCCGGAAAGGAAAAAGAATAACTCAGGACCGAGAGACTAATCATCATGAAAAATCTCCGAAGGAAAGAATTGATCCACTTGATGAAAGAAGAATAAGAATTATGTTATGCTTATCCTTGACCAATTAATTCATGAGAAGCCATGGATTGCATACTACTTATTCTCGTTGGAAAAGATTAAGGGAAGATATAGCGCAAAACTTGAGGAAGTCTTCATGAACCATCGGTAGGATTGGGAAAGAACGAATGAATTGATATGATAACAAAGGAAAAAGAATCTGAAGGAACCACTGTAAGAATTTGAAAATGACTGATGAAAGAGAATGAATCACCGAGAAGAATTATAAGAACAAATATGCTTGAGGGGATTTAGATACAAGAGAGCTGGAAGAACTCGAGCTGATTAAAGAACATTTGAATGAAGCGCCGGGATAAATAGAGAACGATAACTGGAATGATGGCCTCCGGTGAAAAGAAATGGAAAAACAACTCCTGACATACTCTAGATGGTTAAGAAAAGAATATCTGACAAATGGAATAATTCGAGAGGATAATATGAAGCTAGAACCATGAATCTTCGAGAGAACGGGCAAGATTTAGAGGAAAAACTCTTCTTCTATCTTGAAATGACCACGAGGAACGCCACCAAAATTACTGAGATTCTCCGGCAGCATGACAAGCGAAGAGGTTGAGCTAGCAATGAAAATGATTTGAAATTGATCTTGGAAAAGATCTGACTGATGAAATTCATTCTTACATCAAACTCTGAAAAGAATTTGGAATAGCTCCGGAATAATTAGAAGAGTCAGGTAAGATCTTGGGAAAAGACATGTGGGTTAGGGCCCACTAAAAGAAAACACCGTTGAAAAAAAGATTGTTGAAGATATAAATGGTGCACTGGAACAATTAAAATATTTGAATGAGGTGACAACCTCGAATTAAATCAAACACAGACGAATCTCCTGAGATGTCTTGAGCACTCCAGAAGGATAAACTGGCGAGAGGCGAACGAGCAGGGGAAAACACTTGATCCAAGGAAAAGAATCAACCGAAAAACTTGAATTGAGTGCACCGGAGAAGAAAAAGAGATGAAGAATGTCCACCGAGACGAGAATTCACCGGTTGAAATGATTGAGGGAAGACTGAAGAGGCTCCACACGAATGAAATTGATGCTCGAAACAGACTCAGACTCCGGGAAGAAGAGGGTGGGAGGGCGGGAAAACAAAGGCAACTTGGAAGGGAGAACCGACAAATATCTTGAAGAGAAAACACCGGTTGAAAGAAAGCAAAGGCTTCGCACGAGTAGGATGCATACTCGATTACGGACTCCGGCTCCGAGATGAAAAGGGATGGGCGGGTGGGAAAAAGAAAACAACTGAGGATTAAACTTGGCAACGATGAAGAGGCTCGAGTCGACTTGACGAGAAATGCACCAGATGAAAAGAGATGAGAACCAACGACCGGAATACCCACTGCGTGATCCTAAAGAATAATTTGAAGGGGAAGAGGAGTAACTCCAAACACCTACATCAAGATTCCTCACCAGAGCGATGAAGGGGTTGAGGAGTAAAAATAATTCCTACTCTCCGATATAACTAGACTCTGAAAACAGTTTTCTTCTAGACTCGACAACGGCCAAACTACACGATCAATCAAGGGGGCTCCTATGGTCGGTCGAGGCTTTGATACCAACTTGTCACGCCCAATATGCGATCCTATCCTAAAGGAACTTGAAGGTCCCACCAAAGATAGAAGCGCATATTGGAGACGCTTTTGCAAGGTAGATATGATTACATCGTACCATTACATAATATTTGGGGATACATACAAGAGGCATACAATGCCACACGAATACAACATCACCTTACATAAGAGCAACATCCGACTATGGAAGAAACACAAATAGAAACACAAACAGAAACTCAAACAACATCCACCCTGCTAGCCCAGGCTGCCGACCTGGAACCTATCCCCTGATCGAAGAAGAAGCAGAAGAAGAACTCGAAAACAAGCAAACATCGCTCTCGCATCATGATCATCGCATAACCTGCACCTGCAACTATTGTTGTAGTAATCCGTGAGCCACGAGGACTCAACAATCCCATTACCATGGGTATCAAGACTAGCAAAGCTTAATGGGTATGGAAAGGATAAGTGGTGAGGTTGCAGCAGCGACTAAGCATATATGGTGGCTAACATACGCAAAAAAGAGCGAGAAGAGAAGCAAACGGAACGGTCGAGAATCTAGAAGTGATCAAGAAGTGATCCTGAAACTACTTACGTACAATCATAACACAAAGACCGTGTTCACTTCCCGGACTCCGCCGAAAAGAGACCATCACGGCTACACACGCGGTTGATGCATTTTAATTCGAATCTGGTGTCAAGTTCTCTACAACCAGATATTAACAAATTCCTATCTGCCACATAACCGCGGACACGACTCTCGAAAGTTTATACCCTGCAGGGGTGTCCCAACGTAGCCCATCACAAGCTCTCACGGTCAACGAAGGATATTCCTTCTCCTAGGAAGACCCGATCAGTCTCGGAATCCTGGTTTACAAGACATTTCGACAATGGTAATACAAGACCAGCAAAGCCGCCCAAATGTGCTGACAAATCCTGACAGGAGCTGCACATATCTCGTTCTCAGGGCACACCGGATGAGCAATCCGTACAACTAAAACCAGACCTCAAGTTTCCCTGAGGGGGCGTTGCAAAGGGCTCTAGTTTGGACCAACACTTAGAGGAGCACTGGCCCGGGGGGTAAATAAAGATGACCCTCGGGCTCCGGAAACCCAAGGGAAAAAGGCTTAGGTAGACAAATGGTAAAACCAAGGTTGGGCCTTGCTGGAGGAGTTTTATTCAAAGCGAACTGTCAAGGGGGTCCCATAAATCACCCAACCGCGTAAGGAACGCAAAATCAAGGAACATAACACCAGTATGACGGAAACTAGGGCGGCAAGAGTGGAACAAAACACCAGGCATAAGGCCGAGCCTTCCACCCTTTACCAAGTATATAGATGCATTAATTAAATAAGAGATATTGTGATATCCCAACATAATCCTGTCCATCATGGAGCAATCTTCAAGTTCGCCTGCAACTAACAACGCTATAAGAGGGGCTGAGCAAAGCGGTAACATAGCCACACAACGGTTTGCTAGGAAGGGTGAAAAGGTTAGAGGATGACATGGAAATTTGAGAGGCTTGAAGAGCAAGTGATAGGTAGCGCAGCATAGCGATAGAACGAAGAACCTAGCATAGCAATGATAGTAGTGAGATCTAGGGTAGCGGTCATCTTGCCTGAAATCCCTCTAGGAAGAAGAACGAGTCCATGAAGAAGATGAAGCCACGAAGACGAACCAAGCGTAGTCGAACGAATCCCCACGATCGCAACGAAGCAGGAACTAACGAGAAGGAGCACAACCGGAAAGAAGCAAACAACATGGTAAACACGCAACACATAACCATGACATGATGCTCAACCAAGTATGATGCATGACAAGGTTAAATGTTGTTAACATGGCAAGAGTTGAAGCACAAGTAAACTAACTAATTAGGCAAGTTTAAATGAGGCCGGAACTTTCAAACAACAATTCCGGAAAATCCCCATGTGCATATTTCGAATTTGCTACTGTTCTGCCCTATACACAATTTTAGAGTTGTTAAACATGCAAGTAATGCTACCATGTTAATCTATGCATTTTTGTAGCCCATTTACATTTAAATAATATTTAAAACCGAGCTACGATTATTTAGTTATGAAATAAACCATTTTAGCATGTCATACATGCAAAATTAATGGAAACAACAATTTTAATCATCTTAACCATGAATGAAAGTTGGACATTGTGAAACTACATGAAAATCTGAGCAAGATGCATATATGACATGTTTCAATCGGATGCACGATTATTTAAATATGAGGAAAGCAATAAATGGCATTCCTGCAATTATGCACTAACTGGGAAAAATAACTAAATGCACAGGCAGAAGAAAAAAAACATGCACGGGCCCGAAGCATCATGTGCAGCGGCCCAGCGGCGAATGTGGCCCAAGTGTGCTCAGACGAGCTAGGACAGAGACACCTCAATAAAACAAAACAACAACGAAAAAAAAAGGAGAGAACCTGGGATCGAACCCAGGACCTGCTTCATTTTTGCACAATCTGAAGACCACTGGGATAGCAGTGTGTTGCTGATATGAGAGGGGATAGGCGCAACATGAAGAAAAACAAGGGCTTGATCTGGGTGAGCCAAAATTGGTGCAACAAGATGTTGGCGTGGGGATTTGATCCCTAGTTGTCTGGGTGCAAACCTGCTAGTCTAACCAGTAGCAATAGAAGTGCACCTGAGATAATTTGCAGATAAACTCTAACTGAACCAACAGTTCGAGCGAACCTGACTGGAAAAATAACAGAAACAAGAAGAAAAAGAAACAGGGGCGCCTAGTATTTGATCCCGAGACCAGTTGGATATGTGCATGCGCTGTTAACCAGATGGGCTACTATAGAACTCTGCTAAGAAATGCCTTATGCTAGAGATGAATGTCCTGGCATTGATCTGATGAAACTAAAAATGAAATCAGAGATGGCTCGAACGCACGGTGGACATGGCCGGCGACGGGAGCCAACACCTGCGGCTGCTGCGGCTGCAGGTCACCGGCAGGGCTGCGGAAACGTGCATGGGTGCGCGCGTGCAAGGCAAGGGGTACAAGAGATCGAGGACGAGCAGAAGCTTGTCTCGGTCATGGCGGGGATACGGCGAAGCAGGGCAACGGGACTCGCGAGCGAGATGGGCGTGTTATGCGAGCGTAAGTGCAAGTGTGGAGAGAGCATGGAGGCTGTGTGTGTGATCAGTGAGCAGAAGCAACGACACGAGCACGAGCTCAAACTCGAGATCGCCCATGGCGGACGAACTCACGGCGCGAGGATCGGCGACTACAACAACAAATCAAAGCGAAAGAGGGGCTGGGAGGAGCGGCTGCTCACCAGGGGCTTGAGGGATACGACGAGGAGGCCGGGAAATGAAGGAGAGGGCGACGACGAGCTGCTGGTAGGGGCGACGTCCTCGGGTCCGACATGCAGAGGAAGCAGGGAAAGAAGGAGTTGATGGACTTGGCGTCTCCGGCCTTGGATCGCAGCGGGAAAGGGGTCGTGGAGGTGTCGTGGTGCGCGCAGAGGAAGTAGGGGCCGACGTTGGAGCTCCTACGCCGGAGGAGAGCTCCGGCTTGCCTCGGCCATGGCGATCGAAAGCGAGGCAACATGGTGCTTGGGTGCACTTACCTGCGCGGCAGCGGCGGAGAAGAGGGAGAGGAGGAAGGGGAAACCCTAGGGGGCGCGGCTGGGGCTTAAAAGGAGGGGGAGAAAACTGCGCGACCTCGGCGTCCGTGAAGCTCACGGCGCGAGCGCTCTGTCTTTGGAACAGAGACGACAACGCAATGGGGCAGGTGGCCGTGAACAGAGTTGAGCCAGGTGGGTTGCGCTGGAGCTGCTGCTAGGCTTGGTTGGGCTGCGGGTGAGGGAAAAAGGCCCGAGTGGCTGCACTGGGAGGGCTTTCCCTTTTCTTCTTAATTCTGTAAATTTGAAAATTCGCAGCTGAAGAAAAGGAAATGGCCAGGGAGGTAGGAAATGAATTTGGCAGATATAAGAGTATCCTCATGCTATAGGGATTATGCTTTATTGGATAAAATTCCTTTAGGCATTTTTAGAGGTAGAAAAATAATTCAAGTTTGAATTAAATTCAAACTTGAGCCATTTTTGGACCCAACCAAAACATTTTAAAAAGAGCTGAAAATTGACAAAGGGGTTAAAGGCAAGGTGTAGGGTTTGTAGGAAAAGAAGGAACATTTTCTGGACAGGGAAAATGTCACATGAAAATAAATGTAATAAAGAAGAAAGGAGAAGTTTGAATGGAATAGAAACTTGGGTGAACTTGACGAATGGTCACTGGTATGAGCATGTTGCATGAGTGAGGTGGAGATAAGAAGAAAAGGGGGGGTTCACAGAAGATCACACAACAAAATTCCAAGATGCAAACCAAGGCATGATGCTCATGAAGCAAATGCAACAAAAATGACATATATCATGAAGCATAGAACAAAGCAAGGATGGTGCAATGCAATATAATATAATATTAACATGATGCAAGAAGCAAAAAATGGCAAGGCACCCAACAAGATCATGGCATACCATATATGAATGAAATATGCAAAACAATTATGATAATGCAACAAACATAATAAACTCACGTCAACAACTAAAATAAATGGAAGGGCAACTGAAGCGTTGGTCTCGGGTCGTTACACAATATCACACTGCCAAATTAAAAGGGTGGCCTAACAAATGTATTTGACCAAATTAGAAGCAATACATAGCAACAAGCTATAAATAATATGCAATATGCAACGAATAAAGGTGTCACATCATAAGTGATTGATGCAAGATACAGAAGAGAGGTAGTTTCGTGTAAGAACATGGTTAACACATAGATGTAGTGTGTACCAAAAATAGGAAGGCATGTCATATTCACAGGTATAATGTGTAAATGAAGTAGATGCAATATACCCTAATTAGAAGCATTACAAGCTAGACACCGTATGCAACATGCAACCACATATCACACTGTGAAGTTAGAGCAAGCACCTGCAATAGTGGTGTAGGGGAAGTGTGGTCTTCAAGTGCAGAGCTACATTCAGTATCTTCATTTAGGCTTGTTGTTTCTTTAGAATCATGTGGAGAGGACGAAACTGCACTCTTTATAGGAATAGCGCGTCTCATACTAACCCACGGGCGTGACTGTCTCATCATAAGCGATAGATGCAGGATACACAAGAATAGTAGTTTGATGTAAGAATGTGGTGTGATAGGCAGATGTAATATGTACCAAAAACAGAAAGGCGTGTCATATTCACATCTATAATGTGTAAGCTAAGGAGATGCAATTTAACAAATTAGGAGCAATACAAGCTAGGCACCATATGCAACATGCAACCAGACATCACACTGCCATGTTAGAGCAAGCACCTAGGATTGTGGAGTAGGGGAGATGAGATTTGGAACTTGCACTGCAATAGGAGTAGCAGGAGAATCTGCACAGATCATCTGTTTCGGTTGCTCCAGAGGACCACCATCATTTCGTGCCTTCGTCCTTTTAGATTTTGCCTTGTCAAGTAAACAAACAAGAAAAAGGAATGAAATTTGCACTTCCAAATTTGTTGATGCATGATACTGACGAACACAACTTTATGTATGGCAACCACATTGTAGGAGGATGGAATATGTACGAAAAACGCTAAGCAGAAGGCATTTCAACAAATTGGAAGCAATGCAATCTAGACACCATATGAAAGATCCAACCAAAATCACTCTACCAAGTTAGATGTGTCTCATTATAAGTGGCACTTCAACAAATTAGAGGCAATACATGTTTGAAATGATATGCAAGATGCAACCAATATTACACTGTCAACTTGAAGGTGTCCCGTCAGAAGTGATTGATGAGGGATACACAAGAAAAGTAGTTTGATGTAAGAACATGGTTAATAGGAAGACGTAATATGTACCAAAAATAGGAAGGCATGTCATATTCATAGCTATTATGTGTTAACTAAGCAGATGCAATTTACCCTAATTAGAAGCATTATAAGGTAGACACTGTATGCAACATGCAACCACATATGACACTGCCAAGTAAGAGCAAGCACCTTCGATGGTGGTGTTGGGGAATTGCGGTCATCAACTAGAGAGCTACGTCGACTATCTTCATTTAGCCTTGCTGTTTCTCTAGAATCATGTGGGGAGGATGACACTACACTCTTTAAACGAGTAGCGCGTCTCACAGTAACCCATTGGGGTGACTGTCTCATCATAAGTGATTGATGAGGGATACAAAAGAGCATTAGTTTGATGTACAAACATGGTTAATAGACATATGCAGTATGTATCAAAAACAGGAAGGCATGTCATTATCAAATGTATAATGTGTAAAGTAAGCTCATGCAATTTAACCAAATTGGAAGCAATACAAGCTAGACACCATATGCAACATGCAACCACATTTGACAGTGCGAAGTTAAAGCAAGCACCTGGGATGGTTGTGTGTGGAAATTGAGATCATCAACTGCCGAGCTACGTTTACTGTCTCCATCTGCTGGCACTGCACCCTTTAGAGAATTGAGACGCTTAGTGCTTATCTTCGAATTACACTGGAGCAACTTCTGTCTTTTCTTTTTTGTATTCATCAACACTGTGTCAGAGTCTGAAATACCCATGCATAAAAAAACAATAGTGTGAGTATGGGTGAAGTGTGTGCAGATTTTGAAATATGAGCACTGGGATGGCTGGGAAATGCAGATGCTCCTCTAGCACACCACAAGGTGTGGTCCTATGAAAATAATAGTCGATTGAAAACAAATAGGCCAGTCCATTTTTTCTGCATCGTCCGATGTACAAAGAACGGGCAGATCTCCTTCATCTACCTCCAGCCAGTCAGTGTTACGATCTTCCTTGAAATGCCAGTGACCACCGGCCCAGTCCCCTGCCTCCGCCCTCCCCTTGACCTCACCGCACCGCCGTGCTAGGCACCGCCCCACAGCCATCGCTTCAAGCCCCGCCGACCTCCAGATCGGGCGCAAGCAGCTTTTGCACCCCACATCCCTATGATAGACACCGATGTGCCGCTTCCCCGGTGAACAGGCGGACTAGGTGCTCCGCGCGCCTAAGTGGGTGCCGCTTCTTTTAATTACGATTCAACAGACACTGAATTGAAATCCAGGCGGGCTACTAACCTCTAGCAAAGGTGAAATAGTAAGTGGGAGGAAACCTTGTGCATTTAGTATCACGAAGAAGATGCAGTATGAAGCGCTCAACCAGTTTCTTTCGTGGGATGAATATGGTGTGAGCAGAGTGATACGTCTCCAACGTGTCTATAATTTTTTATTGTTCCATGCTATTATATTATCCATCTAGGATGTTTTATATGCATTTATATGCTATTTTATATGATTTTTGGGACTAACCTATGAACCTAGAGCCCAGTGCCAGTTTCTGTTTTTTCCTTGTTTTTGAGTATCGCGGAAAAGGAGTACCAAACGGAGTCCAATTGACGTGCCAATTTTTGATGATTTTTTATGGACCAAAAGAAGCCCCCAGAGTAAAAGAGTTGGGCCAGAAGAGTCCCGGGCCATCCACGAGGGGGGCGTGCCCTACCCCCTGGGCGCGTCCCCCTATCTCGTGGACGACTCGGAGACCCCCCTGACGTGAGACCTACGCCAAAAATTCCTATATATATAGAAACCTCCAAAAAATAACATAGATCGGGAGTTCCGCCGCCGCAAGCCTTTGTAGCCACCAAAAACCAATCGGGACCTGTTCAAGACCACCTGAGGGGGATCCATCAGCGATGGCCATCTTCATCATCCCGGCGCTCTCCATGACGAGGAGGAGTAGTTCACCCTCGGGGCTGAGGGTATGTACCAGTAGCTATGTGTTTGATCTCTCTCTCTCTCTCTCTCTCTCTCTCTCTCGTGTTCTTGATTCGGCACGATCTTGATGTATCGCGAGCTTTGCTATTATAGTTGGATCTTATGATGCTTCTCCCCCTCTACTCTCTTGTAATGGATTGAGTTTTCCCTTTGAAGTTATCTTATCGGATTCAGTCTTTAAGGATTTGAGAACACTTGATGTATGTCTTGCATGTGCTTATCTATGGTGACAATGGGATATTCATGTGATCCACTTGATGTATGTTTTATGTAACCTCGTGAACTTATGCATAGGGGTTGGCACACGTTTTTGTCTTGACTATCCGGTAGAAACTTTGGGGCACTCTTTGAAGTACTTTGTGTTGGTTTGAATAGATGAATCTGAGATTGTGAGATGCATATCGTATAATCATACCCACAGATAGTTGAGGTGATTGGAGTATCTAGCTGACATTAGGGTTTTGGTTGATTTGTGTCTAAGGTGTTATTATAGTATGAACTCTAGGATAGATCGAACGGAAAGAATAGCTTCGTGTTATTTTACTACGGACTCTTGAATAGATCGATCAGAAAGGATAACTTTGAGGTGGTTTAGTACCCTACAATAATCTCTTCGTTTGTTCTCCGCTATTAGTGACTTTGGAGTGCCTCTTTGTTGCATGTTGAGGGATAGTTATATGATCCAATTATGTTATTATTGTTGAGAGAACTTGCACTAGTGAAAGTATGAACCCTGGGCCTTGTTTCCTAGCATTGCAATACCTTTTACGCTCACTTTTACCACTTGCTACCTTGCTGTTTTTATATTTTCATATTACAAAAACCTACATCTACCATCCATATTGCACTTGTATCACCATCTCTTCACCGAACTAGTGCACCTATACAATTTACCATCATATTGTGTGTGTTGGGGACACAAGAGACTCTTTTTTATTTGGTTGCAGGGTTGCCTGAGAGAGACCATCTTCATCCTATGCCTCCCACGTATTGATAAACGTTAGGTCATCCACTTGGGGGAAATTTGCTACTGTCCTACAAAACTCTGCACTTGGAGGCCCAACAACGTCTACAAGAAGAAGGTTGCATAGTAGACATCACAGAGACGTAAGATTTGCACGAATAATGGAAGAGGAGTACCTCTTTCTGCTGGCAGTGCTATGTCCTCCTTCTGTTTTTCCAACGATCTTCTTGTGGTTCACTGGAAACGAGAAGTTGTGGAGGATGGTGGAGCCTTGGACGAACCCATGGCCAAGTTGTTGAGTGTGGTGCGGTGGCCGTTTGTCGGCAGCGGGGAACCAGATCTGAGGTGGCGAACGACGGCGTAGCAGGAACAGCCCCGGTGCGGTGGACGGGTGTGATAGTGGAGCGGCAGCGGCGAGGCGCAGGACGGCGTGGTCGAAGTGGTTCTTGTACGGCGCATGTCGGCATCGGTGTTGTGGAGGCAGCTTTGCCTCAGCTTCAGCTGCTAAGTCCTTGAGGGCGTTCGGTTGTGGTTGCATTGGAGGACGACGTCGGGATACCGGCTCCAACGTGATGGAGGAGGGCGGCGGTGGATTGGGCGCAATGGGGTGGAGGACAGAGGAGGCTGGGGTTTCGCAGCTAGTAGAGAGGGCGTTTTGGTGCCCATGGAGTATGAATGGGGAAACGGAGGGATGGGGGGAACTAAGGGTGAACAATGTTTCGGTTTGGGACGCGCTTGTTTGAAATTTGGGGAAAGTTACAAACTTTGCCCCCATCTAAAATTTCGGACATATTGTAGGTTGGGGGTAGGACAGTAATCTCAGGTGTCCCAAATGGTGGGCGGGTTAGATTTCGGCCGAGCGCATGGGTGTTTAGGCACCCACGGCGTATGAATGCTTCTCGGAGGCGGTTGAGACTGGCGTCTTAGTGAAGTTACAAACCTATCTCGGTTTAGACCTTTGGACATCGGGCCGATAGGCTACACGTGTCAGGGTTAGGATAGTAATTTCCTAGCACCAAACATTAGTCTCGAGCGGTTTCGGGTGACCAGAGGCTTATTTGGCGCTTCGTTCAATATTTGGGAGCATAAACATTAACGTTTTCGGTTCTCTTGAATTGAACTTTCAGGATTTGTCAAACTTCACAAATCTTGACTCTTGAAAATCCTAAAACTAAGATTATTTTGGAATGGACGGGGTACATTTGAATATACATTGTACACGAGTATATATTAAAAAATAGGTAACTTACCTCAGTTCATGCATGGTTCCAAATATAATCTCCTTGGTTGCAAAAAAAGTTAGACATGTGTATAATATATAGCATATTCAAACGCACAACAAAGATTGATGCCCCCTTTTAGATCTGATTTACAAATGCCATTATCTCGGGTTCAAATAGATGAATGCACTTCCTATGAATTCGAATCTTCGAAACCCCCTTTATGTTGAATTCAACATGTATTCTATTTCGTAGCTAGCAATTTGGAATGTATCCATGTAAGTGACAAATGTATAGAGTGCTTCACACTAACAACATGGAGTGCACTAATTAATGTTTATATATGAATTGCAAAAGCAATGCATTGCCTGTATTTCAAACCGCTCTCACTCTATGGACCGATAATATGAAACAAACACATGCACATGCTAGAATTCAGTAGAGTATGGGTGTCTGATAGACCGACTTTCGTTCATACGCAAATTGCAAAATTCATGATCTCATCCAAAAATAATAATGCCATTTATATTTTAATTTAATGCGTAGACCCACCTTTTACACGTAGATGCATGATGCCTCGGCCCGTTCTCACAAACACGCTATATATGTCTCTATCTAACGCATAAGTGCACACACTTTATATACATCGGCATTTCTCTTTCACACATGCTCACAATCTCTCCCGGGGTGTTGGGGTGTCTCACGCACTCTCTCTCTCTCTCTCTCTCTCTCTCTCTCTCTCTCTCTCTCTCTTTCTGACTACTTTGTAACAATCTTTTCACTAATCTCAGTTGGAAAACACTATTTCTGTCACATGCATATACACACACGCACGGTCTCTACTAGCCCTCTATACGCACATATATGTGCCTACGTGTCTCCCGAACGCACATTATCTTTAGGCCCTCTCTCGCACACATTGCCCCCCCCCACGGACACACGTCTCTCTTAGTAGTTGGCAGATATGATTCCATCAGATCATTCGGTAGGATATACCTGACTGTTAGGCTGGATGGTAATACGAGGCAAAATTTTACCCAAGTTCGGACCCTTGCAGTTGAGGAAAAACCCTACTCCTGGTACTGTATATTAGTGATAGGGGTGTGTACAAAGTACATGTGAATACCAGGAATTGTGTGTGTGTGTGTACAATCGACGAACTAGCCCCCGGGCTTCTATAACATACTCGGGGCCTAGGGTTACAAATCATATATAGTCGGCTTATCACCAGTGGGGATAGAGTCCTCCACGACTCTGGTAGCTTCGTGTTGTACGCCGAGTCCTCCACATGGGTCTTCGTATAATGTGTCTAGGTCCAACCTATGTGGCGCAGGATAGAACCGACCCATGAGTCCTCATGTTGATCCACCACAACTAGAAATGATGTGCCCACCACACCACACACGCAATTAACCACTAAGAAAATAAGCATATACAATAGTACAATGTTATACATGAAAGTTAATTGCATGGTGCATCCAAAAATATTTATTTTTGCATTGTGAATGTTTATATTTTCCCCTAAAATATTAGTCACGGGAAAGAGAAACGAAGGGCATATCTCTCTTTGTCTCCACCGGACACCCCCTCTTTCTACACCACTTTCACGTACGCACACAAACTATTTCTCGGCCCTCTAAATGTATGCATGCCCATGACACATTCACGTGTGACAGTCACTGTATTTCAAGTGAAAGCACTATACGGTCACTGGACTTCAGAATATGCTCATTACGGTCACCGTATACATTCTCGTGGTGATCATGTGGTATCTAGCTCACGATACGTCTCCGTATTTTGTTGATGACGCTGACAGACATTGTATTTGATGCGTGCTCCGTATTTTGTTGACGACACTTACGGTCATTGTATTTGAAGCGAAAGCATGATATGGTCACTGGACTTTAGAATAAGCTCATCACGGTCACCACATACATTTTGTGGTGCTAACCAACCTGTGGTTGGATGGTTAGGAGGACAGTGGTTTCTCGAGCCCACCAAGGTTAAAGTCCTGGTGTTCGCATTTATCCTGGGTTAATTTCTGTATTTTCCGGTGATGTGCGTTCAGTGGGAGGAGACGTTCCACTCAACTACGAGGCACCTATGGTGACTTCATAAAATCTCAAGATCATATGCTGGCTCACTCTCTTGAAGGTGCTCATAGGGGTAGGTCTGTGTGTGTGTGCGCTTATAGCGGTGAGTGCTTGCGCGTATATATGAGCGCTTGCATCTGTACTGTGTTAAAAAAATACATGTCGTGATTATACGGTCACTGGCTCACCCATACAACTCCGTATTTTGTTGATGACATAATAAATTGACCAGCAAACGTTCCACGTGGCGCAACTAGTGTTGCACCATCGGGGCACGTAAATCGTGGGGCCCACCTGTCAGTGCGTATATGAAAGAAAGAAATGGTAGTTTGAGTCTGTACTATGTTAATAAAATACATTTTAGGGTGATCATACGGTCCATACAACTCCGTAATTTGTTGATGACACAATCAATTGACCAGTCAAACGGCCCACATTCAGCAGCACACATTACCATAGGGCCCACCCATCAGCGCGTATATGAAGGACAAAAATGGTAATAAATTAGTGGTCGGTGGGGATTCGAAGTCGTGAGACCTCTGGTTGGCAGTCGCCGACAGTGGGGGTGCGGTGATTGGGCGGTGGCGTGGGGATCGTCGGAGAAAAAGCTTGGCGCGGGGGGGGGGGGGCTAAAGGGATGGCCGTGGCAGCGGCGGACCGGTGGTGGGGAGTGGTTTCGGGGTGGACGGGGCGGCGCGGCCACGCGGGCGGCCGGCGGTTCAGCCGGTGGTGGCTGGCGGCTCAGGGGGGTGGAGGTTGAAGATAAACTACAGGCCCTTGATTTTGTATCCAACGGCTGGAAAATCTACTGATCGGAGATGAAAAAGCCAGTCGACTAACGTGTAGCCTCAACCCGCACGTACACATGCACGCACGCAACACTCGCACAAATACACGCACGCATGCAGGCGTGCAACACTGACACGTACACTTGCACTCACGAACACACGCACGTACGAACATATGCATGCAACATTGAAACGTACACATGCACGCATGCAACACTCGCACGCCTGCATGCACACAGCACACGACGCAAGACACACGCTCAACCTATACGTGCATGCACCCTCAGTTAAGGACATGGATTGTTACAGGTATTGATCAATCTTATCTGTGATAAGCAGAACATTGATGTTTGCAATGGTCTTTATGAATCACAACGTATCGAATAGGCTATCAACGTATATATGAAAATTTTAAAATTCTCTTACGTTATATAGTAGGCTTATCCAGATGAAATAGATGATGTCACACTCAATGAACAATCATCGGTTTATGAAATGCCCGCTTCTGACCGCCCTGACCCACCAAAAGTTCCTCTGCCATGCGCTCCCTGCGTTGGGTCACTAACATGTAGGCCATGTGCCCAAAGAGCCCACACGTCAGTGGAAGAACGGAGTGGTGTTGTACGTCAGAGTCGAGGGCGCCACTCGATGCACGCCTGGCTGAACATGCCTCCTTGCCGCATTCAAACGCCTCCATAAAACCCGTGTGGAAGCCGAGAAACCCACTCTGGACACACGTCCGTTCATGACCGGGCCGACATTAAACGCAACGCCGGCCGAGCTCCTCCCGTCTGCCGTCTATTTAATCTCCTATTTAAACGAGGCCAAACACCGGCCAAGAATCACACACCTCCGCCGCTCCCCTATATCCTTCACCATTTTGTCCACTCTTACAATGGCTTACGAAGAGTATTTATCCCGCATCCAAGCCGGCTGGGTGGCCCGCCAAGCCCGCCGGATATGAGCTATGCAGCTCACTGATCCACCTCCCTCCCCTCGCCCTACGGAGCCAGTTACCGCCCTAAGCTGGCACACGGTTCATCAACTCGTCGCTCCAGGCCAACTCGACGAGGAGCGGTGCATGGGCATCGTCGCTGCCGTCCACGCCGCCGCCTCGTACCGCGCCTCCCGTGTCTGCGACCGCGTCTCCCGTTTCTGTGGCCGAGACTCCCATGCCGGCGGCCGCGCCATGGAAGCAGAGACAGAAGCCGGGTCCGCGGAGAGCGATGAGTCGGTGGCCAGCGCCTCCGCGTCCTCCGCCATCATCGAGGAGAAGTAGAACATGGGAGGCCTCCGCCGCTTGGGTCCCATGAAGGCCACAGCAGAGGCGACGCCAGCGTACACAGTAGGTGTCTTGCCGGATCCTTTTGTTGCGAGGACCTTCGTCAACCCCGCATGGGCTCCACGGAAGCGGAGAAGCCCCCTTCCACCATCATCTTCGGCTTTGGCAGTGGGGAAGCGAGCCGTCCTTTGCGCTGAAGCATATACCTCGGGGGCTCCCGGCAGTCCTGTGATCGTGCTACCGGACATGAGGAACGCAAATGGATCGGCGGGCGACCATTTAGGCCAGGTATTATATACCTGTGTTGTCCAGAACTACCACCTCTTAGTTGATTTGAATGTAATGAAATCCGTCATGTTTGTATGAAAATACGATATTTCATATGAATTCCGTCATTGTTTATATGAAATATCACCGTGTTTGCAGGAATTTTGTCCGGTTGGTTGAGTTGCTGTCAGACCATGTGCGGCTACGCATGGATGGCGTAATATGCGGGTCGCCGGTCGGTTTGTGGCCGGCTCGGGCGGCGTGGTGGGACAAAAAAAGCACAACTCGTGCGAGCTCGTCTCCAACATGCGCGTTGGAGGATGCATGAGCACCTGAGCCATTCCTCGTTCATCAGTGGCAAAGGCACCGGTGGACAAAAGGGTCGCCAATATTTTGGCTACCACGGGCAAGATCCAAATAGCCCCTCCCAGCAGATTCAAATCCCTCGTTCGCCGTAAAATTTTCCCATGTGTTGTTTTCATGGACTAGCAAGATGCCCGTGCATTGCACGGAACATCAAGATGCATTTTTTTACAAAACACCTGCTGTGATTGACCCATGCAGGAGTAATCCCATGTGTAAAAACTAACGATATCTCGAGAATTTTATCGAAAAAATGGTATATCGAGAATTTCATCAAAAAAAATGATATCTCGAGAAAGATGAGAGATAAGGTGAGGAGGAGTGGGGCGTGGTGGTGACTGGTGGTTGGACTGGGTGGAGGCATGGGGATGGACGGCTCATTATCTCTAGGTTTGTATCTCTCTCACACACACCCACATAGGTGGGGGACGTGCATGAAGAGAAGAGGTGCACGCACGGTGCATGTACTCCTGTCTCTTTCCCAACCACACCCGCGCGGGTACACGGTGGAGCTCATTTTGGTAAGAAAAGGCAGCCCACGTGGTAATTTGACACGTGTACTGGTTGTCCACTTTATGGAGGATCGTCTACCATGGGTGAACAAACAAATTGTGACTTGACGTGTTATGTTAAAAAAGAGGCAAACCATGTGGGGCCTACCTTAGAGGCAAAGCTCTATACACTCGAGATGCTCTGTACGTATTACTTTTGATGTGTCCGTCAACTCGTAGAACGAGGAGAAGCTTGCTTACTACGCCGTGTCCCCCGCCCACAGGCGCGGTGGCTCGCAGGACGAGGTGAATCTTGCGCCCGCTCCCTCTCCCACGCGCGCGGTGGCTCACAGGACGAGGAGAAAATTTTACTATTCCCTCCGTTTACTACTTGTCCCTACCTTGGTTAGACATATTATCATATAGTTTGGAATATAAAGTGCTATATAGGAGTAGTACTATTACAACAATTTCCTTGGAGTCTGTGGTGAAGCAAGCTACCCTAGGCTATGTTACTACTCCCTCCTTTCCAGTTTATGGCTCAATTTCCAAAAAAAATCTACCCAACCAGGGTAGACGGTGAGTAGTGGAATTAATTTTGTAGTTTGCACAAGTAATGTACGCTCGCTTTTCTCAAGAAGTTATGTTTACCAAGGCATTAATTAGAACGAATGCATGCATGACCACTAAATTTCCATGAACTTCTACATGCATTGGTGAGTTTTCTCTTGACAATGCTTGCATCGGGTGATTTAACGCACCTCGAAATCCAACATGTGATGGTACTACTACTACTAGTAGTAGTAGAATTGAGACTTATAAAACGAAAAATGACTTTTTTTAGATGAGCCCTATAAACCGGAAATGAGGGAGTAGTAAGTAGTATACTACCTCCATGGTGGGTACATACTTCGTAAAATCAGATTTTCCCAAAACTAAGTCGCTCAACCTTTATTTGCTTGTTTCCCTTCCTGCCTCGTTGCCTCGAACAGACTATGCCAAACTCCCTTGCCTACCGTGCGGGAAAAGACCCGTCCTCGCCTTTTTTAGTCCGGGTTTGTATCGATGGATCGCGCGAAGCAGCAAAAACCAAGCCGTGTCTTGTACTCCTCCGTCGGCGCTCACTTTCATGAATTCTGTACTTCCTCTCACCGACATGTGGGACATATAGCAACCAGGTCGACATGTCATGCACCAAATAACAGTGCAGAACAGCAGGGGGGACGCACCCCAGTTGTACCGCCCCAGTAGTAGTAGTGAGCAATGAGACGTAAAATCACAATGCCGCACCTTCCCAGACGGACGAAGCAACCATTATTTCACACTTCGCTTCGCCATAATCTCCTTCAAGAAAACCACGTAGTATTGCTTCTGCATTGTTCTGCCTCAAGAGGGACACGCGGATCGCCTTGGTACATCATGACACGTGGGACCGCATGACAGACCATGCTCCCTCGCCCACCGCTCGGTAAAATAACCTCATTTTTACTACTTCCTCCGTATCGGTTTACAGGGCATGCACGTCGTTCTAGGTTGATAATTTAACTGGCTATATATGTGATGAATAGTATATGTTTAAAAACTACATCCACTTAAGAATCCAATGATATACTTTTTGTGACATAGTATCTCATATTTAGTTAGTCAAATGGATGACCGAGAACTACGTGCGCGTCCTATAAACCGAGACGGAGAGAGTAGTACAGTACGTATCTTTTTAGATCAATATAGTCGAGATTCACCAAGGAGCAAAACCAAGTGGTAGGCTGCTCCTGTCGTGTTGGCATAGCAACTCAAGCAGGGTTAGTCCACACACAAAATGGTGACACACTTAACAGGACCCCTTTGGCCAACATGTGGCTCATCCACCATCTTTTTCCACGTGTGATGCACCAAAATTACAATTCGGAGCAGCGGTTGGACTTGGAGGCACCCCGGTCATAGCGCCACAGTAGTAGTAAATGAGATATGAGGGGTCAAATCACAAAGCCCCATCTTTCCCGCATTAAGCTGGACGGATGAAGCAACCATCATTACACTCTAGGGTGCAAAGAGCATAAAGAAAAGAGAAAACTAATGATGCATGCGGCAGCTACCTAGGGCACCCTAGGGTAGGGGCCTCCACCACAAATCCATTTTTTAAAACGCCTCCACTACAAATCCGCTTCTCCCTCGTCCTCTTGAAGAAAACCGATGATGTGTGCGGCGATAGGGTTTGTAGGAGTACTACAGCGTGTGGGGCCATGTCGTAATAAACGGGAGAGGGATTGAGTTCGAGTCAATGCCTTAATATGTGTGGGCTGCTTGGTTTTACGGGAACAAGGCAACATTTTGGGTTCAGGGACCAGTGGAGATATACGTATAAAAAATAGTGGACGTAGGTTCGACCGAAAGGCAATGATGCATGGGCCCTGCATTTTGATGTACCCATGGCCGCGTGAAATTTGCTACTCTACTCAGAACTACTAGTAAGGTACACATGCATTGAACGCATGAGATTTGGAAGCCAAATTATGAATAAATACACACTATAGCATGTAAAGCTTTGAGTCATATATGCATGATGTAGATGTTCATTTAGTTCTTATAGTTCATCTCATTCAAAATCAATTAGTGTTATAAAAAGGTCAAGATTCATGGGATTTTGCATTGTAAAGCATAAAGTAAAAAACAAATAATGGCAATTCATTTAGAAAAAAGGTTTGGGCAATTATGATACGGAAGATCTAGAACAAAGGAGAAGTGCCTGTGTTTTGAGGTTTTTGTGCATTATGCTTAAGTTCAACCATGGAGTATTCTAGATTGTACATGTGGCAGAATCTGGTGGAATGTTGATGATATCCAATGGCCAGTAGTGCTCGGATTTGCCATCTCTGCATTGTTGGATTAGCTTCATCCAACGACCATCTTTCAAAGTTATTCGCACACTATATATGGGTATAGGTATAGAGAATTAACCACTAATGACTAATGGGAAGTGAATGTATGCTTAAAATGAAAAAAATGTAATACTCCCTCCGTCTAGGTGTATAAGTCATCTTAGGGTTTTTTTGCTAGTTAATAGCATTCCATGCAATGAATTAACCACTACATGTCATGTTTGAAAATCTCAAGCTATTGAAAGCATGCACGACCCACATCTCCTATTGGTTGATATGTCATGAAATAAGAAAAGAGGAGAGAGTTAATATACCATGCCAAAGTGTTTTGGGATTATTTGGTTTTTAAAAGATGACTTACACACCTAGACGGAGGGAGTACAGAGAGAAAAAATGAATTGCAGTTAAAAGAATGACATTTCTAACAAAAATGTGAATGTGAACTACATATGTGTGCAGGTGACTAGCACATACATTGTCAATACAAAATTTAATGCAAGAAATAACTTATGAGTAACATGCACGAATTGATGATGTGGTGCTTGCATGCATAGAGTAGAAAAACAATGTGATTTATGACTTGCATGCATGACGTGTTTTTGTGCCATAGTTGCATGTCTATGAAAAAAGCTACTAGTGGGTTGTACTAGCTATTTAGGAATAGAAGATGTATACATGGAAGTTGTAGGGAAAGAGATGACATGTATCTCAATTCCTATGAGTAGGGATTGGAAAAGAGATGTCATTTGGTTCACATCATAGGAACTTTTGTATTGAATCTCGAGATGACATGTATCTCAATTCCTATGAGGAGGGATTAGAAAAGAGATGTCATTTGATTCACATCATATGAACTTTTCTATTGAATATATGCTAATGTTTATTTTCCTTTGAAATTATGGGAGTATAGGAATCCATTCATATGAACCAAGTGGCTCAGCTATAAAAATGATATCATGTTTATTTCTTTGAAATGTGGAGTATATGAATCTATTCCTATGAACCAATTGCCTCTAAAGGAAAAAATCCTATAAAAATCATATCATATAGAGTTCCTATGATATTCCTCCACACCAAAGGATGGTTGAAATTGTTGCAGGTGATACGACGGTCTTTCTTTGTAGACTCCTCCCCCATCTTTATAGTTACCTCTCGAAGATGAATGAAATGATATATACTGGGTATTCTATATGTGCATTTTGGTACATGAAAACTTGGTAAAAGTTTGCGAGGTCCGAATTTTCAATAAAGCTATATGCACTGCATTTTGGAACAGAGGGAGGAGCATACGGCAGTTGCTAACACTCACGTAGAAGATTTGTGTGTAGGAGGAGTGGATGCTCTGGTAAATGACATGGCAAAACTGACATTGTCGGATACCGATCAATGGTTCTCACGGCGTTTGTTAGGAAATGGCTTGTGGCGAATGTTTGTCGAATAATGATTTATGGGCACATGCATTGCATTGATATGTGCCCCCTCTCTCACGCACACACGCACCCTCATGAGTCATGACTCTCCCGAGTCCTCTGGCACCCGCCGTCTATCTGAGGTAGACGTCACACACATATGTGCTCTTTACACCCTACCCTCAAAACTTCTAAAAAACAAAAGACGTCACGTACCTTTTATTTTAGCTCACACATCACACACTTATACTATTACTCTTGTGGCGAGCGTTCTTTGGGCATAGTATATTGTACTCCCACGAAGAGAAGCGGTGCACGCACGCACTAGTTCTCTCACACCCACTCGTGGATACACGTCGGAGCGCATTTTTTTGAAGATGGTAAAACAAAATCACTCCACTATATATATAAGCAGGAGCCTTAGTGCTTGCTTTACTAGGATTCCTCTCTTTCACTCTCTCATGCTCTCCAGATCTAAGAGAGACATAGGTGGACACACTCTCTCTCTGCTAACGACTGGTCACAAATCCGGCCGGACCACCTCGAGCGGGGCAGGGGTGTAGGTGCATCGTTCACACTGTCGTCAGCGGCGAGGGAGGAGACCAATGGCTGACCGCGCGTCCCGATCGGTGGCCGTGCTGTTCTCTCCGAGATAGTGCCAGCTCGGGAGGGCCTCTGACCCCTTCTTCCTCCCTGCAGTATTGAGGCCAAGATGCGGCCTTCCGACGCCGTCTTTGCCACATGCCGACGACCCTCGGGTATATATTCCTTCAAAATCTGCCTTGCTCTACTGCCCCAGCTCCCCACGTGGCTGCGTGTGGATCTTTTTCTACTTCCGTCGGCTGTTCCAAAGCCACCTAGACTTTTACTATTATTAGAGGTAAAGCTAGTTCATATAGTAGAATCTAAGAGTTGGTTCAAACAGGGAAGAAAGTGGGAAAGATGTAGCATGAATCTAGGACTTGGTTCTAAGAGGAAACGGGGGAAAGTAGTAGATACTGGCTACCCAACCGGTCTCTTCATTGAAAAGGCAAAGAAAGCATGGTGGATGCAAAGGGTGGGGGGAAGTGGACCCGTCTCTTGGTTGAAAAAGGAAATAAAGTGAGGGGTGTTGGGGGACAATGCAAATGAGAATGAGTAGGTCTAGATTTCCTGTGCTCACATAGGAAAATGTCACTAAGGAGATAAAAAATGGGACAAATGCAGACATGCTGCCCGAGTGTTTGCCGCTCTCGGCAACCACATCTACCTCACCAGTTTATACCCCTGCTGTCCCTATGCCCATATAGCTACCGTCAATGTAAAACCACATTAAGCATTAAGCAATGTCACCTAATGTCACTATAAGTAATGGTCTAGTGCCATCGATAAATTGAAGCAATGCCACCACCATTTTATGAAGTGCTTCTGTCTTGCTTTATTTCCCATGAATTGTGTTTTTGCAGTTACACTTAAATCTCACACCGCTAACATTGCTTCATCCCAGTGGAACTGCACAAATTTGATTGCACATTTACTGACCATGTGCTACTCTCATGACAATAATACTAATGCTATTGTTCTGCGTGTTAATCTAGGGGCAGTGTTGATGTGATGTGATGCTACTTACTTAAGGGCACTTTCATACTGTTAGTCTAGTGCCAATTATAACATAATAGATGATGTTGTTAATCATACGCCACTGCAAATATCTGTCACTGTTTAAATAACCGTATTTCATATTTGCACAAACACGGATATCTGTCTCCATATCGTTTCTATCTACGCAATCAAAAGTACACACCTCAGTTTTAGTACAACTGCACAAAATGAGATGGCTATTCCTAGCTGCCGTCCTCTAACCACCAGTGTTCCATGTATTCCTACATTGGTAGTAACTAGGTAGAATGACCAACGCAATCTAAAAGAAGCTGGTTTGTACATTTTACTTCCTGATTGCAGTGCAGGGACGAGCAAAAACAACTGCATCCTAGTCCGGAACGCACTTTCTACGAGTTGATCCATGGACCGAGGACTAGCTGGCATGAAAGTGCGTTATATCGACTAGAGGGGGGTGAATAGGCGATTTTTATGAATTCTTCACTGAGGAATTTGCTGGTGAGGAAATTCCTTAGCGAAGAACTACTTGCAGCGGAATAAGAACTCAGAAGTAAGCATAACAGAATACAAGCATGGTCATCATGATGAAATGAAGACTGGCACAGAGTATAGGAAGCGTAATCACGGGATAACACAAGATGAAGACAAACAGACTGAAGAAATTGAACTGAGGAAATTGAGAAAGTCTTCAGTCAAAGTCTTCAAGCACAGATATGAACAAACATTCAACACAATAATGAGGAAATGAAAGGGTTGAGGAAATAGAACCATTAGGTTGGTGAAGACAATGATTTGGTAGACCAGTTCCAACTGCTGTCTCGGTTATACGTCTGGTTGGAGCGGCTGAGTATTTAAACTCGAGGACACACAGCCCGGACACCCGATCGCCGAAAGCACGCAGCTCAGACACCCAGTCCTCACCAGATTCTCCTTGAACTAAGGTCACGCAGACTCGTCCAATCACTGTGGTAAGTCTTGAGCGACTTCCAAACCTTCACAGACTTGGTCACTCGGCGATCCACAATTCCTCTTGGATGCTCTAGACCATGATGCCTAACCGTCTGGAAGAAGCACAGCCTTCAAAGGTAATAAGCGTCGGATCCATGCAGATCAATTTCTTCATGATGCTCAATCACTTTGGGTTTGTAGGGTTTGGTTTTGGGTTTTCCTCACTTGATGATTTTCGCCAAAGTCCTCGGAGGATGGGTTGCTCTCAAATGACAAGTGTCAAGTTCTCTCGGGCAGCCAACCAGCTAGTGGTTGCAGGGGCGGCTATTTATAGCCTAGGGAGCAGCCCGACATGATAAGACATAAAAGCCCTTCAATGATATGACCGTTAGGTGGATAAGATATTTTGGGACAGTGGGCCAAGAAGACAAGAACGGTCGGAAATTTGACTCTCAAATTCCTCGTATATCATGTTCTCACTGTAGGCAATTCACATGGCGAATTCCTAACTCCTTAGTCGTAACAAATTCATCGTGACGGAAGAACTTCATCTCTGCTACTAAAGAAAGTGACTGAATCGTATGAGATTTCCAAAGGCTTCACTCAAGGGATTGGTAGGTGTAGGATTTTGAGTTGAGCATCACATGGAAATTTTTCCTTAGTATTTCCTCGACCCCTTTTAATGACGGTGTTTCCTATGACTCAAGAAAGAGAAAATGAAACTACGAAAACAAAAGTCTTCACGCTTCATGTTCCACAAATGAATACCAAGTCTTCAAGGTCACACCAATTTCTTCACTTCCAAAGTCTTCAGAAAGTCTTCAGAATATCAAAGTCTTCAGTCGAAGAACTTCATTTTTAGGGGTCGACTTTCTCGGCAAATATCAAACTCCTCATAGACTTATAGACCTGTGTACACTCACAAACGCATTAGTCCCTCAACCTATAAGTCTTCAATACACCAAAATCACTAAGGGGCACTAGATGCACTTACAGTCTCCCCTTTCTTGGTGATTGATGACAACATAGGTTAAGTTTTCAACGGGGATAAACATATGAAGTGTAAATACTGATATTGAGGAATTTGATTGCAAGATATAGAAGAACTCCCCCTAAAGATGTGCATAGTGAGGAATTTGCTTTTGAGGCATTGCACATTTGAAGAGTTGAATCATGGAGATCGCCCCCTATATCTTGTAATTCATACACGCATTTGATATATAATATGAAGAATTTGAAATGCATGATGAAATATGGTGCCTGATGAGATTCAAAGATGCGCATAGATTATTAACGAGGAATAAGCATGCCGAATAAAGCATCAAAAGTATCAGAGCATAGTGCAACAAAAGTATCAGCGCACCATTGGGTTTAAGATTACAACTCGATCCAAATAAAACTTTCAGAAGAACGAGAGTTGTAACTTAAAAAAAACGCCCTTAATATAGACCCGCTTGAAGACTAACTCAGATTTCTCCCCCTTTGTCATCAAATGACCAAAAGGATTGAAAATGAGGACTAACGCTGTCACATCCCTAGTTCTGGCCTGACCTATGCTAGCTTCCATGTGTGCATCATGTTTAAATTCAAATGAAATTTGAATTGGGGAATTTTCAAAAGCCTCAGAAAAACCTCTAAAAATAACCAACATTTAAATCTCATCAAATGAGTCCAAGAAAATGTTCCTGTTATCCTCTGGAAATATTGGCAAGAGGTAAAATCCAAACCAATATTTTTGGTGTCTCGTAAACATTTATTTTGGGCATTTGAATTAAATCAATAATTATTTGAATTGGATTTATATCTACTATTAAATAAATATAGGTCCAATAATTCTGAAATATTTTGTGGAGCATTGTTTTAATTCTTTTAGCTCCTAAAAATATTGTCGGTTAAAATAAATTGAATTGGTTCCAAAACCAAATTCAAAACAAACTCGCAAAATAGAAAACATTAATAAATGTAAAATGTAAGAGAGGGAGAACTTACTCAGTAGCTTACCCGAGCAGCCCACCTACTGCAGGCGCCCAAAGACCGCAATGACCGCCCAGCCCACCACCGCCTTCCTCCCTCTGGCGCCGGCCAAAGGCCGGGCGACGCACACATGGGCAGAGCGCCACGCCACCAGCTCGCCTGCCTGCCTCCCTTGCCACCGCGACGCCCCGCGTCTTCTCCTCGGCACCGCCCCGACCCCCTGGGCCCCTCTCATTCTCCCTGTGCTCCTCCCCCCTCCTCTGTTTCCTCTCTCCCGCGAACGGCCGAACGCCATCGTCGCCGCCGTTCGTCACCGCCGCAGCCGCAGCCAACCCCGAGCCTCTCCGACGTGTCCACGAGCATCGCCACGCCTCCCTCGTCCTCCCCGTCTAGCCACGCATCGCCAGAGGCCCTGCATCGACGCCGTCTTCTTCATCTTAAATGCCGCCGCCGAGATCCTCTCGCCGCCCGCCGCGCTCCGTGCTTCCCCGAGCACGCCAAGGCCACCCCGAACTCGCCAGAAGCTCCTCTACCCACCCCCTACTCACATGCCCACTAGCTCATCAGTAGCCCTCATTTCCGCCGAGACCAAACCTCACCGGCGCCGGACTTGTCGCCGCTGCCGCTTTGGTTCGCTCTCCGCCCAAACCGAAGCGCCACATCGCACTCAGCACACTCCCAGAGCCCATAGCGCCCACCAGCTCCTCCTCCCATGCACCGTGGTGCCGGATCCGCTGTTGCCCGAACTCCGGCCGCCGCTTTAGAGCTCGCCGTCGTCGCTCCGGCCTCCCCAAGACCCTCGCACCCGCACTGCTCGACTTGCGCTGGAGCAAGGGCTCTCAACGAGCCCAAGCACGGCCTCGCCTGCGCCTCAGAAGGTTTCCGACGGCCGCCGCCGTCTCGGGCCTCGCCGGCGCCGAGACGCCGGGCGGATTGACCTTGCCGACTGTGGGTTTGACCCGTTAACTCATCGACATGTGGGCCCTCGCCACTAACTAAACTAGGATTAGTATTAGTTTAACACTAACTAAATTTAGTTAGTTAACTAACTCTTCACCAAGGACCCCACGCCAGTTTGACTTGGACCGGCCTGTTGACTTGCTGAGGTCAGCATGACATCATGCCGACGCATAATCCTTTTCTGGAATTAAAATAAATCCAGAATGGTTTATAAATTTCAGAATTTAGTTCAAACTTCCAAAATTCATATAAATTCAACGGTAGCTCCAAATCAAACAAGTTATATATGAAAAATGATCAGAAAAATCCAATCTATTCATCTGCACTGGTTTCATGCATGTTAGAGCAACTTAACCCTGCTGTTTAGATGAAACAAGTTAATGCACCTTTATGACTTCATATAATGGGTTTGCATTTGAATCTTTGGTTCAAATGGATTCATTTCAATCTGTTCTAGCTTGCATTAGCCAAAACACATGCATATTGCCATGTCATGAGCATGCATCATTTTGTGCATTGCATTGATTGTATTTCTTCTCTGTTGCGTGTTCTCGCCCCTCTCTCGTAGACGATGTTTCGACGATGAGTTCGATGACACCGATGAAGAACTATATTATCTTCGAAGTGCTGTGCAAGCAAAACCCCTTGTTCATTCCGATATAATCCCACTCTCTCGCTCCTGCTCTCTTTTTACTGCATTAGGACAACAACGATTCATCTCATTACGCGCGGTAGCTGAACCCCTTTATCCTTTGCATGACTGTCATTCCACAAGAATAGATGAAACCCACTAGCATGAGTAGGAGTTGTTTGAGCCTGTTGTGCCTACTCATACATGCTTGTTTGTCATGCCTGCTCTTCGCTTAGAGTTGAGTCGGGTCCGATTCATCGAGGATGAATCGAGGTGTGTGAACATGTCCTACTGTGTGTGAGCTAAGTGTGTGAACACGATTTGGTAAAGGTAGCGGTGAGAGGCCATGTAGGAGTACATGGTGGGTTGTCTCATTGCAGCCGCCCTCGAACTGAAGTTCGTGTTTGTGATCCATGATTCAGCTACTACCACGCATTGGGCCCAAACCAATGGACCCTCTCGCTTCTTAATCACCCTTGTCCTCTGTCCGTGAGTTGCAAGTAGTTTCGTGTTTGTAGTATGTCGAGGCCGTGGCGCAGCGCTGACCGTAGGGGTGGGCTGTGATGCGGTAGGCACGTGGTCGGTAAACCGGGCCCCGCTTGGTGTCACGGAACCCTGTTCACATCGCTTGGGGCTGTGATCGAAACTTCGCCGGATCTCCTCATGGATGGAACCCAATAGGCGATAAACCCGGACTAGGGACTTGAGTGTTTAGGTAGGTCGTGGCCGACACCCACGCTGGGCTTCCGCTGAAGGTTGCCGAGTACATGTCGTAAACGGCGGTAAGTGGTGAGAGCGTGTGAAGAAGTACACCCTGCAGGTTAACATCATCTATTCAATAGCCGTGTCCGCGTAAAGGACTTCGGGTTGCCTATAACAGTTCATAGACAAGTGAAAGTGGATACTCTAAAATACGCAAGATAAGTGTGAGTGCTATGGATGGCGTTCTCGTGGGGAGACGGAGCGGATCCATAGTGGTGTATTGATATGGTGAATATGTGGACTCGTGTGCGCCACCTCAAAAGAGTTACTTGCAATGTAGTTTAGGATAGCCACCGAGTCAAAGCTGGCTTGTCATTGTTAAACTCCACCATCCCTTTATTGATAATGATGCATATGTAGTTAGTTCGACGTAAGTCTTGTCGGGTACATTTGTACTCACGTTTGCCTATTTTATGTTTTGCGAGAGACCTCGGTCTCGCTAGTAGTTCCGCGTGGACTTGACGCTTAGCTTGTTACCTCAGCTACGATCTTGTGCCCTCGGCAGATCTCGTAGATAGTCGCTTTCCAAATTTTTCATTTGTAGATGTCTCAGACTCGGACATACTAGCTTCCGCTTGTGCTTTGATTTGTATGTTTCAATGTTGGGTCGTGAGACCCATGTTTGTAATATCTCGCTCCTCGGAGCCTAATGAATAAATACTTGAGTCGAGAGTCATGTTGTGATGCCATGTTGTATTTGCACATATCGAGCATATTGTGTGTATGTTATTGAAATGCTTGGTATGTGTGGGATCGACTATCTAGTTGTTTATCTTTAGTAGCCTCTCTTACGGAAATGTCTCCTAGTGTTTCCACCGAGCCATGGTAGCTTGCTACCGCTCCTAACACTTAGGCTGGCCGGCATGTGTCCTTCTTCGCTCTCGTGTCTGTCCTTCGGGAAATGTCACGCGATGAGTACCGGAGTCCTGTTAGCCCGCTACAGCCCGGTTTATCGGAGTCCTGCTAGCCCAAAGCTACAGCCCGAACTTACTCATCGATGACCGACACGCTCGATGCTGGTCATGGATGCTGTCCTCGTAAGTCTGTGCCACTTTGGGTTTACGACTAGCCATGTCACCGGGCTCCTTATCATATGGATGCTAGCGACACTATCATATACGTGTGCCAAAAGGCGCAAACGGTCCCGGGCAAAGGTAAGGCGACACCCGTGGGAATACCGTGCGTGAGGCCGCAAAGTGATATGAGGTGTTACATGCTAGATCGATGTGGCATTGAGTCGGGGTCCTGACAGCTTTGGTATCAGAGCTTGATTGCATGTAGGATTACCAAGCCAAACTGGTCGAAGTTGAGTCTAGAAATGCTTTAGTTATATGTAAGGGAATTGATATTGGGATGGAACGTAAGGCTCTTTTTACTCCTTATACCTCATGGCCTTCTGATCTGGGTCAACCTCTTCTCTTCTACGGGGATTAAGAATTAGGCCTTCTCATCTATCTATCAGGATGACGTGTTACTAATCCATAGACTTATAGAATTGTTAGTTTCAACTCTTAGTTCAGTTTTACTACTTCCGTATGTTCATAATCTGATCTCAAACCTTGATATTGTGCTTGAGTGGCTATGCCACCATTTTTTATAGCATGTCTCCAATCTTTTGAGCATTTACAGCCGTTATGTCAGTCCGAGTCATCCTGTGTTTCTAAACAATCGATGCACTTGCAAATCCTTTCCCTCTGGTTTTGATGTTCCTTTGGGCCAGGTTAATCACACCAAATGCTGAGTTGAGGTATTCTATTGCCTCGACATATATGTTGGAATTATTATTATGACCCTAGGTGTCTTAGGGGATCATCTAGTAATCTAGCCATGATTTGTATCCCAGTGTGATGATTCTGGCCTTTATTCCCGAAAGCATCCTGTGATGCAATTTAGTTAGTAGGTATTCTACTCGTGGGTTTTGAACCCGATATTCACCCTACTCACTTCATGTTGATAGTGTTTGCTCGTTCCTTTAGGATATTAGTAACCTTTGCGATAGTTCTTGAGGTCCGTGGTATTTCCTTCTTCCAAATACTATGAACCGCTCATGGCAGAAGTTTGTTGGATCAAAAGATCACAACAGGAGTGCTCTTGATGAGTTCTCCGTTTTATATTGTGACTCTGCCAGTTCTACCTTTCCGCATGGATTATCTGGAAGAAACATGTTGAACTTGGTTCGACATACTAATCTATGCATCCACAACTCAGAAAATCATATGTTCTTTTGAGTTGTCCCCCTTTAGTTGTATCCTGACCTTCGTCTATCGATTGATAGTCAAGAGTATGTGTGCATTCGTTCATCGGTGTCTATTACTCTTGTGGTCCGTCAAGCCATTCTATCCGGAATGACTTGGAGAAACAAACTCCAGTACCTCATCCATTTCTAGGATTGGGTCAAAGCAGTTGTGTTCCATAGATCAAAATGCTAATCCAGCTTTTGTTCTGTTCTACCTTGGACTGTTACCATTTTTATGTCAAGAGTGTCATGAGAATTGCACTACCTCTTATGAATTCTTGATACAGTGATACTCCTCGCCCTCATTAAAAATTTCTCGGTCCCCGTGTTGTTGCAACCGGAATACCGACAAGTGAATCGTGATGTGTGAAATCAATACCGCTAGCAACTCCGTTGCTTGGTAGTTAAATGGACAATAACCTCATTCTTAGCATGTTGATTTTGAATCATCACCCTAAGTATGATTGTGCTACCTAGTCCTTATTTCTGGTGCACTCTTCGATCAATGAGTTAGAATTATTCAGTCCCTTGCTTATTTGATCATATCATCTTGCTCTGAAAGCAAGATTGTTCTCGAGCTTAGTAACATATCGGTGGTTCGTGATTCTCCGATTGACTTCTCGGAGGTATCACCAGGATGTCACCTGACCGCTATGTTGAGTTCGTGATCAAGTTGGTTTTCTTATAAATCACCCCTTCTCCAAGAATCTGTGTTGGATATCCCTGAGCTAGTTGGTTGAGCTAGACAACAACCTGGAGAGTTGGAAGATAAAGCTTGTCTGACTTGGTTCATGTTAAGGGATATCTTGTGTGTGTGTTGAAGAAAGATGATATCTTCATCAATTGATCCTCAAGGCCAGTTGTTGGAGCTATTGTCTTGCCAAAACTTTGATTTGAGTGTGGGCTATTCTCAAATCAAATCAGAACCAACGATGTTCGTAATGTTGTCTCACTCGTGGATTTTCCTCGAGCATACACCATTATATCTTTTGGGTCTGACCAATACTATCACCTTGTTCACATAATTATGGAATTCCAACTCCATGGGAATCTGGATTAATTGCTGTTGAGCCCATCGACAACATCCTTGTCTTCTCCATAGTTTTGTTGAACATTAAGCTAGTGTTGGAAACTTTTTAAAGCATTTGTTCATGCTAGCTCATGAAGCATATGTTCGGATGTAAGAAGTGACTTCTAGTTCATGTACATTTGATGCAAGTTGCCACCGTGAATTCGAGAAAGTCAATGTTGCTCCCTTTGGAATCATCCCAAATCAGTCATGCATACGCATTTAAGTATTCTATGGTTTGGTAGATTGATTACCTCCACTCCATATGTGTTCCTAGCACACCAAGCCACTGATTGATTTGTTCAAGGAGAAGAAGTTCCTTCGTAGGCTCGAGACTTATGCCAGGACTTCGATATCCTCGATGATGGTTTCCCTCCTGAACTTGCTAGTGTTTTATTATAAGACTACTATGTGGTCATGCTTGTCTTGGACAGCGTGTTCACAGTGTTTGTAGCGTAACCAGCTCATGTTTTAGAGCTTGCTATCGTAGTTCATTTCCGAGAATCACGCAACGCCTTCTCGCCGGTTTGTGTTGCAAACTTTCATTTTCTTTCTAGACTCGATGAGTCCGGATTATTCGACACCAACCAGATCTGAATCTCGTGCAGATATGATGGTTGGAACATTTCCCAAGAACTATAATATTGGTCTCGCGATAACCGGTAAAGTGGATGTCGTGGCTAACACACCCCGCCGAAGACCTGCTATTGTAGTATCTTGATTGAGAAAGTTGGCCACCTCCCCATAAGGACTTCGTAGGATTTACTCCCTAGTTGTGCCTTATGATTTTTGTGTTCCCGAAGTCCGACCTTTACTTGATGTTCTAGATGCCAGACCATCTCAATGAATGGGATACGTTAGTACATCAAGGAAAACATTAGAAGCGGAGTGCTAAGTGTCTCTCGGTCAATCATCCAGATTTTGTCCCCTTGGTCTCGCTAAGGTAAAATCTGAGAAAGTGTTATCTTCCTTTGCATCTGCATCGTCCATCGCTATTCATCATGGTAGTATGTTGTGTTGTCAGCACCCTTGACACGGATGTTGGTAAAACCTTGATGAATATGGAAATGCTCAAGTTCTTGAGAGCACGCACAAGCTCTAGGTGTTATCATCGGCACTAGCTGGGCTTGCTCTCAGTTTCCTCGGTTATGCTATAACCATTCCAATAGTGGAATCACTCTCTGCTGTTGAGCTTCTCCCCAGATACTAAAATCATCCCTTGTGTGGTCTTCAACAAGGTAATCCACATCATCCATTCTGGCCCGAGAATGTTATTCTTTCGGATTCCTTCAAATGATCGATTGTGAGTTGACTTAGGCTGGTATAGAGAGTTTCAATGATCTTTGAATCAGAGGTAATTCTTTTTGCCACTTAAGGGGATAAATCCACGAATTGCCCTCCTCTAAAATGTCTCGCTATGGTATCATGACAACTCAAATTCTCGCTACATTGACAACCGTTCACCACTCTCTTAGGTGTGGAATTGTTGTCTACCTAGTGAACCCTCGTCATTTGTTCCACTTCATTCCTCTAGACGTGTGCTTTGTATCTCAGCTTGAGAGATGTTTTTATGACTCTCCCCGTGAGCTGATCCTAAGTTGTTTGATCTTCGGGAAGATCGATCCCTCTAGAGTTTCTTTCCCTCTCGTTGTCATGTTGATTGTAGTCCCCAGAGCAAGACCTCGAGACAAAGATGGTGATCGAATCAACGCTCATTTGAAGTGCAACTTGGATCGCAAGATTATATTAGATTATGCTTTCCTTTCATCTTACTCTACACTTGAATCTCGGACGAGATTCTTGTTTAGTGGGGGTGAGTTGTCACATCCCTAGTTCGGCCTCGACCTATGCTAGCTTCCATGTGTGCATCATGTTTAAATTCAAATGAAATTTGAATTGGGGAATTTTCAAAAGCCTCGGAAAAACCTCTAAAAATAACCAACATTTAAATCTCATCAAATGAGTCCAAGAAAATGTTCTGTTATCCTCTGGAAATATTGGCAAGAGGTAAAATCCAAACCAATATTTTTGGTGTCTCGTAAACATTTATTTTGGGCATTTGAATTAAATCAATAATTATTTGAATTGGATTTATATCTACTATTAAATAAATATAGGTCCAATAATTTGAAATATTTTGTGGAGCATTGTTTTAATTCTTTTAGCTCCTAAAAATATTGTCGGAAGCAAAATAAATTGAATTGGTTCCAAAACCAAATTCAAAACAAACTGCAAAATAGAAAACATTAATAAACAGTAAAATGTAAGAGAGGAGAACTTACTCAGTAGCTTACCCGAGCAGCCCACCTACCAGGCGCCCAAAGACCGCAACAGATCGCCCAGCCCACCACCGCTTTCGTCCTCCTGGCGCCAATCGGCCAGGCGTGTAGGGCGACACAGCCATGGCAGAGCGCCACGCCACCAGCTCGCTCGCCGCCTCCCTTTGCCACCGCGACGCCCGCGTCTTCTCCTCGGCGCCGCCCGACCCCTGGGCCCCTCTCATTCTCCCCTGCTCCTCCCTCCTCCTCTGCTTCTCTCTCTCCCTTGACGGCGAACGCCATCGCCGCCGCCGTTAAATCACCGCCGCAGCCGCAGCTAACCCCGAGCCTCTCCGACGGTCCACGAGCATCGCCACGCCTCGCTCGTCCTCCCCTCTAGCCACGACGCCAGAGGCCCCGCATCGACGCCGCCTTCTTCATCTTCGCCGCCGCCGCGGAGATCCTCTCGCCGCCCGCCGCTCCCTGCTTCCCGAGCACGCCAAGGCCACCCCGAACTCGCCAGAAGCTCCTCTACCCATCCCCTACTCACATGCCCACTAGCTCATCGAGCCCTCATTTCCGCCGAGACCAAACCTTACGGCGCCGGACTTGTCGCCATCGCTGCTTTTGGTTCGTCTCCGCCCAAACCGAAGCGCCATCGCACTCGGTGCACTCCTCAGAGCCCATAGCGCCCACCAGCTCCTCCTCCCATGCACCGTGGTGCCGGATCCGTCGCCGCCCAACTCCGGCCGCCGCTTTAGAGCTCGCCGTCGTCGCTCCGGCCTCCCCAAGACCCGCACCCGCACTGCTCGATGCGCTGGAGCAAGGGCTCTCCAACGAGCCCAAGCACGGCCTCGCCTGCCCTCAGAAGGTTTCCGACGGCCGCCGCCGCTCGGGCCTCGCCGGCCGAGACGCCGGCGGATTGACCTCACGACTGTGGGTTTGACCCGTTAACTCATCGACATGTGGGCCCCTGGCCACTAACTAAACTAGGATTAGTATTAGTTTAACACTAACTAAATTTAGTTAGTTAACTAACTACTGACCAGTGGACCCCACGCATCAGGTTTGACTTGGACCGGGCCTGTTGACTTGCTGAGGTCAGCATGACATCATGCTGACGCAGTAATCCTTTTCTGGAATTAAAATAAATCCAGAATGGTTTATAAATTTCAGAATTTAGTTCAAACTTCCAAAATTCATATAAATTCAACCGTAGCTCCAAATCAAACAAGTTATATATGAAAAATGATCAGAAAAATCCAATCTATTCATCTGCACTGGTTTCATGCATGTTAGAGCAACTTAACCCTGCTGTTTAGATGAAACAAGTTAATGCACCTTTATGACTTCATATAATGGGTTTGCATTTGAATCTTTGGTTCAAATGGATTCATTTCAATCTGTTCTAGCTTGCATTAGCCAAAACACATGCATATTGCCATGTCATGAGCATGCATCATTTTGTGCATTGCATTGATTGTATTTCTTCTCTGTTGCCGGTATCTGTCCCCTCTCGGTAGACGATGTTTCGACGATGAGTTCGATGACACCGATGAAGAACTATATTATCTTCAGAAGTGCCGTGCAAGCAAAACCCCTTGTTCATTCCGATATAATCCCACTCTCTCGCCCTGCTCTCTTTTCTGCATTAGGACAACAACGATTCATCTGTTACTTGATGCGTAGCTGAACCCCTTTATCCTTTGCATGACTGTCATTCCACAAGAATAGATGAAACCCACTAGCATGAGTAGGAGTTGTTTGAGCCTGTTGTGCCTACTCATACATGCTTGTTTGTCATGCCTGCCATCGCTTAGAGTTGAGTCGGGTCCGATTCATCGAGGATGAATCGAGGTGTGTGAACATGTCCTCTCTGTGTGAGCTAAGTGTGTGAACACGATTTGGTAAAGGTAGCGGTGAGAGGCCATGTAGGAGTACATGGTGGGTTGTCTCATTGCAGCCGCCCTCGTGAACTGAGTTCTGTGTTTGTGATCCATGATTCAGCTACTACCACGCATTGGGCCCAAACCAATGGACCCTCTCGGCTTCTTAATCACCCTTGTCCTCTGTCCCAGAGTTGCAAGTAGTTTCTAGTGTTTGTAGTATGTCGGAGGCCGTGCGCAGCGCCGACCGTAGGGGTGGGCTGTGATGCGGTAGGCACGTGGTCGGGTAAACCGGCGCCTGCTTGGTGTCACGGAACCCTGCTCACATCGCTTGGGGCTGTGGAGCGAAACTTCAGCCAGATCTCCTCATGGATGGAACCCAATAGGCGATAAACCCGACTAGGGACTTGAGTGTTTAGGTAGGTCGTGGCCGACACCCACGCTGGGCTTCCGCTTGAAGGTTGCCGAGTACATGTCGTGTAAACGGCGGTAAGTGGTGAGCGCGTGTGAAGAAGTACACCCTGCAGGTTAACATCATCTATTCAATAGCCGTGTCCGCAGAAGGACTTCGGGTTGCCTATAATAGTTCATAGACAAGTGAAAGTGGATACTCTAAAATACGCAAGATAAGTGTGAGTGCTATGGATGGCGTTCTCGTGGGAGACGGAGCGGATCCATAGTGGTGTATTGATATGGTGAATATGTGGACTCGTGCGCCACCTCAAAAGAGTTACTTGCAATGTAGTTTAGGATAGCCACCGAGTCAAAGCTGGCTTGTCATTGTTAAACTCCACCATCCCTTTATTGATAATGATGCATATGTAGTTAGTTCTCGACGTAAGTCTTGCTGGGTACATTTGTACTCACGCTTGCCTATTTTATGTTTTGCGAGAGACCTCGGTCTCGCTAGTAGTTCCGCGTGGACTTCGACGCTTAGCTTGTTACCTCAGCTACGATCTTGTGCCCTCGGCAGATCTAGTAGATAGTCGCTTTCCAATTTTTTCATTTGTAGATGTCCGTACTCGGACATACTAGCTTCCGCTTGTGCTTTGATTTGTATGTTTCAATGTTGGGTCGTGAGACCCATGTTTGTAATATCTCGCCCTCGAGCCTAATGAATAAATACTTGAGTCGAGAGTCATGTTGTGATGCCATGTTGTATTTGCACATATCGAGCATATTGTGTGTATGTTATTGAAATGCTTGGTATGTGTGGGATCCGACTATCTAGTTGTTTATCTTTAGTAGCCTCTCTTACGGAAATGTCTCCTAGTGTTTCCACCGAGCCATGGTAGCTTGCTACCGCTCCTAACACTTAGGCTGGCCGCATGTGTCCTTCTTCGCTCTCAGTACTCCCTTCGGGAAATGTCACGATGAGTACCGAGTCTGTTAGCCCGCTTCAGCCCGGTTTATCGAGTCCTGCTAGCCCAAAGCTACAGCCCGAACTTACTCGCCGATGACCGACACATTCGATGCTGGTCATGGATGCCTGTCCCTGTAAGTCTGTGCCACTTTGGGTTTACGACTAGCCATGTCAGCCCGGGCTCCTTATCATATGGATGCTAGCGACACTATCATATACGTGTGCCAAAAGGCTAAACGGTCCCGGGCAAAGGTAAGGCGACACCCGTGGGAATACCGTGCGTGAGGCCGCAAAGTGATATGAGGTGTTACATGCTAGATCGATGTGGCATTGAGTCGGGGTCCTGACAAACGCCCCTGAAGAATTTCAAATCGATGGAGGAGCGCCAGCGTTGTCGGGGTTGTTTGTTGTAGCAGGGCCTGCCGCAGTGTCGTCCAAATCTTCATACTCATCAGTGTCACGTGATGAAGAATAAGAGCTGGCCACCAGTGGAGGAACTTTGACCTCTTGAATTTCTTTGGAGGAGGTGCAGACACCAAATTCTTCCTTGAGACCCATAGTCTTCGAGTTCTTGACACTATAGACATGAGTGAGGACAGCCCAAAAGCGGTTGAAGGTTTCATGAAGGTAGTATTGGTTCTTCTTCACTGCATTGTGTGTTGAGGTCATATTGTGAAGAAGTGCACCAAACTGACGCTTTACCCATTTGTGATTGCGATCAACCTTCTGATGAAGACTGAGGAGTAACTCACGGTCAGTCATCACCCTGGGTGCTGTGGCTTGAGGATTTTGCTTGGCAGAGTTATTTGCGGCAGAGTCATGTGTGGCAGAGTCGTCATTGGTAGAGTAAGAGGTAGCCTTGCGAAATTGACCATCCAATGGACGAATGCCTTCATCGATCACAGAAGCTGCCTTGCCTTTATCAGCAGATGATGAAACTGTCCGCTTGAGGACTTCAATGGGAGGCAACTAGCTACCGTGGTTCAGAGTGTCAGCTTTGTAGTTCAGTGAAGATCTTGCCCTGATGAATCTCATAATCCAAGGCGCATAGGGCTTCAGCTCGAATGGTGACATAGCAATATTGGCCAGAGTCCTCATGAAGAAATCATGGAAGTTGACGGGAACACCATGAATGATGTTGAAAAGCATATTCTCATGATGCCAACGACTTCTTTATCATTTCAGTCGTGGCCTTTGATAGGACTCATTATCTTCGTCAGAATGCGATAGACAGTCCAAGGCACATAGAGTAATTCCTTGACGAGGAATTTGGTTCGAGGGGCCTGTCCAGGCTTCGAAGGCTTCATGAGCACTTGCATATAGTGATTTGTCGATTCAGGTCACCAGAGATGCAACGTGCCTTTGTCATGGGGAGGTCGAGAGGAAGGACACGGCAATTCAGTTGCGGTGCCTTGTAGTGAGTGTTTTCACCATCCAATCCAACACCCATGAGTTGACATCTTCGCCTCTCGGTGATATGCGATTAAGCGTAGAATCAAGAATGAGTTCTTCATTCCAATCACGTATGTCGGTCAGAAATTGAGTAATACTGCATCGTGAAGAACACTGAGGACTGGCTCGAAGCATGGTAGAGATTCCATGTCCACGTGAGGAATATGTTCGTGATCGAAGATTTTGTCTTTGTCAAACAGCGCTGAGGAATAGAAGTTGGCTTGACTAGCAGTCCAGAAACGCCTCTTCCTTATGCGAGCCGAGTCATAGGGGTTGTAATCAGTGAAGAATACATGCTCGGAAAAGAAGTCTTCAGCCTTGAACTTCTATTTGCTTGAGAACGGATTCTTCGGCTGTGGCAGAGGGATGTCAGTGAGTTGCATCACCACCTCAGGAATCGCGAGCTCAGGTTCTTCAGGCTGAGGAATTTCTGGTTCCTCTTCTTGTGCAACCTGATGATCAGCAGCAATCAGCACTAGTGGCTGGAATGTCTTCATGAACAGAGGGAGTGGGATGAGTTTCTTCAGAGCCCAGTTGAACTGTTGGTGCAGGGGACTGAGGAATCTGTTGGATAGGTGTGAAGAGAGGAGTATTGGCATGCTGACTTTCCCAAAAGTCATCATTCATCACTGGTGTGGTGCATCCTATATCCACATCTTCATCTTCACTTCTCAACACCAGCCTCTTCACCGTGAACCGAGGCATAGGTGAGGAAATGACCGGCGTTGAAGGGATTTCGCCCACTTCAATTTCTTCATCAATCTGCTCGACGGGCAAAGCGGCGAATGATTTTCTTCATCGATCCGCTTGGGATCACATAGTCTTGTCCAAAAGGAACAAGGTCCTTTGATGGCATGGAGGAAACTGGAACAACATCAATCGGATTTTCGAGTGAGCTGGTCATTTGCTTCATTTTCTTCGCAGCCAAAGATTCTGACGTAGCTGATGCCTTCCTTTTCTTCACTGCGGCTCGCTCTGCAGCCTTGATTTTCTTCACATCATAGGCGGATGGAAGAATTGGAGTTGGTGTAGGCGTGGAAGGAGCTGAGGAATCTGGTTGATTTTCTTCAGACGCAACTGATGCAGTTGCCCTGATCTCTTCAGTTTCTTCAGGCGCACCACTAGTGGATGCCCCGCAATTTCTTCAAATACCGAATGGAGTCATCAGCCCGAACTAGCATTTTCTTCAAAGAGGTGAAAGTCATCAGCGGTCTTGGCATGTTCTTCAGCAGCTGAGCAGAGTCTGCAGCTTGAGGGTTTTCTTGTTGCGTTGGGGTTGCATCATTTGTGAATTTCTTCGTCAGATTGACGAATCTCACTTTGTCTCCTTGCCAATCAGCATAATAGGCATCAAAGTATTTGCTGAGGGCTTGAATTTCAGACTGAGCCTTGAGAAGTTCCTCAGGTGTCATTCGACAACATTTTTCTTCGTGAGCTTCTTTTTAGATTTGCGCTTTCTTGATCTCTCTTGCTTTTTCAAACTTCCATTTCTCTTGAGTGATGAAATGGGTCAAGATGTGACTTTGACCAGGGTCGATGAAAATCAGGCATTGGGGTGTTTGGATCCTTGTGCGAGATCAATGTAATCGAGGATTTTCCTCGATCCAAAAGCAAGGGTACGTATGTGCCTTTGGCTCTAGCAGCCTTCACCGTCTGTTTTTGATGATTTCGCAAGTTCATCATCGGCTTCATCATCGAAGGCACATGGAATGCGACTGCTTCTTCTTTGACTTGGCCGAGGACCGCGCCCACTGTTGCTTTAGTCTTCAACAAGTGTGGGGCTCGATGAGGAAATTGGTGCAGTGAGGAACTTGCCGAGACACCAGAGGCAATCGAGAAACCAGCAGTCCTTTGACATGTAGCCGATGCACAGAGCCGAGGACTTTGAAGGAGCTGCCGAGGACTTTGGTGGAGCAAGAGCAGTGGAGGAATTTGCCGTGAGGGCATTGCCGAGAACTTGGCCGTGAGGGCGCTGTTGGTGAAGCACTTGGATTACGAGCAGCTTCTTTGGCATAGATTTCCTCGGCCCGACCGAGGCCTTAGTTGCAGCAGCGAAGGCGTAATCCTCATTGAATTTCCTCACCGCCTCCTTGGCTTGTCTTGCCAATTTAGCTTGGCGCTTAGCCCATTCTTCAGAAAGTCCTCACCACGCCTCGATGTCGGTGGGTCACCACTTGGCCAGTGCCAATGGAGCTCTTGGGCATGGAGGATTGAGGGCTAATTTCTTCATATACTTGAGTCACATATATGTATTCCTCCATTCCCTTGCCCATCTCCGCTCAATCTCTCAGATGCACCTTGCGCTGATTTTTGTTCTCTTTGCGAACTTGGCTTCATCAGTGTGCAATAGTCCTTATAAATGTCATCGGGATCTCAAAGCGCCATGACCTCAGGCTTCTTTCCTCCTTTCTGTGGTTTCTTACCGTCTGCCATATTCTTCACATGAGGAATTTGAACAATTGAACACTCTAAAGAAGTATGCAGTTTTTCTTCGAGGAACGCTGCAAATGAGTTAAGTTGATGAGAACCTAGTGATTTAGCAGCAGACATGAGTACCTATGAATAGAGTATAGGTGCGAGGAATTTGGAGAGGTCATATGCATTCTCAGAAGGTTTTTCGAAAAGAACAAGTTTTGAGGAATTTGACCAGATGAACCTTGAGGAATTTCACTAAGCGTTCTTGTCTTAGGTTCCAGAGTTGTACAGATCGAAGATCCACACAATTAGGGAATCTTGAATAAAATGATTGCTTAGAGAAACAGTTCAAGATCATATGATATGTGAGGTGTTCATATGTGTGAAGATTTGAAGAATAAACACCTTTGAAGATTTTCAGGAAAGTTTGAGAATCAAAGTGAGTAATAAAAGTAACTTTTAATTACCCAAGTGAAGAACACGATTTAACCGAGAAGAACAGATGTGAAGTTCGTCTGTTAGATCTCCCACACCCTAACTTGGCAGAGGAAGACAGCTATGGCGGCGGCGGAGTGAAGATTTCAAGAATCGGTAGCGAAAGTACGACGGGCGACGAGGTCGAGGCAAGAAAGCTCTTCCTCACCGGGCGATTTATGGAGAAGCGGGCGCTTAGGGTTTGAGGAGCTCGAGCGAGAGAGAGCGGTCGAGCGGAGTAAATGAAGTGAGGAAGGGAAGAGGGGTATTTATAGACACGGTGAAAAACTGTTCGCCCGAAGATTTTGGGACGAACATGCCCCTGCCCTTTCTCCTTCTCGCGACATGTGTCACCCATGTACTGTGTAGTTGAGATCGTGTACGATCGTGGGTGAATAGAATAATGCATCGTGGGATGCGGAACGGTTTGAGCGGCAACACCGAAAATCTGGATAAGATTTGTTTTAAAGTTTTGTTCGCAATTTCTTCAGCTGACAAGGACAATGTGAAGATTTTGAACGAGTTTCAAATAGAACGCACATGAAGAATTTGTGAATAGATTGGGTTGAGTATAGCATCGAGGGGGAAGGGTCCGATCACATTCACTTAGCAGAAAAAACAATTTGAAGAAATAGCCATAAGTGAATGTTGTAGAGGACATAAACTCATATATATATATATATATATAGCCAATAAAGAAAAAACGACGGAAACAGTGAAGATTTTGCAAAGTTGAAGAATTTGAAAAACTGAGGAAAAACTCAAATTGAAGATTTTCAACTTTTGTGGTGGCGTGACTCCATCAGATAAGAATGATGATTTCGCACACGCGCATAATTGTCGAGGGTTCGAGAATCAAATTCTTCATTAATTTCTTCACACTTAGAGTGTTATTCTTCATTGATTGAAGAAAACGCTTTCTTCATGTGTTGCACATCTAAGTCATCAATTTTGCATAAGTGTCGTGGTGTGTGTCCTTTTCAAAGAACATTCAAGATTCTAAGATATTTAGCTCACATCGCAACTTGCTAAATCTCTTCTCATCCAAGGGCTTAGTGACGATATCAGCTAGCTGTTCTTCATCCTTCACGTGCTCGATGGAGATGTCGCCTTCAACACATGATCACGAAGAAAATGATGACGAATCTGAATGTGCTTTGTCTTCGAAAGTGCTGAACTGGGTTGTGAGCAATCTTGATGGCACTCTCATTGTCACAGAGGAGAGGCACATTCTTCACGCTGACGCCATAGTCCTTGAGTGTTTGCTTCATCCAAAGCAGCTTGAGCACAACAAGAGCCAAGAAGAATGTATTCAGCTTCCGCAGAGATGAAGGATACGCAGCTTCTATTTCTTCGAGGACCAATAGACCAAAGATCGCTCGAGGAAATGACAAGTGCCGATGTTGACTTGCGGTCCACACGATCACCAAAGATAGTGAGAGTCGTAATATCCAATGAGATCAAATGTAGAGCCCTTGGGGTACCATAATCCTAGTGTTGGTGTGTGAGCTAGATATCAAGAATATGCTTCACAACCTTTATGGTGTGATTCCTTCTGCAGCTTGAAATCGGCACACATGCAAACACTAAGCATTATATCCGCCTAGATGCACATAATAAGTACAATAAGGAACCAATCATGGAGCGGTATACCTTGTGATCGAAGTCAATACCATTTTCATCAGTGCATAGATGGCCATTTGTGGGCATAGGAATTTTGACGCCTTTGCAATCTTGCATGCCTAATTTCCTCAAGACATCTTTGAGGTATTTCTCCGAGATATGAATATGCCATTGCGCTGTTGACAAATTTGAAGACCTAAGAAGAATTTCAACTCTCCCATCATAGACATTTGATATTCTTCACTCATCATATAGGCAAATTCATCACTATAACGTTGGTCATTACAGCCAAAGATAATATCATCAACATATATTTGGCACACAAACAGTTCACCATCATAAGATTTAGTAAAGAAAGTAGGGTCGAGTGAACCGGGTGTGAAGCCATTCTTCACGAAGAATTCCTTCAATGTATCATACCACGCCCGAGGGGCTTGCTTGAGGCCATAGAGGGCCTTATTAAGTCTGAAGACTTTGTTAGGATTCTTTGGATCTTCAAAACCTGGGGGTTGAGCAACATATACTTATTCCTCAAGCTTACCATTGAGGAATGCACTTTTCACATCCATTTGATATAAGATTATATCATGATGGTTAGCATAAGCCAGTAATATGCGAATAGCCTCAAGTCTAGCAACAGGTGCAAAAGTTTCATCGAAATCAATTCCTTCAACCTGTGTGTAGCCTTGAGCTACTAGTCATGCCTTATTCCTCACCACAAGGCCATTTTCATCTTGTTTGTTGCGGTAGATCCACTTTGTGCCAATGATATTATGCTTGCCAGTTCCCAGACATTGTTGAGCTCGAACTGATGTAATTCTTCTTGCATAGCCTGAATCCACTCCGGCTCCAAAAATGCTTCATCTACCTTAGTGGGCTCTGTGATAGAGACAAAAGCTTAGTGCCCACAAAAGTTAGATAAATGTGAAGCTTTTGAGCATGTGAGAGGACCTGGTGCACTAATGTCATCGATGATCTTCTCCACTTGCACTTCTTTTGCAACGCGAGGATGAGCTAGTTGTCGCCGAGGAATTTGATCAGATTTTCTTCAAAGACCATTTTCCTCAAGATTTTCTTCAGTGCATCACTCGATGTTCTTCATGAACTGGAATGAATTCTTCAGCAGATTCTTCAAGAGGAATGACATCCTCGCTTGCCTTGAACTTGATAGAATCCTCGGTGCTGGTTCATCTAACACAAAAGGTAGGTGCTCTCTTTGCAGCCATTAGTTTCATCGAACCGCACATCTACAAGGTCAACAATCTTGTGAAGAACAACGTTGAAGACTCAGAGGTGTGCGAGTCCTTTCCGTAACCAAGCATAAACCTTCATGTGCTTTCGTGCAAATTTAGAATTGTGGTGAGGATCTCTAATCCAACATTTAGCAATCAAGACTTTGAAATAACTCACATTGGGTTTCTTGTCGGTGAGGAGTTCATAGGCCGCCTTCTTGAAGAATTTGTGAAGATATACTCTGTTGATGATGTGGCACGCAGATCAATTGCATCAATCCAAAACGCCGAGGCGCTTTTGTATTCATCAAGCATAGTGCGAGCCATCTCAACAAGAGTTCTGTCTTGCGCCCACGACGCCATTTTGCCGAGGAGTATAGGGAGCAGATAACTCATGAGTAATACCAAGTTCATCAAGATAGTCATCAAGACCAGAATTCTTGAACTCGGCCCATTGTCACTTCGATGTGCTTGATCTTCACACCAAAGTTGGTTGAAGCCCTCGAGGAAAATCGTTTGAAGACTTCCTGCACTTCATGTTTGTAAGTAACAATGTGTACCCATGTATATCGAGAGTAATCATCAACAAAGACAAAACCATATAGAAATGCATCATTAGTGACTGCTGAGTAATGATTAGGTCCGAAGAGGTCCATGTGAAGCAATTCGAATGGACGAGTAGTGGTCATGATAGTCTTCGCTGGATGCTTGGTGTCAGGACCCCGACTCAATGCCACATCGATCTAGCATGTAACACCTCATATCACTTTGCGGCCTCACGCACGGTATCCCCACGGGTGTCGCCTTACTTTTGCCCGGGACCATTTGCACCTTTTGGCACACGTATATGATAGTGTCGCTAGCATCCATATGATAAGGAGCCCGGGCTGACATGGCTAGTCGTAAACCCAAAGTGGCACAAACTTACAGGACAGCATCCATGACCCAAAGATCGAACGTGTCGGTCATCACGAGTGAATCCAGTGCTGTAGCACTCGGGCTAACAGACTCGGTGAACTGGCAGTAGCGGCTAACAGACTCCGGTATTCATCGCGACATTTCCCGGGACGTATACAGAACGAAGAAGGACACATGCCGGCCAGCCTAAGTGTTCCGAGCAGTAGCAAGCTACCATGGCTCAAAGGAAGCACTAGGAGACATTTCCCGTAAGAGAGGCTACTAAGGATAAACAACTAGGTTGTCAGATCCCACACATACCAAGCATTTCAATAACATACACACAATATGCTCGATATGTGCAAATACAACATGGCATCACAACATGACTCTACGACTCAAGTATTTATTCATTAGGCCCGAGGAGCGAGATATTATAAACATGGGTCTCACGACCCAAAGATTCAGAGCATACAAGTCATAGCACAAGCGAAGCTTAACATGTCCGAGTACGTATATCTACAAATGAAAAAGGCCGAGAAGCCCGACTATCTACTGATCTCGCCGAGGGCACAAGATCGTAGCTGAGGTAACAAGCTAAACGTCAAGTCCACGCGGAACTACTAGTGAGACTGAAGTCTCTCTGCAAAAAACATAAAATAGGCAAACGTGAGTACAAATGTACCCAGCAAGACTTACATTAGAACTATCTACACATGCATCATTATCAACAAAGGGGATGGTGGAGTTTGACTGCAGCAAGCCAGCTTTGACTCGGTGGCTATCCTGAACTACAACTGCAAGTAACTCTTTTGAGGTGGCGCACACGAGTCCACATATTCACCATATCAATACACCACTATGGATCCGCCTCCGCCTCCCTCACGAGAACGCCATCCATAGCACTCACACTTATCTTGCGATTTTAGAGTATCCACTTTCACTTGTCTATGAACTGTACAAGGGGTCCAAGTTTCCATATCCGAGGAACCGACTATTCAATAGATAATGATAACCGTGCAGGGTGTACTTCTTCACACACGCTCTCGCCACTTATCGCCTCAGACATCGCCATGTACCTCGCAACCTTCAAGCGGAAGCCGGGCGAGGAGTCGGCCACGACCGACTAACCACACAAGTCTCTAGTCCAGGTTTATTGCCTATTCGGGTTCCATCCGCAAGGAGATCCGCCGGGTGTCGCCACGGCCCCAAACGATGTGAGTAGGGTTCCCAAGCCCACCTCGACGGGTGGATCTACGCTTGGTACACCGTACATGGTGCCTAGTCTGTCCCAAGCCCACCTGCACGGTGCCACTTGGTAGACTACTAACACTACCTACAAACACCGTAAACTAGTTGCAACTCCCGGACAGAGATCAAGTTGATTAATAAGCCAAGAGGGGCCGAAGTTATCGAACCCAATGTGTGGTAGTAACTGCTCATGGATCACAAACACGTAACTCAGTTCCTCGAGGACGGCTGCAATGTGACAACCCACCATGTACTCCTACATGGCCTCTCACCGCTACCTTTACCAAATCGTGTTCACACACTTCGCCTCAACAAGAGGACATGTTCACACACCTCTAATTCATCCCCGATGAATCAGCCCCGACACAACTCTAAGCATTAGCAGCATGACAAACAAGCATGAATGAGTAGGCACATCAGGCTCAAACAACTCCTACTCATGCTAGTGGGTTTCATCTATTTATCGTGGCAATGACAGTCATGCAGAGGATAAGGGTTCAACTACCGCAGCATGTAACAGTTGAATCGTTGTTGTCCTAATGCAGAAAAGAGAGCAGGAGCGAGAGAGTGGGATTGTATCGGAATGAACAAGGGGGTTTTGCTTGCCTGGCACTTCTGAAGATAATATAGCTCTTCATCGGTGTCATCGAACTCATCGTCGGTACCACGTCTACTGAGGGGGAACAAACACCGACAAACAAGGAAGAACACAATCAATGCAATGCACAATATGATGCATGATCATGACATGGCAATATGCTGTGGTTTGAGCTAATGCAGCTGGCAGCAGATTAAGTGAAGTTGGTTTGAACCCTAGGTTCAAATTCAAACTCCACATGTGATTATTTAAATGCCATTCAGTTGATTTTGCCTAAACAGTGAATAAAAGTTGTTCTAACATGCATGAAAATGGTACAGATGGATAGATTGGATTTTTCTGATCATTTTTCATATATAATTTATTTCATTTGGAGTTACGGTTGAATTTATATGAATTTTAAAAGTTTATGCTATTTACTGGAATTCTGAATTATTTTAAATCCAGAAATTGTTTACTGCATCAACATGACAACAAAGATTAAGGTCAAGAGGTCAACCATGACGACCCAGTCAACCTTGACCTGTGTGTCCCGCGATGTCGCTGTAATCAAGATCAAGAAGCAGACGCCACCAAAGGGGGTCGGTCAACGCTGAGGTGGCACGGTCAAACAGGCTGGTGGGGCCACGGTCATTAGCTTAATTAAACAGGAATAACCTCAGGTTAATTAACGGTGGGGCCCGTCTCGTCGGCGTCTGTTAGGGAGGATTAGACTTAATTGCGACCACGCCATCACGCCGAGTTTGGCCGGCGGCGACCTCAAAGCGCCAAGCGAATCTCGCGAAAAATCGCTACGGGCGCAGCTTTTGCGGTGGTTTGCGCTTCACGGTGGTCAAGGTGCACCGCATCCAACTGGGCAAGCGGTAGCGACTGGGGTGGCCGGAGCTCGCCGGTGAGGGTTCTACGGCACGGAAGCAAGCAAAACGAAGGAGGGGGAATGGGCAGGAGCTCACGGTGGTTGTAGCAGTGCAGACGTAGAGGTCGGAGGAGGTCCAAAGCGAGCGGGGCGGCGGAGGCGATCTCGGCGACCCGAGGAAGAAGAAGGCGTCGGGGGCGGCGCTTCGAGGCATCCGGCATCGTGTGAGTCGACAGAGAGGCGTAGGCGATGGTGGCGGAGCTTCTGGGCATGTAGGAGAGGCGAGGGGGAGGCGGTGGCCGCGGTGGTGGCGAACGGCGGTGACGAACCCGTTCGGGTGGGTGAGGGAGAGAGGTCCAGGGGAGGGGATGAGCACGGGGAAGAGCGGGAGGGGTCGAGGGGAGCGCGTGGCATCACCCGAAGAGGCCAGGGCGAAGCGGCAAGCAGGAGGTGGCGGCGGCGGCGCAAGGCCACCACACGCCTCCCGCCCACCGCAGGAGGTGGAAGACGACAGGAGGTGGAGCTGGGCTGGGCTGGCTTTGCCTGGCCGGGCTCTGACAGAGCTAGGCCGGCTACTAAGGGCCGCCAGCACGCTTTCTTTTTTTTTTATTATCTGTTATTCTGTTAATATTTTGCCACTGCTTTTGAATTCAAACAAATTCAAACAATGCTAAAACTCCTCTCAATATTTTTATTTTGCTAGATGGACTTTTCCAAAAGCTCATAAAATAATTCAGGGTATTTGAAATTATATTCTAATATATGAATATAATCCAAATTCAAATAGCTAATGATTTAAATTCAAAGACCCAAAATATTCCTTACAAACGTTCATTATTTTTGGTTTGGTGCAAGAGCCTTGCCAAAAATATTAAACAGTTAATAAGAACATTTTGAGAAACATTGAATGCAATGTATGTTATTGAAATGCTTGGTATGTGTGGGATCTGACAACCTAGTTGTTTATCCTTAGTAGCCTCTCTTACCGGGAAATGTCTCCTAGTGCTTCCATCGAGCCATGGTAGCTTGCTACCGCTCCGAACACTTAGGCTGGCCGCATGTGTCCTTCTTCGCTCTCGTGTCTGCGTCCTTTCGGGAAATGTCACGATGAATACCGAGTCCTGTTAGCCCGCTACAGCCCGGTTCACCGGAGTCTGTTAGCCCAAAGGCTACAGCCTGGATTCACTCACCGATGACCGACACGCTCGATGCCGGGTCATGGATGCTCGTCCTCGTAAGTTTGTGCCACTTTGGGTTTACGACTAGCCATGTCAGCCGGGCTCCTTATCATATGGATGCTAGCGACACTATCATATACGTGCCAAAAGTTGCAAACGGTCCCGCAAAAGTAAGGCGACACCGTGGGGATACCGTATGCGTGAGGCCGCAAAGTGATATGAGGTGTTACATGCTAGATCGATGTGGCATTGAGTTGGGGTCCCGACACTTGGCCTTGGTCATTTTTCCACTTCACAGTTCGCATAAGTGATCCTTGAGGAATTTGACATTCTCAATGCCAATGACATGCTTCTTCTTCGCAAGCTGCAGTAAATTCCTCATGCCTGCGTGGCTAAGTCGTCGATGCCATAGCCAGCCTTCTGAAGCTTTTGCAAGTAGACACACGGCTGGCTGTGGTCCTGTAGAGAAATCAACAATATACAGGTCTCCTCTCCTAAAGCCTTCAAAGACTTTGGAATTGTCAGCTTCCATGATCACAACACATCGATACTTGCCAAAGACAACGGCCATATCAAGATCACAAAGCATTGAGACTGACATGAGGTTGTATCCTAAGGACTCAACAAGCATGACTTTGTCCATGTGTTTATCCTTAGAGATTGCAACCTTACCAAGACCCAATACCTGACTTTTGCCTTTGTCAGCAAAGATGATATGCTTCAGATGTGACGGTGATAAGGGAGCATCCATCAATATATTCTTGTCACCAGCCATGTGATTCGTACATCCACTATTGAGGACCCACTCAGTAGTTTTGGGTTGATCATCCTGCAGATGAATTAGTGTAGCTTATAATCTCATATGCTTCATCGGGAAGAATATGGTATCAAGTTCATCGATGAATTTCATCAATCAAGAAATGATATAGCAAGATGAGGACGTGAAATGAAAGTTCATTTCATCATGATTCGCTCAAGGCCCTTTCAGAAATTTTGTCGTCCCCAAAGAAATTCTTCAGACGCTAAAGCACGCCCGAGACCTGACCGCAGAAGAGATTAGTTCTTTTTCTTCACCACCCACATCTGAAGGGGTGGCAAAGAGTTCATCACTCATGAGCATCATACGAGAATGGTGGCATAGAAGTCAAACCATTTCGCTTCACATACGAGGGTTAGGGTAAGCATATGAATAAGCAGAGAAATTCTTCGAGGACTTGTGAACATAATGGTTTGAAGAATAATGCACATATTCATAGCCCTTAGCTCTACCCTGCGAAACAAAGTTGTTAGCACGATGATAATCATATGAGGACTTTGATCCTTTTGAGGAATTTGATCCACGTGAGGAATTTGGTCCGTATGAGGACTTGGATCCATATGAAGAATTTGGTCCATATGAAGAATTTGATCTGGGGTTCCTGTTCTTCACCGGTGGTGTCATGAGGACATTCACCTGACGACTTTCGAGGCACTTCTTGGGAACCCAGATTTTCTTCATAGGAGAACCATTCCTGCAGTTAGTGCCAACATATCTAGCAAATACTTCACCATTCTGATTTTTGAACAGTTTATAGTTGAGTCAAATGACTCATCGTAAGAATGAGGAGATTCACATGTAAAGCCATATAAGTTAGATGGATCAACTGGAGGTCCTTTTGCAAAGAACCCATGAGGTTTTGGGGTACCGCCAAAGCTTCCAATATGTTCCATCAAGATTAAGTTTCTCTCAAAGGCGATACCTCTTTCCTAGGGTTTCGCTGAGGATCTGCTTTTAAGCACATCACAAAGAGTCTGATGCCCTTTGAGGCTTTTTGTACATGCTCGTCATGTACAATTCCTTCAGCCCTGCATTGTCAAGGATACTTGCAATGTCCTCGATGAGGAATTAGTGATAGCAGAGGCAGTGAAGAATTTGTAACAGTTGAAGCATTTGAACATTCAGTGAAGAATTAGCGATTCACGCTCAATGCACTTTAAGCATGGAGGAATAAATTCTTCCCGAGAAGCACCGATTTGTTGAGCTAGTAATGAATCGCGCCCTTTTGAATATCTTCATAACTCACTCTTAGCTTCTCAAGATCTTGCTTTCCTTGAAGAAATTCATAAGAAAGTTTCTCATGATCGATAAGAGAGTGTTATGATGACTTTGAAGGTTATCAAACCTGATCAAGTCTCAAGATTTTCAACAGTGGCTTTAGTGCGATCCATTTCTTCACCCAACATATCATCACTTTTGTCTAGCATGTTTTGAACCTTTTCAAAAGCCATTTGCTGTTTTACAGCAATCTTAGCAAGTTTAGAGTAGCTGGGCTTGAGATCCTCATCAGATTCATTTTCACTAGATTCAGAGGAGTTGTATTTGAGTACCTTTGCACCTTTCGCCGTGAAGCAATAGGTGGGAGCGTAGCCATCATTCTCTTCATCAGGCTTGTCGGTGGGGTCTGTTTCTTCAGTGTTGCAGATGGACTTGCTGACGAAAGCAGTAGCGAAGGCCAGACTCGCCACACCAGATTCGGATTCTTTAGACGCCTCCTCTTCCTCATTTTCCTCAGACTCAGCTTCAGAGTCCATTTCCTTGCCAATGAATGCCCGAGCCTTCTTGGAGCTGCTCTTCTTGCGAGATGAAGACTTCGAGGATTTTGATGATGAAGATTTTGACGATTTCTTCTTCTTCTTCGCATCATCAGAACTATAATCCTTGTATTTCTTCTTCTTCAATTCCTTTTCCCACTGAGGACAATCTTGAATATAGTGACCAGGTTTCTTGCATTTGTGGCACAGCCTTCTCTTATAGTCACTGGATGAGGAATCACTGCTTCTTAAGGATTTTCCAAAGCGACCACGTCTTGAGAACTTCTGGAATTTCTTCACGAGCAGTGCTAGCTCCTGGCTCAATTCTTCAGGATCACCAAGGCTACTACCAGAATCCTCACATTCAGAGTCAGACACAACCTTGGCCTTCAGGGCACGTGGTTTGCCATAGCTCGAACCATAGAGATCTCTCTTTTCAGCAAGCTGGAGCTCATGAGTATTTAACCTTTCGAGGATATCGGCAGGATCAAGAGACTTGTAGTCAGCACGTTCTTGTATCATCAGTCCCAGAGTATCAAATGAGGAATCGTTTATCTCAACAGCTTCTTCACCACCTCATGATCGGTGATGTCAAGGGCACCGAGGGCCCGAAGCTCATTTGAGATGTCAAGGAGGCGATCAAAGGTTTGTTGGACATTTTCATTGTCGAGTCTTTTGAAGCGTTGAAGAGATTCAAGAACATCAACTCGAGAGTCACGCTGAGTTGAGACTCCTTCATTCACTTTGGACAGCCTATCCCGTATAAGCTTAGCGCTTCCAAAGCACTCACTCTTCCATACCGTCCTTTTCTCGATGGCCACATATGATATTCTTCGCTTGAGAATCGAGTTGCTTGAATCTCTTCACATCGGTAGCGCTCAAAGGAGGGTGAGACCGAGGGAACACCATTTTCCACAACATACCAAAGATCGTTGTCAATTGCCTCAAGATGCATTCGCATCTTGTTCTTCCAGTAGGGGTAGTCCGTCCCATCAAAGGTAGGACACCCAGCCGAGACCTTGATCATACCTGCGGTCGACATAACTAATACTCCAGGCGGTTAAACCAAAATCACACAGAACAAGGGAGAACCTCGCTCTGATACCAATTGAAAGTGCGTTATATCGAGTAGAGGGGGGTGAATAGGCGATTTGTATGAATTCTTTACTGAGGAATTTGCTGGTGAGGAAATTCCTTAGCGAAGAACTACTCGCAGCAGAATAAGTACTCGGAAGTAAGCATAACAGAATACAAGCATGGTCATCATGATGAAATGAAGACTAGCACAGAGTACAGGAAGCGTAATCACAGGATAACACAAGACGAAGACAAACAGACTGAAGAAATTGAACTGAGGAAATTGAGAAAGTCTTCAGTCAAAGTCTTCAAGCATAGATATGAACAAACACTCAACACAGTAATGAGGAAATGAAAGGGTTGAGGAAATAGAACCAGTTAGGTTGGCGAAGACAATGATTTGGTAGACCAGTTCCAACTGCTGTCTCAGTTGTACGTCTGGTTGGAGCGGATGAGTATTTAAACTCGAGGACACACAGTCCCGGACACCCAGCTTGAAAGCACTCACTCAGACACCCAGTCCTCACCAGTATTCTCCTTGAACTAAGGTCACGCAGACTCGGCCCAATCACTGTGGTAAGTCTTCAGCGACTTCCAAACCTTCACAGACTTGGTCACTCGGCGATCCACAATTCCTCTTGATGCTCTAGACCATGACGCCTAACCGTCTGGAAGAAGCATAGTCTTCAAAGGTAACAAGCGCCGGATCCACGCAGATCAATTTCTTCAGTGATGCTCAATCACTTTGGGTTTGTAGGGGTTTGGTTTTGGGTTTTCCTCACTTGATGATTTTTGCTCAAAGTCCCTGGAGGATGGGTTGCTCTCAAATGACAAGTGTCAAGTTCTCTTGGAGCAGCCAACCAGCTAGTGGTTGTAGGGGCGGCTATTTATAGCCTAGGGAGCAGCCCGACATGATAAGACATAAATGCCCTTCAATGATATGACCGTTAGGTGGATAAGATATTTTGGGACAGTCCAAGAAGACAAAGAACGGTCGGAAATTTGACTCTCAAATTCCTCGTATATCATGTTCCTCACTGTAGGCAATTCAGACTGGTGAATTCCTAACTCCTTAGTCGAATCAAATTCATCAACACTGTAAGAACTTCGCTCTCACATCAAGAAAGTGACTGAACTGTATGAGATTTCCAAAGGCTTCACTCAAGGGATTGGTAGGTGTAGGATTTTGAGTTGAGCATCACATGGAAATTTTTCCTTAGTATTTCTCGACCCCTTTAACAAAGACGGTGTTTCCTATGACTCAAGAAAGAGAAAATGAAACTACGAAAACAAAAGTCTTCACGCTTCATGTTCCACAAATGAATACCAAGTCTTCAAGGTCACACCAATTTCTTCACTTTCAAAGTCTTCGTAAAGTCTTCGAATATCAAAGTCTTCAAATAAGAACTTCATTTTTAGGGTCGACTTTCTCTCAGAAATATAAAACTCCTCATAGACTTATAGACTGTGTACACTCACAAACGCATTAGTCCCTCAACCTATAAGTCTTCAATACACCAAAATCACTAAGGGGCACTAGATGCACTTACATGGCACGGCTCCACGGAGGTTTTTGGGACAGGTGTGTGGACAAGAGGCATTGTGGTCTGCTTATTTCTGCAAATAGCTGTGCTTAAATTTAATGGAATGCACAAGAATTTCACCTTGTCAGCACATTACATGGTTCAGTTCAGCATTCTAGCTGAGAACACAATTATAATTGGTTATTCTGGAATGAGAGAACCTAACCCTCGATGGTGGCAACAAGAAAAAACCAGAGTGAACTCCAGGAAATTTAAGCCTGCGGGAGGACCTTTGCTCAGAGAAGCCTTGCTTATTTTTTCCTGATTTGTAAACCTTCTCACAACTTTGTCTTTTGCTGTGAACTAGTATATGTTTGTTATGTTCTATGAATCATTGAGATGTATAAAATTGCTTAACTTATGCTTTTCAAGTTTTTTATGAAGCCGAGTTTAATGTGAGTGTTCCACATGAACGCTGGAATAGTGTGTGAACTTTTGGAATTTACATTGTGGCCTCAGCTAACTGCATGAACCATTGTAACAAGATACGTAGTTGCTTATATGTCAGACAGCAGATTATTGATTGTCAGCTGGTCGATAGCCTAGTGTTGAAGCGAGCTTAGCCAATGTGTTGTGTTTTGCACAACTGCTTACAAGTGGGGTAGCACCAATAGTGTTTACAAGTACTTATGTATACGTCGGCGCACAGTTCTCGAACGAGTACTCTATTTCATCAAACACACACTGCTAGTATGATAAACCGTGACAACTTATGTCTTACCATGCCATATTCATGAAAAAACTAGTGAGTAAGCATCTGTTTCGGCAACAACTACGATGGTTCTCACATGATTCACGGGCACACAAAAGTAGCAGCAGTTCCCATAGACGGATTCAAACAGAGTACTAGCCCCGGATGTCTCGATAATAGGCAAGGTTTGGATAATTAGACACAATCCAAACTACTATTAAACACTAGCTGGGGCAACTATTTCATGCCTCAATCTAATTTGGGCTGGACACAAGACGGACCTTGCCATGAACATCATCGAGGACGTCCGGCAGCAGCTCAATCCTATGAACCTTCATGAAGATAACCTTGTGGCCTTGCCACTCATAAACTTGTTTGTGGAGGCATGCCATGTCATCTTCCTGCGTAAGCTTGATAAGAACAGTATGCCTCACAAATGAAGGAGTAGCTTTGAACTTCTTCTGCTTCAGTACACCCTGGACAACACACCTGACAACAGTGAGGCTGGAATACATCTCGACATTGGTATAAGTGCAAATAGCTTCCAGGATCCAACAGCCTAAGAACTCTGTTTTCCCAGTGCGTATATTCAGGTCATCCGCCTCATAGTGAGTGACATGTACAACCACACAATCCTTGTCCGATCGTGGCTCTAATTGAAACAGTAAACAAATTCTGAATTACTTTCCAAAGATAAGAAACACAAGTTATTTAAACCACTATGTATAGCATGGCATCGGTTAATAAAATTTTGCTTTATTCATCACCACATACTTAGATGAAAAACCACAATCGAGATTGGCAAAGAAGAAAATCACCTTGGGCAGCTCAGTGCGGGGGGGGGGGGCACATCCTCGAAGGGGGAACAGTGCTCCTGCAGTGCCACAGGGGTTGTAACCTCAAACGGGGCGTTGACCATCTCAGTAGTGGCTATGAGCGTATCTGGGGTCGGCTCGGTGGCTACCTCCATGTTCTTGGAGCTCTCTGTCTCATGGGGATAAGCCTCCCGTGTCTGCTCCAATATCGGCAGATCTTTGCCTGGTTCTCCATGGTCCATCATGAAACTGACGAATACTAGGAGACCACTGAAAGTAAAACACAATCGCAATGATAATGAAACAAAAAAGAGAGTGAGGATCGGTTACTGCTCTACAAAAGTTCTTTTTTTCTGAATGAAAATATACCAATATCACGGATCCGCTTCCCTTCCCTTCATTGGGAGAGAAGAATAGTGGCAGATGCGAGTGCTGGCTTTCTTGAAGACGATGAGGGAGAAGGGGATTCAGTGAAGAGTGAAATGATGGTTGCTTCATCCGTCAAACTTAGACTGTGGGAAGGTGGGGTTTTGTGATATGACGGTTACATCGCCGCTTCTACGACCGGGTGACTTCCGCTTGGGGAACGAGTAATTTCAAAAATTCCTACGCACACGCAAGATCATGGTGATGGTATAGCAACGAGAGGGAGAGTGTTCGCCCACGCACTGTGAGACCGTAAGCGAAGCGCTAGCTCAACGCGTTGATGTAGTCAGACGCTTCACGACCCGACCGATCCAAGCACCGAACGCACGGAGCCTCCGAGTTCAGACATGTTCAGCTCGATGACGATCTCCGCCTCCGATCCAGCAAAGCTCCGAGATGAGTTCCACAAGACGATGGCGTGGACGATGATGATGTTCTATCGCGCAGGCTTCGCCTAAACTCCGCGACGATATGACCGAGGTGGAATATGGTGGAGGGGGCACCGACACGGCTAAGGAACGATCCGAGATCAACTTGTGTGTCTATGGGTGCCCCTACCCCGTGATATAAAGGAGTGGAGGAGGGAGGGCGGCCCTCTTCTATGGCGCGCCTAGGGGAGTCCTACTCCCATCGGGAGTAGGATTCCCTTCCTAGTCCAACTAGGAGTCCTTCCATGTATTAGGAGTAGGAGACAAAGAAGGGAAGAGAGAAGGAAGGAAGGAGGGGTGCGGCCCTCCCACTAGTCCACCCGGACTAGGCCATGGGGCGCGCCTGCCCTAGGCAGCCCTCTCTCTTTCCTCGTATGGCCCAATAAGGCCCAATACTTCTCCCCGCAAATTCCTGTAACTCTCCCAGATCTCGATAAATACCAATCACTCGAACCTTTCCGAACTCCGAATATAGTCGTCCAATATATGGATCTTTACGCCTCGACCATTTCGAGACTCCTCGTCATGTCCCCGATCTCATCCGGGACTCAACTCCTTTGGTACATCAAAACTCATAAACTCATAATATAACCGCCATCAAACCTTGTTGCGCAGGGATCTTACGGTTCGAGAACTATGTAGACATGACCTAGAACTATTCGTGGTCAATAACCAATAGCGGAACCTGGATGTCCATATTGGCTCCTACATATTCTACTTAAGATCTTTATCGGTCAAACCGCATAACAACATACGTTGTTCCTTTGTCATCAAGATGTTACTTGCCCGAGATTCGATCGTCGGTATCCATTACCTAGTTCAATCTCGCACGCAAGTCACTTTACTCGCTCAGAATGCATCATCCCGTAACCAACTCATTGGTCACATTGCTTGCAAGGCTTATAATGATGTGCATTACCGAGAGGGCCCAGAGATACCTCTCCGACGATCGGAGTGACAAAACCTAATCTCAAATACACCAACTCAACATGTACCTTCGAGACACCTGTAGTACTCCTTTGTAATCACCCAGCTTACGCCAGACGCTTAGTAGTACCCAAAGTGTTCCTCCAAAGAACGGAGTTGCATAATCTCATAGTTACAGAACATGTATAAGTCATGAAGAAAGCAATAGCAACATACTAAACGATCAAGTGCTAGGCTAATGTATGGGTCATGTCAATCACATCATTCTCCTAATGATGTGATCCCGTTAATCAAATGACAACACATGTCTATGGTTAGGAAACAGAACCATCTTTGATCAACAAGCTAGTTAAGTAGAGGCATACTAGTGACACTATGTTTGTCTATGTATTCACACATGTATTATGTTTCCGGTTAATACAATTCTAGCATGAATAATAAACATTTATCATGAAATAAGGAAATAAATAATAACTTTATTATTGCCTCTAGGGCATATTTCCTTCAGTCTCCCACTTGCACTAGAGTCAATAATCTAGTTCACATCGCAATGTGCTTTAACACGAATAATCATATATGTATATGATTAACACCCATAGTTCACGTCGTCATGTGACCAACACCCAAAGGGTTTACTAGAGTCAATAATCTAGTTCACATCGCTGTGTGATTAACACCCAAAAGATTACTAAGGTGTGATCATGTTTTGCTCAGGAGAGAAGCTTAGTTAACGGGTCTGTCATATTCAGAGCCGTATGTATTTTGCAAATATTCTATGTCTACAATGCTCTGCACGGAGTTACTCTAGCTAATTGCTCCCACTTTCAATATGCATCCAGATTGAGACTTAGAGTCATCTGGATCGGTGTAAAAGATTGCACCAATGTAACTCTTTTACGACGGGCTCTTTTATCACCTCTATAATCGAGAAATATTTCCTTAGTCCTTACTAAGGATATTCTTGACCAATGTCCAGTGATCTACTCCTAGATCACTATTGTACTCCCTTGCCAAATTCAGAGCAAGGTATACAATAGGTCTGGTACATAACATAGCATACTTTATAGAACCTACGACTGAGGCATAGGGAATGACTTTCATTTTTTTCTATTTTCTGCCGTGGTCGGGATTTGAGTCTTACTCAATTTTACACATTTGCAACACAGGCAAGAACTCTTTCTTTGACTGTTCCATTTTGAACTATTTCAAAATCTTGCCAAGGTATATACTCATTGAAAATCTTATCAAGCCGCCTTGATCTATCTCAATAGATCTTGATGCTCAATATGTAAGTAGCTTTTATCGAGGTCTTTTCTTTTAAAGAACTCCTTTAAAACACTCCTTTATGCTTTGCGTAAAAATTCTACATCATTTCGATCGACAATATGTCACTCACATATACTAATCGAAAGGCTGTAGTGCTCCCACTCACTTTATTGTAAATACAGCTTCATCGTAAGTCCATATAAAACTATATGCTTTGATCAACTTATCAAAGCGTATATTCCAACTCCAAGATGCTTGCACCAGTTCATAGATGGATCACCGAGCTTGCACATTTTGTTAGCACCTTTAGGATTGATAAAACCTTCCGTTGCATCATATACAACTATTCTTCAATAAATCCATTAAGGAATGCAGTTTTGTTTATCCATTTGCCGATTTATAAAATGTGGCAATCGCTAACATGATTCGCATAGATTTAAGCATCGATACGAGTGAAAAAAATCTCATCGTATTCAACCCCTTGAACTTGTTGAAAACCTTTTGCAACAAGTCGAGCTTAGTGGATAGTAACACTACTATCGCTGTCCGCCTTCCTCTTAAAGTCCGCTTATTTAACATGGCTTGTCGATCATCGAGCAAGTCAATCAAAGTCCATACTTTGTTCTCATACATGGATCATATCTCGATTTTATGGCCTCAAGCCATTTTATGAATCTGGGCTCATCATCGCTCTCATAGTTCGTGAGGTTCGCTATGGTCTAGTAACATGACTTCCGTAACATGATTACCGCATCGAGGAGTCCTCGACTAAGGGTGTCCGGATAGCCGGACTATCAATATCCGCCGGACTCCCTGCACTCACGAAGATAGAAGATTGAAGACTCGCTCGTGTCCGAAGGTACTTTACTTGGCGTGGAAGGCAAGCTTGGCAATACGGATATGTAGATCTCCTACCATTGTAACCGACTCTGTATCCCTAGCCTCTCCGGTGTCTATATAAACCGGAGGGCCTTAGTCCGTAGGGACACAACATTACATCTCAACAATCATACCATAGGCTAGCTTCTAGGGTTTAGCCTCATTGATCTCGTGGTAGATCTACTCTTGTACTACCCATATCATCAATATTAATCAAGCAGACGTAGGGTATTACCTTCATCGAGAGGGCCTCGAACTCGGTAAAACATTGTGTCCCTCGCCTCTTGTTACCATCCGCCTAGACGCACAGCCGGGACCCCTACCCGAGATCCGCCGGTTTTGACACCGACATTGGTGCTTTCATTGAGAATTCTCCGTGTCGTCAGCCGATAGGCTCGATGGCATCTTCAACCATCAACGCTGTCAAGGGTGAGACTTTTCTCCCGGACAGATCTTCAGATCCGCGGCTTCAGATCATGGGCCAATTCTTTTGGCAACTGAGCAGATCGAAGCTACGCCCGCCGTCAGTCGATTCGAAGTTTAAACTTCACGGCCGATGACCGCGGAGACTTGATCTTCGACGGACTCGAGCCACAGCCAAGTGTGCAGCACTGCAGCGATGGGCATGATCTAGTTCTGCCGCCGGACAGTGCTTTGGTGGCTGCACTTGAATCCGCCCCGGCTACTTGCCCGGAGCCAATCTCCCATGACAAGGGTCGGTGGATAGACGCCGCCCCAGGGGCTTCAACATCTACGGTGATGGAGCCGAATACCGATTGTGTCCCTTGCGAAACTCATGATCCCGAGGCGCCGGACTCGCCGACTCGAGCCTCCAAATACCGCCAATTGTTAGATTACGCCGGTTATGGAATTCACCGCCATGACATCTTTCAACACTCGCTTTTGGCGATATCCCGAGTTCCTCAAGCATCTCTCGCTATCAGAGAATCTGGCCGGACTACGCCAGACGGTTGGAGTTCGGACGACGAAGAAATTCGAGCCCACCCACCACCCACTTTGTAGCCACTGCCGAGGATTTAACCGACATGCTAGACTACGACTCGAGGACATCGACGCTATGGACGATGATGCCGAGACGATCAGACCCAGCGCCACAGGCATCGGAAGGCCACCTCGCCATACGACGCCTACATGGTGGATACCCCAAAAGAAGGGGATGGCGAGAAAGCAATGAGGAAGATTCTCTAAAGAAGCAACCCAAACGACGGCAAGAAGGGCGCCACTCTAAATCCCGCCACAACAGAATGAAGAATCCGCACGGGAGATAATAACACCCCGAGAGTGTCAAGACAAACCCTCCAAAGAAGACTCAAAGAAAGGAGGACATAGAAGCAAGCCCCACGAAAGGGCGGCGAAGAAAAGGTTGAGGATCACAACTATGTACCTCCCTCCAAGACGTAAACAAGCGCCAATGACGACGAACCCGAGGAGCCCGTCAACAAGATCTTTGTAAACGCAGCTCATCGCTACAAAGAAGAAGCTCAAGAAGGAAAACGGAAGCTCAACACAGCGGAAGACGCGCCCGGATATGATGGAGCAAAGTGCTCAAAACCGCAGACAAGCACGGCAACAGCCACCAATCAAGAGCTACCCAAGCGCAAGCTGCTCCCAGACCACGAAGAGGCCATAAAGCCCCACCGCCAAATGGCCCAGCCAGTCCATCTACGGACCCAAAAGGAAAGCCCCAATAAGCAAAGGAACACGCAAGTGTCCAATGATAGCAACGCATAAGCACAGGGTGCCGACACCCACTATGCTTCACAGACGAGGTGCCGAACATGAATTCCCAAAGCAGGTTTAAACCCATAAACATAGAAGCCTACGATGGAACAATGCACTCGAGTCTGGATAGAAGACTATATATCGTGATATACATATGGCCGAGGAGACGATCTCCACGCCATCAAATATCTACCCTCAAGCTCAAAGGGCCAGCCCGCTATTGGCTCAAAAGCCTCCCGTAAAACATCTGGAAGTTGGGAAGAGCTCGAGGAAGCGTTTAGAGCAAATTTTCAAGGGACTTATGTCCGCCTCCGATGCAGATGACCTAAGTCACATAACTCAACAGCCCGAGAGTCACATGAAATTTCGAACAGGTTCCTTACCAAAAGAACCAAATAGTCGATCGTCCGGACGCCAAGCCTTAGCAGCTTTTAAGCACAATGTCCGAGACGAATGGCTCGCCAGACACCTCGGTCAAGAGAAACCGAGGACAATGACCGCATTAACAAGCCTCATGACCCGCTTTTGCAGAGAGGACAGCTGGTTGGCAAGAAGCAAGACCAACACCCAAGTACATCCGAGATAAGAGATGGAACGGAAAATCACGCAGCAGAAAAGAACAAATACGAATAAAGAGAAAAGCCCAAAGAGCACGGCAATAACGCCGGATTAAAAAGCTCACGGCAACAATAAAGCTCAACCCATCAAGGACGATAAATACGAACCGTCTAACCTACACAAAATTCGGGTCGGATATGTCAAATCCACAAGCACCATCGGAAGGCTCGCAAATCACACCCACAGGATTGTTGGGTTTTCAAACAGTCCGCCGACTAAACGCCGAATGCAAGGGGCTCGACGCGCAGTTTAAGAAGATAAACCCGCCAAATAGGCACCGAAAACAAAAGACTTTCCCACAAGGGGTCAAAGCAAGAACTCACTTCATGTGAGGACACGGAAAACAAAGGCGGCACTTTCTAAAAGAGCTTCGCACGGTCCGCCTCAAGAAACCATAGAGATTGGATATCAAAACCAATCACTTTCGACCACCGGATTATTCCAAAAGTGTTCGAACCGCTGGATGGACTCTCGATATTGAATCCGATAATAGACGGACTACAATTCACAAACGCCCTAATGGACGGAGGCGGAGTTAAACCCGCTATATTCAAACATAATCCATCGGATGGGGCTAGACCCTACCAAAATTCGACACAGCCGCACTTCCTTCAAAGGAGTTACGCCAGCCCTTACGCCAAGTGCACAGCTCGATATTATCAAGTCGGTTCGATCACCGAACAATTTTCGACGGAAAAGTTAATTTTCCATATCGCCCCATTCAAAAGTGAACATCAAGCACTATTGGGACGAAAGGCTTTTGTCCACTTCAACGCCATACCGACATTCGCTGCCTCTTACACTTAAGATGCCCGTCCACATGGCACCATTTCAAAGGCGAGGGTCACTTAAAGACCCCGGATTCGGATAGACGATTCGACTCAAAGAAAGTTAGGGCTCCTAGCCGCATACCCTTTCACAAGGCTACGCGACAACTAACATCGGTTTCATATAAACCTAGCTTTAATTATTTGCACTTATTATTTTGCATTATTTTCGCATCTAACTGTTTCTAAAACTAAAATGTTCTCTTTTTCTACAAATGAACAAACGTATGCATCTGGCCCGTGATAACGCACAACGGAGACACAGCGCAGACGCGCAGAGGGACCCGCAAGGATTCTTTTCAGATTAAGACCCTACGTAGACCTTTTTATTATCGTCTCTTGTTGTTAATCTCCTTGGCTTCCTCCTCTAGCTAAAGCGGAGCCCGACGCTTTGGCATTGGCCGCCGGAAGACAATGCCCGTGACGTGGACACAAGGGGTTTAGGGCATAATTCTGCCCATTATCATAAAGTCCGAACACCTTCGGAGTGTTCGGCGCCTCAAGTTGGGCATTATATGCATCAGCTCCAATCATGTCTTTGGTCAAATGTTGGGTTTGCCTGCCTCGTGTTTTGCTGCCTTACGCTCCATATCACCCGCTAACGCGCACCAAGAGAACTACCGCGACAGTGCCCCGGGCCGCTGGGCGAAGCGCCAAGAGAGAAAGCCAAAACCGATCATTATGATATAGCGAGAGTCCGTCACCACTTGATCGACCACCGAATGTTTAGAATTTCGCTGGACGAAGGGCCGCTTCGGTCGTACACATACGCACTTTAATCCGGAGATGTGCGGTGTCATTAGGGGCTATATCGTAGCCCCACCCTCGAGCTCCATTGGTTAAGTGAAAGAGATAAAGCACTATAGTCCGGATTGCCTCGTTCGCTACGCTACCACCTCCTTATAACAGACCGAGACGCCGGATTAAAGTGTGAAACAGCGCTTATTTTATAACACCCCAAAGACCTTGTGCAAGGGGCTAAGTCAAGATCGTGATCTTTCAGTTTATACACAAGTATACGCAAACGGCAAGACAGAGAAGTTTTACTACTTGGAAGCACAAGTATAAAAAGCATTCATACCATAATCATTGATATATAAGTTAATGCGCTCAATTGAACGTTACATTCTTTGAGCATCGCGATTTATTATACGAAAAGCCGCGATAACTTCCCAAATAATGCTCGGCAGAAGCTGGTTCCCATCCAACTCGGGCAAGAATAGCTGTGGCATCCATCTCCGACATCGCGCTTTCACACGGGCTGAGCCATCCGCTACCGATGCAAGCCGACCGCTTATCTCCTTGATATGCGGCACCGCCCCAAGGAACTGCTGCAATAGGCCAAAATAGCTCGTCGCTTTGGACCTCTCTCGCCACACATGGGCCACGATGTCACCATAGCCAGCCCGACAGTCTATTCAGTTCGCCCATTCGCCAACTCGTCCGACAAATGAAGAGGGCGATCCGGACTGTGGAATTGAGTCCAATATAACTCTTCCACCTCGTGATTCCTCCGCTCCGGCGTGCTTAATGGCGCCACCGACTCGCAGCCAAGTCCATGTAAGGATCCTCCGAACTCCACTGCCAAATTTAGCATACTTGGCATCCATAAACCGACGACGATAAGAACGGCTTGCCACCGTGATTTCTCCGGCTTGGTGCAGCTCCTCCTTCATAGCCCGCATTGCAGAGCGGCATCCTTGGTCTCGGGGTGGCCTTCTTCAGTCTTCCCACTCCAATAGGCGCCTTTTCAAGAGCCTCGCCACGGTCGGTAGCATCCTTTAAATTCTTGGCCAATCCGCCACCTCCGCCTGCTTAGGCAAAGCGCGCCTTTTCGCCTTCAACTCTTCGCCGCCCAAGCAGCAACCGATCACTCCTTCGGCCTGCTCCTTAGCTTGTGCAAGCTCGCCCAAGTCTCCACAGCAGTAGCAATCGCTCGCATAAACAGCATATAACTTATCAAGAGGATGGCTTTAACCCACTTAATAAAGCGCCACGGAGAATTTATTTACCTTGCGACTCGTCAAGTCGCTGATTGACAAGTGCGATGTCAAGATTCGCCATGTCCAGCTGTCGACTCGGTTCAAGAATCGATCAGTCCGCTGGCCCTCGACTATCCGCCACCAGACGTAACGGCGTATTCATTACCCGAGATATTTAGATTTTCGATCCTCGGACGCTGTCATCTTCGACAACCTACCGAGTCTCGTGGGCTACTATCTATACAGTATGATTTTTATATGCGAACTGTTAAAAGACAAAGGGGTGCATCATTTTCAGATACCTCAAATCCCGCCAAAGAAGCTCATGGCGGCCTCACGCATCCGCCAGCGGACGATATCCTTCCAATCACCATACGCATTAACGCACGGTGATCTTCTCAAATGGACGCCTCAAGACTCTTCATCCTCCCGCCGGACTCGTGGGTGTTGAACTCCTTGGCCCTCCGGACTCGTGGACGCCTCTGTGATTTACATTTCGGCTCGCCGCCTCATCTGGCGGCACGGCAGACGGAGACGACGCTTCCATCATCTCCGGAAGAAGATCCCCGAGGACGAACTCATCCGAGACGGCCGCAGATCCGAATCGCGATATAAATATTTCGTTACCTCATGTACATAATAAACGAAGGTACTTCCTCATTAAAACTTTCTTTCATATTCACGGCTCGTTGGAGGGCTGGTCCTGGGCGATGATTGCGCGTCCGATTCTTTCCGGACGCGGACTTCCGTGGGGATTTCTTCCCACGCTTAGGGGCTGGGACCTCCGGATCTTCGGAGGCGGTCCTCTTCTCCTTCCTCAAGGAGGATCCTTGGTTCCCTCCTCCTCGCCGCCCCTTGGACGAAGTATTAGCTCCTTTGTCTCCCCTCGCCGCCTCTATGGGCGCAACCTCCAACATTCTCGACCAAAGACGGCTCCAAGGTGTCTCGGGAGGGGGTCGGACACCTTATCAGCCTTGATCGCGCCACCCATTCCTCAGAGAGAATAAAAAGGGTCGAGAGGATCTTTTGAAAGGCATACAGATAGAACGTCCGAGCTTTGAGCTACTTACCCGAGTATCCGGGTGATCGCGCTTAAGCCTGCATCTCGGCGAATCCGGACACGCCACCGCGGTCCAAGAACAGCTCAGACATCTCCAAGGGTGTCGCACCCATGAAATGCCGGAGGATACGAGGTCCTCCGGATTGAACTCCCATAAACGGAGAGGACGACGCTTGCGTGGTAGGAGGTGCCTAGTTAGCATGACTCGCATCACCTTGACCGGGTCAATCTCCTTGTTTGGAGGTCTCGAACCGCCTGCGGTGCGGGCACGCCCTGACGGCCCCCGCTGAGCCCTTGGTTAACCCACGACATCACCGCCGCGCGAGGTCCCGGCGGCGGCGGCGGCGGCTTCGCTTGCGCCTTGAGCGGTGATGTAGAACCACTCCTGCTGCCACAGCCCCTGCTCCTCTTGAAGGAACCTTCGAGCCACGGGCATCGACCTTCTTGCTTATGGTCGCCCGCCACACTCCGCTTGATGCCCCCGATCATCTTCGCTCCACCTTGAATGTTTTCAGCCACAGTCAAGTGGGGATGACGCGAGGAAGGCTTCGCAGACGATAATGAACGCGAGATATGGAGGATGGACTCCGAGCCAAGTCGTGGAAGTCCAACCCGAGAAGAACAGAGCCCTCGCGAAAGGATCCGCTGGAAACCTAGTCCTCGACAGAGGTGAGATGCGAAACAACGATTCGCCGGGCTCGAGGGCTGGCACGGCCTGCCTGTAAGCAGGCAACCTGTAGCGAAACTTCATAGGCTGTACTTGGCCTCACGCATCTTCATTATGTCCTCCTCCGTGACGGAGGAGGGCACCCACCGCCTTGGAGGTCGGAGCCGACATTGCTGTGGATCCGGCGCCGAGTCTCAAGCTCTTGGTGTTGGAACCGGGAGCAAAGGAAAGATTCGATGCGAGGTTGAGAGACAAGGACAGGCCTTGGTCCTCTTATAAAGGGAAATAATACCAAGGGCCGCCTCCGGACCGCTTGAGATTCCCTTCGATAGAGGAGGCGTGGCGACGGAACGGTTGGGTTACCCACGCACGTATTGATGAGGATCCCGAATAAAAGGGAACACGATCTCCGCCTCGACAAGACGTGTTAGGAAACCGCCGCTAAACGTGCTGAGGCGGAATAATAAAAACGAGGGCTTGGCTGTGGTGTGACATCATGCTGCGTAATACGTCAGCAGATTGAACTAAGTGTGTGTTTTATTCTCTCTACGTTAGAGTGTGGAAATTATTTTGCAGAGCCGGACACTATCTTGGTGTTCATTATCTTCTCCGGATTATTCAAGGGAGGAACCCGCCTTGCAATGCCGAACATTATGCACGCCGGACTTATCGCCATTGAAGACTGGTTCAGGGGCTACTGAGGGAGTCCTGGACTAAGGGGTGTCCGGATAGCCGACTATCAATATCCGCCGGACTCCCTGCACACGAAGATAGAAGATTGAAGACTCCGCTCGTGTCCCAAGGTACTTTACTTGGCGTGGAAGGCAAGCTTGGCAATACGGATATGTAGATCTCCTACCATTGTAACCGACTCTGTAACCCTAGCCTCCAAAGGTCTATATAAACCGGAGGGCCTTAGTCCGTAGGACACAACATTACATCTCAACAATCATACCATAGGCTAGCTTCTAGGGTTTAGCCTCATTGATCTCGTGGTAGATCTACTCTTGTACTACCCATATCATCAATATTAATCAAGCAGGACGTAGGGTATTACCTTCATCGAGAGGGCTGAACCTGGGTAAAAACATTGTGTCCCTCGTGTCCTGTTACCATCCGCCTAGACGCACAGTTCGGGACCCCCTACCCGAGATCCGCCGGTTTTGACACCGACACGTACCACTCTGGTGCGGATCTTACTCTGGAAGACCTACGAGGTTTGGTAGTAACTTGATCTGAAGTTTCATGATCATCATCATTAACTTCCTCACTAATTGGTGTAGGAATCACTGGAACTGATTTCTGTGATGAACTACTTTCCAATAAGGGAGAAGGTACAATTACCTCATCAAGTTCTACTTTCCTCCCACTCACTTCTTTCGAGAGAAACTTCTTCTCTAGAAAGGATCCATCTTAGCAACGAATAACTTGCCTTCGGATCTGTGATAGAAGGTGTACCCAATAGTTACCTTTGGGTATTCTATGAAGACACACTTCTCCGATTTGGGTTCGAGCTTATCAGGTTGAAACTTTTTTACATAAGCATCGCAGCCCCAAAATTTAAGAAACGACAGCTTAGGTTTACTGCTAAACCATAGTTCATACGGTGTCGTCTCAACGGATTTAGATGGTGCCCTATTAAACATGAATGCAGCTGTCTCTAATGCATAACCCCAATACGATAGTGGTAAACCGATAAGAGACATCATAGATTGCACCATATCTAGTAAAGTACGATTATGACGTTTGGACACACCATTACGTTATGGTGTTCCATATGGCATGAGCTGTGAAACTATTCCACATTGTTTAAAATGAAGGCCAAACTCGTAGCTCAAATATTGATCTCTACAATCAGATCATAGAAACTTTGTTTTCTTGTTACAATGATTTTCCCACTTCACTCTGAAATTCTTTGAACCTTTCAACTATTTCAGACTTATGTTTCATCAAGTAGATATACCCATATCTGCTCAAATCATCTTGTGAATGTCAGAAAATAATGATACTTGCCACGAGCATCAACACTCATTGGATCGCATACATCGGTATGTATTATTTCCAATAAGTCAAGAGTTTGTTCCATTGTTCCGAGAACGGAGTTTTAGTCATCTTGCCCAAAAGGCACGGTTCGTAAGCATCAAATGATTCATAACTAAGTGATTCCAAAATCCATCTTTATGGAGTTTCTTCATGCGCTTTACACGGATATGACCCAAACGGCAAAGGCTACACATTTAAGTTGCACTATCATTATTAACTTTTCATCTTTTGGCATCAATATTATGAATATGTGTATCACTACGATCGAGATCCAACAAACTATGTTCATTGGGTGTATGACCATCAAGGTCTTATTCATGTAAATGTAACAACAATTATTCTCGACTTTAAATGAATAACCGATTGCAATAAACATGATCAAATCATATTCATGCTCAACGCAAACGCCAAATAACATTTATTTAGGTTTAACACTAATCCCGAAAGTATAGGGAGTGTGCGATGATGATCATGTCAATCTTGGAACTACTTCCAACACTCATCGTCACTTCCCCTTCAACTAGTCTCTGTTTATTCTGTAACTCCTGTTTTGAGTTTACTAATCTTAGCAACCGAACAAGTATCAAATAATCAGGGGCTATTATAAACACTAGTAAGGCACACATAAATAACCTGTATATCAAATATACCCTTGTTCACATTGCCATCCTTCTTATCCACCAAATATTCAGGGCATTTCCGCTTCCAGTGACCATTTCCTTTGCAATGTAATCACTTAGTTTCAGGCTTTGGTCCAGCTTTGGGCTTCTTCGCGGGAGTGACAACTTGCTTGTCATTCTACTTGAAGTTCCCTTTATTTCCCTTTGCCCTTCTCTTGAAACTAGTGGTCTTGTGAATCATCAACACTTGCTCTTTCTTGATTTCTACCTCCGTCAATTTCAACATCACGAAGAGCTCGGGAATCGTTTTCGTCATCCCTTGCATACTATAGTTCATCACGAAATTCTAGTAACTTAGTGATGGTGACTAGTGAATTCTATCAATCACTATCTTATCTGGAAGATTAACTCCCACTTGATTCAAGCGATTGAAGTACCTGCATAATCTGAGCACATGCTCACTAGTTGAGCGATTCTCTCCATCTTTTAGCTATAGAACTTGTTGGAGACATTATATCTCTCAACTCGGTATTTGCTTGAAATATTAACTTCCACTCGAACATCTCATATGGTCGATGATGTTCAAAACGCCTTTGAAGTCCCGATTCTAAGCCGCTCAAAGATGGTGCACTAAACTATCAAGTAGTCATCATAATGAGCTTAGCCAAACGCTCATAACGCCTCGCATCCGCTTCCCGCAATAGGTCTGCACCTAGCGTGCATTAAGAACATAATTCTTCTCGTGCAAAGAATGAGGATAAACCTCGATCATGGATCCAATCCGCATCATTGCTACTAACATCTTTCAACACAGTTTCTCTAGGAACATATCAAAATAAACATATGAAAGCAACAACGCAAGCTATTGATCTTACAACATAATTTGCAAAATACTACCAGGACTAAGTTCATGACAAATTTAAGTTCAATTAATCATATTACTTAAGAACTCCCACTTAGACAGACATCTCTCTAGTCATCTAAGTGATCACGTGATCCAAATCAACTAAACCATAACCGATCATCACGTGAGATGGAGTAGTTTTCAATGGTGAACATCACTATGTTGATCATATCTACTATATGATTCACGCCGACCTTTCGGTCTCCGTGTTCCGAGGCCATATCTGCACATGCTAGGCTCGTCAAGTTTAACTCGAGTATTCTCAAGTGCAAAACTGGCTTGCACCCGCTGTAGATGGACGAGAGCTTATCACACCCGATCATCATGTGGTGTCCGGCACGATTTAACTTTGGCAACGGTGCATACTCGTGGAGAACACTTCTTGATAATTTTAGTGAGAGATCATCTTAAAATGATACCGCCAATCAAAGCAAGATAAGATGAATAAAGGATAAACATCACATGCAATCAATATAAGTGATATGATATGGCCATCATCATCTTGTGCTTGTGATCTCCATCTCAAAGCACCATCGTGATCACCATCGCCACCGGGCGCGACACCTTGATCTCCATCGTAGCATCGTTGTCGCTTCGCCATCTATTGCTTCTATGACTATCGCTACCGCTTAGTGATAAAGTAAGGCAATTACAGTATGCTTGCATTTCATACAATAAAGCGACAACCATATGGCTCCGCCATTTGCGATAACTTTGGTTACAAAACATGATCATCTCATACAATAAAATATAGCATCACGCCTTGGCCATATCATATCATTAACATGCCCTGCAAAAACAAGTTAGACGCCCTCTACTTTGTTGTTGCAAGTTTTACGTGGCTGCTACGGGCTGAGCAAGAACCGTTTTACCTACGCATCAAAACCACAATGATAGTTTGTCAAGTTGGTGCTGTTTTAACCTTCAGAATAGCCTCGGCTTATTAGGGATGATAGACTACTCATATCAATAAGGAATTCTTCTTTTTCCGGAGCCCATTCGAAAGAACTCCAAAGTTAAGCGTGCTCAGCTTGGAGTAGTTTCAGATGGGTGACCGACCGAAGTTGCTCCCGGTGCGCACGCAGTGAGGACAAAGTGCGCAGAAAAGACTAGTATTGATCTGGGGCGCCTAGATCCCGCCAGAGTAACGACCACCGGCGGGTGTGTCCGGTGTTACAAGTTGGTATCGAGCCGACCCTCGCGGTTACGGATGGTTGCGACAGGTGCGCGGGGTCATGTTGTTCATGACGCTTGTGACCCGTCGTGGCACACGGCATGGCACATGTACCGGATCGATGCACGACGGTTGTGCCAAGAGGGAACGTTCTGTGGCCCGACGAGGACGCCGGTTCCTCCGGGTGTGGGTGTATGTAATAGCACGGCTTATTAGGGATGATAGACTACTCATATCAATAAGGAATTCCTTCTTTTCCGGAGCCCATTCGAAAGAACTCCAAAGTTAAGCGTGCTTAGCTTGGAGTAGTTTCAGATGGGTGACCGACCGAAGTTGCTCCCGGCGCGCACGAGTGAGGACAAAGTGCGCAGAAAAGACTAGTATTGATCTGTGGGGCCGCCTAGATCCCGCCAGAGTAACGACCACCGCGGGTGTGTCCGGATGTTACACCTTCGCAAGGACCGGGCGAGCCACACTCGGTTCAACTAAAGTTGGAGAAACCGACACTCGCCAGCCACCGTGTGCAAAGCACGCCGGTAGAACCAGCCTCACGAAGCGTCACGCGTAATGTCGGTCCGGCCGCTTCATCCAACAATACCGCCAACCAAAATATGACATGCCGGTAAGCAGATGACTTATATTGCCCACAACTCACTTGTGTTCTACTCGTGCATATAACATCAAGGCATAAAACCTAGGCTCGGATGCCATCGTTGGGGAACGAGTAATTTCAAAAATTTCCTACGCACACGCAAGATCATGGTGATGGTATAGCAACGAGAGGGAGAGTGTTCGTCCGGTACCCTCGTGAGACCGTAAGCGAAGCGTTAGCACAACGCAGCTTGATGTATTCGTACGTCTTCACGATCCGACCGATCCAAGCACCGAACGTACGGAGCCTCCGAGTTCAGCACACGTTCAGCTCGATGACGATCTCCGGCCTCCGATCCAGCAAAGCTCGGAGATGAGTTCCGTCAGCACGATGGCGTGGTGACGATGATGATGTTCCACCGGCGCAGGGCTTCGCCTAAACTCCGCGACGATATGACCGAGGTGGAATATGGTGGAGGGGGGCACCGCACACGGCTAAGGAACGATCCGTAGATCAACTTGTGTGTCTATGGAGTGCCCCCTACCCCCGTATATAAAGGAGTGGAGGAGGGGAGGGCCGGCCCTCTTTTATGGCACGCCCTAGGGGAGTCCTACTCCCACCGGGAGTAGGATTCCCCCTTTCCTAGTCCAACTAGGAGTCCTTCCATGTATTAGGAGTAGGAGACAAGGAAGGGAAGAGAGAGGGAAGGAAGGAGGGTGCGGCCCTCCCCTTGTCCAATTCGGACTAGGCCATGGAGGGCGTGCGGCCTGCCCTAGGCAGCCCTCTCTTTCCCGTATGGCCCAATAAGGCCCAATACTTCTCCCGGCGAATTCCCGTAACTCTCCCAGATTCGATAAATACCGAATCACTCGAACCTTTCCAAACTCCGAATATAGTCGTCCAATATATGGATCTTTACGCTCGACCATTTTGAGACTCCTCGTCATGTCCCCGATCTCATCCAGACTCAACTCCTTCAAGACATCAAAACTCATAAACTCATAATATAACCATCATCGAAACCTTGTTGCGTGACCCTACGGGTTCGAGAACTATGTAGACATGACCTAGAACTATCCGTGGTCAATAACCAATAGCGGAACCTGGATGTCCGTATTGGCTCCTACATATTCTACGAAGATCTTTATCGGTCAAACCGCATAACAACATACGTTGTTTCCTTTGTCATCGGTATGTTACTTGCCCGAGATTCGATCGTCGGTATCCATTACCTAGTTCAATCTCGTTACCGGCAAGTCACTTTACTCGTTCTGTAATGCATCATCCCGTAACCAACTCATTGGTCACATTGCTTGCAAGGCTTATAATGATGTGCATTACCGAGAGGGCCCAGAGATACCTCTCCGACGATCGGAGTGACAAAACCTAATCTCGAAATACGCCAACTCAACATGTACCTTCGGAGACACCTGTAGTACTCCTTTTGTAATCACCCGATTACGCTGTGACGCTTGGTAGTACCAAAGTGTTCCTCCGATAAACGGAGTTGCATAATCTCATAGTTACAGAACATGTATAAGTCATGAAGAAAGCAATAGCAACATACTAATCGATCAAGTGCTAGGCTAATGAATGGGTCATGTCAATCACATCATTCTCCTAATGATGTGATCCCGTTAATCAAATGACAACACATGTCTATGGTTAGGAAACATAACCATCTTTGATCAACAAGCTAGTTAAGTAGAGGCATACTAGTGACACTATGTTTGTCTATGTATTCACACATGTATTATGTTTCCAGTTAATACAATTCTAGCATGAATAATAAACATTTATCATGAAATAAGGAAATAAATAATAACTTTATTATTGCCTCTAGGGCATATTTCCTTCAGTCTCCCACTTGCACTAGAGTCAATAATCTAGTTCACATCGCCATGTGATTTAACACCAATAATCATATCTGTATATGATTAGCACCAATAATCACATCGCCATGGAATTTCTTTTGATGGAAGGCAGCTCATCATCCAAGATGCCCATTCACTTCAAAGGTTGATCCTTGATTATAGTTATTCACCGTCGCAAATAATCGTCCTCTCTGCGCCTAAATTGGAGACCTTGGGTGTAATACATGATCTCTGTGCTCATTTCAATATGGTGTTTGGCTCCACAGTTCTTCAAGTACTTTATATTATCATCTACACTTGTAACCATAAGCTGCATTTTGTACTAATATTATGTTATATGCTCAGTGAAGAGTTTCTCCATGGATAGCCTAGCAATGGTGCTGGATTCTGTCAAGATCTTATATATCCAAATGAATAGTTTTGATCTGAACAAGATTATTGGCTTGCTGCAATCCTTTCCATGTCTGGAGAAGTTGTATATAAAGGTGATAATTTCACGCACATTGGAAGCCCGCATATAGTGTACTAGAATTAACCGTTCAGCTATTGCTATTTCCACACTCTTTTTTTAGACCTTAACTGTTTTCAATCTTCATGTCTATTTAGGCAACAAGACGGAGTAAGAAAGGTATAACCAATCGGTGGATTCGTAAGCACCGGGATTTTCTCACTTCTCATGACATTCGATTGAAGACAATAACGCTAGAACGATATGTAGCCAACCATGCAAACACTAGATTTCTCACATTCTTCCTGCTCAATGCGAGGTTACTATTGTCCATCAGGCTTAAGTTTATCAGCAGCATGGTTTTGACGGATGGGTATGTCGAAGAGCAAAATAGGAGTTTCAGGTGGGCAAAAGAGCTTCTTAATGTGTCAGGCTTCTATTTACAACATATTGTGGTCATAATCCAGTAAATTTTATGACCCAGGATGTTCATTCTATGGACCTGACCTATCCATTTGACTGTGACTGGCGAAAACAGTGCTGGAGTTAGATGTTGTTGCCATTTTCAACCTAGGTTTTTTCTAAACCTGATGAACAATTAACCCTCGTGCTTTTGTACAGTTTGTAAGCTGGAGTTAGATGTTCTTGCCCTTTTAAACTCGGCCGTGACTGTCATATTTTCTTTGAAACAAGGCAAATGGCTTGTCATTCGTTTAATTTAGAGTGAAATATTGTAACAAATCCCAACCAAGGGACATAACATCACTCTCGCAGGCTGCTTGAGCTCACTGTGCATTACAAAAGCCAAGTGATTAGCCCCCACCAGCACCCACAAACTTATTTCAAACTAGCACACCAAATGGGTTGTAAATTTTCATAGGAAAGGCTGCATGACCGTGACAGATTTGGATTCTGACATTTGGGACCCACGAGGAAATAGCCTATCCAAGGTGGTGTCAACTTGCTAGCTAGTCAACAAACGATTCTGCCTACCAGTTGTTGGATTTACATCCAACATCTGTCGTGTATCTTCTATCTCTTGTCTTCTTCCTCCAGCCGCACAAACCAAACCACCCCGTTGGCTCCGCCTGCTCCTGCCTCCCATGGTTGGCTATGCCTCTGCCGCCCTACCGTATCCTCCAACGTTGGCCAGGTCCCTCCCTCTATTCCCCCACACGTCCTGTTATTCTCCGACGACGTCAGCCCCAACATGCACCCGCACCTGAACCAGTCAACCTTCGTACTCCCCTCCACATGCGACTAGACCGTCGCATCTTCCATGGCTCCTGTTCATTCCGTCCGAGGCCTCGCCGTCATCCTCGGCCTTGGTTTGCTTGTCGTGCGTGGTGCGCCACCCTCTTGTGTTGTCAACGTCGTCAACAACTGAGAGGAACAAGGAGATGACTGTACATGGAGAGGATGACAGTAGGGACCCACCAGTGTCATGGCAGTACGCAAGCAAGTGCCTCGTTATTACAAGCCCAAAAAATGGTTCCTCCTAATGGTTGGACATCTGGGGCTCACACCATTGTCAACGTGGTCAATAAACGAGAGAATTATGCAATGAGCGGCTGACACCAGGGACCCAACAGGTCGCGTAGTTGTTATTTACTTTTTTTTAGGAACAAGCAGTTGTTATTTATACTAGTTTTAGCGACGGATCAGGGTAACAATGGGGCTGTGCAGGGGCTGTGGCTAGTCTAGCCAGGGTTTTATTTATGTTTACCACATCATGAGCCCAGTTGTGTTTTTTTCTTGCTGAAAATGGCTAGCCTAGTTCTATTTTTTTTAAGAAATACCCAAACAAGGCCTACTTGCTTTATCAGCCCTACTGGACTACAAATATTTCAAGACGAGGAGAGTTTCATTCGGTTTGCCCAGAAATGGGCTGTACATTTTAAAACACATCAAACAGGGAATTAGTTTCATTTTTTTCATTACAAGATTTTAAATTCCATTGATTTTTATGCGTGGAAAATCATTTGGATTTTATATTTATATAAATTATTTTCCAAAATAGTTTGAATGTGACTCGATATTTCGGGATTAAAAAAAGTTGACCGCACTGAAATATGCAAAATTTCATATAAGTTTTAACCGTGGCCACAATATGGGGTGTAATGCTAACAAAAAGAAGATGGGCTCCAAAAAAATTCTTAAGAATTACCAAATGGGCTGTAAATTATTAGAAATAATGGCAGATGGGTTGTATGTTGTTTTCCACATATTTGAGGCTGACTTGTGTGCCTACTATAGATTGACGCGTATGCTTTCCTAAAAAAAGGTTGACGCACACGCAACGCCGTGTCAACTTAGTCAACACACGAGAGCAAAGGATCGTTGGATGTCCATCCAACGCCGCCGTGCTTCTTCAATCTCTGCTCTTCCCGCCCAAATTCAAACAAGCACCGGTAGGACTGCTCGATCCTCCTCCCATGTCGGCTATATCGCCACGCAGGCCTCACCGCCCCATCGTACTCCCATCACTGGCCTAGCCATCCCTCTACTCACCCACACCTGCTGTTATTCTCCGGCGACGACAGACAAACCAGTAAACCCTCGTACCCTCCTCCGCGTGGGAAACAATTGTCGAGTCTTCCTTGGCTCCATGTCGTTCCCTTCCTAGGCCTCGCCGTCATGCACCGCCCGGGTGCTCTCGGCGCGGCGAGGTCAACGCGGTCAACGAACGACACCATCGGAAGTGGACTGTATGTGGAGAGGCTGACAGCTGGGTCCACGACCGCACGCAAGGAAATGCCTCCTAATTACGTGAAAAATAATGGTTCCTCCACCTAATAGCTGGGACCCTAATACGTCTCCAACATATCTATAATTTTTTATTGTTCCATGCTATTATATTACCCCTTTTGGATGTTTATGGGCTTTATTTTACACATTTATATCATTTTTGGGACTAACCTACTAACCGGAGGCCCAGCCCGTATTGCTGTTTTTTTTGCCTATTTCAGTATTTCGAAGAAAAGGAATATCAAACGGAGTTCAAACGAAATTAAACCTTCGGGAGCGTGATTATTGGAATGAACATGATCCAGAGGACTTGGAGTGCAAGTCAAGAAGCAGCCGAGGCCTCCACGAGATAGGAGGGGCCCCCCTATAGGGCGCGCCCCCTTGTCTCGTGGGCCCCTCAGGCGGCCACCGACGTACTTCTTCCTCCTATATAAGCCTACATACCCCGAAAACATCCAAGGAGCCACCGAAACACAACTTCCACTGATGTAACTTTCTGTATCCGTGAGATCCCATCTTGGAGCCTTCGCCGGCGTTCTGCCGGAAGGGGAATCGACCACGGAGGGCCTCTACATCAACATCCTTGCCCCTCCGATGAGTCGTGAGTAGTTTACCACAGACCTACGGGTCCATAGTTATTAGCTAGATGGCTTCTTCTCTCTTTTTGAATCTCAATACAATGTTCTCCCCCTCTCTTGTGGAGATCTATTTGACGTAAACTCTTTTTGCGGTGTGTTTGTCGAGATCCGATGAATCGTGGGTTTATGATCAAGTTTATCTATGAATAATATTTGAATCTTCTCTGAATTCTTTTATGTATGATTGAGTTATCTTTGCAAGTCTCTTCGAATTATCAGTTTGGTTGGCCTACTAGATTGATCTTTTTTGCCATGGGAGAAGTGCTTAGCTTTGGGTCCAATCTTGCGGTGTCCTTACCCAATAACATAAAGGGTTGCAAGGCACGTATTGTATTGTTGCCATCGAGGATAACAAGATGGGGTTTATATCATATTGCTTGAGTTTATCCCTCTACATCATGTCATCTTGCTTACATGCTACTCGTTCTTATGAACTTAATACTCTCGATGCAGGCAGGAGTCGGTCGATGTGTGGAGTAATAGTAGTAGATGCAGGAAGGAGTCGGTCTACTTGTTGCGGACGTGATGCCTATATACATGATCATGCCTAGATAATCTCATAATTATTCGCTTTTCTATCAATTGCTCGACAGTAATTTGTTCACCCATCGTAGTACTTATGCTATCTTGAGAGAAGCCTCTAGTGTAACCTATGGCCCCCGGGTCTATCTCTTATCATATTTGCTTCCAATCTACTTTTATTTTCATCTTTACTTTTTGCATCTATATTATAAAATACCAAAAATATATTTATCTTATCATACTATCTCTATTAGATCTCACTTTCACAAGTGGCTGTGAAGGGATTGACAACCCCTTTATTGCGTTGGTTGCGAGTTCTTTGTTTGTTTGTGTAGGTGCGTGGGACTTTTGATGAGCCTCCTACTGGATTGATACCTTGTGTTCTCAAAAACTGAGGGACATACTTACGCTACTATTGCTGCATCACCCTTTCCTCTTCAAGAAAACCAACGCAAGCTCAAGGCGTAGCAAGAAGGATTTCTGGCGCCGTTGCCGGGGAGGTCTTCGCTCAAGTCAAGACATACCAAGTCTTGCATTTACATTATTTGCCATTTGCCTATGGTTTTCCTCTCCCCCACTTCACCCTCGCCGTTTTATTTGCCCTCTCTGTCCCAATCTCCTCCTCTCTCTTTCGCCTGCCTTTTGCTTGATTGTCATTATGTCTAGTTCCTTATCCGCTCCTATGTCTCCCGAGTTTGAAGTTCTTCACTTCAAGCAAAGGCAAGGAGAAAATTTAAAAGATGCTTGGTATAGGATGATGGAATCTTATCGCAAATGCACCCTAGAGGTGAACTTTAGAATTCTTCTTCGCAATTTTATGTCAAGTTAAATATGACGATAGACAACTCTTGGATTGCATTGCCAAGGAAATTTTATTGAAATTAATCCTAGTATTGTGCATGAAATTATAGAGGGAATAGTGGGAACACTACCTCAAAAGGGAGGATCGCATCCTACCCAAGAGGAAACGCAAGTGTTTGGAAAGATTTGCGAAGTAACAAAATTTTACAGAAGTCTCTTGAGCCTCTTAAAAGTGTTAGCGGAAACCTTCACCGCATGAATATGTTGATTACTCTTTGCAATAAGCGGTTGGATTCTTTAGATCTAAAAATTTCCGAGTATGAAGGGAAGCGGAAAGAACCTCCCGGATTCGAACATGACTCCGCTAAAAAACTGAAAATCAAAGATGGCACTACTTAAATCTATCTTCGCTTTTATGCCTAGCTAGGGGCGTTAAACGATAGCGCTAGTTGGGAGGCAACCCAATTTTCTTTGTGTTTTTTTGTTTTTGTTCCTGTTTAGTATTAAATCTTGCATCTACCTTCTGTTTAGATGCGTTTTTATCTTTTAATTAGTGTTTGTGCCGTGTAGAACCTATAGAATAACCTATGATGATAGTTGATTTGATTCTGCTGAAAAACAGAAACTTTGCACGCACGAATTTTAGTTTTGTTAAATCACAGAAAGGCGCTTTTGCGTTTATTCTTTTTCCTGATGATCAATAGACAAATTTTCCAGGACTTCCTATTTTGGTAGGATTTTTAGAGTTTTAGAAGTTTGCGTTAGTTACAGATTGCTACAGACTGTTCTGTTTTTGACAGATTCTATTTTTCGTGTGTTGTTTGCTTATTTTGATGCATCTATGGATAGTAAAATAGTTTATAAACCATAAACAAGTTGGAATACAGTAGGTTTAACACAAAAATAAATAAATAATGAGTTCATTACAGTACCTTATGTGGTGGTTTTGTTTCCTTTCCCTAACGGAGCTTATAAGATTTCCTGTTGAGTTTTGTGTTGTGAAGTTTTCAAGTTTTGGGTAAAGCTTTTATGGACTATGAAATAAGGAGTGGCAAGAGACTAAGCTTGGGGATGCCCAAGGCACCCCAAGATATTCAAGGATAGCCAAAGTTTGCTTGGGGATGCCCCGGAAGGCATCCCTCTTTCGTCTTCGTTCATTGGTAACTTTACTTGGAGCTATATTTTTATTCGCCACATGATATGTGTTTTGCTTGGAGCGTCGTGTATTATATTAGTCCTTGATTTTTAGTTTACCACAATAATCCTTGCTGTACACACCTTTTGGGATAAGCCTATTTGATTAGAATTTGCTAGAATACTCTATGTGCTTCACTTATATCTTTTGAGCTTGATAGTTTTTGCTCTAGTGCTTCACTTATATCTTTTAGAGTACGGCGGTGACTTATTCTTGTAGAAAATGCTAGTCTCTCATGCTTCACTAATATTATTTTGAGAGTCTTTTAGAACAACATGGTATTTGCTATGGTTATAAAATTGGTCCTAAAATGGTAGGCATCCAAGTTGGGTATAATAAAAACTATCAAAGGAAGTGAATTGGATGCTATGATCAATTTGATACTTGATAATTGTTTTGAGATATGGAGGTAGTAATATTAAAGTCATGCTAGTTGGGTGATTATGAATTTAAAGAATGCTTGTGTTGAAGTTAGCAAGTCCCGTAGCATGCACGTATGGTTAAAGTTGTGTAACAAATTTGAAACATGAAGTGTGCCTGGCTTGTGCATCCTTATGAGTGGCGGTCGGGGACGAGCGATGGTATTTTCCTACCAATCTATCCCCCTAGGAGCATGCATGTAGTACTTGATTTTTGATGACTTCAAAATTTTTGCAATAAGTATATGAGTTCTTTTGACTAATGTTGAGTCCATGGATTATACGCAATCTTACCTTTCCGCCATTGCTAGCCTCTTCGGCACCGTGCATTGCCCTTTCTCACCTTGAGAGTTGGTGCAAACTTCGCCGGTGCATCCAAACTGAAAGCACAAGTGCTCCCTAGGTGGTTTTGGTAATTAATGTCAACATATCTCTTGTTGGACTAACACTTTTATCTAGTATGTTTCAGATAAGTTCAACAATGGAGTGGCATGGACTAAAGGATGTGGGAACTCCTTCAAGATGCTAAGGACAAAGGATTGGCTCAAGCTTCAAGCTCAAGACTCTTCATTTTATATTTTAGTGGTCCAAGATCACATTGAGTCTATAGGAAAAGCCAATACTATCAAGGAGGGATGAGGTGTTGCTTAATGAGCCTCTTGCTTCATGTGCTCAGTGATATGCTCCAAAACCCTCAACTACTTTCCCACTTCCACCAATGACCTCAACCCAAAGCCAAAATCGGTCACACCGATTCTTCCTATCCGGCGCCACCGATTTCAGATGTCTTAGCCACTGCCACAAACCCTAGTCAAATCGGTCTTACCGATAGGGATCTCGGTCTCACCGAGATGGGATTGTAATCTCTCTGTGTATGTCCATTACCAAAACCGGTCTCACCGAGTTTGCGCAATCGGCACTACCGAGATTACAATGCAAACTTTCTGGTTGACTCATTACCAAAATCGGTCCCACCGAGTTTGTGTAACCGGTCAAACCGAGTTTGCCTGACCAACTCTCTGGAAAGCTTATTACCAAAATCGGTCTCACCGAGTTTGTGTAATCGGTCTTACCGAGATTACATTATGCCCTAACGCTAACCATATCGGTCTCACCGAGTTGCATTTCGGTCCCACCGAAAATCCTAACGGTCACATTATTTACTAAATCGGTCTGACCGAGTTTGTTGATTCGGTCCCACCGAGTTTGGTAGATTGTGTGTAATGGTTAGATTTTGTGTGGAGGCTATATATAACCCTCCACCTCCTCTTCATTCGTGGAGAGAGCCATCAGATTGAACCTACACTTCCAGCATACATTTTTTGAGAGAGAACTACCTACTCATGTGTTGAGGCCAAGATATTCCATTCCTACCAAATGAATCTTGATCTCTAGCCTTCCCCAAGTTGCTTTCCACTCAAATCTTGTTTCCACCAGATCCAAAACCTATGAGAGAGACTTGAGTGTTGGGGAGACTATCATTTCAAGCAAGAGCAAGGAGTTCATCATCAACGCACCATTTGTTACTTCTTGGAGAGTGGTGTCTCCTAGATTGGCTAGGTGTCACTTGGGAGCCTCCGACAAGATTGTGGAGTTGAACCAAGGAGTTTGTAAGGGCAAGGAGATCACCTACTTCGTGAAGATCTACCGCTAGTGAGGTAAGTCCTTCGTGGGCGACGGCCATGGTGGGATAGACAAGGTTGCTTCTTCGTGGACCCTTCGTGGGTGGAGCCTCCGTGGACTCACAAAACTGCTACCCTTCGTGGGTTGAAGTCTCCATCAACGTGGATGTACGATAGCACCACCTATCGGAACCACGCCAAAAACATCCGTGTCTCCAATTGCGTTTGAATCCTCCAAACCCTTCCCTTTACATTCTTGCAAGTTGCATGCTTTACTTTCCGCTGCTCATAAACTCTTTGCATGCTTGCTTGATATGTATTGTGGATGTTAAACTTGTGCCTAATCTCCACTTAAACTTAAGGAAACTTAAAAACTGCAACTTTGGTACTTAGTGTCTAATCACCCCCCCCCCCCTCTAGACATCTCTTCTCAAGGTCCTACAAGTGATATCAGAGCATTGGTCTCCATTGCCTTGGTTTAATCACCATTGGAGGAAGATGGATGAGTCTACTTTGGGGAGTCTTAGACATAGAGGGCCTATTCTTGATGGAGAGTATTTTCATGAGTGGAAAAATGAGATGCTTGTAATTTTCAATCAATATCATTTGAACAAGTACATTGCTAGCCCTTGTGCACCTTATGTTGATCCTATGCATCCTACCCATGATGAGTCAATTGACATGATTAGGAATCTTAGAACTGCCGAACTTATCATTAGAGGATTGCCTAGAAACTTGATTGGATGTTTGCCTACTCTTAAGTGTGCCTACACTATATGGAAAGTTCTTGAGGAACGATTTCCAGATTATTCCTTGAAAAATCTTGATGAAATTCTCCATAAGTCTATTGCCTTGAGTAAGATGAATACTACTGATCCTATGTTTGGTGATCGTCTATTTGAGCTTACAAACCTTATGCGTGCCAAAGGAAATGTTGGTATTATTAGTGATATTATTTCCGAAGCTATAAAAATTCATAAGCAAGATCATTATCAAACTCATTCTAATGAATCACCCTCTCTAGGACTTGATCCACCACATGACGATGTTGAACATGGATACTATGATGAGGATGATGATAGTGACTTTGATCTTGATGATGCAATCAGACATTTTGGTCTTATGGCAAATCTTCGGGGATATGTGTCAGGAGGAAAGGAATGGGTTCTTGATAGTGGATGTACCGATCACATGACCGGAGATAAAGACTTGTTGAGTGAGCTTGCTGATAATGATAGTCCTCGAAAGTATGTCACCTTCGGTGACAACTCAAAGGGTAAGGTGGTTGGCCTCGGTAAGGTGGCCATATCACATGATAGCTCCATACAAAATGTCATGCTCGTTGAATCTCTTTGATACAACTTACTTTCAGTATCTAGACTTGCTGATTTCGGTTTCAATGTCCTATTTACTGAAGTAGATTGCCAAGTGTTTCGTCGAGACAATCATAAAATGGTCTTCACCGGTGTGCGTAGAGGTGATCTATACATTGTTGATTTCTCTAAAAAAGGCTCAACCTAAAACTTGCTTCATTGCTAAATCCTCAAAAGGTTGGTTATGGCATAGACGATTAGGTCATGTCGGTAAGCGAAACCTTGACAAGCTTACTAAAGGAAATCATATTCTTGGAGTTAACAATGTCATATTTGATAAGGATAGACTTTGCAGCGCTTGTTAGGCAGGTAAACAGGTTGGAGGAAGGCATCCCGTGAAGAACATCATGACCACAAGGAGGCCACTCGAGCTACTTCACATGGATCTTTTTGGTCCCAACTCTTACAAGAGTCTCGGTGGAAATTCTTTTGGTTTAGTTATAGTAGATGATTTTTCAAGATTTACGTGGGTGTTCTTTCTCGATGATAAAGCGCAGGTCCAAAAGATCTTCAAAAACTTTGCTAGGAAGGCCCAAAATCAATTTGAAGTGAAGATCAAGAAGGTTCGCAACGACAATGGAACGGAATTCAAGAACGCAAATGTGGACACCTTTCTTGATGAAGAAGGGATTTCACACGAGTTCTCGACTACGTACACACCTCAACAAAACGGAGTTGTTGAGAGGAAGAACCGGACGCTCATCGAAATGGCAAGAACGATGCTTGATGAGTACAAGACACCGAAGCACTTTTGGGCAGAAGCGGTTGAGACAGCTTGTCATGCAACAAATCGCTTGTATCTTCACAAGCTACTCGGCAAGACGGCATACGAGCTTCTCACCGGTAACAAACCCCAAGTTGGAACTTTTGAGTATTCGGCTCAAAGTGCTACATTCTTGATAAGCATCGTCGCTCTATATTTGCTCCTAAATCTCATGAAGGTTTCCTACTAGGTTATGGCTCAAACTCTCACACTTACCGTGTCTACAACATTCACCCGAAAGGTTGAAGAGACGGTAGATGCGAAGTTTGATGAATCTAATGGCTCGCAAGTAGAGCAATTGCCAATTGATGTAGGAGACAAAGACCCTTCGGAAGCAATCCAAGACTTGGCTATTAGCAAGGTTCGTCCAACGGAGGTGAAGGAGAGTACCTCGTCCGTCCAAGTGGAAGCTTCTACTTCACGACAAGGTGAACCAAGAGTTGATACGGAAGCATCCACAAGTGGGACACACCAAGATGAAGAAAACAAGGAAGTGCATCAAGATGAACTTCAACAACCTCCTTCTCCACCCCGACAAGAGAACGACAACGCCAACAATGAAGAGGGCCAAGAAGAAGAACAAGATGAAGAAGATGTTCAACAAAGACCCAAGCAAAAGCTTTCACGAGTTCGAGCAAGAATTGCTAAAGATCATCCCGTCAAGCAAATCTACAATGACATTCAAACCGGGAGAATCACTCGCTCTAAAACTCGTTTAGCTAACTTTTGTGAAAACTATTCTTTCATCTCTAGCATTGAACCTATGAAGGTTGAAGAAGCATTGGAAGATCCGGATTGGATAAATGCTATGCATGAAGAGCTACATAAGTTTGAGAGGAACCAAGGTTGGACATTGGTTGAGAAGCCCGACAACAACCACAACGTCATCGGTACCAAATGGGTGTTTCGCAACAAGCAAGATGAAGATGGACAAGTAGTTTGCAACAAAGCACGTCTCGTCACCCAAGGCTACACACAAGTCGAAGTTATGGACTATGGTGAGACTTATGCTCCCGTTGCTAGACTTGAGTCCATTCGCATCTTACTTGCCTATGCTAATCATCATGATATCACCTTGTACCAACTAGACATTAAAAGTGCTTTTCTAAACGGTGACATAGAGGAGGAAGTTTATGTTAAGCAACCTCCCGGCTTTGTCAATCCTAAGAAACTCAATCATGTTTATAAACTTCACAAAGCTCTTTATGGTCTTAAACAAGCTCCTAGAGCATGGTATAAATGCTTGACCAGGTTCCTTATTGAAAAAGGCTTTGAAATTGGAAAAATTGATTCTACTCTTTTTACTAAAAGAGTTAATGGAGAACTATTTGTGTGCCAAATCTATGTTGATGATATTATATTTGGTTCAACTAACCCTCATTTTAGTGAAAAGTTTGGGAAGCTAATGTCGGAGAAGTTTGAGATGTCTATGATGAGTGAACTCAAATTCTTTCTTGGGTTGCAAATCAAGCAAACTAAGGAAGGTACATTTTTTCTCAAACGAAGTACACCAAGGACTTATTCAAGAAGTTCAATATGCAAGAATGCAAAGGTATGTCTACACCCATGCCTACTAGTGGACATATTGATTTGACCAAAGATAGTGAACCAGTTGATCAAAAGGTTTATCGCTCTATGATTGGTTCATTGTTATATCTATGTGCTTCACGTCCCGATATCATGCTAAGTGTGTGCATGTGTGCACGATATCAAGCTGCTCCTAAGGAATGTCATCTTAAGGTCGTGAAAAGGATAGTGAGATACTTAATCCATACACCAAATTTTGGCATTTGGTATCCTAAGAGGGCCTCTTTCGATGTTGTTGGCTATTCCGACTCGGACTATGCCGGTGACAAGGTTGATAGAAAGTTCACTTCGGGTACTTGTCAATTTCTTGGTAGATCTCTTGTGTCTTGGTCCTCCAAGAAACAAAACTCGGTATCCTTATCCACCGCCGAAGCGGAATATATTGTCGCTGGTTCATGTTGTGCTCAATTACTTTGGATGACCCAAACTCTTAAAGATTATGGGGTATATGTGAGACATGTTCCATTGCTTTGTGACAATGAAAGTGCTATCAAAATTGGTCATAATCCTGTGCAACATTCTCGAACTAAGCATATTGAAGTCCGTCATCATTTCATTCGAGATCATGTTGCTAAGGGTGACATTGATCTTAAGCATGTTCGCACCGAAAAGCAATTAGCGGATATTTTCACTAAACCTCTTGATGAGAATGTGTTTTGCATGTTAAGAGGAGAATTGAACATCATTGATGCTTCAAACTTGGAGTAAAGACTCCATTGGATACATGCAAGACATGAGCTTATGACTAATCCTTGATATTTCTCTTATGATGAAAATCTTATGTCTTGGATATATTTGCATCTTGCATGTTATCTAACCCATGTAGGTACTTGGTGGAATCAAATTCCATGAGGTTGTAACCTACTCATATCTTGAGCAATCTCTACATCACCAAGTCTCTACACTATGATGGTTGAAGATAAGGAAGCACGGAACCACTCAAACATATCCTTTGACAAATTCTATGTTGAGCTTCATGATTGTCATTTTTGGATACACAAGTGCTCTTCCTTGCAAGAACTAACCCATGTAGGTAGATGGACTCAAATTCCAAGTGGTGCTCCCAATTCTTGATGAGCTACATCAACCTTGAGCAACCCACACAAGTTCAACTACATGTACAACACCACCAACCAAGGTATGTTATTCCATCTTAGAGAAGCTTTACTCCAAGTCATGAGCTAAAGCAACTCGACAAGATGTGAATACATCAAGATGCTTAAACGAAAAATGGCAACCCCATCTTTGAGCTTAAACGATGAGTATGACCTATGATCAAGTAATCTCACTTGACTCCTAAGTCAATATACTCTAACATAGGTGACTTTGTCGCCAACCATCTCTAGATGAAGTTCTCTTGTGTTCTTTTCTGTGTTTGTGCATTTGTCTCATGCATATTTGTTTCCCCTTTCAAAAAAACTTCATCTAGATTTCTTTATGATTGTTCTGCATTTTCTGCATCAAATTCATTGCACATCTTTCAGTAAATTCCTTGCAAATCTTTGTGTGATCTTACTAGTCTAAGTGAGCTGAGGTGACAAGTGTTTTCTCTAAGATGAACTCGGTTTCACCGATTTGTTGTTTTTGGTCCAACCGAATCTTTTCGGTACAACCGAAACATACCACTCGGTGCCACCGATTTCACATCAGGAAAAACAGTTTGCCACATATTCTATGTTTCTTCTGATCCAGCTCCACTCAATGAATCTTGTCCTCTACAAGCATCACATTTTTATCATTGCTTTGTGTTGTGTCTCAAGGACCAAACCCATTCGACGGATTCCAAAAAGCCCTTCTTGGAAATTGATGTCAAAGGGGGGGAGAGAGATGACATCAAAGCTTATCCTTCAGAGAGAGATCACATCAGAGAAAGAGTTTATCATCTCCTCAAGGGGGAGAGAGACCCTCAAAGGGGGAGAGAGATCCTCAAGGGGAGAGAGAGATCTCCAGGGGGAGAGAATACTTAAGTAGAAAGTATTTCTCAAGGATCCCAGATGCTTGGTGTTCAAGAGGAGAGATACCACATGTCTTCTTGAGGGGAGAGACGTGTTCATATGATCTGTTGTGCTTATTTGCATTAGCATACATTAGCTCTGATCATCATTCATATCTTTCAACTCTGATTTTCTTTTTCCTATCTTCTCCCAGTATCCCATGCTAGATTCAGGGGGAGCAAGACATCTAAGGAAAAGAAATCATTTAAATTCATTGCATATTTTTACTCTTGGGGACATGTCTAATCCAATGTGGTACTTAGTACTCACTCTCTACATGTCATCCCAGTCTTGGTATTCTTGTGGTTTCTTCTGTTTGCTCTAGATAGTAGATGTATATGTGTTATCTAACCTTGTTTACGCAGGTTCATTTCATCCTAAGCCAACTCAAGACATCAAGGTAAGTATATGCATCACAATCATGTGTATGAGGAATTCTTGCTGATGTACATACTGTTTGCAAGAAGGACTCACGGGCATGAAGGTATTCTCTTTAGTATTCTTTGCTCTGATGCATATGGCCAAGATACATGCAACACATTGCCTACTCTATCATGGTTATGCTCTCACATGCTTCTATATTCCATACATGTAGGGGGAGCCTATGCCTGTTACATGTCTTTCCAAAGCTTTACTTGCTACTCTTATATCTTTATCTAAAGCTTTGATGTATGTTGTCATCAATTACCAAAGAGGGGGAGATTGAAAGCACAAGTGCTCCCTAGGTGGTTTTGGTAATTAATTATGCCAACATATCTCTTGTTTGGCTAACACTTTTATCTAGTATGTTTTAGATAAGTTCAACAATGGAGTGGCATGGACTAAAGGATGTGGGAACTCCTTCAAGATGCTAAGGACAAAGGATTGGCTCAAGCTTCAAGCTCAAGACTCTTCATTTTATATTTTAGTGGTCCAAGATCACATTGAGTCTATAGGAAAAGCCAATACTATCAAGGAGGGATGAGGTGTTGCTTAATGAGCCTCTTGCTTCATGTGCTTAGTTATATGCTCCAAAACCCTCAACTACTTTCCCACTTCCACAAATGACCTAAACCCAAAGCCAAAATCGGTCACACCGATTCTTCCTATCCGGCGCCACCGATTTCAGATGTCTTAGCCACTGCCACAAACCCTAGTCAAATCGGTCTTACCGATAGGGATCTCGGTCTCACCGAGATGGGATTGTAATCTCTCTGTGTATGTCCATTACCAAAATCGGTCTCACCGAGTTTGCGCAACCGGCACTACCGAGATTACAATGCAAACTTTCTGGTTGACTCATTACCAAAATCGGTCCCACCGAGTTTGTGTAACCGGTCAAACCGAGTTTGCCTGACCAACTCTCTGGAAAGCTTATTACCAAAATCGGTCTCACCGAGTTTGTGTAATCGGTCTTACCGAGATTACGTTATGCCCTAACCCTAACCATATCGGTCTCACCGAGTTGCATTTCGGTCCCACCAAAATCCTAACGGTCACATTATTTACTAAATCGGTCCGACCGAGTTTGTTGATTCGGTCCCACCGAGTTTGGTAGATTGTGTGTAACGGTTAGATTTTGTGTGGAGGCTATATATACCCCTCCACCTCCTCTTCATTCGTGGAGAGAGCCATCAGACTGAACCTACACTTCCAAAGATACATTTTCGAGAGAGAACTACCTACTCATGTGTTGAGGCCAAGATATTCCATTCCTACCATATGAATCTTGATCTCTAGCCTTCCCCAAGTTGCTTTCCACTCAAATCTTCTTTCCACCAGATCCAAAACCTATGAGAGAGAGTTGAGTGTTGGGGAGACTATCATTTGAAGCACAAGAGCAAGGAGTTCATCATCAACGCACCATTTGTTACTTCTTGGAGAGTGGTGTCTCCTAGATTGGCTAGGTGTCACTTGGGAGCCTCCGACAAGATTGTGGAGTTGAACCAAGGAGTTTGTAAGGGCAAGGAGATCGCCTACTTCGTGAAGATCTACCGCTAGTGAGGCAAGTCCTTCGTGGGCGACGGCCATGGTGGGATAGACAAGGTTGCTTCTTCGTGGACCCTTCGTGGGTGGAGCCTCCGTGGACTCACAAGCAACTGCTACCCTTCGTGGGTTGAAGTCTCCATCAACGTGGATGTACGATAGGACCACCTATCGGAACCACGCCAAAAACATCTGTTTCTCCAATTGCGTTTGAATCCTCCAAACCCTTCCCTTTACATTCTTGCAAGTTGCATGCTTTACTTTCTGCTGCTCATAAACTCTTTGCATGCTTGCTTGATATGTATTGTGGATGTTAAACTTGTGCCTAATCTCCACTTAAACTTAAGGAAACTTAAAAACTGCAACTTTGGTACTCAGTGTCTAATCACCCCCCCCTCTAGACACCTATTCTCAAGGTCCTACACAAACCCCGTGATACGATACGCTCTATCACACATAAACCTCCTTATACCTTCCTCAAAACAGCCACCATACCTACCTATTATGGCATTTCCATAGCCATTCCGAGATATATTGCCATGCAACTTTCCACCGTTCCGTTCATCATCATCATGACCTACTTTACTTTTGTCATATTGCCATTGCATGATCATGTAGTTGACATCGTATTTGTGGCAAAGCCACCATGCATTATTTTTCATACATGTCACTCTTGATTCATTGCACCATCCCGGTACAGTGCCGGCAGCATTCATATAGAGTCATATCTTGTTCTAGTTTCGAGTTGTAATTCATATGTTGTAATCAATGAAAGTGTGATGATCATCATTATTAGAGCATTGCCAAAAAAATAAAAAAAGGGGAAGGCCAAAAAAAGAAAGGCCAAAGAAAAAAAGAAAAAAGAAAAAAGAAAAAAAGAGAAAAAAAAGGAAAATAAATAAAAAGGGCAATGTTACTATCTCTTTTTCCACACTTGTGCTTCAAAGTAGCACCTTGTTCTTCATGTAGTGAGTCTCATATATTGTGCTTCAAAGTAGCACCATGTTTTTCATATAGTGAGTCTCATAAGTTGTCTTTTTCATACTAGTGGGAATTTTTCATTATAGAACTTGGCTTGTATATTCCTACAATGGGCTTCCTCAAATGCCCTAGGTCTTCGTGAGCAAGCAAGTTGGATGCACACCCACTAGTTTTCTTTTGTTGAGCATTCATTTATAGCTCTAGTGCATCCGTTGCATGGCAATCCCTACTCCTCATGTTGACATCAATTGATGGGCATCTCCATAGCCCGTTGATTATCCTCGTCAATGTGAGACTTTCTCCTTTTTTGTCTTCTCCACACAATCCCCATCATCATATTCTATTCCACCCATAGTGCTATATCCATGGCTCACGCTCATGTATTGCGTGAAGGTTGAAAAAGTTTGAGATTATTTAAGTATGAAACAATTGCTTGGCTTGTCATTGGGGGTATAGAAGTTGGGAACATCTTTGTGTGACGAAAATGAAGCATAGCCTAACTATATGATTTTTGTAGGGATGAACTTTCTTTTGCCATGTTATTTTTAGAAGACATGATTACTTTGATTAGTATGCTTGAAGTGTCACTATTTCTTTTATCAATATGAACTTTTATTTTTAATCATTTGGATCTGAACATTCATGCCACAATAAAGAAAATTACATTAAGAATTATGCTAGGTAGCATTCCACATCAAAAATTCTCTTTTTATCATTTACCTACTCGAGGACGAGCAGGAATTAAGCTTGGGGATGCTTGATACGTCTCCAACGTATCTATAATTTTTTATTGTTCCATGCTATTATATTACCCCTTTTGGATGTTTATGGGCTTTATTTTACACATTTATATCATTTTTGGGACTAACCTACTAACCAGAGGCCCAACCCGTATTGCTGTTTTCTTGCCTATTTCAGTATTTCGAAGAAAAGGAATATCAAACGGAGTCCAAACGAAATGAAACCTTCGGAAGCGTGATTTTTGGAACGAACGTGATCCAGAGGACTTGGATTGCAAGTCAAGAAGCAGCCGAGGCCTCCACGAGATAGGAGGGTGCCCCCCTATAGGGCGCGCCCCCTGTCTCGTGGGCCCCTCGGGCGGCCACCGATGTACTTCTTCCTCCTATATAAGCCTACGTACCCCGAAAACATCCAGGGAGCCACCGAAACACAATTTCCACCGCCGTAACCTTCTGTATCCGCGAGATCCCATCTTGGAGCCTTCGCCAGCGTTCTGCCGGAAGGGGAATCGACCACAGAGGGCCTTACATCAACATCCTTGCCCCTCCGATGAGTTGTGAGTAGTTTACCACAGACCTACGGGTCCATAGTTATTAGCTAGATGACTTCTTCTCTCTTTTTGGATCGCATTACAATGTTCTCCCCCTCTCTTGTGGAGATCTATACGATGTAACTCTTTTTGCGATGTGTTTGTTGAGATCCGATGAATTGTGGGTTTATGATCAAGTTTATCTATGAATAATATTTGAATCTTCTCTGAATTCTTTTATGTATGATTGAGTTATCTTTGCGAGTCTCTTTGAATTATCAGTTTGGTTTGGCATACTAGATTGATCTTTCTTGCCATGGGAGAAGTGCTTAGCTTTGGGTTCAATCTTGCGTGTCCTTACCAAAGGATGTAAAGGGTTGCAAGGCACGTATTGTATTGTTGCCATCGAGGATAACAAGATGGGGTTTATATCATATTGCTTGAGTTTATCCCTCTACATCATGTCATCTTGCTTAAGGCGTTACTCTGTTCTTATGAACTTAATACTCTAGATGCAGGCAGGAGTCGATCGATGTGTGGAGTAATAGTAGTAGATGCAGGCAGGAGTCGGTCTACTTGTTGCGGACGTGATGCCTATATACATGATCATGCCTAGATAATCTCATAATTATTCGCTTTTCTATCAATTGCTCGAGAGTAATTTGTTCACCCACCATAATACTTATGCTATCTTGAGAGAAGCCTCTAGTGTAACCTATGGCCCCGGGTCTATCTCTTATCATATTTGCTTCCAATCTACTTTTATTTGCATCTTTACTTTTTGCATCTATATTATAAAATACTAAAAACATATTTATCTTATCATACTATATTAGATCTCACTTTCGCAAGTGGCCGTGAAGGGATTGACAACCCCTTTATTGCGTTGGTTGCGAGTTCTTTGTTTCTTTGTGTAGGTGCGTGGTGTTAGAGTTGTGTCGAATATAGTGTACAAGGTAGGTTACAGTTGGACTTGTAGTTGTATCGTGTTTACATAGGATGTGGAGTCGTGTCCTAGTAGGACACCTGTATCCTAGGCCTCTCATATATAGCGGGGGTAGACACACGATGTAATCTATGCCAACATAATAGCATAGGAACACAGGGGAAGCTGGCGGCATGTGCCGACGTCCAGGGCGACCTGGTGCGGTATTGTGACGGTGTCACGGGGAGGAGCGCCCATAGTCAAGCCCCAGGGATGTAGCCATATCGGTGAACCTCGTTAACAAATCTCGGTGTCGTGCTCGTGTGATTGCTTGGTCCTCGGATGATCGATGGAGTACCTCGGATTTATTCTAACAAGTGGTATCATGAGCTAGGTTGTTCGGAGATCGTTGATGGTTGTTCTAGAGGAAGCGCAATGAAGAGATCGTAGTTGTGGAGTTGAAACTGATTGGAAGCAAGCTGTGGAATTAAATCGAAGCAGCGAGCAGCACGCGTACTGGCGTAGCTCTCGGCGGATCGGAACGGTGGCAACGAGATTCGGATTCGGTGTAATAGCAATCAGATACACGTTCTGGCTGCATAGGTGCAAGTACGCAACTTGGCGACATCGGATCAGATTACACGGACAGTACGGCGGCTGCGGTGTAACACGTAACACCAGGCTCGCGTGATGGCTATTCGGGGCAGTCACGGCTGGGTTGGTTGGCGTGTGGTGGACGTCAGGTGGGGCACTAAACGTGGTATGTGCTATGATATTGCGTGGCGCTGGAACGTGCAGAGCTGAAGGAAAAGCAGTAGGAGATTTGTTTGGACCAAAAGGGAGACCGAGTCTCCACGTGACACGGAGATAGGCAGGCATCAATCGCCGGAAAGATCAAATCCATTGATACATGATTCACATCCATTGGAAATAGCAAGACGATTGACAAGTCAATTGCTAGCATGGATGGAGTTGAGCCAAGGGAGCAAATCACGTGAAGGCCAAGTTTTTTGGTGGACTACTACTGGTGCATGCAGGCAAGACCACGCTGGGTTTGCTCGTGTACTCCGGCGTCATGGGATAGCTCACGTATTTTTCACATGGTCAGTCGTACAAAGAACGATGTCACTAACGGGTACCTGGTTTGAGGTGGAGAAGTTCATGGAACTGAAAACCTTGGGTTATGAAAGACAGGGTGGAAAATTTGTTGGCACAACAGAGATGCTTGAAGGCGTTGCGGGAAGTCAATTCAGCTAAGATGGAATTATTATGTGATGGATGGAAATTCATGGAAGACGATTTGGGAGCCTCAAGCGTGTCATGTAGTCGAACGAGTTCGGCTGGGTCGGACTAGGCAGTCTGACGGATCGACGCAAGTCGGCTGGTACAGAAGACGGTGGTGGGATCGACGAAGACGACGTAGCAGCGTGATGCTGATGGTGACCGACTTCTGGGCGTGGAAACACGTGGCACATGCCCGAGGCTTGTGTGGCTTCAACAAGACTATGGCGCAGGATTGATTCAAGGTGGTGTATACACGGAGCTTGAAGTCGATGAGGCGCAGGGATGGATTGATCATCTACCATGGAGTCATGTTGAAGGTGGAGCTGGATTGAGGGGCTACGGCGTAAGTCGACGGGGCCGAAGCCTATTCAGCAGGCGGGAAAAAAGCGAGTGACATGCAGTTCGGACTGGAGCCCAGTGGTCTGATGGAAGCGTGAAACTCGTCATCGGTCGGTGATGATCGGTGGTACTTTGCAGTGGGGGTTGAGTGGTGTGGGTCCGCGATCCTTGAGACTCGACCGAGATAGCGGAGGCTCGACGTGGTAATAGCGGCGAGGCGTGTGGTACGCACGGGGCATGGAGACGGGCCAGGGCTCTGGTGGTCATACATGTGGTGAGACAACTGTGAATTTGACTCGGGATGACTATAAGCAATGGTGAAATTTCTTCAAGTTTCAGACAGGCGGTCAAGGAAGAGTGGTGATGTTGAGTTCAGGTAACTCTTATGTGTGACACCCAATATGTGAGTTGTTCACTTTCACGCAGGTTAGTGATCAGTGTGTGATGGCGTTGGACTGATACTCTGGAAGTTGGGAGCACAAACTAGAGTAACAAGGAACTTAATTTTGCTCGAATGTTGACTCTGGTCAAGAAAAGAAGGGACTACAAGTTGCAGATGGAGTCACATGGAGTCTTTGGAATAGCAGCGGTACTCATGGGATAAGCTCAAGTCCAATGTACATGGAAGTTTGACGCATGGACGAACTCAAGGTGGTGGAGAATATTCGCCAAGGTGGAGTTTGTTAGAGTTGTGTCGAATATAGTGTACAAGGTAGGTTACAGTTGGACTTGTAGTTGTATCGTGTTTACATAGGATGTGGAGTCGTGTCCTAGTAGGACACCTATATCCTAGGCCTCTCATATATAGCGGGGGTAGACACACGATGTAATCTATGCCAACATAATAGCACAGGAACACAGGGGAAGCCGGCGGCATGTGCCGACGTCCAGGGCGACCTGGTGCGGTATTGTGACGGTGTCACGGGGAGGAGCGCCCATAGTCAAGCCCCGGGGATGTAGCCATATCGGTGAACCTCATTAACAAATCTCGGTGTCGTGCTCGTGTGATTGCTTGGTCCTCGGATGATCGATGGAGTGCCTCGGATTTATTCTAACACGTGGGACTTTTGAGGAGCCTCCTACTGGATTGATACCTTGGTTCTCAAAAACTGAGGGAAATACTTACGGTACTATTGCTGCATCACCCTTTCCTCTTCAAGGAAAACCAATGCAAGCTCAAGACGGCAGACCCACCGGAAGGGCCTCTGTATTTCGCGAACAAACGTTCCCCCCGCTGACAGGTCGGACCCACCAACTATATCTTCGCACGCAAGGAGTGCCTCCTTATTACGCACAAAAAAATGAATACCCCCTCCTAGCTGGGACCCAACACAGTGGGAGGCTGACTTGTGGGCCTACTAAGTTGACGGGGACGAAGGGCTTTGTCAACTTAGTCAATATGAACTATTCTAGCTCCAGTGACCGTATGATGTCCATCCAACGGCCGTAGTGCTTCTTCAACCTCTGGTCTTCTTGCTCCAGCCGCCCAAAGCAGCGCCGGTCATGCCGCCTACTCCTGCCTCTCGTGGCCGGTTGTGATGCCGCGGAGGCCTCACCGCCCCCTACTACTCCCACCGCTGGCCAGGCCCTGCGGCGACAGCAGCCTCACACCGAAGCCGAACTAGTGAACCCTCGTACTCCTCTCCGCATGGGAAACAACTACCGCGTCTTCCCCGGCTCCATGTCATCCCCATCCTAGGCCTCGCCCTCTTCCACCGCCGTCTTCCACCGCCCTAGTGCTCTCGGTGCGGCGTGGTCAACGTGGTCAAGGAACGACTTCTATCGGAAGAGTACTGTACGTGGAGAGGCTGACAGCTGGTCCACGGCAGCAGCAAGGAAGTGTCTCCTTATTACGTGCAAAATAATTATTCCTCCACCTGACAGCAGGGACCCACTGGACGGGCCACCGTATATCATGAAAAAAAACATTTCCCCCCTGACTGCTGGGACCCACCAGCTAGATCTTCACACGGAAGGAAGTGCCTGATAGTTAGGACCCACCTGGTCGAAGCGTATGTAGCGTTGTCATTCTGGTCGTGAACGTGTACGTACATACTGGTCGATCGGTCTGTCTGCAGGCTGCCATGATGAACCGCGACTGAGTAAGGAAGGGCACGTGTCATAGTAGAGGCACGCACGTAGCATGTACACGTACGTACAACCAGGGTGCAAGAAGGTAAATATGGCCACGCACGTACATACAGGCGGGGTCTCGAACGCCTACTCGCAGATACGTACTGCCAGGGCTCGTGTACATGGCTGGGTCGGAATGGAGAAGCTGCGCCGTCGTCGTGATCATGGGAAGGCAACCGACTGGGTCGGAACGGAATGTGTCTTCGTGTTCATCGAGAGCCAACTGGTTTGGACGGAACAACCGATGGAAACGAGGCCTGGCGTACCATAGAACGGAGGAAACATCCTTGTGTTCGACCGGCCATGGTCGAAACGGGATCCTGTTCATCGAGAGGGGTCTGGCGTACCGCAAAACGGAGGAAACGGACTTCTCTTGGACATCCTACGGTGGAAACGGGGTCCTGTTGATCGGGAGGGGTGTAGCGTACCGCAAAACGGAGGAAACGGACTTGTGTTGGAGCGAACGGGGGTCCTGTTTATCAGGAGGGGTGTGGCGTACCGCAAAACGGGAATCCACGGGATATTGTTCATCTCCACTGTCGACTGCCTCCACGGGCTATTGTTCATCCACCGTCGACCTCCTCCAGCCTCCACCTGCGACTGTTCATCCACGGGCTCCTGTTCATCCAGCCTCCACCGCGCGCTACTCCACCAGCTACTGTTCAACCACCCCTCTCCACAAGCTCATGTTCAACCATCCAGCCTCGCTTAGGTTTAGTTAGAGCCCAACGCCTCGCACACACGCGCATACGTACGAGAGAAACGTGCATCGCTCCCCCCCGTCCACCCACCATAACCGGGAACACCCCCGATATTTTCCTCGCCCTCGCTTCTACCATGTTTTTTCCCATCATGGACGGCCCAAAGAATGTCATGCAGCTACGTCTCCGGCCTGCCCAGGACGAAAAGCCCATTTTCTGTCATGATTTTTTGTCATAGAAGTAGGACCCCACCACATATATGATGATACCGAGTTTTGTCACAATTATCGTCATAGAAGTGTCATAAGCATGACAGAAAAAAATTCGTTCGGCCCAAAATGTCACGGATGTGTCTTTTTTGTAGTGGTGTTTCAAGATTTTCAGTTTCAAGCTCATCATCGGTTTCAACAACATCATGTTGTCTTACTCTAGCAATTTGTTAGTCAAGAAAATCACCTAGTGGCACATCATCATCATCAAGCAAGATACTAACATCATCATAAGTATCATTCATAGCAGAAGTAGCATCATTAATAACTTGCAACATATCAGGATTAATAGCATGTGGTGGTATTGCAAGTTTACTTATAACCGAAGGTGAATCAAGTGCGGAGCTAGATGGCAGTTCCTTATCTCCCCTCGTCTTAGAGGGATAAATCTTAGTCTTAGCATTCTTCAGATTCTTCATAGTGATAAATTGATAATAATCCCAAGTGGCACGACAAATATAGCCATGCTCCTCGGCAACAGCGCCAGAAAAAGGTCTTGATAACCCACAAGTATAGGGGATCGCAATAGTTTTCGAGGGTAGAGTATTCAACCCAAATTTATAGATTGGACACAAGGGGAGCCAAAGAATATTTGCAAGTATTAGCAGCTGAGTTGTCAATTCAACCACACCTGGAGATTAATTATCTGCAACAAAGTGATCAGTAGCAAAGTAATATGATAGTTTTGATAATAGTAGCAGCAGCAATAGTAACGGTAACAGTGATAACAGTGATTTTGTATCAAGTGCAACAGTAACGATAACAGTAGTAACTTAGCAAGAACAATATAAAATAAATTCATAGGCATTGGATCAGTAATTTGTTGGATGATATTCCTCATGTGACAGTCATAACCTAGGGCGATACGGCACTAGCTCCAGTTTATAAATATAATGTAGGCATGTATTCCGTAAATAGTCATACGTGCTTATGGAAAGAACTTGAATGACATCTTTTGTCCTACCCTCCCATGGCAACGGGGTTCAATTGGAAACTAAGGGATATTAAGGCCTCCTTTTAATAGAGAACCGAAACAAAGCATTAACACACGGTGAATACATGAACTCCTCAAACTACGGTCATCAGCGGGAGTGGTCCCGACTATTGTCGCTCCGGGGTTGCCGCATCATAACACGTAGTAGGTGACTATAACTTGCAAGATCGGATCTAGAGCATGGATATAATGGTGAAAACATAAACGGTTCAGATCTGAAATCATGGCACCCGGGCCCAAAGTGACAAGCGTTAAGCATGGCAAAGTCATAGCAATCTCAGAACATAGTGGATACTAGGGATCAAGCCCTAACAAAACTAACTAGATTACATGATGAATCTCATCCAACTCCTCACCGACCAGCGAGCCTACGAAGAAATTACTCACTCCCGGTGGGGAGCATCATGGAATTGGCGATGGAGAAGGGTTGGTGATGACGAAGATCAAAGATCCCCCTCTCCGGAGCCCCAAACGGGCTCCAGATCTGGCCTCCCGATGAAGAACAGGAGGTGACGGTGGCTTCGTCTCATGGAACGCGATAATTCTTTCTCCCTGATTTTTTTTCTGGAAAATAGGATTTTATAGCATCGGTTCCAGGGTCTATGGGGCCACTAGGTGGGGAAAATCCACCTGGATGCGCCGGCTCGGTTGTGCCCACCTAGGTGCCCCCCTCAGGTGGATTTTGGCTCCAGAAATTCTCTTTATTGATATAAAAAATCCTTGCAAAGTTTCGTTCCATTCCAAGAACTTTTATTTCTGCACAAAAACAACACCATGGTAGTTCTGCTGAAAACTGCGTGAGTCCGGGGTTAGTTTCATTAAAATCATGCAAATTAGAGTCCAAAACAAGAGGAAACAAGAGGAAAAGCATTAGGAAAAGTAGATACGTTGCAGACGTATCAGTGCCCCTCATGATCGGTCTTGGGAGAGGCTGGCCTACGTATGCGGTGCAATGGCCAAGAGCCAGCAAGCAGGCACCCATGAGGCCCCTCGTCACCAAAGAGGCAGCCGCAACAAGCGCTCCCCATGGGCCGGTGGGTACAACCCGTGGACCGGCATTGTCCATGCGTACACCATGTCCGTCCCACGGGCGCCGGCCCTGACTCTTGCGGTGCCACGTTGAAAGTGCAACTAATCCCCGGGTGGTTTTGGTAATTAATAACAACATATATATCATTGAACTAATCATTTCTTGAGAATATTTCAGAAAGTTCAGTGATATGGGTATGGCAATGACCGATGATGTGGACCCTCAAAATGCTAAGGAAAACATTGGCAAAAGTCAAGACTCCATTTTTGGTTTAGTGATCCAAGATCACATTGAGTCCATAGGAAAGCCAATACTATTAAAGGGATGAGGTTATGATAATGATCTGGTTGCTCTAAGTGCTTAGTGATTTATCTCTCAAACTATCAGCAATCTTTCATTCCAACATAAACCCATAAGTAATCTCGGTCCCACCGATTCCAAACCCAGTCCACACCGAGATGAACCACCACACCATATACCCAAACCCTAAGAATCTCGGATTTTCCGATTCCAAACTCGGTCTTACGAAATTGGTGTTGCCAACCTTCAGAACATTCAGACTCAAATCGGTGTCACCGAGATGAGAAAGTCGGTCCCACCGAGAATGGCAAACCCTAGACTTTGGAAGAATCGGACTAACCGAGATTGTATTTTCGTCCCCACTGAAAATCCCAACGCTCACAAGATTTGAACTTTCGGTCCCACCGAGTTGTCAACTTCGGTCCGACCGAGATTGGTCAAATGTGTGTAACAGTTGGATTTTGTGTGGAGGCTATAAATACCCTCCACCTCCTCTTCATTCGTGGAGAGAGCCATCGAAAGAACTACCACTCCTACCTTACATTTCTGAGAAGAAAACTACCTACCCTTGTGTTGAGATCAAGTTGCTCCACTCCCACCATATGAAACTTGATTTCTAGCCTTCCCAAGTTGCTTTCCACTCAATCCTTTCTTCCACCACAGCCAAATCAGTGAGGAGAGTTGAGTGTTGGGGAGATTATCATTTGAAGCACAAGAGCAAGGAGTTCATCATCACCAACCCCATCTATTACCTTTTGGAGGGTGGTGCCTCCTAGATTGGTTAGGTGTCGCTTGGGAGCCTCCGTCATGATGTGGAGTTGAACCAAGGAGTTTGTAAGGGCAAGGAGATCGCCTACTTCGTGAAGATCTACCCCGAGTAAGGCTAGTCCTCCGTGGGCGTAGGCCATGATGGCATAGACAAGGTTGCTTCTTCGTGGACCCTTCGTGGGTGGAGCCCTCCGTGGACTCTCGCACCGTTACCCTCCGTGGGTTGAAGTCTCCATCAACGTGGATTGACGATAGCACCACCTATCGGAACCACGAGAAAAATCTCCGTGTCTCCAAATTGCGTTGCTCTTCTCCACCTCTCATTTACTATCGTGCAATTTACTTTCCGCTGCCACAACTCTAGAATTGCATGTGTAGGGTGATACTTGACTTGGTTATCATTGAGAACTTGCTAAGAATCTACTCCAATCAAAAGGCGAAACTTTTAACTTGTCAAGTAGTCTAATCACCCCCCCTCTAGACATACTTCCGATCCTACAAGTGGTATCAGAGCTTTGGTCTCCATTGGATTGGTTTCCATTGCATTGGACTCCATAAGCTTGGTTTCACAACCTAGGAGAGTATGGCGTCTAGTGAGGGTAATTTTCGTAGAGGTCCTTAATTTGATGGTTCAAACTTTGCTAGTTGGAAGCATAAAATGAAAATGCATATTCTTGGACATAACCCTGCCGCATGGGGCATTATTTGTGTTGGCTTGCAAGGTGAGTTCTTCGAGGAAGGAAAAGTTCCGGATCGCGAAGCTATCATGCGGATGAGTTGCGGATGTTACGTAACAATGCTAAAGCTTGTGACATTCTCTTCAATGCTTTGTGTCCCGAGGAGTTCAACAAGATCAGCCGCCTTGAGAATGCAAAAGAGATTTGGGATACTTTGGTCGAAATGCACGAAGGTACCGAGTCCGTGAAGGAATCAAAGCTAGATGTTCTTCAAGGTCAGCTTGACAAGTTCAAGATGAAGGAAGGTGAAGGAGTCGCTGAAATGTACTCTAGGCTTGCTCTCATCACCAATGAGATGGCAGGCTTAGGAAGCGAAGAAATGACCGACCGATTCATCATCAAGAAGATTCTCAGAGCTTTGGATGGAAAGTATGACACCGTGTGCACTTTGATCCAAATGATGCCAAACTACAAAGATCTCAAGCCTACCAAAGTCATTGGAAGGATTGTTGCTCATGAGATGACACTTAAAGATAAGGAAGAGCTTCACAACAAGTCAAGTGGTGCTTACAAAGCTGCAGTTGAAGCTCCCACATCCTCAAGTGACAAGCTAGTTTCCAATGAAGAGATAAGCCTAATGGTGAAGAACTTCAACAAATTCTACAAGAGTAGAAGCAAGGAAAGAAGCTCAAAGTCTAGATCATATGATGAAAAGAGATCTTCTAGTCGTGATCGAAACTGCTACAATTGTGGAAGACCGGACACTACTCAAATGAGTGTTCGACTCCCCACAAGAGAAGAGAAGAATCTCCAAGAAGAAGAAGCTCAAGAGAAGAGTCCTCGAAAAGAGAGAAGGAGTAGAGATGATCGTTATGAACGAAGATCCTCTCGGAGAAGCAAGGATTCGGAAAGGAAAGACAAGTCATCAAGGAGCTACACAAGAAGAAAACATCAAGCTCATGTTGGTGAATGGGTTTCGGCTCCGACTCAAACAATCACTCCGAAGAAGCTATCACTCCAACTCCGAATCTGATCAAGATGAAGGTGTTGCGGTCTTGCTCTCGTGTCCTCCAACTCCAACTCCTATGACATATTTGATTCACCAAATGAGGGAATTGGAAGATGCTTCATGGCAAAAGGCCCCAAGGTATCACACCCTGAGTTTATTGACTTTGATAGTGATGAGGATGACTTGCTTTGTGAAGATGAGCTTTTACATGATAAATCTAGTGAGCTTAGTAATGATGAACATGCTAGTAGCCTTTATAGTCGAGAAGAGTCGAATGACAATGCTATGAAGGAGATTGAGCGTCTAACTAAAGAACTAAACACTCTTAAGTTAGCTCATGAAACAACTCAAGAAGATCATAGAGAGCTCCTAAGATCTCATGAGAAGCTACGCTTCGAGAAGCTCAATCTAGAGCAAGAACATGAGTTTCTAAAAGCAATCAATGACGATCTTCGAAAGAAGAGTTCTTCATATCTTGCCAAACGACTTCTCTTGTCTAATTTCTTGCCACCTATCAAAACTAAGCATGACAAGCTTAAGAAAAATTCTTCATCTAGTAGTAACAATAATCATGCTAAATCAAATGTTGTTACTTCTAGTAATTCTCTTGATTCCACTAACAATGTTTCAAGCCAAGTTTCACTTGAGCAAGAAAATAGTCTATTGAAAGGGATTATAGAGAAAGGTGTCTACAAGAGTCTTGCTTGGAAGCAAGAGCTTTGAGGAAATTGTTCGCAAACAAGGAAGACACCGAAGAATCAAGGAATTGGTTTTGAGCGAAAGTTCAACGCCGAAGGTGTTGAATGGGAAGAAGGTCAATATCCCACTCCAAAGTTCGTCTCTCAAGAGGAGAAGTATGATCCTACTTCTTCAAATGAGGAACAAGCTCAAGATGACCTTCCACCACAAGACCACAAGCTAAAAGGCAAGGACAAGCTTCAAGAGGAGATTGATGCATTCATTGAAGCACCCAAGGCCATGGTCAAGTGGGTTCCCAAGGCAACTTCAAGTTCTACTTCAACAAGCTCAACTACTACACCAAGGATTCCCATCAAGATGATGTGGATCCCGAAGAAGAAGAACTAGAGAGTTCTTGAGGGTGACTCCGCCAATATACTTCATCACATTCATTTATGGCAAGGACTTGTGCAATCAACTTCCACATCTTGCACTAGTTCATGGAGTCACAAACCCTCATGTTGGTAAGTCAAGGGACAAGGTAATCATTGCTTTCATGGACATCATCTATTGTGAACTTCAATCTATGTCCATGGATATCCTTGTTTGTTCCTTGTGGGACTAACCCATGTAGGTATTGAAAGTGCCCGAATCCAAAGGATTGCTCCCAACTCTTGATGATCTTCATCAACATTGAGCATCCACATCTTCAACATCTACATGAAGTCTTCAACGACAACCCAAGGTTAGTTTGACCCTGTAAAAGGGGTTCTCTCATCAAGGGGGAGCTTTGCTCTAAAGAAATGAGCCAAAGCATCTTCTAACGATGTGAACACATCAATGCTTTATGGAAAAGTGGTAACCCCACTTGTGCTTAAACGATGAGTATGACCTATGATCAAATGTTCTCATTTGACTCCTAAGTCAATATACTCATATATAGATGACCTAGTCATCGCCAAATTGTGTGCTAGCTGTTAGTGTTTTGTTTGTGCATGTTTGACACATATTTCATTTGCTATCTTATTGTGTGAGCATGTTGGATGCATGATTTTATCCATTCGAGGACATCCATTTGTTGCTTTGGTCTTTTGGTTTTCTTTCTTTTGACCAAATGGATGGACAAGAATGCCTAAGTTCCTCCCCTAGCTATCTATGCTTTCTTGTCTCAAACTCTATTCATGCTTATATCACAAACTTTGAACAAGACTTTTTCGGACGGACCGAGTGAGGAGCACTTTCGAGCCACCGATCCGTCAAAAGCCTAACTTCCAAAACCTTCAAGTACTTTGGGTCAAACCGATATACTCAAATCGGACGGACCAAATCACTTGGATTGATCAAGGTTTTCACCTCGGTGAAACCGAAGTTTCAAATTTCGGCGTGATCGAAGTGTAATCGCACGCAGCTAACCATCTCGGTCCCACCGAAGTTTTCAACTCGGTCCCACCGACACCAAGGGTATATATACCCGAGACACGCGTTGATTACTTCTTCAAAATGCTCGCCTCAAACCCTTCACGCCGCGCCTTGGTCTCCGGATCGTCTCCGCCATCACTGTCGCGCCTCGCCGGGTCTCCATCGCCGTCAACGGTCTTTCTCATCGCGCCGTTGCCGCCGTGGTGAAGCTCCACCGCATTAGGTGAGTTTCATCCTCTCGTGCTCCAACCGCTGATTCTATGCACGATAGGTTTTGCCTAGTTTCTTGCCAAGATTGAAATCTCCTATCCAAATTGTTTAGATCATAGAACAAAATTCGAGTGAAAATTTTAGGGTTAGGTTTCACGAACACATCTCGGTGTGACCGATTCGACATTCTCGGATGACCGATTTGGCCTCTGGCCATTAGACCGCACTTTTCGGTTAAACCGAAGTTGTACAAATCGGTAAGACCGAAGTGAGGATTTAGTGAAACCCTAGTGCTCTCGGCTAGACTAAAACCCATTTCGTCCAACCGAAAGTGGTGTATGTGGTCTGTTTAGACACTTCGGATTCACCGAATTTATAGACTCGGTCGACCGAAATGTATTCTCGTGAAAACCTAAAACTAAAGTTTGAACTCATTCTTTTGCAAAATCCTCTGCGGTTTGTGATAACTCTTCTATTCTCGCCTATGCCTATTCTATTCACAGGTTGTCACCATGTCGATGGAAGTGACAATGAAACAGTCCGAGTTGCGATTGAGATTCTGGAGGCAAAGACAAGTCCAGAAGAAAGCAGTTTTTCAGATGATGGAGAGAGAAGCACTCAAGTGGAATGCCTGCAATGCTACGGGGCGGAAGAAGAGGAATTACGATGAGGAGGATTCAGACTTTGTTGCGAGATGAGGAGATAACTTCTAAGCCAAAAGGCAAGTGGTTGCCAAGGGCTATCAAGGGCAACAGACAAAGAAAGGCACAAGCAAGGTAAAGAAATCCATCTGCTGCAAAGAGGCTCAAGATGGAACAAGAAACCTCCAAAGAAGATCAAGAAAACTTCCAAGAGGAAGAGACTAGTTCATGAAGAAGTCGATGATGATGATTACGATGAGGAAGCACCCCACCTCCTCGAAGCGAAGTTGATGGGAGATGCCATCGTAGCGTGAGCACCCACAAAAGCTAAGCCATCACCAAGCAAAGGCAGCCCAAGCCAAACCTCGCCGCCAAGCCAAAGAAGACTGTGAGGAACATACCGCTTGAGAGAAGAAGAAGGACAATGTGCCACCGCAGAATCGATGATGAGGCTCATGTTTTGTCAAGCTCGCATGAAATTGCCGATTCATAATGATGCTCATCCTCGAGCTGAAAATATGAAGGAGAGGAAGGATAAAGGACTCGAGCTATGGAGGCAAGTTGATCCATATGCCACCGGAGAAGGACAGCAGTTGACCCAAGATTCCACACTAGAGAGCAACAAGACTTTTATGAGACAAAGTGCTCATGGATAAGAAGCCAATTGTTCTTGACACGGATATGTAGATCGGGAATACATCGACGATGAAGAGCACAGAGACTACTTCCCACATGTGCATGAAAGCTTCACCGCTTGTGGGATTGCAGAGTTTGTTGGTCGGTTTGCTTGGAATGATGAGATGATCATGCGGTTCTATGCCACCGCACACTTCTATCCAGATGGCGTAATTGTATGGATGATGAAGGCGTAGATTCCATTCAACTGTTGAAGAATGGAGAGCGTTCTTGAATGCACCAAATCAAAGGATGATGATGTTGATGTCTATGGCATTCCAAAGAAGAATCACGAGTCAATGAAGAACATGTACAATGAGGTACCGAGAAGGATGTAGAGATATGGAAGCTTGGTTCATCTATTATCTTCAGCAGGTCTCCCAACCACCAATACCATTACGAGGCATACTTTGATGCCCAAGTCGAGACCACCGCATGATAAGAGGGTATTCTATCAACATGCTGCACATTCTAGATCGAAGACACCTTTTAAGGTGATGGACACGATAGTAGAGACTATCAAGAGGACAGCAGCAGACTGAAGAGGTCGTGTGGGTTTGCTCGCATATTCAGATGCTCATTAATGCCAAGTTTGGCACGGACACCTACATTGGATAGACCCCACTTGCCACCGCAGCTGAACACGAAGATAATGAGGTTGTGATGACCGAGGATGCTCCCACATCCGTAGAAGGACATGCTAAGTCCGAAGTCGCCAAACAAGCTAAAGCCGAGAAGGAAGCAAGAAGAAGCCCAAGAGTGTTGCAGACAACTTCTTGAAGCCACTCAGAGAATTGAGCTACGCCTGCCAAGATAGTGCGCCTCGGAGAGCCTTGAGAGGATAGTTGAAGATAAGTTCCATGCTCTGGGCGTCAAGTCGATCAAGTGCAGTCACCGTCAACAAGCTTGAGGCGGACATCGAGGAAGCTAAGAAGGAAAAGGCGAGCTCATGAGGGAGATGGAAGATGATCTAGTCCAGATGACTATGAGCAGCTGCTGCAGTGCCCACAAAGCCCAGATCACCGCTATTCCAAAGGATGACCCTGTGGCTACTACATCAAGACCTCCTACAGCTCCGTCGGTTCAAAGACTAGCTCGAGATCCACTCCTCCACTCCACAGACTTCAAAGCAAGCTTTTGCAGATGCAGCTATCTCCACTCCATCGACGCAGACAGAGCCGCCAGCAGAGTCCCGAGTGACGATTAGCTCTATACCTTCGAACTTTTGGTAACTTGTTGCCAAAGGGGAGAAATTGTATAGATCATAGGGCTTCGAGAGAGAGTGCTCGTTTTGCTCTTTCGTTTGCGGTTTTCCTTGAGATACTTTTGAGTTCTTTGAGACATTTCGTGTGTTTGATACTACGCTTGTTCTATCTTGATGAGTGCTTGATCATACTGTGCTTAATGTGTGCTTGATGCTTATCATATTCCATTCATATCTTGTATGATCATTTACTCATGTCTTGGTGATTGGGTGCATGTTATTCATTCTTATCATTTTGTGCGCTCCACCAAGATGTATGTGACATGGAAGAGTAACCCATGATCCTAATCGATTGTGCATTTGCATTCAAACGCAAATCTTAAATAATGCACAAATTTAGGGGGAGCTCTTGCTTATCACATACTTCTCAAAGCGACGATGTTATTCATTGATTATATCATTTGTCGAAGCTTTGATCTATATGTTGTCATCAATTACCAAAAGGGGAGATTGAAAGTGCAACTAATCCCGGGTGGTTTTGGTAATTAATAACAACATATATATCATTGAACTAATCATTTCTTGAGAATATTTCGAAAGTTCAAGGATATGGGTATGGCAATGACCGATGATGTGGACCCTCAAAATGCTAAGGAAAACATTGGCAAAAGCTCAAGACTCCATTTTTGGTTTAGTGATCCAAGATCACATTGAGTCCATAGGAAAGCCAATACTATTAAAAGGGGATGAGGTTATGATAATGATCTGGTTGCTCTAAGTGCTTAGTGATTTATCTCTCAAACTATCAGCAATCTTTCATTCCAACATAAACCCATAAGTAATCTCGGTCCCACCGATTCCAAACCCAGTCACACCGAGATGAACCACCACAGCCATATACCCAAACCCTAAGAATCTCGGATTTTCCGATTCCAAACTCGGTCTTACCGAAATTGGTGTTGCCAACCTTCAGAACATTCAGACTCAAATCGGTGTCACCGAGATGAGAAAGTCGGTCCCACCGAGAATGGCAAACCCTAGACTTTGGAAGAATCGGACTAACCGAGATTGTATTTTCGTCCCACCGAAAATCCCAACGCTCACAAGATTTGAACTTTCGGTCCCACCGAGTTGTCAACTTGGTCCGACCGAGATTGGTCAAATGTGTGTAACAGTTGGATTTTGTGTGGAGGCTATAAATACCCTCCACCTCCTCTTCATTCGTGGAGAGAGCCATCGAAAGAACTACCACTCCTACCTTACATTTACGAGAAGAAAACTACCTACCCTTGTGTTGAGATCAAGTTGCTCCACTCCCACCATATGAAACTTGATTTCTAGCCTTCCCAAGTTGCTTTCCACTCAATCCTTTCTTCCACCACAGCCAAATCGGTGAGGAGAGTTGAGTGTTGGGGAGATTATCATTTGAAGCACAAGAGCAAGGAGTTCATCATCACCAACCCCATCTATTACCTTTTGGAGGTGGTGCCTCCTAGATTGGTTAGGTGTCGCTTGGGAGCCTCCGTCATGATGTGGAGTTGAACCAAGGAGTTTGTAAGGGCAAGGAGATCGCCTACTTCGTGAAGATCTACCCCGAGTAAGGCTAGTCCTCCGTGGGCGAGGCCATGATGGCATAGACAAGGTTGCTTCTTCGTGGACCCTTCGTGGGTGGAGCCCTCCGTGGACTCTCGCAGCCGCTTACCCTCCGTGGGTTGAAGTCTCCATCAACGTGGATTGACGATAGCACCACCTATCGGAACCACGAGAAAAATCTCCGTGTCTCCAAATTGCGTTTGCTCTTCTCCACCTCTCATTTACTATACGTGCAATTTACTTTCCGCTGCCACAACTCTAGAATTGCATGTGTAGGGTGATACTTGACTTGGTTATCATTGAGAACTTGCTAAGAATCTACTCCAATCAAAAGGCAAAACTTTTAAGTTGTCAAGTAGTCTAATCACCCCCCCTCTAGACATACTTCCGATCCTACACACGTCCCCAGCGCATCAGGCGTACTACGCGGCTCCGCAGCCCTATGGAGGGTATCCACTCCGCAGCTGAGTGGTGCCTACAGCTTCCCGATTGCGTCCTCGCCACCTCCGCCTGCGCTGCCATCGGCGCCTTGGGACCCGGCGTTACTCACCGCGCTGCACACCGGTCCTACGCCGGACACCTACACTGGAGGCGGTGATTGGTACAAGGACACCGGGGCCACTGCTGACATGTTCGCTCATCCTAGTAATCTTGTCTCTTTCTCTCCCGTCACCACCGCCCACCGCATCATTGTCGGTGATGGTTCCACCCTCCCCATCACACATGTCGGACACACTTCATTTCCTTCTAATTCCATGCCTTTATCTTTGTCTAACATACTTATGTCACCTCATCTTATTAAGAATCTTATTTCTGTTCGCTGTTTCACTCGTGAAAATCCTGTTACTGTTGAATTGTACGAGCTTGGTTTTTGTGTCAAGGACGCTCGAACCAGGATGATACTTCACCGATGTGACAGCCACGACGAGCTCTATTCGGTGCATCCGCCCTCCTCCACCACCACCGCACTGGTCGCTCTCTCCACTGGCATTGATCTCTAGCACGCTCGTTTGGGTCATCCCAACCCCGTCACTCTTCGTCATATTCTTAGGAGTTTCAATTTCAGTTGTAATAAGATAGAGGATCATACCTATCATGCTTGTCGTGTTGGCAAACACGTTCGTCTTCCGTTTAATAACTCCACCACCATTGCTTCTTTTCCTTTTCAGTTGATTCATAGTGATGTGTGGACCTCTCCAGTTCCTAGTAATTTGGGCTACTTATATTATCTGGTTATCCTTGATGACTATTCTCATTATGTGTGAACTTTTCATTTGCGACCAAAGTCGGATGCACTTTCCACCTTGACGGCGTTTTACTCCTATGTCAGCACGCAGTTTGGGCGTCCCATTCTTGCTGTTCAGGCTGACAATGGAAAAGAGTTCGACAATCTTGCTTTCCGCACTTTTCTGTCGCACCGTGGCACAATTTTTCATCTTACTTGCATGTATACTTCACAGCAAAACGATCGAGCCGAACACGTCCTTCGCACTCTGAATGACTGCGTTCGCACACTCTTATTTCATGCCAACGTGCCACCTCGCTTTTGGCCGGATGCACTTGCTACTGCGTCGCTTCTTCTTAACCTCCAGCCATGTCGCCTGTGATGGAACTACGCGCCTCATCATCTTCTCTTCTATACGCCACCCTCTTATGATGGTCTGCGTATCTTCGAGTGTTTATGTTATCCTAGCACCGCTGACATTTTTCCTCATAAACTTGCACCATGTTCTGTTGCATGCATCTTTATTTGCTATCCTTCCAACTCCAAGGGCTATCGGTGCGACGATCCCGTATCCCATCGCGTGTTCACTTCCTGGCACGTTTACTTTGATGAGCATGTGTTTCCATTTCAGCAGGTAACCCCGGCCGTCTCTCCATCACCAGTCGCTGACGATGTGGGACCATCGGCGCCTCGCCCGGGGTGCTCGTGCGCCGCCCTCGGCCTGCCCTTGGCTTTGAGGCGCATCACTCGCAGCCTGCGGCTGCCTCCGGGTCCAGTGTTGGGCCTTCCAGCCCCACGGGCCCCGCCTTGACGCCGTCTTCTAGCTTGGCGTCCGCCTCGCCGCCGCCCTCCGTCTCGGTGGGCCCTGTGGCTATCGCTGCCTCCTCGCCACCGATGCCCGACGGGTCAGCCGTGCCCGCAGACTCGGCTCCCGCGGCGCCACCCTCTGCCGCCACCTCGGCTGCGGCCTCACCGCTTTCCAGCGCGTCTTCAATGGTGGCTACGGGCTCACCACCCGCGGTTGGTCCGGTCACTCGCGCCCGTGTGGGCGTTTTTCATGCGAGCTCGTGGTATGCTTGAGATGCATACGTCCACACGACATCCACCTCTACGCCGTCGCCTTTGCCATCCTCTCTTCGAGCCGCTCTTCGTGACCCACTCTGGATGGCTGCGATGCAAGAGGAGTTTGATGCCTTGCTGCACAATCGGACATGGCAACTTGTTCCCCTTCCTCGGCACGCCAACGTGATTACCGGCAAGTGGGTCTTCAAACACAGCTCCGTCCCGATGGTACCCTTGACCGCTATAAAGCGCGCTGGGTTGTTCGTAGCTTCGGGCAACATGCTGGCATCGACTTTACCGACACCTTTGTTCCGGTGGTTAAGCCCGGGACGATCCGCACGGTTCTACACCTTTGCGGTCTCTCGTGTCTGGCTGGTGCACCAGATGGACGTCTCCAACGCCTTCCTTCACGACCACCTCGAGGAGCAAGTCTTTTGTCAGCAGCCCACGAGGTTCGTTGATCCGACACATCCCGACCACGTGTGTGTGTGCTCTCGCGGTCCTTATATGGACTCAAGCAGGCTCCTCGCGCTTTGTACCAGCGCATCACGGCGATTCTGCACCAGCTTGGGTTCCGCTCTACCCGCTCGGATGCATCGCTATTTGTCTACCACCAAGGCTCCGACACTCCATATCTGCTCCTTTATGTCGACGACATCATCCTGACGGCATGTACGACTGGCCTTCTTAGTCAGCTCACTAATCGTCTTCACGCTGAGTTTGCCATCAAGGACTTGGGTCCTTTACACTACTTCCTCGGTGTTGAGGTGGTGTGACATCCGAATGTCTTCTTACTTCACCAGCGGAAGTACGCTCATGAGCTTCTCGGCCGTGCTGACATGCTTAATTGCAAGCCCGCCGCCACGCCTGTTGATACAAAGGCCAAGCTATCTGCCACGGATGGTTCTCCTGCTTTTGATGCTGCTTTTTACCGGTCAATCGTTGGGGCTCTTCAGTATCTCACTCTCACTTGACCGGAGCTCCAGTATGCAGCTCAGCAGGTGTGTCTTCACATGCATGCTCCTCGGGACGTTCATTGGGCCGCTGTCAAGCGGATTCTCCGCTATATCTGTGGCACTATGGATCTCGGCGTCACGTTGCACGCCTCCACCGACACCACCCTCACTGCATACTCCGATGCTGACTGGGTCGGCTGCCCGGACACTCATCGCTCTACTTCGGGCAACTGTGTTTTCCTTGGACCATCACTTATCTCGTGGTCATCCAAGCGGCAGCCAAGAGTCTCCCGTTCCAGCATCGAGGCTGAGTATCGCGCGGTGGCCAACGTCGTCGCCGAGTGCTCGTGGCTTCGTCAGCTGCTCTAGGAGCTTTCATGTCCTGTCGACAGGGCAACAGTGGTCTACTGCGACAAGGTCTCGGTTGTTTACCTCTCCGCCAACCCGGTTCATCATCGTCGTACTAAGCACATTGAGTTAGATATTCATTTTGTTCGGGATCAGGTGGCCCTTGGCCATATTCGTGTTCTACACATTCCTACTTCCCAACAATTTGTAGATATCATGACCAAGGGCTTGCCTACGGCGTCGTTCGAGGAGTTCCGGTCCAGTCTTTGCGTCAGCAATTGCGCCGCTTCGACTGCGAGGGGGGGGGTGTTGAGTATATGTGTTATGTGCATATTGTGTATTGGGCCCACCTCCTAGTTTCCTTGTATAGTCGAGGTCGTGGTCCATAGTTGTACATCATGTATACGTGCGGTTGCACCTGAGCAATACATTGTGCAATTCAATCATCATACACTCGATGTTGTTTCTGATTGCCATGATGACATCCTGGGTCTGTGGAATTTTCGCCCGGAAAACGCAATTGTTCCTCTCCTTCCAAATTTCCCCGGACATCATGATGACCATTGATTTAATTCCTCTTTTATTTGTCGCCACCGTTTTGCCAATGATATGTTGAAAGAACTGAACCGAATTTAGCTGGCGCCTGTCTGTTGGCGCAAGCAAGGCACATCCTGTCCAGCTTGCACTCTACCTCCAGATTTCCTTCGCAAAATTGCAGCTCCAGATCAAGTGCGTGGACGTTTCCAAATTTCTGAGGCAAAGAGGACAGAAGTATCCATTGGGCTATCCTCTTCTCTGCAGTCTGTCATTGCACCATAGGTGATTCTGAAGGAAGAGCCACATGAACATCGTTTGTTAGGGGCCCAAACTTTCCACATGAGGGAGTTGAAGTTAGGGCTTAGAGCATGCTGACATTGCATCTTGTATGCAGATTTAGCAGTGTATCGTCCGTCACGTGTGTCAAGCCAGCTTATCCGGTCCTCTTCCGCTGAGTTGAGAGTTGTGTGTGCGTCGTTGATCAGACGCCACAATCTCATGTATTGTGGTGCAATTGCCATTTGCGTCTCCATGTTGTAGGTCCAGGATTCACCGTTCGTTGCTAAGGCCAACCCCCATTGTCCTATTTTTTCGGCGAGGATGATGGAAGGGTTTGTGGGAAGACAGTGCACATCGGTGCCCCTCCAATCCAGTTGTCCTTCCAGAAGCTCGCCCTGCTTCCGTTGCCGATTTGCACTTTTGTGGCATTGCTAAACAAAGCCTTGCCGTCAGTAGGTGCTTGCAGGCCGACCCAGGGTCTGTTCGGCTGCTCCCACGCAAGCCACAACCATCTAATTCTTAGAGCCCGACTGAATTTGTGCAGATCAAGGATCCTGAGCCCTCCTTGCGCTACTGGTGTACATACCTTCTCCCATGCCACTTTACATTTGCCTCCGGTGAGCTCGTCCTCTTGTGTCCAAAGAATGTTGTGAATTGAGCATAGCAAATAGGTTAGGTTTCTTTGTGATGAAACCAATCCATGCAGATTCAAGTCCTAAATTTATCACGAATGCTCGCCTTTTATTGGATTTATTATTCTAGACCTTTTGGTGATGTTCGCTCATAGGAGATGGCGCTCGTGTTGACTACAAGATGTCTATGATGATTCTATCAATCCCATGGTTTGCTGGTTCGGTCTTTCGAAAATGCTTGTAAGAGCGAGTGCATATGCATGTATGAGATAAATATATATGCATATAAATGTCCGTGTTGGTGTAAAAAAAATATAATATACTCCCTCCGTTCCAAAATAGATGTCTCAACTTTGTATTAACTTTAGTATAAAGTTGGGTCATCTATTTTGGAACTAAGGGAGTAAATATCTGTGTCTATACCGTATTTCGCTAGACTAATCCTACGAATGTCAAATATACCTTGGCTTTTTGAGGGATACCCATGAAATACAGTAAGCGCATGTGTCTGTACCATAATTCGCAAAACCAATTGTCGAAGATACCGGTGCCTAAATGCAAACAGTCATTTCTTAAAAAAAGTGCAAACAGTCACGGTCACTCCTCTAGAAAATATGCACCCTTTGCTTTTTCCCGTGAAATGAAGAAAACGTGGAGCTTTTTTTTTTTTTTTTGAAAAAAGAGAGCGTGGAGCCGGAACGGCAAAAAGGCAAGGTCGGCATTCGGCGCGACGAGGCGGAAGCTGGGCCGCACCCCCAATTTTCCTGGCCCAGAAGCACCAGATTTCCATCCATTTCGCGTTCCGAGTTCCCCGACACGGCGGCGAGACACGGCGCGATGCATCCAGCGCCTCACGATTCGGCGCTCGCCCTCGCCTAATCCGTGGCCCTCCCCTTATCCCCCAAATCCAATCCTCACCCTTCTTCTCTAGATAAGCGAACCTCTCTTCCCCCTCTCGGCCCCCTCTCCCTATCCATCCCTTCCATCCTCTCCCCCGACCCCGCGCACCCGCGGCAGCTCCCCCCCTCCCGCCAGAGAAGCCGCCTCCATGGCCTCCCTCGCCGCCGCCTCCGCCTCCACGGCTCTCCTCTTCCCGCCCTCCACCTCCTCCTCCAAGCCCCGCCTCCCGCTCTCCACATCCCTCGGCTTCTCCGCGCCCGCGCGGTCACGCCGCGCCACTGCGGCGGCGGGGAGCTCCGGCAGGCGCCCGGGGCTGCTCGTCGTGCGCGCCGCCAGGGGCAAGTTCGAGCGGAACAAGCCCCACGTCAACATCGGCACCATCGGCCACGTCGACCACGGCAAGACCACCCTCACGGCCGCGCTCACCATGGTGCTCGCCTCCGTCGGGGGCAGCGCGCCCAAGAAGTACGACGAGATCGACGCCGCCCCTGAGGAGCGCGCCCGTGGTATCACCATCAACACCGCCACCGTCGAGTACGAGACGGAGACGCGCCACTACGCGCACGTCGACTGCCCCGGTCACGCCGACTACGTCAAGAACATGATTACCGGGGCCGCCCAGATGGACGGCGCCATCCTCGTCGTCTCCGGCGCCGACGGCCCCATGCCGCAGACCAAGGAGCACATCCTGCTCGCCAAGCAGGTCGGTGTCCCCAGCATTGTTGTTTTCCTCAACAAGAAGGACCAGGTCGACGACGAGGAGCTGCTCGAGCTCGTCGATCTCGAGGTCCGCGAGCTGCTCACGGCCTATGAATACGATGGTGACAATGTGCCAATCGTCTCCGGCTCTGCACTCAGAGCGCTCGAGGCCCTCATGGCCACCCCTGGCCTCAAGCGTGGGGATAACGAGTGGGTGGATGGCATCTTCTCCTTGATTGATTCCGTGGATACCCACATCCCTGTCCCGCAGAGGCAGACCGACCTCCCCTTCTTGCTCGCTGTTGAGGATGTTTTCTCCATCACTGGTCGTGGTACAGTTGCCACTGGCCGTATCGAGCGTGGCACCGTCAAGGTTGGGGACCCAGTCGACCTCGTCGGCATCAGGGAGACCCGCAATGCCACGGTCACTGGTGTTGAGATGTTCCAGAAGACCATGGATGATGCCATTGCTGGGGACAATGTTGGGCTTCTGCTCCGTGGTATGCAGAAGGAAGACATTGAGAGAGGCATGGTGTTGGCAAAGCCTGGTTCCATCACGCCACACACCAAGTTTGAGGCTGTTGTGTATGTGCTCAAGAAGGAGGAGGGTGGCCGGCACTCCCCATTTTTCCCTGGTTACCGTCCGCAATTCTACATGCGGACTACTGATGTCACGGGGAATGTGACAAACATTATGAACGACAAGGATGAGGAGGCGAAGATGTGCATGCCAGGTGACCGTATCAAGATGGTTGTGGAGCTCATCCAGCCTGTGGCTTGTGAGCAGGGAATGAGGTTTGCCATCCGTGAAGGTGGCAAGACCGTCGGTGCCGGTGTCATCAATAATATCATTCAGTAATGTGGATGGAGGATATCCACCGTGAGAATTTTCCTCATTTACTCTTTTGCGAAATGCTATGTAGTTGTTATTATGCGTTTAGGGAAGGCTCTTGTGAAATTGTAGTATGGCACATTTTTCTTCAAGTGAAATTGCATACTTTGTAGTATTCACGACAAAGATACATCTTGATCTGCCATCTGTCGTTATGTGCTTGACTGTTGGCCATTTTGTTTTCCTCTTGTTGATATGCTTGAAGATGATTCATTGTTCTTGGGAGCTTGATGCTGCAGGGACTGGTTGAGTTGGAGGTATACGGTTATAGCTTATTTATTTACTGCTTTATATATATATATATATATATATATATATATATATATATATATATATATATATATATATATATATATATATATATATATATATATATATGCTTGCTTGATAGATTTATCTTGAAGCTAGATTTCAGTATGGACTACATACGGATGCATATAGACATATTTTAGAGTGTAGATTCACTCATTTTGCTTTGTATGTAGTCCGCATCGGAATCTCTAAAAAGACTTATATTTAGGAACAGAGGGAGTAGTTGATATTGATTTTCTGCTGGTTAGCAGCTTAACCTGCAGCAATCATGTGTGTGCTCATATTTTTCAATGCAAAAACAGTTTCATGTGTTGGTCATTGTGTTATAGCAAGGCGTGCTCATCGCAGTTCATATCGATTTTCTGCTGGTAGCAACTTAACTTGCTGCAATCAACACGCGTCTGCTCATCTGGGTCAATGCAGAAAGCAGTTACGTGTAAGGTTATGTTACAAGGCTTGCTGAATTTTTGGTCAGTGCGCTGTAGCAATTCGTACCATTTCAAGGTGTTCATCTCAACCTATGCACTTCCAATCATAACAATCTGTTGCGTGCATGTTTCCCAGCAGATGTGTTGCTTCCGGATGTTGTTTCGTTTTGTTACGCGTGTTCCAAAATGCAGACTCAATCTTTTGTACCTGTCTTGTGGTGCAGTTCCAGTTTCTAATAATGCCTCTTGTGACATCCGCATGGTTGATTTGAACTCCATTAGCATCACCCAGTGTTTTATAGTGGAGGTACATGCTGTGTAGTTGTGACTGACGCTGGTCTAGCACTATAGAGAAGACCAACCACATGTTCATGAAGCAGGGAGTAATAGCTGGGAACAAGTCGCTCAAGAATTGTAAGGTGTTCATCTCTTTTTAGCAGTGTGAGTATGGGCAGCAAAATGGACATGTACCTGGAGTCGCTTCTCATCTTTTTGCTGTTTTAAGGGAAAGCCAGCCCTGGATGTTTTGTCCCCAATTAAACAAATGTTTTGATGTGCATAAATGTGTAGTGTTTTCCTGAGAAGTTCAGTGCTCTTTAGTCTTCGTCACTGTGCTGCTTAGCAGATCGCCGTGGCGGAGCACTGCTGCTTGGCATGCCGTCTTCCCTTATTTTGCTGACGCTCTGTCTGAAAGTCACCTGCTCACCAGCAGAAAGAAAGAAGCCGACTTTGAGGTTCACCAAAGCAATCCTCCATGAAGCCGACTTTGAGGTCACCAAAGCAATCCTCCATGTTCGTATCCAGCTCCCATTTTGATGTTCACAGAAATAGCATATTTGATGAGAGGTTCACTCCAGAGGTTCACTTCATTTTTATAAGACCTTGAAGATATTTCAGACATCATGCAAAATAGCCCATTTGAGTTGTCTGAAACAACTTACAAAAGTGAACGGGGAGAGTACAAATGTAATGGCAATATTCCCCTCTATTCACGTTTTTGTGTTGTGAATTGCTTACATTTCTCTCTGTTGTTTCTTGTTCCAAAAAATTATCCAACCATCCGCCCGAACTTCCATGCCCGCGAGCTACTGTATTAATTTGAACCGTAAGAACGTCTTATATTTAGTTACGAGATACTACTAAACAAAGAATATTATCTCTCTGCCTCTATTCGAAAACCGATAGGCTGAAACTTCCATGAACTTGAAAAGTTGAAAGGGAGGGGAAATTTGTCCTTAACAAAAGGAGGAAGGGATCAGCGCAAAGAAAAAAAAAAGGAGGAAGGGTGGACAGAGTGTGAGCTGAGATGGTCATAACATCTCCACGCGTCACACCTCTCAGCCGTAGCAGCCCCAATCGGCCGAACTCATCTCTGCTTGGATGTCCAACTATCGGCGGCCGTGTCTTTCAGGCTGCGGGTCATGATCTCTGTAGCAAGATCCTGGAATCTTTGCAGAGCGGAAGCAAATTCTGAAAGTGCCCATCTAGCCCCGAGCTCAAATGACTCTCCACAAACAGTAAATCAGAAAAGAAAATCAAAAAATTTAAAAAATGACTTTTTTTACAACAAAGATTGCTTAGTTTTATTTCTGCGTGTAAATTTCCGTGACGAAATCACATTCGTGGTAGTCTGGACAAAGTAAGAAAATCTGCACTTCAAAATGCTTTCATAAATAGTCTTTTTGAAGGGTCGGCCCAGAACATTAGGAATGTATTTTCTTCATTTGCACATATGTAGAACATTCAACAATGTTTGTTGCCAAAAAATATCAATTTTTGAATTTGTTTACTATTTTTTTGATTTTTAGTGTTCACGAGGGTGCATTTGAGCTCGGGAACAAAAACTCCATGCCTTTCAAATTCTAATTATTCTGACTTATAATAACATTAATATTTTCTTTTGAGTTGTGTGCACTAGTAATATTGTTCGTTTGTACATTCGGCGATGATTTCAACACTAACCGTGCCTTCCACGATCGTTTGCGTGACACTAACTTTCGTTCTTTTGGTGCTTTGTACCCACAAGCAGCTTCATGCCAACAAACTGTAGAGAAAATTGATGCTTTGTTTCTTCATTGATACTCTTTTAAGAAAAATGAACGCCTGCTTTCTTAAGAGCACAAAAGTCCTTTTTTTGTGTACCCTTTTATGTCCTGGGTGATCTAGCCGGTTCAAATACAAGGATATTGAGGTGAATTCTAACTTGGTCCTTGTTCAGTTACTCCTATGTTCCTTAAATGTTACTTACGATTGATGCTCCTACCTATGTTCGTATTGAATGCCAACATCGCCAAAGTGAGAACAAGGGTTCCTTAAATATCTCTTAATGTTATGATTGATGTTACCTATGTTGGGGAACGTAGCAGAAATTCAAAATTTTCTACGCATCACCAAGATCAATCTATGGAGTAACTAGCAACGAGAGAGAGGGGAATGCATCTTCATACCCTTGAAGATCGCGATGTGGAAGCGTTGCAAGAACGCGGTCGGTGGAGTCGTTCACTAAGCGATTCAGATCGCGGCCGAATCCGATCTAAGCACCGAACAACGGTGCCTCGCGCTCAACACACGCGACAGCCGGGGCGTCTCCTCCTTCTTGATCCAAAGCAAGGGAGAGGAGAAGTTGAGGGAGAGCTCCGGCAGCACGACGGCGTGGTGGTGGAGCTTGCAGTTCTCCGGCAGAGCTTCGCCAAGCACTACTACTACGGAGGAGGTGTTGGGGAGGGAGAGGGCTGCGCCAGGGGAAGGGTGAAGCTCCCATGCGCCTCCCCACTATATATAGGGGTGGAGGGGGCTGGTTTCTTGCCCTCCAAGTCCATTGGGGCGTTGGCAAAGGTGGGAGGAAAGAAATCCCATCATTTCCTTCCCCACCGATTGTTATCCCCCTTTTTTAGGGATCTTGATCTTATCCCTTCGGGATATGATCTTATTCCTTCTAAGGGGGATCTTGGTGCGCCTTGACCAGGGGTGTGGGGCCTTGCCCCACTACCACGTTCATGTGGGTCCCCATGCAGGTGGGCCCCACTCCGAACCTTCTAGAACCTTCCGTAGACAATACCGAAAAATCCCAACATTTTTCGGTGGCCAAAATAGGACTTCCATATATAAATCTTTACCTCCGGACCATTCCGAACTCCTCGTGACATCCGGGATCTCATCCGGACTCAACAACATTCGTAACTGCACACTAATTCCCATAACAACTCTAGCGTCACCGAACCTTAAGTGTGTAGACCCTACAGGTGCGGGAATCATGCAGACATGATCGAGACAGCTCTCTGGCCAATAACCAACAGCGGGATCTGGATACCCATGTTGGCTCCCATATGTTCCACGATGATCTCATCGGATGAACCACGATGTCAAGGATTCAAGCAATCCCTTATACAATTCCCTTTGTCCACTGGTATGTTACTTGCCCGAGATTTGATCGGCGGTATCCCTATACCTTGTTCAATCTCGTTACTGGCAAGTCTCTTTACTCGTCCCATAATGCATGATCCCGTGACTAACTACTTAGTCACATTGAGCTCATTATGATGATGCATTATCGAGTGGGCCTAGAGATACCTCTCTCATCATCTGAAGTGACAAATCCCGCCTCGATTCGTGCCAACCAATGTACACTTTCGGAGATACCGTAGTGCACCTTTATAGCCACCCAGTTACGTTGTGACGTTTGGTACACCCAAAGCATTCTTACAGTATCCGGGAGTTGCACAATCTCATGGTCTAAGGAAATGATACTTGACATTAGAAAATCTTTAGCAAACGAACTACACGATCTTGTGCTATGCTTAGGATTGGGTCTTGTCCATCACATCATTCTCCTAATGATGTGATCCCGTTATCAGTGACATCCAATGTCCATGGTCAGGAAACCATAACCATCCATAGATCAACGAGCTAGTCAACTAGAGGCTCACTAGGGACATGCTGTGGTCTATGTATTCACACATGTATTACGGTTTCCAGTTAATACAATTATAGCATGAACAATAGACAATTATCATGAACAAGGAAATATAATAATAACCATTTTATTATTGCCTCTAGGGCATATTTCCAACAGTCTCCCACTTGCACTAGAGTCAATAATCTAGTTCACATCACTATGTGATTGTAATGAATCCAACACCCATTGGGTTTGATCATATCTCGCCAGAGAGAGGTTATTAGTCAACGGGTCTAAATCTTTCAGATCCGTGTGTGCTTTACAAATCTCTATGTCATCTCCTAGATGTAGCTACCACGCTATTTGGAACTATTCCAAATAATCGCTTACTATACTGAATCCGGTTTACTACTCAGAGTCATCCGGATTAGTGTCAAAGTTTGCATCCGCGTAACCCTTTACGACGAACTCTTTTACCACCTCCATTATCGAGAAAATTCCTTAGTCCACTAGTTACTAAGGATAACCTTGACCGCTATGCATTCCTGGATCACACTTCTACCCCTTGACTGACTCATGGCAAGGCACACTTCAGGTGCGGTACACAGCATAGCATATTGTGGAGCCTACGTCTAAAGCATAGGGGACGACCTTCGTCCTTTCTCTCTCTTCTGCCGTGGTCAGGTCTTGAGTCATACTCAATACTCACACCTTACAGCCAAGAACTCCTTCTTTGCCGATCTATTTTGAACTCCTTCAAAATCTTCTCACAGTATGTGTTCATTTGAAAGTACTATTAAGCATTTTGATCTATTCTTATAGATCTTGATGCTCAATGTTCAAGTAGTTTAATCCAGGTTTTCCATTGAAAATCACATTTCAAATAACCCTATATGCTTTCCAGAAATTCTACATCATTTCTGATCAACAATATGTCAACAACATATACTCATCAGAAATGATATAGTGCTCCCACTCACTTCTTTGGAAATACAAGTTTCTCATAAACTTTGTATAAACCCAAAATCTTTGATCATCTTATCAAAGCGTATATTCCAACTCCGAGATGCTTACTCCAGTCCTTATAAGGATTGCTAGAGCTTTGCATACTTGTTAGCATCTTTTAGGATTGACAAAACCTTCTGGTTGTATCACATACAACCTTTCCTCAAGAAAATCATTGATGAAACAATGTTTTGACATCCTATCTGCAAGATTTCATAAACAATGCATGAACTGCTAATATAGTTTCAACAGACTCTTAGCATCGCTACGAGTGAGAAAGTCTCATCGTAGTCAACTCCTTGAACTTGTCGGAAAACATCTTAGCGACAGTCAAGCTTTCTTAATGGTGACACCTACCATCATTGTCCGTCTTCCCTTTTAAAATCCATCTGTACCCAACAGCCTTATGACCATCAAGTAGTTCTTCCAAAGTCTACACTTTGTTTTATACATGGATCCTCTCTCGGATTTTATGGCCTCGAGCCATTTGTCGGAATCCGGGCCCACCATCGCTTCTCCACAACTCGTAGGTTCATTGTTGTCTAGCAACATTACCTCCAAGACAGGATTACCGTACCACTCCGAAGCAGTATGTGTCCTTGTTGACCTACGAGGTTTGGTAGTGACTTGATCTGAAGTTTCATGATCACTATCATTAGGTTCCACTTCAATTGGTGTAGGCGCCATAGGAACAACTTCCTGTGCCCTGCTACACACTAGTTGAAGTGATGGTTCAATAACCTCATCAAGTCTCCACCATCCTCCCACTCAATTCTTTCAAGAGAAACTTTTCCTCGAGAAAGGACCCGTTTGTGGAAACAATCACTTTTGCTTCCTTATCTGAATTAGGAGGTATACCCAACTGTTTTTGGGTGTCCTATGAAGATGCATTTTATCCGCTTTGGGTTTGAGCTTATCAGGCAAAACTTTTCACATATGCGTCACAGCCCCAAACTTATAAGAAATGACAGCTTAGGTTTCTCTAAACCATAGTTCATACGGTGTCATCTCAACGGAATTATGTGGTGCCCTATTTAAAGTGAATGCGGTTGTCTCTAATGCCTAACCCATAAACGATAATGGTAATTCGATAAGAGACACCATGGTATGCATCATATCCAATAGGGTGCAGCTATGATGTTCGGGCACACCATCACACTATGGTGTTCCAGGCGGTATTAGTTGTGAAACAATTTCCACAATGTCTTAATTGTATACCAAATTCATAACTCAGATACTCATCTCTATGATCATATCATACACATTTTATCATCTTGTCACGACGATCTTCAACTTCACTCTGAAATTACTTGAACCTTTCAATAATTCAGACTTGTGTTTCATCAAGTAAATATACTCAGCATCTACTCAAATCATCTGTGAAGTAAGAACATAACGATATCCACTACGTGCCTCAAAGACTCATTGGACTGCACACATTAAAATGTATTACTTCCAACAAGTCGCTTTCTTGTTCCATCTTCAAAACGAGGCCTTTCACCATCTTGCCCATGTGGTATGACTTGCATGTCTCAAGTGATTCAAAATCAAGTGAGTCCAAACGATCCATCTGTATGGAGTTTCTTCATGCACATGTACCAATAGACATGGTTCGCATGTCTTAATCTTTTCAAAAACGAGTGAGTCCAAAGATCCATCAACATGGAGCTTCTTCATGCGTTTTATACCAATATGACTCAAACAGCAGTGGCACAAGTATGTGGTACTATCATTACTATCTTATATCTTTTGGCATGAACATGTGTATCACTACGATCGAGATTCAATAAACCATTCGTTTAGGTGCAAGACCATTGAAGGTATTATTCAAATAAACAAAGTAACCATTATTCTCCTTAAATGAATAACCGTATTGCGATAAACATAATCCAATCATGTCTATGCTCAACGCAAACACCAAATAACAATTATTTAGGTTTAACACCAATCTCGATGGTAGAGGGAGCATGCGATGCTTGATCATATCAACCTTGGAAACACTTCCAACACACATCTGAAGGAAATATGCCCTAGAGGCAATAATAAAGTTATTATTTATTTCCTAATATCATGATAAATGTTTATTATTCATGCTAGAATTGTATTAACTGGAAACATGATACATGTGTGAATACATAGACAAACATATAGTCACTAGTATGCCTCTACTTGACTAGCTCATTAATCAAAGATGGTCATGTTTCCTGACCATAGACATGTGTTGTCATTTGATTAGTGAGATCACATCATTAGAAGAATGATGTGATTGACATGACCCATTTTGTTAGCCTAGCACTTGATCGTTTAGTATACTGCTATTCCTTTCTTCATGACTTATACAAAGTTCCTGCAACTATGAGATTGTGCAACTCCCGTGTACCGGAAGAACACTTTGTGTGCTACCAAACGTCACAACGAATCGGGTGATTATAAAGGTGCTCTCTGGTGTTTCCGAAGGTTCATGTTGAGTTGGCATAAATCGAGATTAGGATTTGTCACTCCGATTGTCGGAGAGGTATCTCTGGGCCCTCTCGGTAATACTCATCACTTAAGCCTTGCAAGCATATAACTAATGAGTTAGTTATGAGATGACGATTCTGAGCGAGTAAAGAGACTTTCCGTAATGAGATTGAACTAGGTATTGGATACCGACGATCAAATCTCGGGCAAGTAACATACCGATGACAAAGGGAACAAAGTATGTTGTTATGCGATTTGACCGATAAAGATCTTCGTAGAATATGTAGGAACCAATATGGGCATCCAGGTCCCGCTATTGGTTATTGACCAGAGACGTGTCTCGGTCATGTCTACATTATTCTCGAACCGTAGGGTCCGCACGCTTAAGGTTTCGATGATAATTATATTATGAGTTTATGTATTTTGATTTACCGAAGTTTGTTCGGAGTCCCGGATATGATCATGGACATGACGAGGAGTCTCGAAATGGTCGAGACATAAAGATTGATATATTGGACGGATATATTTGGACACCGGAAAGGTTCCGGAGAAGTTTGGAGCTCCGGAGGTTACCGAACCCCCGGGAGGTATATGGGCCTTATTGGGCCCATGTAGGAGGAAGGAGAAGGAGCAAGGGAGGCGCGCCCCAAGCCCAATCCGAATTGGGGAAGGGGCGGCCCCCTTTCCTTTCTCCTTCCCCTCTTCCTATTCCTACTACTAGTACTACTTCCTAATACTAGTACTCCTTCCTTCCCTCCAAATAAGATAAGGAAAGAGAGGAAACCTACTTGGAGTAGGTTTCCCCCCCTATGGCGCCCTCTAGGGCAGCCACCTCCTCCTCCCTCCTTTATATACGGGGTAGGGGGCACCCTAGAGCACACAAGTTGATCATTGATCGTTCCTTAGCCGTGTGCGGTGCCCCCCTCCACGATATTACACCTCGATCATATTGTAGCGGTGCTTAGGCGAAGCCCTGCGACAGAAAACATCAAGATCGTCACCACACCGTCGTCTTGACGGAACTCCCCTCGAGCCTCTCTTCGGATTGGAGATCGAGGGTGCGTCATCGAGCTGTACGCGTGTCAAGAACTTGGAGGTGCCGGAGTAAAGGTGCTTGGATCGGTCGGACCGGGAGGACGTACGACTACTTCCTCTATGTTGCGTCAACGCTTCCGCTTCGGTCTACGAGGGTACGTAGACAACACTCTCCCCTTGTTGCTGTATCATCACCATGATCTTGAGTGTGCGTAGGAAATTTTTGAAATTACTACGCTCCCCAACAAAGGCATCCGAGCCTAGGTTTTATGGTTTGATGTTATTTGCACGAGTAGAACACAAGTGAGTTGTGGGCGATATAAGTCATACCGCTTACCAAAGATGTCATACTTTGGTTCAGCGGTATTGTTGGATGAAGCGGCCGGACCGACATTACGCAGACGCTTACGCGAGACTGGTTTTACCGCCGTGCTTTGCACACGGTGACTAGCGGTGTCTGTTTCTCCAACTTTAGTTGAACCGAGTGTGACTACGCCCGGTCCTTGCGAATGTTAAAACAACATCAACTTGACAAACTATCGCTGTGGTTTTGATGCGAGGTGAGATTGGTTCTTGCTTAAGCCCGTAGCAGCCACGTAAAATTTGCAACAACAAAGTAGAGGATGTCTAACTTGTTTTTGCAGGCATGTTGTGATGTGATATGGTCAAGACGTGATGCTATATTTTATTGTATGAGATGATCATGTTTTGTAACCGGTTATCGGCAATCGGCAGAGCCATATGGTTGTCGCTTTATTGTATGAAATGCAACGCTACTGTAATTGCTTTACTTTATCACTAAGCGGTAGCGATAGTCGAGAAGCAATAGATGGCGAAACGACAACGATGCTATGATGGAGATCAAGGTGTCGCGCGGTGACGATGGTGATCACGACGGTGCTTGAGAGATGGAGATCACAAGCACAAGATGATGATGGCCATATCATATCACTTATATTGATTGCATGTGATGTTTATCCTTTATGCATCTTATCTTGCTTTGATTGACGGTAGCATTTTAAGATGATCTCTCACTAAAATTATCAAGTAGTGTTCTCCCTGAGTATGCACCGTTGCCAAAGTTCGTCGTGCCGAGACACCACGTGATGATCGGGTGTGATAAGCTCTACGTCCATCTACAACGGGTGCAAGCCAGTTTTGCACACGCAGAATACTCAGGTTAAACTTGACGAGCCTAGCATATGCAGATATGGCCTCGGAACACGGAGACCGAAAGGTCGAGCGTGAATCATATAGTAGATATGATCAACATGATGATGTTCACCATTGAAAACTACTCCATCTCACGTGATGATCGGTTATGGTTTAGTTGATTTGGATCACGTGATCACTTAGATGACTAGAGAGATGTCTGTCTAAGTGGGAGTTCTTTAGTAATATGATTAACTGAACTTAAATTTATCATGAACTTAGTACCTGATAGTATTTTGCTTGTCTATGTTTGTTTGTAGATAGGTTGGCTCGTGCTGTTGTTCCGTTGAATTTTAATGCGTTCCTTGAGAAAGCAAAGTTGAAAGATGATGGTAGCAATTACACGGATTTGGGTCCGAATCTCGAGGATTATCCTCGCTCTTTGCCTGTAAGAGTTACGCCCGAAGCACCGCTGGGTGCGAACCCGCCGCTGATGCAACCGACGACGTTAAGAACGTTTGGCGAGCAAAGCTGATGACTACTCTATAGTTCAGTGTGCCATGCTTTACGGCTTAGAACCGGCACTTCAACGACGTTTTGAACGTCATGGAGCATATGAGATGTTCCAGAGTTGAAGTTAATATTTCAAGCAAATGCCCGGATTGAGAGATATGAAGTCTCCAATAAGTTCTATAGCTGCAAGATGGAGGAGAATAGTTACATCGGTGAACATATACTCGTAATGTCTGGGTATAACAATCACTTGATTCAACTGGGAGTTAATCTTCCCGATGATAGTGTCATTGATGTAATTCTTCAATCATCGCCACCAAGCTACAAGAGCTTTGTGATGAACTATAATATGCAAGGGATGAACAAGACTATTCCCGAGCTCTTCGCGATGCCGAAAGCCATGGAGGTAGAAATCAAGAAGGAGCATCAAGTGTTGATGGTCAACAAGACCACTAGTTTCAAGAAGAAGGGCAAAGGGAAGAAGAAGGAAACTTCAAAAGAATGGCAAGCAAGTTGCTGCTCAAGAGAAGAAACCCAAGTCCGGACCTAAGCCTGAAATCGAGTGCTTCTCTGCAAGCGATAGTCACCGAAGCGGAACTGCCCCAAGTATTTGGCGGATAAGAAGGATGGCAAAGTGAAAAAAGGTATATGTGATATACATGTTATTGATGTGTACCTAACTAGAGCTCGTAGTAGCACTGGTATTTGATACTGGTTCATTGCTAATATTTGCAACTCAAACAGGACTACGGAATAAGCGAGCATCGCCAAGGACGAGGTGACGATGCGCGTGGGAAACGGTTCCAAAGTCGATGTGATCGCCGTCGGCACGCTACCTCTACATCTACCATCGGGATTAGTTTTAGACCTAAATAGTTGTTATTTGGTGCCTGCGTTGAGCATGAACATTATATCTGGATCTTGTTTGATGCGAGACGGTTATTCATTTAAATCAGAGAATAATGGTTGTTCTATTTATATGAGTAATATCTTTTATGGTCATGCACCCTTGAAGAGTGGTCTATTTTTATTGAATCTCGATAGTAGTGATACACATATTCATAATGTTGAAGCCAAAAGATGTAGAGTTGATAATGATAGTGCAACTTATTTGTGGCACTGCCGTTTAGGTCATATCGGTGTAAAACGCATGAAGAAACTCCATACTGATGGACTTCTGGAATCACTTGATTATGAATCACTTGGTACTTGCGAACCATGCCTCATGGGCAAGATGACTAAAACGCCGTTCTTCGGTACTATGGAGAGAGCAACAGATTTGTTGGAAATCATACATACAGATGTATGTGGCCCGATGAATGTTGAGGCTCGTGGCGGATATCATTATTTTCTCACCTTCACAGATGATTTGAGCAGATATGGGTATATCTACTTAATGAAGCACAAGTCCAAACATTTGAAAAGTTCAAAGAATTTCAGAGTGAAGTAGAAAATCATCGTAACAAGAAAATAAAGTTTCTACGATCCGATCGTGGAGGAGAATATTTGAGTTACGAGTTTGGTTTACATTTGAAACAATGCGGAATAGTTTCGCAACTCATGCCACCGAACACCACAACGAAATGGTGTGTCCGAACGTCGAATCGTATTTTACTTGATATGGTGCGATCTATGATGTCTCTTACCGATTTACCGCTATCGCTTTTGGGGTTATGCTTTAGAGACGGCCGATTCACGCTAAATAGAGCACCATCAAAACCGCTGAGACGACGCCTTATGAACTATGGTTTGGCAAGAAACCAAAGTTGTCGTTTTTAAAGTTTGGGGCTGCGATGCTTATGTGAAGAAACTTCAACCAGATAAGCTCGAACCCAAATCGAGAAATGTGTCTTCATAGGATACCCAAAGGAAATCTGTTGGGTACACCTTCTATCACAGATCCGAAGGCAAAACATTTGTTGCTAAGAATGGATCCTTTCTAGAGAAAGAATTTCTCTCGAAAGAAGTGAGTGGGAGGAAAGTAGAACTTGATGAGATAATCAGATCTACTCCCTTGTTGGAAGGTAGTTCATCACGAGAACCGGTTCCCGTGACAACTACACCAACTAGTGAGGAAGCTAATGATATTGATCATGAAACTTCAGATCAAGTTTCTGCTGAACCTCGTAGGTCTACCAGAGTAAGATCCGCACTGAGTGGTATGGTAATCCTGTTCGGAAGTCATGTTACTTGACCATAATGAACCTACGAACTATGTGGAAGCGATGATGAGCCCAGATTCCGCAAAATGGTGGAGGCCATGAAATCGAGATAGGATCCATGTATGAAAACAAAGTATGGACTTTGGTTGACTTGCCCGATGATCGGCAAGCCATTGAGAATAAATGGATCTTTAAGAAGAAGACCGACGATGGTAATGTTATCGTTTATAAAGCTCGACTTGTTGCGAAAGGTTTTCGACAAGTTCAAGGGGTTGACTACGATGAGACTTTCTCACCCGTAGCGATGCTTAAGTCTGTCTCAATCATGTTGGCTATTGCTGCATTTCATGATTATGAAATTTGGCAAATGGATGTCAAGACTGCATTCTTGAATGGATTTCTAGAAGAAGAGTTGTATATGATGCAGCCGAAAGGTTTTGTTGATCCAAAAGGTGCTTGACAAAGTGTGCAAGCTCCAACGCTCCATTTATGGACCGGTGCAAGCATCTCGAGTTGGAATAAACGTTTTGATAGTGTGATCAAAGATATGGTTTTATATGACTTTTGGAGAAGCCTCAGATTTACAAGAAAGTGAGTGGGAGCTCAGAGCATTTCTAGTTTTATATGTTGATGACATATTATTAATTGGAAATGATATAGAATTTCTGGATAGCATAAAGGGATACTTGAATAAAAGTTTTTCGATGAAAGACCTCGGAGAAGCTGCTTACATATTAGGCATCAAGATCTATAGAGATAGATCAAGACGCTTAATAGGACTTTCACAAAGCACATACCTTGACAAAATATTGAAAAGTTCAATATGGATCGTGCAAAGAAAGGATTCTTGCACGTGCTACAAGGTATGAAGTTGAGTCGAACTCAATGCCCGACCACAGCAGAAGATAGAGAGAAAATGAAAAATGTTCCTATGCTTCAGCCATAGGCTCTATCATGTATGCAATGTCAGTGTACCAGACCGACGATGCTTAGCAATAAGCTTAGCAGAAGGTACCAAAGTAATCCAGAGTGGATCATCGGACAGCGGTCAAGAACATCCCAAATACCGAAAAGGACTAAGGATATGTTTCTCGATATGGAGGTGACAAAGAGCTAGTCGTAAATGGTTACGCCGATGTAAGTTTGACACCGATCCGGACGATTCTAAATCGCAAACCGGATACGTGTTTTTATTAAACGGTGGAGCTGTAAGTTGGTGCAGTTCTAAACAAAGCGCCGTGGCGGGATCTACATGTGAAGCGGAGTACATAGCTGCTTCAAGCAAAGAAATGAAGGAGTCTGGATGAAGGAGTTCATTACCGATCTAGGTGTCATACCTAGTGCATCGACCAATGAAGATCTTCTGTGACAATATCGGTGCAATTGCCTTGGCAAAGGAATCCAGATTTCACAAGAGGACCAAGCACATCAAGAGACGCTTCAATTCCATTCGGGACCAAGTCCAAGTGGGAGACATAGAGATTTGCAAGATACATACGGATCTGAATGTTGCAGATCCGCTGACTATGCCTCTCTCACGAACAAAACATGATCAGCACCAAGACTCCATGGGTGTTAGAATCATTACTATGTAATCTAGATTATTGACTCTAGTGCAAGTGGGAGATCAAGGAAATATGCCCTAGAGGCAATAATAAAGTTATTATTTATTTCCTCATATCATGATAAATGTTTATTATTCATGCTAGAATTGTATTAACCGGAAACATGATACATGTGTGAATACATAGACAAACATATAGTCACTAGTATGCCTCTACTTGACTAGCTCATTAATCAAAGATGGTCATGTTTCCGACCATAGACATGTGTTGTCATTTGATTAGTGAGATCACATCATTAGAAGAATGATGTGATTGACATGACCCATTTTGTTAGCCTAGCACTTGATCGCTTAGTATACTGCTATTCCTTTCTTCATGACTTATAAAAGTTCCTCGCAACTATGAGATTGTGCAACTCCTGTGTACCGGAAGAACACTTTGTGTGCTACCAAACGTCACAACGAATCGGGTGATTATAAAGGTGCTCTACAGGTGTTTCCAAGGTTCATGTTGAGTTGGCATAAATCGAGATTAGGATTTGTCACTCCGATTGTCGGAGAGGTATCTCTGGCCCTCTCGGTAACACTCATCACTTAAGCCTTGCAAGCATATAACTAATGAGTTAGTTATGAGATGACGACATGAATGAGTAAAGAGACTTGCCGGTAACGAGATTGAACTAGGTATTGATACCGACGATCAAATCTCGGCAAGTAACATACCGATGACAAAGGGAACAAAGTATGTTGTTATGCGGTTTGACCGATAAAGATATTCGTAGAATATGTAGGAACCAATATGGGCATCCAGGTCCTGCTATTGGTTATTGACCAGAGACGTGTCTCGGTCATGTCTACATTGTTCTCGAACCGTAGGGTCCGCACGCTTAAGGTTTCGATGATAATTACATTATGAGTTTATGTATTTTGATGTACCGAAGTTTGTTCGGAGTCCCGGATATGATCACGGACATGACGAGGAGTCTCGAAATGGTCGAGACATAAAGATTGATATATTGGACGGATATATTTGGACACCGGAAAGGTTCCGGAGAAGTTTGGAGCCGGGAGGTTACCGGAACCCCCCGGGAGGTATATGGGCCTTATTGGGCCCATGTAGGAGGAAGGGAGAAGGAGCAAGGGAGGGGGGCCCCCAAGCCCAATCCGAATTGGGAAGGGGCCCCCCCTTTCCTTTCTCCTTCCCCCTCTTCCTATTCCTACTACTAGTACTACTTCCTAATACTAGTACTCCTTCCTTCCCCCTCCAAATAAGATAAGGAAAAGAGAGGGAAACCTACTTGGAGTAGGTTTCCCCCCTATGGCGCCCCTCTAGGGCCGCCACCTCCTCCTCCCTCCTTTATATACGGGAGTAGGGGCACCCTAGAGCACACAAGTTGATCATTGATCGTTCCTTAGCCGTGTCGGTGGCCCTCCACGATATTACACCTCGATCATATTGTAGCGGTGCTTAGGCGAAGCCTGCGACAGAAAACATCAAGATCGCCACCACACCGTCAGGCTTGTGGAACTCCCCTCGAGCCTCTACCGGATTGGAGATCGAGGTGCGCCATCGAGCTGACGCGTGTCAAGAACTCGGAGGTGCCGAGTAACGGTGCTTGGATCGGTCGGACCGGAGGACGTACGACTACTTCCTCTACGTTGTGTCAACGCTTCCGCTTCGGTCTACGAGGGTACATAGACAACACTCTCCCCTCGTTGCTGTATCATCACCATGATCTTGAGTGTGCGTAGGATTTTTTTTTGAAATTACTACGTTCCCCAACAACATCGTCATCTCACCTTTAGCTAGTCTCCGTTTATTCCGTAGCTCTTTTATTTCGAGTTACTAACACTTAGCAACCGAACCGGTATCTAATACCCTGGTGCTACTAGGAGTACTAGTAAAGTACACATTAATATATTGTATATCCAATATACTTCATCGACCTTGCCAGCCTTCTCATCTACCAAGTATCTAGGGTAGTTCTCGCTTCAAAGGACTGCTCCCTCATTACAGAAGCACTTAGTCTCGGGTTTGGGTTCAACCTTGGGTTTCTTCACTAGAGTAGCAACTGATTTACCATTTCATGAAGTATCCCTTCTTTCCCTTGCCCTTCTTGAAACTAGTGGTTTTACTAACCATCAACAATTGATGCTCCTACTTGATTTCTACTTCCGCGATGTCAAACATCGCGAATTGCTCAAGGATCATCATGTCTATCCCTGATATGTTATAGTTCATCACGAAGCTCTAGTAGGTTGGTGGTAGTGACTTTGGAGAACCATCACTTTCTCATCTGGAAGACTAACTCCCGCTCGATTCAAGTGATTGTAGTACTCAGACAATCTGAGCATATACTCAACGATTGAGCTTTTCTCCCTTAGTTTGTAGGCCAAGAAACTCGTCAGAGGTCTCATACCTCTGGCCGTGGGCACCAGCCTGAAATCCCAATTTCTGCTCTTGGAACATCTCATAAGTTCCGCGACGTTTCAATAATCGTCTTCGGTGCCTCAATTCTAAACCGTTTAACATTACTGAACTATCACGTAGTCATCAAAATGTGTATGTCAGATGTTCGCAACATCCACAGACGACGTTCGAGGTTCAGCACACCGAGTGGTGCATTAAGGACATAAGCCGTGTGCGCAGCAATGAGGACAATCCTCAGAATACGGACCCAGTCCGCATAATCGCTACTGTCAACTTTCAACTAAAATTTCTCTAGGAACATATCTTAAATAGTAGAACTAAAGCGTAAGCTACGACATAATTTGCAAAGTCCTTTTAACTATGTTCATGATGATTAAGTTCAGCTAATGAACTCCCACTCAGATAGACATCCCTCTAGTCATCTAAGTGATACATGATCCGAGTCAACTAGGCCGTGTCCGATCATCACGTGAGACGGACTAGTCATCATCAGTGAACTCTCCATGTTGACCGTATCTACTATACGACTCATGTTCGACCTTTCGGTCTCTTGTGTTCCGAGGCCATGTCTGTACATGCTAGGCTCGTCAAGTCAACCTAAGTGTTTCGCATGTGTAAATCTAGCTTACGCCCGTTGTATGTGAATGTTAGAATCTATCACACCCGATCACCACGTGGTGCTTCAAAACAACGAACTTTCGCAACGGTGCACAGTTTGAGGGAACACTTTCTTGAAATTTTAGCCAGGGATCATCTTATTTATGCTACCGTCGTTCTAAGCAAATAAGATGTAAACATGACAAACATCACATGCAAATCATAGAGTGACATGATATGGCCAATATCATCTTGCGCCTTTGATCTCCATCTTCGAGGCGCGACATGATCACCTTCGTCACCGGCATGACACCATGATCTCCATCATCATGATCTCCATCATCGTGTCTTCATGAAGTTGTCTCGCCAACTATTACTTCTACTACTATGGCTAACGGTTAGCAATAAAGTAAAGTAATTACATGGCGTTCTGATTGACACGCAGGTCATACAATAAATTAAGACAACTCCTATGGCTCCTGCCGGTTGTCATACTCATCGACATGCAAGCCGTGGTTCCTATTACAAGAACATGATCAATCTCATACATCACATATCATTCATCACATTCTTTTGGCCATATCACATCACATAGCATACCCTGCAAAAACAAGTTAGACGTCCTCTAATTGTTGTTGCATGTTTTATGTGGCTGCTATGGGTTTCTAGCAAGAACGCTTACTTACCTACAAAAAAGCCACAATGATGATATGCCAATTGCTATTTACCCTTCATAAGGACTGCCGTTGTCAAACCGCGGATCTCGGTAGGGGGTCCCGAATCATGCGCCTAGGCAGATGGTAATCGGAGACGAGGGACACGATGTTTTACCCAGGTTCGGGCCCTCTTGATGGAGGTAAAACCATATGTCTTGCTTGATTAATATTGATGATATGGGTAGTACAAGAGTGGATCTACCACGAGATCAAGGAGGCTGAACCCTAGAAGCTAGCCTATGGTATGATTGTTGTAATGGATGTTGTCCCCTACAGACTAAAACCCTCCGGTTTATATAGACACCGGAGAGGGCTAGGGTTACACAGAGTCGGTTACAATGGTAGGAGATCTACATATCCGATCGCCAAGCTTGCCTTCCACGCCAAGGAAAGTCCCATCCGGACACGAGATGTAGTCTTCAATCTTGTATCTTCGTAGTCTGGGAGTCCGCGACGATGATAGTCCGCTGTCCTAACACCCCTAGTCCAGACTCCTCAAGAGTCCCCGAACCAGGCTTCAATGACGATAAGTCCGGCACAGATATAGTCTTCGGCGCTGCAAGGCGGGTTCTCCTTTTAAGTTCCATGTACCAGCCGAACAAAGGTCCGCTTCCTTATCAATGTTGCGCTTGGCTTCCACGCCCAATAATGGCCTTCTTCCACGCGTCACACGAATGTGAAAAGCCAGGGTACCTTTTATGTTTTACCCCCTAGCTGTGCAAATAATCTGCCTATAAGAGAGGCAAGAATCCAGATCCAAATCACACCATCTTCCTTCCGCGAGTACTCATCGGAACGCCTCCGACCGAAAAATCCATTCCATCGTGGATCGTTGACGCGGCTCCTCCTCTCGCGCTCCCAGCCCACTGCCAGGAGACTGGCGGAGATGTTCTATCCCGCACAACGAGCTGGTGGTGCTCCAAGCAAAGGGATATCTCCCTCTGGCCTTCATGGTCCCGGTTCGAGCCGGGTTGGCCACCTACCAAGGTGGGAAGCAAGCGGAGGCTACCCCAAGTCCCAACAAAGGGGAGCGGGTATGTTTCGTCCCCTATATGATAAGGGGACTCGGATTTCCTATACATCCGTTCCTCCGCGGGCTCCTGGAGTTCTACGGACTCCAGCTCCATCACCTTACACCCGCCTCTATCCTGCATATCGCGGGTTATGTAGCTCTTTGCAAGCTATTTCTGGGCATCGAGCCCCATTTTGCACTATGGAAAAGGTTGTTCGCCTCGCACTTATTCTCACGAGGGGTCCATATATCAAGTGGGCGGCGCCAAATATGGCCCATTGCCGGACCGGATATCCATCCGAACCCCTAAGAAGGCGTCCAAGACCGGCCTTCGAATGGTTTTACATGGAAGACGCCCGCTGCCGACCTGTTCGATCGGCCTCCCGGAGTTCAAGATCGCTTCCTCGCAGAACGCTTTAGTTGGCGCCATGAGTCCCCAACCGAGGAAGACAAGAGCGCCCATTATCCGATGGGCCAATAAGATTATCGCCCATTCCGGGTTGACCATGATTGAGTCATGGCAACATGCATTACGCGGGGTGCATCCACTACAATACAGGCCACCCCATGTGGGATTTCAACGGGAAGACGATGCCACCCGTCATGGCCGCAAGCGATCGGATTCGCCAAGGATCCGTGCAGATCCCGTCCGCCTGCATAAGGGGGAGAAGGAGGACTTCTTCGATTTAACTCGTTGAATGGGTTCTCCATGAATAACCCCTTCGCTGGGTGTTTAATACTTTAAGGGCCCGACCCATGCTTTCAAAGTTTAATCTTCTTATATTATGTCTTCGACGCAGGAACTGCGCCGGATTGTGGAGGACATGATAAGTCCAGCTCCGCAACCCGAGGATCCAGAGAGATCCCAGGATCCGGCCTGTGAAGAGGATCCGAACATAAATGTGGAGCTAATCGACGGGGTGTTCCACCAGCTCAGCATGGATAATGCTTTAGTCGCCATTACGGCTGACTACCCCGGACTATATTCGCTTCCTGTGATTGTGACCAAGTCCCGACACCATTATCTCTTCCTTGCTCATTTCTCGACCTTCGCATACGATGGTGTTTTGCAGCAGCGCCTTCAAGGCGGGAAGCCGAGCCAGCGCAGTGACCAACAAAGGCCAGTCCGGACCAGTAGGCGGAAGAGGAGCGCGGCGCGGATCAAACGTCCGCCAGAAGGTATAGCTCATAGCTGATTATTTGGAGCAATGTTCGAGGAAGCATTTGAGTGCTCATGACTTTTGTAGAGAAAGCGCCCACGGATCATGGGCGTGGAGGTTGCCAATCCAACCTCTACCAGCCAGGCTCCAGCACCTGATCTGGAGGGGGAGGCGAGCGCAAGGCGCGAGCCGGACACTCCTCCAACGGAGGATGCCGACAGACTGTCCGCCACCAAGTCTGAGGTGGAGAGCGCCATGAACCATAGGCGCCGCCGGACAGTATTTCGTGACGCGTGCTTCTCCCCTGAGGCGTTGAATGCCTTTAACGCGGGGGACGCGCACCTCCGTGCTGCTCAAGATGGTTTTACCAGAGCCACAGAGCAATATGTAAAAGACATACGGGTAAGAGAATTTAACAGCTATATATGCCAAGAGTCCCCGAGACTTAAAGTAGCTATGTTAATCGATTTAAGGATCATTTGAAACGCATGATCTTTCCGAGAAGAATACCCAACTGTCTCAGAGCTGCAAGAGTGCAAGGCCCAACTTGAGGTCAAGACTTGTCGCCGCAGGAGGAAACACAGAGACCCCTCCCGTAACACATTTTTTAAAATATAAGCGCAGTGCGGCGTAAGCGCAAGTCTAATGATGACATTGCAGGTGCTGCCGACAAGATCCAGACAGTAAGAACTTCGCGCCACCAAGGTCGGCGAGAGGGTGCTGAACAGAGTGCAGCAGGAGAGGAACAAGCTCCAGATGCCCACGCCCAGCTCGGAGAAGAGCCGAAAGGTGTTCGGTCGAGCTGTCTCGCTCCGCTAAGGAGAATCTGCGACTTCGCCGCGCATCTATAGTAGTGCTAAGCTTAACTCCTTTGAAAAGAAGAGTTCGACGAGGAAGTCAATTGACAAAATATGTCCAGAGGTATACTCACAGTCGCCTCGCAGAGAGATGCCCAGACGACAGTGATCGCCTTCCCGAATCAAGGTACTGCCGAACGAGTTCGGCAGGCGATGAGCGGCGCCTTTCAGCTTTATGGCCAGCCCTTTCCCCGCCTCAAGGCCTCGGGAGCTTATGGAGAAGCTTCAGGAATGCGGCAGCGCCTGCTTATGGAAGATTTCGCCTGCCGCCAAGGTGCTGTGGAGGCTCGGGCCATGGTGAAGACGCGATACAAGAAGGCGGATCCCAATCATATGGCGAGGTCGGACCTATGGGGCCCGACGGAAGGAGATCCTCGTGAGTTTAGTATACGACCAGTAGAGTTGGTCGCTAAATTTTCCCAACGGGATCAGAATTAGACAGCCTGTTAGACGGGATTGAGGAGGAATACAACAAGAATTTGACAATGTATTTTAAAATGACATGTGAAATGCCTTCTAGCCGGATTGTAGATCATTTGTCTTTGCCGACCTTTTCGCTTCAACCTCGGGACCCTAGAGTCCGGAGTGTGTCCGACACGTTCTCGGTTGAGAAACAACCGGGTATGCATGGAGACCAGCGAGGGGTCATTAGTGCTTTATCGATAAGTGCCCAACTAGTTATGTTATATTACATGGTTAGTAAGAAACATCTTCCAGGAGAATAGTTCCGCTAAGGGTTCCTTTCTCGGAGGCATGCCCTAAAGTGCATGTCCGATCAAAAAAAAAGCAGAAAAACATCCGGGGCAGGTAAATAAGTAGGTTAAAATCATGTTTCAAGTCACGCATCAATATTCCCTTAAGAACGCTTAGCTTTCGCTTCACCTACCGAGGTACACATCCGGCCGACCCGCAGAATAATCGCAGAGGTGCTCCTTTACCTCCTAGCCAACAATCGGGAACGAGGGGTAAGCACAGAGCCAGCAACCCAGCTTGGCCAAAACTTAAGTCATATCGATGCATATAATGGTGAGTAAAAGGTACATGTGGAAGCTTGACATGTGTCGGGCATAAAGCCCTTATAATTGAGCTTCGTAAAGAAGCCCCAAGGTATAATGAGTGCGGATGGCACATCAAGTATGTGTAACAATGCGCAAGTAGGCCCTTAAGGGCATTTTTAGAAAAAAGGGGTAAGAGAAGAAAGGGAAACAAAAGACAGCTGAAGTGTAAAAATTTGGACGGGGGAAGGGGACGAACTCTTAGTCCAGCGCTAGGCATAGAATCTTCGGAGGCGGGCTGCGTTCCATGGGTTCGGCTCGAGTCGGTTGTCTGACGATTTCATAGATGGTACGCCCGCCGTCGACTTGATCGATGATGAAGGGCCCTCCCATTTGGGCTTGAGCTTGTCCTTTTCTTGTCCGGCAGCGAGAACTAGTTTGCCAACGCTGTAAGTCTTGGCCCGCATTTCTCTGCTTTTGATATCTTCGAGCTCGCTGCTGATAGAATGCGGAACGAGCCTTGGCAACATCGCGTTCTTCCTCCACGCGCCCAAGCTGTCCTCGCCGATCCAGCTCAACTTCTCTTTCTTCGCATATGCGCACTCGAGGTGAGTCATGAATGATGTCGCAGGCGTAATCGCCTCGCGCTGCTACTATAGAAAATGGTGTGAATCCGTAGTATCTGTTGGGCGTTGTCCGCAGCCCCCGTAGTACGGAGTCGAGCTCCTCTACCCAAAGGCGTGTTAGATTTCGTAAGTGACCGCACTAACTGGGTTTGATGCCGCCATTATTAGACCGCTTGCTCGCTCCACTTGACCGCTGGTTTGAGGGTGATAGATCAAGCGTAATCGAGCTTAATGCCCATGTTTTTGCACCATGACTTAACTTCGTCGGCCGTGAAGTTCGTGCCGCTATCGGTGATGATGCTGGGGGAACACCATAACGTGTACTACCCCGGATATAAAGTCTATCATGGTCCGGACTCGCCGCTTTAACCGGCTTGGCCTCTATCCATTTGGTGAATTTGTCCACCATGACCAATAGGTACCTTTGCTTGTGGGTTCCCTTTAAGGGGTCCAACCATGTCAAGCCCCTGCATCGCGAACGCCGTGTAATGGGTATAGTTTTGAGGGCGGTGGGTGGTATATGGCTCGATTAGCAAAGAGTCGACAACCGACACATCTTTGGACTAAGTCCCGAGATCCGCCGGCCGTCGGCCAATAAAATCCTGTACGGAATGCCTTTCCTACAAGGGCCCAAGTTGCTGCGTGGTGTCCGCCTAGTCCGACATGAATTTCAGCCGTAGGTTTCGCCCTTCCTCTTCGGAGATACACCTTTGAAGGACTCCGTTGTGCTTTTCTTATAAAGTTCTCCTCATGGACCTTGTAGGCTTTAGATCGCGGACTATGCAATGGGCCTCATTTTGGTCTTGGAAGTTCCCGCCTAAGCAACTAGGCTAGGAATGGTTCTGCCCACGGGCGATTACCGCCATTATGTCGTGGGCTGAAGGTGTTATGTCATCGGCTGAATCGCGGTTGGCGCGGTTTTTCCGGTTTGTCATTTCCGACTCTCTTCCCATAGTACGGATGGCTTAAAGAGCCGCTCCAGAAGAAGTTTGAGGACAGCGCACGCTTTTGCGCTGATGCGTACAAGACGTCGGCTGCTTGGTTATTATCTCGGCCACGTGATGGTATTCAAGTCCTTCAAACCGAGCTGACATTTTTAGGACAGCGCTATGATATGCTGCCATTTTCGGATCCTTGGCGCCAAAGTCTCCATTTATTTGGGATATTGCAAGGTTTGAATCCTCGCGCACTTCTAGGCGTTGAATGCCCATGGAGATTGCCATCCGGAGGCCGTAAAAGGGCCTCGATTCGCCGCGTTGTTGGAGTCCGTACATTATCTCGGCACGATTGGATCAGGTCCCGGTTGGGGACGCCAATACGACGCCAGCCCCAATCCTGCCAACATTTCAGAGCCATCAAGAGCATAATCCAATTGAGTACGCGCCAGCACTTTTTAGGGAGTTCGGCCGTCCATTCAGCGACAAAGTCAGCCAAAACTTGTGACTTTATAGCTCGCGAGGTTTGTAAGTTATATCGAATGGTAAGAGCTCAATGGCCCATTTTGCAATCCTCGCCTGTCGCGTCATGTTGTTTATAATGTCGTTGAGTGGTACTTCGAGACCACTATTATCGAACACTCTTGAAAGTAGTGTCGAGCTTCCGGATGCCATGAACGATCGCAGACGCTACGCTTTGATAGTGTGGGTAACGGACTTGCAGGGGTTAACACAAAGGAGACGAGTACACTGGTTTTTGAAGTGGGAATTTATGCCCTTCGCCTCTCGCTCGACGACGAGTACTGCGCTTACAACTTGATGTGTTGCCGCGATGTATAACAACATTGGTTCGCCTGTGTTGGGCGCAGCCAGACCGAATTTGTTGCCAATATGGCCTTTATTTCTTCGAGTCCCAAGAAGGCAACATCCGCCCACTGGTGTTCGTGCGCCTAAGGAGGCGGTAGAGGGCAGTGCCTTTTCTCCTGCGGGAGATAAAGCGCTTAAAGCCGCCACGCATCCAAATAATTTTGTATCTGTTTGTGTCTTTTGGAATATCCACTGTGACAGAGCTCGGATCTTGGCCGGGTTTGTTTCAATTCCTCTACCGGATACAATGAAGCCCAAGAGCTTTTCCTACTGGTACCAAAACACATTTTTCCGGATTCAGCTTGATGTCATATGCCCGAGGTTGTCGAATGTGAGCCTCAAGTCGCCTACTAGAGTTTCGACGCAGTTTGGTTTTGACGACTACGCCGCTCACGTATGCCTCTTCACAGCCGATCCGGGTAGCCGACATGTTTGAATCATGCGCCGATATGTCGCCTGCCTTTTAAGTCCGAAGGGCATCGTGTTGCAGCAGAATGGTCCATATGGAGTGATGAATGCCGCTGCGGCTTGTTCGCTTCCGCCATCTTGATTTGATGGTAGCCGGAGTATGCGCCGAGGAAGCACAATGAATCGTGTCTCGGTAGCATCGATTATCCGGTCGATGCGGGGAGGGGAAGGGATCCTTTGGGCAGGCCTTGTTGAGGTCTTTAAAATCGACACATAGGCGCCGTGATTTGTCCTTCTTGGTACCATTACTAGGTTTGCTAGCCAATCCGGATGTTTGATATCTCGGCGAATCCGCTTCAATAGTTTGGCTAGCTCTTCTCCCATTGCTCGTCTTTTAGGTTCGAGAATCATCGAAGAGCCTGTTTGATCGCTTGAATCCTTTTAGGATGTTTAGGCTGTGTTCGCCAATCTGCGGGGATTCCGGCATATCCGAAGGGTGCCAAAGTAAAATGTCCCAATTTTCCCGGCGAAATTCAGCGGCGCGCCTACATCGTGGTTCAACTGTGCCCCGATGGAAGCCGTCTTTGTTGGGTCCGTTGGATGGACCTGGAATTTTATTATTTCATCTGCTGGTTTAAAGGAGGTGGACTTGGATCTCTTATCAAGTATCACATCGTCCCTATTCACCATAGAGCGCAGCGCGGTGAGTTCTTCTGCCGCTAGGGCTTCGGATAGTGCCTCCAGGGCTAATGCGGCTGTCTTGTTTTCGGCGCGGAGTGCTATGTCCGGATCACTAGCGAGAGTGATTATTCCGCCGGGCCCAGGCATCTTGAGCTTCATGTACCCGTAATGGGGTACGGCTTGAAAAATTGTGAATGCCTCTCGTCCTAAGATAGCGTGATATCCGCTGTTGAACGGGGCCACTTGAAACGTGACTTCTTCGGATCTATAATTGTCCGGCGAGCCGAACACCACATCGAGTGTGATTTTTCCAAAGGCAGCGCTTCCGCTAGGGATTATTCCTCCGAAGGTTGTGCTGCTTCGCCAATGCGGCTCCAGATATTTCCATTTTTGAAGGGTTTCTCAGAATGAGGTTCACCACGCCGCCATCCATGAGGACCTTTGTGAGTCGAAAGCCGCCCACTATTGGACTAAGCACCGGTCGGCTGGTGCTCGGGCTGTTCGAATTTAGGTTCGCTGCCGGGCGTTGAAGGTGATGGCTGTGTCGCCCATGGATTTGTTGTTGCTACTGGTAGACTTCAAGAGGCCGCGGATTGTTCGTTTCAGATATTATTTGATGTGAAGGTCTCAAGACCGTTGATACCGTGATTGGTATTGTTGGAGTGCTTTTCCGGGCTAGAAGCTCCTCGCCACTTTTGGCCACCGCCGTAATATCCAACATGCTCTAAGGCTATGTGTTGGGACGGTGCCCTCTCAGATCGTGAATTTTACAGTCCGCTAAGCCATCCCTCCAAGACGGTTCCGCCCTCTATGGGGTTTTTTTTTTTGGTTTTCGATCTGGGGCCCGAGTGTAATGCACCCTTTTGTTGCGGACTAGGGTTGTATTCGGGCCGGATTGTCCCAAAACTGGTTTTCGGTTTTCCGAAACTTCCATCGCACAAGATTTTCAGATTATGGACGCCAGTCGTCGTGGCGTAATTTCAATGACGGCCGATGGCATTCAATATTCCTTGTCCGCAATTATTGCAAAAATTGAGATTATGTTTTCCTCTCGGCAGTCCTTTATCCTGTCCATAACAAGGAGGAATCGCCTAGTAGTGATGTATCGCTTCAGCGGGCTCTTGCCGATTAGAGATAGACCAGATATGTCCGGGCGGGTGGGTGGAATAAAGTCCGAACCCTACCCATCTCAAGGCTTGAAGGCCGTGAAGTTTCCAAATTTGAAGCTTGGATTGCTGGACGTTGTCCAACGAGTCCGTCCGATGCCCGACTTTAAGTTCGATGCTTGATCAAGTCTGCCCCTCCGCTGAATCCGCATGGAGGGTTCGGGAGCCCGGACATGACTAGTTTTCAATACAGAGAAGAGTTGCCGATTGTTCCTCTACCACCGCGACGCAGGGTGACTTGGGAGAGTTAATCTCTCTCGATCGGTTTTAAGCCCAATTTGATTGTAGTCCGTAGCGACTCCTGTGGTGGCGATGCGATCCAAGAGCTCGCTGATGCATTTAAAGCTCAATCGATCCAGCCGCCGGCGAATTCCGAGCTGACGGAAGATTGCTTTTGACGACTTGAGAAGTCATTGTCGAGCGGTGGCCGGACAGCGGTCATAAGAAACCGCCAGCCGGATAGTTTGGCCGGGGCCAAGGCCCTTTATAAAATTCCGCCCTGAAGACGGGTGGAGGCATCCTTCCTATCGGTGACGGCACGAGGAACTCTCAATGAAAGCACCAATGTCGGTGTCAAACCGCGGATCTCGGTAGGGGGTCCCGAACTGCGCGTAGGCGGATGGTAACAGGAGACGAGGGACACGATGTTTTACCTGTGTTCGGGCCCTCTTGATGGAGGTAAAACCCACGTCCCCGCTTGATTAATATTGATGATATGGGTAGTACAAGAGTGGATCTACCACGAGATCAAGGAGGCTAAACCCTAGAAGCTAGCCTATGGTATGATTGTTGTAATGGATGTTGTCCCCTACGGACTAAAACCCTCCGGTTTATATAGACACCGGAGAGGGCTAGGGTTACACAGAGTTGGTTACAATGGTAGGAGATCTACATATCCGTATCGCCAAGCTTGCCTTCCACGCCAAGGAAAGTCCCATCCGGACACGGGACAGAGTCTTCAATCTTGTATCTTCGTAGTCTGGGAGTCCGGCGGACGATGATAGTCCGGCTGTCCGGACACCCCCTAGTCCAGGACTCCCTCAAGGACCCTTTTCATCGAATCCGATCCGACTAAAGTGGGAGAGACTGGCACCCGCTAACCACCTTATGCAACAAGTGCATGTCAGTCGGTGGAACCTGTCTCATGTAAGCGTACGTGTAAGGTCGGTCCGAGCCGCTTCATCCCACGATGCCACCAAATCAAGATAATACTAGTAACGGTAAGCATATTGAACAAACCAACGCCCACAACTACTTGTGTTCTACTCGTGCATAGAATCTACGCAATAGACCTAGCTCATGATGCCACTATTGGGGAACGTAGCAGAAATTCAAAATTTTCTACGCATCACCAGCATCAATCTATGGAGTAACTAGCAACGAGAGAGAGGGGAGTGCATCTTCATACCCTTGAAGATCGCGATGCGGAAGCGTTGCAAGAACGCGGTCGGTGGAGTCGTTCACTAAGCGATTCAGATCACGGCCGAATCCGATCTAAGCACCGAACAACGGTGCCTCCGCGTTCAACACACGTACAGCCCGGGGACGTCTCCTCCTTCTTGATCCAGCAAGGGGAGAGGAGAAGTTGAGGGAGAGCTCCGGCAGCACGACGGCATGGTGGTGGAGCTTGCGCCTCCCAGCAGAGCCGCCAAGCACTACTACAAAGGAGGAGGTGTTGGGAGGGAGAGGGCTGCGCCAGGAAAGGGTGAAGCTCCCATGCGCCTCCCCACTATATATAGGGGTGGAGGGGCTGGTTTCTTGCCCTCCAAGTTCATTGGGCGTTAGGCAAAGGTGGGAGGAAAGAAATCCCATCATTTCCTTCCCCACCGATTGTTATCCCCTTTTTAGGATCTTGATCTTATCCTTCGGATATGATCTTATTCCTTCTAAGGGGGGATCTTGGTGCGCTTGACCAGGGGTGTGGGGCCTTGCCCCACTACCACGTTCATGTGGGTCCCCATGCAGGTGGGCCCCACTCCGAACCTTCTAGAACCTTCCGGTACAATACCGAAAAATCCCAACATTTTCCTGGCCAAAATAGGACTTCCCATATATAAATCTTTACCTCCGGACCATTCCGAAGTCCTCGTGACGTCCGGGATCTCATCCGGACTCAACAACATTCGTAACTGCACACTAATTCTCATAACAACTCTAGCGTCACCGAACCTTAAGTGTGTAGACCCTACGGGTTCGGGAATCATGCAGACATGACCGAGACAACTCTTTGGCCAATAACCAACAGCGGGATCTGGATACCCATGTTGGCTTCGACATGTTCCACGATGTTAAGGATTCAAGCAATCCCGTATACAATTCCCTTTGTCCATTGGTATGTTACTTGCCCGAGATTTGATCGGCGGTATCCCTATACCTTATTCAATCTCGTTACCGGCAAGTCTCTTTACTCGTCCCATAATGCATGATCCCGTGACTAACTACTTAGTCACATTGAGCTCATTATGATGATGCATTACCGAGTGGGCCCAGAGATACCTCTCCGTCATACGGAGTGACAAATCCCAGTCTCAATTCGTGCCAACCCAACAGACACTTTTGGAGATACCTATAGTGCACCTTTATAGCCATCCAGTTACGTTGTGACGTTTGGTACACCCAAAGCATTCCTACGGTATCCGGGAGTTGCACAATCTCATGGTCTAAGGAAATGATACTTTACATTAGAAAATCTTTAGCAAACGAACTACACGATCTTGTGCTATACTTAGGATTGGGTCTTGTCCATCACATCATTCTCCTAATGATGTGATCCTGTTATCAATGACATCCAATGTCCATGGTCAGGAAACCATAACCATCCATTGATCAACGAGCTAGTCAACTAGAGGCTCACTAGGGACATGTTGTGGTCTATGTATTCACACATGTATTACGGTTTCAAGTTAATACAATTATAGCATGAACAATAGACAATTATCATGAACAAGGAAATATAATAATAACCATTTTATTATTGCCTCTAGGGCATATTTCCAACAACCTATATGTTGTTTGTTTTCCGTGATTTTGTTGAATTAAGTGTAGGTTGTAAGAAAAGCATGCCATCGCATTGGTGGCATGTTTCTAGATTTTAGCCACCACATTTGCATTTGCCTATCAATGAAATACTTTGGCTATGTTTAGCAAGTGAGTTTCATATTCACATGTTGGCCTTGTTTTTTGTAGTAAATTGTTTCTTGTTGAATTCTAAGGCTCTTCTACCATCAAACATTGTGAGTTGAATCTCGAAGAATAAATTTCCAACTCATGCAAACAAGCCTTCGTTCTATCATCTATACCAGTTGTTTAATAACAACATGAATTGAATTATTTAGATTCCAGTATCGAAGTATAACTAATACTCCCTCCGTTCACTTCTATATGATGTTTTGGTAATTTCAGTATGGACTACATACAAACTAAAATGAGTGAATAAACATACTAAAATATGTCTATATACATCTAATTCAGAAAAAGATAGAACATCTTATAAAAGAAAACTAAGGGAGTAAGAAAGAGAAGAAGAAATATCTTCCACATGTAAAAAGATGGCAAGGTTTTGTCTGCTCGTCCTTTGTTCAACTATACTTATGTTTCCATTTTTCTTTCCCCTCTTTTCGTTTTGATTTTCGACTTGTTTTCTCTGAAACTGCATGAACTGCCTCACTTTTTATTGACTTACCAAATAAATTTTATTTTAAAATAAATGCTTACCAAATAAGATTTTAACAAATAAAAACTCTATTCTTCTAACAATCACACTAAATCATGCAGGTAAATCACATGCTAAGATACTAGATTTCCCCATCTTATTTTCCTACTTAAAATAAACATAAGGTTCTGCCATCCGCTCATCGTCTGTCCTACGTTACTGACGGTGCAGTATTGTTGGAAATATTCCCTAGAGGAAATAATTAATATTATATTTACATGTTCATTATGAAGTTTATATTTATGTGCTATAATAGTATTAGTTTATGAATATGAGATTCAGAGGAAACACCCAAATACATGTGTAGAAACACAAACAACAATGTGATGCTATCAATAATGAGAACACCATTATCTCTACTCCTAATGTCTCAGTTGGTAGGTCGCGTTCCGGGTTTTATTTTCGTCCCACCTCACCCGGTTTTTTTGGTACTTCTTTGGTACTTCCTCCCACCTCCCACCCGTTTTATTTCGCTGGTTTTTTTTCGTCCTTCCCCCACCCCACCGGTTTAGTTTCGCGTCACTCTCTCACACAACGAAAAAAAATCTTAACGGGTCATAACTTTCCATGCTGGTGCAAGTTAATTTTAGTAATGTCTTTATGTGAAAGAATCAATCACGATCAATTTCTAAATATCAAATCTAAATTAATTAACCTTACCTTAAATTGCTCAATCACATTAATTAGGAAACAAAATAACCAATTTTAAGAAAATATCTACTCTTAATGGAGGGTATTACATACCAAACATAGGTACGTCATTAGCTTGCTTCCTTCCCTTCTCTTCCCTTCGTCCCTCACCCCATGCTCATGGCGTCAAGTGGCATCGACAGCGATGGCGGCGAGGACAGCACGTGGCAGCCCTCAAGCATGAACACGACGCACCTCGGGTTTGCCGCCTCCCAAGATATGGGTGAGTTCTCGTGATGCCCACCCTAAACCCTCACGCCCTACAAATTCCTCAACCTCTACCATCTCGATTTCGCCCATGCTCGATCCAAATGACGATGCAGCTCCGCCGATTGACAATGGAGGTTTGCCATCCTTCCTCTCAGCACCCACTCCTCGGAGGAACGACACGCCACACCGATCGAACCCGGTCGAGATCACTCACCAAGATTGCTATTCGGAAGTTTTTGTCAAAAGTTAAGAGTGGACGGATCTGCACTTTTGTTAATATCTCTACTCCTAATGTCTCAGTTGGTAGGTCGCGTTCCGGGTTTTATTTTCGTCCCACCTCACCCGGTCTTTTTTGGTACTTCTTTGGTACTTGCTCCCACCTCCCGCTCAGCCGAGATGATTTATTTTCGTACTCCCTTCCACCTCCCAGGTAGTTCCCTCCACGCAAAAAAAAATCGAACCAACCAATCTCTACTCCTAATGGAGCAGTTGGTAGTCTCCGCCGGTCAATTTTCGTCCCACCACTTTCGTCCGGTTTTTTTTCGTAGGTTAACCGTCGTAGATTTTTTTCGTCGCTTCCCCCACTTCATCGGTTTATTTTCACTTCACCCTCTCACACAACGAAAAAAACTGAACGGATCAGAACTTTCCATACTGACGCAAATTATTTAGTAATGTCTTTATGTAAAAGAATCAATCACAATCAATCTCTAAAGATCAAATATAAATTAATTAATCTTCATAACGTTTGTTTCCTTTCGAATCACGTCCATAACTTTCCTTTCTTGTTTGGGCAGAAACTGTTTGGTAGCAGAGATTAGGAAGTTTCCTATGAGTGTAGTAATAGGAAGTATTCTTTTTCTTCATGATTCGTTTCCATGCATGATGATAGTAAATTATGCCAACATTCACCACTATTTATCAACGTCATCAATCGTATCCATTTCTACCAGTTTTAAGGGAATCTGCTCGTTATGTCTTTTTTAAGGGGAGCCGCTCGCTAAGTCGTCGTCGCACGTTATTTTCACAAACAATCTCTACTCCTAATGGAGCAGTTGGTAGCCTCGTACGGTTTATTTTTGTCCTCCTCCCACCTCCCCTGGTTTTTTTTCATCCTCCCTCCCACCTCCCGATTTCGTTGGTTTTTTTCATCGGTTACTCACCCCCTCCCACCTCCCAATTTCGTCTGGTTTTTATTCGTCCCACCTCCCACCACCCCCTCGTACTGGTTCTTTTTCTCTCCACTCTTTCCTTGCAAACCAATAATTTCCTAACATACAAAAGATCACGAATCTATCTTTCCTTACCCGAACCAATCGCGCCTACATCGAGTGCATTTCTTTATTAAGAAAACTAACACGTAAATCTTAACGCATTGCAAACAAATCCTGTTATGGACCTAATTAATTTATTATGGAATCTATACGTGGTCGCATTGGTTCTTTTTCTCCACTCTTTCCTTGCAAACCACTAATTTCCTAACATACAAAAGATCACGAATCTATCTTTCCTTGTCGAATCAATCGATCCCTACATCGCTGCATTTCTTTATTAAGAAAACTAACACGTAAATCTTAACGCATTGTAAAGAAATCCTGTTATGGACCTAATTAATTTATTATGGAATCATGCGGGTCGCATCTCTCCCTCGTGAAAAATCGCATCCATCTCCCGTTAAAAGGAAAAGAGAACATGAACGATCAATCCCACACCCTGCATCTCAAGAGCAAAAAATCGCCCCGCCTCCGCTCTGCGCCTCGCAGTGCCCGGCTCGACCCATGCCTCGCTTTGCATGGCTGGACGCCGCCGCCTCCACCGCCACGCATAAGAAAACGGTGGGCGAACCATCCATTCAAATCGCACACCCCACCCTCCTCCGCAATCCCTAGCCCCGCATCACCCTATCGCTTTCGCCTTTTTTCCCTCAATGTAGATGGTGCCGAGCGGCATCCTCGAGCACCGGCAGTGCCGCCTCTCTATCTTCGCTGCGCCGAGATGGGCCGAGGCTATCGCCGATTCGCCGCCCACGATTGGGCCGCCTCCGTTGTCGCGCACCACCGGCTCCACCTAACGTGCCCAACCCTCTCCGCTTCGACCTTCCGTGACCACATCCTCCGTGCCTCCATCCATCATCCACAAGGCCACTCCTGCACCCACCCTCCTAAATTCTCCATACCGCGACAATCACCGAAGATCCAAGTTGGCCCGAATGGGTTCCAATTTCTCTCTCGACTGTGGATTCGCAGGCAAGAAGCGCTTCTACATGCATCCTCCTGCCGGTCCCTAAAGTACCAAGGTAAATGGTTGATGTTGCGCTTGTCTAGGATGATATATGTTGGCTCTGTTCGGTTCATCCGAGCAGTTTGGTGACTAATTTATCGATAATTTAATTATATTAATTAAATGAGTCGGTGTATCGTCGTGCATTTATCTTGCCAAGAATGTTCGTGATGCTCGATGCACTTTGGGAATTGTTTATCTTGTCTTTAGTGCAGAACATTTGTTTATTAATGCATGAGAAGAATCCTTGTTACTACCTTGAACCTGTTTTATAATCCATATTGTTATGCACTAGCGCTGCAAAGCGTGTGAAGTAGATGGATTATGGTCCCGCACTCCAATAAGATGGATATGTGTGTGTGTTAGAGAGAGAGAGAGGGAGAGAGGGGGAGAGAGAGTGAGGAGGAGGGAGGGAGAGAGTGTGTGTGAGAATTTGATGGTAAAAAGGTCGCCAATGTCACTTGATATGTATGAGAATATTAAATGTAATATTAACATAATTGATATTGAACTCTTAAAGTTAATGTGGCCCCGTTGCAACGCACGGGTGTTCTTCTAGTGATCAGAACAATTGAGTTGTATAGACCATACGAATTACCGAGAGATGAATTCATTGTTAGGTATTTTCATATAATATGTTCACGGTTACTTAGTTCCTTAGACCATGATAATATTCTATATCAACAAACCGAATAGTTACTTTGGGGTTATCGGACGTCACTTCGTAACTGGATGTGAATAAAGGTGACTTACGAGTATACCAGAAACGTATGTCTTGGTATCGATAGTTCAAGATTGGGGTTTGCTCCTCTAACAACAGAGAGATACTATGTGGGCCCACTCGATGTTACAATATCATTATCGTTTGGCCAGACACTTGTAATTATGATCACGGGATACCGGAAAATAGATACGAGTAAAGAGAACAAAACCAACAACGAGGATAATCGGTATAGTGATCAAAGTGTTGATCACAGGGATACCAATAATCTCACCTCAGGTTTTGTAAACGTATTGCGAACCAAAGGGAAGGTATTCATAAACAAAAGTTCGCTCGAGAACTCTATGAATGTGCTGGAGTTAACAAGGGTGTCTAGATTCCATTGTTAACTATTGACTGAAAAGCGTTCCAGGTCATGTCCACTTATTGACGAACCTGTAGGGTCACACGCTTAATGGGTAGTAGTTATGATCACTAGAGAAATGAGAGAATGAATTAAAAAATGTTTTGGGTGGTTCTAGAAGGGTTTCGGGAATTCTAAAAAGGTATAACATGATTTTGTAAAGTCTGAATCTATATATGGAAAGTTTTTGATGGTCTCGGAATGAGTTCCGGAGACATCCGGGATTTTATCTATGGAAGAAAGTTGTGAACAATCGTTATGACACGACCATCCCTAGTGGGTCCGATGGGGCCCATATGGGGCGTTACTTCCGCAAGGAAGGGCTAGGCCAAATTGGACAAGGAGGGGAGTCATTCCCTCCTTGGCCCATGTGGAAGAGGAGGACTCCTCCTTGTGGCGCGCACGCGTGTTTGTGTGGAGAGACCCCCATAGGGTTCCCTTACAATTTCTTCACTGCTTTCGCTACTTTGCTCGTTAGTGAGTCTGATCGTTACCTCTGTCGTCATAGAGTTCCTGTGTGTGATCGTGTAGTATAATTTTTTGTTGCATAGCAAGTTCCCTTACAAGTATACCGGGGGTGGCCCATCGACTGAGAAGCCCGATATTGGGCCGTCCTCAAGGCCAAGAGGGCATGTCGGTAGCTCCATCTTGGCATGCAATTCGGGGGCCTGACTCGAAGGTGAAGCATGATCTTGGCATGCAAGCTAAGAAACCCTCATCGATAGGTCAGTTAGGATCCGTATAAACCTTATCCCTCATCCCCTTTATAAGGCGAGGCTAGGGGTAGATCAAGGCATCTCTTCCATTATACACCTTATAGTCATCATAATAATCCGCTTGTAACCCCCTTGCACGAGGTGCTCCGACATCAATTCAAAACAAAAGCAGGACGTAGGGTATTACCTTAACCATGAGAGCCTGAACCTGGGTAAGAACCCCGTGTTAACTCCCGTCTGGTACTTCCGGCTACGCTCTCCACCCTATCATGGGCAGTAACGGTTTTCTGCACCATCAGTTAGCGTGCCATGCATGGGCTGCGTCAGCCAAAGACTGAGCTCAGATCAGATCGTCATGCCCGATGACTTCATGCAGGGCAAAACTTCCATCTTTGGCTCCTTCAAGTTCGTCATCAATGGACGAGGGCTGCTCTACAATAAGACACCGCCTCCGCCCATCAGTATGATGCATTTCATAAGCACCGAGTTCCATGTGTTGTGTGCCTCCGTGCTCCGCCACCACACTTAGCACGCGAAGCAGCGCCGATTCCATCCGATCTTAGAACATCTAGATCTTCACCAACCCACCATCCTGCTCGATCTCAAAAAGTACACATTATCTTAGCAACCAGTTAGTTGTTCATCAACCAGTGGAAGTTGGAAACTATAGTCTCGGTGATTTACTTGCAGGACTACAAATATTTTTGTCACTATTTGTCATTGAATGTATAGTTATTGTACACTAAGCTATTTATGTACTTGCATTTTAGGACGCCAACATGGCAGAGATGGTGAGGCCCTAGTTTTGGAATTTAATTTGGGTAATAAAACAATTTGAAGGTGCCGCCATGGCGCAGTGGTAAAGTTGTTGCCTTGTGACCATGAGGTCACGGGTTCAAGTCCTGAAAACAACCTCTTGCAGAAATTAGGCAAAGGTTGCGTACTAAAGACCCAAAGTGGTCAGACCCTTTCCCGGACCCCGCGCAAGCGGGAGCTACATGCACTGGGCTACCCTTTCAATGAAACAATTGGATAAATATTGTTAATGTTCATATTGCCGCTGGACTCCCATTTTGTTTGCCTTGAAAGAGTGGAGAGGATCATGGACAAATAAGGGTCCAAGCTACATTTATTACCACCTCTAAGGTTGTGGTGATGGCCGTTTCTTTTGTACTTCTTCTTTTTGTTGCCCTCTTCCATGTCAAAACAATTGCCACCAATCTTTGATACACTAACTAACTATTGTTCTTACTTCATGCATGTTCATCTATTAACAACATCTGTTCTCACGGATGTCTGTGCTTAATTATTTTTTGTTTGTGAGGAGTCTTTTGCTCTAATATTGACATGTGAGTATACATATATTTCTTTCGGTGTGTTCACGGGCTATGCATTGACATTAGATTGTTTGCGGCGAATCCATAGGTTTATACCTGTTTATGGACGTGTAGGCCACTGGCTTATTTTTCTTCTTGTTTAGCTTTTCTACCTAAGAATGTTTTTTTTGCGGTGGATTTCCCTCATGCGCTTTACCTTTGCCTTCTTTTTCTTTACTATATATGTGTATCAAAATATATATAAAAGATGCACAACCCAGTTTCTTGATTCGATAGAAGCCCAAAGTGGTCCATATATACCCAAATGAGATCCACATTAGTTCTAAAATCAGGAGGCTTGTGGTACTCCCTCCATTCCCTTATACAAGGACACTTCATATTTGTATATCTAACTTTAATATGAAGCGGCTCTGGCAATAGAAGAAATCTCCAGCTGCGCCGTCTAGCACAGTCCATTGCTTACTAATAGAGGGTTCCTTGTGTTGATTGGCAAGCAATAGTTAATTTTCTATAAATAATATAGTGGAGGATAAGTCCTCTTACATAAACAAGTACCCGATGATAAGCACTCGTACGAGTCATACAGTCACACCGCTTGGCCCTTGGGACACCTCATGTGCACGGGTGAATATAAAGACGATTGGTTCTTCAGTTTGTTTTACATGTGCCAGAACTAAAGGTGCCTTCCTGGAAACATCTTGAAAGGAAAACATAATCTTGTTTGCCAAAGTGAATCGCTTTCAAAGGTACTGTATACAACTTATAATAGATGTCAAAAGTTCAGAGCGACACAATTCCGGAGAGTTGACATTGTTCATTCAGCCTGGTGGAGTACCCCCTCCATCTCCATGTGAAGTTGAATAAACTATCGGGTGGTTAGCTCCTTGCTGTCCCTCCCAGCCGCTACTACCCAACAGTGCAATGTACTCGGTCGTCTCTTGGCCTTCCGTGACGCTTGAAGGAGTATATCAGATTGATACGTGCACTTGTCTACAAAGTTGACTCTGCGATGTATACATATTAGATAGATACTTGTTGCTGTCATGCTTGCTGTGTAAACTCAAACCAACTGCCCCCCCTGTGATGATCAGATTTTCGTAGCGCAGAGTGCATTTGGTCGTATCTAGCAACATGACACGCTTGTTCATTTTGTTCCTGGGTCATGCCTGCTTTTTGAAAGCCTCATGCACATGCTTTCTAAATTGACACACATGCCGTAGTGCAAACGCCGACCAACTTAAGTCTTGTAGAGTGAGCATCTAACGAAGAATATTGGATGGTTTCTTTTTCCGACTCCAACTTTTCTTGTTTGAAATGACTGCCCAAATAGGGCGTACCTTTTTGTTTGAAATGAGCGCCGAAACAACTTTTTTGTTTTGTTTGAGAAAAGGAGTTAGTAATAGCCATTTTATATCAGCTGTGATTGCACCGCTACTACCCTATTCATATCCATTTTATATCAGCTGTGAGCCTGTGATTGCACCGGCCGCTACTATTATATTCCCATCCCTTGGTGTTCTCACGGCGCTGCTCGCGTGAAAGCAACACGGAGGACACACACAAACGCAGGACGTACAAACTTCAAACAACCAAGTTGCTTCATATTCATATGTAGGAGTACTACTGTCTGAAATCAAATTATTTCATTCATAGTCATTACACGCTCACAACAAAAAGGAGGTATGCACCCCAACATTTATCCGTACAGTTTGCGCGGTACGTACGTACTAGTACGTGCTAGTCCGTACTGATACTGTTACATGTAGAGAGAAAACGACCGGCCGGAGAAAGCCAACAAACTTTGCCACGGTTCCGATCTCCACATCTAGTTGTTCTTCTTGCGTTTCTCAATGAAGAAGAAGAATGCGAGGGAAGCGACGGAGAAGGCGGAGAAGACGCCGGCGGCGACCTTGATGGAGGTGGTGACGCCGGTGATGCTGACGACGTTGAAGGCGGAGGAAGGCGCGGTCTGGCCGTAGGCGACCTGGGTGCCGGAGGCGTCGAGCGCGTAGGCGCGCACGTAGTAGGTGGCGGTGGGGATGTCGAGGGCGACGCGGTACTCGACCTTGCCGGTGCCGGGGTAGGCCTGCTGGGTGACCTTGAACTGGCAGGTCTTGTCCTTCTTGAGGTCGTCGTGGGTCTTGCGCCACTCGCGCTCCTTCTGGCTCACCGGCGCGTAGCAGAGGCTCACCTTGACGTTCTTGTAGTCGGCGTCCTTGCCGGCCGGCTGGCTCGCGTTCAGGGCCCACGTCACCGTGATCACGTCCTCGCCGGCATGAAGAACTGGTCAAGGATCAGTTAAGTTGATCATTTTTGTTAGGATGAAGAAAAAGAAGAGGCGCAAACAAAATTCCCTGTATAAGTTCTCTTATAATAAAATTGAGCATCTACTTGGAAGATTCTTCTACTGGCCGGCAAGCCGGCTGACCTTGGCATATTTGGAATGGCATGCGACAAGGCTAATTAGCTTGTTGCATACATGGCCATATATGCCAATCTATGACGTTGCTATAGCAAACAGCGCCAAACAAGGAAGCATATACGACGGTACGACGGACGTACCTTGGCCGGGACTGGGGGAGGCGGTGACGTCGAGGGTCACCGGCAGCTTGGAGAGGTACGCCACGGCGCCCGCCGACGCGTAGCAGCCGGCGGCGAGGACCACCAGCAACAGCGCCGTGACCATACCTTGGCGAGCCATCCCTGCGCGCGGCTAGTTAGTGCTTGGCTGCTGTTGTCGATCGGACAAGGCAAGAGAGGAGCTGGGGGACAAGTTTGCTTTGCTCTTGTGGGATTTGGAGAGATGGAGGAGTACGGATGGGTTTAATATAGGCGCGCGCCATGCCATGGGTGTTGACCGTGGGCGAGAGGAGGCAGATGAGATCAGCGGGAGCTGCCTGCACCTGCAGTGCCGTGTTTCGCGGGGCCGAGGAGGTGCCCGTCCGATTAAGCTACTGTGAGCTACTTTAGGCGCTCCCAAGTCAAATCTTGTCCTCTCCGAATCCCAGCCTCTTCCTCGTCTGATTTGCTCAAAAGGGCAAAAGCGGCCGGCCGGGGGTGAGAAGCGGCGGCCACAAATCAAACTGCAAGCGCCCGAGCCTAAATCATCATTTTTTTTTCAGGGGTAGCCTAAATCATCATTAAATAGTGAATACTTACTCCTCGAATCAAAATGTATTGATTTTTCGTTGTGGTTTTCGTCCATAATATGTCAACAAAATTTGTATAGAAACATAGGACGAAAAGATACGAAAAAGTCTTTCGCCCCGCTATATAGATATAGCAACCGCCCGATACAACAAAGAGTCCAATGCTGGGGCAAACAGCACAAGCAAGCCCAAATGAAACAAAAGAGAAAGAAGAAAGAAAATAATGTTAACAGCGTCGGATCGACGAAAACGATGATAACCCGAAACCGTTGCGCCCACCGGAGATGTACCACCTCGCTCCAGGCACCTCGAACCTCCGCATACCAAGCAGCACCTTCAGGAAGGAACACGACGACGACGACACTGTTGCCCGGACAGATCCTAGGGTTTCCCCCGGTACGCGGAGGGGCGTGGGGAAGGGGAAGACCCGACGCCCTTCAGGAAGGAGGGATGGCACCTACGGGCGTCACCGTGTTGGTGCCGGCAAGCCGGCACGGATTTCTCCCATCCGCCAAACACCCACAACCCCGAACGGTCCGACGCGCTCCACGAGACAAGCCACCCACGAACGCGCACCACCACAGTCTTGCCATCATCACCGTCGCCTCACCATGGTCAGCGAAGCGAGACCGAAGAGGACGAGAGGGAGCAGCCGGGAACGAGGAGCAGCAGCGACAACAGCCACGCCGGAGGAGACAACCTCCACCGCCATCAGCGGTCACCGACCGGACACGGCAAGGGGAGCGTACCAGGCCCTCGAGGCCCGGCCGAGCCCAAAAGGGGCTCGTGGAGCACCCGTCGCCGAGCTGCAGTAGACGAGCCGCCGTCTCCACAACCCCATGCACGAGCCGCGCCACCACCGGCCCCGCCGGAGCCACCGCAGGGGAGACCGAGTCAGGCCAGCCTAGACCCAGACGGGGCCCAAAAGGGCCCAGATCTGGGCCGGGAGGGCGCCGCCACCATCCAGCACGCCGGCCCGCCGCCAAGTGGCTGTGCCGCCACCTCTAGGCCACCCGGAGCTGCGCCACCAGGAGCTGCCGCCGTTGCCGGAACCACCGCCGCGGGAAGCCACCACCCGAGCCATGGCACTGCTGGAAGGAAAACCGCCGCCGCCGCCAACACCATGCGGGCAAGGCCCAGATGGCAGCCGGCGGCGGGAGGAGGGAGGGAGGTGGAGGCGCTTGGGGGGGCGGAAGATGGGCCCCGACGGGCGGGCTGGGATGGAGGAGGAGGGGGCGGCGGCGCTGGCTGTTGGCGGCCGGAGGCGCGGGGGGAGGCGGCGGCGGCGGAGGCTCGGGAGGAACCCTAGGCGAGGGAGGGGTCACTCCAGACGAAAAGATACTTCCTCACCAAATGTCTGCAGAGAGAGTGAAATTCTTTTAAACAAAACTACAACTGTTAATGAGGTAGAGACACTAAAATCTATGAAAATCACTTGCACATCTTCAATGGATTTGTCCAGTGTGCACTCTGAAGGAGTGTTACATCATGATGATACTTCCGACTCATCTAGAACACCCACTACTCCTGAGGGTCTAAAAGGAATCTCAGCTGTCATTGATCATTGTAGTGTTGGATGGACTCATATTAGCAAATATGTACGAGGCAAGCACCCTAGGAAAGCTTTATATAGATGAATGCCCTATTTTGAAACATTAGAGGGATTACTACCCTTGGTAAGAAAACCTGTATTATTGATACTCTCTCTAAGCACAATCCTAATATGGAAGAATACCATACGGAAACTGGAAACCGGTGAAAACCACAAGAAAACATCACCTTCTTAACATCCCACGATGAATTTGTCTTTTTCATAGCTCACATCTCGTAATATTTTTCAACTTGAAATTTTGTGTAGCAATAAAACATCACCTTCTTAACATCCCGCATTTTTTTCAGTTTTTTTAACTTTAAAATATGCTTTCCACAAAGTTTTCATTGAATATTGGTTTCCGTATGATATTAACCAACATTTGGTGGAAACCGGTGAAAACCATGAGAAAAAGATATTTTGAAGTTTCAAAAAAAATGCGGGATGTTAAGAGAATGATGTTTTATTGCCACACAAAATTTCAAGTTGAAACATATTACGAGATGTGAACTATGAAAAAGACAAAATCAACTTTAAATAGTGCCGAATAGTAATGTCACTATTTAGGGCTGAATTTGTCTTTTCATAGCTCACATCTCGTAATATTTTTCAACTTGAAATTTTGTGTAGCAACAAAACATCACCTTCTTAACATCCCACATTTTTTCAGTTTTTTTTGAAACTTTAAAATATGGTTTGCGCGAAGTTTTCATGTGATAAATTCAGCCCTTATATTGTTGATTCTAAAGTTACTATTCACATTGATCATGCTGCTATTAAATATCGTATGGAAAAGAATGATGCTAAACCTAGACTAGTTAGGTGGGTTCTAGTATTAGAAGAACTAGATGAATACCCCGCGCGTTGCTGCGGGACATGTTGCGCAAGCTTCTAAACATTCACTGAATTGCTTTCAATAACCGTAATTTTTTTTACTAATGGAACACATCTATTTTGGTGTGTTTGCAACAATTGGCATTCAGTTAAGTACGCACACTAAAAAAGATTTACATTGTACTTACTTTGAAGGTTAGTCATATTGCCATATAGAACTGAAGATGGTTCTCATATACAGAATACTAAAGATGATTTGATAAACATGAGTATTTGTTAGAGGCAGATCTTGGAGAGGTGATTTAATTTTGCAAGTTGAAGATTGACGCAACATAGGATTGAAGTATTCATTCAATAAATAGTGCAAAATTGCATACACAGTGAGCAAACGAAATTTGTTTTCAGCAATGGACCAGCTCTTTAATATTGCTTAAAAAATATTATTGCTAGCAGGCACAAATGGACACAAATGAAGCTACTAATTCTAGCGTGTGAGTTCGGAATAAAATAAATACTACTGTTAGATAACCAAATTCTCTTGATCTCATTGGTGACCACAAATGATATTTCTAGACTACCGCTAAAAATAGTTCACAACTATGAGCCACAACAACCCATAGGCTTTCCTTTATGATGAATCAGACAAAATTTTAAATCAAATCAACACCTTAGGAAATAAAAATAAAAATAAGTACTATTAGATAACCAAATCGTACTAATCTCATTAGTGAAACAAATGATATTTTAGACCATCACTAAAAAAGGTTCACAACTAACGGCGACAACAACCTGTAGAGATTTATCTCTGTCTTTCCTTTATGATTTATCAGGCAAAAAAATAAATCCAATCAACACCTTAGGAAAGATAAATAAGAAATCTCCAAGGAGACCAGCAAAATGCATAGATGTGTTCAGACCTTGTTAAATCAAAGAAGGCAATTATGCTAATTGATATATTGATCTCCACTTTGGTTGAATGCTTGAGAAAGTTGAAAGCGTACAATTTGACTGAGATGTAGAGAGACCGCTACTACTAAGATTGCAGGTGGCACCAGAAACCGTTGCTTTTCGGTGATATGGACTGGAAAAACACGCACGTAGATGGCTCTTTCCAGAACCTTGACCGAGTTGCATGCATATGCCGGTGGTAAGAAGCAGGTGCAGCAGGAAGTTGTCACTGATGACTTTATTTTTCGTTTGAATTATTGTCGCAGAAATGGATGTATCTAGACGTATTTTAGTTCTAGATACATCCATTTCCGAGACAAGTAATTCCGAACGGAGGGAGTACTATTTTACGTACAATTCTGAATAAAAAACTGGGAGTTGAAAATGAATCAAAACAAAATGCCAAGGAAATAGTGTTAGGTTCTGTATGGACAATCACTGTATGGGCTATGGAGTAAGTCTTGCTGCAAGGAAACATAATCATAATGGACAAATGAGTTACAACCTTATAGATTCTGTTTTTGTAATATGAGGATGTGCCGTTCCCTGTAGTTTTGTCATACCGAACATTAGCTTGTTGAAAGATGCAATGTGCCAATAAAATTTCAAAAAATAACCACCAAAACAAATTCTTAATTTAAATTTTTGGTATTTGGTCGCTGTAAGCCTATAAAGAAAAATGTACCTGTGTATTTATTCCAGTTTTGCAAGTTGCTCCGCAGCTTCACGCAAAAGCCAGAGTCCATGTCGTAGTAATGTCTCCACATATGATCCGTAATTGGCAGCGCCTTCTAGCAGCAGCAGCACCTCTGAAACGAATGAACCATCCAACGATGCCGGCAGGCCGAGGTCCATGCTGAGCAACCCTTTGACGCGATAGGCTGGAGACCTAGATTCTCCTGTGCGTTCACCTAAAATCCCCTTGAACGGCTCGCCGTGCTCCAGGCCGATCTCTTCTTCCTTTCCCACCGCGCACCATGCCGACCGGCTCGCCGTGCTCCAGGCCGGAGGAAAAGGAGGAGTTGTTAAGGGCTGTAGGGTGTGTGGCTGGCGGCAGGCAACGGCAAGATTCTTGGTTGCGCCGGTGCGAAGCGGTAGGCAGCCGGGGGCGGATTAAGCCCATGCAGACGGTCCGTGGTGGCCGGCCGTGCGAAGCCCATGCGAGAGCCAGCGACGAACTATGGGCATGCGACGGCTCCGTCGCGCACGGTGCAGTGGCGCGATATCCAAGCCCATCTTGGCATCGAGGTCACACCGGAGCTCTGTTCCGACTGCCGCAACTCGATAAGAAACAGGTGGGAAGATGAGATGTGTCGAGAAGTGAAAGACGATGCATCTGGGCTCTTCCTCCAGTTATACGGAGTAGAAGGGATGCATTGTCCGTTATGAATAGGAAACGATGGGTTCCATCGGTGACCAGGACTGCAGCGTGTCAAGTAAAAACTGAATCTAAGGAAATGACGGATCGGTTCAGTGACGAAAATGATGGCTGCGTACTAACTCCAAAGAAAAATTTAATCCTATGGAAAGGACGGGTCGCTTCAGTGACCAGGATCGTTGTGTACTAAGGAAAAACCTAGTCCCACGTTGCTGATTGAATTGTGTGGGCCGCAGCTGCAGGATTAGTGATGATGTGGCTGCAAATGGAATCAGTTTTTGCTTAGATGGCATGGTTGCTGATGTGGATAGCTTGCATGTTGAGAGAAATATCATAGTGGGGATGAACTATTTAGGTATTATAGATTTGACTTGCATATTATTGATAAAAAATGAGGTGAAAATCCTATAGCAAATATTTTTCTAGGATGGAAAATGTTCTTGATGACCCACTACCTATTGATGATAGATTTCCTAATGAGAAATTCGCTATTATAAATGCTTCTACTTCTCATAATAATCCTCGTTATGCAGACTATGCCCGTTACATTGTTCTTAAATATATACCACCTAGTTACACCTACCAATAAGAGAAAAAGTTCTTTGATTTAAGACATTACTTTTGGGATGACCCACGTTTATATAGAGTAGATGGTGTTATTAGACGTTGTGTACCTGAGCATGAACAGGAACAAATCCTATGGAAGTGTCATTCTGAGGCATATGCAGGAGACAGAGCTACACATAAGGTACTATAGTCTAGTTTTTACTGGCCTACTCTCTTCAAAGATGCACGTAAGTTCATCCTTTCTTGTGATGAATGTCAAAGAATTGATAATATTGGTAGACGTCAAGAAATGCCTATGAATTATTCACTTGTTATTGAACCAATTGATGTTCGGGGTTTTGATTATATCGGATCTTTTCCTTCCTCTAATGGGTATACTCATATTTTGGTAGCTGTTGATTACGTTACTAAGTGGGTAGAAGCTATTCCAACTATTAGTGTTGATCATAACACCTCTATATTAAAATGCTTAAAGAAGTTATCTTCCTGAGGTTTGGAGTCCCTAGATATTTGATGACTGATGGTGGTTCACATTTCATTCATGGTGCATTTCGTAAACTTCTAGCTAAACATGATGTTAACCATAGAATCGCATAACCTTATCATCCTCATTCTAGTGGTCAAGTTGAATTGAGCAAAATAGAAACAAAATTAATCTTGCAAAAGATCGTTAATAGATCTAGAAAGAATTGGTCTAAGAAACTTGATGACGCATTATGGGCCTATAGAACTGCTTACAAAAATCCTATGGGTATGTCTCTATATAAAATGGTTTATGTAAAAGCATGTAATTTACCTCTTGAATTAGAACACAAAGATTATTGGGCAATAAAAGAACTTAACTATGATTTTCAAAATTGCCGGCAAAAAGAGGTTATTTGATATTAGCTCTTTAGATGAATGGAGAACCCAAGACTATGAAAATGCCAAAGTGTTTAAAGAAAATGTTAAAAGATGGCATGATAAGAGAATACGAAAACAAGAATTTAAAGTCGGCGATCAAGTTCTATTGTACAATTCACATTTCAGATTCTTTGCTGGAAAACTTCTCTCTAAATGGGAAGGGCCATATATCGTCGAAGAAGTTTATCGCTCTAGAGTTATCAAGATTAACAATGCCGAGGATACTAATCCGAGAGTGGTTAATGGGCAAAGAATTAAACATTATATTTCATGTACGCCCATTAATGTTGACACTAATATTATTCAAACAATGATACCAGAGGAATACATAAAAGAAACCTTTCGGAACGCTCCAGAACCCTGAAAATGAGTAGGTATACAGTAAGTAAATCTACTCCAAATATTCCAAAAAATTTAGTTCAGTCCGTTTTGGAATATTAGAAGAAAATACAAAAATAAGAACCAGCCGATGGGACCCATGAGGAGGTCACAAGGCAACAGGGCCTGTCGGGTTGCCTTGTGGGCCCCTTGTCGGTGTCAAAACCGGCGGATCTCGGGTAGGGGGTCCCAATCTGTGTGTCAAGGCTGATGGTAACAAGAAGTAAGGCACATAGATGTTTACCCAGGTTCGGGCCCTCTCGATGGAGGTAAAACCCTACTTCCTGCTTGATTAATATTGATGATATGGGCAGTACAAGAGTAGATCTACCACGAGATCGTAGAGGCTAAACCCTAGGAGCTAGCCTATGATGGTATGATTGTAATTGTGATCGGCCTTCTAAGGACCAACCTCTCCGGTTTATATAGACACCAGAGAGGGCTAGGGTTTACATGGAGTCGGTTACAAGGAAGGAAATATAATATCCGGATCACCAAGCTTGCCTTCCATGCCAAGGAAAGTCCCATCCGGATACGGGCCGAAGTCTTGAGTCTTGTATCTTCACGCTTCAATAGTCCGGACGTTGTACACAGTCCGGCTGTCCGGATAACCCCTTATCCAGACTCCTCAAGAGCTCCCTAAACCAGGCTTCAATGATGATGAGTCCGGCGCGCAGTATTGTCTTCGGCATTGCAAGGCGGGTTCCTTCTCCGAATACTCCAAAGTACATGTTATGACGAATAATGTCCGGTCTCCAATCAATGTTGTGCTCCTCGGCTTCAGCGCCTCAGTAATGACCATCTCCATGTGTCGAGCGAATGCGAGGAGTCAAGGTACTTTTGCATTTGCCACCCTTGATCCTCCGGGCCAACCATCTATTTGAAGGGACAGGGGTTCTCAGATCCAAACCTCACTCTCCTCCCTTGAGCTAGCATCCTAGAGCACTCCGCGAAAAGCCATTCCAACATGGCCGGCCGGCGCAACTCTTCTGCTTGCCCTCCTCGCTCTAAGTCAGGGGATTGGGAGAGTGCTCAGTTCCTCACAGCCGTTTGGTGAAGTTACAAACCCAAGGGTTTCTCCCACCGGCATTCATGGTCCCCGTCCGAGCTGGAATAGCCACTTACGACGAAGGGGAACAAGCTGAGGGATCTCCTAACCCGTCTCCGGAGGAGCGGATATGCCTCATCTCGCATATACTGAGGGGCGTTGGGTTTCCTATCCACCCGTTTCTCCGCGGGCTCCTGGAGTTTTATGGCCTCCAGTTACACAATCTTATCCCAGCCTCCATTCTGCACATAGCGGGGTATGTCACACTTTGCGAGCTGTTTTTAGGCTGCAAACCACACTTCGGGTTATGGAGGAAGCTGTTCTGCCTTGTCCCCCGCACCCAGGGAGAGTCCCTATATCAAGTGGGCGGGGCCGAAGTATGGCGCATTGCCGAGACCGGATACCTGTCCGACACTCCTGAGAAGGCACCAGAAAACTGGCCTTCAGAGTGGTTCTATATAAATGATGTTCCCCTTCCGGATCGAGTCTGGATGGGTCTCCCCAAGTTTAGCAACGCCCCGCCGAGGGCACGCCTGAGCTGGCGTCCCCGGGGCCCTCAAGAAGAGGACACAAGGGAGATATACCTCCTGATGAATAGGATAAAGTTGTTGGCCAAATCCGGACTGACGATAGTCGAGGTCATGGCGATATGCATAAAGCGGGGAGTGCAGTCGCTCCAATATCGGGGAAAGCCCATGTGCCATTTCAACGGGGAAGACGACGCCACCCGCTGCGGCCGTAATGGTCCGGACTCCACTGCCGCTTTGGCAAGGATATTGTCCGATTTGTACAAAGGGGAAGAGGAGGAATTCCTTCGCATAAAAACGCAGGACGGATTCTCCATGCACAACCCCCCAGCATGGGTAAGCTTCCATTCTTTTCCCTGCTTCACTTACTCTAGCGTTCTTCTGCTAAGATTACTTGCATCAATGCTTTTGAGCAGGAACTGAGGAGGGTCGTAGAAGGAATCTTCAGCCCCTCCGCGCAACCAGAGGACCCTGAAGGGCCCTAGATCTGGGACTCAAAGTTGATCCGGATATCACTGTGGAGCTTGTCAACGGAGTATTCTATCAGGCGAGCTGGGATGGCGCCCTAGTGGACATTACAGCCGACTACCTTGGACTGCTCCCCGCATCGCGGGTAAGCCGAACTAAAAACCCTATCCTCTGAAGAGGACTCCCCCCAAGTAATATAATTTATCCTTGAGGCATCGTTCTATTTACAGAAATGAAGGCCTGAGCGAGGGGCCGAGCCCCTCGGGACTCGTCAACCACGGGCGTCCGGATCGGGCAGGCTCAAGAGGAAGGCGGCGAGGACTAACACACCACTACAGAGGTAAAGCGATAACCTGTCCTGCGACTATAGAATTTGAAATATGACAGCGCCCTTTGTGCCTGGCAGGAAGAGGAATAACCGGACTATATCCGGAGACCCCACCAATCACGCCTCCACCAGCCGGGTTCCAAAATCGGCTTTGGGGGCGGAGGCGGGCACGGGGCCAGCACCGCATAGCTTCCCGACGGAGGATGCGGATATGTGTTCGGCCACGAACTCCGAAGTGGAGAGCTCCATGAACCACCAGCGCGAGAGGGCCGTGCTCCGAAACAACATTTTCTCCGAAGAGGCTTTTAATGCCTTCAATTCGGCGGACGCATATGTCTGAGCTGCTCGAGGCGGACTTGCCCAAGCAACAAACCAGTATACCAAAGACATACCGGTAAGAAATTTTGATAAGTATGCATAGCAGTAGCCCCTGAGACTTGGAATAGTTGGGACAACTGTTTAAAGGATCAATATATGCATAGGTCCTTGTGGACAAGAATGAACAATTGGCATGGGAGCTAGAGGCATGCAAGGCCCAGCTGATTGATGCGGTAGCCAAGTTAGAGGGATCCCGAAAGGCCCCCTCTGGTAATAATTGTCTCCATTATACGCAGATGTACCAGTTAGTAAATGGCTGGTGCAGTTAGTCTAACAGAAAATTCTGCAGACAATCCCGGGGTGAATCCGGAGAGCGTAATGGGTGACGACTCGCATCTCCAACGGCAGCTAAAGGCTGGCGAGCGCATCCTTACGCAGGTGATGCAAGAGAAGAACAAGCTACAAGATGCCAATATTCGTTTGGACGTGGAATTAATGGACGTCCGCGCTCAACTGGCGGACTCTGTGAAGGAGAACAAAAAGCTTCGACGCGGCATCTATGGTAAGAGCTCAAGCGAACTGTGTGATAGTTCGGCGAGGAAGTTTTTTTGAAAAGATTTTGCCTGCAGGAATGTTAACGGGTCACCCCGAAGAGGAGATGCCCTCATCTGCAGGTGATTTGCTGCAAGAACTTTCGTAGTTGCACGAGCGTACTCGGCAGGTGATGCACGGCGTTTCTCAGGCCTTGTGGCCATCAAGCCTCCTGCCGAATGGCATGGGGGAGCTTGTGGACCTGCTTCAAGGAGCCCGGTGGCGCTTTCGTCTATGGAAGATATCAGTATGCCGACAAGGACCAAGAGAAGCCTGGGCAATGGTGAAGACGCGCTACACCAAGCTGGACCCGAACCATATGGCCGAAGTAGGACCGGCGGGGCCCGATGGGCAAGAAGTTCCCGTGAGCCTGGTATATGACCATGTAGTGTTAGCCGCTAAGTATTCTCAGCAGGATTGTAGGCTAGATAGCCTGTTAGATGGTATAGAGGAGGAATATAGTCAGTCTTAGTAACTTTGTAATGTAATCGGCATAAATAGCCCCTAGTCGGATTGAAATCATTTGTCATGGCGGACCTTTTCGATTCAGCCCCCGGATCCTATAGTCCGGGGTGTGTCCGAATACCCACTCGGTTATACAAGAACCGGGGTATGCGTGGAGACCAGGCGTAGGGGTCATAAGTGCTTGAACAGACAAGTACCCAACTAGTTATGTTATATTGCATGGATAGCAAGAAACATCTTCTAGGGAGAATAGTTCCGTTAGGGGTTCCTTTCCCTGGGAATGCATGTGTCGATGCACATGTCCGGACTGCGAGCGATGGCGCAGGATACAAATCTTCTGGGGGTTTTATTGTGTTGTAACCAACGAATACATCCTTTGTTCACCGATCGAATATTCTCTTAAGGAAACTAGCTTTCGGCTTCACCCAGTCTGAGGTACACATCCAACTTAACCGGCAGTAACAATCGCAGAGGTGCTCCCCTTATGCCCTAGCCGAATTAACGAGAACGTAGGGCATAAACACAAGAGCCAGGCAACCCAGCTTGGCCACATCTTAAGTCATATCGATGCATATAATGGTGGATAGAAGGCACATATGGAATAAGTAACGCATATGCGATAGGCAAAAAGCCATGCAGAGTAATTATGTCTAGCTTCCGAATAGGAAGCCCCCAGGTAAAGCTTACACACATAGTGCGGCTGGAATAGTCCGGGAGTCCGCACTGTATTAAATACTTTGTGTGCAGAGAAAAAAAAAGAAAAAGGGGGTCGAGAAAGGAGAGGAAAGGGGTGGAGTGTAATTAGAAAAGGAGGGGTAAGGAGACGAACACTGAGTTCGGTGTTAGGCGTAGAATCTCCGGAGTCTGGCCGCGTTCCATGGGTTCGGCTCGAGTCTGTTATTGGATGCATTACGTAGACGGTACGCTCCTCCGGTGAGAACTTTGGCAATGACGAAGGGACCTTCCCACTTGGGTTTGAGTTTGTCCTTCTTCTTCTCCGGTAGGCGTAGAACGAGCTCGCCAATATTGTAAGTTTTGGCCCGCACTTCTCTACTTTGATATCGTCGAGCCTGCTGCTGATAGAATGCGGAACAAGCTTTTGCGACGTCGCGATCCTCCTCCAGGGCATCCAAGTTGTCCTGCCGATCTAACTCGGCTTCCTTCTCTTCGTACATGCGTACGCATGGCGAATCATGTATTATGTCGCAGGGTAGTACTGCTTCCGCACCATACACCATAAAAAATGGTGTATATCCGGTGGTTCGATTCGATGTGGTCCGTAGCCCCCAGAGTATGGAGTCGAACTCCTCTACCAAGTGCGTATCCGATTCAGTTAAAGATCACACTAGTCTGGGTTTGATGCCGCTCATGATGAGACCGTTTGCCCTTTCGACCTGGCTGTTTGTTTGAGGGTGGTAGACGGAAGCGTAATCGAGCTTAATGCCCATTTTGCCGCACCAAGTTTTCACTTCATCGGCTGTGAAATTTGAGCCATTATCAGTGATGATGCTATGGGGGACACCGTACCGGTGTACGACCCCGGATATGAAATCTATTATAGGTCCGGATTCGGCCATTTTAACTGGTTTGGCTTCGATCCATTTGGTGAATTTGTCCACCATGACCAATAAGTATTTTTTCTTATGGCTTCCCCCTTTAAGGGGTTTGACCATATCCAGTCCCCAGACTGCGAAGGGCCAAGTTATGGTGATTGTTTTGAGAGCGGTAGGGGGCATATGACTCTAATTGGCGAAGAGCTGGCAGCCGACACAATGTTGGACAAGGTCCTGTGCGTCTGCTCGGGCTGTCGGCCAATAGAAGCCTGTATGGAAGACTTTGCTGACTAGTGCTCGAGCTGTTGCGTGGTGTCCGCCCAGTTCGGCATGGATTTCAGCCAGGAGTTGCCGCCCTTCCTCTTCGGAGATGCACCTTTGGAGCACTCCGGTCGCGCTTTTCTTGTAGAGTTCCCCTTCGTGGACTTTGTAAGCTTTAGAACGCCGGACTATGCAGAGTGCTTCATTTTGGTCTTCGGGGAGCTCCTGCCTGTTTAGGTAGGCCAAGAAAGGCTCGGTCCACGGGGCTATTAGGACCAAGATTTCGTGGGCCGAAGAAGTTATTTCGGTGGCAGAGCCTCCGATTGTGTCTGATGGTTCGGAGTCTGGGGGTGTATTCGGATCCGTGCTGGTATTGCCGGACTCCCCTTCCCATACCACGGATGGCTTGAACAGCCTTTCCAAGAATATATTAGGTGGGACAGGGTCGTGTTTGGCACCGATGCGGGCGAGGACATCCGCCGCTTGATTGTTTTCTCGAGCCACGTAGTGGAATTCGAGGCCCTCGAACCGAGCTGACATTTTGAGGACGGCATTACGATAGGCCGCCATTTTCGGATCCTTGGCATCAAAGTCTCCATTTATTTGTGATATTGCGAGGTTTGAATCCCCGTGCACTTCCAGGCGTTGGATGCCCATAGAGACCGCCATCCGAAGACCATGCAACAGGGGCTCATATTCGACCGCATTGTTGGAGTCTGTGTATAATATTTGTAGGACATACTGGATCATGTCCCCGGTGGGAGACGTCAGGACTACCCCTGCTCCCAGTCCGGCCAGCATTTTGGAGCCGTCAAAGTGCATGATCCAATTGGAGTACGCGCCGTACTCTTTAGGGAGCATTCGGCGACAAAGTCAGCCAGTACTTGCGACTTAATGGCCCGTCGTGGTTTGTATATTATGTCGAACGGGAGGAGCTCGATAGCCCATTTAGCAATCCGGCCCGTAGCGTCGTGGTTATTAATTATGTCGTTGAGTGGTACTTCGGAGGCGACGGTAATCGAACACTCTTGAAAGTAGTGTCTTAGCTTCCGGGATGCCATGAAGACCGCGTATGCTATTTTTTGATAGTGTTGGTATCGGGATTTGCATGGGGTGAGGACCGTGGATACGTAATAAACTGGCTTTTGAAGAGGGAATTTGTGTCCGTCCACCTCTCATTCGACGACGAGCACTGCGCTTACCACTTGATGTGTTGCAGCTATATATAGTAGCATAGGTTCGCCGATGTTTGGTGCAGTTAGGACTGGGTTACTGGCCAATAAGGTCTTTATCTCATCGAGTCCGGCCGCGGTTGCATCTGTCCATACAAAGTGTTCGGTGCGCCGAAGGAGGCGGTAGAGAGGCAATGCCTTCTCCCCTAGCCTGGATATAAAGCGGCTCAGAGTGGCCACACATCTAGCTAGCTTCTGGATGTGCTTGAGGTCTGTTGGTATAGCCAACTGCGACAAAGCTCGGATTTTTGCTGGATTCGCTTCGATTCCTCTATTGGAAACGATGAAGCCTAGCAGCTTCCCCGAGGGGACACCGAAAACGCATTTTTCCGGATTCAGCTTGATGTCGTATGTCCGGAGGTTATCGAATGTGAGCCTCAAGTCATCTATTAGGGTTTCGACGTGTCTAGTTTTTATGACCACGTCGTCATCTATTAGCCTTTTGATGTTGTAGCGCCAAGGCTCGATTAAGTAAGAAAGCCAAGACCAGCGACCCTACTGATGATGTTGATCCGGAGAAGACTCCAGAGCATCATGGTGAAGATCCTGAAATTGCCATAGACAGCTCCGCTGGGCAAAACCAAGAGGCTGATGCTAACCCGCCAGAGGTTGAACCGAATGTAGAGGTTGATACTTCACATCCTACTGCTCCTCCAAGTCCAACTGTTGAACAGCGGGATTCCTGCCAACAAACCACCGAGCCCTGCTGCCAAAGCGCCAAGCCAAGTGAATGTCAATCCATCTAGCTCGGCCAAAGATGATGATGTTGTTGTTACTGGCACTGGGTATAGCGCCCCTGGTAATCCGGTTGCTCTATCAAAGCATACCACCAAGGATGAATTCACTGCTATGAGCAAGGGGAAGGGGAAGACTGACTTGTCAGCTTATGTCGATCTCTCTGCTCAAGACCTTCACTCCGGCTTCTTGAACCGGCTTTACACCAGCCGTGATTATGAAGCTGGTTTAGTAAACCTGATGAAGGAGCGCTACGAGGTAAACAATTTGATCTTTGTTTTGTACCTTCATTGTATTGTAGCCCCCAAGGGCCGGTTTGTCTTTAGAAAGTCAAACCGGGACTTTGTATACTCCATACTGTACTTTATGAAACTTCCTTGTGTATTTCTGATCAAACACACATTAGCCCCCAAGTGCCATGATTAAAACTTGTATTAATCCTTGGGACTTCAATAACCAGCAGAAAAATGATCCGCATTAGCCCCCAAGTGCCAAGTGTATAACTGGTTATATGCTTGGGACTTTGACAAAGATATTGACATGCTCTTTTTACTGTTGCAGAGTGAGATAAACCAACAAGTCTCACAAATTGCTGACCTTTAAGAAAATCTGAAATCCCAACAAGCAGAAACCACCAAGGCCAACGATGAATTGAAAACCTCCTTAACCACCATGGAGCAGCTCAAGGAATGGTTCAAGTCTGAGCGGGCCAACTGGGATACCGAAAAGGCCGGATTGCTGAAGCGGGCAGAAGACGTTGAATCAGCTCTTAAACCGGTGACAGAAGAGCTTACTGGATTAAAGCGCCAAGTCAATGCCATGACCTCTGCAATATTTGGTAAGCACTGTTTGCCAAGGCTTTATTAATATTTTGCTTTGAAATTTTTTCGGTTTAACATGAACTTCTTAAACCGCTATTGGTAGTCGCATTGCTCATCTGGGTTCTGATATGTGGAAGAAACTCAAGGCCGCGTATACGCTGATTGAACAACTATATACCGGCGTCCAACGGGTTATCTGCGCCACTTCTTATGACAATGCGGCTCCAACACTGATCAAGGACACGCTGGACCGGCTATCTATGACGCCAGCGCAGATAGAAGAGTTAAAGCGATCCGCTGCCCGGGCTGGCACTTTATTAGCACTGACTCGAGCCAAGGCATGGATAGCTGATCTTGATCCGGCTGATATAGCCAAGGGCTTCCCCAGTGAACAAGGAAACGACGAAGTATTTGACAACGACGCCCTCAAATGGGAAACAAGGGAGATGCGTCCTCTGGCGAGTCAGTTGGCAGAAGAGGCTAACCTGACGGTTCACCGATCCTTCTATGACGCAAACAACAAACGGGTTGAAGCTGTTATTCCTGAAGTGCAGAACCTTGTTCCCCCAATCCATAAGCACACTTACGCCCCTGATGTTGATCCGGCTGAGCTTATAAGTGAAGAGGCTGTCTTTCAGGCTTTAACCGGGATTGACTGGACCACCAATGACTTCCAGCCATTGGATGGGGAGGAGGAGGCTGAATCGACGCCAGATGACCCATCTACTTCACATCAACCCGGCGATGAAGCTTAATCCGTCAATCTGGTTGATATGTCAGAAACTATTCGTTGTGAAACAATTCCATATTTTGGGCCTCTGAGAGCCTTGTAATTGGGTAGCAAAAACTATTTTGATCTGCTGCCATCGTGTAGAAGATACTTTATGTGATCCGCCATGCTAATTTCAGTGTTGGTTCATATGTCATAGTATGCAATCCCTATGTCTGCATAAAAAGAAATTGTCCTGGTGGTTTACCGCCGGACGGGTCATAATGCCCAGGATAATGGCCTGATCGATAATCAAACCGTAAAAAATATGAAATGATTCATACCTGTGATGTAATATCACTTTGGTTGGCTGATCAACTTTGTAATAAGGGTGAAAACCCAAATCTGTAATCTTGTATAACACCACGTATAATAAGTCATACTGGGTGATGATAAACATCAGATGATCAAAGCTGGCGACAGGTGATCAGAGCCAGGCCGGCTTAACAAACTCCAGTTTAAGAATAAGGTCTGTCAACGTGTAGTTGCAAACCAAGCCAGTTTAAAGAATACCGGGCTAATAAGATGACTGATCAGGCCAAGAAAATCGGTTTAACATAAAATTCAGCAAAACGCAAATAAAACCGTGTAGTCGAGGCTTTTTGAGGGCTGCCAGGCCCAAATTCGAGGCTTTTTGTGGGCTGCCAGGCCGCTGAGTTGAACCATTTAACAAAGCCTTTTAAGATGGACCTCCAACTAACCAATCACCGTTTTAACTTTGACAAGTGCAGGGTCTCAATGAGAGTAACTGTCAAATGTTCGGAGGGCCGTGCGAGGATGACCTGGATAGGAGTGTCTTACTTGATGAAGGCAGGTTAACTCGGGGTTTTAGGTAAATATACAGGCTTCCAAGCCGTGGGTCGATACCCAGCTACAAGGGTCCATTCAAACTCCTTGGTATTTGACACAAGGAGCCCCCAAGTAACGTGATGAGTTGTGCTCATTGGGTGCCTATGTTTGAGTTGTGCATAGCAGCCAGACTCTCTTTGGCCCCTTGGGTGTGAAGCTCCCAAGCTATGTTGTGGCGTGATAGCCGGTTTAACAGGTAGTACTCCGCTTTGTCAACTGAAGCCCCCATGTAACTCAAAGGATGTTGAGAAAAAACAGCAGAGGCCCCGCTTAGAGCAAGGATGCTGATTTATTTATTGATCATAATATATACATTGTTGAAATATGTACATAAGAAGAGCCTATGGCTCAAGTGTAATAAGGCCGGAGGAGAGCTATGTTCCACGGCCGCCGGGTCTCCTCCTCAGAGTTGCGTGAGTTGTCTCGAACGTCAATGAGGTAGTATGATCCGTTGTGCAGATTTTTGCTAACCACGAAGGGTCCTCCCAAGGCGGGGATAACTTGTGCATGTCAGTCTGATCCTGGATGAGCCGGAGCACCAAGTCACCTTCTTGAAAGGTTCGTGTCCTAACCCGGCGGCTGTGATAACGCCACAGTTCTTGTTGATAAACCGCCGATCGAGCCAGAGCCATATCTTGTTTCTCATCTAACAGGTCCAGTGCCTCTTGGCGAGCTTGCTCATTGTCCGCTTCAACATAATTAGCAACCCGGGGTGAGTCATGCCGTATATCACTTGGGAGAACTGCCTCTGCCCCGTATACCATAAAGAAAGGCGTGTAACCTATTGAGCGATTGGGGGTGGTGTTGATACTCCACAACACAGAAGGTAATTCTTCCACCCAACAACCCGGCGTCCGCTTCAAGGGAATCATGAGCCGGGGTTTAAGACCCTTCAAAATTTCTTGATTAGCTTGCTCCGCTTGACCGTTGGATTGAGGGTGCGCCACAGATGCTAGGTCAAGCCGGATGTGCTCTCTCTGATAGAAATCCTCCATCTCACCTTTGGAAAGGTTGGTGCCATTATCCGTGATGATACTGTGTGTAAAGCCAAAATGGAAGATAATCTTTTTGAGAAATTGAACCGCCGTAGCTGCATCACACTTGCTAACAGGCTCCGCTTCAATCCACTTGGTGAATTTATCAACTGCCGCCAACAGGGGGGTCTTCTTGTCCTGGGAACGTTTAAAGGGTCCCACCATATCAAGCCCCCAAGTAGCAAAAGGCCAAGTGATAGGAATCATCCGTAGTTCCTGAGCCGGAACACGAGCTCTGCGTGAAATTTTTTGACAAGCATCACATCGCTATACCAGATCCTCCGCATCAGCATGAGCTGTTAACCAATAAAACCCATGACGAAGAGCTTTTGCAACCATGGACTTTGAACCGGCATGATGACCACAATCCCCTTCATGAATTTCCCATAGGATCTATTGGCCTTCTTCCGGACAAACACAATGCTGAAATACGCCTGAAACGCTACAGCGGTGTAACTCGCCATTGTGAATAACCATGGACTTGGATCGCCGGACTATCTGTCGAGCCAGGACTTTATCATTTGGTAGCTTGCCCCGGTTCATATACGCCAGATATGGAACCGTCCAATCTGGTACAACGTGTAAAGCGGCCACCAACTGAGCCTCCGGATCAGGAATAGCCAAATCCTCTTCTGTAGGCAACTTAACAGACGGGTTATGCAAGATATCTAAAAAGGTGTTAGGAGGTACTGGTTTACGCTGAGATCCAAGCTGGCTTAAAGCGTCTGCTGCTTCGTTTTTGCGCCGATCGATATGCTCAACCTGATACCCTTTGAAGTGACCCGCCACAATATCCACCTCACGCATGTAAGCCGCCATGAGTGGATCCTTAGAACCCCAAGTACTAGAAACTTGCTGAGCCACCAGAACAGAATCTCCGAAACAACGAACTCGACTTAAGTTCATCTCTTTGGCCACACGGAGACCATGGAGTAAAGCTTCATACTCTGCTGCATTGTTAGTACAAGGAAACATCAAGCGGAGGACATAGGAAATTTTATCACCTCGAGGGGAAGTAAGGACAACTCCAGCCCCCAACTGCCTGGATCCATCAAAATGAATAGTCCAGTACGTATTATCCGGTTTGTCTTCTGGTGCTTGCAACTCGGTCCAGTCATTGATAAAATTCACAAGGGCCTGAGATTTGATGGTTGTTCGAGGTACATACTTTAAACCGTGTGGACCAAGCTCGATTGCCCACTTGGCAACCCGGCCAGTTGCTTCCCTGTTTTGAATGATATCGCCCAAAGGAGCAGAACTAACCACTGTGATGGGATGGCCTTGAAAATATTGCTTGAGTTTTCGACTGGCCATAAAAACCCCGTACACCAACTTCTGCCAATGTGGATAGCGTTGTTTTGACTCGATCAGGACTTCACTGATGTAGTATACAGGTCGTCGAACCGGATATTCCTTCCCAGCTTCTTTACGCTCAACCACAATTGCCACACTGACCGCTCGGGCATTGGCAGCCACGATAACACAGAAAGGCTCATTATCAATCGGGCTGCAAGAACCGGCGGTTCAACCAACTGCCGCTTTAGCTCCTCAAAAGCCGCGATTGGCTGCATCACCTGCATTTAAATCATCCGCCTTTTTCAACATCCGATACAAAGGAATTGCCTTCTCTCCCAAACGATCGATAAACCGCTAAGGGCTGCAATCCGACCGCTAGACGCTGAACATCATTGATACACTTCGGCTTGGCCAGGGATGTGATTGCCTTAATCTTTTTCGGATTAGACTCAATGCCCCTGTTGGACACAAGAAAACCGAGAAGCTTGCCTGCCGGAACACCAAAGACACATTTATCCGGATTAAGCATCATCTTGTAAACCCGAAGATTGTCAAACGTCTCCTTGAGATCATCTATCAATGTTTCCTTCTTTCTGGATTTTACCACAATGTCATCCACATAGGCATGAACATTACGCCCAATCTGAGTGTGAAGATAATTCTGCACACAACGCTGATAAGTTGCCTGGGCACTCTTGAGCCCAAAGGGCATAGAAACATAGCAGAAGGCTCCAAAGGGAGTGATGAAGGATGTCTTCTCCTGGTCCTTAACTGCCATCTTGATCTGATGATATCCTGAATAAGCATCCAAAAAACTCAGGCGCTCACAACCCGCCGTCGCATCAATGATCTGATCAATACGCGGGAGAGCAAAGGGATTGGCCGGGCAAGCCTTATTCAAGTCCGTGTAGTCCATACACATACGCCAAGTGCCGTTTTTCTTAAGAACAAGCACTGGATTAGCCAACCATTCAGGGTGAAACACTTCGACGATAAACCCGAGCCAACAAACTGGCTACCTCTTCACCAATTGCCTTGCGTCTTTCTTCATTAAAGCGACGAAGAAATTGCTTGACCGGTTTAAACTTGGGATCAATATTAAGAGTGTGCTCAGCAAGTTCCCACGGTACACCTGGCATGTCAGAAGGCTTCCATGCAAAAATGTCCCGATTCTCACGGATGAACTCGATGAGCGCGCTTTCCTATTTTGGATCTAGATTCGTGCTGATGCTGAACTGCTTGGACGAATCGCCAGGCACGAAGTCAACAAGCTTAGTCTCGTCAGCCGGTTTGAAATGCAGGGTTGGGTCATGCTCAGTGGTGGGCTTCTTCAGAGGGTCATATCTGCCGGATCAACATTTTCCTTATAAAACTTTAGCTCCTCAGAGCACAAACCGACTCAAAGATAAGCCGCATCACCTTCCTCGCAATCCAAAGCGAAGTTTTCGACTTCCATGAACTGTGATAGTCCCTTTATGACCCGCATCTTGAGCTATAAGTAAATATAACAAGGCCTCGCCATGAATTTTGCATAAGCGGTCGCCCAAACAAAGGCGTGATACAGTGCTCGATTCTCACCACCTCAAAGGTCAATGTCTCGCATCAGGAGTCATGTTCATCACCGAACACAACTTCCAAAGCGATCTTACCTACAGGATATGCCGATTTGCCTGGTACCACACCATGAAAAACAGTGCTGGACGGTTTAAGACTCTTGTCTGTCAACCCCATGCGACGGATGGTCTCATAATACAGAATGTTGATACTGCTTCCTCCATCCATGTGTACCTTGGTGAACTTATAACCTCCCACCTGAGGCGCCACCACCAAAGCCAGCTGACCCAGATTGTCAACCCGGGGCGGATGATCCTCCCTACTCCACACAATAGGCTGTTCGGACCACCGCAGATAACGTGGAACTGCCGGTTCAACAGTATTGACTGCCCTCTTGTGAAGCTTTTGGTCACGCTTGCACAAACTAGTGGTGAATACATGATACTGGCCCCCATTCAACTGATTTGGGTGACTCTGGTAACCCGACTACTGCTGACTCCCTTGGTTATTCTGCTGGTTATTACCACCTTGGTTGTTCTGGTTGCCAAGATTACTCTGAAACCCAGAGTTTGAACCGCCGCCACCATGAAAACCTGGACCTAAACCGCCCGACGGACCCTGATCATACCGCCCCAATGTTACAATCTTTCCAGAGATGCGTTGCGGGAGCCTCCTTGGTCCCATGCTTTGGACAGGGCTGATTCAACAAACGCTCCAAATTCATCGCCCCGCCGCGCTGGGGCGGTTTACCTTTACGACGTTGCACATTAGTGTTAGCCACAAAATCTGAATCCGCTTTACGCTTACCATTATTCCCATGGCCTCCTTGGCTGTGCTGCTGTCCCTTTGCACCGCCATTCTTCTTTCCCTTCTCCGATTTCTCATTATCAGAATCGGGATCCTTGGTTTTATCAGAATCGGCATACTTGACCAAGGCCGCCATGAGGGTTCCCATGTCTTTGCAGTGGCGCTTGAGCCATCCCAACTTCATCTTCAGTGACTTAAACCGGCAATTGCGCTCCAGTGTTATAATCGCTTGACCAGCGTTAATCCGGTCGGACGAGTGCAAAACTTCTGAAACCCGGCGTACCCAATGAGTTGTTGACTCGCTCTCCCCTTGAACACAAGCATCCAGATCCACAATGGACATAGGTTGTTTGCATGTGTCTTTGAAATTGGCTATAAACCGGGCCTTCAACTGATCCCATGACTCGATGGAATTAGCTGGCAGATTTTTCAACCAAGTGCGGGTTGTTCCTTCCAACATCATCGTGAAGTACTTTGCACAGGCCGCTTCATCTACATCCAGCATCTCCATTGTCATCTCATAACTCTCAATCCACGCCTCAGGTGGTTGATCCGCCATGTAGTTAGGTACTTTGCGTGGACCCTTGAAATCTTTGGGCAGATGCACATTACGGAGAGCCGGAATGAGGCACGACACTCCCTAGGAACTGAAGGCAAGCCCGGTGCCTCGGTCAACTGGCGCTGCTGGCTGAACTGGGGCAGGTTGATAACGACCCAAAGCGGCATCCCTTCGTGCCCTGCCATGATCCACCACATCTTGAGCATTACGATGCCGCGCGCTGCTAGATACCTCCGGTTCATCCATACGCCTGCTATAGCTTGGGCTCGGATGAGGGGTTGAATGAATTCTATCTCGACTATATGAATAAGCCTGCTGCTGCACCACGGCGGTTTGAAGAAGGTCTCTCGCCCGCCGTGTTTCAATTGCTGCTATTGAATCACCCTCCATCGGAATGGCTGCCAGGCGTGATGTTGCGGCAATCATGTTATCCAGAGGGCTCAAGAAGTGACCCGGTGGTGTAGACACGTATTGCGGTGGGTTATCTGTTCGTCGGGGTGGCTCTACTATCCGCAGTTGATCCGGAGCTGTTCTAGGCGCATCAGTCCGGTTTGCAGCTGCCAGATTGCTCGGCCCAGCGCCTGGCGTTTGAAAGAGATTTAACCCTTCGTAAATCGGCGGCAGACGAGACCGGTACTTCCTTTGCATTACATTCTCTGATGCGGTCCGATACAGCATGAGCTGGTGATTCTGTGCCTGTATCCGCTGTGACTGGGCATCCAAAGCGACACGTTCTTCAGCCATCCTAGTATCCTCAGCTGCCAGATCCTCCTTAGCCTGTGTTATTTGGTCCTTCAGCTTCGCAATGTCCGCATTGTGCTGATCCCACATCTCCGTAGTGACTGCTGTGGTTAACAAGGTTGCCCAGGCATCCATCAATCCGGAGAGGACTTGAGCCGGTCGGCGCGCCGGGACTCCTGCCGCGGCTGCCGATCCGGTATTCATTGCTACGGTAGATGAAGACTGCAACATAGGCTGTGTTCCGACCATGTAAACAGCAACCCGACTTGGCGGTTCAAGGAGGTCTGGAATACTGTTGCCATCGGAATATCCTTCAAACACACCGCTATGAATCTGGTACAAGGACTCAGTTTTGCCAGTGGATGACTCGCCGTCGGAATATACGGCCGTCTCGCCTTCAGACACCGGTTCAGATCCGATCCCATGGACACATCCTACAAACGCACGCTTCATGGCGGGCTTAACCCGGGCTGGACTCGCACGCTGAGCCGTCTCGACGAGGTCGGTGCAGATGTCCGGCTCAGGGCCCGGTTCGCCGACCTTGCCGATGAATACATGAATTCCACCGAAGGGGACCCGGTACCCGTACTCGATCGAGCCGGCTGTTGGGGAACGTAGTAATTTCAAAATTTTCCTACGCACACGCAAGATCATGGTGATGTATAGCAACGAGAGGGGAGAGTGTTGTCCACATACCCTTGTAGACCCGGCGAAGCGATCACAACGTAGAGGAAGTAGTCGACGTTCTCCTCGCGATCCGACCGATCCCGCGCCGTTATTCGACGCCCGAGTTCTTGACACACGTACAGCTCGATGACGCCCCTCGACTCGATCCAGCCGAGTGTCGAGGGAGAGTTCCACAAGACGACGGCGTGGTGGCGATCTTGATGTTTCACGGCGCAGGGCTTCGCCTAAGCTTCGCGACGGTATAACCGAGGTGGAATATGGTGGAGGGGGGCACCGCACATGGCTAAGGAACGATCTCACGATCAACTTGTTATGTTCCAAGGTGCCCCCCTGCCCCCGTATATAAAGGAGCCAGGGGGGAGGGGGCCGGCGGCCAAAGGGTTGCGCCAAGGGAGTCCTACTCCCTCTGGGAGTAGGATTCCCCCCCCCAATCCTAGTTGGACTAGGATTCCCGGAGGGGGGAAAGAGAGAGGGGGGCCCCTTCTCCTAGTCCTAGTAGGACTAGGGAAGGGGGGGGAGGCGCGCGCCCTACTAGGGCTGCCCCTTCTCCTTTCCACTAAGGCCCATCGAGGCCCATTTACCTCCCGGGGTTCCGTAACCTCCGGTACTCGTAAATTCCGCTTTCTTGAACCATTCGAACTCCAAACATAGGCTTCCAATATATCAATCTTTATGTCTCGACCATTCCGAGACTCCTCGTCATGTCCGTGATCACATCCGGACTCGAACTCCTTCGGTACATCAAAATACATAAACTCATAATAACCGCCATCGAAACCTTAAGCGTGCATGGACCCTACGGTTCGAGAATAATGTAGACATGACCTAGAACCATTCACGGTCAATAATCAACAGCGGACCTGGATGCCCATATTGGTTCCTACATATTCTACGAAGATCTTTGTCGGTCGACCGCATAACAACATACGTTGTTCCTTTGTCATCGGTATGTTACTTGCCCGAGATTCGATCGTCGGTATCCAATACCTAGTTCAATCTCGCTTACGCAAGTCTCTTTACTCGTTCCGTAATACATCATCTCACAACTAACTCATTAGTTGTAGTGCTTGCAAGGCTTCAGATGATGTGCATTACCGAGAGGGCCCAGAGATACCTCTCCGACTATCGGAGTGACAAAACCTAATCTCGAAATACGCCAACCCAACATCCGCCTTTGGAGACACCTGTAGTACTCCTTTATAATCACCCGATTCGCCAGACGCTTGGTAGCACCAAAGTGTTCCTCCGTAAACGGAGTTGCATAATCTCATAGTTATAGGAACATGTATAAGTCATGGATAAAAGCAATAGCAACATACTAAACGATCGTGTGCTAAGCTAAGGAATGGGTCATGTCAATCGATCATTCTACTAATGATGTGACCTCGTTAATCAAATAACAACTCCTTTGTTCATGGTCGAAACATAACCATCTTTGATTAACAAGCTAGTCTAGTAGAGGCATACTAGTGACATCTTGTTTTGTCTATGCATTCACACATGTATCATGTTTCCGGTTAATACAATTCTAGCATGAATGATAAACATTTATCATGAAATAAGGAAATAAATAATAACTTTATTATTGCCTCTAGGGCATATTTCCTTCATCTCCCACTTGCACTAGAGTCAATAATCTAGATTACACAAGAATGATTCTAACACCCATGGAGTCTTGGTGCTGATCATGTTTTGCTCGTGGAAGAGGCTTAGTCAACGGTCTGCAACATTCAGATCCGTATGTATCTTGCAAATCTCTATGTCTCCACCGACTAAGTCCCGGATGGAATTGAAGCGTCTCTTGATGTGTTTGGTCCTCTCTTGTGAAATCTGGATTCCTTTGCTAAGGCTATTGCTCCAGTATTGTCACAGAAGATTTTCATTGGACCCGATGCACTAGGTATGACACCTAGATCGGATATGAACTCCTTCATCCGCACTCCTTCATTAGCTGCTTCCGAAGCTGCTATGTATTCCGCTTCACATGTAGATCCCGCCACGACGCTTTGTTTAGAACTGCACCAACCGACAGCTCCTCCGCTTAGTGTAAATACGATCCGGTCTGCGATTTAGAATCGTCCGGATCGGTGTCAAAGCTTGCATCAACGTAACTGCCATTTATGAGCTCTTTGTCACCTCCATATACGAAAACATATCCTTAGTCCTTTTCGTATTTCAGATGTTCTTGACCGCTGTCGATGATCCACTCGATTACTTTGGTACCTCCTGCTAAGCTTATAGCAAGGCACACATCGTGTCTGGTACACAAGATTGCATACATGATAGAGCCTATGGCTGAAGCATAGGAACATCTTTCATTCTCTCTCTATCTTCTGCGGTGGTCGGGCATTGAGTCGACTCAACTTCACACCTTGTAACACGTGCAAGAACCCTTTCTTTGCTTGATCCATTTTGAACTTCTTCAAAACTTTGTCAAGGTATGTGCTTTGTGAAAGTCCAATTAAGCGCCTTGATCTATCTCTATAGATCTTGATGCCCAATATGTAAGCAGCTTCACCGAGGTCTTTCATTGAAAAACTCTTATTCAAGTATCCCTTTATGCTATCCAGAAATTCTATATCATTTCCGATCAGAATATGTCATCCACATATAAGATCGAAATGCTACAGAGCTCCCACTCACTTTCTTGTAAATACAAAGCTTCTCCAAAAGTCTCAGACAAACCCAAATGCTTTGATCACACTATCAAAGCGCTTATTCCAACTCCGAGATGCTTGCACCAGTCCATATATGGATCGCTGGAGCTTGCACACTTTGTTAGCTCCTTTGGATCGATAAAACCTTCGGTTGCATCATATACAACTCTTCTTCCGTAAATCCATTCAGAATGCGTCTTTACATCCATTTGCCAAATTTCATAATTATAAAATGCGGCAATTGCTAACATGATTCGGACGGACTTAAGCATCGCTACGGGTGAGAAGGTCTCATCGTAGTCAATCCCTTGAACTTGTCGAAACCTTTGCATAAGTCGAGCTTTATAGACGATAATATTACCGTCGGCGTCGGTCTTCTTCTTGAAGATCCACTTGTTTTCTATTGCTTGCCTACCCTCGGGCAAGTCAACCAAAGTCCACACTTTGTTTTCATACATGGATCCCATCTCGATTTCATGGCCTCAAGCCATTTTATGGAATCTGGGCTCACCATCGCTTCTTCATAGTTCATAGGTTCATCATGATCTAGTAGCATGACTTCCGAACAGGATTGCCGTACCACTCAGTGCGGATCTTACTCTGGTTGATCTACGAGGTTCTCGAAGAACTTGATCTGAAGTTTCATGATCAACATCATCAACTTCCTCACTACTTGGCGTAGGTGTCTCGTAAACTGTTTTCTGCGATTTAACTACTTTCAAGTAAGGAGAAGGTACTATTACCTCATCAAGTTCCACTTTCCTCCCACTCACTTCTTTCGAGAGAAACTCCTTCTCTAGAAAGGATCCATTCTTAGCAACAAATGTCTTGCCTTCGGATCTGTGATAGAAGGTGTACCCAACTGTCTCCTTTGGGTATCCTATGAAGACACATTCTCCGATTTGGGTTCGAGCTTATCGGGTTGAAGCTTTTTCACATAAGCATCGCATCCCCAAACTTTAAGAAACGACAACTTTGGTTTCTTGCTAAACCACAGTTCATAAGGTGTCGCCTCAACGGATTTCGACGGTGTTCTATTCAAGGTGAATGCGGCCGTCTCTAGAGCATAACCCCAAAACGATAGCGGTAAATCAGTAAGAGACATCATAGATCGCACCATATCTAGTAAAGTGCGACACGACGCTCGACACACCATTATGCTGTGGTGTTCCGGTGGCGTGAGTTGCTAAACTATTCCGCATTGTTTCAAATGTAGACCAAACTCAGAACTCAAATATTCACCTCCACGATCGATCGTAGAAACTTAATCTTCTTGTTACGATGATTTTCAACTTCACTCTGAAATTCTTTGAACTTTTCAAACGTTTCAGACTTATGTTTCATTAAGTAGATATACCCATATCCGCTTAAGTCATCTGTGAAGGTGAGAAAATAACGATATCCGCCACGAGCCTCAATATTCATCGGACCACATACATCTCAGTATGTATGATTTCCAACAAATCTGTTGCTCTCTCCATAGTACCGAGAACGGTGTTCTAGTCATCTTGCCCATGAGGCACGGTTCGCAAGTGCCAAGTGATTCATAATCAAGTGACTCCAAAAGTCCATCAAGATGGAGTTTCTTCATGCGCTTTACACCGATATGACCTAAACGGCAAGGCCACAAATAAGTTGCACTATCATTATCAACTCTGCATCTTTTGGTTTCAACATTATGAATATGTGTATCACTACTATCGAGATTCATAAGAAATAGACCACTCCTCAAGGGTGCATGACCATAAAAGATATTACTCATATAAATAGAACAACCATTATTCTCTCGATTTAAATGAATAACCGCCTCGCATCAAACAAGATCCAGATATAATGTTCATGCTCAACGCAGCACCAAATAACAATTATTTAGGTCTAAAACTAATCCCAAGGTAGATGTAGAGGTAGCGTGCCGACCGCGATTACATCGACTTTGGAACCATTTCCCACGCCGATCGTCACCTCGCCCTTTGCCGAGTTCGCAATCAGTAGTCCTGCTTGAGTTGCAAATATTAGCAATGAACCAAGATCAAATACCAGTGCTACTACGAGCTCTAGTAAGGTACACATCAATAACATGTATATCACATATACCTTTGTTCACCTTGCCATCCTTCTTATCCGCCAAATACTTGGGGCAGTTCCGCTTCCAAAGGACCAGTTTGTTTGCAGAGAAACACTCGGCCAGGTTTAGGGCCGACTTGGGTTTCTTCTCCCGAGCAACAACTTGCTTGCTTGTTCTTCTTGAGATTCCCTTCTTCTTCCTTTGCCTTTCTTCTTGAAACTAGTGGTCTTATTGACCATCAACACTTGATGCTCCTTGATTTCTACCTCCGCAGCCTTTAGCATTGCGAAGAGCTCGAGCATAGTCTTTACTAACCCTTGCATATTATAGTTCATCACGAAGCCTTTGTAGCTTGGTGGCGTGATTGGAGAATTCATCAATGACACAATCATCCGGAAGATTAACTCCCAATTGTGTCAAGTGATTGTAGTACCCGGACATTCGAGTATATGCTCACTAATGTAACTGTTCTCCTCCATCTTGCAGCTATAGAACTTATTGGAGACTTCATATCTCTCAATCCGGGCATTCTGTTGAATATTAACTTCAACTCTGGAACATCTCATATGCTCCATGACGCTCAAAACGCCGTTGAAGTCCCGGTTCTAAGCCGTAAAGCATGGCACATCAACTATAGAGTAGTCATCAGCTTTGCTCGCCAGACGCTCATAACATCCGGCGTTGCTCAAAGAGAAGAAGTTCGCACCTAGCGGTGCATCCAGACGTAGCTCTTCCGTGCAGCAATGAGGATGATCCTCAAATTACGGACCCAATCCGTGTAATTGCTACCATCATCTTTCAACTTTGCTTTCTCAAGGAACGCATTAAAATTCAACGGAACAACAAAGACGAGCCATCTATCTATAATCAAACATAAACAAGCAAGATACTATCAGTACTAAGTTCATGATAAATTTAAGTTCAATTAATCATATTACTTAAGAACTCCCACTTAGAAAAACATCTCTAGTCATCTAAGTGATCACGTGATCCAAATCAACTAAACCATAACCGATCATCACGTGAAATGGAGTAGTTTTCAATGGTGAACATCTTATGTTGATCATATCTACTATATGATTCACGCTCAACCTTTCGGTCTCCGTGTTCGAGGCCATATCTGCATATGCTAGGCTCGTCAAGTATAACCCGAGTATTCTCGTGTGCAAAACTGGCTTGCACCCGCTGTAGATGGACGAGAGCTTATCACACCCGATCATCACGTGGTGTCCGGGCACGATTTAACTTTGGCAACGGTGCATACTGGGAGAACACTTCTTGATAATTTAGTGAGAGATCATCTTATAATGCTACCGTCAATCAAAGCAAGATAAGATGCATAAAAGGATAAACATCACATGCAAATCAATATAAGTGATATGATATGGTCATCATCATCTTGTGCTTCATGATCTCCATCTTGTTGCACCACCATGATCACCATCGCCACCGGCGCGACACCTTGATCTCCATCGCAGCATCGTTGTCGCCTCGCCAAACTTATGCTACTACGACTATCGCTACCGCTTAGTGATAAAGTAAAGCATTACAGGGCGATTGCATTGCATACAATAAAGCGACAACCATATGGCTCCTACCAGTTGCCGATAACTTCGGTTACAAAACATGATCATCTCATACAATAAAATATAGCATCACGCCTTGACCATATCACATCACAACATGCCCTGCAAAAACAAGTTAGACGTCCTCTACTTTGTTGTTGCAAATTTTACGTGGCTGCTACGGGCTTAAGCAAGAACCAGTCTCACCTCGCATCAAAACCACAACGATATTTCACAAATAGACTCGCTTTAACCTTCTCAAGGACCGGCGAGCCACACTCGGTTCAACTAAAGTGAGAGAGACAGACACCCACCACCACCTTTAAGCAACGAGTGCTCGTGGCGGTGAAACCAGTCTCGCGTAAGCGTCTGGCGTAATGTCGGTCCGGGCCGCTTCATCTCACAATATCGCTGAACCAAAGTATGACATGCTGGTAGGTAGTATGACTTGTATCGCCCACAACTCACTTGTGTTCTACTCGTGCAAAACATCAAACCATAGAAAAACCTAGGCTCGGATGCCACTGTTGGGGAACGTAGTAATTTCAAAATTTTCCCACGCACACGCAAGATCATGGTGATGTATAGCAACGAGAGGGAGAGTGTTGTCCACATACCCTTGTAGACCCGGCGAAGCGATCACAACGTAGAGGAAGTAGTCGACGTTCTCCTCGCGATCCGACCGATCCCGGCGCCGTTATTCCGCCCCCGAGTTCTTGACACACGTACAGCTCGATGACGCCCCTCGACTCGATCCAGCCGAGTGTCGAGGAGAGTTCCACAAGACGACGGCAGGACGATCTTGATGTTTCACCGGCGCAGGCTTCGCTTAAGCTTCATGACGGTATAACCGAGGTGGAATATGGTGGAGGGGGCACCGACATGGCTAAGGAACGATCTCACGATCAACTTGTTATGTTCCAGGTGCCCCCTGCCCCGTATATAAAGGAGCCAGGGGAGGGGCCGGCCAAAGGGTTGCGCCAAGGAGTCCTACTCCTCTGGGAGTAGGATTCCCCAATCCTAGTTGGACTAGGATTCCTGAGGGGAAAGAGAGAGAGGGCGGCCCCTTCTCCTAGTCCTAGTAGGACTAGGGAAGGGGGGAGGCGCCCCCTACTAGGGCTGCCCTTCTCCTTTCCACTAAGGCCCATCGAGGCCCATTTACCTCCCGGGGTTCCGTAACCTCCGGTACTCGGTAATTTCCGCCGCCTCGAACCATTCGAACTCCAAACATAGGCTTCCAATATATCAATCTTTATGTCTCGACCATTCCGAGACTCCTCGTCATGTCCGTGATCACATCCGGGACTCAACTCCTTCGTACATCAAAATACATAAACTCATAATAACCGCCATCGAAACCTTAAGCGTGCGGACCCTACGGTTCGAGAATAATGTAGACATGACCTAGAACCATTCACGGTCAATAATCAACAGCGGGACCTGGATGCCCATATTGGTTCCTACATATTCTACGAAGATCTTTGTCGGTCGAGACCGCATAACAACATACGTTGTTCCTTTGTCATCGGTATGTTACTTGCCCGAGATTCGATCGTCGGTATCCAATACCTAGTTCAATCTCGTTACGCAAGTCTCTTTACTCGTTCCGTAATACATCATCTCACAACTAACTCATTAGTTGTAGTGCTTGCAAGGCTTCATGATGTGCATTACCGAGAGGGCCCAGAGATACCTCTCCGACTATCGGAGTGACAAAACCTAATCTCAAATACGCCAACCCAACATCCGCCTTTGGAGACACCTGTAGTACTCCTTTATAATCACCCGATTCACGCCAGGCGTTTGGTAGCACCAAAGTGTTCCTCCGTAAACGGAGTTGCATAATCTCATAGTTATAGGAACATGTATAAGTCATGGATAAAAGCAATAGCAACATACTAAACGATCGTGTGCTAAGCTAAGGGAATGGGTCATGTCAATCGATCATTCTACTAATGATGTGACCTCGTTAATCAAATAACAACTCCTTTGTTCATGGTCGAAACATAACCATCTTTGATTAACAAGCTAGTCTAGTAGAGGCATACTAGTGACATCTTGTTTTGTCTATGCATTCACACATGTATCATGTTTCCGGTTAATACAATTCTAGCATGAATGATAAACATTTATCATGAAATAAGGAAATAAATAATAACTTTATTATTGCCTCTAGGGCAAATTTCCTTCACCGGCCTCCGGGCCCCATCCTTCGTCGTCGATGTAGAGCTTGCCGCGACAACTCTTGGTCATCCGGACGATCACGTACCCCTTAAGTCCTTCAGAGCAGCCCTTCAAGAACTCGACACCTCCGTGTGATAGCCCCACGGTGGGCGCCAACTGTCGTGGAATTAACACGTCAGATGTCCTCATGAAAGGACTTAGTCGTGGAGCCATCACAACGGGTTTAGCTTGAAGGGGTTAAACCGGACAAGGGACACGAGAGTTTATACTAGTTCGGCCCCTTCGATGAAGGTAAAAGCCTACGTCTAGTTGTGATGGAATTGATTGGGTTTCGATGACGAGGGAGCAAAATATGCTTGCCTGAGTCTCGAGTTGTTGCCTGTTGTCCCTGAACCGCCGTTGGGTCGTCCCTTTATATACACAGGTTGACACCCGGCCGGTCTACAGAGCCCCGAGGCCGACTCATACAAAGTGTTTGGCTCGGTCTCTCCTTTCCTAACTTATATTACAAGTTACATAGTCATGGCGGTTTACCATTATGGGCCCTAATCCGCCTTTGGGCTTCGGGCCTCTAAACTTCATTTAGTAAAGCGCCATCTTCTGGATCTTCATGGGCTTCAGCATAGTCGAGGGTGAACCGGGCCCTCCTGGCCGGTTTACACTCAATAGCTATATCCCCAACAAGAACCATCTCATCTTAAACCCTTGTTCATCTCTTGTATTCAATATTTTTCCCAAAACCTCAGATTGGTACTTGTGGGTTGCTGGTAGTGTTGATTACATCTTGTAGTTGGTGCTAGTTGGTTTATTTGGTGGAATATTAAATGTTCAGATCCTCAAGCATATTCCATACACCTCTAATCTTGAACATGAATATGATTTGTGAGTATTTACTTTTGTTCTTGAGGACATGGGAGAAGTCTTGTTATAAGTAATCATGTGAAGTTGGTATTCGTTCAATATTTTGATGATATGTATGTTGTTCTTCCGTTAGTGGTGTCATGTGAATGTCGACTACATGATACTTCACCATACTTGGGCCTAAGGGAAGGCATTGGGGAGTAATAAGTAGATGATGGGTTGTGAGAGTGAGAGAAGCTTAAACCCTAGTTTATGCGTTATTCCGTAAGGGGCTGATTTGGATCCATATGTTTCATGCTATGGTTAGATTTATCTTAATTCTTCTTTCGTAGTTGCGGATGCTTGCCAGAGGGGGTAATCATAAGAGGGTTGCTTGTTCAAGTAAGAACGGTACCCTAGCAACGCTCCACCCACATATCAAATTATCAAAGTAGCGAACGCGAATCAACTAAACATGATGAACGTGACTAGACGACAATTCACATGTGTCCTCCAAAGAACTTTTCTTTATCTTTCCTACTTATAAAGATTGGAGTTGGTGGTGAACTCACATACGGGTCCAACATCCTTTCTAAATAAACAAACACACGCATCCCTATATGTGAAACTAGCTAGCAACCTTCCAAGAGACATATATTTTATTGGATGTCCCCATAGTGACTTCAAGAGACATATAAACAAATGCAATTTGCTCACATCAGAGATTTATAGTAAACAAAAAAATACACTACTTTCATGTGAGACTAAATTTTTGTAAATAAAACATAAATAACAAAGACAAAAGGGTGACTTCAACCCAAAATCGATCTTGATTTTAGTTCTCTCCCCAACCTAATATGGTGATTTAAAATTCTCTGACGACATTGATAAAGGACACTAATGTTATTTCACCACTTCCAAGCCGACGGTTCTGTGGCAACACACAAGCATCATGCTTGTATAAGAGAACTTTTGGGCTTGTCCTTTGCTATAAAAGGGATTGGGCCACTGTCTTGCACATTTGTTACTATTGCCATAAAAAAGGGGCGCACCATCTAAGCTTGTGGCTCTCTCATACATCTTCTAGCACTGGGCACTGAGTTAATAGGCTAGTTCCCAAAAATGATATAAAATTGCATATAAAGCATACAAGATGGATAATATAATAGCATGAAACAATAAAAGTTATTGACGGGTTGGAGACATATCAACATCCCCAAGCTAAATGCATGCTCATCCTTGAGTAGGTAAATGATAAAAACATAATTTTTTATGTTGAATGCTACCTAACATGTCTTAATCATGTAATCCTTTCAGGTATGAATGTTGGAAACGATGATGTATAGATATCGACATAATAATATCCATGAATACTAGAAAATAATCATTACTCTTCAAAATATATGATGCTTAACAAATGTTACCCCTAATCATTAAATTATGTAAGCATGGCATGACTCCATCTTCCTAACATAAGTACAAATCATGAGGACCCCGGTGCCAAACCAAGCAATTGCTTCATACTTTTTCTCGCTTCAGAATTTTCTACTTCACTTGATATATGAGTGTGAGACATGGACTTAGCACCACGGGTGGAATAGAGAATGATGATTGGGTTTATAATAGAAGACAAAATCTGAGAAAGTCTTGCATCTAGGCGGCTGGTCGTTAGGCAATGGAGAGGCCTTACAATCGATATTAATGCGAGTAGGGATTGCCATGCAACGGCTGCACTAGAGCTATAAGTGTATGAAAGCTCGATACCGAAACTAAGTGGGCGTGCATCCAACTTGCTTGCTCATGAAGACCTCGGGCATTTGAGGAAGCCCTTCATTGGAATATACAACACTGAAATCATTCCTACGAGATATTAACACATTGATGAGATCTTGAGATGCTCCAGGCGCCAGGTAGTCACCAAGTGGTTGATCCAGCACATATTCTTTCTTAGCACTTCTAAGAACACATCTCAGAGTGTGGATCCAATCCTCATAGTTTCCACCATTTGCAGCCAATGTTGAGGACACCGCTTACCGTTAGTGTCTCGGTTAGCTGGGGATTAGAGATTAATCGGAAATCGGCTGACTGATTGATTTTATCGATCGACTATTAATCAGCCATTTGCAAATCCAAGGTTCCCAACACTAAAATATGTTATATTCCACGCCAAAACAATATTGGACAAAGTGCTACCTTGATTCCTAGCCTTTGAGTCCTCGTATAAGGACAAAAAAATAGGACAATAATACATATTGCGTAACAAGGTCCAGAAAACACAAATAAACATAGTTTTGCAAACATAGTGCTATGAATATGCCCGGTTTATCGGTAGATTCCCGATAAATCGCTTGTCAGAGCAATAAATCATCCCAAACAATAAACGGTGAATATGAAAGCATAATCTTATCGGTCACCCTAAGAGTTGCGATAAATCAAACGATAAATCACTGAATCAAAAGATTTTTTAACAACATTTGCAGCTAACTTTTCTTTCTCAAACAAAGGTGCTAAACTAAAACTATTGGAAGCCATTGATCTACAACAATAAACACAAGATTCGTTTTAGACAATTTTCATAATTAATTTGCACTAGTGTTTAAACAAATTTTAATATAAAGTGCACTCTCACTCAAATCAATATCTCATAATTGATAGTGAGTGATTCAAGACCCTCATATTATTCTCATCCATTGATGTGAACATAATTGATGACAAGAATTTTTACGATAGGCAAACTTTTGCCGATCATATCTCTATATGATTCTTGTTCATCTTTCGATGCTTCGTGCTCCGAGCTCAGAATGATTCTTCCAGAACTTCAAGACAACCAAGTGTTATTTACATCCATGGTTTGATCATCTACCCGTCTTACACCTCACAATTCGTTTCTACTCATGTGGACCTGACGCGCTCTGAATTTTTGTGTGTTATATACGGTTGCAACACTATGAAAAGCACCTTTTAACTTGATATTTACTGTGAGAGATCACCCTAATAATTGACTACTGTGCAATCAAAGGGTGCAAACAATAAAGGGATAAACATCCCAGGCAATTCATAATAGCATGATATGGTATAGCCCTGGGCGCCAGGAACGTCTCTATGGTCCTCCGAGGTCTTCATGAAGTTTTCTCCGGAAGCGTTGTCAAATTTTGAAAAACTACCGTTGTGGCAACGATTTTTCCCTCATACGCCTGGTGAAGCTCTGGGTCCTCAGTGTAACCTGTACACTAGACTAGATTAAAGTAGACAAGAACTAGAACAAGAGAGAACTATAGGAGGATTCAAAAGTAATGTTCTAGGGGCTAGCCCTGCCCCTCTATTTATATGTTGAGCCCCGAGGTCACAACTTGGGGAGGGGGCCTCCCCAAAGTCGGTTTGGAACACAAGGAAGAGTCCTCCTCGGATTCCAACACGAAACGCCAAGGTACCTGGTGTTTCCGAAATCACCATGGACCTCGGCGTTTTTGGAATCGCCATGGACCTTGGCATCTGGACTAGTACCAGACGCCAAGCACCCTGGCGTCTGTCCCCTATCCTCCGCAAAACACCTCCCTTGGCCCGAGCCAAGGTGTTCTCGCACCGGAACATTTCTGGAAATATCTGAAACTCTTTTGGAACTCCCTCGAAACTATTTCATATATTTCCAGAACTATTCTGAGAATATATTTTCATAATTCTTGCTCCACTAACACTCAGTAGATCATGATTCCCTTAAGGTTGTGACTCTGTAGGTTCGGTAAAACACAAGCATGAACAAAATTCCTTTCGTTCAATGATCGATAGCGGAACCGTGGACGTCCAATACATGAATGACATTCGGGTGAACCTTTGGTCACCATGTGATGTTCCCTTTGCTTCGCGATACTTTTACAAAACTCAAGGAGCGTCGATATCCTCTTGAGTCATCCGCATGCTCACTATATCGTTGCGCTTGTTACCAGTTTTGTTCTTCTTTCTCGCTGATGTGTTCCGGCATCCCCGTTACATAGTCACCCATGTTTGGCCAGACAATGATGGATGTCGTCGCACCGAGAGGGCCCTAAGAATATCTCTGCATCATCCCAGGAGCAAATCCCACTCTCGAGCTGCCTGGTCCCTTGTCAAACTTTTCGATTAACCTGTAAGTTGTCGTTATGATCATCGTGTTGTATATGACGTTTGAGCAACCCCATAGTCCACCATATGGTAGGAAATGACAACGATACTCTCATGGTCTGAGGAACCAAAAAACACGTGTTAACACTTCGTGTTATAATAACTTATTTTAGATGATATTATCTCAAAGTATAACAAACAAGATTGGGTGGATTCAATATGATCGTTCTTCTAACGTCACACTCTCAATGTTGTTTTAGCACTATCGTTACACTTAATGATATCCTAGATCCGAAAAACATGATCACCAACAACACTTGAGCCAGTCTTAGATGCAAGGCTGGGAACCTATACTTTACCGTTTATCATTCCACATGTGCATAGAGTTTTGCACTGAAACACATATTCCATGATCATAGTACTTATAGCATGAAATATACTCTTAATTATGAAAACGGAAATATAATAATACGATATTATTTCCTCTAGGGCATATTTCCAAAAAATGTTAGTCCCCATAAAGGATCCTTGGGCAGCAATATCTAATGCCTGCTTGCTTTGTGAATCAAGTCCCCCATAAAAGAAATTCGCAATCAAGTAATCAAGGTAATAATGTTCAGGACATTCAGAGAGTATATTTCAGTACCTTTTATAAGCATCAACCAAACACTCACCTGGACATTATCCAAAGCTACCAATCTTTCTTCTTATATTATATAATTTTCCTTGAGGATAAAAACAAACAAAGAACATAGATGATAACTTCCTCCAATCATTCAAGGTACGTGCAGGCTATTCTAGTAGCCATTTAGCGGCTTCCTTCTCAAGAGTATAAGGAAACGATTTTTCTTTAATTTCTTCATGAGTCAAATCCTACAACTAAAATGTACCACATGTAATTCCAAATTCCTTAATATGTAAATATGGGTGTTCAGTTCCACCACCTCGAAATGGATTCCCTTTTAGTATATCAAGCAAGGAGGGTTTATCTCAAACGTTTTACCAGTCAGGTCAGGGCCCATAGATATATAATTTTCTCCTCGATCTGGGCCCACAACAAGCTCAACACCTACGTGGTAAATTTGTTCTTGTAAGATCATGGTTACATGTAACCTCAAAATCTATTAAAACATAGGATAATTCAAAACTCAAAGCAAAGCCCAAAATCATTCAGCTCCCCGGTAACGGTGCCAGAAAAAGCTTGATAGTATGCAAGTGCACAGGGTTTAGTTATAGCCTTTTCAAAGTAAGAGCATCGATCCCATAGGGATCACAGGATTTGAGCATTGCCTCTTGTGGTGAATTATGTATTTGTGCCTGCAAGTAATTGCAAACTACAGACAAAGTGAGGGCGAAAATAAATAGTTGTTCTAGTGTAAAGCAAATTGGAAGTAAATAACATAAAAGTAAATAGAGAATAGTAGCACGATCAACAAGTGGAAATGACAGAGGAATAAGGCATTCTTAGGGAGTCTGGAATTCCCATTTGTATGTTTCTAGCGTAGCCTATGCATTGGCATAGTATGGTCTGGATACTTGAGCCACTCTTGACGATTATGTTGGGTGGAGCCGGGTACAGAACATGTTCTACTCTAGGTACACTTCGTGCAACGTAAGCCACTACCGTAGCCTCCCCCTGTGGGTTACAACTAAGGAAATTAAGGGTTACCACGTGGAAGCGGGCTCTCTAATGGTTCTCCACAAATACCCTATCAATTGCAAATATTAGAAGCGAAGGCTTTTGTTGTCACCTCGAATTACCTTCACATCCCAACCTTTACAATGACAACAAAATGCTTTGTCGCCTTTTAGTGGTAATGTTGAGTAGGGCCCCTTCACAATATTCACGAAGTCTAATAAACTAAGCATTCAACAAAGGATCTCATATCCATTATAATTTTCTGATCCTATACATACCAAGGTTCATCCATATCCCCGCGAACTAGGACTCTACTCACACATGGAGACAACAAACATCATAAGGGTGGTGATTGTAAACATGAAGGAGTCACAAAAGTAATACTCCCTCTGCTCCTAAATATAAGTCTTTTTTAGAGATTTCAATATATACTACTGTTGGGGAACATAGTAATTTCAAAAAAATTCCTACGCACATGCAAGATCATGGTGATGCATAGCAACGAGAGGGGAGAGTGTTGTCCACATACCCTCATAGACCGAAAGCGGAAGCGTTAGAACAACGCGATTGATGTAGTCGTACGTCTTCACGGCCTGACCGATCAAGCACCGAAACTACGGCACCTCCGAGTTCTAGCACACATTCAGCTCGCCCCGGACTCCGAGCAGGGTGTCGGGGAAGAGTTCCGTTAGCACAACGGCATGGTGACGATCTTGATGTTCTACGTCGTAGGGCTTCGCCTAAGCACCGCTACAATATTATCGAGGACTTTGGTGGAGGGGGCACCGCACACGGCTAAGAGATCAAGAGATCAATTGTTGTGTCTATGAGGTGCCCCCGTCCCCCGTATATAAAGGAGTGGAAGAGAGGGGGCCGGCCAAGGGGGTGGCGCGCCCTAGGGGGGAGTCCAACCCCAACCGGGAGTAGGACTCCCCCCTTTCCTATTAGGAGTAGGAGAGGGAAGGAAGAGGGGGGAGGGAAGAAGGAAAGGGGGCCCGACCCCCTTCCCAATTCGGATTGGGCTTGGGGGGGCGCCCCCTCCTTTGCTCCTTCTCCCTCCTTTCCACTAAGGCCCAATAAGGCCCATATACCTCCCGGGGGGTTCCGATAACCTCCCGGAGATCCGGTATTGTCCCAATCTCACTCGGAACATTTCCGATGTCCTAATATAGTCGTCCAATATATCGATCTTTATGTGTCGACCATTTCGAGACTCCTCATCATGTCCGTGATCATATCCGGGACTCCGAACAACCTTCGGTACATCAAAACTCATAAACTCATAATAAAACTGCAACTAAACCTTGTTGCGTGGGACCCTACGGGTTCGAGAACTATGTAGACATGACCTAGAACTGTTTCCGTCAATAACCAATAGCGGAACCTGGATGCTCATATTGGCTCCTACATATTCTATGAAGATCTTTATCGGTCAAACCGCATAACAACATATGTTGTTCCTTTGTCATCGGTATGTTACTTGCCCGAGATTCAATCGCTCGGTATCCAATAACTAGTTCAATCTCGCACTAGCAAGTCTCTTTACTCGTTACGTAATGCATCATTCCGTAACTAACTCATTAGCTACATTGCTTGCAAGGCTTATAGTGATGTGCATTACCGAGAGGGCCCAGAGATACCTCTCCGACAATCGGAGTGACAAAACCTAATCTCGAAATACGCCAACTCAACATGTACCTTTGGAGACACCTGTAGAGCTCCTTTATAATCACCCAGTTATGTTGTGACGTTTGGTAGCACACAAAGTGTTCCTCCGGTAAACGGGAGTTGCATAATCTCATAGTTATAGGAACTTGTATAAGTCATGAAGAAAGCAATAGCAACATACTAAACGATCAAGTGCTAAGCTAACGGAATGGGTCAATTCAATCACATCATTCTCCTAATGATGTGATCCCGTTAATCAAATGACAACATATGTCTATGGTTAGGAAACATAATCATCTTTGATTAATGAGCTAGTCAAGTAGAGGCATACTAGTGACATGAAGTTTGTCTATGTATTCACACATGTATCATGTTTCCGGTTAATACAACTATAGCATGAATAATAAACATTTATCATGATATGAGGAAATAAATAATAACTTTATTATTGCCTCTAGGGCATATTTCCTTCAGTCTCCCACTTGCACTAGAGTCAATAATCTAGATTACACAGTAATGATTCTAACACCCATGGAGTCTTGGTGCTGATCATGTTTTGCTCGTGGAAGAGGCTTAGTCAATGGGTCTGCAACATTCAGATCTGTATGTATCTTGCAAATCTCTATGTCTCCCACCTGGACTTGGCCCCGAATGGAATTGAAGCGCCTCTTGATGTGCTTGGTCCTCTTGTGAAATCTGGATTCCTTTGCCAAGGCAATTGCACCAAGATTGTCACGTAAGATCTTCATTGGTCCCGATGCACTAGGTATGACACCTAGATCGAAATGAACTCTTTCGTCCGCACTCTTCATTTGCTGCTTCAAGCAGCTATGTACTCCGCTTCGCATGTAGATCCCGCCACGACGCTTTGTTTAGAACTGCACCAACCGACAGCTCCACCGCTTAATATAAACACGATCCGGTTTGCGATTTAGAATCGTCCGGATCGTGTCAAAGCTTGCATCGACGTAACCATTTACGACTAGCTCTTTGTCACCTCCATAAACGAGAAACATATCCTTAGTCCTTTTCGTATTTCAGATATTCTTGACCGCTGTCCAAAGATCCATCCTGGATTACTTTGGTACCTCCTGTCAAACTTATTGCTAAGCATACATCAGTCTGGTACACAAGATTGCATACATGATAGAGCCTATGGATGAAGCATAGGAACATCTTTCATTTTCTCTATCTTCTGCGTGGTCGGGCATTGAGTCTGACTCAACTTCACACCTTGTAATACAGGCAAGAATCCTTTCTTTGCCTGATCCATTTTGAACTTTTTCAAAACTTTATCAAGGTATGTGCTTTGTGAAAGTCCAATCAAGCGTCTTGATCTATCTCTATAGATCTTGATGCCCAATATGTAAGCAGCTTCCCCGAGGTCTTTCATCGAAAAACTTTTATTCAAGTATCCCTTTATGCTATCCAGACATTCTATATCATTTCCAATCAATAATATGCTTTGGTCCCACTCACTTTCTTGTAAATACAGGCTTCTCCAAAAGTCTGTATAAAACCATATGCTTTGGTCACACTATCAAAGCGTTTATTCCAACTCTGGGAGGCTTGTACCAGTCCATAAATGGATCGCTGGAGCTTGCACACTTTGCTAGCACCTTTTGGATCGACAAAACTTTCCGGCTGCATCATATACAACTCTTCTTCCAGAAATCCATTCAGGAATGCAGTTTTGACATCCATTTGCCAAATTTCATAGTCATAAAATGCAGCAATTGCTAACATGATTCGGACAGACTTAAGCATCGCTACGGGTGAGAAAGTCTCATCGTAGTCAACCCCTTGAACTTGTCGAAGACCATTCGCAACAAGTTGAGCTTTGTAGACAGTTACATTACCATCAGCGTCAGTCTTCTTCTTGAAGATCCATGTATTATCGATGGCTTGCTGATCATCGGGCAAGTCAACCAAAGTCCATACTTTTTTTTCATACATGGATCCCATCTCAGATTTCATGGCCTCAAGCCATTTTGCAGAATCTGGGCTCATCATCCCTTCCTCATAGTTCTTAGGTTCGCCATGGTCAAGTAACATGACTTCCAGAATAGGATTACCGTACCACTCTGGTGCGGATCTTACTCTGGTAGACCTACGAGGTTCGGTAGTAACTTGATCTGAAGTTTCATGATCAATATCATTAGCTTCCTCACTGGTTGGTGTAGTTGTCACAGGAACCGGTTCTTGTGATGAACTACTTTCCAAAAAGGGAGCAGGTACAGTTACCCCATCAAGTTCTACTTTCCTCCCACTCACTTCTTTTAAGAGAAACTCCTTCTCCAAAAAGGATCCGAATTTAGCAACAAAAATCTTGCCCTCAGATCTGTGATAGAAGGTGTACCCAATAGTCTCTTTTGGGTATCCTATGAACACACATTTCTCCGATTTGGGTTCAAGCTTATCTGGTTGAAGTTTCTTCACATAAGCATCGCAGCCCCAAACTTTAAGAAATGACAACTTTGGTTTCTTGCCAAACCACAGTTCATAAGGCGTCATCTCAACGGATTTTGATGGTGCCCTATTTAACATGAATGCGGCCGTCTCTAAAGCATAACCCCAAAACGATAGCGATAAATCAAGAAGAGACATCATAGATTGCACCATATCTAGTAAAGTACGACACGATGTTCGACACACCATTTCGCTGTGGTGTTCCGGTGGCGTGAGTTATAAACTATTCCGCTTTGCTTCAAATGTAAACCAAACTCAGAACTCAAATATTCTCCTCCACGGTCGATCGTAGAAATTTTATTTTCTTGTTACGATGATTTTCCACTTCACTCTGAAATTCTTTGAAATTTTCAAATGTTTCAGACTTGTGTTTCATCAAGTAGATATACCCATATCTGCTCAAATCATCGATGAAAGTGAGAAAATAACGATACCCGCCATGAGCCTCAATATTCATTGACCACATCCATCAAGATGTATGATTTCCAACAAATCAGTTGCTCGCCCATAGTTTCGAGAACGGCGTTTTAGTCATCTTGCCCATGAGGCACAGTTCATAAGTACCAAGTGATTCATAATCAAGTGATTCCGAAGTCCATCAGTATGGAGCTTTTTCATGCGCTTTACACCAATATGACCCAAACGGCAAGTACACAAATAAGTTGCACTATCATTATCAACTCTACATCTTTTGGCTTCAACATTATGAATATGTGTATCACTACTATCGAGATTTAATAAAAATAGACCACTCTTCAAGGGTGCATGACCATAAAAGATATTACTCATATAAATAGAACAACCATTATTCTCTGATTTAAATGAATAACCATCTCGCATCAAACAAGATCCAGATAGAATGTTCATGCTCAACGTTGGCACCAAATAACAATTATTTAGGTCTAAAACTAATCCCGATGGTAGATGTAGAGGTAGTGTGCCGACCGCGATCACATCGACTTTGGAACCATTTCCCACGCGCATCGTCACCTCGTCCTTATCCAATCTTCGCTTAATCCGTAGTCCATGTTTCCAGTTGCAAATATTAGCAACAGAACTAGTATCAAATACCCAAAAGCTATCATGAGCATTAGTAAGGTACACATCAATAACATGTATATCACATATACCTTTGTTCACTTTGCCATCCTTCTTATCCGCCAAATACTTGGGGCGTTCCGCTTCCAAAGTCCATCGCTTGCGAGAGAAGCACTCGGCCTCGTGCTTAGGTCCGACTTGGGTTTCTTCTCTTGAGCAGCAACTCATTTGTTGTTCTTCTTGAAGTTCCCCTTCTTCTTCCCTTTGCCCTCTTTCTTGAAACTGGTGGTCTTATTGACCATCAACACTTGATGCTCCTTCTTGATTTCTACCTCCGCAGCTTTCAGCATTGCGAAGAGCTCGGGAATAGTCTTGTCCATCCCTTGCATATTATAGTTCATCACGAAGCTCTTGTAGCTTGGTGGCAGTGTTTGAAGAATTCTGTCAATGACACTATCATGAGGAAGATTAACTCCCAGTTGAATCAAGTGATTATTATACCCAGACATTTTGAGTATGTGTTCACTGACAGAACTATTCTTCTCCATCTTACAGCTATAGAACTTATTGGAGACTTCATATCTCTCAATCCGAGCATTTTCTTGAAATATTAACTTCAACTCCTGGAACATCTCATATGCTCCATGACGTTCAAAATGTCGTTGAAGACCCGGTTCCAAGCTGTAAAGCATGGCACACTGAACTATCGAGTAGTCATCAGCTTTGCTCTGCCAGACGTTCTTAACGCCGTGGCCAGATCTCAGCAGCAGTTCGCACCCAGCGGTGCTTCCAGACGTAATTCTTCAGGCAAAGAATGAGGATAATCCTCAGGTTACGGACCCAGTCCGTGTAATTGCTGCCATCATCTTTCAACTTAGCTTTCTCAAGGAACGCATTAAAATTCAACGGAACAACAGCACGAGCCATCTATCTACAACAAACATTTACAAGCAAAATACTATCAGGTACTAAGTTCATGATAAATTTAAGGTCAATTAATCATATTACCAAAGAACTCCCACTTAGACAGACATCTCTCTAGTCATCTAAGTGATCACGTGATCCAAATCAACTAAACCATGTCCGATCATCACGTGAGATGGAGTAGTTTCAATGGTGAACATCACTATGTTGATCATATCTACTATATGATTCACGTTCGACCTTTCGGTCTCCGTGTTCCGAGGCCATATCTGTATATGCTAGGCTCGTCAAGTTTAACCTGAGTATTCCGCGTGTGCAACTGTTTTGCACCCATTATATTTGAACGTAGAGCCTATCACGCCCGATCATCACGTGGTGTCTCAGCACGAAGAACTTTCGCAACGGTGCATACTCAGGGAGAACACTTCTTGATAATTAGTGAGAGATCATCTTAAAATGCTACCATCAACCAAAGCAAGATAAGATGCATAAAGGATAAACATCACATGCAATCAATATAAGTGATATGATATGGTCATCATCATCTTGTTCTTGTGATCTCCATCTCCGAAGCACCGTCGTGATCACCATTGTCACCGGCGCGACACCTTGATCTCCATTGTAGCATTGTTGTCGTTTACGCCATCTATTGCTTCTACGACTATCGCTACCGCTTAGTGATAAAGTAAAGCAATTACAGGGTGTTTGCATTTCATACAATAAAGCGACAACCATATGGCTCATGCCAGTTGCCGATAACTCCGGTTACAAAACATGATCATCTCATACAATAAAATATAGCATCATGTCTTGACCATATCACATCACAACATGCCCTGCAAAAACAAGTTAGACGTCCTCTACATTGTTGTTGCAAATTTTACATGGCTGCTACGGGCTGAGCAAGAACCGTTCTTACCTACGCATCAAAACCACAACGATAGTTCGTCAAGTTAGTGCTGTTTTAACCTTCGCAAGGACCGGGCATAGCCACACTCGGTTCAACTAAAGTTAGAGAGACAGACACCCGCCGGTCACCTTTAAGCAACGAGTGCTCGTAACGGTGAAACCAGTCTCGCGTAAGCGTACGCATAATGTCGGTCCGGGCCGCTTCATCTCACAATGTCGCTGAACCAAAGTATGACATGCTGGTAAGCAGTATGACTTGTATCGCCCACAACTCACTTGTGTTCTACTCGTGCATATGACATCTACGCATAAAACCTGGCTCGGATGCCACTGTTGGGGAATGTAGTAATTTCAAAAAAAATCTACGCACACGCAAGATCATGGTGATGCATAGCAACGAGAGGGGAGAGTGTTGTCCACGTACCCTCGTAGACCGAAAGCGGAAGCGTTAGAACAACGCGATTGATGTAGTCGTACGTCTTCACGGCCCGACCGATCAAGCACCGAAACTACGGCACCTCCGAGTTCTAGCACACGTTCAGCTCGATGACGATCCCCGGACTCCGATCCAGCAGGGTGTCGGGGAAGAGTTCCGTTAGCACGACGGCGTGGTGACGATCTTGATGTTCTACCGTCGCAGGGCTTCGCCTAAGCATCGCTACAATATTATCGAGGACTTTGGTGGAGGGGGGCACCGCACACGGCTAAGAGATCAAGAGATCAATTGTTGTGTCTATGGGGTGCCCCCCTCCCCCGTATATAAAGGAGTGGAGGAGAGGGGGCCGGCCAAGGGGGTGGCGCGCCCTAGGGGGGGAGTCCAACCTCAACCGGGAGTAGGACTCCCCCCTTTCCTATTAGGAGTAGGAGAGGGAAGGAAGAGGGGGGAGGGAAGAAGGAAAGGGGGGGCGGCCCCTTCCCAATTCGGATTGGGATTGGGGGGCGCGCCCCCTCCTTTGCTCCTTCTCCCTCCTTTCCACTAAGGCCCAATAAGGCCCATATACCTCCCGGACAATCTCACCCGGAACCTTTCCGGTGTCCAAATATAGTCGTCCAATATATCGATCTTTATGTCTCGACCATTTCGAGACTCCTCGTCATGTCCGTGATCATATTCGGGACTCCGAACAACCTTCGGTACATCAAAACTCATAAACTCATAATAAAACTGTCAACGAAACCTTAAGCGTGCGGACCCTATGGGTTCGAGAACTATGTAGTCATGACCTAGAACTGTTTCCGGTCAATAACCAATAGCGGAACCTGGATGCTCATATTGGCTCCTACATATTCTACGAAGATCTTTATCGGTCAAACCGCATAACAACATGCGTTGTTCCCTTTGTCATCGGTATGTTACTTGCCCGAGATTCGATCGTCGGTATCCAATACCTAGTTCAATCTCGTTACCGACAAGTCTCTTTACTCGTTACGTAATGTATCATTCCGTAACTAACTCATTAGCTACATTGCTTGCAAGGCTTATAGTGATGTGCATTACCGAGAGGGCCCAGAGATACCTCTCCGACAATCGGAGTGACAAAATCTAATCTCGAAATACGCCAACTCAACATGTACCTTTGGAGACACCTGTAGAGCTCCTTTATAATCACCCAGTTACGTTGTGATGTTTGGTAGCACACAAAGTGTTCCTCCGGTAAACGGGAGTTGCATAATCTCATAGTTATAGGAACTTGTATAAGTCATGAAGAAAGCAATAGCAACATACTAAATGATCAAGTGCTAAGCTAACGGAATGGGTCAAGTCAATCACATCATTCTCCTAATGATGTGATCCCGTTAATCAAATGACAACACATGTCTATGATTAGGAAACATAATCATCTTTGATTAATGAGCTAGTCATGTAGAGGCATACTAGTGACATTAAGTTTGTCTATGTATTCACACATGTATCATGTTTACGGTTAATACAATTATAGCATGAATAATAAACATTTATCATGATATGAGGAAATAAATAATAACTTTATTATTGCCTCTAGGGAATATTTCATTCAACTACATACGGAACAAAATGAGTGAATCTACACTCTAAAATATGTTTATATACATACATATGTAGTCTATACTGAAATCTCTCAAAATATTTATATTTAGGAACGAAGGGAGTACACAAGATGATCCACTAGGGTTCTTGATGTTACAATGATAAGGATGTGGATGATGATGATGACTGTGGTGATGATGTTGTAGCCCCCTTGTGCTTGATGCTGAAGATGGTGATCTCCTCCTTGCCAATTCCTCCTCCGAATGATCTCCGAAGGCTAGGGTTCTACCTTTCGGACGAGTTTCTGGTCTCTCCTTGCGTCTGATCCCCAATCTGATTCCACGGGGTGAAAATAGTGGATGACGTGGCGGCGCTGGTGCCTCATACGACCGCCCATACGAGCGTGCGGCGCTCGTATCGAACGTCGTCTTTGGCTCTGGAAGCGTCGTGGCAACTCCTCCTTTGGCCGCTTTGCTCCATTCTTTTTGGTAGATGGTTATCACATTAAATACATGATTTCACTAATATTTCTTGGGATTCCTTCCATAATATGTTATTTGCTCCAAAAGGCGTTACCTGTGGAATACTGACTTAAAGAGGTGCGCGAATGCGGTAAAATCTCATAAAGCTTACCATGTAGGCACAAAATAACTATCAAAACATCACATAATTTAGACTCATCATGCTCAACTCGAGAAGTTCACTACCGCCCGTCACCTCCATTAGCTTTCGTATGAAGGGGCAAACCCTCGCAAGCAATGGGATGCCATGCAACGACAACGACAGAAACATTTTCTTAGTGGCTACCACTGTTTGCATCGGGGGCGGATGCAAGGCTAGTTTCTGAAACTCCTCGTGGCTAGATGGGGTCAGGCCTAACGACATTGCACCCGGAATCTTTAACATCTCTAAGAAGAAGAAGAGCACGGTCCACAAAGCTCTCCTGGACAACTTTTGGGTCATCCAAATCGATACCCATCACGACCTTTCCTTGGCGCACATCGCGGAGTTTGTACTTCTTGGGAAAAGGTGTCTGAGATCAATCTCGTCGTGGGCGCCCGCGACACTATCTGTTGGAAACTCACTTCGAGTGGCGAGTACTCGGCTTCTTTGGCCTACATGGCACAGTTAGAGGGGAAACTCAAAAGCAATATGCCCACGTCCGTCTAGAAGGCTTGGGCACCCCCAAAGTGCAAGTTCTTCGCTTGGCTAATTATCCAAAACTGGGTGTGGATGGCTGGCCGGCTGGAACAGCAGGGCTGGCCCGATTGTGGTCTTTGCCCACTCTGTAAGCAAGTTAATGAATCTACGCCTCACCTTCTATTCCATTGCAAATTCTTCCAACGAGTTTGGGTGTATGTGGCTTCATGGATCGGTCTCAACAATGGCATTACCACGGATCAGCGGCACAAGGTCTCGGTCAAGGACTTGTGGTTCATGGTTGTCTTGGATAGGGGGGCCTCGAGGAAGGCCCTCACCTCCTTGCGCACGCTTGTTTCCTTGGAGTTTTGGAATGAGCATAACGCAAGAATTTTTAGGAATACTGTCGTCACTGCGACCATTGTTACCGCTGGGATCAAAGAGGAGGCCCTTCTTTGGGCGCTTGCGGGGCGCTCATCATTTGTGTAATGTAATGCCGCGAGAGTTGACTCTCTTCCCCCCGCCTCGCGGATCTATGTTAAAATTCCTCACTTAACCAATGGAAATGGCAAATCTTTTGAATTTTTTTTAAAAAAATGCTTGACCCAGACAAGAACGGGCTCTTTGTTTATGTATTTGTTTTCAGGGTTTTTGATCCAATCTCATTTCCACCATAAAACAAATGTGAAGAACTCGTCCGTTTTCTCCGTTTTTTTGTTCCTAAGACATGCCCATCGGTGTTATTACAACATAACCAATTTTTTTTCCTTTTTCCCAATAACAACATAACCAATTATATACGAAACTCTCCGAAAAAGAAAAAGGGAACAGCAACACTCTCTTACATACAGTACAGTACAATTGTGCGTAGGTTGCAAAGGACAAGAAGAAGTCGGGCACGGACGAACACTTTGCCACGGTTCCGACTTCCGAGTTTAGTTGTTCTTTTTGCGTTTCTCAATGAAGAAGAAGAAGGCGAGGGAGGCGACGGAGAAGGCGGAGAATACACCGGCGGCGACCTTGATGGAGGTGGTGACGCCGGTGATGCTGACGACGTTGAAGGCGGCGGCGGGCGCGGTTTGGCCGTAGGCGACCTGGGTGCCGGAGGCGTCGAGCGCGTAGGCGCGCACGTAGTAGGTGGCGGTGGGGATGTCGAGGGCGACGCGGTACTCGACCTGGCCGGTGCCGGGGTAGGCCTGCTGGGTGACCTTGAACTGGCAGGTCTTGTCCTTCTTGAGGTCGTCGTGGGTCTTGCGCCACTCGCGCTCCTTCTGGCTCACCGGCGCGTAGCAGAGGCTCACCTTGACGTTCTTGTAGTCGGCGTCCTTGCCGGCCGGCTGGCTCGCGTTCAGGGCCCACGTCACCGTGATCACGTCCTCGCCGGCATGAAGAACTGGCCAAGGATCAGTTAATTTAGTCGTTAGCGCTAAGAAGATCCGTGTTTCCGCTCTTTGTCTTGTTAACACCAATCCGTGTGATGCATATAGCGACGGACGTAGTACCTTGGCCGGGGCTGGGGGATGCGGTGACGTCGAGTGTCACAGGCAGCTTGGAGAGGTACGCCACGGCGCCCGCCGACGCGCAGCAGCCGGCGGCGAGGACCACCACCAGCAACGCCATCGCTAGCTGCGACCGTGCCATCGCCGCGATTCTAGCTTGGAACTTGGGCTCGAGCTCGCAGCTGCTCGGTCAGAGAAGGTTGCGGTGGTTTGATGGATGGGAGAGATGGAGGAGTACGGGTGGGTTTACATGTATATGTAGGCACGTCGAGAGCGCTGACCATGAGCTGGAGCTGCCATCCTTGTTGCGGTCGAGGAGCCGGGGCACCCATCTGATTAACTAGTTAACTTATTTAGGTGGTCGAAAGTCAGATCATCTAGGAGTAGCTTTTATTTATTTTGTCTTCTCCGGCCGGAGATGTCTGCCTGCTCTAGAGGGTCTCCAAAGGGTCCGGAAGAGCGAGATGCGGCGACTGCAAATTTAAGCAGCGGCAGGAGTAATTAATAACTGAGCTAATTCTTGGAAAATTTCTCGAATTTTTGTTCTCTGTGCTTCCGTTCCAAACAAGATCTATTATTTTTTTTTTTTTTTTTGCGAGAAAATTTCCGATCTATTCATCTTCAATCATGGCAGTACAACGAATACCAGAAATAATAGAAATTACATCCAGATCCGTAGACCACCTAGCGACAACTACCAAAGACTTGAAGCGAGCCGAAGGCGCCACCATCATCGCCTCCATCGCGGAGTCGGGCACAACTTGTTGTAGTAGACAATCGAAGTCGTCGTGCTAAGGCCCGTGAGACCAAATACACTGTAACAAAGAACCGCCGCAGATGAAGAATAACGTAGATCGAAAAATTCAATCCAAGACACACGAACGTAGAGCGAACAACGACGAGATCCGAGCAAATCCACCAAAGATAGATCCGCGGAGACACACCTCCACATCGCCACCAACGATGCTAGACGACGCCGAACGGGGCTAGGCGGGAGACCTTTATTCCATCTTCGAGAGCCGCCGCCTCGCCTTCCCGAAAGCGTGACACAAACCCTAGCAAACCGAAAAACGATTAAAACGGAGCCCTCCCACCGACCCTTGCCGAGATCCATCATACCCCCATGGCCCTAAGGCCATCGGAAAGTAGGCGGACTGCGGCGGCGGCGGGAGGCAAAAACCCTAGCTTTTTGTGGAGGAGAAGGAGGAGGCGGCGGCTACTGTGAAAGGACGTCTATTGACGGTTTTCCAAACTGAGCTAATTCTTGGAAAATTTCTCGAATTTTTGTTCTCTGTGCTTCCGTTCCAAACAAGATCTATTAGCTCGTCCTCAATCGACTACATGTATCATCGTGGACATTTCTACCCATTAGCCATCCAGACATTGCCAGACTAGCGTCGCGTCCTGAGTGTTTGCCGACTATGCAATTAGCTTGCAAAGTGTTCACCTAGCTGTTGCAAATTTTATCCCCAAAAACAAAACTAACATGTTGCAAATTTTATTGTGCAACGGACTGCAGCCAGAAAACTCAACGGATTTCCATATGTTTGTCCATGTTGAATTTGTTGACAGCAAAAGTTTGCCGACACTGACACGGCAGTTAAAGTCGCTGCAGTACAACAAGAGGTCCGAGGCATACAGATACATAGGTCACGTGACTCTTAGCCATAACCAAAGGCTACAAGGGTGCATTATTTGCTTCACCTTCACTTGGTTTTATCAATTAGAACGTAAGAGAAGCCATTTGACTTGTGGACAGCTACTTATTTACTCCCTCCGCTTTCTAAATATTTGTCTTTCTAGAGATAAGAGAAAGTGACTAAATACAAAGCAAAATGGTTGAATCTACAGTTTAAAATATGTCTACATACAACCGTATATTGTAACTATTTGAAATGCCTAGAAAGATAAATATTTAAAAACGAAGGGAGTACAACCCATGAGAGTGATAGGAGGAGCCACCGGTGCAGATGAATCATCAACCTAGCACAACAAGAAATGTATAAAACGCAGAAGGGTCACAATTATTTAGGTTTCATGTCTAGGCTCCCTTTGGAACAATGCCATTGAACTTACGCGGATTTTTACATATTTTTATTTGTAATAAGTTTGTGGTGCAGACTGGTGAAGTGAGTCGTATTTCTCTGCTGTCGATACATATTTTTATTTGAATTGCCCAATTTTATTCAAAACACAAAAGCTGAACGACTTCAAGAATTTCCAACAAAATTAGTGTTGCCATCAAAATATATTCATTGAGAGAATCTCATCCCGGTTACATACACATAAGTCAACATATGTACAGATAATGAGCACGTTACACAAGCAATGCAACGAGAAAAGCTACTGCTAAACCCTATCTATTTAATTATTTCTTCCATTCCATGGAAGAGAGAATGGAATCTCTGCCATTCCATGAACACGACAAATGGAAGTCACGGCTCAAACATACAAGTTACAAGTTTGCTAGGATCTTGGGCACATCATCTTCTTCGCTCACTCCGCTCCGTCAAGAATGGATGCTCAAGGGCCTCCTGGGCCGTTAGGCGGCTTGCTGGATCATAACTAAGCAGCCCTTGCAAAAGATTGATGAAGTCCCCAGCAGAATGCTCAACGTTTTGCATCACCAGATTCTGCTTGCATAAAATCAGTCTGATTCATAAGCGAAACAAATCTAAAAATGGTCACAATTTGAACGGTAACAACAGGATATGGATAATACCTGAAGCCGAGGCAGCTTCATGACAGCTTTCATGCTTTCCCGTGAGGCACATCCTTCAGGCCAGTTTAAACGGCCCTTCCTCACATACTTCTCACCATGTCGACTACACAAAAGGAACAACAGAACACATAGTTTGAGTAATCCTCTCGCATGGCTGAAAGATTATGACACTTGTATGGACCAAGGACTGCAACATACTCAGCCTTCTTGAGCAGCATGTGATATGGCAACGGCCCAAGCACCCTCTCCATCATAGCAAGATGCTCCAAATTTTCATGGGTTTGAAACAGTGCCTCTCCCTGCAGTACCTCTGGTAACTAAAAAACTCCATCCTTGTGACTTGATAACAGATGAATGTAAAGCCCCAATGACATACCGTGCAGAGTTCAACTAGTATACACCCAACGCTCCAGATATCACATGGGTAACTCCATCCAAGTCCTGAACAACATCCACCATGGCAAATATAAATAACATACAACCGCAAAATCTGGCTGAAGGGAAGAGCCTTTGCACTGGACGAGAAAGATACCCAGGATAACTTCCGGAGCCCGATAATGCCTAGTAGAAACTACATAGGTCTGGTCCTGCTGATCATATGTTGTGCTGCCAAAATCAATAACCTTTATTGAACTGGACTTGGGCACACGTTTGTAGTAGGATCCCTCCTTCGGTGAACGGGATGAAACCTAGCAGTTATTAGCAAAGAAATTAGCACAAACACCATACACAAAAAAACTAAGTTGAATAATTTATAACTGCAAGGCCAAGTTAGCAAAAGAATAAAGTATACTTTGTAATCAGGAACTTTAATGTACTCCGGAGAAACAAGAAGAATGTTCTCGGGCTTTAAATCAGTGTGAATGAGGCGCAAATCATGCATAACTGCAACACACATTACAGAGAAGATAAATATTTGACAAAAGCACGTTAGATAATCCTAGCGATCATGATCAAATAATAAAGAAGTCATCAACAGATGACACCCTAAAATAATGGAATAATGATCTACAATAGCATACTACTGCAGGTATAAGGGGTAGCAGAAGTGTGCACACACATGCTAGACATTCCAACAGTTGTTTGGCAACCTCCCGAACTATGGCAACTGGGAATGAGCGGTAACTGTTTTTCCGCAGAAAATCATATAAGCTTGGCCCAAGCTTCTCACAGACCTGCCCACCATTCATTCAAATTCACCAATGTTTAAGCTCAGGGTTATCTCTTTTGGTTAGTTGATAACTCTGCCATAATCTAATGATGTACTTACAATACAGATATGGTTACGATAGTCAAACCAGTTCCGAATTTGAACACAACTGCAAAATAGACCAGCTTATATACAGGCAATCTTAACAAAGTAAATCACACACAGGAATACAATATACACGGCAGGAATTGTGAAAGTGAAACCTGAGGACTCACCTGGATCTGCTTTTTTCATATTTACAAAGCTGCTCAAGCATGCCAATTTCTATCATTGCAGCATCCCTGTACTTCTTAATTCCTCTGATGATCTTAATAGCAACCATTTCTTTCCGTTCCCTGTCCCAACATTCCAACACCTGACCAAAGGTACCTGATGTATTTGCAAACACATAATCAATTATGAGAACGTCCTGCCGACGTCAACAATAGCAGTGTGCAAGAAACGCCTTGAGAATTCCGACATATCAACAGATGTAAAGGCGGCTGTCCAAACTGACCTTCACCCATTTTTGCATTAATCCTATCTGCAGATATAGATACAAACCATAAGAAAAAAAATATGGAAAACGCTACTCAGTTCAGAAATAAACAAACAAACTTGTGAGAAGGTAATTACAGCGTGATGTGAGGTTGTCTCCCACAGCAAAAACATAATGTCCATCCTTGTCATCTTCTCTCAGAGGAGGGGTCGCAAAACGAAAAAGCCCTTGGGTCTCCTGGGAGGAAACAATACCACCGGAAGATAGCCCCATTGTCATAGCACTAATCACATTTGCGACTTCTTCCCCACACAGTTTTTTTAGCTGCACCAGAAAACAATTATAAAAGATTAGGAATAATAAAGTTTGTAAAAGAAATTCCATTTGCAACAACCAAATTCAGGAGATAAATTATGTTACAGACTGTAAAATATTTTACAATTGCTACAAAATATCTGCAGCAAGAACAAAACTAGAGGAATCTTATTGCGTTAGACTTAGTCATATCAAATCTTCAGGAAACAATCCAATACTTATAACCTATTTAAGCACCACAGATCATAATTTACAATAACAGGTCAACATAAATCAAGTCCAAACAATATAGTGGATCCCCGTTTGCTTTTTGATCGGATAGCATGCAAACCCTCGTAAACGGATCCAAAGGGCGTGCCAATTATTGAAAAACTGGGGAATATATACCTAAAATTATTAATTTTATACTGGCAAAAATTAAAGGATACTTCGGCCAACCCACGCCCTAATCCGAAAACAGAAGAAAAGTGCATGGCCAGGTTAGCAAAAGCACTCGAATCTAAGTAGAAACCAGGCTCTACTTAGGGAGATCTGCATACGCTACCTATCGAAACGATTGAAATCGACATCACAGCAACTACGTACTAATCAACGCAAACAAGCCACTACCCTGCAGATCTGCAGGGTAAAAGGAAAAAAAACGCGTCCGGATCGGGGTTATACCTGAGGGATCTCGGGGCCGACATCCCAGCCAAGGCGCTGGCGCTTGCGCGGGCGGCGGTCGAGCGGCGCGTGCGGCATCTCGGCAAGGCACTCCATCGCTAGATCGGTCGACACTCTACCGAACGAAGCTCTCGAGACGAAGGCGGCGGTGCCAATTGGTTTGGTCTCCGATGCGCAGGAACGAATTCCGTGAGTCTCTAACCCTAGCACCCGCAGTTTATGGCGAGAGGGGAAAGAGATTAGGTGGCTCGCGGTGACGGGCGAGGGGGCAACACGCCTACAGGCTGTGCCACTGACGGTTTCGGGCCAGGTCTGATTTGCGGGCCAGAGAAGCCACCTGGCCCACACGTCCGCGATGTATCGGCGGAGGCGTGGGTAGGAGAATCGGTGGGTGTGGTAGACGCGTCCCTCGCTAGGGGCGTGGACCGCTCGTTCCTCCGTCGCGGTGTGCTTTTGCCGATCGGATTCGTGCACGCAGTTTCGCTACCAAGCTATCCGTCCACTCCGAGTGACGCGTGGGACCAAATCCAGGTTGGCCCAGATGTCAGATGCATCGGTCCTTGTGCTGTTTCCTTCCGTCTTTTTTTTTTTGACATCACAGTTTCCTTCCTTCTTGGTTTGGTGGACCAAACAATTGAAGGCCAAAACCATGAGCCTCACGCTCGTCCTGTGCAATTGGTTGGGTGTTTATTATACCCACGAGAGGAAGCAGTACACTCTCGTGAGCATGACATGTGGGCCAGAGGCTACGGTGGCCCACCGCTCTGTGACTACCTTCCAGAACGCACTCTGTGGAGGAATTGGGAACATACATAACTGCGGTTTGGGCGTCTAACCCTGGTTGAGTTACGGAAAGGAATATCCTGCAACGAAACCCCCCGGTATGGTTTTCTAACCCGAGTTGGAGTTGGATTATGAAAATGAATATTCCCCAATACAACCCAGGGCATATTATCGGATTCCCCAATACAACCAACCGCCAGCAAGAGACCCCGTCATCAGAAAAAAGAACGCCAGCAAGAGATGGAAATATCTTCTCCACAAAATGAGATTTATATCCACACATGTGATAGTATTTTGAGACTCAAGATTTTCTCAACAGAATTTTCAACTGGAGAATTCCACGAAATCATAATTATCCTGTACGGCCTGAACTTCTGTGATTCATTGAGTCAGAAATGAGGCTCTAGATTCATAACTAGATACTTCTAGGAAAGAACATTCCGTCTCTGTGTGCTATCATAGCGGGCCTGAGGAACGGCCGCAATTGTGTCCTCGCGCAGTTGTTTTGGGTCTCTCTCAAGATGAACGCCCGAAATGCCGCCTTCAAGTTAGCTTGAACACCACAGCATCTTCCTCGGAATCGATCAGTTAATGATGCTGTAATTGTTGAAGCAGAGGGCCAATACTTTGGGCACCCACAAACAGAGCATCAGCTAGCACAATTGCCCCAACCTGTGTGGTTCGAGGAAGAAGAAGAATGTTTAAAGATCTTTCCATTGCAGACAAAAGTTAAGTACACGCGTACTTTTCAAAACGAATTACCAATCGGCCCGTGAAGAGCAGCCGATATCCCCATCCTTCCTTTGCAGCCTGTGCGCGTTGCTGATCCGTCCAGCTGAAACCAAGTTGTCAAAAAAGATTCAGGATTAGTACCCTAGTGGATGTCATTTCACTAACAATGCTGAATGCTTTTGTGGAATGCTGGAACATATTTGGATCATCTCAGAATGATTAGAAAACACAGTATCATGCTTATCTACATGTGTACTGTAATCTGATCGCTCAAGTCTTAGGTTGGTGGCAAGGTCGTAGCTTGTATCTCACAGGAAAATCTTCAACCTTAATACAAGGCCTTGGTGCACACATTTTGGTGAGGAAAATAACACCGTCACACTGACATTATCATAGGTGTTGAGGTCCTGGAACTTACCCAAAAAATTCAGAAACCCCGCCAATACCAGCAAGCTTGAAAGGTTGGGAACCTTCCCGCTCAAAGTCCTAAAAAGAGAAAAAAAAACATGAAATTAATATAACTCCAAAATAGAAGATCATACGATGACTCCTACTCCTACCTCCTCTTCAGCAGCTTCCAATCCTCCTTGTACCCAGAATAAATTTTCGAAGCCAGCATTGTAAAGTTGCTCTGCGGCAGCAATTGATCTGCCAAACATTTTTGGGGATATCAAAACTGTCAGACAAAAATCCACACCGGACGTTGAATCGCAAATGTTCTATGATGGACGCCACAAGATGTAGCAGTAGCACCAATATGATGGGCACAAACAACCTTAAATTACTAGAGTGCAATGATTGAAAGAGTGATATTTTGTTCAATTCTTTTAGAATCATTTGTCCAAGATTTAGGTAGTTGAAATAGCATCTTGTGTGTATGAGCAGCATGCCACACAAAGCTCAAGTTTAAGAAGTGGTATGCGCCGCTGTCCAGGAAACGGTAGAGACCTTTCTAGTCACATGGTGAGTCCAAATACAGCATAAAAAAAACAGTGCTCCATAAAGAACATAGGATGATGAGATGATTTAACTTCCACGAAGGCCAGCAAGGTGAAAAGGTACGAGTATGTGTTGTCAGTGTGTCATGCAGTGCAAATCCAGCATCAGAAAGTCAGAAAATGAGCTAATAAGCAGTACAAATCCAACATCAGAAACTTAGAAAGTGAGCTAACAAGCAATTACCTCAGTCCCTTCTGGCATACGAGGATGATATCTGTATCTTTTGAGAACTTCTCCTCGGTCTGCTGTACAAAGTTCCTAGGAATTTGTTGTAAAGTCAGTCAATCAAATTGGTTTTAAAATACAATTCATGAGAGGCCCAAGTTTTAACAAATGTCAAGCATACTTATTGAATGACATTGTTGAGCTGCCACTCCACCAGCCACCTATTATGCAAGAGTGATGAGAGTTTAGTCACACTTGAAGTCTAGAACTGCAAATGGTGGTACCATATGAGTTGACATATTACAAACGATGGTACTGTATGAGTTGTAAATAAGTCAATCTATGTTGAAAGAAAAGGCCTGTTTTACATCTCGTAACTGTGTTTGATGCACTATTAGCTTATTAGTCTCCAGTCTGGATTGTCTATACTGTGAGAATCACTCCATGTTATGGTCTTTCTATGGCAACTTTTATAATGAAATAGTGCGAACAAAGTTGAACAAATGTCTTCAAGACAGTAGTGCAAGCAACAGTCAGATTCGACGATGTAGCCAGAACTCTGTTTAGCATACCAATCATAAAGTTGAATGCTTTCTTGCTGAGGCCATTCAAATCAGACGACGTATCCACATCGAATACAGGAACCCAGGTAGAACCTTTCACCCAGGCCTGCAATAGGAGCAAAGGACAGGGAAATCTGAGCATCCGCGATTAACCAACACTAGAAATGGTTGTTAGTCCTACCACCAACCTTTTGACGCTCATTTGAAGGCCTAACATCCAGAAGGACCTTGTCCGTGAGTTTGAATGTATAGCCAGCTTCCCTTGGTGTAAGGGTCTTAATCTTCTGCTCCCTGATCTTCAAGCAGAGCATTCCACGGCCATACAAATAACAGCAGTTCATCATTTAGAGATTCATACATGCATCACACAGATGACGAATTCAAACTACAAAGCTTAAGCTAAGAGCGCCGTGATTCCGAGATGAAAGTAACTTCAGAGGAGGTTTGCACCACCGGTGGTACTGCAGACGCGTCGTGTAAACGAAATGAGAAGAGTAGAAAGGCGTGAGAGTTGAGAGAGGTGAGGTCACCAGCGTCTCCCACCGCCTCCTGGCAGCGGCCATCTCCTTGGCTTGCCTCGTCTCCTCCTCCTCGCCGCCTCCCACTGCCGCCCCCATCTTCACCACCCCACTCCACCGCTGCACGCACACAACCACCGGCAGCTCAGGGCACAGAAAGAGCACAGGAAAACGCAGGAGACAAAACCGCGTACCTTTGAAGGGAGCAGGCGAGGACGAAAGGAACGGGAACGGGAGGAGGAATGCGCCGCGGCGGCAGGGGAGGAGGCGCCGGCGACGCGGCGTGCGAGGCTGAGAGGTGGCACTGCCATTTTCTTGCTTTCCTCTCAGACAGGAGGTTTTAGGCTTTTAGCCGTAGATAGCTTTATCCCCATCTCGTACTCGGCTCTGCAATTGGCCAAGGGGAGTGCAACTGCAGACCTTGTGGGGACCGGAGAACTGGACTGATGTTGAGGCCTGAAAGAGATGCATGGAAAGGGCGTGCACAGCTGCACTGAACATCCTGGTGCTGCGACTAACAATAATTCATAAGCAAGTGTTTTGTGCTACAAACAATAATTTGATCAACGCATATGAATTGCATTCAAAACAACATTGACTTCAAACTGACAGAAGGTTTGCACCTCATAGTACAGATACACAGTACAAACAACAAATCGCATGACCTCCACCAAGTGGCACTTGTATCCTAATTTACTAACATGATGAAATCCATCCAAAATAATCTTCAAGACGATTTTAGGCTTCTCCATAAGTTACACCCACACAGCTTACTCAGACGAAATAGATGCACCAACTGGTAACTGCTGCTGCTAATCATAGTTGTAGCTCCATGCCGCTTCGATGTTAATCTTCACAAGAACATTTTCGATAGCAGCTGCTGGGCGAGGTACTGCCCTTCTGGCTCCTCCAGATAAATTTTGTCATTCAGATAATTTTGTAGATTATTGATAGCCTCTGGCTGAACTTTTGAGCCTTGTGCTTTCAAAGCTGGTATGAAGTGCCGCGAAATTACATCTAGAATTTTCATGAACTGCGATCCATATTTCTTGTGAAGCGAAAAACCAGCCACCTAAAAAGAGCACAATCCTGGTTAGCTACAAGTCTGCATACACAGATAGTCAGACACAAGGCACACAAGTCCTGATGCAGATGTCTACCTTGAGGAAAGCATGAAGAGCAAAAGCAGTGGCTGGGATCGCTGGGAGAGTATTGAGGAACATTGCAAGCCATTTCCATCCCTCGGCTAAACCATGTGGATGCCGCACACCTTTGATCTCTGTCTGTAGACAAAGTTATGCTGTCATATTTCTGCTCTATTACAAAATAACAGTCTGTTGAACACAAGTCTTCTATTCAAATAATAATGTGATAGCATACAAAATTCTGTCTCAAAATATAAGACCTTTTTTAATGCTAAACTAGCCTACAAAAACGTCTTATATTTTGAAACGGAGGTACTCCCTCCGTCCGAAAATACTTGTCATTAAAATGCACAAAAAATGATGTATCTAGAACTAAAATACATCTAGATGCATCCCCTTTTATTCATTTTGATGACAAGTATTTCCGGACGGAGGGAGTAGTACGTAATAACTTGTCAAGGTTCATCATATGTTGTAGTTGCACAAACCATGGCAAAACATAACTTATTATCACTATGCTGAAATTAAAAATAATGGATTGCGGTTAACAGGAAAACAGCCTATTATTGCGGAAAGGGCAGAACATAAAATACCGAGCAAATCTCAATCAGACTTAATTGATGCTTTTAGAAAACTGATTATATCTAGACAAGGACTATACACACCTGAATCATGGCAGCATACAGTTTGACGTATGCAACAACATTTACCAAATACTTCTCAGTGCTCTGAAGTTTTCCATCTTCTTCCTGGTAGCCAATAAGCCTGAAGTAATCTGTGTTTCGTGCTTGTGCCTAAGCAATTATAGATCATGAAATGATCCAAAAATATGAGCCAAAAAATATCAAAATAGTACATATTTTCAAACCATAAAATCAGGTGCATTCACAGTTTAAAAACATATATATAACTCTGAGATTTGAAATATTGTATCTTTTGGGCACATGCTCTGAGAAATGGCAACACCAAAAACATAACGGCTTCTGTTTTTTCACCACCTCAAACTTAAGCAAGAAGATAAGAAAGCACAACAAATACTGAAAAGTTCAGTGACATCAAGACTTACATTCAAAGCATGCAGATGCTTTGGGACTGTGTACATGCAAACTTTGTTGAACTCAGCCAGAAGATAACCCATTGCATCTGGTACCTGAGTTACACACAGAATTAGAACTGATTGATTCTCATCATACTAGCGCTGCAGCAAAGAATGCACATATCTGAAGCCATATGAAATAGGAAAAAATTCATCTTGATAGCAATATGAGGATGCATAATTGCTTTTAAGATAGACAAATTGACAGCATATGTATGTTTATGACAGAGCATCTACAGTGGCCCTGTGTTTATCAGCACCATGTCGCACTTCTGTATCTGAGCTACTCAGAGACCATTTAAATTAGCATAAAATTAAATACAAAATAATTGTTCTCAGATCTCAGTTCCACACAACTCAAGCTGATATGTCATGCAAGGAAACCATATTTTCACCAAGACTACTTTAACTATCACAAGTTCAGAATAAGTCCTGGTAAACAAAACTGCAGCAATGTGCACTTGTGCCTACCAGAATATGTTACATGTACGGATGTACCAGACCTGCAAGAAAGAATTATCCACACATTATCTGTTCAGAAAGTTAACAGAATTTTCAGATTCACTTAACTATATAGTTATGTTGCCTGTTACATACTGAATTAACACCAACAAAATAGCAAATTGTAGTGATCAATCCACTCAGACTTGGTAATGACTAATGAGCAGTAACACTCCACAAAACGAAAAAGATACCTGATTAGTGACTAGTAGCATGACATATCCACAAGCAAAGGCCAATTTTCCAAAAGTCTTGTCCGTAGGATTCCGACTCTTGACTATTGAAATCATCTGTAAAGTAATATCAGGTAATTATTAAGTGTACAATATTGAGAAATGGGTCAATATGAATAGAAGTCACGTAATTTTCCACAATTGCTAGTTTCAATTCATGCATGGGTGCATAACTATGTTCAAAACAAAAAATAGCAGATACAGAAAACACACCATCTAGTACAAAGACAATGTAAATATAACAAATCAAGTAGTAATACCATGTTTCTCCCCAAAACAAAAGGTGTCACCATCAACGCACCAGCTAAAGTACATAACAAGAAAACCATGATTTGCTAATGATTCAGGTTCCTAAAGCAAGTGTTTAGGTTTTCATTTACATATATAACTCTACTAATACTTAAATAGAACCAATCCTGCCAATAGTGCACGCATGATCATTTTATAGGCCCATGGACTTGTTTGATAAGCCAGACATATATCATGATATTTTCTAAAAAGAAAATATAGCAGATAAATGTAGGCATGTAGCTACCTTGTCTGCAAATAAACGACAAGCGATTGGACGAGGACAATCTTGTCCATCTAAAGCTTTAATAAGCTCACTAGCCCTGGCTCTGCAAGGAACAATTAAGTAAGGATTCAAGTTAAATAAGAACTCATCAAATATTGACCTAACCAGCAACTAGTACGAACAAACTAACTACTCCCTTCCATCCATATTAATTGGCGCTGGTCTAGTACAAAACTAGTACAACTTTGTACTAGATCAGTGTCAATTAATATGGATCGGAGGGGGTTGTATTTGTATTTATCATGCACAAGCAATTGCGAAAGAAAAAAGACAAGGGAAAAAAGGCATGCTGGTAAAACTGACAGCAACAGATGCTTAGAAGCAAGCATCCACAGCTTGAGTAATAATTGAATGGTGCAAGCTAATGATGGACCATGCCTGATAAACATTAACTTGAATTGCTAATATGATGGTAAGGAATGCCAGGTTATTCTGGTGGCATGTTGATCCCATTATGGTACCTTATGTGGTCATACAAAACAGTGATGTAACCCGCTTCTCATTTCCCAAACCGTATGGAATCACTTCAGTATATACTTTATCTTTCCAAAGAACATAACACAATTCAGTCCCTCAATTTTCTATGAATAGCAATCCTTTCACCACTGGCAAGATTGAATCACTTCCAATGTGGCATTTATTTAGAACCATTGTGATTGTTTACAAAAAGGAAGGATTACCACTCGATTTAACTAGGGTATATAAATAACTAATTATTTACTGCATTTGATATTCCTCTTTTTATCACTCAACAACAGAAACGAGCATTTTTCTTGAAGAAACAAGTTATAGTAGTAAGTTTGCATATCAAGAGACAGCTGTTCCCACAATTTTAATCCAAAGTGGTATGAAAATATTTGTGAAGAGTACAAAGCATTGGAAATTCTCTATTCCTAAATAGTTGCAACCCACTATCTAATTTTCCTCTCCATTCAACAATGCCACATCATCAAGTCATGCATGTAGTCGTGTTCAAAAAAAGAAAAAGTCCTGCATGTAGTCATAAGTTACTTTTTTGCATTCATTATTCATGCAAAACATGCCAACTCATCAACTCATGCATGTCTTCTTCTTACGAACTTAGTCATGCAAAATGCTTTTACATTAGTTTTAGTTTATTTGGCACTAATTTATGCATTTAAGAGAGGATTCCTGCAGCAACACGCGAGGTATTGTCTAGTAACTTTAACCTTGATGCCTTACTTCATGTATTATGGTTGTCAATTCTTAAAAATATGGCATCAATGTGGAATTATGGATGGTTCTTCAATTTCCGACAGCCCTTGACAAGTTAGTTCCAAGTCATCACAATGGTAGCTTTCTTGTATATTAAGTGTCCTTATCTGAACTGAGCTCTAGCATTTAAGGAGTTGTATTTGTTAGTTGTATACTCACTTGACACTGTCAGTAGTTGGCATAAGTTTACTAATAGACTTTCCAATTTGTCGGTCATATCGGCTATACTCCTGCACAATATAACATGGTATCAGTCAAATACAGCCATACATACAGGTAAGCAGCATGCTAAATATAGGTCAGGGACTAACATATGGCAGTACAATGGAAACCCGGGAAGGGTTGACAGATCAGAATTAGCAAATCAACCAGTTGCAGCAAGTTGTTTAAAATTGCAATTCAAGACAAAGATCCTTCAGAGAAAATAAGACCTTGCTGAGGTAAATGTTTGATGGCACTTGGTCATGTAATGCGCGCCTCCGTGATTCCGCTTCTAATGCAGACCTGTCAGCATAAATTTTGATTCCTGGAATAAATAAGGTTAATTAATTAATCACAATCCCAATAAATCAAGCTACAGCAGATACAAAATTGATTTTTTTCCTCGAATGAGGGAAAACACCTCACCCCACTTAACGATGTATACATCTAGGTACATCCATTTCTGCGACAAGTAATTCCGGGCGGAGGGAGTAGTAGGAAACCAACGGTTGATAGATAGCAAACTTGATATAGAAATAGAATACTATTGGTAAACTGTGAATACATCACGGTGCAAATACAGATGTTTTATTTCCCTGTTTGTGCTCAAAGAGCATGATATGTGTTTCATGCAAGCACTGGACAATCCTTAGCATGGTTCCCAGAATCCAACACACAGAATTTTAGGAGTAAATAATGCCCTCAGTACAACAACTTGGCTTGCAGGGCGCTTTAGTTCAAGATCTCACAAAACACTTGTTTGGCACCCTGGACTTAGCTTGTGGGGTGCATACAGTTCAAACAACGCAACCACAGTGTATAGTGCCGATCTGGCTTGCGGGGCGTTGCCTCCAAAATCCACCTCACTTCCGAATCCATCGTCCTTCCCTTGTGCCTCATCGCCTCCATTCCTCGCCCGAACCTAGGGAACTGCAGCAGCTGCCTCCAAGAACAGGTCATTTGGAGCTGCCATGGGCTCATCATCGGCCACACGATGTTGAGGATGAAACCGTATCGGAAGCTGGTGGATAGCCCAGACTGCAAGCAGAGGGGTAGTGAAAGTGTACACTTTGTTGACGACAGGAAACTTCGACAAGGACTACTACCAATGCCTGAACCACAACCCAACTTGAAAAATGCACTAGAGATCACGGGATGCCGAGCAGTCACCGTTGTATCATTAGTTCATTACCTGCCTCAAGTACGTCAGACCAATTGGATACATGGACGCGATTATGAGGTTTCTAAAGTACCGCACGCGCCAGGGGTGGGGGTGGGAGGGGGGCTCTGCAAAAATTATGGAGGATAGGAGCTGTGTGGGCTTGTCATGCCCGGTGCACGTGTGACTCTGTCCACGCACTTTCCATGTGGGATGGCCATGTCCGCTGTATAAGCGCCATGCCATCATGTGGACCTTACATGCTCCCACAAGCAAAGTTACGGGTCCGGAACGAGCATTATTGTTGTACTGCGCCGTTATTTACTGGAATTTTTTAATAAGACAAAAGCTTTCACATTGACAATTTCTGAAGAATATAAGAAATAATATCTGCAAAAAGTGTGTATCTCCACCCAGGTTGATTCAAATCCAGTATTCTCTTTTTTTTACCTACTTCAGAAGGTTATGAAATAATTTTATAAATATACACACGACATGGTGTCGAACATGCTAATATAAGTATACTTGCAATTTTTGGTGAAATATGACTCCATGCAGCATACACACGACAAACAAATTCTGTATCCTTGGATAGCATGCTATTAACTACTCTGCCCTGTACTAGTTTGTTATGTTTGTATCAAATTTTGCAAGTGTACATGCTATGCCTGGATGAATATTCATGAATATCTTTTCAACTTATTACACAACTAACTGAAATGAACCAAAAGGAGACATTATTGGCTCAATTAACCCGGTTTGAGAAAACCCACTTAAACAACTTATGCAAGCGCTAACTGCACTTTAAGTGCACAAAACGACATAAAATATGGAGTTCAGAGAATTCACAAGCAAGCATTTGCACGTATTTTCATTAAGAGGAAAAACATAGCTACAAGAGTTTAGAGGTAACTGTAAAAGTATTGACTTTGCAAATCGGTTATATAGAAGTGAAACACACCTGGTAATTCTGATTTGATTTCAGTACTGGTTGCCATTGTTGCATGGGCAACACTGTTCTGAGAAATTTGGCTAGATGTGGAAACTGCTTCTGCCCTCGATTTAGCAGCTTCCTTTTCTACAGCTTCCTTTTGAGCAGCTTCATATGCTGCTTTCTGTGCATCAGCTGCTAATTTTGCAGTTGCCTTCTGCCTGGCCTGCATCATCATTCATGAACTTTCAGGTTAAGTGCACAGGCATTTTACTGACTAGAAGTTAAGTGAAGAAAAAAAAGTTTCCTGAAATAACAGTTAGTAATATAAAAACTGAGGAAAAAACAGAATACCTAACTGGAGGAAAAAAGTAATAACAACCAACAAAATATCACAGCAAAACCTGATGAAACTCAACAATCTACTTTGATCGATACAAAACAACCCACTCCACACCAAATGTTACAGAAATGGACTAGGGACTCAAATACCACGTCATGTGTATAAAACAGACCAGGTGACCGACAAATCTGGGCAAACAAACCTCTGCTTCTTGTCTGGCCCTTTCCTGTTTTATTTTTTCTTCCTTCATAGATTGCTCCCTTCTTTTAGCTTCTTCAACAGCTGCATCATCTCTTATTCTACGTTCCACAATCTGGGATTTTTGTTCATGATCCCTTTGGACCATAGATAAGTGTTTATCGAGTACTTCTGCACTACAAGAAGCAGTAAGGTAACATGATAATGAGTCTTAACAAAAGATTGTAATAGATTAAAAGTGTTACAACATACATGATGTGACAATGTGAGTCTCTGACTCAGAAGTCACAAAGGAAGACAGTCTATATACAAACCCTATCAAGAAACGTTTCATTATAGTTAACGGCTCAATGGTATCATTATACTTCGCAGATTGTCCCGAAGACCAAAGGTTATCTTTGTTAAAAACATAAAACTCTGAAGAATGAATTGAAATGCTAGGCTTTAAATGGTACAATTGTCAGATATTGTAACAATAATGCACAGAACTAGAACATTAATACAATCATATAATTTGCAGTTTAACAGAACATACTCATGAAACAAGCAGGGAAATGGCATTCTTATAAAGAAAAGGAGATACTTGGGACAAAAGATGTCATCATATCGGGTCCCCAATAGAAGATCTCTTGGGGTGCTAAGATATAAATATGGTACCAAAGCGAACAGATTACATAACCAAACACTTGTTTTCAAGAGTCAAGAACCTTAGGTCCCGTACTCTCATCATTTAGCCAAACTCCGCATTGCAAGCATACCAGCATAGAGTGTATTCATATTATTATGCATGACACAGCTCAACTAATTGTAACTTGTAAGCAAGAAAAGGCAAACTCATTATGCAAATTAGTTCGCACTTGAACATTGAAACCTAGAACTTCTACAAAAATCACTCCTTGCTCACATAAGCAGCATACTTAAAGAAATTATAATCCGAGATGTTGCGTATGCTGGAGAAACACCAAACAGAGAATTAAACTAATAGGCTAGCGGTAGATTGCTATGTGCCAAAAGTCACCAGTAACCTATCATCAAGATTAATGCTGGACTAGTATGAGAATTCCATTTGCATCTTAAATCTCAAATATTACTAACCAAAGATCCAGTAAAATATAAAAAACTTGTGATTCTAAAAAACTGCAATATAGTTTCAGAGGCACTAGAAATAAAATAAAAAAATAGAAGTGCGTACATTTTTCTCTGGAATTGGACATCTAGCCTTCTATCTATCTCCTTTCGTGATTCTGCATATTTCTGAAGTCGAGCAAATGATGTGATTGTTCTCTGGATTTCGTTTTGGTGGCATACCTCCAATGAAGATAACTTGCTTCTAACTTCCTCCTGAAGATCAAACAGCATGAGTGAAGAAAACTATTTAAAGTATCAAATAAGGGTTGTGCCACAATACATCGTGGTCAAAGCATGACAATGACACTGTTCAGAAAATATTTAAATAATTAAATTCAATAAAGTTTCATAATGAATATTGTTCGATCAGCAAAGTGAAGTGTCATCACAGAAATACATGTCTACTACAATGTGTCTTTATACTTTGTGTACTATTATCACATCAAACGTGTCATAGCTTAAGAAATGACATTTTTGTTAAAAATCCTGGAGAAATCCATGCTCCACTATCCAGCTATAATCCAAGATCGAAAGAAAACCACCCAACAGAAAAGACAATAAGTGAATGTAGAATAGGTATATCAACATTTACCGAGATGCAATAATAAGAAATTTACTTCATTGGGGTCCCTGTTATTTCACTCCCTGGATCGTAATATTCATTGTGCTGATCTTTCATGTGTTCAAAAAATTTCACGTCAAGTTACCAACTAACAAGAGTACCCTTGTTTTTTTCGGTTCCTGCACTGCGCAAAGTTTTTTCTTGGTTCCTGGATCGTAATCTTCATTGTGCAGAACTTTCATGTCTCATTATGCAAATTATGTTCAAAATCTAGAGGTGTGTTCCATCAATTGCCAGTATAGCATGTCCAGTACGCTTAAACAGAACCAAGAAGCTTGAAAAGATGTGAAGTTCTCACATGCCCCGAACACTTAAAAGGCAGTTGTAATACACAAACCTTTGCAGGAAAAAACATCCGGCGCGGTATAACTAACAGTTACCCTAAAATGCAATGAGGAAAAATGACAAAAATGCAATGTGCTCTACTACTGATAGATAAGGTAAAATCATGGAAACATCACTAGCATACTGTGTTTATTAGAGAGGAACAACAGAGTACAACTTCTGGTACACACTTGAATTTTCAGATGATGATCGCGTTCCAGCTCAAGCAGAATGCTTTTCTCTAGGCTCCTTTTCTCCATCAGGTGGTATGATGTACTGCAGCTATCTAATTCATCCCCTGATTTTTCAAAACTGCTAGGAATAAACAAATGAGATAACTTAGCTCAGTATGTGGTAAATGAACTGTGATGTGCTTATTTTTAAGCTGTTGCAGATAAGAATTCCCAAAAGTTCATTGCTCTTCTTTGTAAATAAAATTAAATGTGGATAAATCAGGTTGACTAATGACTGTCCTCTCACAATCCATCTAATGTGTTCTGCAATGAGAAGTTATAGAATGATTGAAAAATAGGCAGGTAACCAAAAACTCAGTTTCCAAAAGCAGTTCAACACCACAAGGTTATCATAATCCACCTCAGTGTCAAACGAGCGGTAGAATACATGGCATGCATATACTCATGATGCAGACTCCTATAATTCTGCAGAGCAAACAAGAAAAAAATGCTGCAGACATAGTCAATGGCTCAATGGTACCATTATACTTTGCAGGTTGGCCTAATAAGACCAAAGGCTATCTTCAGCTTACGAGATGTCAGGCGGTCCAATTCACGTGATATTGACAAATTATGGCACACAAATTTCATGAGAAAAAATGAAAAATGCAACTGCAGGAACCAAATTGCAGTGTCAAACTCTCACCTGCATTCGAGATCATTACATGAGAACCTGGCTCCGGTCACAAGAGCCCGGGCATCCTCATTATCGTCTTCCTCCTCCGTGTCGTCTTCCTCCTCAATCCGCATCACAAAGGCCTTCTTCCTTGCGCTGCCACCGCCAGCCCTAAATAGACCAAAAAATAAAAGCAGAGTCAAATTCATCGGCAAATCAAACGAGCCTAAAATTGCAATAAGGATGCGACATACCACTCCGGCTGCTGCTTGAGGGGCGTGGGGGGCGCGGCGCGGCGGGTGGCTTCGAGTGCGTCGAGCTCGGTGAGGACGTCGCCGAGGGTCCAGCTCGGGCGGGGGTCGAGCGCCCTGGGGCATCGCAGCTCCAGGCGCGCGTACGCCCTGCGAGGAGGGTGGGCAGGGGAGGCAAGGTCAGTCTCGAGGAACACCGGCCAGATGGAGGCAGCGGGGGTGCGAAAAACGGCGATGCGGGGGTTACATGGCGGTCGTCGGCGGCGAGGCAGCGCTTGACCTCTAAGCGCACGCGCCCTGCCCGGCCGAAACTTGACGAGGTGCCGCGCGACGGAGGTGCTCGGCGGGCGGCGGCCCTGGCGCCCAGGTGCGGTCGATTCAGCCAAGGCGTTTGAAAAGAGAGAAGGGCACCGATTGGTGAAATCAGGTCAGGTCAGCGTCGGATCAACGCAGACTTGCCTGGCCTGGGGCGTCCTCAGCGTCGGATCAACGCACACTTGCCTGGCCTGGGGTAGACCGTAGCCAGGAGTGGTGCGTGGCCCAAATCGAGCGCCTGGCGACCGGCGAAGAAAGCAGCCTGGGAAGGACTTGAACCCTCGAGGCAACTCCAACGAGCACAACAGAAAAGAGAGGAAATGTGTAGAGACAGATGGGATAATTGACGATAACCCCCTTGTTCGCAAATCCTTGATCATATATCCCCCGCCGCTGTCTCAGACATGTGGGGTTTAAGTGGCCTGGGGGTTATCCTCAAATCTCCCACAACTAATTAACGAAGACTCCTTCTAAGCCATCGCGAACGATCGGCGTCACTTGGCAAGGCTTCTCACCATTTCGCCACGCGTGTCGCGCTTCCTGGGCGCCCTTCGGATTTTGTTTTTTTTTATTTTTCCACACGCGTTTTCGGCTTTTTAAACGGTTTTCTTTCCGGGGTTTTTTGACGTTTTGTTTTTCTACCGGCCTTCCCTAGCTTTTCGATCAAAAATAATTCGAAAAAAATATTTTTTTTCAAGAAAACGCATCTTTTTCGCGAGAGTCACGGTTTTGTTTTCGCGAGAGGCACGGTTGTGCTTTCGCGAGACGCATGGCCGTGCCTCTTGAAAACGGAAAAAACGTATTTTCTGTTTTTTTTCTTTCGTGAGAGGCACGGTTTTGCTTCCGCGAGAGACACGGTTGTGCTTTGGCGCGAGAGGCACGGACGTGCCTCTTTCGGAAAGGGAAAAAACGTGTTTGATGTTTCTTTTTCTTTCGCGAGAGGCACGGTTGTGCTTTCGCGAGAGGCATGGGCGTGCCTCTTTCGGAAAGGAAAAAAACGTGTTTTCTGGTTTTTTTTCGCGAGAGGCACGGTTTTGCTTCCGCGAGAGGCACAGTTGTGCTTTCGCGACAGGCACGGGCGTGCCTCTTTCGGAAAGGGGAAAAACGCGTTTTCTGTTTTTTTTTATTTCACGAAAGGCACGGTTTTGCTTCCGCGAGAGGCACAGTTATGATTTCGTCAGAGGCACGAGCGTGCCTCTTTCGGAAAGGGAAAAAACCCGTATTCCCGGTTCGTTTTTTCGTCGGTTTTTTTCGCCCGGTTTTTTCGTGAAAAAAAAATTCATCAAAACCTATCAACATGGGATCTAGTTTTGAAGATCTCGACGTGAGGAATCCAACGGCGAAAGCGGTTCGAAATTTGGACGCACGGTTTAAGAGATAAAACGTTTTGAATAAACAGATCTACGAAAAAAGGGAAAAGTCTCGGGTTGCGACAAGTGGCGCACATGCAGCGCGCCACTTGTCGCAACCTGGGAAAGTTGGAGTGATCTCCGCAAGGAGTACTCCTTAGAGCAAGTATAATAAGCCTAGTCAGCTGGCTATACCACATGCCAGGTCATTGAAATCCTAGCTGGAAGGGTGAGAAAGAAGGAGAGAGAGCGCAGCGGGCGCTTGATCAGTCGCCGGGCGCTAGCACAGGTTACTAGGAAAAGTGCTTGCATGCAGCATGTGAACAAGTGCAGCCTTCTTTCCTCCCAATCAAGTGTGTGTCTTCACATGCATATATTAAATATTGTAGCCAACCTAATAGCTGGCTTATTATATGAGCGTACTCTTACAAAGGCTATATGTGACATGGCATTAGTATATA